>OU753557.1:13757500-15007500 GCA_916701695.1 Agrochola macilenta
TTTAAGCGCTATATTTTTTTTTTGTGTTTTCGTAAATTCTTGATTACTTTAAAACGGTAAATATTTTTGAAAATCTATTGAATGCACAAAATACGCACAAATAAAGAACTACTGAAATAT
Organism: Agrochola macilenta; assembly: GCA_916701695.1. Classification (NCBI taxonomy): domain Eukaryota; kingdom Metazoa; phylum Arthropoda; class Insecta; order Lepidoptera; family Noctuidae; genus Agrochola; species Agrochola macilenta. Next base: position 13,757,621 of record OU753557.1, read on the forward strand.
GTTTATTCTACGGGCGCACAATCATTGGTTTGCGACAAACAAAATTCTGCAAAACGTTACTCCAGCAGGAAATTAAATATCTCGAAAACCTTAAGACGCACAAATTTCATTTTCGGCGCACATTAATGCACAAATATTAGCTATGTACTTTATTCTCTCTCCGGTCATTCGAAAAAAAAATTCTTGCTGGAAAAACGTTACTCCAGCATAATTCGTTTTTCCGTTTTTTTACCAAAACGACAGCACGCACAATTTTTTATTTGGCGCACATTTACAGCACATTATGCTCTAAATATTCGTTAAACTCAATTCATTCTAGAAGAAATTTTCTTGCTGGGGTAACGCACACTGAAAGATGTTTGTGTATCTAAGAACGCTTTTAGTTCTAATATCACAATCAGTCTCGTTAAACTTAATAATTATAACAACTTCTAACACAAAAAGTGAAGCGTATTCATCGGTTGTAAATAAAGTTACATCTTATTTTATTATACAAATCGTCTCTTTAACCGACTTCAAAAAGGCTTCTTTCTGACTGAATCTTTGACAGTCGTTACGGGTAGTCAGAAGCCCGAAATTCTGACAACCAGTCTTACTAAAGGCTATCGTAATTACCCAGTAACCAAGTCGTGGAGTTCAGATAGGCAGTCGCTCCAAATAAAAGACTGGTATTCAGCTGCATCCGGATAGACTAGAAGCTGACCCCTAGATAGTTGGGAAAAGGCAGATGATGATCAGCACAATTCGTTCCTGAACTAACTCTACATATGTCCGCATTGTAAAGAATGTTAAGGACGACTATAGTAAAATTGAATTACTTCCTTCCCTCCGTCCGAATTCATGTTACAATTTGGATCTTTTGGATCGACCCTATTTCTCGCTATTACGACGTTTTACTGTTATGATTTTCGGTTAATCCATTTTCCTTAGTTTTCCTGTGGAATATTTTCAGTTTCGTAAATTAAATGAAAGTAAGGCTGTCAACAAGTTTTTTTGTGTTTTATTTTTTTGTTTAAAGTAATATGTAGGAGAATGCTTGAATAGTAGATTATACACTAAGGGGATAAAGTAGTCCTGCTGGGGTTGCGGGTTTGTCCTGCTGGGGTTGCGGGTTTGTCTGAGAGGGATATCGCGGCCCCAGCACATAGGCAACGGAAGGAACACGGGTGGGTTTTAGTCAGTAAAAGTCTGACACTCCCTCTCGCTCTGCCCAGAGCGGGAGGAGTCATTTGATGATTTCCCACCCAAAAAAAAAAAAAAAAAAAAAAAAAAAAAGGGGATAAAGTAGTGTCATATGTAGCGGGCGCCGGTATTGAATCCCGAGCAAAACGGAACATTGTAGCGTTACCTCCCGAGCAAAGCGAGGGAGTTAAGACAAGAATCTTCAGTGCACCGCAGACGAAAGCACCTTTATCCCCGAGAAGAATACTCTACTTTTCACACCATCTACGAGACAATAAAAAGCAATAGTACTAGAATCAAAGTATTTATTAAAAGTTTATTATTTTTAATAACAACTCAAACCTTTCGGTTTACAATAGTATTTATTATTTAACTAAGAGTCGAAACATCACATATCAGTAGATCGCACACAAGAGATCGATTCATGAGCGGGAGCTAGTACATGAACTTACCTATAGTAAGTATGTAGCTATTTTTTGTCACAAAAAATTGAATCAATAGGTAGGTACTTACTTTTGTGGCAAGAAAGCTGTGGTCAGAGTCTTCATTTAGAAACGTTTCCACATTTTGAGCTGTGAAAACTTTTGATTTCTTAGGACGATGTCCTCCTAATTTCTGATTCTGATTAATTTGTATATTATTTTTGATGCTTATTGTTGCCCTGCATCGAATAGAAGCACCATAGGCCACTTGGCTTCTTTGTACATGATAAATGCTGGACTAAAACCACTGATTCAGATACAGACTTGATACCCTTTGTAGTTTTCCATTTGTAAAAATCGTCGTAGGCTTTAATGTACGATTCCTTGGTATTTTCTGGGAGTTGATTGTTGATAATGTCAATGGCTTTGGATTTAATGTAGGTACTCCGGAGCATCGCTCCGGAGTCAAATCACTATCGTCACTCGACATTTTTGTGAAAATTTGTATGTTTACTAGATAACTAACTTGTTGTATAACAAAGCAAAGCAATTTTCAGTATTCGCACCTCTTTTTATTGTGTTTTATTTTTCTTTTATTTATATTCTCCTCGTGGTGGCCAGTTCGATATCCGAACTATTTATTTTTTAGTGCAGATCTTATTGGTGAATACATGGAATTAGTATGTACCTACTACCTATCGTAAATGTTCGTAAGCATTTCTACTTTATGTTTCAAATTCAAATCACATTAATGACCAGCGGCCAGCAGGTCATAATGAAATTCAGTACAATATTATTGCCCTGCTAGACCTCAGGTCTTAAATGACTTACTTTAGGTTAGGTTTGCATGACATATAATTTGACATCGTCGAGCAGGTGGTGTGAAAAATAATATATCTACCCTCAGCAAGGTATCCTATCAACGCATATGTCATTTCTCGCGGGTGTCATTTCTCTGTTTTGTTTGTTTGTTTGTTTTTCTTTTTTGTTTTGTTGTGTTGTTTCGACTTAAGAAAAAGAGACGTTTTTCGAGATATACTATGATGTAGTACAAACTTATTTGTACGGTCGATAAAATCAAAACCGTGCATGTTGATATGCTTAAATATTCATCCGAACTACGGAACTGTTCACTGTGCGTGGACCGACATGCACTTGGCCTGTTTTTAGGGTTCCGTACCACAAAAGGAAAAAATGGAATCCTTATAGGATAACTTCGTCTGTCCGTCCGTCCGTCTGTCAAAACCCTTTTTTCAGGAGCGCTTGGAGGTGAAATGAAATTAATATCAAATACATAGTCTACGTTCCCTTTGAGCTCTAAAAAATCAAGCTTCTAAGTCAACGCAATATAAAAATACGGCCATTTCTGCGACATATTTTGATAGTCGCAAATTAATCATTAATACTTTGATTAATCAATAATCGCTGATCTAGAATCATGAAATTTGCCAAGAAGCTTATGTAAGGGGAAGAGTTAGAAAATCGTTAATTTGTAGTTCAACACAAAAGAAAAATCCTATTACATCCTTACATTTGCAGTTGGAGAATTGACAGTGATGTATGGGAGAATATTTTTTCAATTGATCTTGGGATAAATTCGGGTGTTTCCTCGTGGATCATCCCAACTGCAGAACCTTTCATTGTGCGTGGTGAAAAAAAACTAGATGGTAAATAAAAAACCGGCCAAGTGCGAGTCGGACCACGCACAATGAAGTGTTCCGTACTTAGGATGAATTTATCCCAAGAACAAACTTAACATTGTAGTTGAAAAACATGTTTTCCCATACGGAATGTATGAGAGATCATGTTTTTCATACAAATGCAAATTTAAATTGGTCGATTGATACTCGGTAACCGGTACAACCTACTTATCTGTGATAGTTTTCCTTTTAACTTCGTTATATATGCCAAAAAATCACAGCAGTAGTATATATACTACAGCTGTGATTTTTTTCACAAATCCAAGTATAACCATTTAACCGGCAGGGGGGGGGCACACTTCACTCTAACAAAAAATGCAATTAAGCTTAATATTTCGCAAACGGATACCTGAATCCAAAAATGTTTTTCACAAACTCACCACTCATACCCCACACCAAGGGATAGATGAGAAAAAGAAAACCACCCATGTTACGTGTGGGGAGGTACCCTATTTTTTTTTTTCTTGATATTATTTTACCAGTATGTCGGCGTGATTAATATATATACCCGTTCCAAATTACAGCTTTCTAGTACTTACCGTCTCTGAGCTAAGCCGGGGACAGACAGACAGACAGACAGATAGACGGTCATGGCGAACCCTAAAAGCCAGCCAAGTGCGTGTGAGCACGAGGCCGGCTTTTTTTTCGCATTTTTATTTCATACATGCTGATCCGTCGGACGTTATTTTTCCCAAACTTTTCCAATTTTTCTTTCGATAAAAACCTAATTTAGACTATTACGAACATTTTAAAATAAAACAAATAAAAATCGATGGAGGACGAATCACTTGCTATTCACATTTCTATTAATATAGTATTGTGTATTTTTATGTTGAGGCTCTGTCTCGCATTATGGTCGCAGCATTATGCTGAGCGATAGCCGTTTTGTGTGAATGTGACGCATATTTCCCTCCAACTTGTCCTTTTTTGTCTTTGTGTTTTATCTATGCGTCATTTCTTTCTTCTTTTCCTTTTTAACCTAATCGAGAATTTTGTCTTTTTTTATATTTTAATGTTTTTGGTGCGATACTTTTCCAGATAGTTTTCGTTTCCGTGGCATAACTCTACGCGAGTGAAGCCACAGGCAATAGCTAGTAAATTAAACATTTGATACGAATTCGATATGAGGATCTTTTATCAGTAGATCAGGTCCTTACAACGAGTGAAGACGCACGAACAGGATACCCCGTAACCACGACCTACACGCTCAGCGACACGCGTCTTGCGACAGCGACTGTGGAGAAAACGAATGTAAAAACTTGTTTAGAGCGTGCTACGAATACCCGTGACACGACTTGCGGAGCGATGGACGGAAACTGAGGAGACGCGCGCGCGTGTCGCTTGACGCAAGTCGCATCGCTCGAGGCCGACAGATCCGGCCGAACAGAGACAAAGCTTCTAAAGAACGTGCAAAATTAATACCTATTTCGGTAGGGTTGGCACAGGAGAATGAAATTAAATAAACAGAACGTTAATCATCTTACGTGTTTTAATTTATAAACACAATTATTCAATCACTAATCGGTATCATATCGGTAATCATAGATCGGTAGGTACCTACGTATTACAAAACATAAAAATTAAAAAAATATTTAAAAAAAAATGTTCTCAGTTTGTTGTTATTTTTGCTCTTGAATGCACGAGATAGGTGTGTACATAATATCCTCCTAACAAAATGTGAAACGTAAGCAAACACGACGAGCGACGCGTACGCGTAGCCCTGAGTGATTCAACTGGCCGAGCCGGTATAAACCGGTTTCTCTTATTTTCTCTTGTTATTTTTATTTTTTCTGTTTTTTTTTATTTTTGTGTGAATATTGTGTGCGCCTGAGACAAATAAATTTATTTTCTTTCTTTTTCTTTCTTTCTCTTCGTACGCGACGAAGCCGCCAGTGGTACGCATACACGCGCTTCATGCTTGTAGTAGTGTATCTATCATAGCGCGGTTGTATGAAGCTTTGTCTCTGTTCCGTTTCTGTACTCATGTGCTACGAGCAAGTGCAAGAGCACTTGAGAAATTGCGACTGGTGGATTTGTTATTTGTGGATATTAGGGAGTATGTAGGTGCTGTTATCTATTCTGTGGTACGCATGAAGCCAGCCTTCTGATAAGCTACTTATTTTGTGCCAACAGGTAGATACAACGTGTTTCAAACAAGATAACGTAATTTATGTCTCAACAAACAAACTTGCGCGACTTTCAGGTCGCCCTACCGAACCTCCGTTTGAGCGGAACAACATTCCAAAATGGTGTTTTTACCGAAATATAAATAAGAGTTCGTGAATTTTAATATCCATCAATTAGCACTTCCAAAATCTTTATCATTGGTTTCACACAAGTTTCGGAATAATTTAATATGAAGAAGCCAAGTTTATCTAACGGAAAAGTTAACAAGAAGTAAATCTTTGTGACTATTACGAACCGGGGGGAGTTTCTTACCTTTTTGTCCGACTTGTGGGAAAGGGTGGGTAATGATTACACCTTCCAGGCATGTTTTGTTTGCTGTTGTACTTGTTACTTTGTAGATATTGTGGTTGCCGTGTCGGCTCCGTGGTTAACTTATGGCCCAGATTTAGGTCCCGATTCGCAAACAGTGCGGTAGGCTCGGTTTCGGCGAACTATATCTGGTAGTTAAATCAGCGTTGTGGCGTTACAGATTATAATCGAAATAATATCACGCCATCGTACTAATAAATACCACCTTGAATTTATGAAAGCTTAGTACTTTTTTTGGGGTACCTATTCACTAAAAAAAAAACATTACTAAGTGAAAAATAACTTTAATTTCGGAAGTGGTGTCTTTGGTTTTGAAGTCGGTTGTTTTTTTTTTTGTAAAAAGTTTTTTGTTTCACTTTTGAGTTGTGGTACCTACTCCACACAAATTCGAATAACACTACCTGCTATGTAAATAACAGTGACAGGAACTTATTACAACATCATCCACATGGACTAAGTGGAAAAAAAAAACGTATTATTGAAGCTAATTCAAAAACTACCTAAGCAAAGTTAATAAAATTTATATGGAACCACCTCTGAAGTACGACCTACCAAACAAAAAATAATCATCAATTAATTCATAATAAATTGGCAGAGTAATCGCGTAAGAATCATATAAAAGACAAGAAAAAAACTCAAAGAATGATTAGTCGAATTGGGAACCTCCTCCATTTGAAGTCGATTAACAAGACGATTTGTGTAATAAAATTAAATATGACTTTATTTACAACCGACGAATACGCTTCACTTTTTGTATTAAGTGTACCTACTTTATATTTCTTCAGGAAAAATCGACTTAGATATGTAAAAATTAAAAATACCAGTCTATTATTATCCCACTGGAGGGCAAATGGCTCTTATTATGTACAGAGTAGCCACGAGCATTGATCACCATGCTTGCTGAAGATGACTTGGAGATTTCTTCACGATGTTTGCCTTCATCGATGTCAGTAATGTCCAAGATAAACTCAAAAAGTACATATGAATAGAAAAAGTCGCATTGGTACTTTCCCAGGACCTCGTTCGTACTCGTAATACAATCAAGGAACTAATATAAAATGTCGATATGTATTCCAGTGAAGCGGAAGGGAGGAATGTGGGCAGGCGGTGCGCAGTGCGTGCATGCCTCGCTACCTCGCGGCGCACGTGCGCAGCCTGCGCCCACGCTCAGCGGCGCCATCGCCAGCCGCCGCCCGCCCAGGTAACAAACTACTTTTCAAATCGACTGAAGAATAGACAAAATGACAGATAAAAAATTACAATCTGTCATTTTGTCTATTGTCTTCGATCGACAAAAGCCGTTTCTATGGTTGTTATGCCACGCGTGCTGCTCGGTAGTTTAATTTTCAATGCAGACGCAGGTTCAAAATCATGTACTGAATCCATGGAAACAGGCTATATCCCTGCCACCCTGTATAATTATATAGGATGTCAAGACTCATAAGAAAGTCGAGAGTCATAAATGATTTCTATCTTTACGGTTATTCGCATAAAAATTATACGTTTTGCTTTTATGTAACACGTCTTGCTATGTAAGAGCGGACTCTCCTAATACAGGCACTATCTGCCTAAAAGGAGGATCCAATCAATTTTTTTTTTGTTGATGCTTGTTTTACCAATAAACTATTTTTTTTTCTTTGCACTGGATCTTATTGGGAGTCATCTGGTTATGGAGATTTGATACCCATGTCAAAAAGTGTGTGTACCATGTAGGGTCGACCTTAAATAAAAACTATACCCACATAAACTAGTGCACATTTTATACACATATAAACTCGTAACTTAGATCCTACCAGGATGCCGCCGGCGGCCGCCCGCGTCTACGCGAGCAGTCGCACGCCGCCACTACGTGTGGTAGCTATTATAGACTGCTCAACAAGTGATACTATATTTTAGTATAAATGTAGATATAGTTTAAAATTATTTGACACTGAAACTGCTCGCCGCTTCCCTGCCGGCTGCTGCTATCTTTGTGTGAATTGAACCTAAGCCTAAAAATTATTTATTTTTAATATCTTGTTACATTGGTCTCTCTTCGCGGGATAACGAAACGTCAATTGCTTTTTTTAAGCATTCTTGAGCTTGACGTAAATTTTAGGCATTAAGATAACGTCAGAATTGTAGACAAATCCCGACCAATACCCCCCCTTATATACTTTATTCTACTCTTTAATCTCGACAAAACGTGGGAGAGAGCGTTGTCGCGCTGCATATGTTAGGCTGCTAACCTGCAGGAGCAGCACTTTCTGTATAGCAATTTTTCGGCAATCATCGCATTTTAGCATTACTATGCTTTGTGTAGCTAGGTTACTTCCCGTTCCTGTAACGATTGCCAGTGTGTAGTATTAGACTTAATTCCGAAGAAAATAATTTGAAGATCTATGTATGAGTTTAAAATTCAAAATTCAAAAGTCATTTATTCAAACTAGGCTGAGAATCAGCACTTTTCGAACGTCAAAATTACATAAGACAGTCCCCCAAAACGCCCACCCTTCACCACTTCCTAGTGCGTTAGCTGGGAAGAAGAAGTGGCGCAACAAACTCCCCAGCAGCACATCTGTCTGTTTAGTTAGAAGAGAAGTTTACCTTAGCTGCCTTACAAATCGTTCACCTCAATTTCTTGTAATTTTCAGGCCGTCTCCTCCGTCACCAACCTTAGTGGCTCAAATCGATTCTTCAGTAGCGTGCCTCTGGTTACTGACGCCTTTGTCTGCTGGGACAGCTGTGGTCGCAGTTCTAGTAGCAGTATCGACTAACAACTGGCTTCACACACAGGAGAATATGCTGAACCCTTTGTACAACGGCACCGGAAGACATGACCTAGTTGCAAAGCAAACCGTGTCCGGGTTATGGAGGATATGCCACACAGATCGTAAGTGTTTTTTAACCTTCTCAAAACATAATTGTAATATCCTAATCCCAATCGTAACTAATATTATAAATGCGAAAGTGAGTTTGTTTGTTTGTTACGCTTTCACGCTAAAACGGCTGAAAGGATTTGGATGAGATTTGGCACATGGGTAGATCATAATCTGGGTTAGGACATAGGATACTTTTTATCCCGATATTCTTACGGGATCGAGACTTATGTGGGTGAAACCACGGGGCGCAGCTAGTATTGTTATACAAATAGCTATTTCCAGCCTATTTAAGTTTCTATTATATACTTTGTACCCTGTATCTGTGGTCTAACAATAATATAAATGCACAAACAATATAAATCCTATAATGGTATATTTAAGGCTCTTCTTACACCAACACGCTTCTTTCATGCACTGAATGAATGATGTGTTACCAACCACTTTATTTATAAACGTTGCTTAACGTTATGTAATGATAAACACCTAGTTAACCCTATATTTTTGACGTTTAAACGTCTCTTAACTTTAATCAACGTTTATAAATAAACCCCTTAGCCTCTAGAATAAAAACGTAGAAAAACACATAAAACGTATCGGCTTGATATATAGAGCGTGGTAGGTACTTTTTAGTACAATAGGGTAGGAAACTTCCGCGTGTGTTGCGGTTCTACAATGCGTTCCGGTTCCGTCGCGGCACGTGGGAAATGCATTGTCCCACAGTCCAAGCCGGCCCACTTTCGTTCTATTACAAAGTCCGTTGCTGCGTCCGTAGCTGTGGGACTCCCATTTGAGACTACTTCATTTCCTTCGTTAAATCATGGGCTTTGTGTGTTATTTTAATGATGCCTTTTATACGGAACCAATCTATGGTATTCCGTAGCTTCAAGTCTGGCTATAATGTTGAATCGATCATATGATATACATACTGCTTGAAGCAGTAATGACGGACGACTCGCTGCGACTTCATAGTGGATTGCATTTATTTCCTTTGATTGACATACACGAGACTGCTTACGATGCCGCCCGCGGCTGCTTCGGTCACGGGCTTAGCAAAAATCGACCGATCGAGCAAGACATACACTTCCTCGACTTCTCAAACAATCGATTGCTCTGGCGCAGCTATCCCTCCACGCTCGTCCTGTAATCGTTGTTCAACGATTAATTTTACGAGCTGTCCGTATGGCCGAAACATTAGTTAGTAAACCATGACAATATCTCATTTATATGGTTCCGTAGTAAACAAGGAACCCTTATAGTTTCGCCATATCCGTCTTTCTGTCGGTCTGTCCGCGTCTTAGCTCAGAGACTGTTAGTACTAGAAAGCTGTAATTTGGCATGGGTATACATATTATTGTTTGTTACTTTATAAGTATTATAAGTGGAAATTAAGTGTCCGCAATATTAAACTTTATTTCTATTACTGTTTGTTCTGTTCCCGCAGACAAACCGTGAAAACGGTTTTGCGGGACATAGTTCTTAAATTAAGATTTTTATAAACGTTTTTCATAATAAATAAATAAAAATATTAATCACGCCGACCAAGTGGTAAAATATGATCAAGAACATATATTTTTAGGTTACCTCCCCTACACGTAAAGTGGAGATGTTCTTTTTATCTCGTCTATCCCATAGTGTGGGGTGTCGTTGGAAAGGTCGTTCAAACATTGAAGGTGTGTGTAACCATTTTTCAATTCAGGGATCCGTTAGCGAAATATTAAGCTTTAAAGTGCAAATTTTTGTTAGTGTCATTTATATGTATCCCCCCCTGCTAAATGGTTGTACTTGGATTCGTGAAAAAATAACAGCAGTAGTATATATAACGACGTTAAAAGGAAAACTATCACAGCTAAGTAGGCTTTACAGGTTAACGAGTAATAATCGACCGACTTAAATTTGCAGTATGAAAAACATGTTCTCCCATACATTCCGCATGTGAGAACATGTTTTTCAACTACAATGTTACGTTTGTTCTTGAGATAAATTCATCCCAACTACGGAAACATTCATTATGCGTGGTCCGACACGCACTTGGTCGGGTTTTTTATATGCTTATAAGTTTTGTGATAGTTAAAACTTAAAAGTCCATTTTGATATCAATTCTTTCGTTAAAATACGGCATATTTGTTAATCATAAAATCATTGCCATAACTTCAGTAATTTTATACTGAAGTTCTTAAACGGTTTGAAAATCGACTCACTTTTTTTTACAAAATAATAATCATGAAGTTTACGTTCGTTTTACGTTTAATTTCTCCTTGTATTAATTTCACGAACTTAATGTGTTTCAGCTGGCAGCACGGTGTTCCGGTGTCTCGACATCCCATATTTTCCATTATCTCAATGGCAGCCTGACCCAAGTGACTCTACGAACGCGATACCATGTGAGTTTTGCTTCGATTAGTCAAATGAGTAAATTTTCAACTAAGAACAGGCCCCTGCTTCGCACGGTGCAACGGCGACATGTCAAAACATCAAGATTTCTGTGTATATTTTAACCGACGAAAAAAGGAGGAGGTTTTCAAGTCGACGTGCTTGTCGCAGTCAGATTGTATGATTCGTCATAATACAAATCGACGTCCGTTTACAAACTCTCGCAGTAAGAAAATGCTGAAGGCAAATTGGCAACTTGTTCAATTGTTATAATTTCTGCATTGATTGTTATTGTAGTGTGACCATCATAAAGACACAAGTTGGACAAATTCGACTTTCTTGTTAAATCAGGTACTTTATTATATCACCGTAAGATTGTTAGAATCGGAATTTATAATCTGTCGGTATTATTTCAGTTAGATTATAACGAAAAATAATGCGTTAAATTTTAAATTGTTTGTTACACTTCACAATTTTTCGACAGTTTTTGTACCAATAATACCTATTCCCTATTACCTCCTACACACTATGCCAGCGGCATGGCCGCCGGTTTTTGCCACGCGGCACGTACCCCCGGCTTTTGCGCCTTCATTTCCTTTGCGATCCTTTGTGCGGCAAGGCCGGGCGCACCGCGGCTTGGCCGGTGGCAGTGCCGGCTGTGCCGCCGGCATAGTGTGTAGGCGCTATAAGAGTCCTCCGAGCACCAAATTCAATGGACACCTTAACGTTTTTTACGTACCGCAATAACGAAATACTACAATTTGCCGCGGCATTTCGTAAACGGCGTTTGAATTGTCTATCAAATGTTGTGGCATATTATAAATTGACAAAGCAATTTACATTTTGCCTTCAGAATATTACATAAGTGCGAGCGTTTGTAAACGGACGACGCTCTTTGTAAAAAGCGAATAATTCAAATTGCTTACGACACAGACACCCACAAGGTGGAAACGACAATTCGACAGCAAATAGTTAGTCGGCTGATCGGTAAAACCCATATTCGGCTCATCATGACTATTTAGTTTGTTAGAAAAATCACTTATTTAATTTTCGATTTTTTAAGTTATTTAATTTTGATAGTTTCAAAATACTTTCATGTATTGTCAGTGTTTTCATTTATTGTCGTCTCCAAAATGTATTTTTTTTAATGTATTTACTTATAATATACACAACTCAACAAATTCTAGGGGTATGGAGATTTTAGAATTTATTTTTATTTTACTCAATCTTTTGTCTTAGATGTTATACTTAAATCTGTCAATAGAAACGTAATTTATGGTGGTCTCTTATACGCGGTGGTCTCATATACATTTTATTAACTTTGCTTGGGTAGTTTTTGAGTATGCATACTACGTATTTTTCTCATTTTGTCTATGTGGATGATGTTATAATAACTTCCTGTCATTGTTATTTACATAGCAGGTATACATAGTGCCATCCACGAAGACGCGCCCCACACCGCCCTGCTCCGTGCTAAAGTACAGCCTACAGTACAGTAACCGCGGAGTGAGGCGCTCCTTCGTGGATGCCACTATCTGTAGTGCTATTCGAATTAAAAATTAATAGTTTGAAAACAAAAACATTTTACAAAAAAAAAAAACAACCGCAGAAAAAAAATACACTACTTGCGCGATTAGAGTATTTTTTTACTTTGTACTGTTTTTTTTGCAAGTCGGCTGTTTTTTTAATTGTTTTATTTACTAAAAGGCATGTTAGGGAATAATACAAATTTAATAAAAACCGGCCATGAGCGAGTCGTACTCACAAAATGATGGTTCCAAACCAAACTGCACTCAGCAGTCTTTAGAACGCTCGCTGGCAAGCCGTAAAGCGCGGGCCACCCTGAGAACGGATCGAAACCAAGCTAGGTTCTTTTAGCTTTGCTCATGTAGCTACCGCGTCTTTTCATACTTCGGTTCACACTGCGAACTATGAACTCCGTAATATATACGTGCTACGCTGTACGCAAATATATAGCGTATAGCGTAGGTAAGCCCTTAATATATTTTTTATAATAAAAATGTTGCAAACTGCTATGATTTTCCTGTAAAATAATATCTAATAATACCATTCTACTTATTGGATGTACACAAGCGGGATATTACTATGGGAAGCCGACCCCTCCGGGCGCTACTGGGACTCTAAGTGAATTAAAAAAAATGCTTTTAAGCCTAGGAAATTAGGGGGGCGGGAACTTTTGAGCCATATCTTCAATACCAGTAAACCTATATTTTATGAATAATAGTTTCCGAAGCCATTCGGTGTAGTAGCTAGAGATATAAGGTAACATACAGACTTTTGTAGTCATAAAATGTTAGACAATGTTTAATGAATAATCCAAACTTCCATACTATCTGCCGACGATTTCGTTGGTGGTAAAATGGAAACAGTTCCATGGTCCTAGCGGGTGAAGGGAGACGAGGTTGAGTGTGCTATATATCCATTAATAACTTTGACTTTCAGTGTACGTATTTATAGTATATTTATTGAATAAAAATAACAAAAAATATAATTACCTTATTTTATTATTCCTTCAATTAGGCATTTTGGTTTTATTAAGTACTTCTTTCATAGTGGTAATATTAAGTTAGTTGGTTATTTTTGTGTTCAGTTGATGGGATCTTTAAAAAAAAAAAAGAAACAACGTGTTCTTTTTGATGTCCCATATCTCTAAGGTTAATTAAGCTATAATGTAAAAATTATACAAAAAGTCCTAGAACTAATGTTCCAAAAATACATAGAATTCCGAAGAAAACTTCTATACACACATCGAGAGTCTAGTGTATGTAACATAACACTAGACTCTCGATGTGTGTATAAAAGTTTCATTGTTATGTACGAGTAAATAATTTTCATTCAAACTAATCATTCTTAACTATTTAAAGCTAAGATCATGCGACGTTATGTTTTTTTTTTATGCACAAAAATAGTTTTTATATTTCTTGTTTTACATAAATAATCATAACTTTGTCGAATTATTTTGTATGACAAATGAAAAGAGAAAAAAAGATACAATAATTCATACGCCAGTTGATTCTTTGACATGATATCATTAATACCCAGGACTTACGGGATATCAAAAGGAACACCTTCTTTACTTACATTGTAATTTGTTTGTTTTGACTTCCAATATTTTTTTGGCAGTGTATAGAATGCCACTAGCGTCACTCTATCCCTATCGGATAAAGCATAATCGGCATAATCGTGGCGCTGCCTCGGCCTGACAAAAGTGCCGTAAGCATTTCTAAAAAACTTATAACGGCGGCTGTTTTCATAGATATTAACAACGCATATAACTACGTAGACGTCAAAGGTCTATTGAAAATCATGCAACGAATTGGTGTGGGATCCAGGATTTGTAGCTACATCTGGAACTTTCTCAAGCTGAGAAATCTTAAAATTACAGTAGGTAATCAGGTCATTAGTCGAACGTCCGGTCGGGGATTGGCACAAGGCGATCCATTGTCACCCTTGCTTTTTAATTTAGCAACCATGGATGTATGTCATAGTAGTGGGGATGTGTTTCTATCGCAGTACGCGGATGATTTTGTGTTGTATACCACTTGCAGTGATATTTCATCGGCTCAACAACGATTACAACCCGCTTTAAATAAGATGACTAAACTTCTTTTGGATTTGGGTCTTGAGATATCCCCTCAGAAAAGCAGTGTCTGTATTTTTAAGAACGGTGTGGCAAGAGAGATAGTTACTTTAAGAATTAATGAGGTATCGCTGCCGGTGGTACCTAATGTAAAATATTTGGGGGTTTGGCTTGACCGATCACTTAGGTGGGCTAAGCATATTAATGAGACTCGAGAGAACGTGTTAAAATTTGTTAATGTTTTTAAAATTCTTGCTGGATCTGGATGGGGTGTACATCCCAAACATCTGAGACGGTTATATATCTCAACAATTCGAAGTAGAATCGATTACGCTTGTTTCCTTTATGATAGTAGCTGTGAAACTCACCTAAGTAAATTAGACAGGGTCCAGAATGTTTGCATGAGGGTTATTGGTGGCTTTATTAGAACCACACCGATTCACGTTATGGAAAATGAACTAAACCTGCAGCCGTTGAAGTTTCGCAGATACTATCTAGCGGGTAAATTTTGGCTTAAAATAAAATCATATGCTGATAATAATATCATTGCTGTGTTGGAAAAACTGCAAGCACATTGCCGACAATCACACTGGAGAAGAAAGGTGCCATTGTTAGTCAGAATTCATGAGTCTCTTGATTTGCTACCTGTCTACACGAGCCCAAAGCTTGAAATGTTCTCGTTGGACACTTGGGTTCACAGGATCGATCTATCTCAAGTCATATTTCCTAGATTGGATGGTTTGATTGCGGCTAAAAAACACTACCAAAATGCTAAACTAAGTGAGCTATGTACCGTATTTTTAAATAACACGTACTCGGGTTTCTACAGAATATACACAGATGGATCGAAAGACAAAATAGGTTCGGGAGCAGCGTTTTTCGATCCGCAAACTCAAATTGCAGTGCAAATAAAGGTAAACTCAAAATGCAATATAATGTGTACTGAACTTGTGGCAATAGATGAAGCATTGTCTTATATTGACTCATTTGACAACGGCAATTATGTTATTTTGAGTGATTCGAGAAGCGCTCTTCAACATTTGGCTCGGTGTACCTCGAGTTTTCGGGGCACTCCGATTGCCTACAGCGTGATCAAATCTATATGTAAACTTATTTCTAAGAATAAGAATATTGTACTGCAATGGATACCGGCTCATGTTGGCTTGGAAGATAATGAAGTAGTAGATCGGTTGGCGAAGAATGCTTGTGATGACGGATTGGTCTGTCCACATTTTCCCGTGTACAGTGATTATTTGTGTATAGTTAAAGAAGAATGCACTAAAATGTGGCATGAACACTTCGATGAGAGGTCACTGAGCAAGGGAATCTGGTATCGGACAATCCAGCCTTCACTTTCTCGTTGTTCATGGTTCGACCAGGCAAACATGAGTCGTCCGGAAATTGTAATGGCTCTTCGACTTCGATCGGGACACATTCCAATGAATAGTTTCGCATTTCTCATGGGTAAAGTTACTTCACCAAATTGTCCAGAGTGTAATGTAGTGGAAGACACTTACCATTTACTGATGGAATGCGTCCGGAACGATGCCGAAAGGATCACACTGTTATCGAAGTCACTGGATGTTGGAAGGTGTAATAGCATGCTTGCGTCCCCATTGTCGACGGATGCAAGATACTTGTATAAGTTAGCAAAAATAGGATTTAGATTATAAGGAATAATTGTTTGTACCGATGCGGGTGGCATAATCAGTTTTTGATTAAACCCTCTATAAATTAAATAGAAAAAAAAAAAAAATATATATATTGATTTGCATAGACACAATCTAGTAGCTAGGATTATCCACCAGCAATTTGTACAACCTTGTGGAATCAGAAGTACCATACTACGGGTATGTGCTCGACCCAGTTCTCGAGAATGGTCACGCCACATTGTATTGGGATCGATCTATCATCACTGACAGGACTATTGTAACCAATAAGCCTTATATTGTGGTGATAGATCGACGAGAGCGCCGTGCAATGATTGTTGATATCGGTGTCCCTCATGACGAGAATCTCGTGAAAGCTGAGAAAGACAAAATCAAGTATCTCGACTTAGCACACGAGGTTGTCGACATGTGGGACGTGGACTCTGCAATCATTGTACCGATAATCGTAACAGTTAATGGCCTAATAGCGGAGAGCCTCGACCAACACCTCAGGAGGCTCTCATTGCGCGGCTGGGTCAAGGGCTTGATTCAGAAAGCAGTACTCCTAGACACGGCACGCATCGTGAGGCAGTTCCTCTCTAGAGCCCTGACCACCGGCACCTTGGACTCTGATGCCAATGGACCACTACTCTTTATTTTTTTAAATGTTTATTTTATTTTTTGAATTTATTTTTCATAAAAATATTTAAAAATGTAATTTGTATGTATAAAAATGTAATAGAGAAAAATAATAGACATTGCATGTGTTACAGACGTGGTGACCCGGTCGGCAGCCCCTCTACTTCTTGCTGTGTTCGCTCAAGCGGTTGGAGCGCTGTGTTGTGTCTTAGGTCACTGCGTGAAAGGAAGACGGCTTTGCACATTCATCGCGGGCGTCCTTTTTATTATATCAGGTGAATAAACACTTATAAACTTGTTATGAATTAGAAATAAGTAACGTACGTGTTAGGTTTGCACACGCGGTAGATTACTTATTACGGGAAGGGATACTTCGAACTCAAACGCCGCCGGTTAGAAACACACTGTTAATTCCATAAGCGGGGGGCGCAACAAGCGCGTCACTTGGCAAAACTACTATTGATATACAGCCTATGCCCAACAAAACAGTACAATAATGCAAAGAAAGAAATATTGTTTACCACGGGTTTGGCTTCATTACTTGCCAATGGGTAGGTATTAATGCCCAGTTTTGTACCCAGTATCAAAATATACTGATATATTTCAATTCTATTTAGTAATATCGTGTTAGAAGGTAGGAAACAGATCGCTCGATGTAACAAACAACAATGAGGCTCATATTTCCTTAAAGGGTTTCCTAAGTATTCCATTTTATGTTATAAAAGCTGGCCAATTGTAGTCTCAGTTCTAAAATGGGTTCTCACTATATTACACCGAATCAAGTCAAAAAGTCAAAAAGACAGAATGATTTAGCACAAACACTCATATTGCCGATGACTTGTTTTACCGATGCATCAAAACCCGAATGCTTAAAACCGACCCTCGAAGAATGCCAGGAACTAACAGAATTGAGGTACATATTAGAACGGTAACACACGGGGACGCCATGGCGATGTCACTGGTTACGTAGCCACGGCTACCTCTGGCTACCTACCGTAGCCAAATGAGGTTGCCAAATATGTAGCCAGTAACACGCGGGCGTCCATTCTGGCGATCGAGAAGTTGGCCACTGAGTGAGGGACTCGTAACTTACTCGTAAACAAAATACTGGCGACTTGGCTACGCGTCGTCAGGACGCCAGAGTATCCAGTATTTACGTAGGGGCCGGTCGATCGTGGCTACGCTTGCAAAAAGGCGACGTCGCCACACCTTAGCCAAATGTGTCAAGTTAACTGTTATACATTCCAATACGAATTGTTTGGATACGTAGCCGGCGACGTCACTATGGCGTCCCAGCGCTCTTATAATATATACTTCAGAGGCCCTAGTGTGAGTTTCTTTTAACCATCTTGACTTTACGCATCGACCGCGTTCGGCGCTCCGATTGGCCCTTCACTAACCTTCACTGGAGAAGGTCCAATCGGAGCGCCAAACGCGGTCACTGTGTAAATTCGAGATGGTTAAAAGAAACTCACAGTAGGTCCTCAGAAGGCGAAGGGCAATCTTGTCTCTAATCTGCCTGTATTTTCTCTGGTAGTAAAAATCTTACCGTAGAAACATAGGTGAAGTGAGCTGTCATTCCACGCGATGCTTGGAATTGACTCTATTGTCAGCTCACTTCAAGGTCACTTCACCTATGTTTTCACGGAATTGATCAGCTTATACAGGGTTGAATGTGCACTGGCGTTATATACAGGATGGTAGGGACATCGACGCCAAGCCTGCAACCATGGATTCAGTACATGATTCTGAACACCCCTACGTTGAAATTTTTCGTCGGTTATTTAAAAAAAAACAGCTGTTCCATAGATTTTGACCGCGTAGGTATTGCACTTTTCGACGCAGGGGCGTTCAAAATTCAAAGTTATTTATTCAAACTAGGCTGAGCATCAGCACTTTTCGAACGTCAAAATTACATGAGATAGTCCCCCAAAACGTCCACCCTTCACCTCTTCCTAGTGCTGGGAAGAAGAAGTGGCGCAACAAACTCCCCAGCAGCACTGCTGTCTGTTCAGCTTGAAAAAAACTTGATTCTATACAATAGTATGCAAAATAATGTACATTCAACTCAACACAAAACAGTAAATAAAATGATTTGCCATTATGGCAGCTAGCATACGCCAATATACCAACAAAACAGTCGAAATCTATACTCAAGCGAAAATAAAAACTCAAAACGTAAACATAACTTAATAACGGAATAAAAGCCTCCAGGTATAAAGGGCGTGCCCGCTTACATATAGCTAATAAAGCTGTAACTCGAAGTCACATATTATGATAAACTAGGACCATCGAAGTAAAAATAAATAAACAGTTAGGCAAGAATAATATGATCAATTATCGAGGTCGCTAGCTAACCACATATTGCAATACAACTCATAAAAAAATCATTGTAATGAGTAGATAATGTCAATAATAAATGAAAATAATATCAGTAGGTAAGCTAATTCTGGAGAAAGAACATAAACAGATTTAGAATCATGTACTGGTATCCATGGTAACAGTTTTCGCGTCGATTTCACTGACACCCTGTATATTACTATGCTTATATTCTTCTATTACTTAGGCACTAGAATGAAGAAATATTGTGATTTTGATAAGTTTAATAACTGCTTATTATTAATGAGCCCTAATATTGAGTTTTAGGTCATGTATAGACTGCGTGTTTACAAATGTTTTTCATGCCAAAACTTGTAAGGGGTTGGGCTAAAGAAGATTTTGGACAGACATATTGTAAATACGAGCTACGCATGCTTCCTCAACACAAAACATGAGCTGTGCTTAGGCCAAAAGGAATCGCATTCTGTTTGTACGTAGACGTGTTTACAAATGCTCTTTACACACTTGCACTTAAGGTGTTGTGATAAAGGTAGTTTTGGGTAGGCAAATTATACATATGTACGAACTACCTAAGGTTCTTTAATTGAGACATGTCTGATCTGTTTGTATGTTACTGGCTTAAAACCTTTCTTTGAGTGGACAATAACTGATAGGAATGTGTCACTGTAGAGGACTTAAATCAAAATGTGAAGCCTTCATATTTTTATATTTAATAACACTATATTATTATTGGTAAATTGGTACAAAAAATCGGCCATAGGTAGAAAAAATACTGCAGTATGTATAACTAGGTAGGTGCTTTGGATTGTATAGGTAAATTCAGACTAAAAACCGGCCAACCGGCCAACCGGCCGGCGTGTCGGACCACACACAATGAAGGATTCCGTAGTTGGGATGAATTTATCGTAAGAATAAACTTAACTTCGTAGTTGAAAAACATGTTCTCCCATTAGGAATGTATCCCGAACATGTTTTTGCAACCGAAAATATAAGATGGCCGATTATTACTCGTTAACTTGTAAAGAAATTAAAAGGAAAACTATCTTAGCTATTATAGTTTTTCTTTTAATTTCGTTATATTATTTTAAACTACTGCCGTGATTTTTTTCACATATCCAAAATCAACCATTTAGCTGGTAGGGGTTAGAGTTTTGAACGACCTTTCCAACGACGCCCCACACCGTGGGATAGATAAGAAAAAAAAACAACCCCACTTTACGTGTAGGGCGGTAGCCAAAAATTTATTTTTTTCCTAATTTTATTAAACCTCTTTGTTGGCGTGATTAAAATAAACAGGCTGTCAGGGACATCGACGCGAAGCCGGTTACCATGGATTCAGAACATGATTCTGAAATGTACTCAACTCAGTAATTCTGTTATTTAAAAAAAAACAGCTGTTTCGTACATTTTGACGTTAAGAAAGAAAGAGTAGTTTTTTTTTAAATAATCGACGAAAAATTTCAACGCAGGGGTGTTCAGAATCGTGTACTGAATCTATGGTAGCTGGGATTCGCGGTCGATGTCCCTGCCACCCTGTATATACCCATGCCAAATTACAGTTTTCTAGTACAAAGAGTCTC
The DNA here is from genome assembly GCA_916701695.1 of Agrochola macilenta. Classification (NCBI taxonomy): domain Eukaryota; kingdom Metazoa; phylum Arthropoda; class Insecta; order Lepidoptera; family Noctuidae; genus Agrochola; species Agrochola macilenta. Next base: position 13,778,461 of record OU753557.1, read on the forward strand.
TGAGCTAAGTCGCGGACATGGCGAAACTATAGGGGTTCCTTGTTTACTACGGAACCCTAAAAAGCAGTTCTCAACACAGATAAATATTTACGTAGCTCCTATTTCCAGTTTGTCTGCCGAAAAGCTTCAGCACTACACCCCTGAGAAAATTTATAATCTTCACGTTAAAAAATACCAGACACATTTCACATTAAAATAGATCTAAAATCAACTTTTTTGGGGATAACGTTCCCCTTATTACTCATTTTAACTCTGATGGTTGGTTAGACCACCTTTTAATCACTCATATAGCTGCTCAACCAATAATCTAAAATTATTTCATTTCAGGTTTAATAATGCTGACCGGAATCGTCATGTACATATCCGTCTTTAAATCACAAGTAGGTCACAAGTTACGCTACATGACTTATTTTGAAACCCCCAGAATGTCATATAGTTACGGGTATTCATTTGGGCTATACATCAGTGGTTTCGTGGCTGCCGAGTTAGCAGGCACCTCGGCTATATTCCTATTTCTTCAGTGGTACCAAAAAGATTGGATAACAGAGCTAACTGAAAAAGCCAAAGCTGATTGCCGTGCGTGGGATCGTGAGTATGCGTTTACAGAATTCAGAGAGCGAGATTCCACACTATTAGAAAGACGAATGATGAAAAGAGACACATACCCCCCTTCAGGATCTTCAGCTGCAACACCACGAGAGAGAAGACGCTTCGTGTTCGACGGCGATGAAATCCCACATTGTTCAATACACAATAAAAATAGAAGAATAAATTTAAGTTCAGCATCATTAAAGGATTTATCGTCGTCAACGCTGTACGGGTTTCCGGCGGCGCCGCGACCGACGGCCTGCGACAATTACTTTGAAGACTTCAAAGAGGTGCCTCAAAGCGCGAATACCTTGAGCGGATTAAGGAGTGCGTCGATATTTCAGTCACAGGCGTCGGTAGCAAGCGGCCGATTCCTAGATACTTCGGCGGTGGAGCCTCCGCCATCACGGGAAGAAGAAATGGTGACTTTCGGTGCGGGAGCAAGGGGCGGTGAAGAACAGCCGCCGCCACCACGCCACGACCGTGCCGTGGGTACCGACCCTTACCGCAGAACAACGCCCGTCTGATCCAAGAACTTGGGTTTCCCACCCCGAATATAAAGCATATCGAGAAGTGATAAGTGACGATTTTATTCACGTGCTACGTACTAAATAGTTAATGTTCGTACCTAGCCGGATACAGTTAAGAAGTGTCTTTCGAATTTATGAACGTATAATAGGTGCATACGTGACTTGTGTTATGAAATTTTTAATTGTTATAATTCCTTAAATAAACACTGCCATTTGTCTATTTACTTTTTTATCTATATACACCCTGAAATTTTAATGGTTGTTTTTCCGCAACGAAATGATTTTGCCCTGGTAGTACATACAATAGATTTATAAATAAATAAAAAAACGGATTCATAAATGGCAGATTTAGAATTGTGAAAAACTAAACTGGAAAGCGCCTTAGAACCAATAGTAGTACAGTGCGAACGACCGACGCGTCTGGCGCGAGCAACGAGCGTTACAGCTGATAACTATCTACTCCTGAGTTTACGAAACACAACACTACCTAAAATTAACTACTACTAAAATACTACTACTAAAATACTTTTACAGGCATAGGACGGTCATAAATACTTGTTTACCTACAACTTACTGAACACGAAACTGAAAAACAAGTTTATTATCTTACATACAACTTATTTACTTACAATGATTTTAATATCTAACCTACTTTTAACTGTTCGTTATTTACAAATGTACGAATAGGTACTTACACTTCCCGGTAACAATTTTCTATCAACCACTGACAAAAAGCAATTTTGGCGCGGTGCATGAAGTCTACGAAAATTATAGGGAATAGGGATGCACAATACACACTTCACAACTGAGTACTTTTCAGACGTATGTACGGCTTTCGTCAAACTTAACCGCAGCCATATGCGTACTTCGATGAGGATCCCATGCGAACGCCGAGTCCAGGGGTTCAGAACCCCGCGAACACGGAGCGAATCCTAGTGTTGCGGCTCCGCGTAAAGTTATCACTAGCCCACAGGCTACCAACGCAACATACCACATACCACGACATACCGGTTAGCATACCTATACGTACTCCAAATTGAAATAACTGTAATTTCGATCCATTTTTACAAATCACGATAACGTATTACGCGTCATACGACAATCGTGGGTCAACTGATAGAACGGGCGGTGTGTATGACTAGCAGACTAGATTATGCCGTATTACTACGCGCGACAGATTATTTTGGTCTGCACATTTACGAATTGCTCTTCGCTTTGTCGGAAGCGCGCAGCCATGCATGGCGGTTCGATTAGTACCTACGTTAATTCTAGCGGACTACTATTGTTGCTCACGCTTTCGAGTTTATGCATATTTTTTTAAATTATTTGAAAACTATAACATATGTTTTTTTAAGTTTAACGCTATGATTCAATAGTACTGGCAAATCGTTTTGCCACGGGAAAACAACCATTAAAATTTCAGCGTGTATAAATACACAAAAATGAATGTTGGTATTTAAGAGACATGATAAACTCCGACACCGTTTGACCGATCACCAAGAAAGTCGACATATACGAAAATACAAAAATACAAAACGAAATCTACAAAGTCGCTCATACATCGCTATAGTCGACATATACAAGAAAAATACGGGCGGGCACATGCTCATGGGCGACGTTGTATTTATACGTAAATTTTTTTTTCATGGTTAAAGTTTGTACAGGGTCAAATTAAATTAGCTAGCGAAACTGCGGAGTTTCGCTAGCTAATTTAATTTGTCTGCGGAGACGTGATGGTATCGTTAGCTAAACATGATGAAACAAAAAATAAATTAATGTGATGATATTTTTTCGTAGGGTCAACGACCGCAGCTAGTGTAATCATTTGAAATATCAGTTAAAAAAATTGAATCATTCCACTTTGCCCCACCACTGGTGGGGCAAAGTGGCAAACAAAAGTGACAAATGCCTATAAATTGGGGCAGATTCCACTAGTCTAAAATCTTGATGGATTATGCCCCACTAGGGTTGGCACCTTAGAATTTGTGTAGGTAGGTATGCTCGTATTTTATATTTGTTTAGAAAAGAACGAAATGTTTATCTAAGTAAAATGTAACTAGGACTGGTAACGTTAGACTTAGTTAATAATTTAATAACACTACCTAGGTATTTACCTAGGTAGTATTTATAAATAAAAGTACAATAATATTTTTCGGTAATTTCGTTCCAGAATTAAATAGTAAATAACTATTTGATTCCCCCACCAGTGGGGCGGCTTGGTGGGGCAAAGTGGAATGATTAAAAAATGATGATGTCTGTCTGTGAGTGATGGCTATCGACTTTTACTGAATAAAACCCATCCATGTTCCTTCCATTGCCTGTGTGTCGGGGCTACGATATCCCTTTCGGACAAACTCGCAACCCTGGCAGGCATCGGCCCTAACGGACCCCATCAGTTGGTGCTAACATCTCTTTGAGGCGCGCGTGGAACAACGTGCCGTTGATCCGGGCGTGGTCCTAATCAGACTGCGAGCTACCCATCGCTCACCGCCCGCAAGCCCGCGCCTACGGTGGCCGGAAATCGGTTTGCGACTCCCGACGCCCGGGGCGTCTCCTGCGGCGACTAGGGGCGCGAGGGCGCGAATTTTGCATCTCCTTCACGCGTTCCGCCTCCTCTTTCGCGAGCATTCCTGCTTCGCAGAAGGAAGTGACGGCTTCCCATGCACTCTTGCTCCGAACCATGGCCTGAACCAGGGCCGGACGCGAGAGATCGCCGCCACCGATCGCCTCCGTGAGGACACGGCGGTGCTCCGCCCAAGCCGGGCAGACCTCCACCGTATGCTCCACCATGTCCTCCGGGCGATCAACACAGTGGTGACGCTTATCCTAAACAGGAACCTCCCGAAACAACCATTTTCGTTGAGGACCTGCGTCAGGCGGAAGGTGAGGACGCCGTGGCGCCTCTCTAGCCACTCCTCAAATGCCCAGTGTATGAAGGGCCTATGATGTGGTGACCATCTTTTGCCCGCGGCTGGAGCTTGGAATAAAAAAAAACTTATACAGGGTCAAATTAAATTAGCTAGCGAAACTCTGCAGACGTGGTGAGTATGGATACATAAACACAGTACAAAAAATATAAAGATTTGATGTTTGTTTTTGGGGGTTCAAGGACCGCTTGTACTTTTGTTACTTGAAGTATGAGTTGAGAAAATTTGTTTTATTTTGTCTTGTCGTATTTAGTTATAGATACCCATTACGTCTGTGTTAGTTTACACTAACGAAAACAGATTTTTTTGAATCATTCCACTTTGCCCCACCAAGCCGCCCCACTGGTACGCATGAACCTTATTTAGTCTAAGTAGTAATATAGTGAATGTGATCATCAACTGACTAGTAGTTCGGTATTGGTCTCAAGGAGCTTAGGACCCCTGCAGGTAAATAGATAAACCCCTGTTGGTGATTGACCTCCCTCGAGATGTGGTGGTCGTAGTCCCTTGGCATCGTTTGATCCGGTGTGGGTCAAATGCTAGCTAGCTAGGCCTACGGGACTACTGTGGATTCTTCCACTTTAGATCCTTGATATGCCAGGTACCCAGTGGTTTCCCGTGTGTATCTGCCAAGTCATACACCAGTGGAGACAGTTTTTTTGATACCATACATTTTACAAACATAGGTGCTAGTTTTTTGAAGACATATTTGTCCTTATCGCTCTGGTAATACGTACGTTTCCAGACTTCATCTCCCACATTGAATTCTACGCCCTTCTTACGAAGGTTGTAACTACAAGTGTTCCTAGAATATGCTTCCAGCAAAGCTGACTGTACCTTGTCAAAGATGCTTGATAGGACACCCAAGTTCTCTGCATAGTTGTCCCTTGGTTGGTCAATTATTTCCTTTATATCCGTGTCCTGATAGTGAGAACCGTCAGCGATTAACTCCCTGCCATAGACGAGAAACGCTGGTGTGTAGCCTGTGACCTCGCTGGTTGAGCTGTTTAGTGCAAACTGAACCTTTGGTATATGTAAGTCCCAGGAGCGCTGGTCATTATTGATGAATGTGGATAACGCATAGTAGCGTTCCACTGTATTTACTTGTGGTGTATATGAGTATCTTGGTGTGTAGTGCACGTTCAATGTTTTTTTTTTAATGTTTTCATTTCATTAGAAGTAAATTGTGTTCCGGTGTCCAAAATTACAACTTGTGGAATGCCATGGACCAAGAATATATTGTCTTCTAACAGTCTTACTATAGCAATAGCATTAGCGTTCCTTATGGGAAATCGGCCAGTTTCTTCATCAACAGAGAAACAACAAGTAGCAAAAAATAGATAAGAGTTTAGACGTCTAAACTTAAAGCGGCAGCGGTCCCACTATAACTACATATAGCTTCCCTATTGGTATTATGGGGGCGTGATTTGCTATTTTGTGAGCGATACAAGTTTCACATGCCGTTACAAACCTCACCACGTCGCCATGCATCCCCGGCCAGTAGTAGCGTAGTGATAGTCGCTTGTATGTCTTATGGATACCCAAATGTGTGTGCCGCGGTCGGTTCGGCACGGTTGTTAGTAGCTAATTATTTGGTGCCTATCTTCCGTCGGAATGTCTTCCTTCCAACTCGCATAGTATCGCGAATCTACTTTTTTCATAGCGGTATAATTTGTTATTTTTTACTATGTAGTTGGGAATGCCGTCGGGTTCTGTTGGCAACCAATGTAGATATTTTGGTATCAAATGTCGTCTGTTTATTTCGGCGCACCTGACTGTGTGGTATGTTCTTGTGAGAGTCCTGCAGCCAGACAAGCTCGTGACAACGCTTCTGGTATAGTGTTATCTGCACCACGTCTATATTAGTAGGATATTATTGGGCATTCTACCCCACCTTCCGTTCCATCGGCTCACTCCGTTCGCCTCGTCACTCTCGGTGGAGTAGAATGCCCAATAATATAAATGAAATCCTATAAAGTGCAGTAAAATACCGGTTCGGCGCCTATTCCACTCGATGAACGGAAGGTGGAGTATGAATTCCTACATAGTACAGGAAAATACTGGTTCGGCGCCTATTCCAGTTCGACGTTATTCCACCCGATGGAACAAGTTATAAATGTCAATGTAACACAGTAATTCACTCATTATTAATATAACCGTTTCAAGCAGTCGTCATGAAATTTGTAAAACAACCACAATCGTTACATGTAAACAAACTTTGTGTTCATTCTCAAGAGACTGGTTTTCGTCATGGAGAATTATTACCTAAATCGGTATGATGCATCATTTGCGGGCCGTCAAATTGCGGAAAAACTAATTTATTAATTGGTCTTCTTATACACGAGAATGGTTTAAGATTTCAAAATATTTATGTTTATTCGAAAACCTTGCAACAACCCAAGTACGTTTTTTTAGAAAAAGTCTTGCAACGAGTACCAGGCATTTCATTTCAGAAATATCATGAAAATGAGCAAGTACTGAGTGTTCAGACCGCAAAACCGAATTCTGTAATTGCATTTGATGATGTTGCTTGTGAAAATCAAAGTAATATGCGTGATTATTTTGCTATGGGGAGGCACAAGTCCATCGATTGTTTTTATCTAAATCAGACGTATAGTAAAATCCCTAAGCAGTTAGTAAGAGACAACGCAAACCTAATCGTACTTTTTAAACAAGATGAAAGAAATATGAGACATGTTTATGAAGAACATGTCAATACTGACATGACATGGATTGAATTTCGTGAAATGTGTTCAAAAATATGGAGTATACCTTTCAATTATGTTGTAATTAATAAAGATTGTTCCAAAAACAAAGGATGTTATAGAAGTAAATTTGACACGTTTGTAGTCTTTGACTAAGAACATGAATACATATATAAGGCGATTACATGCCTGACATTATTATTCACCTTACGACGCTAAATCAACTACGACCTATTTTACCAATATGAACAAATCATTGAAACGACAAATTGTTGATGCGGCAGAATCTATAAAGATAAAACTACGAAAAATTAGAGATGCTGAGATTAACAATAAACAAGCACTGGAATCTGTTTTCAAACCTGTAACAGAACCTCTCAACCTAATTGCTAATGCTAGTAAGCAAACTCCTCTTCTGCGTGCTAGTGATGATTTTGCTGATATTCCGTTTACTAACGCAACTTTGCAAAAAGAAGGAACTGATAGCACCAGAAGTAATGATAATAGCGATGAAGACAAATATGAATCCGATATCAACAGTAACTCTTCTTATGAATCAGTAGTTGAAAGGAATCAAGATTGTGATACGTCGTCCTGGTCAGTATCTTCAGAAGCGTTGGTAGATATTCCATTTGGGGTTAGAACAGACCGCGGGAAACTGATGTTAGGTTCTGCTTGCATAACGATCAACGATCAATACATTACATTGGTTGGACATAAATATCGAAATACACCTGGTTTAAAACAGTTGTTGCTTAAGAAAGATGTAGACTTAAGCTTGGTTACAGATAGTGATATGGAAAATTATAAGTCGATGCTACTTGATACAAATGCGCATCGCCGAGACTATGAATCAAGTAAGCCAATTAAAAGTAATAAAGGGCAAAAATATTTGCAAGTTATTAAACCTCTTTTTCAACTGAAGAATGCAGTTCAGGGAAAGGGTCTACCGTTAATGAAAAAGTGGAGAAAAAACATAGATTTAGTGTACTGGGATAATCCGAATGAATTAGTGGAAAGATTGAAATTATTAATTGCGTCTAGAGATGCTGGCAACACAGGATTAGATAATGAAATTATATCTATCATTGAAGAATTGCGTGAAAGTAAAGTTATAAATAAATAAATATTTAAAAATGTGTCTATTTTACTATCAACCTCTCGATACAATACACCTTAAACATGAACGTAGACAAATTCGGACACTACATTCACAAAAGAATGCGTTTATCAGAGTTATTTGAGTTTAATGAGAATGCATTGTTAAAATCAGAAAACGGAGATTTTGATTTAAAAACATCAAGACTGAGAGGAATTAGATCTCCAGTAGAAGCAGACGATGTTGTGAACAAGGATTATGTAGATCGATTGAATGCTGACACGTTAAAAGAATTAAATAATCTGATTGGTACCTTGCGTTCTCAAATCATAAAAGATGCAAAGGGTACAGTTCAAGCTGCTTTAAAAGCACGGATACCTGAGGTTTCAACTCATTTGCAAGATAAGTTTTATACTAAAGCAGAGGTAGATAAATTACTTCAAAAAACTCCATAATGGTAAAACAACAAATTGTAAATGAAATACACAAAGCGGCACGAAGAAATTTCCTTCGACGTTCTGTTATTCTGAAAGGAATCCACGACTTATGGCAAGCAGACTTGATGGACATGCAAAACCTGAAAAAGTATAACAAAGGTTATAATTTCATCTTAGTAGTGATTGACTGCTTCTCAAAGTATGCCTGGGCTGAACCGTTAAAATCGAAAAATAAATTTGATGTTACTCGTGCATTTGAACATATACTGCTTAGTAGTCGTAATAATCCTGTTAACTTACAAACTGATATGGGGAAAGAATTTTATAACATCACTTTTCAAACGCTTATGAAAAAGCACAACATTAACCATTACTCATCGTTTTCTACTAAAAAAGCATCAATTGTAGAGAGACTGATTAGAACTGTAAAAAATAAATTATATAAATATTTTAGTCTCAATGGAAACTATAAGTGGTTAGGTCTACCATTGGAAGATACATTGAATAGATATAACAACACAAAACATCGCACTATTCAATTTAAACCGGTTGATGTGAATAAATTTAATGAACAAATTATCAAAGAAAATATAAAAAAAATAAACAAACATGATTTACTTCAGTGGAAGCCTAAATTCAAAGTTGGTGATTGTGTTCGTATAAGTAAATACAAACATAATTTCGAGAAAGGCTACACTCCTAATTGGTCAACTGAATTATTTATTATAAAAAAGGTAAATAAAACCTTTCCAGTTACTTATCACCTAGAAGATCAACGAAAGCAAAACATATTAGGAGCTTTTTACGAACAAGAACTGCAAAGATCTAATTATCCTGATGTTTATTTGATAGAAAAGGTTTTGAAAAAGAAAGGAAATAAATTGTATGTCAAATGGTTAGGTCTAAACAGTGCAGAAAACAGTTGGATTGAAAAAGCTGCAATAATGGACTAAGATATTATATAAACATTTTTCATTTAAAATCATATCATTGTAATTGGAGTAATGCAAGGGGGCGGACTAGTTAACAGCATAATTAATAATCTACCATTCGAAGTTCATTTGCCAGGATACAATTATTGTGGACCAGAACCAAACTTCACAAACGCTTAGCGCGAGGTGACCGAGGTATAAATAAGCTAGACGAAGCTTGCATGCAGCACGACATTGCATATACAAACCATACAGACTTACCAAATCGTCACAAAGCCGATTTACAACTACTTAACATGGCTAAACAAAGACTTAAATCAAAAGATGCAAGGAAAGGTGAAAAACTAAGCTCTTGGCTGGTGAACAAAGTTATGAAAGCGAAGCTAAATTCGGGATCCGGCATTAAAACATTTAAAAGCTTAGTTTCGAATATAAAATCAAAAATTAAGAAACTCAAATGCAAAGATAATAAGACTTTAATAAAAGCAGCTTACTTAACCGCAAAAAAGTTATTTCCAAACATTCATCATCGAATTCGAGTACCTCGAGTAATACCCATACCAAAGACTGGAGGAATTCTACCTTTAATTCCAATTTTCGCTGGTTTATCAGCTTTAGGAACTTTAGCTGGTGGTGCAGCTGGAATTGCAAAAACCGTCAATGATTACAAAGCAAGCAAACAAAATTTGCATGAAACAGAACGACATAATAAAGCAATGGAGGCTTTAGTGTTGGGCAAGGGTTTATACATTAAGCCGTATAAAAGTGGTAAAGGATTGTTTATAACATCTTCAAAAAACTGAAAAATATGCTACCCAATCGCCCTCTAACTAACGTAGACATCCGCAAGTATTCAAGAGACATCCCTTATTTTCGTGGGGTCTACATGAAGGATCAACTACCTCGGAAGTCGAAACGCATTGAATGTGGTATCGTTAACTTAGACGATTCTAAGAACGAAGGAACGCATTGGGTAGCTTATGCTAAAGTATACAATCACTGTGAATACTTTGATAGTTATGAAAATTTAAAACCTCCAATGGAATTAATGCAATATTTTAAAAATTGTAATGTGTTTTATAACTACACAAGATATCAAAAATTTAACGCAGTTAATTGTGGTCATTTATGTTTAAATTATTTGTGGACTTTTTGGAATAAAAATGTATTATAAAATATATGCTTTTCTTTCATTTCAATCATTTGCAAGATGTCGCTCACTTTGTCGATAACTGGAGACTCGTCAGTGTTAACTACATACTATCCTAATACGTTGCAACTAGATGGAGAGTATGAGTGTGCTTTATTACACTTTTCAACATTTAATTCTATTCCAAACATTGATAAAAGTAATAGTAAGTTCTATTATGGCTCTAATGAAGTTATTGAAATACCGGAAGGTACTTATGAATTGCAAGATATCAGCGATTATTTAAAATCCGAAATAAAAGATGCAGCGATTAAACTACATTGCAATAATAATACTTTAAAAACTACAATATTCTGTACAAAAGATATTAATTTTATCAAAGACGACTCTTTTAGAAGACTATTAGGATTTAACAAACAAATCTTGAAAGCAAATAAATGGCATGTGTCACAGTCTCCAGTCAACATTCTACCTACGACCGTAGTCAGGATTGAATGTGATATTGTAAGCGGTTCATATGTAAACGGTGAACCAAGTCATATTATTCACGAATTTGCACTTAATGTGCCACCTGGATACAGGATCATAGAAATCCCAAAGAACGCAATATACTTTCCAATCAATCAAAATAATATAAGCTGCATTCATATCAGATTGTTAGATATAAACAAACGATTAATCAATTTACGTGGTGAAGAAGTGCAGGTATATCTGCATCTTAGAAGAAAAAAATGATTGACTACAATAAAAATGTGTCTCAACAAGTAAAGAATATCAGTTCTGTTCGAGCTACCAATCAAATAAGACCTCTCTTTAAGAAGAAAATAAAATTAACTAAAGACAATAAAATATTCCTTAGAGCGATCGGATTGTTAAAATGAATATCTTAGACGTTTTATCCGCTCCGACTTACGATAATACTATAGAAGGAATCGAATTTCATTCCTACAAGCCCTATGTAACGAGTTTCAACAGGAACGATGAAATCCGCATACCTATCAACCAACAGGACTTGTACATATTACCGTCAGCTAGCACCCTATATTTAGAAGGAACTGTTATCGTTAGCAAAAAAGATACGAAGGACAAAGCTAATAGTGTCAATTTCACGAACAATGGTCTACTCTACTTGTTCCAAGACATTAGGTATGAGCTAAATGGAGTGGAGATTGATAAGATAAAAAATGCAGGTATAACAACAACCATGAAATCACTCATTTCAATGAACGAAAGTGAATCAAAAATGTCTAATGCCTGGGGCTGGAATATTGATGGCATAAAAAATATCAATGGAGGAAGATTTTCTGTTTCTATACCACTTCGTAACCTCCTCGGTTTTGCTGAGGATTTTAAAAAAGTTGTGATAAATAGTAGACATGAACTGATATTGTTACGAAGTAACACTAATTTGAAACTACAAAACATACCTGGTCTATCAAAACCTCATCTCAAATAGAAAAACCAAGATACATTATTATTGGTCTACAGACGAATAGAAAAAACAATGCAAGTTCTGACATGTCTCACTTCGATCACTGTCATATTCGAGACGTCAGAGTGTATCTCAATTCAACATATTTTCCATATGAAAACTTAAATGTGAGTTTTGCTAATAACAGAATTGCTTTATTATATGAGCAATACACCAGATTTCAACACTCGTATTACGGACGTCGCTCGGAGCCCATACTAAGCGAGAAACAATTTAGAGATTTAGCACCGCTGTTTGTAGTCGATTGCTCTAGACAAGCTGATAATCTAAAGACTGGACCTGTTGTGGATGTGAGGGTAGAATTTGAGAGTGATTCGGAAATACCAGATCAAACTTCAGCATACTGTCTCATTCTCAACGATTGTATTGTTGAATACAAACCATTAAGCAACATTGTGAAGAAGATATCATGAACGCGGACATCATCATTGTAGAACTCCAAGGATTTAAAGATTTATTTAATAATTTTATTGTGAAAGAAGTAGCCATCGTCAGTCAGAATCATACACAAACGTTCTTGGTTAAGCCGCCGTATTCGTTTTATTACTTAACAAAAGAAGAAAAGAAGCAAGTGCGATGGTTAGAAAGAAATCGAGGAATTTTCTGGAGTGAAGGCTTCGTAGACTACAGAGAGTTTCAACACGTTATCGTACCATATTTAGAAAATAAAAAAATTATCACAAAGGGTTTGGAAAAGATTAAATGGATTAAAGAGTTATGTGCAAGTTGTGAAGTGATCGACATAGGTGAGAAGGGATGCCCTAATTTACTGACATTAAAAAAAAAGTACTGTAAAAATAAAACTGATTTTAATTGTGTGAACCATAAAATGCATTGTGTATTAAATAATGCGGTGTGTATTAGAAAATGGTATGTGGACAATAATATATCTATTTTTAATTTATTTTAATTATAATTGTGTTGAAAAGTTAATAAAAAATGTCTATCTACTGAGTGTTTTATTTAATATAACCAGGGTAATCTACATAACGAGCTTTAAATTACCTGTAGCAAAATGATATTTACCATTAAAATTTACCATGATTTTAAACGAATTATTCTTCTAATAAAAAAATAATGAAAGAAAATAACCTATAATTATATCATTTCACTAGAGCTAATTAAGAGTTCGAGTAAAAACAAAAGTCGAAATAAGTAATACAAAATAAAACATAATTTAAATTATAAAAGAATATATTTTTATTTGCTTTTTACATTATTTACAATTATTACATACTAATTATAACTACCTACCCAATAATAATAATAACTGTCCCCAAATAGTTTATTTAATGTTTTCTATACGTACCTACATACTTACTTACTTAACTTTACAAACTTGTGATGTATGAAAATTATCTTAGATAGATTAAACAAAGAAATTAATATTATATAGGTACTTACATTCTATTTTTTTAATTTATTTTTTATTAAATACAAAAAATTAATTACAATAAAACTTACATATTTGAATTTATACTTTCAAAACTTATACTACCTAAGATGTTTAAACACTAAAGAATAAGAAAACAAATAAATGTTATACATACCTAATAATAATACCCTAATAACTATAATATTACTTAATAAATAAATAATTTAATATTGTTAATTACGAAAAATCTTACACATTAACTTATAAAGTAGGTACTTACAAAATAATGATACCAGTTAATAATAACAACTGTCCCCACAAAGTTTTTTTGATATTTTATGAATTAACGATTGCGTCTCCTCCATAATATGGTCCACCGATTCAGTCACAATATACTGCGCACTTAACATCACCACATCCTGATTATCACTTGCAGGTTCTTGTTGATCACTGATATCCAACACTTGTACCTGGATTAGTCGTAAACCTTTTTTCTTCTCATTGTTTATAACGAATGATTGGCATGTAGGCAGAGATGACTTTTGTTTCAGACACTCCCGTTTTGTTCTAGGCTTCTTGTTGGCAGGTCCGCAATCTTGTCTTGCTCTACTAGGCTCCTTGTTGACAGGTCTTTGTTGTTCTGTGAAATCTGGGATATGCCAGCTTAAACTCGGAGTCGGAAAACCTTGAGCGTATTGTGAGAAGTCGATAATATCTGGAGAATCACACATTATCAATGATCTGAAACAAACGAAATAATAATTAATTATAATTACATAAACAACATGATGAAATAATGTAATAAGTAGATGGGTGCTTGTACAATACTTACAATTCGTTTCGTTTTTTTTATTTTATTTGATGTGACCGGTCCGGCTGACTGCCTAGTGATGTATGTACATATCATATTATTATGAAATGCAAACTACATAAAACTTTGCGATATGAATCAATTTCATGTTTCAACAAGTCCAACCTGATGGGCGCGACATGAAGAGACATGCGCGCGCACCTGATCGGTGTTATATTGCACAAAGCAGTCAGCGCAATGCGCTTTGTCATCAGGAATGGAAATGAAACAGATTATTATTATGAACATATATACATATTGTTTATTTAAGTAAAATAATATATAATACAGATATTTTACTAAAATTTATTTTGAACTAACTTGTACAAGGGACACCAAGAATACACAAATTTTAGAATTACATACACAACAATATTACATTTCACACTATAAGAGTAATAAACATCCAACCATCCATCCTTACAAACTTTATATAATAGTAGACAGGTTGCAAGATTATCTAACTTTACAATTAGAATGACATAGGTTTTACAATCAATAAATACATGATAGAAATGTAACATGTAACTACTATAGGTTCCTAATTACATCTAAAATTATGGTAATGCATCACATAAATATATTTGCATTACCCCAAGCTAAAGTAGTTACTTTATCTGATGATAACAACCGTTTATCATCATTGCTTGAAAGGGCTATTTTATTTACTTTCTGAGTGAATATTTCATGTTTTATTGACCTAAACAATACATTTTTTTTGCGAATGATATTGCAATTGTATAAAACATTTTTATAATCAAACATACTAAAATTTTTCGTTACACATTTTTTTGTACCTTTGGCTTTTTTAATTGTTTTGTTGAAGGTTTTAATACAATAAAGCTTTGAGCGCAGTCCTACGAATTCTTTGATAACTTTGCCACCCATTTCGTCCTTAAACAGTCCGGGAATCTTCTTATTAATAATAGGCAAATCAAATTCATTGTTTAAGTCATAATTAGAGGTATCGAAATATTTTAAAAAGTTGAGCTTAAAATCTTTATAAACGTTGTTACTCTGTACATCATAGATTAGACTATCTGTGTCAGTATAGCACAATTCAATTCCATTACCATAAAAAGGTTTCATGATAGAGTAGTGAAAATCATACATATGCGTTTTAGATAATTCTAATACTGTGAACCCTATGTATATTGGTTTATTAAGTATAACACGCATAGGCTTCATTTGTATTGCTACTAGATCATCAGAAAATACAGAGACGCTGTGAAAATATGGACTGGCTATCAATTTCTCAGCACAATTACTCTTTTTTGTTTTATTGTTTGAGTCACACCACTTGTTTACTAACTTAACGTCTATTCGATTTTCATTATTTTCTAAGGTTTTTCCAAAAATACTATTGTTTAATAATTTGAAAAAATCTTGTTCAAACGTTGACTCTGCTTTTTGACGTAACTGAGTGTTAATATCAATATATCGCTTTAAAAAACAACTTTGCTTAAACATAATAACGCGATGGATCCTTCTCAATATTAAACCGAATTGTAAGCATTTTTTTAAATGAACGTAATGAATTACATAGTGATATTTATCAAACAAATTCGGTATTAGTTTTTTATTTTTACCACCAGGTGGTATGCATTTTTCTGGACAAAATGGAAAGTCATTGTGTTCAATGTGCAAATTTTCCGGATATATTAAATCAACTTCAAGAATGTAACCGTTTTCCGCAGTATCACCGATGTCTGCCAAATTAGCTTGTAAAAAATCTATTTCTTGTCTATTCATAAATCTAAAACCGGAATAGGGCAGGGATTGACACATGCTGTAACCGTATAAATTGTTGCAGTCTAAATAAATGATAAATGAATTTGGGCGGGTTGGATCGTAGGTATCTAAATATTTATGGTTGGCTTTGGCATGTCTTTTGGAACACATACAAACACCTCCACGAATACCTTGTTGTATCATTCTAAAAATTTCTACATCGCTAATTAATTCTAATTGAACTCCTGTTTTTAAAAGCATTGCATCAAAAGATAGACTTGGTGCTGTAAGATAGAACGCAGGATCGAGATTGTAATGTCGTTTACAAGTTTTTCGAAAATTTTCAAATACATCTGTTAGCTGAACAGAACGTCTGTTTTAAGATATAAATCGGTGTACATACCCATGTTTCGAATATTAAATACTGACCAAACGGAACGAGCGTGTTCATAGTCTTCGTCAGTAATTGACTCATTAATCAGAGTTAAAAAAAAATTTTTTTGAAGGCAAACATTTTTCTTCATATCGATCCCATTGAGACATATAGTCATAGGGATACACTCCTTTACGGGTGAGTAGGTTAAATTGTGTTTTATTAGGAAAATAAGATTTTAATTGCTTGAAGTCTTGTTTTTTCATGGTACTAACTAACTTTTCTAAACTAGTGCCTAAAAACTTGAAAGAATCTACAAACCGAACCTGAATGCTTTCCTCAGATGAAATCGGAATAAACTTTGTGAATGAAATATAGTTTTCTTTTGTTTTCGGTATCACTTTAATAGATCCAGGAGCTTCACCTAATTCTTTTATAAAAAGGTGACAATCGTATCCGGACAAATTATGAAAGAATACTGGTAAAATTTTTGGTAATCTGCATTGTAGGTTACAGTAACTATGAGCTGCGCCGCGATACTTTCCAGTCAAGTGACAGTGATCGCGAACCCTGTCGCCGAACAAGAAGTGATCACAAATATGACAAGTCATCGCGTTTTCAAAGTTGCGAGCATTTTCATCTGAGTATATCATAAGCACATTATTTTTTAAAATAGTATAAACTTTTTGTGCATCTTTATAAATAGACTTCACAAAATTAGATACACAATCCGAACCGCGATAAGAAACGTAGCGATTGTGGCTTTCGTCTAGCGCACACGTAATATGGTAAGCGTAAGCTATAGGCACGTGTCGCTGTCGCGTTACAGTGCTCGCCTTAGTGGGATCAAGGTCACAGGACTCATACCGTTCTAGCATTGTTTCAAAATCTGCGTATATAACAAATGGTACAGTCTGCTTTCTGTTATAATTTTCAAACTGTATGAAAGAACCTTTTGGAGGCAGTTCCGTGGCGACACCTCCACAATTATGTGAACTAAGATCGTCGCATGAATTAAAAAACATTAAACAAACATCACAAAAGTACTGTTTACTGTGGTGTTTTGTTATTTGATTCTTAACAAGTCGTGGCAAGTCTGTAATAAGACAGTAATGTGATAAATCATCACTTTCGAAATAAAGTAAATGAATCACCTTGCCGTTTAAGGATTTTGGTTTGTAAAGAGGTCCTACGATGGTATTATTTTTTAAACCATAAATATAAATACAAATTTCAGGGTTATTCTCTTCAAATCGCGTAACATCTGAGAAATTAATTGGGAATGACATATCCTTTACATTTAATACATTACGAAAATCAGGGTAAGACGATACTCTTTCAGGATGACTTTTAGCTGGATATAAAGCAGCAACAACGGACCATAAAAAACAATACTCATCATTATTACGGATATTAATACATGCTTTTTTAGATTTTAATGATGCAGGCAATTCGACAAAACTTGAACCGCGCAAAGGTTGATATTTGTTAACATTGATTTCCAAATGGGAATTGTTTAGGAACGTCCATCCACTATCCCGGTCCTGAAATTCTTCTATCTTTTTTGTTACAGTGTTTTTGACTTGAGCCATTAATGAATCCAACTCATAATTCTGATGCAAAGTAAAGTTTTTTGTAGCAAATGATTTCATCTCCTGAGAATCATTTTTAACCATTAAAAACAAAGCGAAATATTCGAAGTTAACTTTTAGACAAGTGTGTTCTTTAAGAGACATATCAATTAACGTTTTTATTTTGTTCTCAGTATTATTAAAAAACGATTCTATTGAACAATTCTCAGACGGATCGACAATTCTATAAGAAGCTATACGATTACGAAATGCAGAATGGATTATTTCAACACCTTCGCAAAAATGCGAAATATTTTTGTTTTTATGATTAGTACTACGTAGATGACCTGTCCAGTGACTGCGCTCAACAGAGGTGTTACAAACGGTACAGAAAGGCATTTTAGATAATTATTACGTCAGTAATTTTTTTATGCTAAAATAGGTTTAGATTTACATGAGTACATACATTAGATTCTGCAATAATCGATACAATTAATTTGGTGTCCCCATCAATTTAAAACTACATTATTTTATACTATCGCTGTAAAAGACAGCCTCGGAATTGTCAAACAATTCGTGAGTTGATCTCATAAACATTTGCAGCCCGTCCCACTGGGGAGTGTTACGATCTAACTGTGCTTTTAAAGCGACTTGGGCTTTTTTCCACCGTTCTTCCTTGGGGGTGGAGGCAACTTCGTCTATCAAATAAACCTTGACTTCCACGTAGAAGTCTCCCCTAAGGTCTGCCGCTCGCCGTACTTTACCGTTGGCGACACGGGTGATGAGCGATGAACCGAAGTCCCCGCTTGAGGTCGTCGTCTTTTGTACGTCTTCCAGACCAAAGAGGTCCGAGCTCAAGCTACGTCTTTTACTGTAAACAATTACACATATTTTCATTTATAACAATTTACATTTATTTCATAACTACCGAAATTAAGGTGTATTATATACCTCTGTTGAATCCTATGGGGAATACAAAGCGTGATAAACGCAATAAACGTGGTATATATTTGGTTATAATAATTTCAATAATAATATCTAATGAAGTAACTGTCAACATTCCTGCATTGAATATAATCGGAAATTGATTTTACCGTTGTCTGCGTTTCAGTTCCAAGTTCCCTAACCATCATGTACCAGTGCACATAACATTTTAATTGAGTTATCATACGCAACAAACACTAAACATACAAGCAGTAATATAAATTACCTTGACTTAGAGTTTGACGGGTGGGCGATGCTTTCAGATGTTTGGCGCTTCACCGTATTTTTCTTAGGCTGCTTTTTTGTCACCTCGGCTACTGCAGCTGTGGACCGTGGTGATTGGTATTCCGATTCCAAGTCAGACCTGAAATAGAACACACTAAGATTAATTTTATAACTATAAGCAACCTCAATAATTATGGAGAGGAAAGTTTCAATGGAATATAGCTCGCTAGAAGATGACATAGATGGTATGAAGGTGATAGGTACACCAGCCGGCAGGCAGAAACCAGGTCCGTAGCTGAGTACCGATTAAACATTAAAATATTCAGTAAACTTAGTAGTACTTACTCACATTTTATAGTTGTAGGATGACGTACTATGTAACGAAAACGGTAAGTAGATCACTGGAAGATACTGGAGCGAATGTAATTATATGATCGAAATTGATTGGTTATATACATAAAAAAATACCATTTCAGCAATATTTACCTCATAACAAAATTAAACCTTAACTACATGTACTCACAGGTGTATGACTAATTTATGTTACTTACGACAAATTAAACCGTATTGATTGAAAACCCCTTCTGTCAAATTGCAATTTTATCATGAGAAACGAAATATAAAACCAGCTTTAACGCTCGCCGACAAAGACGAAGCCGATACCAGGCTGTTACTTATAATAAATACAATAGGTATTATAATAAGGTATGTATGTTTGTTTAATAAACCGTATTATAAAACTCTGCATGACAACATAAATCTATCTGAAATTAAAAAAATAAATCTGCAAGTTAAGATGAGCCGAAAGTAAGATATCCTGAAAACTTTGTTTTTTTATGTGTAGAACAATATATGTAAACGAACCCGTATCAAAAAGTAAGTTCACAGGTATGTTGCAGTAAACTTTAAATTGTTATAAAATCATCCAACGACTAAAACGAACTTTTTATAATCATTTCATACAAAAGTTCAGTACCGAATTAAGAATCATCTTTCAAAGAATCCTAGATTGATAAAACTAACATCATAATATAATACATGAAAATAATATACAAAAGAGAGAGAAATAGGAAATCCTATAAAAATCAAATTTGAATCAAAGACTGCAACATGTGCGGCGATCATCTTACAATATAATTGTTGAATACATAAAAAATATTCACACATAACACCTCACGTAACAACGATAAAGTTCGAATTCAGCAAATTTACATAATGCAATTTTGCAGTCTTTGAGATTGTAAAGACTCACTTACACCTATACTGTGAAAAATTTATACGATCGTTTCCGACGCCGTCGTCAGGCGGTTTACAAAGAGTATAGCACAATAAATAACCACGGGACGGCGCATGAACCGTTTCGAAGGCGAATGTATGAGTGTGAAAGCATCTTAATTAATCAAGCGCAACGCGGAGTAACAGCAGAGCAACCAGTAGTTGATTGTTAACGTGTAAGGTAGTGTTAGCTCATTAGCTGTACGAATAAATTAAATTAACATTTGGATGTCCTTGGTGCCCAATCTGGGGTCATGGAAATAGAATGAGCGTGTGCCTGTAGGTGCATGCTATTTCTTGCTCTGTGAAGAGACATGAGTCAATCTGACCCAAATTTTAGTTTAATGTTTATGGAATCCTAAAGTTCAGATGTCCTTGGTGCCTAATCTGGGGTCACAGAAATAGAATGGGCATGTTCCTGTAGGTGCAGCCTATTTTTTGCTTTGTGAAGAGACATGAGACAATCTGTCCTGAATTTTAGCTTACTATGTTCATATAGTTCAATTAGTAAACGAGTTATGTGTGAAACTTGTTGTTATAAAACTAGTCAAGTAAAGTAGTGGATATGTGTGAAACTTGTTGTTATAAAACTTGTTAACTAAAGTCGTGGTTTAGTGTTCAATCCGAGAATCTGCAGCAGTTGATCGAGGTAAGCCATCGGTAATAATTTTATACGGTAACGGTAAGGTAATATTGCGGTTTAGAACTAAAATAGTGGAATAGGCGCCAAACCAGTATTTTACTACACTATGTAAGATTTCTACTCCACCTTCCGTTCCATCGGGTGGAATAGGCGCCGAACCAGTATTTTACATTACTATGTAAAATTTCATTTATATTATTGGGCACTCTACTCCACCGAGAGTGACGAGGCGAACGGAGTGAGCCGATGGAACGGAAGGTGGGGTAGAATGCCCAATAATATCCTACTTATATTGTATGTCAAAGTTAAAGGCCGATAACGTTATTCCCCAGCGCGCCAATCGTCCGGAAGGGTTTTGTAGTTTGAGAAACCACTTTAGTGCGGAATGATTTCTGTGAGCACTGTGAACTTGATGCCATTTTCTAGGTTACAGCGCCAATGTTCAAGTGCCAGAAACTGTACAGTTAATGCTTCTCTCTCTGTGAAACTATAATATTGCTCTTGTTTAGACAAGGATTTACTCATGTACGCTATGGGATGTTCAACCCCGTCTCTAATCTGAGTTAGCAAATCGCCAACGCTATAGTTGCTGGCATCTGTGAGTACTTCAAATGGGATAATGTAGTCTGGACACGATTGTACTGGGGCAGATATTAGTATTTCCTATTTCTAGTAAAGGACTCCTGACATTCCTGAGACCAGTCAAAAGGGGGAGCCTTCTTACTTGAACTTGTTAATCTATTTAGTGGAGCTGCTAGTGCACTGTATGAGGAAGCTCTTCTAAAGTCGTGTGCGGCGCGCATCTGGCGTCTACTGTCACTGTAGACCGTGATGATAATGCTCGCAGTCTTGCACTTCACACTGCTTACTTTTGCATCTGTGATTCCAAGTCCGTCTTTTTAGGCATCTGAAACATAATTTATTTTTACACCCATATATCAGGTGACATTTTCTTAAAGTTTGTACAGCCAGCCACACTAGTAGTGTGGCTGATATTCGTCGGCCGGTTCAGGAGCTACAGGTTCACCAGAGGAGGGCCCTACACCTACCAAACACTGAATCAGCCTTTCTAGTGATACTTACCAAAAGTACGGCTATCTCTTATACTATAACTTATTAGCACATTTGGTCGTCCAAACCGAGATTCTAACCTTGGCATGATTTGAACGGCCGAGGATCCTAATAATTGGCATTTGACTGGCTGCAATGAAACACGAGATGTACACTTTACAACCAGATTTATTGTTGATATTTATCCACAGGTTTAATTAAGAACGATTAAATACACTGATTCAGGCAGGCAAAAAGGGCTTAAGTTACAAACTAAACTTTACAATACGCGGTTCTAACAAAAAATATGTGAAACGTGTGAACTTTGTAACGTCTAGAAGCAAACTATATCCACTAAAAGAAAAATGGGCGGAAAGGGCTAACATTTGAATCAACTTCCGGTTTCTAGAAAGTTCGAGAATGTTCTAACATGATCAACGGTGCTTCCCCACGTCCCTGGCGTCAACAACTATAATGTTAATTGATAAATACACAATAGCCCATTGATAAATCGTCCCTCTGGCGAAGAGCAGTGGAAGCAGTATTTACTATTCCTCCGTTCATACTATGAGTCAACCATTCACAAATGCGGATGCCCTCTAGCAGCGAGGAGTGACAGCAACAGGGACCTGATCAAAAGTTTTAATGAAACTGTTTGCGTCTAGTCTGTTATAATGACAAGATCTTTGAGTTTTTATTTATAGCAATTTGATACTCTAAGGTCAATATTCACGAATACAAAACACCAAGAATCATTGATGTACACAGCCCAAAAGAGATAAGTAACCAATTAAGCAGTTCGTACAGTAGCGATGTAGTATTGTAGTGTACGTGACTGGTTACTTGTCTCCTTTGCAGACTGTTCATTAAATTCAATAACTATGCCGACGTCCATACAAAAATTGGCCATGTCCTTTATTTATTATTATTCAGTTTAACTATCGTTGTACTGTTATCAAGTAGCTCTATCTATCGGCAAAAATGTAAAACTATGGCCAAAGTTTCTATCCCTACACACTCAGTTAGCAGCATTATCAATTAATATTTCGTTATGAAGGGAATGTATGGAAGTTTCACCCCCCTGACACCCCACTCTATGGGGTGAACTCCTTTTCCGATGAAATTGTTGACTTAAGTCGGTCATAGTAACGACCGATACAAAATTCACGGTTTTGACAACGCTATTCTTAAAATTCGGTTTTTAGTCGACGATTTTATTTAGAATCTGTCCCGAACGCATAATTACACCTGTAATTGGTTTTGCGACTAATCACTTGATTAATAGCGCGTATAATAAAGACAAGTAACCTAGTTTTTTCATGCATTAAAAAACAAAAAAATTGACAGATTTAGTTATTGTAAATAATTTAATTTAAAAACAAAAAACAAAAAATTTTACTGATTTAGTTATTTTAAATAATTTAATTAAATATTTCGTTTTTCCAAGCTGTAACTAGTTATTTCTTTTAAATTTTTGTTCGTGTTGACGTCATAAAGTAGAATGAATAGCTTAAGATCTTTGCCACGTATATCACAATAATAAAAATCCTTAATTTGACGTTTTTTGCTTGACATCAGAAACTTCAAGTATGACACTAGGGGTTATTTATCGTAACAGATTTATATAACCGATATTTAAAAATAACAAATAACGTGCCTAAAAATATAATAACACACAGACTGTTACGGCTGTGTGTTATTATATTTTTCTTTACGGCAACCAAAAAATTTGTGGTCGTATCCGAATGCATATACTATCTTTGGTTTGACTTTACTTTATGGAAATTTGTGATGCAACCAAAAAATTTCAGTGATCGTGTCTGGACGCCTTTATCTTTGGTTTGACGATTGATGGGATTGGCCGTAAAATGTTCCATGCATGTACGACTTTATTTATAATAATAAAGATGATACTTGAAGTACTTGAAAGTTTTGTTTGTTGAGATTTTTTTAAATTTGGCATCTTTGAAATTTAGTAATTTCTTTGCTTACACTGCTTTCCAATTTTATTTTTTTCGAAAACATTTCTGTGTTTACGGCGCGCGGCGTTGGGATCGGTTTCCAGTGTAACGGGATGACAATAAAAAAAAAAAAAAAAACGTGATTCTATCGTTTCACATCACCCCGTTATTCAACCGTCAACTTCGGATTTGATTGAAATAAACTAAAGAAGATATTTAATTGAGATTGATACATCGCACCCCCAGTGCGATTTATCGCACTGGGGGTGCGATGTATATTACTACGATGATTACTATTATTGCGATGTGTATTTTTACTAGTAGTAGATGTGTAAGTAAGAATACGTCACTTTTTTATTTCAGTTTCGTATAGCGCAGATAAAGATACATAATGCTCAAATTTGTCCGTTAAGATCTGACGAAAAATTAAGCCATTATACCGAAAAAGACATTTTACATCGCTAAAATATATTTTACCTGGAGGCTTAACATTACTTACAAATAAAGATTTATTCGAAGATATAAATAAAACCAGTATTCAGACTTAACATTTCGTTTTATTTTGATTTTTTTACAAACAAGGCTGTAAAAACTTCTTACTAGTCTATTTATATAAAATGCTTTGTCCTGAATGACTGACTGACGGATCAACGCACAGCCTAAACCGCTAATCGTAGAGACCTGAAACTTGGAGGGTGTGTTCTTTGTATGACGTAGGCATCCGATAAGAAAGGATTTTTCGAAATTCTACCCCTAAGGGGGTGTAAAATGTGGGCAGAGTTTGTATGGGACAACGTGATTCCTTGGTCCAATCTACTTCAAATTTTGCATAAACATTCTTTAACAGAATTAATGGAAGACCTGTTTCATATTTTATTGAAATTCATCCTCTAACGGGGTTAAATAGGGGTAGAAAGTTATTTTGGGAGTGATTTGCTTCGAAGTTGATATCAATACTCCTTAGTGCTTTTGATTTAAATTACATTTTATTTTGACCTTAGATTTTGACACATGTTTGAAAAGTCAATCCGATTTTATCAATCAATTAAAAAAAAGGTTGAACTCACATAAAGGCTTGGTGCTTGCAATGCAAATACTCTTTAAAATTGGAATGTCTCGAAAGTCACCGTACCTCTATACATACGAGACGGACAGACTATATTTAGCGGCTATTATTTAGCGGCCGTTATGTGGCGGCCGTTATGTGGCGGCCGTTATATAGCGGCCGTTATATAGCGGCCGTTATATGGTGGCCGTTATATAGCGGTCGTTATATGGCGGCCGTTATATGGCGGCCGTAAATAGCAGCCGTTATGTTGCGGCCGTTATATGACGGCCGTTATATGGCGGCCGTTATATGACGGCTATTATTTAGCGGCCGTTATATGGCGGCCGTTATGTGGTGGCCGTTATGTTGCGGCCGTTATATAGCGGCCGTTATATGGCGGCCGTTATATGGCGGCCGTTATATGGCGGCCGTTGTGTGGCGGCCGTTATATAGCGGCCGTTGTGTGGCGGCCGTTATATAGCGGCCGTTATGTGGCGGCCGTTATGTAGCGGCCGTTATGTAGCGGCAGTTATATGGTGGCCGCCACACATCACCAACAACAATCTATTCTCGCCTTGCAAAGTAATATTGGGTATGCGACGATCGCATATGACTAAGGTTGCCAACTTTTATATCATTTATACAATTTTTACGAAGCTATCGCCAGTAAATAAATAGTAGATGGCGAAAAAAAAATAGTGTATATGTTCCAAAAACATTATCCGTCTTATTACAAAAAACTGCATAAGTAATGGTTTAAACCAAGACTAAAAGGTCTTGGATTGTTACGGTAACAAAGCTACGAGTAGTACCAGCCTCAAAATGTGTCCCGATTACAAAACGAAGACCAATCGAGGATCAGTTAGTACCTCAGAGTAATAACTAAAGCATAGAGGGCCTACAAATTAACAACAAATTACGATATATCTAAGCTCTTCTTTCTTATGGCGCAGATTGTACACTTAAAAGAGACAAATGCATATGGATTCGTCTATGCTAAAACGAAATGGACGTTCCGAAATTGTCAAATGGTCATACTTGGTCTCTTTTTACACGATCAATTAAAAAACCACAATAGTTACTTAGTACACGGTTAACCGTATAAAGTATTTGATTTAGTCGTATATTACGTCGTGAATTTCAGTACGTGTGCTGGTTGAGGTGTTGGTCATTATTTTATTCGAATCTTTTTATTACGGACGCTTTTAACGTGCACGTCTTTCTACATTGTTCTCACATGTATAATTTCAACATGAATGATGTAACGAATATTTTGTAACAATTTATTTTATATAAAAGAGTGTCCGTGGAGTTTCTTGCCCGTTCTTCTCCATAGGTACCTATTACGCTTTAGAATGGACAATTAGCTTCATGTTTCTGACTGACCGATTCCCTTGACAATTCAAAAGTGCCCGTAAATGGTTTAATTGAAATAAATGCTTTGAGTTTGAGTTGAGAAGAAAGCAGTTTAAATTAACTTATTAACTACTTAACTTATTCGATTGAAAATCGAATAATTTAAACTGCTTTCTTCTCCTCTCTTTATTTTATTGTTTATCCCCAAATATTAAATAAAAAAATCCGTTTTGATCCGATTGTTTCTATTCCATTACATAAATTTTAGGTAAAAAAACTTTTCCACAAAAAATTAACCGACTTCCAAAGCAAAAATATCTTTCGTTTCGAAAGTCGTTATCTTTACCTCTTATTTTTTTGTCGTTTTGTGACACGGAATTCCAAAACGAAAGTTATTTTTGCTTTTTAGTGTGGAAGTCGGTTTATTTTTCGTGCAAAATTTATTATATTTCTCTTTTTAGTTTTGGTACACCATCACTAAAAAATTAGTAAGTTCTGTATAAGGTATCTAAAAGATTAACAAAATACCCATACGAACACAATTTACACATTGTACTGTCGTTAAGGAGTTCGGTTATATGTTCCGTATCTTGACAACTGCTGAACCGATTTTGATGAAACTTGTACCGTTTCCTAAGTTGAAAGATAAAAATCCAATAAAAAAGAATGACCACGATCCGATTACGAGTTTCTGAGAAATTCATGGACAAACATACATAGATACACTTATGAAATTTGGCACACGTGTTTAGAAGCCCACATAGAGTATTATGCATATTGTGCAATTCCAACAATATTAGATACAGATACCTTTTTTTAGAAATCGGTAAAAAGAAAAGTAAGATAGTTTCATGCTTCGGAAGGAACGATAAGCTGCGAACTAATGGTCGTTACTAACATTGGAGCTTGAAAAGCGGTACAAAAACTGACATCAGTGTCTGGTTGATACTCGTAGATCTTGCAGTTCACACGACAAGAAGAAGAATAGGATTAACATATAAAAGCCTGTTGGAACCAGAGCGTTTTTAAACAAACAGTGTATTCTTTGATTTTATCATCCATGGAATGTATGACATGACACTAACGTACATTAAATTCAATAAGTAAATTTCCTGTCTAAAATAAATTAATATCGATACCTCTGCAAAATACGGCACATCACTACCGAGACAAAAAAAGTGGACAGCCTTGCCATAAGCAACCCTTATAACTATATATCTGTCCTTGTTTTTCACACTTAATTTGTCATAAGTATAAACAGTATAACTATACTGAAATTTCACGCTCCCTCTATGTTAGTTATTACTCTAAGGTTAGTACCAAAGAAGGTTCATGGTTCAAACTCAGAGTAATAACTAAGGTTCAAATAATATCCACAGATAAGAAACATTATTGGCATTCTTTCGTTCGTTCACGCAGGCTTTATTTCTGAGCTTTATTTGAAGCAACGTTCTGTTTCTCTCAATACTGATATTGTAATAACACTTGAAATGCATAAATAATTATTTATCAATACCAAAATATGTCCTAAATTGTTCTTTGTTTAGGTTACAATTATTTATGTTTAATGTGTTTTTAGTTGTGATTTCCTGTGCGAGTCACAATAAAAACTTTTCTTTCTTTAATTTCTTTCTCTTAAACGGGGAATACTGTTAGTGCATTATGGCGCGCTTCAACAATTTCAAGCGGAATACCGGAAAAAAAATTGTAAAGAAAATTTATTGCCCAGCAATGTAGCATATTCCGGCGTTTATTTATTTAATACTTTAAGCACACAAATTTACAGAGGCGGACTTAATGCCATAGGCATTTATCCACCAGTCAACCTTTGGGTGATGCAGAGACAGTGGCAGGTGCAATAGCGAGAATTGAGGAATAAATATTTATTTAAATATAAAGATATACATATTATATCTATCAAAAACTATAAATATAATATATACACCTAATTATATATAAATATAAGTACAAATAAATACACATAAAAATACTAAATACGCGTTTGTTGTTGTTGTAGTGTTGCGGCCGATAGTACGAGTATTAGTACCGCTTGAAGGTTTCTAAGCTTTACAGAGAGGTCTGTATTTATTCTTAGGATTCCCCTAACACCATCAAATTACCCCTTCGAATTCAAGAGAGTGCAGTTTCCCATCAAAGTATGCTTCGTAATGACTATAAACAAAGCTCAAGGTCAAACTCTTAAAGTAGCGGGAGTAGACTTGGGAAGGGAAAGCTGCTTCTCCCACGGCCAGTTGTATGTGGCATGCTCCAGAGTAAGCACACAGAGTAGCCTGGTGATTCTAGCACCCGAAAGAAAAATAAAAAATATTGTTTACAAAGAAATACTGCGGTAGGTGTAGTATTTCGATTTCGTTGTAAAAAGATAATACACCCGTGTAACTTTCGCCAGATCAAAGGCCGAGCTTCGTGTTCATATTTTTTTTTTTTTTTAATTAAACTTTATATCCCTACACTATAATAAAAATTGTTATATTTTATAATTATTCAAACATTTTAACATGATAATTTATATGTTATAACCAAATTAATAACGTAAAAAGCCAATAAAAAATCCTATTAGAACCATTTTCGACTTCTACGCGGACGAAGTCGCGGGCAAAAGCTAGTTCATATATAAAACAAAATAAAGCAAAAAAAGGCGTAAGTAGTGTTTACCCTCTGCATTTTATCATGGTCTAAAAGTTCGTAAAAGACATAACCACGAGCAGTTACAGTGTACAAATAAATTTATAAAACGATGATTGGAGTAAACAACATTTGAGAATTTGTCCTAATTAAATAAGAAAAACGTGTGTAAAACTTAAAATATTAATTATTCTTTATACACGACAATTTTAGGTATCTGAAATATTGTTGAAAAATAGCTTGTTTTTTTTACTGTTTAATGGTATATAACAAAATATCATAAAATCAAATGCTAAATAGATATACCAAACCATACAATCATAATCATCTTTACATCATTTAAAAGACAAATACGTCTAGTTTCTTCTGAAATAATATATTTGGTAAAAATGCATTATTTGTTCCTTGTATTTTAGATTGATAAAAATGTATATGTTTTTTTCCCCTAATTACAAGTTTAACCTCGTTTTGACTAACATAGATTTTAGTTAACGCTTTATAAAAATTGATAAGTTTGATCTTTAGTGCAAATTTCACCAATGAAATTGAACGCGTTCAGCACATATAAACAAGTTCAACAGTGTACGATATTCCATAACAATTTTGACACTGACTCTTGAACGCGTTTTAGAAATGCTGATCGCGTTCAGTTTCTTTGGTGAAATCAGCCATTAGTATTCAAATATTTTTTTCATCACTGTAGCTTTTACGGATAAGCAGCTATAGAGGTTTTAGTTGCGACGTAGCGGGCGAGGAAACCCGCGGGTCGGCGGCCGCGCGCGGCGGTCGTGGGAGACTATACCTACATAGTTGCGCGGGCCGGACGTGACATACAATAAAATTAAAGCAAAAACTAACATGTATATACGGTGCAACTTTTATTGTTGCTTCAACTTATGGTATGCCACAGGTAATTAAATCGCACCATGTAAATCAGGCATTACGCTAAAACTGTGTCCCAGGCACTGTCACGCAGCGCGAATGATTGTATCAATCAAAGCGAACAATAAGCGGTGGCGTACATGCTGTGACTGATTTTCATTAAATCGCTGCTGGCAAGCTTCCGCGTCAATGTGGTATAGGCATAAAATAAAGAAGAAAGGAAGATTTTTAAGTGCATCGAGTCGAGTTACATTTATTCCTTATCCGTCCATCTCAGCAAAATCAAATCGAATCGTTCATTCATCGCAACTCTTTATCAAAGTAGGTCGTGTGTGCGTGATGGCCAGCTCGGATGCAGAAATCTTCTTATTTCTAATACTTTTTAATGAAGAAGAGGAGAATAGGAGAAAAAAGAAACGGCGTGCTCCCAAATACTGAGTACACGATATTAATTTATGAAAAGACATATAATATCTACGACGAATTTCACCATTTATATCCAGATTTGAAAATGATCCTGTCAATTTTTTTCAATATTTTATGTTTATTCAACGAAAAATTTCAAGATTTGTTATCACACTGTAGTTAAATCATTCTTAAAAAATCATAACTCTCCTTTTTCTTCTGAAAAAACTTGTCACGGATCCGATTCGTGCGTCGATGCGTGACTAGTTTTTTGTATTTACCCGTAAGGCACGCCGAGTCAAGTCGAAACGCGTTGGCGAAAAAATTCGCTTGTCGAGTAAAGCTGGGAATAAATTATCGGACGCGTCCGTAAGCCATGGCTGACAGTCGCGACCAACAGACGTCCGAACGCTCAGGGGCATGTCCGTGACTTACGACCGATAGTTTGCACAGTATAGAGCTAAATGTACCTACTATCTAGATACAATTAATAAGCCGCGACTCTCAGCTAATTATTAGCTAACGCTTACGGACGCGTCCGCTAATTTGTTCCCAGCTTAATGAACGCGTGTGATTTGATTCGGCGCGACTCGACCCGTCGGGCGCAGTTTCATAGTAAATATTATGTATAGAAAACGAATTTCTGCGATTCGATTCGCCTCGAGCCTAGTGGAAGGGAGCCTTAACGAATACCTTAAAAATAAATCTAACTAAAAATACTGGCAATATTTGGATTATAAAGTTTTTAAGAATATAATACTCTTGTTTTTAATCAAATCACAGAAGTCAAAGAGAACGGCGAAAATTCTTCATCCTTTGACTTTTTGTAAAAAGGAATTGGATAGTTACGAATAATATAGAAACGCTTTGAAAATGGCCTCGTGAGTAATACTTAGTGTTTTTCTTTTAATCAATTTACGTTGATATGGAATCCGTAGGTATGGTTCAGAGATATAAATCGATACTTAGGTAGGTAATAATCGTTACTAGGTATTTCATCAAAAATATAAGTAATAAAAAATATTGTAAAAATGGCATACTAATCCTCAGACAACACCGGCCTCACACCGGCCTCACGATACTGTTGTCAGCGCTATGTCTTGGTTTTTATTTGGTATGAGCACTAATCTAAGATTCCACCGCGAGGACCCACACGCCGCAGCAACTGTGTAAAATGGTGGCTTTGCAGAATCGTAATAGTATAATATTATGAATCATAGGTACATTAAAAATTGTAAAGTGGTTACAAATTTACAATAATATTATCTGCGTATAATTCATTGCCCGCAAATCATCTGTTTGACAGTTTTGTATAGAGATTTGTAAAATGGTCCACAAATAGTACAGTAGAAATATGAAAACAATTGTTGAAAGCATCGATTTACATCGAAGGATACGCCATAGCGCATCAATAGATGACCGCGTTTGGGCTTATGTTGTCATCTGTCACACATTGACGTAGATAATTGTCGCTGTACCGTCAGCACACTCGTTTTAAAAAGGATACTTAATTTTAAAAGAGGTTCTTTTGAAATAATAAAATGTTTGTTTTTATAGTATTTATTAAATATTCTAAATTATACGTAGTAATATTGAAAGAAAATGTGTCTACGATAAAAATATAATTAACTTGAAGTAAAACACAAACACAATAAGAGTCAGCGAGTCTGCGTTCACCCGCGGTCTCGAGTGTGCGTGCGCGAGGTCAGCGACCGATCGTAGTGAAAAATGTCGATTAATTCGAAAACAGTGAAATTTTCAAGTTGCAATATTGTTATCAGCGAATTATTGTCTTACTTGCAAAATAAAATTGAAACTATGGATAATGAAAGTATGGTGCGAATATGTGCGTCAGCGTTTACCGTGGTTGAAGTTGAAAAGGCGAAAGCTTTGCTTTTCGACACGATAAAAACTAACAAGCGCAATATTTCAAGAAGAAAGGATGGTAAAATTCAAAGAGATCTGGAGGATATTATAGCAGTTTTTAAAGATACAGATCCTGATACAGTCCCGATTTTCGTGGCGAGAGAATTGAACAAGCTCCCACCCGTGACTTTCGATCACGTAGACGTATCGTCACTATTAAAAGATATTGTCAGACTGAAATCAGATGTTCAGGAAATAAAAGAATCTTATGCTAGCACAAAATTAGTGGAAGAATTAGAAAGTAAATTAATAAACTCGAATATAAAAAAAAGTGGAGGGTGCCTTGCCATTGGAGCGGTAGAAATATTATCGCCCAATATTCATACTACTCAAAGAACAACTGCCACTATTCAAGGTCATGTTGAAGGGCCTTTGTTGTCACAATTGCCGGTCACCCCTCTGTCCACTGAGAAGTCTGTCATGGATGTTTGTGGATGACATTCCCAGTGACACACCGTTTGTGGTTTGCTCAAGTATAAGTAGTGTAACATCTTCACCTCGGCAAAACAACATGCAAGTCGGTGCGCAGCCCATTGTGGGAACATATGACTACGACTTGGAGCGTACTTCGAGTAGTGTGTGTGATAACACAACTATCGTTATCAACGGCGCGTGCGGGACGACATCGTCGACAGCGGCGGCGGCGCGGGTGGCGCGTTCATATAAATGTAAGCTAACCGGGGATGACATTGCGCCTAGAAATATTTCCTTTGCCGAAATGGCAGGGAATAAAGATGAGTGGCCAAATGCTAAAAATAATGATGAATGGATTGTAGTATAGAATAAACGGCTCAGAAATAAATTTATTGGAAATAAAGGTAAGGCTGATTTAGATCCTACTTGTAAATTTAAGGCAGCAGCAACCAAAGTACCGTTATTTGTATCTAACGTACACAAAGATGTTCTGGAATCTGATATTGTGGAATATATTTATGAAAAAACGAATGAGAAGGTATCGCCTGTGAAAATAAAGATGAAAAAACAGAAATATTACAATTCCTATAAAATCTCAGTTACTGCACACAAAATAGATATTTTCTTAGACGATAATTTGTGGCCGTCTGGGATAACTTTCAGAAGATTTGTAAATCTGGGTAATAGACCAACCGGTTTTCGAGCTCAAGGTGTAAATAAGCAAACAATAAATATACAACATGGCCAACCAGCTAAGCAGTAGATTTTTTAGTTATAATTATTGTAAGTCTGTTACCCGTTTGATGGATGCAAACAAGCCGATATTGAGGCATTGCAAGAAACATGGTTGTTTCCATACGACTTAGCTGTCCTTGGGAAGATTAGCTATGCGTTTGGTTTTACGGGCAAGTCTGCAATTGAAACGTCAGCTGACATAGTATGAGGTAGACCCTATGGCGGTGTAGCAATACTGTGGCGTGAAGGATGCCTTCGATTCTGTGACTGTGCTTGAAACTAAAAGTGTGCGGCTATCGGCAATAAAAGTGAGTACTAATGATCGATTGTTCGTAGTGTTCTCGGTTTACATCCCAGTAGATTTAAATGAAAATCTAGTTCAATTTACGGAATGTCTTAGTGAGATGAGTTCAATCATTGAAAATACACAAGTAGCGTCGGTCTATATGCTAGGTGACTATAATGCTCATCCTGGTGAGCGGTTTGGCAGAGAACTGGAAAGATTCTGTTGCGACCAACTATGGTCGTGTATAGACGTCGAGAAGTTAGATAGTGCCTTCACTTTTATAAGTGATGCTCACGGTACCACTCGCTGGCTAGATCACTGCGTAGTGACTGAGGCCGCCCGGCAGTCGGTTGTAGATGTGAAGGTACACTATGATTCATCTTGGTCTGACCATCTGGCGTTAGAATCTAATTGCTGCTTAAATGTACTCAGGCCCCAATATGTTCTTAAAGAAACAAGTTGTAATAAAGTTGTTTGGGGAAATAGGGATAATAAACAAATTGAGTAAGATCACATGTTATGTAATGAACAATTAAGAGACTTAAATTTTCCTATACCTAGAATTAAGCCACTGTTGTGATGGTATGTGTAACAAGGTGGAACATAGATCCGTGATTGATAAGATGTATTCAAAAATTATTCATGTAATAAGCACAGCGGCCGTGGATAGCTTTGATCGTAAATTTCAGTCACGTAAAAAGTGTGTTGTGGGCTGGAACAGATATGTTTATCCAGCACATAAGGAAGCGCGGTCGCAGTTTCAGTTATGGTTGTCACTTGGTCGTCAGCGTAATGGACCAGTGTATGACGACATGTCAGAATCTCGTCGTATTTTTAAATCTAAACTGAAATGGTGTCAGAATAACGCGGAACAGGTAAAGTATAGACGTTCTGGCCTCACAGCATGCAAATAAGAACTTTAAAAGCTTTTGGAAGGAGACCAGCAAGCTGAATCCACGACCGTACACCCCTCTCAGCGTCGGCGGCTTCGGTGAGTCACTTGACATTGCTAATATGTTTATTAATAAATTTGAAGTAGTGCCGCTTGATCGACCACCTGCGTTGCTGCGGGTGCTCAAGTCCGATACTCGAAAGTCAAATACATTACCATCGGTCTGTTTCTTTGCAAAGGAAGTAGCTTCCACTATTAGTAAGATGACGAGAGGTAAGTCCCCTGGACATGACGGTATCGGCATTGAGCACCTTTGGCATGCAGGTGTACACTTGCCTAGAGTGTTATCGATGTTTTACAATTTTTGTATGAGACATTCATACTTACCAGATGAGTGCACGGAGGCTATTGTTGTGCCAGTAATCAAGAATAAGACAGGAGACCCCTCTGATGGCTCCAACTATAGGCACATCTCGCTAGCCACCACAGTAGCTAAAGTGCTGGACAGTATGCTGGATAAACAGTTATATGTCGGCACCTAAAGATAAGTGATGCGCAGTTCGGCTTCTAAGCGGGACTGTCCACAGAAGCAGCAATCTTATGTCTTAAGCATACTGTCCGGTACTACACGGACAGGAAGACTCCAGTTTATGGGTGCTTCCTTGATTTATCGAAAGCTTTCGATTTGGTGTCATATGAACATCTTTGGGAGAAACTGAGGGCCACCTCACTCCCCGAGGAGATCATTAATGT
Source organism: Agrochola macilenta (assembly GCA_916701695.1). Taxonomy (NCBI): domain Eukaryota; kingdom Metazoa; phylum Arthropoda; class Insecta; order Lepidoptera; family Noctuidae; genus Agrochola; species Agrochola macilenta. The sequence continues at coordinate 13,813,702 of OU753557.1, forward strand.
TCTTGATTACTGGTATAACAATCAAGTTAATGTTGTAAAGTGGGCGAACGTTGTGTCCGATGAGTACAGGTTGGAGTGTGGTGTAAGACAGGGTGGGTTAACATCCCCTCGTCTCTTCAACCTGTACATCAATGAGTTGATTGAGGGTCTCAGTAAAACTGCAGTCGGCTGCACTATTGATGGCACCACTATTAACAACTTGAGCTATGCGGATGATATGGTGTTGCCGAGTTCTTAAATTAGCGGTGTACGGAAACTTGTTAGCAGATGTGAGGAGTACGCCGTGGCTCATGGACTCAGGTACAATGCGAACAAAAGTGAGTTGTTAGTATTTCTACCGCGATACCGTCCCTTCGGTTACACTAAATAGTGTACCGCTTAACAGAGCGACGCAGGTTAAGTACTGAGGTCACTGGGTCACGGAGAACCTCGCTGATGACGTGGACATTCAGAGGGAACGAAGGGCGTTGGCTGTCCGTGGGAACATGCGGGCTCGCAGGTTTAAACGGTGCCCGAATGAGGTAAAGTGCACAATGTTCAAGGCATACTGCCAATTGTTTTATTCGTGCACCCTGTGGGTCAACTATACTCAGCGGACACTCAATGCCCTTCGTGTACAATATAATAACGCTTTTAGAATGTTGTTGGGGCTGCCGAGATGCTGTAGTGCGTCCGGCATGTTTACAGAGGCTCAGATTGATTGCTTTCATGCCATCATGAGAAAGAGAGCGGCCTCAATACTACACCGTATTCGAGCAAGTACCAACAGCATTGTGAAAGTAATAGCAGACCGGTTAGGCGGTCCTTTTGTTAGATACTGGATTGCACTCCATGTGTCAATTTAATGTCGTTTGTTTTATTGTTGTGTTTTGGTAACATAGTTCCTAAGTTACTAACACGTATGGATGTATGGATAATTCTGTAATGGATAGTCTGAAATAAAGTTATTATTATTATTAATAAAACTAACAGATTGATCTTGATTGATTTTACTACACAGACAGATTTTGGCAATTAGCTAAATCATACATTCATCCTTAAAAGATGGTCCAACATTTTTTTTTTCTCTAACCATCTTGTGTCAAGTCATCATCATTAAAATGTGCTGAACAAATGCGGCTGTATTTGGCTGGCAACGATTCATCGTCTCTTTGTTCTTTTTGGATTATTGTAATCTATTTTTCTTTAACACCCGGTTCTTGTGGGAACCTAACAGTTAAATACAAATAGTGAATAAAGTTCATCTATTTATTTATTTATTAAAACTTTATGCACAAGTAAAAATAAAATACCGTACAAAGACGGACTTAATGCCTGAGGCATTTTCTACCAGTCAACCTTAGGGTGATGCAGAGACGAAAAATGGCAGGTGCAACAAAAGGGATTGATAACACGAAATTAACTATATTTAATATTTTAAAACTGTCTGTCTGTTACCTTTTCACGCGTTCAGTCATAAGCATCAGCAGTCATAAGTCATAATTCATTTATTTCATAACAAAATACATTGTGTTGAAAATGTTACAGTATGACAAGTAAAATAATATAATAAAAGCATAAACATAACCATAACATCCATATTTAAAATTCATTACGCATTCAAAACATATCAATATCACTAATAGGTACTAAAAATAATTTTATGTCAATGATTCAGCAACAATAAATTAAATAATCACCAAATTTCCATTCAACTTATCAAATTCATTTCCCAGTATTAAAAGAAAATGGTTATAAACAATAACAATACAACACAAAAATACATAATAATAATTCACAAATCTATCATTTATGGATGTCGTTTGTTAGTTTATAGATATATAAACTCATCAATACTGTAATAGCCCTTCCCCAATAAATATGTCTTTAATTTGCTTTAAAAAATATTTATGCTGTTTAGGCTCTTGAAGTCCATTGGCAACTTGTTGTATAGAAAGACAGATTTTATTCGCGCTACTCCCCCTTTTTTTTCTCCCCCTTTTTTTTGTGGGTGAGAAATCATCAAATGACTTCTCCCGCTCTGGGCGGAGCGAGAGGGCGTGTCAGACTTTTACTGACTAAAACCCACCCGTGTTCCTTCCGTTGCCCGTGTGCCGGGGCCGAGATATCCCTTTCGGACAAACCCGCAACCCCAGCAGGCATTGGTCCTTACGGACCCTGTCAGTTATTGCTCGCATCTATCTCTTTGAGGCGCGCGTGGAACACAACGCGCCGTCGACCCGGGCCTGGTCCTTATCGTACGGCGAGCTACCCATTGCTCACTGTCCGCAAGCCCGCGCCTACGGTGTCCGGAAGTCAGCTCGTGACTCCCGACGCCCGGGGCGTCTCCTGCGGCGACTAGGGGCGCGAGGGCGTGCAGCTTGCACCCCCTCTCGCGCTCCGCCTCCTCCTTTGCGAGCATAACTGCTTCGCAGAAGGAGGTGACGGCCTCCCATGCACTCTCGCTCCGAACCATGGCCTGAACCAGGGCCGGACGCGAGAGATCGCCGCCGCCGATCGCCTCCGTGAGGACAGGACGGTGCTCCGCCCAAGCCGGGCAGACCTCCACTTTATGCTCCACCGTGTCCTCCAGGTGATCCACACAGTGGTGACACCCGGGCGTGTCCTCCCACTTTATATGGAACAGGAACCTCCCGAAACAGCTGTGTCCGGTTAGGACCTGCGTCAGGCGGAATGTGAGGACGCCGTGGCGCCTCTCTAGCTACTCCTCAAAGAGGGGAGTTATCGCCACAATTGTGGCGTGCCCAGCGCTACTTCCCCTGGATTCACTCAACGTTCTTGAGCAGGTGGAATCTCCATAGCCTGACTCTCATAGTCCAGTATCGAGTTCGGTACGGTTCGGTAAGGCGAACCCACGCCTTCAATGGTTGGGTCATGCCGGTTTTGATGTACTCTATCGGCATACCCAAATGGACTCAGACCGAACTCGATACCCTGGATAGGAGGGTGCGTACGCTGCTGACTGCATATCGAATGCACCACCCACGGTCATCGGTAATGTATATTCCGCGAAAGTGTGGAGGTCGAGGCTTTTTAAACGCTAAGACCCTCCACAATCGCGAGATATGCAGTCTCAGGGAATATTTCCTAGAAGCCGACGTGGGGATGCATCGAGATGTGGTCGCGGTGGACAAGGGCCTCACCCCGCTCACCATGGCTAAAGAGAACTGGTGCAAGCCTGTAGTGCTTGACACTAACGATCGCAAGGACGTATGGCAGAGTAAGGAGCTTCACAGACGCTTTTTCCGGGCCCTACATGGATCCGATGTAGTTTTTTTAGCGTCCGTAGCCTGGCTGCGTTTTGGTGACCTCTTTGGGGAAACCGAAGGTTTTGTCTGTGCAATTATGGATGAAGTTATCATGACGAACAATTACCGTAGATTTATTGTGAAAGACGGCACGGTTGACATCTGTCGGGCATGCCACCGTCCAGGAGAATCAATCCGACACATTATCTCCGGCTGTTCTCATAAATAGCTAACGAAGAGTACTTGCATAGACACTATGTGCCCGACCCAGTTCTCGAAAATGGAAATATCACATTGTACTGGGATCGATCCATCATCACTGACAGGTCTATTGTTGCGAATAAACCTGATATAGTGGTGGTGGATTGAGTAGAGCGGCGCACAATGATTATTGAGATAACGGTCCCGCATGACGGGAACCTCGTGAAAGCTGAGAAAGATAAACAAATCAAGTATCTTGACTTGGCTCACGAGGTTGACATGTGGGATATGGACTCAGCGATCATTGTGCCGATTGTCGCATCAGCCAATGGCTTAGTTGCCAAGAGCCTCGACCAACACCTAAGGAGGCTCTCGTTGGGTAGCTGGATCAAGGGCTTGATTCAGAAAGCGGTACTCTTTGACACGGCTCGCATTGTCAGGAGGTTCCTATCTCTGGAGCCCTGACCACCGGTAGCTTGGACCCTGTTCCCGATACCGGTGGGCTACTATTTTTTATATTTTTACATGTTATTTTTAATGATTTTTATAAAATACTAGCTTTTGGCTGCGGCTTCGCCCGCGTGGATGTCGGAAAATATCCCACGGGAACGTACTCGGGATGAGTTAGATACCTAATATCCGAGGAAAAGTCGTTAATTCCTACCGCTGCGCCCGCGTTGTCGGCAAACATAATTCTTTTGTTAAGCGTAATTTTGAATCTGTGATACTCGTATCTTTTAAAGTATTCATTTTAATGATATGATGTCAAGGCATGTTTTAATGTCCATTAAATGCCCAATTTAAATAACATATTTTATTGGATAAGGATAAATAAAATACCGGTCAAAATAGCTTCGGAAATAACAAAGAAATTTTTATCAAATTCTGAAATGATTAAAATGATAAATATGGTACGGCTTACGCGGCGCACGCCAGTAAAGCTCCCAGTTGGCATGATTTTTTCCGACATCTTCGACAATAATCGTCATATTTTAGCAAATTTACACAAAACCTTAATGTATTATACACAAAAACCTTCCGCATGAATTATTCTATTTTCGCAAAGCGACTTTGTTTTATACTATGTATAGATATAGATAATTAGAAGATTTAAAAATGTACTCAATTAGTTTTTAGATGAATAAAAGAAAATAATATAAGTTTATTAGTGCATAAAAACCACAACACAGTTCATAACTTAAGGAAACAGGGTTGTACTACCCTAATACTATTTATTAGGGTAGTACAACAAATAGTAACGCTGACAACACAGCTGCTAGACAAAAGTGTAACTGTGCTGGCCACGAAAGCAATTAGTGATTATAGGACGGATTTAAAGTGAGGGCCCATAGATGAATCACGGACAAGTGAAGGATTCTAACGACTGAATCACGACCGTAGGGAGTGATTCAAGTGTTAAAACCCTGACGGACGCGAGCGATTTTTTTTTTTTTTTTTTTTTTTATTACCTTCAGTTGTACAAATAACACTTATCTAAAACACTATGCAGCGTTACAACTAAGGGAAAGAGTGTTTTCGATGAACTCTGGCACCCAAAGTAAGATTTAACTTGTGTTTAGGGTAAATTTAACTTGTGTCATGGCCCTGGATATAAATCCGTTTTATTCAAGAGTTGCATACTATACTTTATACCATGACTACGAGAAAAAGAAAGATTTAAGCGAAAATAGACATTTAATGAAGACAAAAGGAAGGCAAAATTAATTAAAATGCACATTAAAATTGGAACAATTACTAAAATTAAGAGTAATTTTCTTATTATTATTAGGATGGTCAACTTGTTAAGCGATATTCATGTCCTGTGTATCGAGTATTTTTTCAAAAGGAGGTTGTATAAATATACAACCTATATGTCTCAATGTTGCATTGAGATGGAGGTCCAATATATTGGTGTGTTCTAAATTCAAACACCAAAACAGTGATTAAAAGACCTTTTTATTCACGGTTTTTAGTGAATAAAATAAGTTTTTTAGAGGGGGAATGGTATAGAATTATTGTCAGGTTTCCGGGCTCCTAAACTAGGTACGCAGACCTGTATCTTAGGAGTCAGAAATTTTGCGGCTTCAATTTATATAATACAATACAATCCTGACTTTTCTGTTTGTTTACAGTGGTGTGTGTATACGAGTGTAGTTTGTGTGTAGGGAGGTGTGTGTGTGAAGTTTGAGTGTTTAATAAGCTTTCTTGCAGGGTAGGTTTAAGTTATGATTCTACAGCCAATATATTTTCTGTTTCATCATAAGTTAAGGATAAGAGCCATTTTTTTTAATTTTTTTTTAATTTCTTTTATGTTATATCTGTACACCGGAATAATTTTATTAATTTTATTATACGAGTACATGCGTGAACTTTGAACCAACAATTGTCGACTTGTAAATGCAAAACGACAGGGGTTTGTTTTACATATAGGGAAACCATGTCGTCTTAGAAGCAGAGTTTTATCTAATGGAAGGTTGGCGTGTCTCCGCAAGACTGAACGAAGGACATATATGTAGTTACCTTACTGTGAGAACTTTGGCCTCAGAATATAAATAATCAGTAGGGTAGTCTCTACGTTTAAAAAGCATCACTTTAAGAACCGCTCATTGTGCACGTTCTGCAGGGACCATTGCGGTCTTGTAAATACCGCTCCACAGCGAGATGCAGTAACTAATGATAAACTGACAAAGGCTGAAGTACACAAGAGTCAGAGTTTCCGAATTTGCGGAGTGCCTGAGTAAAAAATAAATAAATAGTAGTCTTCTGATTCTAGTGCATAGTGCTTCTATATGCGCGTGCTAGTTAAGTTTTTCGTCAATAATCACTCGCAGGTATTTAATATTGGGGACTGTGCTGAGAGCAAGACAGTTACAACCCACTGACTGAAGAGGGAGACAAGTGTGAGCTTTAATTTTATGAGAGAAAGAGGTTTGCGTTATTGATTGTGGGTGGTAGAACCTGATTAGTTTCGTTTTATCTAAATTCAACGTCAGCAAGTTAGTTGACAGCCATTCCATTATTAACCGAAGCGAGTTTTCTGCTCTATCTCTGGCTTGCTCCTAGTTTTTGCCAAACATTAGAAGTGCCGTATCGTCTGCATAAGAGAAAATTTCGCAATTAGAGATGGAGAGCTTGCATAGATCATGGATGTATATTTGGAAAAGTATCGGTGCTAATATACTACCTTGTGGGATGCCATAGGTGGGCTTTTCATATGAACTGGTAACTGAATCAATGAGAACACACTGGGATCTATCACTAAGGTAATCTTTAAATAATTTGAGAGTTACTCCACGCACTCCTAAGCTTTCTATCTTTGAAATAAGTCGAGGGACAGAGCCCGTGTCAAAAGCTTTGGTTAAGTCTAAGAAGATGCCATAGCAGTTATTCAGTTTATTATCTAGTTGGCTTACCAGACTGTTAGTGAAGGCAGCAACGGCATCCTCTGTAAAAATTCCAGATCTAAAACCGCACTGGTTCTGAACTATTAATTGATGTTTTTCCAGAAAGCTGATTAAGCTATTAATACTAATAATTATTACTAATGGGCACCCTAAATGTCTCAATTATATGATGTATGTACCTACCCAGTTGGGTGTGTCAGTGTCTGTCGGTGAATGTTGCACGAAAATTTAAATAGGTGCTGTTATACTATACAGTTTTACTGCTGGGAATTACATATTCTTTATATATATATTTTTTTTTTTTATCTGACACAAATTTATTTTATTTCAGTATATTGCATACACGTTACAATTATAAAACTGATTTACATCCGTCACATCACACTCTCAGGTCCAGTTGAAAACCAGCGTCAGGCACTTATAGTTGTCTGGCGTTTTTGCTGAACTGGGCCTTTTTGGCGCAGCCCTGTGGCACACTCCCCATCAAATTTCTGCTTACATCGCACTTTACAATTTTTATTTGATTTTAAATTTTTTTTTTATATTTTTATCTGCTTTGTATTATATTGTGTGCTTTAGTCTGTGCTAAATAAATGTATTTTCTTTCTTTCTTTCTTTTTTATTGTTCAGAATTCTCTCCAAAATTTTTGAAAGCGAACTTAGAATAGGTCTATAGTTTGTGACTTTGTCTCTGCCCCCGCTTTAATATATAGGATGCACCACGGCTCTCTTAAAAGCTTCGGGGAAGATTTCAGACTCTATATGGACAGGTAACAAATATGAGTAACTACGGGGATTAAGGTACTACGCGAACTCTTGATAACTCTGGTTGGAATATTATCCCACCCTGTAGCGCAGTCAATACGGAGGTCATGGATATATATTTTACCTACTTGTTCCTCATCCTTATGGAGGATTACAAGAGAGTTAGATAATTGACTGGGTGGTGGCGCCACAGCTGTGGATCACCACTGCTGTGGCGCCACCACCCAGTCAATTATCGAAAATTGGAGCCAGTACCATCAGGTACTGGCTCCAATTTTCGACGCTAGGTTTTGTACCTATATTGACAAAGAACTCATTGACTTTATTTGCCGATGTTTTAACGTCAACTGAATCACGCAGAAGTTCACGAGGGGATCGGGTTTGAACATCAGTATTCGTAATAAATTTAATCACTTTCCACGTTGCCTTTGGATAATTTTTCGCTTTTATAAATTCTTTCCTTTCAAATGCTCGCTTCAACTTTCTTATTAAGGTATTTCAAAAGTTTCTATACCGTGTGTATGTTATTTTAAGTATGGAGTCATCAGGCTTTTTCCTGACTTCGATATGTATTCTGTCTCGGTTTCAACAATGAACCAGGCCGGTGCTCATTCACGGTTTAAGAACCCTTTAGAATTTGAATTTGAACCTTGTCACGTCAACATTGAGTTTCTAATTCCAAAACTTGAATATGCTCTAAGATTCTCAATTCAAGCTTAGCGTATAGTATATGCAAAATAAACAGATGTTTTTATTTTTTACCTAATGATGAATTTCATTGAAAATAAAGGGAATGGCAATGATCATATTTCGTTTAAATATTGTAATTGAAAAACCATTTCGAGGAATAGGGTTGCTGATCACTGCGGTCCAACAAATATTCTAAGTTTATTGATATTTTGTTCAATTATGTTCGTCATTAATATCATATTATTATGGTTTTTTCACGATATGAAAGGATTCATATCGTGAAAAAAGCAAGTTTATTGAGTTTTGTTTTCATTATGACTCTTAATGTAGTATAATACTTTGATGATGATCTGCTCGCACTTGCGCGGTTTTTTAATCAAAGCCTAAACTGATAAATAAACATCGGATGTATATAAGATAAAAATTATGTTCAGGTAAATAAAAACGTTTAAAATAGTAGCCTACCATCGGTAACAGATTCACGGGCATATAATAATATTGAATAATATACCTAATTGCACACAGCGATCATTTTCAGGGCTTATCTGCAGAATTTTTAACAGTTATAACCATTTAGATTATAATTAATTATCATTTAAACTATAGAAATAAAATAATTTGAATATTAAAAACAGTAAAAAAAAATCATTCGGAGGCAATTTTGCACCAAATATGAATCTGATATGAAATGAATTGAATTGAGTATGGTTCATCAAATGTATGTGCCATTTTACGAATGCTAGAGGAATTGCTAATGATCTGCTAGGTATTCTGGAAATGAATCGCTTTAGAGAAATTGCTCAATGTGGTCTTTTTAGCCCCCTTATCAGCAGTTGCAATGACGCGCCGCTATATTACCGCCACAGATAATTTAATAACAGCGGCTGGCCAAGTCTATTAAGTACATTAGCACAAATTTTGGACTAGACCATATTGCTTGAAGGAGTGGCCGTAATCTACCCACCACAGTCCTAGTGCGGGTTGGTGGATGCGTATGAAAAATATTGCGTTTTTTTTTCAGAAAAGGGGATCCCGCTCCGAGCATGTTCCCTTTCTTTAGAGCTAAACCTGAGCCCGATCTGACGTGTATGGAGAAATTATCATTTTTTATGGTTTGTCATTGGCGAGGTGTAATAATAATTATATCACCCCTTATTTTGCTACCGCTAGTGATTTCCCCATCGGTAAATATGCTTTGTTATATTTTTAATAATCTAGAATTAAAAAAAAATATACTGTCGATAAAATGCCATGGCCAAGCATGGATATGCTGAATGTATGAGGATAATATCATCATACATTCAGCATTCAGCTTGGCCATGGATGGCATTTTATCGACATAAATCTTTACAGGCTGTGTCATAAAAAAAAGTAAAAAAAAAAACCAAATGCTATGTGCAATATTTTCGGAAGTCGGTGGCTTTGGTTGCTTGAATCATTTTTTTTATCAATCTTAAGACTCGAGCATACAGTTGAATTAAATATGTTTGCGGTATATTAATGTTTTGGAATCTTAAACAGTTTTGGCGTCACTCTACGCCCCCCAAATGGGGTGCGCCCACTGGTTGGGAACCCATGCTCTACGGTGAGTATTGCCCGAACTGAAGCAGATTGGAATGGCTTTCCAGAGCCACGTTAGCCACGCCAGTCATTTTCTTACGTGTCCGACTCCCCACGTGATAAGGCGGTCAACCAGGACTGGTGGTTGTTTAGAATATTATTATAATTAATTGACATACTCACGAGTCTATAGGGTCCCGGGCCTTTAGAAGGCTTACAATGGGGCTGAAACTAATTCGCAGAGGCCCGTTCGACACTTACAATTTTATAATGAGGGTTTTTTACAACATAACTTTTTATAATTATATTATAATTAAATTCTTGTTTTCCAGGATGCCAAATGGACCGCGTTCGTGCTTCTTTTAATGGCCTTTTATTGGGTATCAGAATGTATCCCATTGGCAATAACAGCATTCTTGCCATTGGCGATATTACCAGTGGCTCAAGTAATGACTACCCGACAGTGCTCCGAAAATTACATGAATGTAAGATTACATTTACATTCACTTTTAGTAGAGTGCAATTAGCCGAAATAGAAGCAAACATAGGAACAAAAACATATGTCATTATTTTAGTGCTTTGGACTTATGTCACATTTCTCTAGTCTTGGCCACCACTCAGCAACAATTAATAATACTCTTTTTAAAGGAGCCGTAACCGATTTATCTTTTTACAGGATACAATCATGATGTTTATAGGAAGTTTGATAATATCTTATTCAGTGGAACAGTCTGGACTACATATACGCTTGGCATACTGTTTTATACAATTACTCGGTTATTCTCACTTAAGGTAAGATTTTTTTATTATTATTATTTTTATTTTTTATCCTAGGGTCCCGGACCTTTGGAAGGCGTACGAGGGGCTGAAGCCAACTCGCAGAGGCCCCTTAGACATTTTTATGTATTGAGGCACCAAGCGACGGTTATCCCTGTATGCACTACGCAAGTGCACCCAAGGACAACCCCTGGTTGGTGCAGAACTATTGCAGAACATGGAAACAAAATAAATTGGGCTATGGGTTTAGGTGGCTAAAGTTGACTGGTGACCTGGAACTATAGCTTCTAGCACTTACTGGAATACTTCCTTCCTCCGAGCACGTTTTATTATTATTATTTCCTTTATTTCATTTATATACATATAATTTACATTTTTAAATATTTTTATAAAAACAAAAGGCAAAACAAAAACATGTAAAAATATAAAAAATTGTAGCCCACCGGGAACAGGGTTCAAGCTACCGGTGGTCAGGGCTCCTGAGAGAAGAATCTCCTAACGATACGCGCCGTGTCTAGAAGTACCGCTTTCTGGATCAAGCCCTTGATCCAGCTGCCTAACGAGAGCCTCCTTAGGTGTTGGTCGAGGCTCTTGGCTATTATGCCATTGGCCGTCACGACTATCGGCACAATTACTGCTGTATCCACTTCCCACATGTCGACAACCTCGCGTGCCAGGTCGAGATACTTGATCTGTTTATCTTTTTCAGCTTTCACGAGGTTCACGTCATGCGGGACCGCTATATCAATAATCATTGTGCGACGCTCTAATCGATCTATCACCACTATGTCTGACTTATTGGCAACAATAGTCCTGTCAGTGATGATAGATCGATCCCAATACAACGTGATATTGTCATGTTCGAGAACTGGGTCGGGCTCATACCTATAGTACGGTACTTCCGATTCCACAAGATTGTATTTCAGAGCAAGTTGCTGGTGGATAATCCTGGCTACAAGGTTGTGCCTATGCAAGTAGTCTCCGTTAACCAGACGAGAACAGCCAGAAATAATGTGGCGGATTGATTCCCCCGGACGGTGACATGCCAGACAGATGTCAACCGTGCCGTCCTTCACAATGTATTTCCGGTAGTTGTTCGTCATCATAACTTCATCCATAATCGCGAAGATAAAACCTTCGGTTTCTCCAAAGAGATCACCGAATCGCAGCCAGGATACAGACGCTAATAGGTCTACATCGGGCCCATGTAAGGCCCGGTAAAAGCGCCCGTGAAGCTCTTTGCTCTGCCATACCTCCCTGCGGTCATTAGTATCTAATACTATAGGTTTGCGCCAGTTCTCGTTAGCCAAGGATAGCGGGGTAAGGCCCTTGTCCACCGAGATCACATCTCGGTGCATCCCCACCTAGGCTTCTAGAAAGTATTCCCTGAGACTGCATACCTCACGGTTGTGCAGGGTCTTAGCATTTAAGAAGCCTCGACCTCCACACTTCCGCGGGATATACAGTCTCATCACCGATGACCGTGGGTGATGCATCCGATTTGCGGTCAGTAGTGTGCGGACCCTCCTATCCAGGGCGTCAAGTTCCGTCTGGGTCCATTTGAGTATGCCGAAAGAGTACATCAAGACCGGCATGACCCAACCGTTGAAAGCGCGCACCTTGTTACCGCCTGATAAAAGACTATTTAATACTTTATTCAGGCGGCCAAAGAAGCGCTCCCTCAGCGATTGCTTCATGTCAGCAGTGTTGATACCTAACGCTTCCGACATACCCAAATACTTGTAGGTTTCGATTCAGGAGAGTGATCTTAGATGTATGGAGTCCGAGAGTTGGGTTCCCCCGGATTCCACAATCCCCCCTCGCTTTACATGCATGACCGCACATTTGTCCACACCAAATTCCATCCTGATGGCGCTACTGAAAGTTTCGGTTACCTTCAGTAGCTCCATCAGTTGCAAATTGTTGGGAGCAGAGTTTCAAGTCATCCATGTAAAGGAGGTGAGATATAACCTGACCACCTCTCTTAAATCGATAGCCAAGTCCTGAGTCTTCCAGCAGTGTGCTTAGAGGATTCAAGGCTAGGCAGAACCAAAGTGGACTCAAACTGTCGCCCTGAAATATACCTCGCTCGATCCTTATCGGCTCGCTATTCCTCTGGATATGTCGACATCCTGGATAGCGAAGAACCGTCCTCCATTGCCCCATACATGACATCAGGAAGGTGCGTAGAGTTGCATTTACTTTATACAACTCCAGCACCTTCATGAGCCATGTATGGGGCACCGAGTCATAGGCCTTCTTATAATCTATCCAACATGTCGACAGATCCCTTCGGGAACGACGAACCTGTTGGCTAATGGCCATATCGATGAGGAGCAGATCCTTAGTACCGCGGGACCCGTTCCTACATCCATTTTGAGAGGCAGACATGATGGAGTTGGTGTATATGTTTATTAATTTTAGCTCTCAAAATGGATGTACTGACTAAAACCCATATTCAATATCCTAATGAATCAATATGTTGTCCATACACTATAACAATGACTATCATTACGAATGATAGTCATTGCACCAAGTTTTACTTTAGATTGAAAAAACACAGTCAAAAACACGAATTAATCGTTGATTCATATTCCGACAGAACGTTAATACTACGTCATGTCTTTGGGTTCGTTGCTGTATTGTTGTGACCGTTTTAAGTCGTTTTTTGACCACCGAATAAAATCGATATACTGGAAAATCGATAGGTACTTTAACAAACATTACATTAACAGCCAGTTTCTTCATCAACAGCTAAAGTAATCAGTAAAAGCATTGACTTTTCCTTGACCTTTACTGATACTACGGCAAATGTGTTTCTTTATTCAACTAACAGCTAAAGTAAAAGTCAAAAGAGTTGCCATTACACAAACGTCGTAATTTCCCCAAAAAATCGTGGGGAGTTTTTTTTACACATGGCAGCAACACAATTTCATTGTCAAGTCGTGCCAGATGTCAAAATGAAAGATTTTGGCCGCTTTCCGAATTAGAACGTAATCGCTCACAGCGCTGACATAATTATTTGGCGTTCCGATTTAGATAACACGATTATGGCTGAGGGCTGTCAACAATTCGGAACGCTCGTGAACGCTCTCACGGTGCTTGCTCAGCGTCAAAACTTGCATATCATATTTCTTTGTGTTTAAACTACAAATTTCTTCTTCTTCGTTGGTTAGGTGACCACGGTAGCCAGGAGCACAATTTCCAAAATGCCACGTAGTCTAAAGATATGATGCGCCTCAAAACAAAACAGCGCAACTGTCATTTTTGACAGCGCTCACGGTGATATTAGTAAAAGGCATGGTCGGCGTTATCGCAAGATGGCGCATGTCATGACGATTCACGATACATCGTTATCGCGCTCAGGCTTTTGCCTCGAATCTTGCGGGTAGCGGGGTACCGCTGTTTTCAGGGGCCGGTCCTTTTGATTTTACGCATTAGATCCTGCCGCACCCGCGCTGCCGCTGCCGCCGCTCTACTGCCTGCAAGATTCGAGGCAGAGGCCTCAGGCTTATTCGGTACGGGCGTTAGCACGCTCAAATCGATTACAGCTTAACTTGGAATGCAGTCCATAAAGGACAGCACAGCATTCGTAACACAAATTTGAAATTGGATTGAAATACTGTATTACATTGAACATGGAGTGTAGTGGAGTTTATGAACAAAATGTGGACATAAACATGACGCCTAGGTATGTTGTAATTTTTATAATATTAAGTGACCGGTGTTTTAAATACCACATGTTAGATGTTTGGTATAAGAATATGCATAATGCTTTTTAATTTTTATATGTACTTAGATTTGTTCTATAAGATCCCATCACTTCTTTTTATCTTAGTAGTTTAGCGTTTAAAGCTACTTACTATGTACAGAGATATTTAATTTAACTGATTATTATGAGTATATAGGTAATAGGTACATAATAATATATTACAGCTGTTTCTTTGTATAGGGTAATATCATGCAACTGTGGATTATTTTACTGACCTGTCAAAGTAGTTGTGAATAAAATTACTAATAATAGTTTGCCCATTGCTATTATCTATAGAGTTAGGAACATTACTATCATCATCCCTTATTTCAATCTGGACTGGCAAATCTGGCTCAGGATCATTTCTTTCCATCGTTATGCCACAGCTGTGCTGCATAACGATGCAGCACAGCTAAGGCTCGAACTACAGCTTCTATCCGGTTTTGTTTTAGTCTCAGTTTTGAGCCAATACATGGAAACCGTCGTTTCCACACTCCTTATGAGCGCTCTACTGTGTTTCCTATTTTAATGTGACTTTTATTATACAATATTTCGCCTGGGGTGGCAGGAATTCGAAGAGGCGTCAACAAATATCTTTCTGCTGGATACCCGGAGTCTCCTAACAAAACAAAATCACCATACTGGCCACGCTCAAACAATTCTTTAACATTACTACTATTAAAAATTGTACTGTCATGTGATCCACGAGGCCAACGACAAACTATGTTTCTTATTTTTAATTTTGCATCACATATTGTTTGGACATTGTATGAAAATACACCTTTTTTTATGCATATTTTGTGTGACGTTTTAGGGTAGTACGTACGATACCCCTTGGTATGACTATGTCAGACTTTCGGGCTTCTGACGACTCGTAACGACTGTCTAAGATCCACGAATGACAACCGGGACTATATTGTTTAAATATTAGGATATTTGTTTCAATCACGAATAAAGGGCACACACATAGACCATGATGTCCTGGATTATCACATAAAATACCTACTATTTATCTTGGGACAAAAAGTAATTAGTTGCCCTAGGATGCCAATAAATATTACCTACCAGGTGATATAATTGCTATATGAGTACAGTCAATAGCTCCAATTACTTTTGGAAATGGCAAAGGAATGGAAAAAGCAAATGTCAAAAAGGCAGGTACACGTGCGGTAGGCAGATACTCGTACATACACTACAGTTAGACTTATTTAAAAAAAGTAAGTAATTAGGTACTTTTTTGTACTTATTATGTAATTCTTTATATAGGTACTGCTGGTAACATACAAACTGAAACTGAGACTTACTTTAAAGTGGTTGGCGTCAGTTTGTCTTGCAACAATAAACTGAGGTATGTAACTGTTTCCTTTGGCATTCTTTATCGGAACAGAAAATCGGCCTCGTCCCATAAAAAATGATCCTTGCGAATATTAAATCTCTTACGCCTATACGTTAAATAACACACGATAAGTTCATCGTCTGATAAACTTGAATTTTCAATGGACGATCTTGATGCCATTTTATTTATAAAATTAAATCTAGGTTGTTACCTACTGATTATCTTATTACACAGTGAATTATGTTAGCTAACAGCTCAAACCGGTGTTGAATATAGTCTAACCTACAACAGTACAACTGACAAAATAACCATTACTTTAGCTTTCACAGCAGCTTAATGAGCTGTAAAGGTTAAAGGCTACAGTAAAACAGCTAAAATTGTGAAGAAACAAATTTAACCGTTACTTTAACTTTATGACGTTATTTTGGCTGTTACTTTTGATGAAGAAACTGGCCGTTAGACAACTAATAGGAAGTTTAATGTATTTAGCAGTTTTAACCAGGCCTGATATTGCTTACAGTGTAAGTTTTCTTAGTCAGTTTAATAACTCTTATGATTCACTGGAAGCATGCTAAAAGGGTGTTAAGGTTTTTAAAAAAAACTAAAAACTATGGTCTTGTGTTTTCTAAAGATAATTCTTGTATTGAAGGTTATGTAGACGCAGACTGGGGTTCAGATGTAAATGATAGAAAATCATTTTCGGGATTTTGTTTTAAATTGTCAAATACAGTAATTTCGTTTCAATGCAGAAAGCAGAGACATGTAGCTTTATCCTCAACAGAAGCAGAATACATTTCTATGTCAGAAGCAAGTAAAGAGGCAATATATTTAAAAAATCTACTGAATGAGATTGTAGGAAATTCAGAACCAATTGTTCTATTTAATGATAGTCAGAGTGCGCAGAAACTGGTTTCAAACACAATTTTTCATCGCAGATCTAAACATATAGATATTAGGTATCATTTTGTCAAAGAGGCAGTAACCAATAATTTTTGTTAAAATTTCTTATTTGGAGACAGCTGAAATGCCAGCAGATATTTTGACCAAAAGTTTAGGGTCTGCTAAACATAATTATTTTATGAAAAAGCTTGGAATTTTACCTATATTATTTTTGTTAAGCGGAGGTGTTAGTAATAATCAAAATCTGTAACTGCTAGCGCCATCCATTAAACATTGTAGGCATTACAATGACAATAAAAGTCAGTATATTGTAAAACTAGAAAATGTCTTTTTTCGTCAAAATTACATAAGACAGTCCCCCAAAACGCCCACCCTTCACCACAGCCTAGTGCGTTAGCTGAGAAGAAGTAGCACAACAAACTCCCCAGCAGCACAGCTGTCTGTTCAGTTAGAAAGAAAAAAAAACTATATAATAGTATGCAAAATAATGTACATTACGCAACACAAAACATAATTTAAATTATTAGCCTTATGTCAGCTAGCACACGCCAATATACCAACCAAAAACATCTAGAACTATAATCAGGCAGAAATAAAAACTAAACGTAACAGAACTTAACATCTAAATAACAGCCTCCAGGCATAAAGGGCATGCCCTAACATATACCTATATATAGCTGTAACTGGAAGTTATAAATGATAAACTAGGACCATCGACGTAAAATAAATAAACAGTTAATTACTAATAACAATTACAAAACCATGATCAGCAATACGACCAGTCACCACAAGCAGCTCCCGTTCACGAGCATAACGCCACTTTGTCTTTTTTTTTGTCCACTTTTAAAATTCTGGTAAAAAAACACTTCCTCTCTCCTTAAACATCATCATTACATATAGTTCCTTGAACTTGTTTCATGTTTATTATTGTATATATATATATATAGATAAGTGTATGCTTTATGAATGTATGTATTTATTGTGTATGTAAAGGGTACACCACTGACTACCTGCAGTATTTGTCTCTCCTTCTCCCTTTAATCCATCCAAAGGTTGTCTGTAAAAGATCGCTTTTAGCGATAAGACCGCCCATTGTGTCACCCTATGTAAAATGACTACATTTTTATCTGTATTTTTTATGGTGTACATAATAAAGAATATTCTATTCTATTCTATTCTATAACTCAAAGATCAGCCATTACCCTCTAGCCATATTCGAGGCAAGGAGGAAACCCGACCCCCGACGCTACCGCAAGCAGTGACATCTAAGGGAGCATGACGAACTTGCTGCCGGTTGCAAAAAATAACCTGATCAACTGTTGAGGTCACTAGCTAACCACATATTGCAAAACAACTCATTAAAAAAAACATTGTCATAGTAGTAGATTATGTCAACAATAAATTAAAATAATGACTTTTAAAGTCTGTTAAAGTGAAAGGCAGCATGTACAAGTTATATTGGGAAAACCCAACAATAGGGCTGCAGGCATTCATAAAGCACCTTACCAATGCTTAATGTTGTCAAAACTCTTTTTTGCAGGCTGCTTCTGGCTTTGTGCTCCGTCACGACCTTTGCCTCCATGTGGATAACAAACACTGCTGCTACAACCATGATGGTTCCTATAAATTTTGCTATACTAAGAGTATTTGAAGACGTTAGTATTTTCAACCGTTATTTTATTATTAAGTATCGCGTCACGCTATGATCTTCGTTCATAGTCCGTGTGGTGCTGAACTCAAAGAATAGCACTACCCTATTCTTCCCGTGGGTGTCGTAAAAGACGACTAAGGGACTTACTAGGGAGTGGGCAGCAGCGTTCTCTATGCATTTTTAACACCATGCTGCGACCGCCAACCCACCTGCCGAGCGTGGCGATTATGGCATACCCCCCAAAAATGGCAAGCACCAAAAATAAATGGCCCCGAGTACCCGGCGGCCCAGCTACCCTTGGCTACGGTAGTGGTCAAGCCACGGTGAATCTCCGGAAGAGATCCGGCTATCACAATTACCGGAAACTGAACCTGGCAACTTGCGTATACTCCGACGAGAAGATCATGGAACTCGAGGAAGAATTGAGCAAGTTACGATGGGGTAGGGGTTATCTGAAATCCGAAGTGAAATCCTAATTTATACTACGACGTCACATCCTTCAGATTTATATGATTCACTTCGTAGATGTTTAGAACCTGGAGTGAAATAGGTGAAGCATAAAGGAGGAGCGCGGAGGATTTGAAATAGAAACTCTGTTATGTTTTCAAATCAACACTACGAGTATTATTCATTATAACAATTAGCTTCACTGTAATCTATGGCAATAATTATTACCTTTCTACTAAGATCAATTACAAATAGCCGTTGCAAAAACTTGTCGTAGAACTTTGCAAACGTTAGTGAGTCCCCAGACCAACCTGCTGACTTCTTAATACGGTCTATAGATATGCCTTTTCTTTTAGCCGCCGAGGTGCGGAAAATATGGTCGTATCTACCCCACTTTCAGTTAGTACTATTTTAATCCAGCGGATAATAGAAGAGGCACTCGCGTAGTGTATAGGTTTTTAACCATAAGTATGAGTTTATCAGTCTGTGAAGAATGTCTAAATTTCTGAGTTACTTCTAAATATGAGGACAAAGTGACAAAGTTTTGCAATGTTGCCAGGGCAAATTTCTACTTTGTGAGAGAAAAAGGTATGGTTAATCGAGGCATGTTTCGCCCGAGTGCTGAAGTTTTAGTAACATCAGTTATAATTATTTCAAAGTTTGAGCCATTGGCTCTAACATTACACATACGAATTAATGATAGCATCTGCACACGTTTTGCAGTCGACAACGCAAGAAGACTACTAGCTTTTTAGTCAGTTTCTCTAATGGCAAGTCCTCGTTTGGATTTCATCAGTTTGAGATATAAACGGTAACTATAAAGGCTAACAAACAAAAAACTATATCTTGTTGGACTGAACTGAAACGCGACTACTGTTCAGACAACCTCGAGAAATTTTGTGAATGTATGTCTTCTCTTTCATTTTCCGAAACATTTGATTCAGATTCTCATACACAAGCCTTCAATATGTTTTATGAGACATTTAAACTATACTACGATCTGTGTTTTCCCGTGATAAACGTTAAAGTAAATAATAAACCAGCGATGCAGAACTTGATAACAAAAGGTATCAAGAAGTCTAGCAAAACTAAACGTCAATTACATCTAAAATTAAAAAAATAGTAATATAAATAAAAAACAAAATAAAATAAGCTACAGAGTCTATAACCATATATTTAAGCGATGTGCACAGAAAGCACATAAACTTATTAATACCAGGCGTATACAAAAGGATAAGAATAAATGTAAATAGTCTCTATAAAAATGACATTGACGAAATAAGTCTTAATAATGTGACATATAATGATCCCTTAGACATATGTAATATATTTAATGACTTCGTTATTAATTTGACATATATTCAGCCCATAAATTCCAATAATATTAAACTTAATAAAAAAAACAAAAATCTAAATACAATTTTCCTAAATTCTGTTGATGCATTAGATGTATATAAAATTATAATGTCTCTAAATAATAGTAAAACTAGTGGTCAAGATGATATCACCACACAAACTTTGAAAGCTTGTGCCATTTGGATATGTCATCCACTGGCGCATGTTATAAATGTATCATTCGTAGAAGGTGTATTCCCCGAACAGCTAAAAATGTCTACTGTGAAACCACTTTTCAAAAAGGGACCCTAGGGAATCAGACCCTAATAACTATCGGCCTATCACTATTGTTCCAATTTTATCAAAAGTTTTTGAAAAGGCAATTTTCTCTCTACACATGAGATATTATGCAAAGAGCAGTTTGGCTTTCGCAAGGGAAGTTCAGCTACTCTTGCAATCTTGAATTTAATAAAAAGAAAGTATAAATAATGGCAATCCAGTGGTATCCCTATTTCTAGATATGAGTATGGCTTTTGACTTTGCAAATCACTCAAAACTTTTACACAAGTTAGACTTATATGGCATAAGAGGAAAAGCATATGAATGGATATCTAGCTATCTACAGGAAACAGTGTACAGAGATCTCCAAAGTTCTAAAAAAAAGGCAGCAGAATATTTGAAAGAAAAATTTCAATCAATGGCAATAATAAATAAAAATGGTGTGCTATTCTTGCTTTATATAAACAATCTTCCGGAATCCACTTTGCAGAATTGTATTCTTTTTGCAGATGACACTACAATTATTATAAAATGTCAGAATAAAAACGCTTATAAATCATTTACCGAAAAGGCCCTATCAGATTTAGTAAGCTGGATGGAAAATAATAATTTTAATTTATACATTAGCAAAACAAAATTAATCGAATTTAACTCCTACAATACAAAACAATTAACTTTAGATATTATTTTTAAAGATAAAAAAGTAGAACAACTAGACGACTTAAAATTTCCAGGAATTGATGTAGATAAACATCTAAATTGGAAAAGTCATAATGAGTCAATTTGTCAGGAACTTGATAGGTTTGTGTTTGCGTTAAAAAAATTAAGACAAAATGTTTCTGTAGAAGCTGCCCTATCAGCTTACCATGGTTATGTGTCATCTGTACTGAGCTATGGATTAATAATGTGGGGCAATTCGACCGATACCGAATTTTTAAAATTCAAAAACGATGCATCCGGGTTATCAACAAGGCTTGGTTCCTAGATAGTTGAAAACATTATTTCAAAAATGTTAAATTCTTCCAATACTACTTGTATACAGGATGGATTTTTGAGATGGGGCAGTAAAGACAGCTACCTTAACCGTTGTAGCTACAGGAAAACGGTCTTATGAGACGGTCGAAAGATTTCGATCTACATTCACAGATTTTGAAAAAATTGTACAGTCAGCAAGAAAATGGGCAGTTTTCACAAAAACTTTTTTTGATACCAATCGATCCTGTTTCATATAAGGATAAAAAAACTCTATCGGACCAACTGAGGTTTGAGTACTAAACTAAAACAAATTGAACTTCAAATTTCGAACGAATAGAGAACAAAATTTATAGCCTTTGTTGCTTTTGAAAAAACTTTTTACATAGGTAGTTCTTTTTCTTGCAATTTCTGTCTGAAAGTTCTTAATAATTTGAGGTCATTTTTAGAGTTCCCTACCCCAAATAGAAAAAACGGAACCCTTTTAGGATCACTTCGAAGTCCGTCCGTCAGTCTGTCACGACCTTTTTTCACAGGAACGCGTGGAGGTTTCAAGATAACATCAAATACGTAGGTCTGTGGTCCCTTGAAGTTCTAAAAAAACAAGCTTGTAAGTCAACACAATAAAAAATACGGCCATTTATACGACATAATTATTTTGATACACGCAAATAAATCAAAACCTACAGGGTACTTCCCGTTAACCTAGAATTATGAAATTAGGCAAGAAGCAAGGTCTCATAACACAAGTAAAGGGAAAAGTCCGAAAAGTCGGAAAATCGGTAATTTGTAGTTTTACCACACAAAAAAAAATCATTTACAAACTTACACTTGCCGAGAATTGACCGTGATGTATATCGAGGTATGGGAGAACATGTTGTTCAACTACAATGTTGTTTTTGCGATAAATTTATCCCAACTACGGAACCCTTCATTGTGCATGGTCCGACACACACTTGGGCGGTTTTTTTCTCAGAACATTTGACATCACAAGCAACAAACTATCGCGTATTCGTTGGAAGTTAAATTTTTTTGTTTCTGTTTGGCTAGTCTGTCTATCATAATAAAGTGTGTTAGAGTTTCTTTCTTACCAAAATGTATGGGAAAAGTTTTTGCGATTTCTGACTTTTCTAGTACTCAAACCTCAGTTGGTCTAGTAGAGTTTTTTGATCCATATAAGAAACAGCATCGATTGGCATCAAAAAAAGTTTTTGTGAAAACTGCCCATTTTCTTGCTGACTGTATTTTATTTTCAAAATCTGTGAATGCAGATCAAAATGTCTCATAAAGTTAAGGACAGTCTCCTAAGACCGTTTTCTTCTAGCGACAACGGTTAACGTAGCTGTCCTTGCTGCCCCATCTCAAAAATCCACCCTGTATATATAAAAGAGATCTGCATCTTCACAAAAAAACGCATACACTACAACGTAGTGAGGTCCTAACTAGACAAAAAAGGGCAAAATTTCACAACCTACTGTATCAGCCACCCTTGTCATGGATATCTTTAAGAAAAATGTGTTTATTATGTGTGTTTTAATTTATAATAACTTACTAAATGATTTAAAATTATTGCAGGGTAACGTGTTCAAGACAAAACTAACAGAATGGCTTTTAGAGTGTTGTTTTTATAGTTTTAAGGAATTTATGGAACATAAAATTTAAAATTTGTACCTATAATTATAAGAATATTGACAATATAAATAAATGAATAAATGCATGGTAATGGTATTTAATAATAATAATAATAATAATAACAATAGCTGGCAACACTAACGTCAACACATCAAAAAATCGTTTTCTCAATTTCCATAACTTTATTTATTTTAGACGCAGTTTTTATGTTATAACAGAAGCCGAAAACAAACCTTTAACCTCATAAATCAAAATAAAACATAAAAAAGAATAAAATGAACCACAGAATTAAACTTTAATGAAAAAATGCCATAGCGGAGGTGAATTGACAGATGTCACCCCTCCAATAAAACCATGACTTCATAAAACGAAATGAAAACGAAATGTTGACGAGATCAGCTGCAAGAGCACGCCCATCACCTTCGGACTCGTCGCTCAGCTCCGCCTCGCCGCCGCCGGTACCCAGCCCCACCGTGAGCGCTGTGACGACCCCGGCCACGGTAGTTGCGTCGAGCTCGAGCGACGAGTATTTTTCCCCGCCGACGTCGCCAACACCTGTACGCCGGCAGGGGAGAGGCCGGCCACCGAGAAGCTTGGGACTTAGGGGCCAACCGGCCCCGAGCCGGGTCCCCGCTGCCGGTGGTTGTGTGCAGCGCATGAGATGGACTCAGTCTATAAACGAGAACGTCATGCGCGCATATTACGGGTCTACAGAGGGAGGAACTAACCTCACTGCGTACCGTGTTAGGATGCTGTCTCTATTTCAGGAGCTAGAGCCAACCGTCAACGTCTCGGCACAACGACTCTCGGATCAGGTGCGGGTCATCCAACGCAATCATAGGTTGGACGACACCGCACTTGATAGGCTGCGCTCAGAGGTACTGAGCAACCATATCATCTCAACTCCGGCACAAACCGCGGCACAAGCGACACCTATTGATGTAATCCCGCCGCGGTCCAATCGTGATGTTGAAGAGGAGGATGATAGGGTTACCACAGTAAGTAGCCAGTGCAACGTCCGATTGAGGAGCGCACTGGAGGATGCGCTTCGCGAGTATAGGTACACTCCGACCGATCTTAGGCCCCGACTTCCACGCTTACCCATGCACAAAAAAAATAGGGCGCTGGTGTGTGCCTTGGACTCGCAGCTTAAGAATTTCTTCGAGAGCAGCGAGGATCTCATTGATACACACTCGATCCTGTATTGTGCGGCTGTTGCGGCATGTCGTTTAGCTAACGTCAAGTTCCCAAACTGTGACGGAGCTACTCGACCAAAACCAGCCGTACCAGCCTGGCAGTGCAGGATCGAGCGACGTATCGATGGGGCCAGGGTACTCATCGGCAAACTATCCTGCTTCAGGGAGGGCAATACGAGACCGCGAGTGATGCGCTTTGTGAGGCAGGCATTCTCGGGGACTGGAATCAGCCCTCGAGAATACATGCTCCATGTCACAGAGCGCATCGACTTCCTGAAGCAGAAAGTTTGTGCATGGGCGAGCCGTATTCGGCGGTATAAGCGGCGGGTTGATCGATACACGCAGAATCGTATGTTCCAGAGCGATGAGAGGTGGGTATATAGAGCTTGGGAGCGACCTGAACAAAATGTGACGGACGTGAGCCGCCCGGATGATGCCGCCACGAGTGCATTCTGGCGCAGCATCTGGTCGGTGCCTGTCTGTCACACTGAGGCTGGCTGGATGCAGGATGTCGAGCGAGTGTGTGAAACTATTCCAGAAATGGAAGCTGTAGTAATCACGCCATTAGACGTAGCCATAGCAGTCCGTCCATTACCGAACTGGAAATCACCGGGACCGGACGGACTGCATAACTTTTGGTTAAAATGGCTGATTAGTTCACACACTCGCCTAGCATCCCAATTCCAGTCATCCCTGGAGTCTGGGTCGCTACCACAGTTTCTAACAACAGGAGTTACCCACCTGCTCCATAAGTCAGGTAGTCCTGCGGAACCCAAGAATTATAGACCGATCACATGTTTGTCGACGGTCTATAAACTTCTAACATCCATTTTGAGAGTGAAAATTAACACACACATTGAGAGTAATTCAATTATGTCTGCCTCTCAAAATGGATGTAGGAATGGGTCCCGCGGTACTAAGGAGCTACTCCTCATCGACATGGCCATAAGCCAACAGGTTCGTCGATCCCGCAAGGATCTGTCGACATGCTGGATAGACTATAAGAAGGCCTACGACTCGGTGCCACATACATGGCTCATGAGGGTGCTGGAGTTGTACAAGATAGATGCAACTCTGCGCACCTTCCTGATGTCGTGTATGGGGCAATGGAGGACGGTCCTTCGCTACCCAGGATGTCAACAGATCCAGGGGAATGATGAGCCTGTATGGATTAAACGGGGAATATTTCAGGGCGACAGTTTGAGTCCACTTTGGTTCTGCTTAGCCCTGAATCCTCTAAGCACACTGCTAGAGGATTCAGGTCTAGGCTATCGGTTAAGGAGAGGTGGTCAGGTCATATCTCACCTCCTCTACATGGATGACTTGAAACTCTTTGCCCCCAACAAATTGCGACTGATGGAGCTACTGAAGGTAACTGAAACATTCAGTAGCGCCATCAGGATGGAATTTGGTGTAGACAAATGTGCAGTCATGCATGTAAAGCGAGGGGAGATTATGGAATCCGAGGGAACTCAACTCTCGGACTCCATACACCTTAGATCCCTCTCCTCAGCCGAAAGCTATAAGTATTTGGGTATGTCGGAAGCGTTAGGCATCAACGTTGCTGACATGAAGCAATCGTTGAAGGAGCGCTTCTTTGGTCACCTGAAGAAGGTTTTAATTAGCCTTCTTTCGGGCGGAAACAAGGTGCGCGCCTACAACGGTTGGGTCATGCCGGTTTTGATGTACTCTTTCGGCATACTCAAATGGACTCAGACCGAACTCGACGCCCTGGACAGAAGGGTCCGTACACTCCTAACCGCAAACCGGATGCATCACCCACGTTCATCGGTGATGAGACTGTACATCCCGCGGAAGTGCGGGGGTCGAGGCTTTTTAAACGCTAAGACCCTCCACAACCGCGAGGTGTGCAGCCTCAGGGATTATTTTTGTAAAGCCGAAGTGGGTATGCACCGGGATGTGGTCGCAGTGGACAAGGGACTCACCCCGCTCTCCATGGCTAAAGAGAACTGGCGCAAACCTGTAATACTTACTACAGATGACCGCAAGGAGGTATGGCAGAGCAAGGAGCTTCACGGGCGCTACTATCGGGCTCTTCATGAGCCTGGTGTAGATTTCTTAGCGTCCGTATCCTGGCTACGTTTCGGTGACCTTTTCGGGGAAACTGAAGGTTTTGTCTGTGCAATTATGGACGAAGTTATCTTGACGAATAACTACCGGAGACATATTATGAAGGACGGGACGGTTGACGTGTGTCGGGCATGCCATCGTCCGGGTGAGTCCATCAGACATATTATCTCTGGTTGTTCACGACTAGCTAACGGCGAGTACTTACACAGGCATAACCAAGTGGCTAGGATTATTCACCAGCAACTTGCTTTGAAATATAAACTTGTTGACTCTGAGGTACCGTATTACAAGTATGTGCCCGACCCAGTTCTCGAAAATGACCATGTCACGTTATACTGGGATCGGTCTATCATTACTGACAGGACTATTGTAGCCAATAAGCCTGATATAGTGGTGATAGACCGATTAGCGCGCCGCGCAATGATAGTCGATGTTACCATCCCACATGACGGGAACCTCGTGAAAGCTGAGAAAGAGAAACAAATTAAATATCTCGACTTAGCACACGAGGTTGTCGACATGTGGAATGTGACCTCGGCTATCATTGTGCCGATTGTCGTAACGGCCAATGGCCTGATTGCCGAAAGCCTCGACCAACATCTCTCGAGGCTGTCGTTAGGCGGTTGGATCAAGGGCCTGATTCAGAAGGCAGTACTACTCGATACGGCTCGCATTGTGAGGAGGTTCCTGTCTCTGCAGCCCTAACCACCGGTAGCTTGGACCCTGCTCCCGATACCGGCGGACATCTATTTTTTATATTTTTAAATGTTTTTTTTTTTTATATAGTTTTTTAAGAAATATTTAAAAATGTAAATAAATAAGAAGACAAAACGAATAAACGAAATAATAATAAAATAAGAATGTATGATAACTTAATAAAAAAATTGCATTACTTAAATATTCTGCTGTTCTTCGTCTGCCTCAACATTTAAATTAAGGATACATCGAAATGAGCCATCACTTTTGTTAGCCAGATAGATTTTTGACAAAAATTGGTCAGGCAGCACGCTTAATGACAGCAACTCAAGACTGTAATTTTGATATTTCGGCTTTTATATTGTTTATCTTGGAATAACTAAAATTTTGATTTTCGGGTATAATTGTTTGAACGACTGGGTTTGTGAAGGGAATTTTTAAACCCCTTACGTAACTTAAAACGGCCGGATTATTGGATATATTACACCAGTTATCAAAAAAGCAGCTTAGTCTACCCGCTATAAAGGCATAGTTCAGAGTGCAGTGCAATCCGCCGTTGTAATCGGACGCGCTTACACTGTAAGCGAAAATTATTATTTTGCGCCATGCGTTCGAAAGAACTTGTGGCCAAGGTGACCAACCCGGACGATGTGCCGACTTTCATGGCGAAGGACTTGCGCAAGCCGCCCCTCGTCACATTCGACCACGTCGACGTCACCAGGCTGCTACGGGACATCACAAGCCTTAAATCAAACCTGGCCGAAATGCAGTTGAAGTTGGAAGCATCGCAATCTACTATCAGTGATCTACGTACCGAGGTAGCAGATTTACGCAACGCGGTATGTAGGTCACACGGGCCAGCCAAAAGCGTCAACACACGTCACGGCGTACTCAATGCATCACAGCTGAGTTTCGAGTCAGCAAAATTCGACTCGTCGCCGGCTGCCGCCACGGCGAGCGATGCACAACCGCGCCCCGTCTTCCCCGCGCCCCTCACCGTTGGGTCGTCGACGAATATTAGCACGTTCACACCTGGACGAGCTTACTCGGCTGCCGTTATTGCAACTCCAGCAAAACATCAGCGGCAACCTAAGCATACGAGGAGTGCCCAGCGGCCCTCCGAACTAGTTCGAAGCTCGCTACCGCAGGTAACAATCAGCAGGCAACAAAGATTAAGACCAATTTCAATTTAAGAGTCGAGAAGTTGGAATCGCGCCACAAAGTTAACTTTAAATCTTTTGTGGTGCGCGTTCCAACTCATCACCTGGAAACCTTCATGAAGGCAGAATTTTGGCCGAAGGGTGTCGTGTATCGGCGTTTTCGCGGGAGGCTACATGACACCTCGACTCAGCGCAATACGTCGCCGACCCAACGTACTACTTAGTTATTGTTTTTATTATTGTATGTACGAGTATTAGTTTATTATTTTGTAAGAATATTTTGTGTATTTTATCTATGGGCCTTAGTTGCCTGACAATAAAGGAATTATTATTATTTTGGTAAATAATTTTTTTTTCTTAGCTCTTTGGCTAGTTTAAGCTACATTAACGGGCCAAGCCAAGTCAATGTAGCATGTGTGTGTTATTATTATTTACTTTATTTCATATAATTATGTATATAAATGTAATTTACATTTTTTAATATTTTTATAAAAACAAAAGGGAACAAAACCCACCTTTTATCGCTCTGAAATGTGCGATTCTGAGTGTACCGCTCAACCCTTAGCCTGTATCGTCAAATACGGTTTGCCCAAGCACAGATCTTCTGCTTTAGGAGGTCGATACGCTCTGTGACGTGGGTCAGATAATCTCGAGAGCTAATATCAGTACCCGAGAACGCCCGCCTTACAAAGCGCATCACTCTAGGGCGAGTATTGCCCTCCCTGAAGCAGATTAGCTTGCCGATGAGTACTCTTATTATTATTAAGGTTTCTGTGTCCTGAAGTTGTTAAACTTCGATGACTGTGTCTGGCGATTTCCAGCTGACGTTGGCTGTTTATTCGTTTGAACATGGAAGCGAGGTCTCTGCCCACCTTGTCTGCGTGCCTGTTGATCTTGAGATCTGGGTGGGCCCCGCCCGTTTCCCTGCTGTGTGTATCTCCGGGAAGTTGGTGCAGGGTCACTACGTTTTATCTGGAGTCCAGACCTTTCGGCAGTTTTTGATGCCTTTATTTTCTCGCCTAGATTGGCTCCGAAATGGTAAGTGTCCCTTTTTACGTCGGTAATCAGCTGCGTGAATTTTTATCTAGGGATGGATGTAATCGCCAGTTTTATTCTAGTTTTTGTATTTTCATAATGTAGATCTAGTAGTATTTTATTGATATCCGATATTTTCTTCAGAATTTTATCCATCCATCCATTTTTTTTTTTTTTTTTTGGATTATTTTGTCCATATCCCCATCAATAATGGAACATGCCAGATTAGTTAAACCTGCAATTCCATAACCAAAATGGTTTTGTGCCTTTTCCAGTAACTTGTGTCTGTTTTTTACAGTGTCACTTAGAACCGGGATAATTTCCGGATTTAATAGGGGTACTTTGGCAAGCTTGAACTTTTCAGGTACTAGTGAATTTTCCAAACCTTCCTGATTCTTTTCTCTCGTCAGGCCATCGACTAAGATACACCTCCAACGTTTAGCAATCTCGTCAGGAATCGGTGGTCTTAAGGCTTCGTCTTTTCCCTTCAATTCGCCGAGCGCTTCTAAAATGTCCTGGGGTAGGGATTTCAGGGCAGTGGTAGCAATAACAGTATCTTTACTAGTGCTGGGACCTGGTTCTGCCAGCGTTGGGACACCGATTTGTGTTTCATGCTCTATCTCCAAGGGGGAGATGCTGTTTGTATTTTCTAACAAAAAGCCAGGAGCTACCGCAGACCTGATAAGTAGTGTTGACACACCTGGATCGTCCGATTCC
Organism: Agrochola macilenta; assembly: GCA_916701695.1. NCBI lineage: Eukaryota > Metazoa > Arthropoda > Insecta > Lepidoptera > Noctuidae > Agrochola > Agrochola macilenta. The sequence goes on from OU753557.1 coordinate 13,843,545, forward strand.
GAGAGATCCATCCGAGCTTTTTCATACGGCGGTGAGGCGCCTGGTGATAATGGCCGTGAATCGTCTGGTGATAATGGCCAGGGTTCGGAGTCTGCAAAGAACAACGCGGACGTTGTTTTTAAATCACACGAAACAATCGTTTACTGCATTTGCAGTTGTGTATTTTAGAGTAATTGGTTATAATCACGCTAAAACACGAAGCTGTATGGTTATCAGCCATGATCACGTCATGGAGAATAACAGTGTCACCTCATTAACTATATACCGCCATAGTTATCTGTTACGATCGCATCGCAAAGAATAACTGGCAGGTGCAGGAATCTATTAGCCGCGATCGCATCGCGGAGAATAAGATGAGAAAATAAATAGTAATACAGTTTAAGCTATAATACAATCGTTAACGTATGTCATAACGTTAACTAGATACCTACCTTAGGATAGAATACTCACACGAAAAGAAAAAAATAATCACTTTAAGTAACTTATTGACGGTAGACAGCTACGTAAATTGTGATAGGATGTTGTTTTAAACATCTGGTATCAAATTTGATTATCGGTAGATGCATAAATCATGCGTAAAGGTAATTAGGGATAGTTCTTAACGTAAACAAGTATGACTCACCTTCGCTCGTTTCCGAGAAGTGGTTAAGTTGCTTTTGTAACCGTCTTATTTTCTTCCGAATGCGCGATTCCTTATCTCCGTGTTTTCGTTTACCCGATAAAGTAAACCAGGAATAACCGTTTTCACTTTTCACTAAATCACACGCGAGTAGTGCACGAAATATTACAGATGTTGCGATGCCCGCACAAAAAAAGCGAATGACAAGAGTTATGGCGGCGCGGGCGCGGGTAACTTAGTGGGGGAAGGAACTACGGTCGTTAATTTACTTACTTTTTTTTTTTTTTTTTATGTCTAAAAATAGTGCGATGCCTAGTACATTAGAAAGTGAACTACCAAGTGAATCATATAAATCTGAACGATGTGACGTCGTAGTATAATAATTCTTGTCATGCAATATTTTAACTGATTTTTATTTATTTATAGCAAGGTGCAATTATTTTATACGAGAAGACAGCTGACGGTGATGATGTTGCAAGTGATGTAACAGCTTGTTATTTTTGTGCAACTGCGTTTTCAGCTAGTCTCGGTAAGCAATTTAATTATTTGTCTTATTTTATAGTAAAAGAAGCCCCTATTTTGTAGACAGATAAGGGATGATTTAAGCTAAACCGTCGCGGGCGCGAGCCCCTCCATAACTGCTCGATTTGCCCCGGACCAAGACTCTTGGCGTGATACCACACGGTTTAGCATGAACTAGGTACTTCATAGAGGTTTTGGTGTAAATACTTGTCCAACGTTAAGGGGTCGGAACATCATATTTAATATATTCAACTATCACATACCACAATTTGAACCAATTTTTCTGAATCGTCTCCGTTAAAACTATACTGCTGTTTTTTCTTTATACCTAGCTTAATAAGATAATATGTTGCAGGTGGAGTCGGCACACTTGTGGGTACCGGTACAAATTTAGTATTTAAAGGATTTTTCGGGTCGTAAGTAGCTTATAGTCCCATTTACACGGTGCAAATTTCTGGAACATTCAAGAGCAGTAATCTCATGCCATAAAGCACGTTCCTACTTAATCAAAACCTTTAATTCACTGATAAACAACGCACAGCCTAAACCGCGGGTCTAAGGCTGCCTGTCCACTGGAGCGGAGAGGAGAAGAGCGGAGTAGCGGTGTGCCAATATTAACCAATGGAATTGCATAAAACCTCTGCTCCGCTTCAGTGGACAGGGATTTACGAACTAGTTTAAAAATTCATACAAAACCGGGAAGTGGAGCGGGGAAACGGAGCGGAGAAGCGGAGAGGGGAAGCGAAGCAGGGTAACGGAGCGGAGAAGTGGAGCAGGGAACCGGAGCGGGGAAGTGGAGAGGCGATGCGGAAAAATACGTGAACTCGGTCTAGCTCCGCACAGTCCGCCACACCACTCCGCTACCTCGCTCCGCACAGTCCGTAACTCCGCTCCGCAGACTCGCTCTGCATCAATGGACAGACACTGTCCGCAACTTCGCTTCACTCCGCTGCCATTCTCCTCTCCGCTGCCTCGCTCCGCTTCAATGGACAGGCAGCCTAAACCATGGTATTTTCACAAGAGTTCCTTATGTAACGAAAGTGAGCAATAAGGATTGTTGTAATTCTATTCCATAGTGGTTAAATCTTAGAGTATATAAAGTGAAATTATTCCTCGTAGAGACAATTTTGAAAACACACACATAGAGAGTCAAGTGTTATTTTATTCGAAACTATGTATTTATGGAACACGTTTTCAAGGACTTTTTGACCCGTGCTCCTATTACTTCCTTATGCACCCCCACCGTAGAACAGTACTCAGCGTAAACTCTGTCATCCCTCGGCTCTGTAAACTGTCAAACAGCTCCAGCGATCTTGTTGACTCGCACTCTGACTCATTTGCCAAGTTTCCCAGAATAGCTGTTAACAATGGCTAAATTGTATTTATATTTATATGCTGCGACGCAGCTACACACATTCGCGTTCTAGCTAGTACAAACAACAGACGGCTGTGCTGCATTAACTGCGTCTCAGCAATAAAACAAGTGAAGACCTGCACGCGTCAAGCAGAAATCTGTGCCGGCTCTACAACGAGACGCAGCGCAGAATAGACAAATGTCTGCGTCGCACGTGCCTACGCCGCAGCGTACGCCACCGCTGTCAGTACATTCATGCGTTACAAAAACTGTTCTGCCCTGCGCTGCGTGGACCTGCATCACCTGCGTTTCCGCATACGCTTAGCCTAACTGTTCAGGATTTTTAAAAGTGTATCTTACAGGAACACAAGCGCAATTCAAATAGTTCAAGTTCGTAATTTTTCGACAATATGACATTGGGCAAATTTTGTCATTCAATAATTGCATGCGACTTCTGTTAACACCAAGGCAATTATTGCAAGGCGATTATTGCATGCAAGTTTTGTCTCATCTAAACACAAAGTTGCACGTCCTTGCACATTTCTTTTAGGATTTCTCGCCTCAAAAAAGCAACAAAGATTAAGGCCAGTAAATTTGTAAATTTTAAAATTTGTATGCCAGAAGTGAAAGCGATTTTACTGTACGGACGATTTTATGTGATGTGCTGTTTACACCTATACCAGTTTAAACGGCAACAAACTTGCCCGTAACGTGCAACAGTTACAACTGTTGCACGTTACGGGCGTGTTGTTTAGACGGTGCCAGTCAATTGTTGCTGCAATTGTATGGTATGCCACAGGCCCACAGGCCAGGCAGGCCATAAACTTGCACCGTGAAAACAAAAACTTTTTGAATAATGTTTACTGATATAAAATAAGGTCAAAACAAAATATCTCCAGGTTTGTGCCCCACTGGTTCGAATAATCTCGTTTCTCGTTGAAGTCTCGTGGACGTGGCGGTGGACAAACGGCCTTAGTCGTTTATTTTTGTTTTAGGGCTTATCCAGCAGCTCCAGAATATTTATCATTTCCGATGTTTTCCGCCTTTACTATTCCAAAAATGATTACCATGGAATTCTTTGTTTACTTGTACCTGGCGGTTGTACATTTTGGATTTTTAAGGTATGTTTTTTTTTTCGTTATGAAAATATTTAATTGATCCTCTAAAAAATTCAATCCTTTAATAAAATTATGTTCCTGCAGCTCAATGTAATTACAAAAAATATTGATTATCATGTTAATGCAATATCAAAAAACAAAACGTGTAGGTGCTACGTTTGGGGCCTACACCCGTATTGGGCTATCAGTTAAGATTAAGAAAATCAAAGACGGACGATTTAAGAAAATTTGACTCTTATTTACTTTCAACCAACGACTTTGACATTTGACTTTCAATCAATAACTTTGAGCCATTATTTATTTTTAACTTAATTTACTTAATTAACTTATTTTAAAAAATTCACAAAGATGTTCAACTATAAGATATAAAAGGCACATTTATGCATTTCCACAGTTAAACTCATGTTTTGAAGATTCTTCAGTACAGACTGGGACACAGTTAAACCGCCATAAATCTGTAACGTCATTATTCTAGCGAGTTGGAAATTTATTAAAAGATTCTTCTGCAGTCCTTGATCAAATGTACCCATGTTTCTACCTCATGCAAAAAGCCAAGGGTAATCTACTAATGCATTTTTATCGAAATGGTGCCATTTCTTTCATTCATTTCAAAATGTCAAAGATTAGACTATTCTACAAACGCACAAAGTAATAATAATAAGTATCCTGGGTATATCTCTATAATGTGGTGTTTATCTGTTTGGTTTACTGTAATTGTAATATCATAATTTATAAAATAAAAATTATCGCACCTGATCCGATGGTCGTTGGACTGAAACTTTGACGGTTAGTTCCTGAAACAGAGACAGTATCCTAACACGGTACGCGGTGAGATTAGTTCCTCCCTCTTTATACCCGTAATATGCGCGCATGACGTTCTCGTTCATAGACTGAGTCCATTTCATGCGCTGCACACAACCACCGGCAGCGGGAACCCAGCTCGAGGCCGCTTGGCCCCTAAGTCGTAAGCTCCTCGGTGGCCAGCCTCTCCCCTGCCGACGTACATGGGTTGGTGACGTCGGCGAGGAAAAATACTCGTCCGGAGGTGATGGACGTGCTCTTGCAGCTGATCATGTCAACATTTAGTTTTTATTCCGTTTTATCGTGGTTTTATAATTAAAAGTTCCGCTATGGCATTTATCGATTTTTATGGCATAGATGTCAAATATTTCACTGTTTTGATTAATTTGGCAATATTACTGTGTGGAAATTAAAAATGTGGCTAACTAGCGAACTAGAAATATTGATTATGAAATGCAATAATTAATATCGTAACACCGAATGTTTAGTTTTAGATGTAAAAAAACTATTTGGAAACTTTCCAAATGCGTTTTTTACACCTAAAATGGGTACAACATCAAATTCAATGTTATAATTGCAATTCATGATTAACATTCTAGTTCGCTAGTTAGCCACATTTCATATTTCCATTCAGTAATATTGCTTGAATCAAAACAGTGAAATATTTGACAGTTTTTGCAACGTAGCCAACTTTTAGGATAAACCCTCTTAAAAGTTTACTTAGCTGGTTAATTTTGTTCTTTTTTTATTTTATTTTGATTTAAAGGGTTTTGGATTGTTTTCGGCTTCTGATATAACAAATAAAATTCGTCTAAACTAAATAAAACTATGAAAATTGAGAAAACTATTTTTGTGACGTGTTGACGTTTGTGTTGCCAGCTGTATTATTATTAGAAAAGGGAACAAAATAAAAACGAAAATATTACAATGTTGCAGACCTGCGAGTAAAACGGCAAAACTATCACAAATGCCAAAATCCGTAGAGCTTGCCGCAGCAGCAGTTATAACCAAAGATGTCAAGAGGAGAGGAGCAATGTCATACTGGGAGAAGGTAATGCAGGCCACACACGTTACGATATACTTGCGCAAAATTGGACTTACACAAGTACCTATGTTATGGGGTATACTGTGTTAAATGTTACAAAAAAATACCTTGTGATGTATTACAATTAAATGAAAGAAAATTTAAAACTCATAATAAAAGTACACTTTGTAAACAAGCATATTACAAATTAGAGGATTATATCCAAGATAAGAATGCTTGCAAACATGCTGGTCCTGCTTCATAGGATAATCTAGAATCTAGACAAAATCAAACTGGTTGCTAATTTAAGTTGTATAAATGATTATATTGTATTATATGACATTGATTTTACATTCTGTGATGACTTCCTCACACACTGACCGTAAAATAAATTGTAAAATTTTAGGAAAATCGACTACATTTACAATGTTTGTAAATATGTGTGAACCATATACCAATCACATAAGTAATAAATTTATCTGTTATTGCTAAATTTTTTATTTTATTTACCTGTTGTGGCAATATTGTATAGTAATTATTTTTTTTAGGTGCATCGTCTTCACATCTATTTACATAACTAATGTACCTACATATACAAAATATTGTAAAACATTCTAAAAGAGTAACGGTGGAGTTTCTTGCCCATTCTTCTCCATACGAAAACTACCTTTTGGAAGGGGCGACTAGAAATAATTGAATTTTTTGTCATTTTTGACGTTCAAAAGTGCCTTGCAATATTTGAAATAAATGATTTGACTTTGACTTTGACGTGTGTGGGATGAATTTGCACAAGTATCCGAGCCTATCGGTGTCACGCAGACTTGTGTAAGTTCAAACTTGCACAAGTAGGTATATCGTAACGTGTATGGCTACCATTAGGTCGTAGTCAGGCTGTGCAAAACTAGTTTACACTGCAGAAACAAAAACAAATCGTGTGTTGCGATACAAGGATCTTGGCGCGTGGTTAAAATCGGAATTGTATACATCAGTGACAATAATTAATCTCGCGACAATCTTATAGCCCCTACACACTATGCCGGGGCGGCATGGCCGCCGCCGGCTTTTGCCGCGCGGCACGTATCCCCGGCTTTTGCGCCTTCATTTCCATTGCAATCCTTCGTACGGCTTTGTGCGGCAGGGCCGGGCGCGCCGCGGCTTGCTTGGCGGCAGGGCCGGGCGCGCCACGGCTTGCCTGGCGGCAGGGCCGGGCGCGCCGCGGCTTGCCTGGTGGCAGGGCCGGGCACGCCGCGGCTTGCTTGGCGGCAGGGCCGGGTGCGCCGCGGCTTGCTTGGCGGCAGGGCCGGGTGCGCCGCGGCTTGCTTGGCGGCAGGGCCGGGCGCACCGCGGCTTGCCTGGCGGCAGGGCCGGCCGCAATGGCGGCGGCCCGATTTGACACCTATCAAAATAATTTGTGTAGTGGTGGGAAAAATAATCGGTTGCTTTAAAAACCAATTCTCGAAACATATCGATTTATTACACGTCATCATCATCATCATCATCATCATCATCAGGTAAATAAATAAATTCACTAAATTTGTATCAATTATCAAAATTAAGCTAAAAATATGTGAACAGATTTTGTTTTTATATGTTTAAACATTTAATAATACGTATCTCTCTTTTCTAAATGTAATGTTTGTAAAAGAATCGATTTTTCGGAACATCGATTTTATTCTGTCCAATAGCGGCTAAACACGGTCACAACACTAGGGCACCGAACCCAAAGATATAACATTGTAAAAACGTCCTGTCAGAATATTATTCAACTATTAATTCCTGTTTTTTACTACATTTTTCCGATATAAAGTGAAAGTTGGTGCTGACGAATGATACTCATTGTTATAGTGTATGGATAACATAGTAAAATAAATAAATTAAGATTATGAATAAGTATTTAGATTTCTTACGTAAACGTTCATACAAAGTTATCGCGCCATGTATAATGAGAAACGTCGAATCGGGCTTTTTAGATTGTCGCGAGATTATATCACAAATGTTTACGAACAACTGATTTCCCTGTCAATGTCATTCAGGCGCCAAAATATCCTTTTACCTCTCTAAATAATCTGAGATGATTCTAAAAAATAATAAGGACAAGGACCTCTACGTCGTTGTCCTTATTATTTTTTGGAACTGCTTTTCCATCAGTGTCGGACGGTTAAAGGCCTTAATCGAGGAATAAAGTTAAGTAGCGCACATTACAAAAAAAATACATAAAAATGCAAATGGTTAATTGCTAATGGATTGATAATAAGACTGGGCTAGGCCAGACTTTATCCATGTCCTTTACATGGATAAAGTCTGACCTAGCAGTGCTATCACAGACATAGACATAATTATATGTATAAAATAACTGATGATATTTAAAATCGCACATCAGCTTTTGTTACTTGGCAAAACATGGGAGGAATTATTTGAACTTAAAAGATTATTATTTTGATTCAGTATTCGGGGACATATTCATGTTGCCAGTTATGGAAATATGATGGTAATTGGGATGTGATTATTGTAAGAATTGATATGTATTTCACTAGTATTTTAGAATAAACAATATTAAAACTGTATTGAAAGCGTATTGAATAATAACTAGACTGTAATGAACAGAACATTTAAAAAATGATTAATGTATCAATTTCATTTTTAAATAAATAGAAAAGTCCAGTCTTAAAAGTATGTAATGGCAGCACCTTCTCTATCTTTCATAATTATTTTCTCTGCCCGTCACGAGTTCATCTTTAGCATGAGAGGAACTTTGAAGAGTCCGTGACTATAGGCCCCAGGTATTAGAATTTACTGACTCTTCGAAGTTCAGTCGTAATCTCATGCTAAAGGTAACATGCTAAACTGTGCTGCAACAGTGCAACAATAACTTAGTCATAAATGTCATATTTTAGGAATTTTACATACATAGGGCATAACGTACAAATACATAACCCTTCTTAACAGTCGACTCTGCCTTTGACGATTTCTATTTTATTTTTAACTCTGTGGTCCTATGTGTGACATCATCATGAATGTTTTGTTGTGATTTGTCAAAATATCATTGGTTGTGTTTCTGGTTATCTTTTTTGCATTTCTAAGTGACTTGACCTTTCTTGAACTATGGATCTTCGCATTACAGTTGACATGGGCGACAATAACTATACCTTTAACTCACATCTCGGACCACTCTTAATAGCCTGGTTTCCAACGGAGATACAACGTTCTATAAACTGTGACATAGCAAATGAATTATTTAGGATAGTCGTTAGATTTGAGTAAAATTCTATCTGCTGGAAGACAGTGGACTCTACGATCGACAGGTTTGAATTGATTTTTTGAAGTCATCAGGTTTGACATTTATCCATCTTCTTTCATACTTTAATACAACCTTTAAAAAAAATGGGTTTTATAAATTTTACCAAAACATCTCTGAAAAACGTATTTAAATTTACGACATTAAGAGCTGATTTCACCAACGAAATTGAACGCGATAAGCATTTCAAAACGCGTTCAAGAGCCGTCAGTGTCAAAATTGTTATGGAATATTAAACACTGACAGCTCTTGAACGCGTTTAGATGTGCTGAACGCGTTCAATTTCATTGATGAAATCCGCACTTAGACCTGAGCTTCATACATGTGTTTTATTTTTAACAGTGGGTTGCTGCGCTCATGTGTGACTATTATTTGGTTTTTATGCTCTGCACGGTACCAAGATAATAATATCCATCTGCCTAGTTCCTAGACAAATAACAATATGTATAAATAAATATGATGTTATTTAATTTTTTTAACAAGTACGCAAAACAAGTCTAAAAATAAGTAAGTATCACGATAAAATCATATTACAATATTCCCATGCAATTTTATGAACTTTTAAGCTATCCCAACCATAAAAAAATTTAATGATAGGTGGCCACCTCCGCTTTACCCCATTTCCCTTTGGACCACTACATTTGAGACATTATCATCAAAATTTATCAATGTCAATCTATCTATACATATAAAATGCTTTGTCCTGAATAACTGACTGACGGATCAACGCACATCCTAAACCGCTGATCGTAGAGACCTGAAACTTGGAGGGTGTGTTCTTTGTATAACGTAGGCATCCGATAAGAAAGGATTTTTCAAAATTCTACCCCTAAGGGGGTGAAAAAGGTGGGCAAAGTTTGTATGGGACAACGTGATTCCTTGGTCCAATCTACTTCAAATTTTGCATAAACATTTTTTAACAGAATAAATGGAAGACCTGTTTCGTACTTTATTGAAATTCATCCCCTAACGGTGTAAAATAGGGGTAAAAAGTTATTTTGGGAGTGATTTGCTTCGAAGATGATATCAATACTCCTTAGTGCTTTTGATTCAAAATTACATTTTATTTTGACACATGTTTGAAAAGTCAATCCGATTTTATTCAAAAAAGGTTGAACTCACTTATAGGATGGTGCTTGCAATGCAAATACTCTTTAAAATTGGAATGTCTCAAAAGTCACCGTACTATACATATTAGTACCGTATTTGAAGGTTTCTAAGCTTTACAGAGGTCTGTATTTATTCCTAGGATTCCCCTAACACCATCAAATTACCCCTTCGAATTCAAGAGAGTGCAGTTTCCCATCAAAGTATGCTTCGCACTAACTATAAACAAAGCTCAAGGTCAAACTCTTAAGGTAGTGGGAGTAGACTTAAGGGAAAGCTGCTTCTCCCACGGCCAGTTGTATGTGGCATGCTCCAGAGTAAGCGCACAGAGTAGCCTGGTGATTCTAGCACCCGAAAGAAAAACAAAAAATATTGTTTACAAAGAAATACTGCGGTATTTAGATTTCGTTGTAAAAAGATAATACACCCGTGTAACTTTCGCCAGATTTTTTGATTTTTTCAGGTTTATTTATCCTTTATATCCCAACACTATAATAAAGATTGTTATATTATATAATTATTCAAACATTTTAACATGATAATTTATATGTTAGAACAAAATTAATAACGTAAAAAACCAATAAAAAATCCTATTAGAACCATTTTCGAATTCTACGCGGACGAAGTCGCGGGCTAGTGTGTTTATAAAAATCCAGAAATAATGTTGGTCAGATCATTTGAGCACCGTGCAGAATGGTGACTGAAATGGTCTTTTGAGGAAAGAACCATACAGATTTGAGTGGACCTGTCCAGTCAGTGCACGCATTTGTCAGTAATCGTGACTGCAATAAGAATAGTTCATAAAAAGTATACTCGCGAGCAATTAACTGGAATCACTTCTTTCTTGGGGTCCCCAGCTACAGGACGCAAGCCGACGGCATATTATTTGAAAGGCAATTTTGTTAGCTTTCAACTTCTTTCAATATCATAACCAAATATTATTCACCTTCATAGAACGTAAAACTAAAAACATACATTTTTAAAACAAAACACCATATTGTTTGGTAGTCCTGAAACTCTATAAAAAGGGCGTTTATGAAAATTAATCATCAGTCCCATATTTCACGTCACTGGGAATACTGAAGCTAAAAGAAAATGGAAACCACACCTAAAGAAGCCGCTCAAGTCGTCATCCTAATCCAGCAAGAATTGTCTCAGCGTACTATCGCTCGACCGCTACGGCTCGCTCGAAGGTATATAAGAGGTTCAGGGATACTGGAAACTTAGTTCAGAGACCAGGATCTGGACGACAGCGATGCACTTCGATGAGAGATGTAAACAGTGAGGCGAAAATTCAAAGAAGCGAATTTGACCCTGAAAAGGCCAGCCACGGGGCCTAAATTGTCTCCAGCCCACCGACAAGCCAGGCTTCAGTTTGCTCGGGATCACTTAGATTGGGATATCGAGCAATAGAGGCGAGTCCTGTTCTCGGATGACTCCAGGATGTGCCTGCATGGTAGCGACCGTTGACAGAAAGTCTATAGGAGTCCGGAGGAGCGATTCGCACAATGCTGTTTTGCGGAAACAGTGGCATACGGGGGTAGGTTGTATAATGTGGGTGGGATATCTATTGAAGCAAAAACGGAGTTGATATTCGTACCTGGTGGAGGTCGGGGAGGGGGTTAACCGCAGAAAAATACATCAACGACATTCTGCTAGGTCATGTGCTCCCCTACGCTGGGTTTATTGGCGAAGATTTCCTGTTAATGCATGATAATGCCCGCTGCCACACCGCTGCAGTGACTAGACAGTACCTTGTAGAAGTCGGGATTCCCACACGACTGGCCAGCCCTCAGCCCTGACTTAAACCCGATTAAACATAATATATGGGACGAGCTGAAAAGGTGGGTACGAGGAAGATGTCCAGCTCCGGCTTCAATAGAAGACCTGAAATCTGCTTTAGTCGAAGAGTGGCAGGAAATCCCACAGGGTTCCATCAGGAAACTCATTCGGTCAATGAAATACCGTTTACAGGCAGTCATTAGGGCCAGGGGGGGTAACAGAAAACATTAAGCGGTAAATAAAAAGAATATCTTTTCATGTCACTTCCTATTCATTTCGACGCGACGCGACGAGACCGTGCCTCAAAGGGATGTCAGCAACAACTGACGGGGTCCGGAAGGACCAATGCCTGCTGGGGTCGCGGGTTTGTCTGAAAGGGATATCGCGGCCCCAGCACATAGGCAACGGAAGGAACACGGGTGGGTTTTAGTCAGTAAAAGTCTGACACTCCCTCTCGCTCTGCCCAGAGCGGGAGGAGTCATTTGATGATTTCCCACTCAAAAAAAAAACCACAACTTCGACCTATTGTTCTCAATAATTCTCTTTCTAATTTTCCTTTTTGTTGCTAACCTATATTGTCCCACTGCTGGGCAAAGGTCTCCCCCATATTTTCCCAGACTTCCTTGTGTTGTGCCTTCTCCGGCCAATTGGTCAGGAACGAGTCCAAATCGTCGCGCCAGCGCTTTTTAGGCCTGCCCCGGTGGCGACGTTCGTCAACAGGCACCCACTGTGTAGCGATGATGGCCCATCTGTCTTGATGCATCCTATAGGTGTGACCTGCCCAGTCCCATTTGAGCCTTGCAGACTTATCGCCAACATCGGCGACACCTGTCTTGGAGTGTATTATGGTGTTGCGAATTTTGTCGGTGAGTTTGGTTTTTAAAATGCTACGCTCCGTTGCTCATTGGCAAACCTTGAGTTTGGACTTCTGAGCCTTGGTCAAAGACCAAGTCTGAGCACCGTAGGTTAGGATTAATTAATTTTAAATCTTTTTGATATCATTCGAAAGCTAACAAAATTGCCTTTCAAATGATATGCCACAATCCACAGCTCATTTCATAGAAATTGTAAAAATTGTCTTGAGCAACGCGCGATGAAGTGATTCCAGTTTATTGCTCGCGAGTGTATATCTGTTATATTTTCTAAATCGTAGTGAGTAGGAACCCACCCTCAATGGTACATATAACGCCAAAAAAGTTGAAATATAAAACGAAAGTTAAAAACTAAAACCTAACTAAGACAAAAATGTCAACTAAAAAGACATAAACAAGACATCGATGTCGATATGTTACGGTTTTCGTATAGCCGGAGTTACACGTCATGTCATTAAATCATAAATCGTACATATTACGTGTCTGCGTGGGTGTGTGTGTGTGTGTGTGTGTGTACGTATATTATGTGGTGTAGTACATAGGTACACCTCTAATGTTTTATGTGTATTTGTCATAGTTGTGTTTAGCTTTTAATTTTCTATTTTTACTTAACATTACATCCCCAAAGGGCCCGACCCTTTGGGGCAGAGGTGTGTCTATAGTACACCTATATTTCGCCAGTTATGTTTAAAGCTTCGTGCAAACTAGCGCGACGCGACACCGGTTATTGTTATACGTGAAGTTTTATTAGAAATTGTATAGTACTAGTCACGTCGCATCGTCGATTCACCCTAGTCTGCCCGAGGCTTAAGTCCCATGTAATATGGGGCGAGCCTATTCCCATCAACCGGATACAAATCCAGACTTCGGGCTACTACCGAAAAATTTCATATAGAAAAACAAAAACTAACACTTTGCTCGATCTAGGAATCGATCCCAGGACCTCATGCATAGCAGTTGCGCTTGCGACCGCTAGACTAAGAAGGCACTCGAGGCAGTTTCTTTTTTTTATTATGTAAGTTATCACTCTGCTCATTTCGTACCGTTTCCTCTGGAGTTTATTTTATTTTCAGATGGTTGTCCTTTTGTTTGGCGGTGCCATGATTTCATTCTTTTGCCGTTCTCCACAAATGTTCCCTGGCTGGGGTGACTTAATCGTCAGTTTTTACGAAATAAAGGATATGAAATTGTGCGTACTTACTTTTAAACTGTTTAAATTGTATATTATTTTTAATGTATAAATCATCGTCTATTTCATTAAATAAATATATACTGAAATTTTAATGGTTGTGTTTCCGCAGCGAAATGATAGTACAATAGATTTATAAAAAAACAAAAAACGGATTCTTAAATGGCAAATTTAGAATTGTGAAAAACAAAACTTGAAAGTCACCTAGAAACAATAGTAATACTCGTACAACGTGAACGAACGACTGCGCGCGGCTGGCGCGAGCGACGAGCGTTCGTCGACACTCGCGCTACAGCTGTTATCTACCTAGTCAAATATGAACGGCAGTGATATAGTTTTAAAATAAACTTTAATTACAATGTTTACAGTAATTAGGAGGTGTGCTCGGTTAGAGCGATACAGACGGAATGGCTTACGGACTATTGGTACATATTTTACAAAAAAAGGTTAATCAATAAAAACAATATTTCTGGAATGGTCCACCAGGCCACTTCACATGAACGTTAACTTAAGTGTTAGAAAAAGGTGTCGTGCCGAAAGAGAATTAAAATTAATATATAAATGATTACAGTTCCGATATTATGAATATTCAAAAAGTACCGTTTGCTTTTATCACTTTACACTACACTTTCACTTTTCAGGGAATGCGCCAATAACTGTTAGTTTTCAAAGTCTATTTCATCTAAATTGATCGGAGGTGTTTCTTGAAGGCTGGTCGCCGGTATCGCAATGCTGGGTTCGGCGTGATATGGACTGCCACCAGAGCTGCTTCTTTGCGTCGTTTTTCAAATTGATTTTTCTAATTTTCACTTCGCAAATATGAAGTAAATTGCAAGTCAGAATATAGGTGCCTCCATAAAAATATGTGAACGCCGGAAAATAGGCTCCAAGTGTCTGGCTGTATAGCTTTGGAGGATTTCACTGGCAAGAGAAAACACTTTGAAATTTCAGTGGCAAACTCGGCCGCGATGCGTGTGTCTTCGTCAGCTGGGGAGACGTCTGTCTCATATCTAAGAAACTTATCAGACGCGGACGCAGTTATCGCAAACAGCTGCACTACAATGCAATCCATCGACTATGTTTTAGAACTACGAGTACCTTCAATATTTTTATTTGTATTACCTAAATTGATTATTACGAGAGTTAGATAAAATGAGCCAATAAATAGTAATATTTAAAAACTAAAGATACATTTTATATTAGCTAGATATTTTTGTGCTATTCTTATTTTTAAAAAAAAACACCTTTATTAATGCTAGGTACTACGATTAAAATTTGTGCGTTGTACCTACTTATTTCTTAAATTTTTTTGGCTCGTTAAAATAAACTTTAACGTACGAAATTTTGCACGATTAGAAGGTAGAAAATAGGTATTAAATATTTGTCCTTCAAAGATCGAAAAAAAACCGCCCATTTACCTGTTGCACTAAATAATTGAATCGTCAATTTGGAGGGACCAACTTATATCATCGATATCTTTAAAACGATATATGTTTCGGGCAGCCAAAATCAATAATATTAAGGTAGAATTAAGGTATTATAACACTGAGTAGGTAGAACATTCCAGGGAGTAATCTATCAGTTTGGTCCCTCCATCTTGATATCATGATGGAGGGACCAAGCATTTTGTTAAAATATTATGTATATGATGAGGTAGCTAAAATTATAGCAAAGGTAGGAAATAGTAGATTAATGGTATTTTTTTTTTACATATGTATGACAGACATTGGAGATTTGGTCCCTTCATTTTGACGCTCACGAATCAATTGATTAAATCGCTCAACTGTAACATTCTATTCTGGTTGTAATTACATATTATCAACTATATTACCACCTAATAGATACATTTCTAACCTATCTTTATAATGACTAATGTCTAAGTATTTTACAATATTTTAATATAAATTGTTACTTATTAATTCTAAACCTAGAACTTTTACTACGTTCCAGTCGTCTATCAGGAGGACGAACCGTTGGGGGACGCCTTATGTCTTTAATTGGAACCTTAGTTTGTCTCTGATTGGTCTGTCCCGCGACTGTGTTGCGGTGAATATTTCTTGTTACTATAACTTTTGGATAACGTGGCTTATCTATGCTGCGTCGAGTGTTACCTTTAGTTAAAATGTTTTCTCCAATTTTAATATCTAATTTATTTTCTCCACTACGCTTTTGTATTATATTTTCTTTATTTTTAACCATTTTATCGGTTGAATAATTATATAAGTATGTTGATCCCTTTGCGTGTTCTGTAACTAATTGCTGCGTATTATTTTGATCGAAATCTACTGCAAAATAATTAGATGAATCCGTGTGTCCGAATACGACTTCAAAGGGGGTGAGACCTGTGGTAGAATGTATTGGTTGATTATATGACATTATAGCATACTTCTTAACGGTTACGGCGTCTTTTATTGTAAGTCGGTAAATTTCGATTGTTGTCGAATAAAACCTTTCTATTATACCCATTGAATTAGGATTATGTGGCGTTCCTATGTGAAGAACAATTTTGTAGAAAGTTAACATTTCTTTCAATAGCGTATTATTGAATTCTGAAGCAGAATCTGAACTAATTTTCCTAGGTAGGTACACCATAAAATGAGAAGAACTTTAATAACGCTCTTACTATTTCTGGGGTTGATCTATTCGAAACCTCAAATGCTTGTCCAAGTTTGGTGAAAGCGTCTGCAATAGTCAAGAAATATTTTCTTTCTATTGAAAATAAATCATTAAAAATCTCTTGAATAGGTCTAGTCTGAGTCTGTGTTAACTGTAATTCAGGCTTAAAAGGTTTTCGGTCATATTTAATTTTCTTACAAATGCAAGAGTTTATAATACTGCCCACTGTTTGTTCTAAGTTATTCCAAAAATATGTGCGTTTTAAATGGGCTATTGTTTCTTTAATCTCGCGGTGGCAAGTTTTACCTTGTGTGTGATACTTTGTGACAATATCACGATGCTCTTCTTCGTCTTCAACATAAACTACTCTTCGGGTGCATTCATAAAACCTAACTGAATCTTTTTTATAAAGGTTTGTAATTACTTCGGAAAATAATTTTCTATGTATTTTGTCTTCGAAATAAAGGAAATGTTTAATTTTAGGTTGTATGTACTCTTTTAAGAAATTTTTAACTAGTACGGGGTTTTCCGTAGGCATGTGCACTTCAAGTACCTTTTGTTTATCTCTAGAGAGATCTTTAACTACAAATTCGTTTCTATTCCATGTGAAAATTAATATTTGAGTAGGTTTTGTATCAATAGCTTCGTTTAGTATTGGTATGTCAGCAGAGTCAGTGTTTTCTTCAGTATGAACTGTAATATTAGTTAAGGAGTCAGATTTTTCAGAGGCTGTAAGAGTTCCACTATCCAATAATTGAATCGAATATGGGGATCTCGGTCTGTCGTCGTCATCGTCGGATGAAATAACAATGGAACTGGGAGTTGCGTCTTTCGAAATATTATTTCGTTGTTCCTGTTTGTTTAAGTTAACTAACATAGATGAGTCGTCGTCTAATGCGTTAACTCTTATGCGTGATAGAGCATCAGGATTACTGTTTTGAGGAAACTGCTGCGGTTGCTGATTTTGCTGAGTAGGCATTGCTACTGCTTGCCTATTATAAATTTGCTGGATATTTTGCGGTCTCGGAATCGCATTTTGTTGGGCATTAGGCACACCGAACTTTGGTCTGACGGGTGTAAAATTTGGGATGAATTGAGGTTTGTAACCTTGTTGTGAAATTCCAAATTTGAATTGAGATGGTTGTTTATATGTGTTACAGAAATCAATGTATGACTGTTCATGTTTTATGTTAAGGGTTTCTCGTTCTATCGCGTTACACGCTTCAGATCTCGGGCCGCAGTAGTACATAACATAGTAACACACACATACAAATATGCTAAGGCCAAAAATTGTGATCGTAGCCCATAGGTCTTCGCCACGGTCAGTCTCTAAATCTTGCCGCCTCTTCAAGGTAATGCCGGGGCGCGAAGCAAGCAATACGCCGCCGCCCAGAGTCACTCGGTCTCTGCGTAGGATGCACCAATCTCCGCTTGACAATTTTGAATCCTCAACTGAATTGTCCAGATTTGTCTCTGTTACGGCAAATAAGTCGTGCTCGGAGAGTAACAAGCTTGATCTCCGTATAGGTAACTTTGTTTTGAGCCCCCGCACATTCTGGTACAGTAATCGTATATAATCATTGCGGTCAGTAGAGACGGGTGAGGCAGTAATGTTGGAGGGCTTACTGAGTCTCATTACTTCGGCCACGAAAGTTACGGCGCCACGGTTTGACGAAAATATCCTCTGCCCAGTTTTGGGGCTGTCATAACTAGTTCAGCCAGTTTTGAGGGCACACCCAACTTGAAGGAGGCGTATTTGCCACGAGATGTCAGCGCTTGTACTGTGCAAACATCAGTTCCACAGATGGTAATTAAGTGGTCACGTACCTGGCTATCAGAAGTACCCTGCTTCACGTAGAAGAGCTTCAGGTATCTCCATCTTTCTGAGGCCTCTAAATTGGTGTACCAGGTGCCGCTGTCCCACGCAAAACGTTGCCGAGTGAACGTCGGGAGCGCCTGTGTCGAACTTCCGTCCAGCCATCCTTCAAATGTACATGGTCTGTGTCGCCCATCATAACGTCTAATACCGTAGCAGGCACCGGCAAGAGGACTCGGGGTTTGGGAGCTTGGTAGGTAGCTGATGATACCAGTTTACCTTGGTGGTGTATGTCCCGTAGGTCCGTCTTGCATGTTTCTCGATCCACAGTCTTCACCTCTTCTGGCGCCATCAATATGGGATCGTTACATCTCCTACCTCTTCCATATCGTGTGGTGGAACAGTGAGTAGCTGAGAACTTGCCGAGCGTGACTGGAGATGTAAGTCTTGAATTCCCTGATGGCATTTCTCCGGATCCTTTCCCCTTGTTCTTTTTTGGAGATTAGCCGACCTTATTCTGACTTCGAGTTCGATGGTAGCTTTTTGAATGACCGCACACTGAGTTTTTATGTCGGAGACATCCTTAACCAGGGCGGACAGCATTGTGTCATGCTCGGCCTTCCAGGTAGACAGCCTTAGTTCTTGTTCGGTCCTCCAATTAGTCAAAAGCTGAATGAGTTCGCTCTTCCATTCCAGACATGCACAGGATGAGTCCATCACCGCGTAGTTGGGTGAGTCATCGATACATACGCGGCCGCTTGCCCTAGACGGTCACATTTGCACTAGACTCCTTCGCTTCGCTTCTGGAAGCCGAAGGAATGTCAGGAACAGATTGTGATTGTCCTGGTATGGGGGTCTTCGGGGATTTAGGAGGAGTGCGATGCATATTAGGCATTTATATTTGATAGAATATCAATAGGGGCCGGCGAGTACTGTAGTCACTTATAGGATGTGTTGACGCGCAGACGTGCGTATACAAAATATAATTCAACAACAAAACAATGCTCGAAAACTTGTTATTTTTATTTCCGTATCTGGAACGTTTGTCGGAATTCTTTGCTGAGCGTTGGCCGACGCGTGACGACGGCACCGCGAGTTCGTAGCGCAAGCCGCAACAGCACTTATGTCGTGAACTTCCGTTTGCTTTTTTTTTGTTTTTTTGCTTTGTTTTCCTTTTTTTGCGAGTTTCCGTTGCACACGCGTTTGAGTCAGGATGATAAGCACTTTGAACAGTATTTCGTTATTTGTTAAATTTATTTTCTACAGTTTTGAGAAGGCTAAACTTTCCACTAATATGTTAACACTGAATTTTTTCGAAAAATACTTATGTGATTTTGACGTTCGAAAAGTGCTGATTCTCAGCCTAGTTTGAATAAATGACTTTTGAATTTTGAATTTAAATTTTGATACGTCAAACGATGACCTCAGTTCGTTACGTTGTTACCCACCATTACATACGGACTACCCGTTTATTGATTACTATTACTATTTGATTTTTGTGAATGTAATATTTACTAGGATTTTGTAAAAATATTTTGTGATTTAAATAATAATAATAATAATATCAGCCTGTTACTGTCCCACTGCAGGGCAAAGGCCTCTTCTCATACAGAGAAGGCACGAGCATTGATCACCACGCTTGCTCAAGACGGGTTGGTGATTTCAGACTTATATTAACTATAAGTCCAGGTTTCCTCACGATGTTTGTGATTTAGTAAAGAATATTGATTTGTTTGTGAAATTTAAAGAAGCTGGTAATATTAAAGATAATAACTTTTTATACAATGTCATTAAGTCAAAACTATCTAGTTTAAATGATGAAAATGATAAAACATTAGGTGTGGAAAACTACCAATTTAGGTTCATTGAATTTATGTGGACTGTATTTAAAGGTTGGCAGTGGTAGATGATGAACGGGCGATCGATTGTGAGGAATACAAGGAGAGCACGCCTTATCTTACAAAATCTTCCCTCGTGACACGCATTCAGAACAAAATGGCGGATGGCGTCGTCGGGATCCTGCTTAGAAACTCGGCACTTGTCACTGGAGTCTCTCATGCACCAAATCACTCGATGACACCCGCGGGTGATTATTAGTTAAATAGTGCAATCACTGCCTTATTGAAAAGCGGTTGAAGCGGATTAAGCGAGCAGAGCGGCGTGCGCGCATCGCTGTTACACGGCTACGCGGCTTGACCGTCGGAAGCGGACTACCCCACGCCTCGGCGCAGTGGCGTGGCAAAGGCGTGCATTATAGGAGGGGAGGAAGGGATATGATCGCTCGTTCCGAGACAATGGTGTCAAAATGAACTATCCAGGGAACTACCTATTATTAATTTATTATTGAATTCTCAAAAGATGGCGGTACCAACATTAAAGGTGTTCTGTGCAAAGTATTTTTATAATATTAATAGGAAATGGGAAAGTGCTCATAGTAAGCAACACTTATTTAACAAAAGGTTCGGTGAGTGGTTAGAGGCGGAAATAGTTTGGCCAAATTTTATAGGAGGTTTTGTGGAAAAAGTCGACGAACCAGTTCCCAGTGCATCTACACAGATTGTAACTCCACGTCAAGTAAAAGCATCTGTTGGCACATCAACCACGGTAAGTCCTAGAAAACCTTTTACTGAATTAGGTCCTAAGCTAAAAAAGGAATCGTTCAGAACATATTGTAACAACTATGTCTTCAGACGAATAAATAATCATAATAAAATATTTAAAAAAATATAAAAATCTTTATTGCACAAAAATTATTACAAAGGCTTTACATTGGCCCCAAACTAGGCAAGCCTGTATCTTGGGCACCAATATGGAGGGTTTACCATTTAAATATTTATTTTAAAAACATGTTCGGTTATTATGAGTAAAAAAGATTATCTTTAAATAACCAAAAAAAATATAAAAAGCTAAATAAAACTAAGAATCAAAAATTTACATTAAAAAAAACAAAAAACAAATCTAGAGTAAAAATTAAATAATAAACTTAGAGAAAACGTTATTGGCGAATGAGTGTAATTATTGTAAGTATGTGATCATCTATAGCGGTTTTGAATGAGTGTGAGTGTAATTGTAATTCATATGCACATGTTTCGCAATTAAAAGCAGATGAAAATGAAGGCATTGCTGTAATATTGAAAAATTGCACTTGCGTAAGAATCCACAAGATTTGCAGAAAGTAAAAAGTTTTTTTTTTGTAAAAAAATAATTATATCTTAATTTGCACCAGATGAAGCTTTAGGCTTGTTTTTGTCTCTTAAATTAACGAAGTGGCAATACGTAATCTCAATAGGAGATTTTTTGAAAACTCTGAAATTGCAGCTTCGATCACAGGAGTCAATCAGTATATGATAAAACGATTTAAAATCATATTACAGGTAATTTCTTCAGGTCACCCTGTAGAAGTAGTAGATACAATTAAGTTTAAAGACTACACCGAAGCCACCATAAAACTGTTCGTTGATTTGTATAATTGATACTACATGCCTGCAAGTGTACATAAAGTTCTTGCTCACGGAGCAGCTATCATTGAACTTTTAGTACCGATTAGAAAATTATCTGAAGAAGCTGCAGAAGCTCAAAATAAAGACTTCAGGAGATATTGTGCACATCATTTGAGAAAATTCTGTAGAAAGGCTACGAATGAAGATAATAATGAATCATTTATTAATCAGCTCTGAACCACATATATCAAAAATATGTCACAAACTATTGCGAAAACACAAATCCCTCTCAGAAGAAGCAAAAGCTTTGCTGATTATTACGGAGAAATTAGTTGACGATAACTATCAGGAGAACTTTTTAAATATAGACCCGTTTATGATGCCTTCGTCACAGGACGGAGAACGTTTGCTGTAGTGGATTAGGTCTACTGGGGATACCACTGATTGAAAAAAAACCGGCCTAGTGCGTGTCGGACCACACACAATGAAGGGTTCCTTCCGTATTTGGGATGATTTATCCCAAGAACAAACTTAACATTGTAGTTGAAAAACATGGTCTCACATGCATTACAAGTGGAAATGTAAGTTTGTACGCACAATTTTTTGAGATTTGCCATGTTGTTTTAAAACCATAGACTTCTCATAGGTTTTCCTGTAATCCATAAGAATAGAACTACTTTCTGTATTTTTTTCAAATTTTTATGCTCAGTAGTTTCGAGGAATAAAATTTTGAAAATAATTGTAAATATTCATCTATTTTCTTAAATAACTCTAAAACTATTTATGTTAAAAAATAAAATAAAATTGAAAACTTCACAGTAAGTAAGTCCATTTCATTGGATATTTCACACGGTACAGTTTGCGAACCTTTTTTTTTTTGCAAAATATATCTGCAAAATCGCTCAATATCGCAGTACCAGATTAGATGCAAAAATAGGATAATAATTTGTCCTATTCAAATCTCCAATTCACTTTTTGAGAAAATTTGAGAATTACGAGATAATAATGAATTTATGTTTTTGGTCATACAATAAAATCTTCAAATATTCAAAGCATTGAAAATAATGGGTAAAATGCAAAGTCATAGAACAATATTAAATTGTAATGGTTAGTGGATTTCATTTGCGCATGCGGTTTGACTAGTACCTACGTTATGTCTAGTGGATTACTATTGTTTCTCTCTCTCTCTTTCAAGTTTATGCATATTTTTTTAACTTATTTGAAAACAAATACATTTAATTTTTTTTAAGTTTAACTCTATGATTCAATAGTACTACTTAGGGCAATGCGTTTTGCCACGGGAAAACCACCATTAAAATTTCAGCGTGTATAATTAAATACACAAATAACTTAACTAAAAAGCATGCATATTAGCCAAGCTCAACAACTAATTCGAGCCGTTCGCGTCGACTAGTGCAACCATAGGGAGCCATCTTAAAACTCGATACTATAATTGTGCTTTTTACAGCGTTCGTGATTCTGCCCTGGCTATGTTTGTTGCATTTATGATGACCCTCTTACCTAGAGACAAATCCTTTTTTAAAAACTTTACCTGCAGTTGTAAGTAAATGATTAAATTACAAGCCTTGTCCTTGGTAGGGATGTGGTACATTTTTTTTTTATTACACACATATCGTAAAGTACGTCCAAAATTACTTACGGTTTTGTTTTTTAATCATATTTTTTTATTTAATATAGTTACTATCAGTTGAGTGTTTAGTATAAATAATCATCTTTGGTTCATTAGTTGTAATCGACGTAAACTTGTAATTGAATAGGAACCACCTACAAAATAAATTAATCAAACCACTAAGGATTTTTTTTGTCCATTTAGTAGATACGGACAACATGACATATACATTATTAAGGCTTAGTATCATGCGTTTGTACTTGCTCAAATGGGCGTTACCACTGAGAATACCCTGCGCACCCCCTCATCATAATTACCCGCGAAACGGCCACAAAGTTTCTTTTTGCAGGTCTGCCATAGTGCCATGACTCGCGACGCTAGCATATAGGTAGCCCGTAGCATATTTCAGACCAGTAGTTCAGAATATTTTTAGGTTAAAAGTTGAATGTTATATAAAAACCAATACAACACTAGTGTAAATTAATGAACCACTAATTCGGTATGTAAAGTAAAAATGTTTTACGCTGATTCCAAAACCATTTCGAGCTTTTAGGTTTCTTAACCTTATTTTTTTTCTATTTTTGGCGCTTAAAATTATAAGATGGAGTTTATTTTGACATAAACACATAAAACCACTTGACTTTCATTTGACCTCCAAATGACGTCAGAAATTACCGGAAGTTACGTACTACTCCATGATAAAAAAATCGGGTTATTCCACTAATCCCCATTGACAATCCCCATCGGTTTAAAAATAAAATACAAACAACATATTATAAGTATAAGAATTACGAAATCTTTATTTCTTACGGAGGTAAAGACTCATTGATTATTTTTATAATCAAACAAATTAAAGTAATGGCTAAATTAATAGCATAATGCTAGGACTGCACCTGCGTAAGTGTAAAATATTTTTGTCATATCATACTACAGTCTAAACTTTACTACAAAATATAATCTTTTAAATGGTTACTTTGTGATTAATTATTTTAGAACTTTTGTTTAGTTGGGTTACCTAATTAAAGTGGTGCGCCCCTTTTACAAAAAAAAAAATCTCGAAAATAAAGATGCTTATTATATCAAAATGTATTATATTCACTCAGTGAAACATCTAAATACCCTAAATATATCGTTTTTTATTTATTAACACGCTCATAACAGCTTTATGATAAATTAGTTTACTGTAATGATGAAACAGTGACTTATAACGCATATAAAGCAAAAATCTATTACGAATGTCTTCAAATATGTGTATCTCGATGCCACAAGAAGTGGGAGAGATTTTATTAAACAATCACGAGATATTAATTTTTTTAGTTATCTGCCCCGCTGGATCTACTTATTAATAATAATTGTAAAGCTATGTGGCTTTGTTAGGAAAATAGGTTAAGAATCCTTACGTAGGTTGCGGTAACATTCTGGGATCCGATTTCGAGGGTTCTTTTTTTATTTGAAATGTAGTAACTTTAAGTTGGTCTCATAAAAATTTGGTGAATATCTGAGGAGGATCTTCCTGCGTGATGAACAGAATAGCTCCTCCAAATGCAGTAGATTGCTCACTTTTAGATTTCTACCAGTGAAATCGGCCCTTTAATTAGTAGGTTTATTGATGGAGCACCCGAGACCACCTTCTAATCACAAAATTAGAAAATTCTGAAAATAATGTTCTATCACGCTGTCGTTATCGTTCGCCAAATGGTGACTGAGCTTTGTTAGGGGTAAAGTAGCTTCAGAAATAAAGTCACGTGTTTAAAGATAGTAGGTAGTTGGTTAGTTGTGGGTTAGTTTATTTCTGTTTAATTATCGTCTTGCCACCATATGCTTTTTAGTAACCTACAGCCGTAGTCGGGTTTATTTTACGTAAGTTGGATGGGTATAGGATTTTAATCTGACGTGGTTATTTTCACTAGTAAAGTTATTTAAAACGGGATTTATACCATGTTATTTTGTTTGAAAAACATGGTATAAATCCCGATATCCAATTTTAAATAATTTTAGTGGTATATTAATTGTTGCAAAAAGTTTGTGCTCGCGGGGTCTACTGTTTGCAGAACTACTAGTTTTTATACCGATGGGGATTTGTGATCTTTTTGTTCACAAATCCCCATTGATGGAGATTTTTGAAAAAAAAACACAAATCCCCATTGATGGAGATTGTCAATGGGGATTTGTGGAATAACCCAAAAATCAAATCATATAATGTCAACTTTAGAGATGACCATAATTAAAATGCTAAAATTTGGTCTTTGAATCGATTCAAATCAAACATTGAAAATCATTTGAAAAGAAAATCCATTCCCTGTAAACAATAATTATTATTTAAAAAAAAACTATTTTGTAACTGGTACTAAAGGTGTTAGAAACTTGCAAATATAAATGTTATTTGTTGATTGGTTTGATAAATAGTTTAGAAAGAAATCATTCACAGTCGTGCACGGATAGTAGGTATCTACTTATATACCATGTGGTAGATAAGTAGATACCTACTATCCGTCTTCATTCGACAAGACTACTGAACTCGGATTTTCAACGACAAGTAAGGACAGATTAGTAATAAAAAATTTGTAACTATGTATAATCGATTAAAAGTAATCGAGTTACTAATTTCATATTGAAATACGTAAAATTTCAATTATGTCGTTCATTCCCACCTCTAATTTCATGTGTCCGTCAACTAACTGTCAAATGTCATGTAGAGATGGGTTGTAACAGGTATCTGTTATCACTGTTACTGTTACAGAAAAATAACAGATCCAAACATCTGTTTTGAAATAACTGCCTGTTATTTTTGTGTACGGACGATAAATACGTATTTAAATCTCAATTGATAATCTTCCTTAGTTTATTTCATTTAAAGGCGAAAATCGAATCTGAAGTTTTGACTAGGAATGACGGGGTAATGTGAAATTATAGAATTACGTTTATTTATATTATTTTTTTTGTCATCCGGTTACACTGGAAACCGACCCCAACATAATTGTAAAAGGCTAGGCAGCTTGTTTGATGAATACACCATAAACACAGAAATGTTTTGGAAAAAAAAAATTACAATTCACCAGTTCTCTTCCGTTAAAAAGCAGTGAAAGCAATTAAATTTCAAAGGTTCAAAATTAAAAAAAAAACAATAAACTAAACAGCCAAATTACTTTCAACTTTATTTCCATTAAAATAAAGTCGTACATGCATATTCTAGAACCTTTGGCGACCAATCCCGTCAATCGTCAAACCAAAGATAATAATAAAGGTGATTCACGATCACTGAATTTTTTGGTTGCATCACAAAATTTCCATAAAGATATACAATTAAATTAAAGTAAGTAAGTAAAAAAGTATATTTATGAAAAAAAAATAACAAACAAACCAAGCAAATTACTAACATCTTTATTGGTTAATCAACAATATCTTAACTACCTGGAATATTTTGCGATTAATTCCGTCAAACCAAAGGTAATAAAGACATTCGGATACGATCACAATTTTTTTTTGGTTGCCGTAAAGAAAAATATTATAAAACACAGTCGTGGTAAAGTCTGTGTGGGGATTGCTATTTTCAGTAACAGATAAGTTATATTGTTAGGAACGTTATTTGTTATTTTTAAATATCTGTTATTTATATCTGTTACGATAAATATGCCTCATCCCTACCTGTCATACTTGAAGTTTCTGATATCAAGCAAAAAACGTCAAATTTAGGATTTTTATTATTGTGTTATACGTGGTAAAGATCTTAAGCTATTCAGCCTACGTTATGACGTCAACATGAACAAAACTTTAAAAAAATATAAAAAAATAACTACAGCTTGGAATAACAAAATATTGAAATTAGTTGCTTAAAATAACTAAATCTATCAATTAAAAAAAATATTTTTACAAACTAAGAACTCGTTGTAATATAAAACTATGGCTGAAGTATTGAGGAGTGGCGATTGGAAACATTCAGAGGTGGATACGGAATGGAAAGAAATACATAAACGGAAGACTCGGAATCGTTTTATTGGAAACTTGGGAAAAGTCATGGTCTAATATAACAAGGTCTGGCATTCCGGGACGAACACATGCTTACGACACTATCCAGTTGCCACTTTATTGAAACAAAACACGATTAAGGAAAGATTTTCAGAAACCGAAGCTTTTAAATTGTCGTTTCGAGTGTCTAATCAAACGAAACAATTCAATTTAGATATAAACAAACGTAATAGTTAATTAAAAACTCATTGTTTTATCGGATTCGCACAGGTAATAAAGGTGGTTGGGGAGTTATTATTACAAACTTCTGGTAACACAGATGTGATGACGTAGACTTGTTGCCCACGTGACCACTGTGTTTCGGAATGCCTTAGCTGGCGAAGTATATTATTATACCATGGGAAAAGCTATCACAACTTCCTCAGGAAAGTTTAAAGCTGCAGATACGAAAATACCGCTGTTTATACTATTATACTGTTTGCAAAACACCTATATATGCATGTATCTTGGACCTCTCAACAGCATTTGATTTGGTTGATTACAGAATATTATGGAGAAAGCTACAGCGGGAGGGTGTCCGTGCTAAACTTATAGCTATCTTGTCTTACTGGTATGCAAATCAGATGAACTGTGTCAAGTGGGGAGTTACTTTCTCAAACCCTTACCAACTAGAATGCGGGGTAAGGCAGGGAGGTCTGACCTCACCTAGGCTATTTAATGTTTATGTGAATGAACTAATCGAGGAACTGAGTAACACTTAGGTTGGATGTCGCATTGATGACACATGCGTCGTCAGCGTAACTGATGTTCAGTTACGCTGACGACATGGTGTTGGTCAGTCCCTCGATTGGTGGTCTGAGAAGGCTGGTGGCTATATGTGAAGGGTATGCTGAAAGACATGGTCTGAGATATAACTCTGTTAAGAGTGAACTCCTGTCTTTGTTGGGAAAACAAGAGCCCACAATATGTTCCCCCGGTGTATCTGGTCCCATAAAATCTGTGAAGCCACATAAAAATGTTCACTGTAATCACAGTATAGTTTCCAAATGTGATAGTAGTGATGCTAGCATTGATAATATGCTAAGTAAATTTTGTTTCTTCCAGGAAAATTAATTACAAGTGAAAATGAAAATGACTAAAACCAATACAGGTAGATTTGTGTAAAATTACCACTAAAATATACTGCTGATTGTTTAGGCGATACTCACAAGTTAGCTAAGCGACGCTAAATTAACATAGAAAAACAGTTAAAGCGAAACCCTATGTTAAAATTAGAGTACACTAAATTTATTAATGAGTATGCTGAGCTAGGACATTTATTTGTGTTAAATAATAATTTTAGGTCCATGTTATTACTTGTGTCATCGTCCAGTTCTTAAACAGGAAAGTGAATCTACCAAGCTTCGTGTAGTGTTCGATGGTTCTGCTTCTTCCACTTCCGGTTGTTCTCTGAATGACATATTAATAGTAGGTCCCACTGTACAGGATACTCTTTTCTCTATTTTGATACGCCCTAGGTAATACAAGTTACTGGCGACATCGAAAAGATGTATTGCAAGTCAACAATCAATTAAATTCACGTTCATTCCGGCTTACACTCCTCATTTCGATGGCATTTGGGAAGCCAGGGCTAAATCGGCAAAATATTTTTTAAGGCGTGTCATTGGTGACAGATTCTCAATAGTCGTCCTTTATCCCCCTCTTTCCTCCAATCTTGACGACCTCCTTTCCCTTTATCCTGGGCATTTCATCATTGGGAGGCCGTTGACCGCTCTGCGGACACCAGATCTGACAGACATCAAAGAAAGTCAGTTGCGGTATTATGAACGTCTAGAAGCAATCCGAAGACAATTTTGGAAAAGGTGGCAGAAGGAATATCTGGCAGAGTTGCAGCATCGAACCAAATGGCGAACGAATACTTCAAAACTGGTAGTTGGAGACATGGTGCTCTTAGCAGATGATGGCGCCCCCCCTCTGGCTTGGAAACTCGGCCGTGTTGTTCGCCTCATAACTGGACCTGATGGGATATCCCGAGTGGCCGACATTCTTACCAACAAAGGCTGCGTGCGACGCTCTCTAGTGCGGCTCTGCAAACTACTACTACTGCAAACTACGGCAGAGGAACTTAATAGCTGTTGAAAGTGATCTTTCAACGCCCTGGAATATGTTCAGGCTTTACAAAAAGTAGCAAAATTTTAATGTGTTATTACAATGGCAACATCGCAATCAGTGTCACAGTGACGTTGTGACTTTTATATTTTATCTGAAGAACTTTTCCGCCAATACCCTAAAGGAAAGCCTTGTAAAAACATCGTCGTCGTAATATTGTATACTGCAATTTGGGCCGTTTTTTGCACCATTATATCCCCAAAGATATAACAATGGGTGGTTCAGCCTTATCAAGAGTCAAGCTTTTTAAGTACTTAGGTCATATAGTCACTGAAGATTTGAAAGATGATATGGAAATTGAGAGAGAACGCAGGGCGTTAGCTGTAAGGGGAAACATGTTAGCTCACAGGTTTGCAAAGTGCTCAGTACCTAGATGTTAAAGTCACTCTATTCAAGGCCTTCTGTCGAACTTTTTATACCAGCAGCTTGTGGGTTTTTTTCACTCAGAAAGCCTTTAATGCGTTACGTAATCAGTATAACAACGCATTCAAAGCGTTGCTGAGACTTCCCTAGATACTGTGGTGTCTCTGATATGTTTTTCAAGCCAAAACATGCAATCAATAAGAAAGAAAGTGGCCTCTGTCTGTCGTACACAGGCTATGGAAAAGCCCTAAAACCTTAATGTTGGTGTTTGCAGCAAGACTTGACAGCATTATCTTCAGGTGGTTCACGGAGCTGCACGTCAGTGTAGTAACTCAGTGAATCGGCTGGGGAACTTGATGTCATTGTAGTGGCATACCTACTGTCCTTATGAATTGTGTAGTTGTACTCGTATAGTCAATGGTGCCTTGAGCCGCAATCTCATTGTTTTTGTTTATTTATTTACGAGTACATAGTGTCATATCCGTCCATGACGTTTATAGTTCTTTTGTTGTAATTGTTTTGCTATATTCATAAATTCTATATGGACTAAGTTGTCTGAAATAAAAGTTATATTGTCCTTTATTTCATTTAAATGCTTATAAATTACATTTTAAAATATTATAATATAAAAAAGATATTAAAACATTTAAAATTTTTAAAAATAGTAGCCCACCGGTATCGGGAACCGGGTCCAAGCTACCGGTGGTCAGTGCTTCAGGAAAAGGAACCTCCTGATAATGCGAGCCGTGTCCAAGAGTACCGCTCTCTGAATCAAGCCCTTGATCCAGCTGCCCAACGAGAGCCTCCTTAGGTGTTGGTCGAGGCTCTTGGCAATTAAACCATTGGCTGATACGACTATCTGCACAATGATCGCTGAGTCCACATCCCACATGTCGACAACCTCGCGAGCCCAGTCAAGATACTTGATTTGTTTATCTTTCTCGGCTTTCACGAGGTTCCCGTCATGCGGGACCGTTATGTCAATAATCATTGTGCGCCGCTCTACTCAATCCACCACCACTATATCAGGTTTATTGGCAAAAATAGTCCTGTCAGTGATGATGGATCGATCCCAGTACAATGTGATATTTCCATTTTCGAGAACTGGGGCATTCCTGTAGTACGGCACTTCAGATTCCACAAGACTGTATTTCAGGACAAGTTGCTGATGGATAATCCTGGCTACAAGGTTGTGTCTATGCAAATACTCTTCCTTAGCTAGACGAGAAGATGCAAAGTTATATTATTATTGTCGTTTATTTATTTTCTTTCATATAAAATTATATTTTTAAATATTTCTTACGTTAAAAAGATGTTAAAAAAACATTTAAACATATAAAGAGGTCCACCCGTGTCGGAAGCAGTGTCCAAGCTACCGGTGGTTAGGGCTGTAGAGACAGGAACCCCCTCACAATGCGAGCCGTATCGAGGAGTACTGCCTTCTGAATCAGGCCCTTGATCCAACCGCCTAACGAGAGCCTCGAGAGATGTAGGTCAAGGCTTTCGGCCATCAGGCCATTGGCCGTTACGACGATCGGCACAATGATAGCCGAGCTCACATTCCACATGTGAACAACCTCGTGTGCTAAGTCGAGATATTTTATATATTTCTCTTTCTCAGCTTTCACGAGGTTCTAGTCATGCGGAATGGTAACATCGACTATCATTGCGCGGCGCGCTGATCGGTCTATCACCAGTATATCAGGCTTATTGGCTACAATAGGCCTGTCAATAATGATAGACCGATCCCAGTACAACGTGACATGGTCATTTTCGAGAACTGTGTCGGGCACATACTTATAATACGGTACCTCAGAGTCAACAAGTATATTTTTAAAAGCAAGTTGCTGGTGAATAATCCTGGTCACTTGGTTATGCATGTGTAAGTACTCGCCGTTAGCCAGAAGCAAACAACCCACTCATGAAGAGCTCGATAGTAGCGCCCGTGAAGCTCCATGCTCTGCCATACCTCCTTGCGGTCATCTGTAGTAAGTACTACAGGTTTGCGCCAGTTTTCTTTAGCCATGGAGAGCGGGGTGAATCCCTTGTCCACATCCCGCCCACGTCGGCTTTAAAACAATAATCCCTGAGGCTGCACACCTCGCGGTTGTGGAGGGTCTTAGCGTTTAAGTTTAAGCCTCGACCCCCGCACTTCCGCGGCATGTACAGTCTCATCACCGATGAACGTGGGTGATGCTTCCGGTTTGCGGTCAGGAGTGTACGGACCCTTCTGTCCAGGGCGTCGAGTTCGGTCTGAGTCCATTTGAGTATGCCGAAAGAGTACATCAAAACCGGCATGACCCAACCGTTGTAGGCGCGCACCTTGTTTCCGCCCGAAAGCAGACTAATTAAAACCTTCTTCAGGCGACCAAAGAAGCGCTCCTTTAACGATTGCTTCATATCAGCAACGTTGATGCCTAACGCTTCTGTCATACTCAAATACTTATAGGTTTCGGCTGAGAAGAGAGGGATCTAAGGTGTATGGAGTCCGACAGTTCGAGTTAGTCAAGTTAGTTAGTTAGTTAGTTATGATTAGTCCGAGTTCCCTCGGACTAATCATAATCTCCCCTCACTTTACATGCATGACTGCACATTTGTTGTGTGTTGACGTTAGTATATTATACAGGGCGTCCCACGGATATGCCACATGGAGGGAAAGTACCTTGAATATTGTAGATGGAACATTTTAGTGAAAGAAGACATTATTTGAATTAAAAAAAAAAACTGCATTCATAGATATTTAAATAATTACATGGTTGAACCGGAAATCGAACCCGTTACACGAGAAAAATAATCACCCTGTAGCTTTATTATACCGAACAAAGGCTTCATCATAAGGATTATTTTTTGCTAAATAACATAGTGTCATAAATAAAAGGAAGACCATGAATTTTTACATTTGATGTGAAATTTTGTTCAGAAAAGTGAAAAGCTGACATTGCCGTAAGGACATACAATTGATATTATCATTATGTACAAATCATCATCATCTCCTTTACTTCTTTTCACAAGTATTAATTACCTACTTCGTTAATTTTTTACATTTTGATATGTTTCAGTTAAAGAAGGTCTACCAAAGGGAAGAACGCAAAGCGTTTTGGACTTTCCGTTACTAAATACCTACTGCCCATATGCATTCAGTTTTCTATTAGGTTTGTATTCATTTTTTAACAGCCAAGCTCACGTCCATGGTAACAACTAAGCAGTCATTAAGGGGGTTGCGCCAAGGTAGCCCGTGAAATTAAATTTTTCTTATTTTTTTTTGCAATTTGCAGGTCAGTGTCAAGTTGTATGTTGTTTAAAATATGATTCGCGACCGTAACAAATATGGTTTTACAAAATTATAATCATTAGAATCAGCAATATAACTATCTAAGTTCATACAATCCTATTGAATGACTGTTCCATGAAATCATGACATTTGAGGATTATTCTAACTTAATTAAGGAGTTGAGAACGTTTAACCTCCATAGCTACCGTTGACGTGCGGCCTGCTAGGGGAGACCAGTTTATTATTATTATTTAAATGTTTGTGCCCATTTTTAGCGAACTTCCAAAAAGGAGGAGGTTATATGTTCGACGCGTATGTTTTTTTTTTTTTTTATGTATGTCCGTCGATTTCTCCGTCAATTGTGGACCGATTTAGAAAATTCTTTTTTTGTTTGAAAGGGTATGCTCCCGGATTGGTCCCATATAAATTTTATTAACTTTGCTTGGTTAATTTTTGAGTAACCTTCAATAATACGTATTTTTCCCACTTAGTATATGTGGATGATATGATGATAACTTCCTGTGACTTATTTACATAGCAGGTACTGGTATTCGAATTTGTGTGGGGTATGTACCACTACTAAAAATTGAAAAATAAAAACTTTTTACAAAAAAAAAACAACTGACTTCCGAAAAAAAACACTACAAAGTGAAAAATAACTTTAAATTCGGAAGTCGGTGGCAAAAAAAGAAAATTCAAAACCAAAGACACTGACTTATTTTTCACTTTGTAGTGTTTTTTTTCGGAAGTCAGTTGTTTTTTTTTTTGTTAAAAGTTTTTCTTAGTTTAGCAGTGATATTCAAACAACGTGTTCCTTTTGATATCCCATAATGTTATATGCTATATATAATAATACAAAAAGTCCTAGTACACGTTTCAAATTCGAAGATAACATAACAATAATTAAATTAAACGTTTGAGACGTACCGCAGATTTTTTAATTTTTTCGTATAAAGTTACACAATTGGTGATACTTTATTCACATTACAATCTAGCCTATTAGCTAATAAGTAATTTAAATATAATTTAAACTGCTAAGTAAGTATAAAATTAAGAAGTCGTCCAATAACGGCTTTCTTATTCACTATAAGTTAAGGGGAAGACACTTGATTCACGTGTTCTTTGTAAAAGTCACTACAGTTTAACACCATATTGCGATCGCCAACCCGCCTGCCAAGCGTGGCGATTATGGCAAACCCCCCATTTGGGGGAGGCCTATGTCCAGCAGTGGACGTCTTTCGGCTGAAATGATGATGATGATGATACAAACTGAAAACAAAATTTTATTATATTTAAGGTGGTGGTTTTACCCTATCGAATGCAGCCGATAGATCAGGTTTGAACGGAATAATCGGAGATTTCATGAAGGAAAGCTTGGAGGGGCTAAACGAATATGTGATTCTACTACTCGTTATCACCGTTGTTATTTTTGTTACCAACTTTGCTACCAATGTCGCTGTTGCTACTGTTTTTACACCAATAGCCATGCAACTGGTGAGTTTTTTGTTTCTTCGTTATAGAACAAGTTTTTCAAAACTACCCTTCATTGAAGTTAAAAATGAAGTTGGGAGTTAAATTTTGTATGGACAAATCCTAAAGCGCGATCTGAACAGGATCAGCGCAGACAGAAAAGCAAGATGCTCGAGGAGTTTTAATAAATGAATTGATAAAGAACAAAATTTCAAATAATTTGATGAATATAGAAAATAGCGTCATCGTCAGCTTCCTGCCCTTAACCCATGTTACTTGGGGCCGACGCAACAAATTTTATTCTTGCCCTGTCAACCGTTACGCTATTATTCACTCCCTTTTCTTTCATATCATTCTTCACACAATCCATCTATCTTTTCATAGTCTTTTTTAAATCTTACTCATTAAAATTTGTGCTCTACTTGCTTCTCTTCCTCTGCTTATTACCATTATAACCCAGTACGCCATTTTTCGAAATAGCTAGTAAGGGTCGACCTAGACAAGTTTTTTTACTCTCGGCCGAGACCGAATCCGAGAATAAAATAAAATTTCGAATAGAGAGTAGATAATTTATGAAAAATAATGAAAATGCACTAATTTTGCATATCATACAGGGTACCTCAAACGAAGTGATCCAAAGGGAAATGGGGTAAAGTGGAGGTGGCCACCTATAATTTGGGACATTCTCAACAGTTCAGAAAATTTCGCATATTTAATCATTTTCAAGAAATTTAACACTTTCACTTATATTTTTAGACCCTGTGAACAAAATTTCGGACGTAGCGAGTTCAAATCTGGCTGAAAGATGCCTTGATAGTATATTTAGGTACAAGATTATGTTCCTATTTATGTTCAATTTGGCTCTGCAATGCTTTAGATTTTATTTTTACCTGTCTTTTCTAACTTTTTATGAAATTTTAGGGAAACTTACTAAACCCAGATTTAACACGTTGGCTGTCCACCATACTACACCTACAGTATTGTTCCCACGCCATACATATACAAACAAATTTACTGATCCCACTGGTGATGCTCAAAGCATCGCTCTATAACTGAGGTGCCATGAGCATCACCGGTGACACCACAGAGCATGTAACCTTTTAACGTAACACACTAGTTCACACTGCTATACTCAGTTCTAAACACTACCCTCAGTTGACACATTCACAGTATTCTTGAATAATATTCCTGCTATTCAGTTAAAAAACGATTTTATTGAAATTTAAAGTCCTTCTGTCTGAGAAAAAAAAAAAATACGGATTACTTTTGACAAAAATAAAAAATAAAACAAATGAAACATTAAAATTCATCTGAAGATGAACCTCATTGTTTTAAACCCTTACCCTTTTTTTTTTTTTTTGGGTGGGAAATCATCAAATGACTCCTCCCGCTCTGGGCGGAGCGAGAGGGAGTGTCAGACTTTTACTGACTAAAACCCACCCATGTTCCTTCCGTTGCCTGTGTGCCGGGGCCGCGATATCCCTTTCGGACAAACTCGCAACCCTGGCAGGCATTGGCCCTTACGGACCCCGTCAGTTGGTGCTGACATCTCTTTGAGGCGCGCGTGGAACACAACGCGCCGTCGACCCGGGCCTGGTCCTAATCGGACGGCGAGCTACCCATTGCCCACCGTCCGCAAGCCCGCGCCTACGGTGGCCGGCAGTCGGCTCGCGACTCCCGACGCCCGGGGCGTCTCCTGCGGCGACTAGGGGCGCGAGGGCGCGCATCTTGCATATCCCTCGCGCGCTCCGCCTCCTCCTTCGCGAGCATTACTGCTTCGCAGAAGGAAGTGACGAATTCCCATGCACTCTCGCTCCGGACCATGGCCTGAACCAGGGCCGGACGCGAGAGATCGCCGTTGCCGATCGCCTCCGTGAGGACACGGCGGTGCCCCGCCCAAGCCGGGCAGACCTCCACCGTATGCTCCACCGTGTCCTCCGGGCGATCCACATAATGGTAACACCCGGGCGTTTCCTCCCGCTTTATCCTGAACAGGAACCTCCCGAAACAACCGTGTCCGGTGAGGACCTGCGTCAGGCGGAAGGTGAGGACGCCGTGCCGCCTCTCTAGCCACTCCTCAAAGAGGGACCTTACCGCCGCAATTGTGGCGTGCCCAGCGCTGGGTTGCGACAATCGCACTCTCCATGCCGCCATGAGATCCCGCCGGAGCTCTGTCCGCTGTGCCGTGATTTCTCGCGGCAGCGGAGTTACACCCCGGCGTTTCGCCTCCTCGCGCAACTCCCACATGTGCGCGAGGACTTTTGCCTCCAGATCCCATGGCGGTAGTCCGGCAAGGAGGCTTGCCGCCTCACGGGAGACCGTGCCGTATCGGTATCCTCTGACCAGCCTAATGGCCATGACCTTTTGGGACGCGTTCAATCGCTGGGCTGGTCGCAGCCTTAATGAACGCGCCCACACCGGTGCCCCGTAAAGGATCATGGACCGCACGATCCCCGCGTAGAGCCTCCGGCAGGAGGCGTTTGGACCCGCTAGATTGGGCAGAAGCCGCTTCAAAGCAGCCCCAGCCCTCTGCAGTTTGGGAGCCAAACGTCGGAAGTGCTCCACGAAGTTCCATCGGTTGTCGAGGACGAGTCCCAGGTACTTCATCGTCGACTCGATACCGATGTGAACCCCTCCCGCCGTTATCTGGGAACCCGACAGTGGCGCGTTCCGAGGACCATAGAAACACATGGCCTCGGACTTGTGCAAGGCCACCTCGAGTCCCAGTTGCCGGATCCTATCGACAATTGTCGCAACCCAACGTGTCGCTAGTTCGGCCGCCGCATCATGCGACCTCCCCTGCACCAGGACCAGCGTGTCGTCAGCGTAGCAGACTACGCTGACGCCGCTAGGGAGGTCGGCGCGCAGCACCCAGTCGTAGCCGATGTCCCACAGATGCGGCCCCAGGACCGATCCCTGCGGGACACCGCACGACATCTCTCGCCAATTCCACTCTCCGTGGTGACCGGGAAACCCTTACCCTCAGAGTAATAACTAAAGCATAGAGGGAGCATAAAAATTTGAGACAAATTACGATATATCTAAGCTCTTCTCTCTTTTAAGGCGCAGATTGTGCACTTAAAAGAGACAAATGCATTCGATTCATCTATGCTTAAAGCTAAATGGACATTCCGAAATTGTCAAACGGTCACACTTGGTCTCTTATTACACAACCAATTAAAAAAGCACAATAGTTACTTAGTACACGGTTAACCGTACAAAGTATTTGATTTAGTCGTATATTACGTCGTGAATAGGTATCAGTACGTGTGCTGGTCATTTGTTTTATTTAAAATTATATATTTATGCATAATTTACTAAAACAAATAGGTGAACAGTACAGATCAATAGGCTGCTAACATGGCTTGTTTTGTGTTATCGTGTAAATCAACAACAACATTCGATACGGAAATAAAACAATGAATTTGTAAGCTTTCATCGGTAAGTGCTTTTTTTACGGTTTTCCTATAAAATCACGCAAAATATTTGGATGTCATCACTAATAACATACATATTAGATTAATAATGATATCTTCAAACTATCTTCTCTCTCTAAAAATTATCTTGTAATCGTGAATTAATTTTCTAAAAATAAATTGTTAAATTGTGAGGTTTTGATATGGGAGTGATATAGATACTTTTTATCAATATGACAATTTTATGCCAATAAATTGGAGAAGGTATCGTTTTCTTTTTCAGTATACCTCCAAATGAGAAAGAAAATTGGTGTACAGTGATTCCAAGAGCCAGGAATAATTGGACTAAGCATAGCCGAATATGTTTCAAAACATTTTACGGACGACTGCTTTGTAAGTAGCGATAAATGGAGAAGGTTTAAACCTGGTGCTATACCATCCCTATTATTGGTAAGTAAAGGCATCTTCACGTGCGCTCCCTTAGTGGTCAATCGCGTAAATTTTTACCTATCTCAAAACGTTCACAGTCCTGTGCCCCAAAGCTCTGTGAAAAAAAATGTTTCTTGTGTCAGTTGTTTTTCTTGCTTGAGGGGTTGACTAAAATCGCGGGAAAGTCCGAAAGGGATACCGTGGCCCCTGGCAACATACAGACAACTGAAGGAACACGGGTGCTCAATGCTGGTCCTGGTCCACAACCAAAACTAATTGATTAACATTTGAAAATACTGTTGGAGCTACTGAAGATTTAAAGACCATCTTTACATTGTATAAAATCAATGTCCTTTGTATTATAAATAATTGCAGAACACAATTGTGAGTACTATGTACTAAAGAGCTACCATTTACCGGGTAATACGCCTTTTATTAACTTGAATGTGCCCTGGCGGCTGTGAGTATGTCATGCTCACTCAGATGTCTCACTGATGGTGGCGCGTGTGTTGGATCATTTAGCTGTCTTCAAAATGATTGAGCTGAATGGTACTAATCCATGCGTCATGTTCGTGAACGGGCGCCGTCAGTTGGGACTGGTTAGCTTAACTCTTAGCTGCCATGGCTGTTTTTTTTTTTTTTTTTTACGGACGCTTCTAGCGTGCACGTTTTTTTACATTTTTCTCACATGTATAATTTCAACATGAATGATGTAACCAATATTTTGTAACAATAAATTTTATATAAAAGAGTTTCCGTGGAGTTTCTTGCCCGTTCTTCTCCTTATTACGTACTACGCTTTGGAATAGGCAACTAGCTTCATATTTGTGACTGACCGAT
This sequence comes from Agrochola macilenta, assembly GCA_916701695.1. Classification (NCBI taxonomy): domain Eukaryota; kingdom Metazoa; phylum Arthropoda; class Insecta; order Lepidoptera; family Noctuidae; genus Agrochola; species Agrochola macilenta. The sequence goes on from OU753557.1 coordinate 13,882,654, forward strand.
TCCTTGAAAATTCAAAAGTGCCTGTAAATGGTTTAATTGAAATAAATGCTTTGAGTTTGAGTTTGAGAAGAAATCAGCTTAAATTATTTTTTGTGCAAAAGTTATTATTTTTCTCTTTTTAGTTTTGGTACACCATCACTAAAAGTCGGTAAAAAGAAAAGTTATATGGTGGTTTCATGCTTTGGAAGGAACGATAAGCTGCAAACTAATGGTCGTTACTTACGTTGGAGTTTGGAAAGCGGTAAAAAAACTGACATTAGTGTTTGGTTGATAGATCTTGCAGTTCACACGACAAGAAGAAGAATAGGAACACATGTAAAAGCGTGTTGGAACCAGAGCGTTTTTAAATAAACAATGTATTCTTTCTTTTTATCATCCATGGAATTTATGACATGACAGTAACGTACATTCAATTCAATAAGTAAAATAACTGTCTAAAATAAATTAATATCGATACCTTTGCAAAATACGGCACATCACTACCGAGACAAATTGCCATAAGCGACCCATAAAACTATAAGAAACCTGTCCTTGTTTTTCACACTGAATGTGTCATAAGTATAAAGAGTATAACTAGACTGAAATTTCACGCTCCCTCTATGCTTTAGTTATTAGCCTATAATAGCCTATATTTTGATATACAGGTGCAATTTATATGACCGCGTTTTATAAAACATTGTCCGGTACAGCTTTTACAATATAAATCATATTTGCATGTCTTAAAACAACTTATACATTTTGCAGTCACAATAACTTGTTCTTCGTCTATTTGAACTTCGTAGTCCTCTATTATTTTGAAGAATAAATCGCAAAATATCAATTGAGGCATTTTTTATCGTAGTGATGAAAATTTCCTTTTAACAATTTCAATCAATATCGTACAAATGTAAATAAGAAAATAATTATTACAAATAAGATCATAATGTGAGAACAACATAACAACTATTATTATTACATACCTCGTCAAGAGAAACTATCTCAACTTCTGGTGAAAAATATTCTTCAAAATTTTCTTTTACAATATATATTAATTTATTTACAGATAAAATGTATAGTTTTTCGCATTAAAAGGCATATTTTACTCGTATATTTCAAGTTCAGAGGATTTTTTCAAAATCCAAACACTGAATTCAGTTTGTTTTTTTGACGTAGGTACATATTGCATAAATTTAGCAAGAGACGAAAAATAATGTTTGTTCAAATGTAAAAAAAAACTATACATATACTACTACACAAAAGAGGATGAATAGTACGATAATGGTAATGATTTTTTATATATACTACTGCTGTGAATTTTTTCACAAATCCGAGTACAACCATTTAGCTGGCAGGGGGGGACACTTGACTCTAACAAACATTTTCAGTTAAAAGCTTAACCGACTCATGGCCAATGACGCCCCAGGCGCGTCATAAGCAAATATCACGGGAGGCCATCGAACTTACTTAAAAACAGATTTAAAAAAATTGACATTAAGATAACTACCACTTTTTATCCCAAATTATACATTGAAGTTGACAATATCCTTGGCCATTAATTTAGAATACATATTTTATAAGTCAGAGATAGCCAACCTTTGGTAACAGTTTACAAACTTGTACGTGGTGGAAGGGACACGGAAAATTTTAATTTCGCGGGCTACCCTGGCGCTTCCACCTTAATATATATTTTTTTTTCTTTCTAGTCAAGTTTTGATTTTTTGTTTGTAATATCTGTTACAAACACAAAAAATATCCAATAATAATGAAAATATCCATTTTTATTTTATATTCATATAAAATATCCGATTTTGTTATCTTAGTTTGTCTAAACTAAGATAAAAAATCGTTTTCACCACTAGAATGCTACATTTATAATCGTACTCGCTTTTATAAGCTGAGCATAAATTGGAGGCAGTTCGTTGTGTATTCAGTTTTGTTTTTAAATCATTTGAGAACAATGCTTTAAAAAAATTTTTTGCTGCACAATAATCGGGATCTGACTTATTTTTAATGGGCAACTTAGGTTCCCCCTTAAATATTCTTGCTTTAAAATTTGTATTCTTTTTCTCACAATCCTCTTCTTCAGAATACATAATGTGTCTGAATTATAATTTGTATACTGACTATTGGTCATGGTACATGCCCATGAATTTACGCTTCTTTGAAATATGCAAAATCGATTGACTACATTCAGGAAAAACATCATTTTCTTTATTGTTATCTTGTTCATGCTTATTAGTGAATAATGCCTGACTACATTCAGGAAAAATTTCGCCTCCTTGCTGATTATCTAGAAATAATACGTATATAGTCACAAACAATTGACCTAATACAAGTAAATTTACAAAAATGTTTACGAACCCCGTAAAATTTTACTAAAATAAATAAATCCTACTTTGTGAGGCCATATTTCCTTTGAATACCAACGAATACGAATCGAAGCACACGCAGAACTTTTTCTCTTAGCAGATCGACGGAAGATAACGGTGAAATACGCATAAAACATCACAGGGTGCCAATGACGGTCTAGGTGCGTCATCCTTGATGTAGGCCCATGACGCGCCTGGCACGTCATCGTCCAATGTTCGAGGCCTGGATAAAGTACGAGTATGCATGAAAATGATGGTGGCAATGAGTCTGTTAATATTTCGCAAACGGTTCCTAAAAAAATTGTGAGTTTGTTAAAACCATTTTTTGATTCAGCCAAAAATGGTTTTAACAAACTCACAATATTTTTGAACGACCTTTCTACCGATACTCCTCTAAATGGGGTAGACGAGAAAAATATTTTTCTTGATTTTATTTTACCACTTTGTCGGCATGATGTCCGGTACATTCGAACTGCAAATGTAAGCTAATTACCTAAATTACCGTTAATTAAACTTAATTAGTAATTAAACTTCTTGAATGTCACATGAGCGGGCGTTTTTCCTTATGCACATATTGTGTAATATGTGCATAAGGAAAAACGCCCGACGTGTCAAATGCACAACATCAGTGCATAACGTCCGTCAAGGTCGCGCTTGCTTAATGCTGAGAGAACTTACAGTTTTGTTCTGAAGACTTTTGAAAGATTTAACGTGTTCTTCTAGCGCAATATTACTTATTATTATCTAATACCGTATATTGTCTAGTATCTGGTCTCATGCCAAAGCGACAGTCTTCAGAAAAGCACACATAAAACCGAAACTTAGTTTTTTACCCTTTGAGGGGGGATAGATTTGGAAAATTTGTTAAGACAAACCTTATTTTAATTAGCACCAAATTTGAAGGTCATTGAATTCCGCATTTATATTTTTCATACATACTGTCACCCCGCTTTTCCATTGCTTTGGGGGTTGCAATGGTTAGATAATCTATTGGCATGCAGCCTTTTCGTATCGATTACTGTGTTTTGGTCCAAAAATTATACACAATCCTTTCGCTGCACAAACCGAATCGGGCTGCTACTGAGAAAGGAGATCTGGTGCCGATGTATGGACTCTGGTCCAAGAAACTATATAATATAGATACTACAATAGGTACTCAAATCTGTTGTTCTGTACGATGCTTTGGAATTACCGAGGAGCCAGGAAATCGTTTAAGACATGCCATAAAAAATGATCTACCTATTTTCTCAAAATAAAATATGACGTTGTATTCATTCTTGGAAACTTCTTTTCAGGCGCAAAATATAAAAGTAAATCCATTGTTGTTTAGCATTGCTTCGGGACTAGCGGCGTCCTACTGTTTCATGATACCCGTAGGAACTCCTCCGAATCTAATCGTGCAAAGTGCTGCATATATTCCAACATCCAAAATGGTACCTTATCGTCCTTTCTCATATCGACCTTACAGAGTATAAAGGCCTATTCACACGGCATTTGCGGCAGTCTGTGCATCGACGGTGCGTTTTCTGCCTTGAAAAGACAGGACCAGTTGAGTTTGCAGCGCATCTACGCACCTGAAAAAACACCGTGTGCATAGGCCCAAACGAATAGAAATATACATACAATATTTAACAATATAAACATATTTTTTATCCCGTTGCAAAAAAACTTTCTAATTTGCACTCAGAGATACAGGGTAGATTTTTGAGACGAGAAAGTAGGTAAGGGCAGGTTCCTTAACCGTTGTAGCTACAGTAAAATGTTGCTAGGAGACAGTCTAATATACAGGGTGGCAGGGACATCGATGCGAAGCCGGCTACCATGGATTCAGTACATGATTCTGAACCCCCAGGCATTGAAATATTGCGTCGGTTATTAAAAAAAAAAACTGCTGTTTCATAGAAAAGTGCAATACCTACGCGGTCAAAATGTATGGAACAGCTGTTTTTTTTGCAATATGTATTGTGTCAAAGAATGACGGCTGAAAAATAATTATATTATAAAATAATTTGCTTAATTATTACCTATTCTTATCGAACATTTAAAAACTTGCTAAAGTCTGGTTGTCAAAAAGTGTTATAAACACATTTTAGTACCTAAACGTTCTATAAACCTACTATAAAGCCACAACCCTACTATAGCAGTTCTATAAAGAAATAAATGACCGACTCTCTACAGCAGCTGATTAATAAGAAAATTACATTTGACGTACAAATGTAACACGTGTGTCTGTCTACTGTTTACAAAATGTCAGTAGTAGTCAGTCAGTCTCGTCAGTCTACAAAACAAAACTTACTTTGAATTTATTCTAGCTGTAACAGTACAAACCTTATCCTCCTCCAACCAATATAACCAATTTTCAATTCTTTGCCTTTTATTGTTTTTTTTTTTTTTGCTAACCTATATTGTCCCACTGCTGGGCAAAGGTCTCCCCCATATCTTTCTAGACTTCTTTGTGTTGTGCCTTCTCCGGCCAATTGGTCAGGAACGAGTCCAAATCGTCGCGCTAGCGCTTTTTAGGCCTGCCCCGGTGGCGACGTCCGTCAACAGGCACCCACTGTGTAGCGATGATGGCCCATCTGTCTTGATGCATCCTATAGGTGTGACCTGCCCAGTCCCATTTGAGCCTCGCAGACTTATCGCCAACATCGGCGATACCTGTCTTGGAGCGTATTATGGTGTTGCGAATTTTGTCGGTGAGTTTGATTTTTAAAATGCCACGCTCCATTGCTCTTTGGCAAACCTTGAGTTTGGACTTCTGAGCCTTGGTCAAAGACCAAGTCTGAGCACCGTAGGTTAGGATAGGCAGGATACACATGTCGACGAGCTTGCGCTTTAATGAGATTGGAAGGTCGCCCTTCATTAGCGCCTTCATGGACCAGTAGCTCCTCCAAGCATTTTCGACTCGACGGTCGATCTCTTTGTCCTGTCTGTTGTGGAAGGAAACTAGCTGGCCCAGGTAAATATATTCGTCGACATAGTGTATTTCCTGCCCATCGACCTCAACCCTATATTTAGCGGCATTGGTCATGACTTTAGTCTTTGACCGATTCATCGTCAGTCCAACCTCAAGGCTTGCAGTGCTCAGTTCTTGGAGCGTTTGTTGCAGTTGATCTGCCGTAGACGCAAAAAGAACGATATCATCCGCAAAACGAAGGTTTGTTAGCATTTTATCGCCGATTGGAATGCCCTTCGTTACCCATGAGTCTGCGAGTTTTTTAAATACTTCCTCGAGGGTGCTGGTAAATAGTTTGGGAGAGAGCGGATCGCCCTGTTTCACCCCATTGTTGACTTTGAACGTCGTTCCCACAGAATCTAATTTCACGTTAGCCGTGCTATTATCATAAATAATTTTCAACAATTGTATGTAAGTTTCCTCTATATCTTGACTTCGTAAGGCTGAAAATATTGCGCTGTGTTGAATGCTGTCAAAAGCCTTTGTATAGTCTACGAAAGCCAGATATAGAGGTTTATGAAATTCTGAGTGTTTTTCTACTAACTGATTTAAAGTTTGAAGGTGATCCGTGGTAGAAAAACTTTGGCGAAATCCGGCCTGCTCCGGTGGTTAGTGCGAGTCTAATTTTGCATCTATGCGGTTATGGATGACCTTGATGAACGCTTTGTAAATATGTGAAACTAGACTAATGGGCCTGTAGTTGTTAATATTGCACTTGTCGCCTTTCTTATGGAGCAGAATAATATTTGAGTGACACATCTGTATCCCTTCGACAGTCAACTGTCAAAACGCATTTCAAAAAAACACTGATCGTGACCTTGACGTGGCCCCGCCCCTTTTGGGTTTGCTTGCGATAAAACCCCGATTTCTCGCTATTTTACTATGAAACCCATATAAAACAATAACTGTTTCGTAATCTGTATAATATTTCCAATTGGATCTTATAAGACTTATAAGAATGTGTTTTACAATAAAACGAGTCTGTTTACACTAAAAAAAGTTTTGTTATTTTCACCCATTTTTCTCATTCAAGAACATAAATACCAAATTTCTGCATATTTTTACATTATAAAATCATTTGTCTACGAAGATTATTAACTTTCCAATAAGAAATAACAATAATTCTTATTGGAAAGTTATTATTATATGTTCAAATAACGAATTGAAACGCATCATAGAATTTCGCGGCGCCAACCCGACTCACTCAACGCTCTGTAATTATTGTAAACATGTCAAAGTTGTTTATGTTGAGAGATAAGTTGCAAGTTTGTGGGATTATCTAAATGTTACAAACGCTTAAACGTTCAACTAGATTAAATATTACCACTTAACATCACAAAGAAAAACCACTTGACCACGATAGTTCCGACTCACAATTTTTTTTTATAAACAGATAAACTTTTTGTTTCATAATTATTTATAAATTTTAATAAAAACTACATTAAATTACCTCCCTATTGAAAGCAGTTCTATTTTTATGATTTATTTGAGAAATAAAATATAAAAATATTAATTCGCAACATTTGCGAATTGCCGCCATTTTGTTTGCAACATTCGGAAGTAACTTCCGAGTGCCATATATTCGTTTTAATGCTTAAAATTTTGATAGCATGTCATGTTTTATTGCTAGCTCTGTCTTTCATGCTCACAATACCACAAGAACGATAGAGATAGGACGCTCAGTTTCATAGATAATCGCAATATAGTGTGACCATAATCAACCTGCCGTAGCACGGCAAGTGTCAGTTGACTATAATTTTGACAGCTGCCGTGGTACGGCAGTTGTCATTTGAAAGGGTATTGGGATTTTACCTGCTTGTAAAATAGCATTAAATAAGTTTGTAAGGTGTGGGAGCAGTGTGGCAGATCCCAATTTCAGGGCCTCGGTTTTAACGCCATCTTCGCCAGGGCTCTTATCATAGTGCATTGTCTTTAGCACTTTATCTACCTCGTATCCCGTTATAGGAGGGATGTCTTCTGTACAGCTGTATGTATTTTCTGTTTCTAATTTTGAGTTGTCGGAATAAAGAGAACAGTAGAATTCTGTGCAGATTTCTATAATCTTCTGCCTATTATTATGTTTGGTTCCATGTGTGTCCAGTAAACTATTAATCCAAGGTTTGTTCCGAGAGATTCCCTGTTTTGCCACTCTTAACGATCGGTGTTTTTGCAGTGCCACTTTAACCAGATGTGTATTTAAGTTCCTAATATCCGTTCTAATAGCTTTCTTAACTTGTTTATCTATTAATCTATGTTGTTCTGACCCTATTACGTGCATGTTTCTCTGTTCAAGCAAGCAACGTGTACTCGTTGTAAGCTTAGTATTCTTTTTGCGTTTGGTTTTTATGCTGTTGCTGCTTTCGTTTTTTTGCTTTATTGGAATTAGTCTCCGGTATTGATTATTTTAAGAACCAACAGAGACGTGAATCAACTTTTTGTATTCTAAATCATGCATATATTTGATTGAATCTAAATTAAAATCACGGACACTGCTGAGAATTGTAAAAAACCTAAAACACTTTCAGATTTTGGGGTTATAATTAGGCCAATAGAAACATATTAACATAGCGTTAATTAGTTAAAACCCATTGGATTTTATCTTCAAACGTTTCATTAGATATAATGTACTATTAGGTAGTCAGAACCATTATTTCTTTATACTAATTTATTTGTAGTTAGGACCAATATAAAAAAGTACTCTGAGTAAAAAAAGTTTTAACTGTCATTATTATAAAATGTCAGTGTCATCTGTCAATTCATCGATTGTCAGTGCCAATGTTGCTCGTTTCACACAGCGCTTTCAATCGCTTTATTTTGCTTGTAACTAAAAACCTTATTCATAGATCAAGCGCTGAGAGAGCCTATTCAAAACGTCAAATTGAAACAAAAAATAATGGCGCTGGGGAATAAGACTGAAGTGAATTACTTTTTAAAATGTTTTCGAAATTATGAAGGGTCCGTTATAATGTAGTAATTGTAATGTAAATTATTAAAATACTAGTAATTATTGTAAAGGTTTCGTACGTGTTGATTCATAGGCAATTTTTTACAATGTCATTTGAACGACACGCCGCGTCAAAACTGTCAAGATTTTTTTTTCTATTTGGTTGCCCTTTGTGCATCATTCTTTTCTGGAGGCCATTTCAGTATCTGCTATTTTAGTAGAGCGCCATCCTTTTTAGTCCTACTAATCTGAAATACAAAATTAATGTATTAATTTGTTTTAAAATTATGGGTATGATACTCCCCGGCCGCGCCACACACGCGTGGAAAATTAAAAAAAACTTGTTTCTAGATTAATTGTACCATTTATGTAATAAATTATAATTATGCGTGTAATTTATTAAAATAATATTGTACCTCAACGAATAATGAAATATAATTAAATTTTGGTGGCGCGGCTGAGAGAGTACTCCCTGGCCGCGCTACCAAGAGTTATTCGGCGTACACGGACATGGTATATACTAAATAATTGTACGCATTATGTACTACCAAAAAACGTAATAATATTACGGAAAAACTTCATATCTTGAAATGAAAAAAGAAACATCAAATCATCCTATCAGCTGATCGGGATCGAAGTCTTGGCCGCAAAAAAACCCGATAACTCATACACACTGACTTTGAAATAATAACTGACTTTGAAACCAGTAAGGTCCTTCTCTAGACTTACTTCCCAGACTGTAAAATCGTGGAGTACAGGACGTGGGAGGCTGAACCAGAATGGACCCCAACGGATCAAGACTGTTCAAGAGCCCGCAATATAGTAACAGAAGACCGAACAAAGTGGGCTATGAACACCTTTGAGCCATACAAGTCGGCAGGGTTGGATGGCATCTTCCCAGCCCTGCTGCAGTGGGGGTCGATTATCTAATACCATGGCTAGTGGAGATCTATCGAGCCTGCATAGCACTTAGACAGATACCTCTCGCATGGCGCGAGGTAAAAGTAATTTTCATACCCAAACCAGAAAAAACCGATTAAACGCAACCCAAGGCTTATAGACCTATAAACCTCAATATCCTTTCTACTGAAAACCCTCGAGAGACTCTGTGATAGGAACAACCGAGATGGACTTCTTCGGATGAAACCACTCCACAAACACTACCATGCGTACTCCACAGGCAAATCAACAGAATCCGCGCTGCATAGCGTGGTTTCCACGCTATGCAAAATTAAATGCGCAGTGGACCACAAATGCTCAGCACTGGCAGCCTTCATTGACATCGAGGGCACCTTTGAGAAAACCATGTTCAACAGTATAAAGATGGCCCTCGATAGACAGCACAGACTCTACCCTGAGTGGCTGGATCACCAACATGCTAAAATTGAGAGCTGTACAAGTCACAGTAAATGACACTACGAGAGCCATCGTTGCGAAGGGCTGCCCGCAAGGAGGCTTCCTCTCGCCGCTTCTGTGGAACCTTGTAGTAGACAGTCTCATCAAAACACTCAACGACAAAGGTTACTACACGGTAGGTTACGCCGATGACATAACCATTATAATAAACGGCACCCACGAAAACACTTTGTGCAACCTCATGCGTCAAGCCCTAAAAATAGTAGAGGAATGGTGCAACAGGCACCAACTCTCAGTGAACCCTACAAAAACTGAACTGATTCTCTTCACAAAAAAGAGAAAGCTGACAACACTACAGCTACCACGATTCTTCGGAACAACCCTAAGCCTATCAACTGAAAATAAATACCTGGGCATCTTTTTAGACAATCAGCTGAACTGCAAGCATATCCCTGTGGCAGTACAAGCGACTGCTTGGCAGGAACTGGGGAATTAGCCCCAGGGTCACTTACTGGTTATAATCCAGAATCATCCGACCAATTATCACATCCGACCAATTATCACATACGACCAATTATACATGTGGCCCAGGACAGACCTGAGCACAGCCCAAAGGAATCTCTAAAAACTGCAGCGGTTTGCGTTGCAATCACTGGCAGTATGAGAACTACACCCAATGCCGCCCTACAGGCAATGCTTGGACTGTCTCCTCTGCACCTCATCGTGCGGGAGGAGGTGACCCTAGCCGCCTTTAGGCTCCATACCATGGCCTGGATCAGGGCCGGATGCGAGAGATCACTGCCGCCGATCTCCTCCACAAGGACATGGCGGTGCCTCGCCCAAGCCGGGCAGACCTCCACCGTGCACCAGCCGTCTGACGAAGCGGTCTGTAATGACTCTTTTGAAGAGCTTGCCCACCTCGTCGAGCAGGTCGATGGGCCGGTAAGTGGATGGAGAGTCTCGAGAGCCTTGAGAGATAACTGCAGCCGTCGACGCGCGTCGGTGGCAACCGTCGACGCGTCGACGGCTGCAGTTTCTCTGCCGTTGGGAACATGCCACTCGTGTGTAAGAGCTCTTAGGAACTTTGTAACGCAAAAGTAAATTAAATAGGTAGGTACCTAATTCGTAAATCGTGCCAGCCAGCCTTCCAGACCTTCCTAAATCATTGTTACGGCCCTGGCGACTTCAGTTGCAGGCAAATCTCTCATTCTGTATACAATACAATGTTTACTCTCCAAAAAAAACGAACAAAATGAGCTAGGGTCACCATTGACTACATAAACCAACTTCCTTATCAAAAACACTCAGAAGCGTAAAGTGTAAACAAACACTTACTGTAAAATTTCTGTTAGAAGGTTGAAACATGTCAAAAAAGCCCATAATATGCCCATAATGTTATATGAAAAAAGGGTAATCATTCAAATAACGGAACCACTTGTCGAAATGCCCACATATTTTTATAAAAAGGCACCTTTTTTGTGTTCCTCTAATTTTGCCGGTGTGTGTAGTTCGGATGCAGATAGTCCCAGTTAGTCAATTTGTTGGACGACTTCATTAGGATGGCAAAATTTTGATTTATAAATGAATTCAAACGACCAAATTAGTAATAGAACTTTTATGAAACGTTTATGAATACAAAATTTTTTCGAAGGTTTTATAGGCTTATTAACTAAATAATGTCTTAAAACCTTCGATAAGCTTTTTTTATAAATAAGACCGTCAGTATGTATGTATTTATGTTTTTTAAAAATCTGTATTTAGTTATATAGATCGATAGAATATTCTTTATTATGCACACCATACAAATTACAGAAATAAATTTAGAAATTTTACATAGGGTGACACAATGGGCGGTCTTATCGCTAAAAGCGATCTTTTGCAGACAACCTGTAAACCAGTAAATGAAATTTTAGCAATCACTCAAAAAGATAACAACGTTTTCCTGTAGCTACAACGGTTAGGTGCCTGCCCTTATTGCCCTGTCTCAAAATCCAACCTGTATAGCCCAAACAATTTGTACTTTATTTAATGGATAATTATTTGTAACTTATTTTATAATATGAGCCAATGTTATCCCACTACAGGTCAAATCCCTCTTATATATTTCTTTTCCAGATTTATAACGGGCTGGGGCCTACTATATCCACCATTTTGATAACATGGCTGGCTATGATTTTCTGGGCACCCGTTATTTGGCCCGATATAACAACATTGCCGGCTTGGACCAATGGTTTGTAATTAACTTTTTCCGCATTCTTAACAATATTTACAACAAATCATTCACATTCCATGTGTTAACCGTGCAAACCTATATAGCTTCCTATTTTTAATATATAGGTAATATATTTGTAACCTTTCACTAATAAACGTATAATGTACGTTCGTGGAGCTTGTTAAGGTGCGGGGGGACTGAAGAACGTGGGCGTGGGGCAGGGGAGCGCGGGCGCGCGACGTTAGCTGATCCGAGAGTAATCGTCGATGTGATCAAGGCAGCGCGTTCGTAGCACCTCCTCGTCCGCGACATTTCCAAATTAATCTTTACTCTTGGTTTCTTCATTACCTCCCCTACAATCTGGTTTTCGAGCCGAATCTGCTGGATGTTTCATACTCCACCGAAAACGCGAGCTATGGTGAATACACGGAGCACAGCAAAAAAAAATGAAGCACTTTATGGCGAAATGTCTAAGGGCGCTGAAAAGGCTTGGAAACTGCTGTTCAAGATGATTCGAGGCAACCAAACTCTAAAAGTAACCGTGATGAGAAGAAAAAGGACCCGAAACAGGTTGAAAAACCTAAATTTGTACCCGAACAAAGCGAAAAATTATACCGAGTTCCAACATAGGTCTACCCTCAAAGTCAGAAAAAATATCATAATCGAAATTTCGGTCATAGTCCGCAACGTCATCAGTGTTAGCTAGAAAGAAAAGACTGGAGTTAGAAGCAGCAGAAGCTAAGGCGAAAATACAAATGGAAATAATCGATAAAAGATTGGCTGCCGAGTTGGCCGAGCTAGAAAACGAAGAATACAGTTCACAATTGGAAGGAAGAGAAGAAGGAGATCATACTAAAGTTGAAGTGGAGAAGTGGCTAGAACGAAGTCATCGCAAACTGGAGGCAGAGGCTGCCCAGCCGCAGGATATAAAACTGGGCGACCTTGACCTTCCGCTACCGCTACTGGCGCAATGAACAGCAAGCATCAGAAAGCGCTCTCAGAGATCTGGCCGGATCGCATGCTCAAATGCTGAGCCGATTGAGTACACCTAAAGACTTAGCTGGTTTTGGAGGTGACCCGTTGGAGTGGCTGCAGTTTAAGCAAGCATACGAAGACTCAACAAAAGTGTGTAACTTCAGCAATCAGGAAAACTTAGACAACGGAAATGTTTACATGGAGCAGCCAAAAATGCTGTAACAGCACTGTTAATTAGTGCTACGCTACGTCACTGGAGGTCGTGATGTCTACGCTGGAGCTGCAATTTGGAAATTCAGATATTATCATAGCTCAAATTGTGTACTAGATCAACAAGCTTCAACCGATGGCCCAGGAATATCACAAAGAAATAGTAACGTTCTCTGTGAGTGTAAAAAACTATATCGCTGCTGTGCTCGCTATTGGTCAAGATGAGTACCTAAAAGGAACAAACGTGATATCAATTATCCTGTCTAAATTACCTACAGTACTTATCTCAAAATGGGCAGACTACAGTGGATAACTGTAGTCTGCCCATTTTGAGATAAGTAGCGATCATCAGTAGCGATAAGTCTTAGCTTGTGACATTATCCGAGTTTTTGTACCAAGTAAACTTGTATGTTATTGTGATATTTTCATTATTTAAAGTTTGTGCGCTTTTATAATTACGGTACAGTAGGTATTATCGTGAACGTCCACACCCATGTCACGGCATCATGACACCACAGGGAAGTAAAATGTAAATGTAAGATGCACACTACTTTTATGGGGTACTGCGTAAAATGTTATAATAAAATACCACTCGATATTCTTCAACTGAATGAGAAGAAATTTAAAACATGCATTAAACGCACACTATGTAGACAAGCATATTATAAGTTGGATGATTATATCATAGATTAAAATGCTTGGCTTAATGCTGGTCCTGCTCCACAGCCAATTGGGCTCACTAGTTAAAAAAAAAAAAAATGTTTGGAAGAGTTGCTTCCCCTTTTTATTTTTCTGACATTACAAACTTAATGTTTATTTTTTATTTGCTTTGAGTTTAAGTTTGAGTTTGAAGAAAATATAATATGTAGACGCCTTTAAATTTCCGTCCACGATAACGTGCACGTATTTCCATACATTTTATGGACGTGGACGTGAATGCCTACGATAATATCGTCACGTTATAAATTATAAAAACGCATAATCTCCAATTCTTTTGTCATCTACACGTCCTCATTTTTGAACATAATTATAAACTTCCACACAAACTGTCATCCCCTACTTAACCCTTTTAGGGGATGAATTTTCAATAATCCGCAAGTGCTGACTTTTGGAATTTAGGGAACTCTTCAGGGAAATCAATTTAAGATTTTTATTAATGAGTTTTTTTTTTACAGTTTAAGAACAACGGAACGGATTTTGGCCCACCTTACCACGTTTGTTGGCTGTGATGGTATACAGATGGATGGTGGTAACTGCCCATTTTCTTGCTGACTGTGAATTTTTTTTCAAACTCTGAATGCAGATAAAAATTTTCAAAAAGTTAAGGACAGTCTCCTTATGCCCGGTTTCTGAGTCACTTTTAACGGTGGTTTATCTATTCGTTAGCGCTATTGGTTCGATAACTCGTGAAAGTGCGTTTCCGAACACCGCAATGTAAGCTAACTCCGTTTAAACTTCTGTTAACTTAACTGACCAATGTGCCGTTTATCGGTTCCATAACTATATTTGAAGTTTCATTTCATGGACTACATCAACTTTTAGGTTATACTAGCGTATATTATTGAATTAAATTGCCAGTGAAAGCTAAATACATATTAAAAATGATTAAAAAGAAAATACAATGAGTGTTAGTATAATGAATACGATAGTTCATCAGTCTGATTCGGAAGTACTGGAGTTTATTTTTAATATAAGTTTCAGTAAAATTAAATAAATAATTTAATATGAGATATCGCTTTGATAAGAACACTGTGATGAAATTATCAGCCCTGCTCTAACTTCCGTTATGCATCGCAAATATGTATTGTCTGTTACGGAAGACATTTTTATCGCATTACGATTGTACGCTACTTTCATTCCATTGTTATTTAACGAATGGATAATATTTAAAGAATGGATAAAGCACAAACGATTGGAAAGATAAATAGACTTATAACTTAAAATCAAACGGCAAAGCAAAAATAATACCATGCGGAACAAAAACAATGAAGTGAAGCTAGAGACTAGAAACGTTTCGTTAAAAAAAAGACAATTATTATCCGCCCTTAAATAACGACATATCATATTTTTTTAACTGAAAAAGTGTTAAGCCACTAAAAAAAAAATATAATAAATAAAAACTAGTATTAAAGACGAATTAAAATAATAAAAACAATTTTAGACGTGATCTCTTACACAGAGCCATCTAGCGGCAAGTAAAGAACTAGTTATCGGTTTCATAGTTATTGAATGGTTTGTTGCGTATTCAGAAACACAGTGACAGTTAACCAACGTTTGTCTTAAGCTTTGTGTTTAACTTTAATGAATAAATAGCTATTGAGAATTTGTCTGGGGAACTCAGAAACCGGGCATTAGACCGTTTTTCTGTAGCTACAACGGTTTAAGGTAGCTGCTCTTACTGCCCCATTTCAAAACCACCCCCATTGCACCCTTTATGTATTTGATATTCCATAATTCTAAGGTATTAATGAGACCATGTCAAATAATCGACCGCCATATGAATTATTTTCCAAGTTTTTTTTTTTGTTTTCATTTTACGTTCAAAATAATATTCTACAAAAGCACGATTATTTATGTAAAATACCCTTACGTTAAATAACAATACGAATTAAAAAATAATAATTGGTGCATGTCCACCCTCGATAACGTCCCCACGACTCCGAGCGCGAACCGATTTAAAAAATCCCAAATACAAGTATATATGATATAATTATTCTTTTTACAGGACCATTACAAATTGACTATTTTAAATTGATTACAGGCAAATTCGGATAACCCCCGTTAACATTTAATATTTCGTGGTCCTATCTGATTATATTTTTTAATGTAGGTAGGTACCACAAGCTACCTAGGTAATAAGGCTGCTTTTCCACCAGAGATGTGCTATGCTACGTTGCTATGGATGCGTGTGACATCTACCAATCATATTCATTCGCTATGTGGACCAATAGGGGACCAATTAATATGATTGGTGGATATCAAACGCATCCATAGCAACGTAGCAAAGCACATCTCTGGTGGAAAGGCACCCTTAAGCTTCGTGCAAACTAGCGCGACGCGACACCGGTTATTGTTATACCGTGAAGTTTTCTTAGAAATTGTATTGTTCGAGTCACGTCACGCCATTGCATCGCGCTGGTCTGCACGAGCCTTAATATTGTAATATATTATTGTTACAGGTAAAATATTCCATACTATCTGTTATAATATGCTCCATAATTTTATATCTTGCTTAAATCCTGTATGCTCCATTTTTGTGGGATCCTAGAGGAGAGGGCTTCATGCCAGTCATGCCTACTACAAATGTGAAGACAGATCCGAACGTACCTCCAAAAGATGTTGTTAATGATGCAGCTACATTGATGAACATACATCTTTATAATATTAAAGGAAGTTGTTTTAATTTAATTTGTGTGGCTATAGAGCTTAGTACAGTAGGACACAATTTAGATGTAGCATAAATTTGAACATTTGCATTCATTCGTTTCAATTTTACGAATCCATTTGGTTATATGACTTCACAAGTTATTGCGTTTGCGTAAAGAGCATTTTCACCTAAAGCTACTATAAATACTGGTGATATTAAAGGCGTACTCAGTTCAGAAAATCGGTTCTACGAATTTTACCGATGCTACATCTAAGTTGCGTCGTACTGTACCAGCGTTAAGTTTTTCTGCTAATGTAAGTACATATTTGAAATCGGAAAATGTTGTTTTATTTTCTGATAAAGGTGGAGCCAGAAGCCTCGCAAACACAACATTACGCCCTTTTTCTAATGCCCCGTTATCAAAAAAGTCCTAAAAGCAAAAGGTACAGTCATATTTAGCTGGCCCCCCTGAGCCACAGCAACGAAACCGATGTAGAGCTAGAGACTATTATGTAATTGTCTAATCAATCAGTCATTTTAGCCTTTGTTTCTCATTGTATTTCTAAAACATCTTCTGAAAGTCAAAAGTGGTGTCATGCTCTGCCGCAGAGCCACCATTTTAGAAACCGATCAATTATATCTTAAAATAATGTACGTTAAACGAACATAATGTACGTATACCGTTATCGCTGTACGTGCATTAGGTATTGATAAAATTGATATTTATTGTGGCTCTGCTGCATACTCTCTAGCAGAGCCACACAGAACATGTACTCAGGAAAGATTAACTCTACTGTTTTTTTATGAAAACTGTTGTACGAATAGTGTTTATTGCGTACGTGTTGAAAAATATCACTATTAGACATTGGATTTATTTATTTTAACTTTACTAAAATTTTCATAGAAAGCGCCTGGTTGTTATGTGCAGCAAAATGTTCTGTAGCCATTGCTATATTTATGATTAGGCGCACAACTATAAATATTATGAACGAGGAAAATTACGCATGTTATTTATTACATATTATTACTAGATTTATTTACTTTTCGCATGTGCATATAAATTATATTCAACCTATTTTCAATGATCTTGTTTTTTTTTTTTTTTACATTTTTAAATTAAAAAAATTAAACTACAGAAAAGATAGTATCACTGTGCGTTTGCACTGGCGAAACATCGCAACAAAACAGACAGTTGACAGAAAATAGAGATTCCAACATGTTTTGTCGTGAATGTTTCGCCAGTGCAAACGCAAAGTTAGAAAAAATTTGAAGTTTTGCGATACTTCCATGCACTTTCAATACCAAATTAGTGACGTTAGTATTCAGTGGGAATTTACGTGTTGTATTCCAATTTACATCCATTATTTATCAAATTACAATTATGAAGCGTGCAAAATGTTTGTCAGTGTGCTTAGAAGAACAAAAAAGCAGCATTTAAGGACGTCAAATACTTATTTACAAATGTAAAAAAGTTGCCATCGAGTGAGGGTAGTGTTTTTAAGGAAATAAGTAAGAATTTGTCGTTTCGTTGTTTTTAAGGAAATTAGTAAGAATTTGTCATTTCGTATGACACCAAAAGAGCCCTCAGCATCTATCTGCAAAGAGACACTTCATTGATTTTTTTGGTGATGAAAACTTAATAATGAAGCAAGATAATGAAGGTTCCAAAGTTGTCTTCTCGTAAAACGAAACAACTATCTTCACAAATGCAAAACCAGTATCCTATTGTCATGCGAAACAAAATGATTAATTCTTCTATGCAAGATGACGAAACACGTGAACCACCGAGTTCGCGTATTACCAGTCAGTTTCCCTCAGTCGTCAGTTTATGTAATTCGCCAGTTTCGTTAATAAGTCAGTTTCACTGATTCGTCAGTTTTGCCGATTAATCGACGAAAACTGGCAAACACTAGAAACTGTCGAGTTAACGCAACTGTCTAATCGGCAAAACTGACTAATCAACGAAACTGATGAATTAAATAAACTGACGACTGAGGGAAACTGACCAGTAACACGCGGACTCCATTTCATTGCCAGTTACCAGTATAGGCTTCACGTTGTGCCACGAATCACGGTCTACACTAGAAGACTCCACGTTGACGTTATTAGTAATGCTATCGCTACTAGAACTTACATCGTCCTCACCGTTTATAGATTCAGCGCTGTTGGAACCTTCATTATCTTGCAAGTTTTCATCACCAAAAAAATCAGTGAAGTGTCTCTGCAGATAGATATAGGGCTTTTGGTGTCATACGAACGAGGAGGCGAAACGCCGGGGCGTAACTCCGCTGCCGCGAGAAATCACGGCACAGCGGACAGAGCTCCGGCGGGATCTCATGGCGGCATGGAGAGTGCAATTGTCGCAACCCAGCGCTGGGCACACCACAATTGCGGCGATAAGTCCCCTCTTTAAGGAATGGCTAGAGAGGCGCCATGGCGTCCTCACCTTCCGCCTGACGCAGGTCCTCACCGGACACGGCTGTTTCGGGAGGTTCCTGTTCCGAATAAGGCGGGAGGAAACGCCCGGGTGTCACCACTGGAGAGAGAGAGAGGACATAACTGCAATCTAATTCCGTACATCGATACATTAAGCTTTGTAAATAGTATTAGCCAATTAATTTAAAAAAAATATGATTAAGAAGCAAATCTATAACAGCAAAAAAAAAAAAGTATTAAAAATCAAAAATCAAAATCAAAAGTCATTTATTCAAACTAGGCTGAGAATCAGCACTTTTCGAACGTCAAAATTACATAAGACAGTCCCCCAAAACGCCCACCCTTCACCACTTCCTAGTGCGTTAGCTGGGAAGAAGTGGCGCAACAAACTCCCCAGCAGCACAGCTGTCTGTTCAGTTAGAAGAACAAAAAAAAGATTCTATATAATAGTATTCAAAATAATTTACATTACGCAACACAAAACATAATTTAAATTATTAGCCATATATAAGCTAGCACACGCCAATATACCAAACAAAATCATCGAGAACTATACTCAGGCAGAAAACAAAACGTAAACAGATAAAGGGCGTGCCCGCCTTCGATCAATAATGCATTATTATCAATAGTGCATTATTGATCGAAGGTGCCCGCTTACATATAGTCTCAGAGTATTAACTAAAGCATAGAGGGAGCGTGAAATTTCAGTATAGTTATACTGTTTATACTTATCAAATTCAGTGTGAAAAACAAGGACAGATATATTGTTATAAGGGTTGCTTATGGCAAAGCTGTCCACTTTTTTGTCTCGGTAGTGATGTGCCGTATTTTGCAGAGGTATCGATATAAATTTATTTTAGACAGGAAATTTACTTATTGAATTGAATGTACGTTAGTGTCATGTCATACATTCCATGGATGATAAAATCAAAGAATACACTGTTTGTTTAAAAACGTTCTGGTTCCAACAGGCTTTTACATGTTAATCCTATTCTTCTTCTTGTCGAGACACTGATGTCAGTTTTTGTACCGCTTTCCAAGCTCCAATGTTAGTAACGACCATTAGTTCGCAGCTTATCGTTCCTTCCGAAGCATGAAACTATCTTACTTATCTTTTTACCGATTTAAAAAAAAAGGTTATCAATTCGATATGTACGAGTATGTATCTAATATTGTTGGAATTGCACATTATTCATATTACTCTATGTGGGCTTCTAAACACGTGAACCAAATTTCATAAGTGTATCTATGTATGTTTGTCCACGAATTTCTCAGACATTCGTAATCGGATCATGGTCATTCTTTTTTTATTGGATTTTTATCTTTCAACTTAGGAAACAGTACAAGTTTCATCAAAATAGGTTCAGCAGTTGTCAAGATATGGAACATATAACCGAGCTCCTTAACGACAGTACGAATGTGTAAATTGTGTTCGTATGGGTATTTTGTCAATCCTTTAGATACCATAAATAGAACTTACAAATTTTTTAGTGATGGTATACCAAAACTAAAAAGAGAAATATAATAAATTTTGCACAAAAAATAAACCGACTTCCACACTAAAAAGCAAAAACAACTTTCGTTTCGGAATTCTGTGTCACAAAACGACAAAAAAATAAGAGGGAGAGAGAAGATAACGACTTTCGAAACGAAAGCTATTTTTGCTTTTAGTGTTTTGCTTTGGAAGTCGGTTAATTTATTGTGGAAAAGATTTTTTGCCTAAAATTTATGCAATGAAATAGAAACAATCGGATCAAAACGGATTTTTATAAATAAAATAATAAAGAGAGGAGAAGAAAGCAGTTTAAATTATTCGATTTTTAATCGAATAAATAAAAAAAAAATAATCAGCCATGGCAGCTAAGAGTTGACCAGTCCCAACTGACGGCGCCCGTTCACGAACATGACGCATGTATCAGCACCATTCAGCTCAACCATACAATTATATGCAAAATTTCTGAAAACAACAAAGAAAACAAACTTGGCGTGTTGTGTTACTTGTGTTTTATCTACTATACTTTATTTATAGCCAAAAATACATATCAATATACATTAGGTAAATTATATAGTAAAGTTAAACAATTGGTAAAATTTAACACGTTCACAGTCCCCATACAAACCATTTAGTAGACACCTTTTTTTTTGGTGGGAAATTGGCAAATAACTTATCCCGCTCTGGGTGGAGCGGATTAATTGAGCAATTTTAAACTTTATGTCTGACTGCCGCCGAGGGGAAAAAGATTGAATAACCCTGGCGAATACCAAAAACATAAGATCCGTGGCATCTGCTGCTTGGAATAGTTTTTTTTTTTTTTACGCTAAATACTCCAAAACCCGGTCCGTATTCAAATTAGGGTTTTCTGGCAAATTTTCTGCAGCACGAAGATGTCGTCCGCGTCGTCGTCGCGGCGTTGTTGCCTGAACTGCAGATATGTGATATATATCATATCACTCCCGTTCTAGAGTCGTTTCGTTAGACACATTCTCAGAAAGGTTAGAAATTGTCGGTGCGAAGCTAACATGGGGTTTCATAAACTTTCCACCTCCCAAACCATGGCCTCGGCCCATTGACTGTTAACGTATCTGGCTCCTTGGCCAGTAGCTGTTTTTTGGGTCCTTAAGTGACGCGAGTAACTGTCACGAATTTCTTTCCACTTAATCTTTACAGCATCGACAAAAAAAAATGGAATAACCGTTATAAATATTGTTTTCAACACACTTGCTTTAGTGTGGGAAAGTACGCCACAGATAACTATGGAAAAAAAATATATAGGTAATAATAATTAAAAATTGATTTGTGGTGACATCCTAATTTCAGATTGATTGATTGATTGATTGATTTTATGTATCTAGGTCTTATATCTATAGCTGTGGGTCCCAGCATAAGAAAACTTCACGGTAACTTTGAATGTAATTAAAGTTTGTTGTTTGGTACTGTATTTAAGGTTTGTAAACAGAACTTTTAGTTCACTAAGCTAAGGTTCGCTCAGGATTTTTTTCTTCGCACACTCGATTTTCAACGCACTGCTTAGCGCTGATACTTGAAAATCCATAGTGAATTTTTTTGACGCGTTGGGTTGTTGTCTGTTCAATGCTCGGCTCAACACCGAGAGTTGAAAATCAGATAAAAAAAATTGCCGGTGCGTACCTGGGCTGTCCTCAATTTATCATCTTAAAGCACCGCTAAACTGTTCCACAAATTATATATAGAAATATGTCAAGGGGCGCCTTTTAACAGGTTTGTCACGTAGGCGTAGGCGAACACAACAAAAAGGATTTGTATTTTTAATAATTCTATAGCCGTGGCTATAAAATTAGGTCCATGGAGGTGAATTTAACATGGCATCGCCTTCTGTTTTCGTCGTTAGGGCCATCACAAACTAAAGGCTGGCCGCACCGCGCTTTTTAGAGCTCACAAACCAAATAGTAAAATCGGCCAACTGCTAGCCGGACTCGCACACGAAGAATTCCGTACCGTATGAAGATCGAGCAAAAAAAGCCGAAAAAAACACCTACAATTATTTACCTTATATTTTTTTGGAGAAATACACAATCTGTGGAAATTTCAACTATCTACCTATTGCGGTTCATGATATATAGCCCGCTGACAGACAGACGGACGGACGGACAGCGGAGGCTTAGTAAATAGGGTTCCGTTTGGGACCCTTCGGGTACGGAACTCTAAAAACGGAACCTTTACAATTTCGTCCTGTCCTTGTCTTGGCAATCCATAATTATGTCGTCATCGGCAGGCATTGGAATAGTTGCCCTCCAAGCAATGCTACCGAAGGGCCTATGCGTGCGATCCGTACGATGGGATTAGTGGACGCACATGACTTCCTATACTAAGAATACTAATATCCTGTTGATGAAATCCATCTGAAGCGTACGATGCGGAACTGTGAAGTGATGAGGACGTGTTGTACTATAGTACTGACTTACTATTCTATAGTAGACGCTTACCTTTATGGGCCACCCTGTTAAACAGAGGTCTATGAAAACCTCAAACTCACAAACCTTTTCATAAAAAAATGACTTTTGTTTTACGAGATATTCAATTTTTTTCTAAACTTGACAAATATCCGCTCAACTCAAACACAAAATGATTATTTTATTTAGATTCTAAGCCAGATATATAAATCGATGAAGATACCGGTACCAAGCCGGTACCTATATTAAGTGTTTTGTGGAAAAATACTACTACACAAAAATGGGATCGTAAGTATTGCATGTAATTATGCATTTCAGTAAGTAGTAGAGTCTGCGCCACCACTGAAGGCCTTTTGACGCGGTGCTATTGTTTATGTTATTGCATTTAAAAAAATGTAGTTGTATGTGTGTTGTTGTTGTGTTGTATGTGCCGACAGCATTAGTCAAAGGGCGCGCATCGCTTATGTGTGTGTGTAACCGGTATTAAAACGGTAACCTAAATAGAGGTAAAATGTTCTTACTTCGTCTTGGTTACCCAGATAACGGTAAATTTAGTTGTAGAAGTAACCACAATTCTTCGATACCTGTTGCGTAATTTATAACGGTTTTCGGTCCCTTCGTCTTGGTTACCCAGATAACGGTAAACTTAGTTGTAGAAGTAACCACAATTCTTCGATACCTGTTCCGTAATTTATAACGGTTTTCGGTCCCTAATTAAAAGGCAATTTTGAATGTCAAAAGGACATCATCCGTTTTAGTCCAAATATAAAAGCTCTGGCAATTTTTTTTTTTGTTATATTCGGTTAATCCTTGTTCGAGTGAGCATTTTTTTATTATAAACCAAAGCTGTAGGGCATTGGCCTTGGTTTTATTTGATTTATCTAAATTTAATTCTTTGTTAAATCTTTCTTTTCATACATTTTCTAATGAATAAGCTAGTTTAGTACAGTTTTTGGGAAACCAGTTAGTAATGTTCCTTGTGGTTTATTTTCTTGAAAATATGTATATTTGCGCGAAATATTAACATTAAAAGAACTCATTTCTCATTTTATAAAATAATTTAATTTAGATAGGTGGCAGTAGCCCACCAGTCACAACACCCAAATACAACTTAACGAAATTATAAGGGTTCCGTTTTTGATATTTGGCTATGGTACTTTAAAAACTGTCAAAAATTCAAAATTGGTTTGCAGGCTAAGACATAAACTTCGTATTTCAGTTTGGTCGAATTCGCACTAATAATAATATCTATTTATTTTATTACCTAATTTCGATATTTTTTTTTTGTTTCAGGTATAATCCATTGTAAGTGTTTTATTTTCTTATTAGTGTTTTTGTCTTAGTTAGACGTGATAAGATGGCCGACATACAACGTGAACGTGACGCAGAAAACCGACTCCAACCATCTTAGCGGCCGTCCATATGGCCCTATATACTGCACAATATTTTCTAGTAAAAAATTGGGATCACACGTCAGTATCACCTACACTGTTTATAATAAAAGAAAAGCAAGTATGAAACTGCCATATTATGATCTCAAAATTATACAGTAAATTATCATAGGTAGGTACTGATCAAAGCCATGTGAACGAGGGCTAAAGGTCATCACTCATAACAGCACCGCTCCGACACAGCGAATAACTTTTTTAAGCTTATCGGCTATAATATCACATATTATTATCAGCTCGGCACCGGATCAGCGTCACTTCGCCTCATCGACTCAACATCAACAGCAGCAACAACAACCCAATGTAGGAATGTAACTGGATCGGCTGACGCGCTGGGGGGACATCGCGCCGGCGCAGATACCACGCTTTCGGCTAGGCGTAACCCTGGCCACAGAGACGTGCAAGCGCGGCGACACGCCGGCGCTCGGCGCCGGCGCACAGTGGATTGTCCCCATAGAAGATGGGCGTAGGCACCTTGTAATAACAAAACCGATAAATAAAAATAAAAAATCCTATCGTATTCCTTTATCAAAAAACTACAAATGTTGTTATGAGACTTATCTAATTTGACTCATATTTCAGGAGAAAATCGATAAAAAGTGTTTTCTTAGTGGAGCAGCCTAAAATAAATTATTAAAATTATAAAAAAAAAAAAAAAGTACTTTCATCAATCACGGGAAAGTATATTTTACATTAAGTATTAAATTCAATTATATTATACCTAGCTGCGCGGTTTCACCTGCATAAGTCTTGATCCCGTGGAAATGTTGGGATAAAAAGTATCCTATGTCCTAAGGTCTACCCATGTGCCAAATTTCATCCAAAACCTAACAAACAAACAAGCAAACTCACTTTCGCATTATTAGTTGGTTATTGCGCCCTATTTTGGAATTAAATGTACCTAGGTACACATACACTTTATTTTGGTTCACATACACTTTATTTTGGTTCAAGCCTAATGAAAATTAATGGTTGCCATGGTATTTTTGTCATGCTATGTATTTTTTTTAATAAAATGAAAATGGATTATATCTCAAAAAATGCACCATTGGGCCATCAAGTGTCTTTGGACAATATGTGCCACTTAGTAAATAGATACCTACTAATTATAATAGACATGACTAACCGAAACAAGGCGAAACTCAGACGGTGGGGGAGTTTAAAGTGTCCATTTCCATACTGAGAAAACACTTTTTACCGATTTTCTCCTAAAATATGAGTCGAATTAGATAAACTCTCATCACAACATTTTGTCAAACGTTTTTGATAAAGGAATGCGAAAGCATAATTTTTTTTCAATATCGATTTTTATATCACAAGCTGCCTACGTCCAACTTCTTCTATGGGGATAGATAGACTGTGCGACGACCCTAGGCGACACGTCCCGCCGTATGCTCGCTAACGCTAAGTCGTAGCCGCGGTGATGCCCGCCAGAAGCTCGGTGTCTAGCTAATCCCAAGCCAAAGCGAAAAATAAAGGTGCCTACAGATACATATTTTTAAAATCTGTCAGCGTCATACAGATTAATGACGAAAAATAAAATTTTGTTCGATACACGTGTCGATCGTCAAAATCGAGCAAATCTCTGTTATCTATGTTTCCGTAAGTACATTTAATGTGCGTCGATATTGTGCGCATATAATGTGATCGGGTTAAGCGATCGATCCGGCACCGAGCTGATATGTGTGCGTTTACCTTTAATTAAAAGCGCTATTATAAAACACAATTTTGCATTTGCATGATGTAACAAAAACGACGTGTTTGATGGTGATCTGGGATGAGGTTTATGAGTGATAATTAAAAATGGTTTTCCCATCAAACACGTAAATACAACCTTGATCTATTTTATGACTTGAAGGTTGCTGGAGCAATTGCAACAACCATTGTACATAATAATATTATGTTTTTAGCAAAAAAGCGGCACCTAAAAAAACCCCGGTCGGTGGCTTTGGCGTACGATTAAAAAATATGGCGAAATACCACTTCAAGGGTATAATTGGCACGATAGTACCAATATGTGTATGTGCACCTATAATAGAAAAAGATAATGTGAGTAAAAATACCTAAATACCCATGATCATAAAATAAGTTTTCAATGTTCTCACATTTTTTAGGGTTCCGGAGTAAACAAGGAACCCTTATAGTTTCGACATGTCCGTCTGTCTGTCTGTCCGTCTGTCCGTCTGTCCGTCTGTCTGTCCGCGGCTTAGCTCAGACACGGTTAGTACTAGAAAGCTGTAATTTGGCATGGGTATAATCAAGGATTTTTTTTTCTCGTCTATCCCATAGTGTGGGGTCGTTCAAAAATATTGAGAGTTTGTGAAAACCATTTTTCGATTCAGGGATCCGTTCGCGAAATATTAAGCTGAGTGTTAATTTTTGTTAGAGTCAAGTGTCTCCCCCCCCCCCCAAGCCAGCTAAATGGTTGGTTTTGGATATGTGAAAAAATTCACCGCAGTAGGTAGTATATAAATTAAATAACGAAATTAAAAAGAAAATTATCACAGCTTTACAAGTTAACGAGTAATAATCGACCAACTTAAATTTGCGGTTGCTTCGCGCCGCGCGGCAATGGATCTTTGGACCACAAGATCGGTCGTACGTTAACTATAAGTAATATTGTAACGAAGGAAAGTTAAACCAGAAATATATTTCGAGCCTAATAATTGAAGAAGCCCCTGCCTTCCTCCTGTCCTCATTGCCAAAGCATTGGTCCTTCGAGCTGGATCAAGATATCAGCCACGTATATTATTAAGGCTTGACAAAACTTTTATCTGGTGAATGAAATCAGCCTAATCTTGTCCTGTTTTATTAAAAAAAATGCGATCCCTTTTCATCGTGATTTTCATTAGATTTTATCATTTTGACATACTTTATTAGGTACAATACCACTAACAAAGTCACAAATATTCTGCTTTTGTATTCAAGCTTGACCACGATTTAACGCTTTAGTTAACCGCACAGCAAAAAAGGCAGGACGTCTCTCGAAATCCTCAGTGATCTAAATGGTATTCGTTACTTTTAATAATTTTTTGGAAAGAAGTTCACACCACCTCAGCAAAATTACTCGACGTTCGACAGAGAACTTCAAACAATCTACATGGCTGTCAAGCATTTCAGAAAATATTTGAAGGTCGTGAACTCATTTTATTCACTGACCACAAGCCACTCACGTACGCCATGCAAAATATTTCGTCTGATTCTGAGACTCCACGCTGACGAAAACAACTATTATTCATCAGTGAATTTACAAACGATTTACGACACATAAGTGGGCGAGACAATGAAGTTGCAGACGCACTATCACGTGTCTATGCATTAGCTGTCCGAACCCGATCGATTATAAAGCACTCGCTCAAGCACAAGCAAAGGATAAGGACATAGCCGAACTATAGCAGCAATCGAATGTCCAATTGAAGAAAATAATGTTACCCGGCTCATCTCAGCAAATATACATGATGTTCGTCCATACTTACCTCAAGAGTTCCGTATTATCGCATTCAACGCCATCCACGGACTCAGCCACCCCGGTATACGAACTAATCGTAGTTCGTATACCGGGGTGGCTCTTCTCTGCCGAGAAGATACTTTTGGCCATCCATGAATACAGACGTCATGGGTTCAAACATGCGTCGCCTGTCAACGGTCCAAGATACAACGGCATACATCAAGTGCTACGTTCGAACAGTCACATCGCTTCGAACACTTTCACGTAGATATCGTAGGACCCCTACTAACATCGCCTAATGGTCATCGTTACGTTATCACAATGATCGACCGTGCTACACGCTGGCCCGAAGCACACTGTGTTTGACATGACTGCTGAGACCGTTCTTCTTTCTTTTCGTGTGGTTAGTGACTAACCTGGTGTCAGAGTTTTCAAGCTGCCCATGGGCCTCTGACATGGCTTCACATGCCGTCGAGAAATATGTTTCAGGCATGCGGGCATGCTGAGACCGTTGCCAAGACGATATATGAAGGGTGGATTGCAAGATTTGGCTGTCCGGCTAGGATGACAACAGATCTAGGCCGACAGTTTGAAAGCCACTTATTCAATGCGCTAACCAGATTATTTGGAATCAAGAAGCTACGAACTACGCCGTATCATCCGCATACGGCATAATAGAACGTTGGCATCGTTGCATGAAGACTGCTCTCACTGCTCGTCTCAGTAAACAAAGTTGGACTGAAGAATTACTCACCGTATTACTGGGACTGCGTACTGCAAACAGAACCGACACAGATTTAAGCGCAGCCGAACTAACGTACGGTCAAAATGTACGGCTGCCGGGTGATTGACGTGACGTCACCAGCAGACACCATGGACAGTTGTAATTACGACAAAAAGTTAAGAATGTCAATCAACAATATTCGTCCGGTACACGCACAGTCGCATGACACAAATTGCCCTGTGACCCTGTGACCCTGTGCCCGCGACCTACAAACGTGTAAGCAGGTGTTCGTGCGCGTCGATGTTGAAGAAACCATTACAGCCTCCATAGGATGGTCCATACAACGCAGAGATAGCAAAACATCCACCCTACAACTGCCTGGAAGACAAACAGTAATATCAATTGATCGCCTGAAGCCAGCTTTCATCGCATGCGAAGCAGACACCACCGTAATGAATGTTCCTACAAGCTCAGATGGCATAAAAACATCGCGCTCCGGCTCAGTCATCAAACCACCGTACACTTCGCTTGAGGGGGGGAGCACTGCCAAAGCGCACTTTTTTTTTTTTCTATGGCATCTTGCACGTGACCACTAAGGTTGTGGCTGCTTAACCTTAGTTTCCTGTATCTGCCTTAAGCTTCTACACTCAAAAGCTCCAGCCAGGGGCAAAACTATTCTAAATTAATACTAGGCGATCGCTCGTTAATGGCACCCGATGGCAGCAAGATGGGACAGGCTGGATCAAGGATATATTATGATTAATAGGGGAATTTAATACTACAGGCTCAGCAACGACGCGGGCTGGCGCATCGTCGAGCAAGGGTCGGGGCGAGTATCATTTACTCGGGAGGGTCGCGGTCGCAATCGCGGAGGACCTCAGCGGCGAGGTCAGTATGACTGGTGTCGTCTGTGTTTGTATACTGTACTGGTGCCTACCTACTGCTCAATATGCCAATATGCCTCGGGCGGCGGATTTGATTAATGTTAGAGGGGACATAATTGGCTGCCTCGACACCCAGAGGGTTGCGATGTTTGGTGACAGAGTCGCGAAGTAACGCTTGGACATGCGTTTTAGAAACTGATGGATAGTGGGGATCTTGAGGTCGAGATGGAGGATCTAATTTCTAATATACTAGGGGGATCCCGTGGCCTTTGATTTTTGTATTCAATCGTGTGCATCTTATACTAGTACATCTGAAACTTTTAATAGTTATTTATGCTATACTCGTAAGTGCGGAAGGTAGGTGATTTCCGGTGATTTTCGGAAATCATCTTACGCACGTGTATCATACAACATTTTACTATACATTGTGAGAGAAAAAAAAAAAAACGAGTGAGCCTTACGATGATGTGTAACATCTAACATAATGACGACGTATATAAATGATAAAAACAACATTCATGACTTTGACTTTCGACTTCGACTTCGACTTCGACTTCGACTTGACTTTGACTTTGACTTCGACTTCGACTTTGACTTTGACTCCGCCATTGCCATCGCCATCGTTATCGCCATCGTCATCGCCATCGTCATCGATATCGTCATCGCCATCACCATCGCCATCGCCTTCGCCACCGTCATCGTTATCGTCATCATCTGATTTGTAAAACTTTTCTCAAATAATAAAAACTCTTTGCAACGGGCTGACGACGGCCACAAAAATTAAAAAAAAACAGAAAAGTAAAAAGCACTAGTGAAAAAAGTGACACTTTCCGCACTAATTAACTGCTTGGAAAAGGCTCTTTTCAAGCAAATGCATTGTAAAATATATTTTCGGTGTTCTCTCGTCATCATCACCTACTATCAACTGCTAAAATGCTATCAACTTTCCGCCCTGCAAATGCTTGCTCAAAAACCCTCTGGGCTTCCCCAACCATAAGTGTATAAATATAGTATTACTTATGTATTACTATTTCACTATTTGTTTTAGGATAATTTAAAACTTCAGTGTATGTGGGGGACGATGCTGTGGTGCTACCTGATGCAGCCAGTGTGTGTTTTCGTCACATCGATGATTCCTCTATTTGCGCTGCCCTTTGGTGGCATAATGAATTCCTTTTTGACTGCTAGCGCTTACATGAACGTAAGCTGTTTTAATATTCATAGTAATTATTACACTACTATTATTAGCGCTACTGCTGAGCATGACGTCCTTTTTTTTTTTTTTTTTTTTTTGGGTGGGAAATCATCAAATGACTCCTCCCGCTCTGGGCAGAGCGAGAGGGAGTGTCAGACTTTTACTGACTAAAACCCACCCGTGTTCCTTCCGTTGCCTATGTGCTGGGGCCGCGATATCCCTTTCGGACAGACCCGCAACCCCAGCAGGCGAGCATGACGTCCTGGGTTCGATAACAGGGTTGGGCTAAATGTTATTGGGTTTTTCCATCTGGAATTGCTCAGTAGCAGCCCGGAGTCTGGATTTGTGCCTGGTTGATGGCAATAGGGTCACCCCTTATTACATGGGGCTTAAATATAATTGGAGAAATGTGGGTATACTATACCTCTGCCTAACCCTTCAGGGAAGGCCTCCTCTCTGTGAGATGAGTGGTGATGAAATAATTTACACAAAGTAGAGCACCTGTCAAGGTTTGAACCTAAAACTCGGTAAGTCGCGGCCGACACCACTCGGCCACCACTGCTCTACCTATACAGACAGTGAGCAAGTGTAATATTCTAAAAACATAGAAAGTAAAGAATATCACTGTATGTTGACAATTGACTAACTAGGTACACTAACTACTCGTTATTAGTAGGTATACAGTGTCTTTTCTTAACTATCCTATAAATTCTGATTTCCCGATATGTTATGATGATGAGTAATTATTACAATATTTAGCTATCTGTTATTTCCATTACCTGGACAAACGTATTTCTATAATTAACATCACAGATACCTAATTCTCGCCTAGATACAATATTAAATGCTAGACAGAGGGTTGCAATAAACAGTGCGCTATCTGTGAGGGGTGATAGCTCGGGTTAGACCATAGATATAAGAAAGAAGGAGATATGCCCGGTAGTTGAAAATGTATCGAAACCCAATGTCTTCTATCTATCCCTACTCTCTAGCCTGCGATCACACATGCGATCAGTAAACCCAATAAATACGAGGCCCCGCTCACACTTGCAATTTACAAATCAGAACGTACTACATAATCAATTATAAACCTTATCCCATCAAACACAGCGTGCATTTGCCATGCACCGTACAACTCACCCACACGAAAACATCGTTCGCTATCGTTGTGCTGTGCAAAAGCCATTTATTTTACATATACGCTAGTGATTGACTAAATCGGAAACTTATCGATTCTCCCATTTATATTTGTATTAAAATTTTTGGAAGTTGCTGAAAAAATTATAAATAAAAAACGATATACATATAATAAGATGATATAAATAAACAATAAGTAAGTAAAAAAAAGAAATATTAAGTAAACCAAAAAAATAACAACATTATGAGAAAATCTAAATGAGTATAAAACAAGATTTCACATCGGTCTTCCAATCAGGCTATAACTGTTGACAAATTGAAGAATAAACTTTAATAGTAATATAAATTCATACGACAATCGACATTATTGTCGATAGCCTACGTTAGTGGATCTGCACAACCACATCACTAATCCGTCACAAGACGCTGCGGCCGTACTAACGATGCAACCGCTTAAAGTAAATATCGTTTTGTAATTTTTACATTGCTTGTCCAGTTACTTAGCGACATACTTTGGTAGTGGTAAAGAAGCAATGTATTTACTACAATAAAAGTACAGTCGCTGTGATATATGAAAACAAAAATAACGTAGTAAAGGCAAGAAATATTTTGCGATTTGTTGTTTTTCATGATTTTCAACACAAATATAGCAAAATACTTGTGCTGATTTATGAAAACTGGTTCTACGATTTATAAAGTTTATAGTTTAGCTTCGATTTTTACAAGAAACCACTGAACAACACGGTATTCTTAAATGTTATCACGATCGCGCTCGAAAGCGCACTAGTTAGCGGAGACGGCCATTTGCCTGAGGCATGAGCATTGTGATCAAGACGCGCGGACACAGACACGCCCCCATACCACTTCTCCTGTTATTTATATTTCTATGGGTTAGACCAATAGAACAAAATAAAATTTTCGGCGAAAAGTTGGGGTTTTAAAGTTATACGAAATTATCTAAAATATCGAACATCACCTTACCATGCATCCGATTTTTCACCAGCTTGCTATGAAAAACTTCGTTTCTAGTATATTTTTTCGAGAACATAACTTATGAATAAACAATACTTTAATTTACAGGAGAATATCATGCTGTTCATATTAACTGGGTGGCTAATATTACTGCTCAATAATTCAGGCTTAGATAAACGCATAGCTTTTTGGTTTATATATTCTGGAGATGCATTGAAGTATACTGCAAAAAAGTAAGTACGTTTAACGGTATATAGTACAAGTTGTGGCTGCAAAGCTGCGTTACGCGGAAGGTGGAAAATGGAATTAAGCCAAATAATTAGGTAATTAGTGGGCACTAGCTTAATACCTACTTTAGACCATAAGGGGTGCTACACACTGATGTTCAGGTCGGCATGGTTCGGCATAGCCGAGCGGCAAAATCGACCCGATCATGATTAAGTGAGGGTAGATGCCGAGTCATGGAGAGTGCGATTGTCGCAACCCAGTGCTGGGCACGCCACAATTGCAGCAATAAGCCCTCTCTTTGAGGAGTGGCTAGAGAGGCACCACGGCGTCCTCACCTTCAGCCTGGCGCAGGTCCTCACCGGACACGGTTGTTTCGGGAGCTTACTGTTCCGGATAAGGCGGGAGGAAACGCCCGGGTGTCACCACTGTGTGGAATTGCCCGGAGGACACGGTGGAGCATACAGTGTAGGTCTGCCCGGCTTGGGCGGGGCACCGCCGTGTCCTTATGGAGGCGATCCGTAGCAGTGATCTCTCGCGTCCTGCCTTGGCCCAGGCCATGGTACGGGGCGAGAGGGCGTGGGAAGCCGTCACCTCCTTCTGCGAAGATCATAATGTGTAATGTAATGCTCGCGTAGGAGGAGGGGGAACGCGTGAGAGAGAGGCAAATTTCGCGCACTCACGCCCCTAGCCGCCGCAGGAGATGCCCCGGGCGTCGAGAATCGCAGGCCGATTCCCGGCCACCCTAGGCGCGGGTTTGCGGACGGTGAGCACTGCGTTGCTCGCCGCAATACAACACAAGTGTGTACAAAACTTATAAACTTAAATGATACGATTTATAAACTTGTGTTTTTATAAATCTACAAATCATACAATTACTCGTATGTAGGGCGTCGTAACACATATCCCGCTAGCTTTGTGTTACGCTTTTCGAAATACGAAAGGTTTGTAGATTGTTAATTTGTAATTCATACATATTAATTTGTAATCTATGTAATTTTTTCAAAAATGTTGTAGAATTCTAACCGAACTGAACTCGAACTGGCCTTTAAAAATATTTTAGGTTGAAGTCAACTGTATATTGGTCAAAGAAGTATGCTATTTAGATCTTTGTTATTGCGGCGCCATCTACATCGCCACATGCGAACTACGCATTAAAGACCTGACGTCACACAAAATCCTGATGTCACACAAATCCTGCATCGCGCAATTGAGAGTACCGTGCGAACGATATATTTATGACTATCCGACATCAATCGTTGGGCAGTTGCCCGCCAGACACGACACCCGTCTGGTCGGAGGATCCTCCCTTTTTCTAAAGAGGATGAGTGAACCTTACACCCTGTTTCTCATGCCCCTAAATTATCAAGGAATTAAATATAGTCTTCTATGTAATAACCTGCTCAGTGCCGTAGCTTCAGAAGGTGTCCTGACTTAATAAAGGAAATCATTTTTTAACGAAGAGAAAAGACTTGACTTAACAGTGTACACTGTACGCAGACCGTTGATCGAAACTAGACACATATTCATAAACCATCAATGGTATCATATCAAATTTGACGAATTGCCGATTTGACAAATATCAGACTTGACCAATGTCGTGTAACCCGTATCATAATATCAACTATTAACAGAGATGTAATTTATTTCTTCAAGAAGGGCACATAACTGGTTTGGCACCATCTAAAGTATACTGTATGTAATTTTTTCCATCTCTCGGTCTCTACTCACTCACGTAGAATATTATTGTCTATTCCTCTCCTCCTAAAGAGAAGCCGCTTCTCGAATCCTGAGATCCAGTGGAACCAGTCCAGATAGTACCAAGGCAAACTTTAACGAAGTTGTCCACACCACTTTGGCCTATGTTAAGCTGCTTCCTTGTACCTAAAATTTTGGTCAGGGACTGCAATGCAATACAATAAATAGCGCTTTATGTTTAGAAGCGGGCGCATCTAATCATCAAGAGCCATGTCACCCAAGAAAAGTTTTTGAACAGGGATCCAAGGGCAAGTTCCAAAAAGTAGATCCCCCAATCAAGCCTTGTATGCAACCTTTTTTATCTTTCTTGTAGGTATTCAGCTCCAGGGCAAAAAATGCACACTTCGCAGGCTTCGGGGTTAGTGCGTCTCCTTCAAAACGCGAAGGCATGGCGCTCGAAAAAAATACTTCCGGGTCCATTCCACCCTCGGCTTTAGCTCGGGCTGAAATCCCGCCTAGTGTGCTAGACAAAAAGACTAGACTGACTAGAATGGTAAACTTAGCTCACTTGTATCAAAACGTAAATTTTATTTTTTAGCATGGTTTTCAAATGTGGTACTGCGGCGTTCTTTCTTGCGATGTTCAGTAGTCGGCTAGTAGTGGCATACACTCTCACAAGGATTATAACTAATTCATACCAAAAAATGATCGTAAGTACATTATTAATATTATATTATAGTATTTCCATTTTGATACACAGATCACGCCATTCAATTTGGATGAATAGAGCAAGGTGCGCGACGATCAGACCTTCGTTATTTTCTAAAAGCTGAAATTTTCTTTGTGTATGTCCTCAATACAGGTAAGAATGATCCCTGACTTCACTATGAAGTTTGGATTATAGTGGCTTTGGCAGGTTACAGGTAGCATAAGTATATAAAATTGCACCTCAAATTCGTTAAAAGTATTAAACTCCGTTTTGGGTAGGAGGGTAGGGTAGTCTAAGGGTGTCTAACAGGAGATTGCAACCGTACTTAAGTGTCTGACAATGGGCGACGTAATTTCTGATATTATTCCAAATCAAATATATAAAAACTGAGCTTTATACTTTAATGAATTTGAGGTGCAATTTTATACACCTTTGCTACCTGTTACCTATCAAAGCCATCATGATCCAAACTTCATAGACGGGGCACTCTTACCTATATTGAGTACACAGATAAACTTGCAGCTTTTATAAAATTACGAAGGTCTGATCGTCGCGAACTCTTGGGCTAGAAAAAAAAGAAACCAAATTAAACCGTGTAGCCGTATAAGAGCTCCATTGATATGGACGAGATTGCAAAATTTCAGGGCTCGACCAAATTGACTGATGTCAATTTGGTCGTGCCCTGAAATTTTGCCTACCTGTTACTCAAGTCGGGCGAAGTCAAGAAACCTTGCTGAGGTGGGTTTTGCACAGATAGTCTCGACTTAAGATAACGAGGTCTCGATTCCTTGCAAATTATTTCAAATTCTGGGGACGTTTG
This sequence comes from Agrochola macilenta, assembly GCA_916701695.1. Taxonomy (NCBI): domain Eukaryota; kingdom Metazoa; phylum Arthropoda; class Insecta; order Lepidoptera; family Noctuidae; genus Agrochola; species Agrochola macilenta. The sequence continues at coordinate 13,918,648 of OU753557.1, forward strand.
GAATGAATGTATGAAAAATATTTTTTGAGGAATTTGGAACTGGGGGAGATAGGCCACACCCCTCACATCTTAGCCAGCATCCCCTAACACCTGCATCGTCCGTGAGGCTGAATAACGGGAAAGACACTATGTGAAATAAATTCCATCATTTCAGCCGAAAGCCGATCATTTCACTGCTGGACATTGGCCTCCCCCAAGCACCGCCACTTCGACCGGTTCTGTGCTTCCCGCATCCAGCAGATTCCTGTGGCCTTTACAAGGTCATTGGTCCACCTTGTAAAGCTCCCACTCCTGAACCTTTCGGCCCCATCGGCCATTTTTTCTGCGAGCAATGTGCCCTGCCCATTGTCACTTACACTTACTTGCAGTTTTGACAGTGTAGATATGAATAAATCTTTTTGGGTTTCAGGAGTCTGCAAAATTACGCGAGTTGGAAAGGAAGGAGAAGAGACTACAAGAGCAAACCAAAGCTCCTGATTTCATTACTATACGTGATATAGTTAATAATGCAATTCAAACCTCTACGGCAATTGGTACGTAATATTGAAAAACAATTTAGAAAATAGTTAATAGACGTTTCACATCCGACTGATGAGGTCTATAAGTAGTTGTTAAGGTAACTACGGTCGCCTTTTTTGTAAAAAACTTCTAAAGTCGAGTCAAAACACTGCTCCGGAGTAGATCCAGTTCTCAATTATTGTCAAGTAGTGCTTGGAGAACGCTTTGTAACTGTTCCGAGAGGGAGTTCAAGAAGCTCGTTTGTTATGCTATCTTCCCCTGGTATTTTGTTGTTTTTTTGTGCATCTATACTATGGATGCATAAAAACCTTAGATCATGATATGCTATAGATTCTATAGTATATAGTGACATCAGCTTGTAGCACATTAAGATGCATGGATGAGCCGTGCTCAGTGGGATATATAGATTGTAGTCTTGTTCGTTACGGTTCCTTTGATTCATTGCGTGTACGCACGAACGAACAAGAATATGGTGAACACGAACATCGTACACTTTATTCGCATGTGCGTACCACTAACGACCATCAAACACTGTATTCATCAAAAATGTTTGTGGCGATCCAATTTCGAATCTATGGCTACTAAGAGAGCGGAGTGGTTGAGCGCGAACACAACTCGCACTGTGTTCGTATGGTGTTCGTGATCGTTTTGCAAATTGATGTCCACACGTACGAACCAAATTTTCCGTGTTCGATGTTCGTGTTCACCGTGTTTTTTTACTTTTTTACAAACTTAAATTTTGTAGTTGGAAAATTGACCGTGGCATTATCTGTGGGAATGAATGATAAAGTGGCAACACAAGATATGAGGGATGTTAGAAGATGGGTATGACAACACTGTATGAGAGAGATGAAACGACGGTTAAATAAGACGAACGCATGCGCGATTGAAAAACTATTTAAAAATATAAGAAGCTTAACTTTGTTTGCTTTTTATTTACAACTATCCCTACATTTGGGGGCTCGTCCGGGATAGAAAAGTAAATAAAAAGTTAAAACAAGAGGCAGACCGCGGTTGTCAAAAATTATTCTGGCTCCTACACACTATTTCGGCGGCATGGCCGTCAGCTTCTGCTACGCGGCACGTGCCCCCGGCTTTTGCGCCTTCATTTCCTTTGCGATCCGTTGTGCGGCTTTGTGCGGCAGGGCGGCTGTGCCGCTGGCATAGTGTGTAGGACCTATTCCGTTGAGAAACAAAAGACGAAAGACGCTTTGAAGAAGAAAATAACAAAGACGGATGGAGAAATATTTCACGTCTGCATCACTGCAATGACGACGCGACAAGCTGAACCTGCAGCTGCTGCAAATATGAATTCCACGTTCCAGATGAGCGCAGAGTTACTGCCCAAGTTCAGTGGATGGGACAGCACGTATCCAGTGACGCGATGGGTAGAAGACGTCGAGAGCAGAGTCGTGATTTACGGATGGACTCCTCTCTAGCAGTTACTGGTGGCACAACTGGCGCTCACCAGCACTATAAGTAAGGAATTTAAAAACAACTATAAGTAAGGAATTTCCGGACACGGTAGATGTAAAAGCAATCCATGAGATGATGAGCACCCGAAGAAAACAAAAGAATGAATCTTGTATGGATTACCTACTAGTGATGAAGAAAATGGGCAAACGGGGTGGGATTATGTCGCGATTCAATACGTAGTCGACGGCCGACATCATTCAAAAAATCAACACAATGAGATGTTACAACTGTGGGGAGCTCAACCATGTGTCGTCAGAGTGCCCTAATAAAACACAAGGCAGAAAGTGTTTCAGATGCAATGAGTTCGGACACGTAGCTAGAGAATGTAAGAAGGAAAAATTGGAAAAATCATCATCGACGTCATCATCAACAAAGCCTAGAAACATCAAGTAGGGCTCCCAGAAGGGCCAACTGAAAGACATGTTTTTAAGTTGGCTACTTGCAAAATGGAAATAATAATGAAGTTGGCTACTTGCAAAACGGTAATAATGAAGCTTCCGAAAAAAATATTACTTCCAGCGATCTGTGGTTGACTGTAATATCAGGTCCTTACATATGAAATTGATGATATGACATTTTTTTTTTGCTTTTTTTTTATATTTAATCAATCAAAGTAGGTACCGCTGTGATCTAGAGTCTGGCTTACGAAAGCGTGAACTGAGAAAACGCGGCAAATTCAAAAAATCTTTATGTGGTATTACTGACTAAATTATCAAAACTACTCCACATTTGAGTCAGTAATGGAAGATGTTCTAGCAAAACTTGCAACGGGTAAAAAATCACTGATTATCTGTGGTGACTTTAATATTAATATCTTAGAAAATAGTTCAAATAGCAGTCGATTATTAAGTCTCTTTAAATCATTCAATTTGTCAAATGTGTTTTCAGAACCAACCCGTTTAACTATAAATACTTCGACATGTATTGATAATGTTTTTTGTTGCTGCAACTACTTAGACAAAGCCATTGTAAATTATCTCCCTTCTGATCACAGCGGTAAATCGTTGCTTTGAAGTCCAACACACCATTACAAAGAATTCAGATACAATCTAGACAAATAACAACCAGCAATCTAAGTAGATTTAATAATAACTTAATTAGTAAATTAAGTTATTAAATAGGGGTCATATTATAAAAAATGTAAATGAATTATTTTCGGTAGTGCGCACCGAGTTCAATAATACTTTAAAAAAGAAAACTAAAACGATTTGCCCAATTTTTTTGTTCAGTGACTGGGCAACTAAGGGCATTAGGAAAAGTAGGGAAAAAATTGTTTGAGCTGTATGGCCTTAAGCCTTATATTAACTCTGAAACTTTTAATAAATACGTTGCTACTTAATCTAAAACTTTTAAAAATACCTGCGAGGTAGCTAAAGCCTTGTACTATTAGCAACAAGATCAAATCAGCCGATAATAAAATAAAGGCGGTTTGGAAAATTATCAATGACGAAACAAACAGAAATAAAAGACATAATAATGATTTCACACTAGAAACTTCACGCGGTCGCATAAGCACTAACAAAGAAGCTTAAGAATTTGTAAATTTCTTTACCAGTATAACTACTGAAACCTTACATTCCTCTCCCTCGCGTTCAATTGATTTATTAAGAGCAAACGTTTCATCCTGCCCGATTGAATTTAAATTCAAGCATATAAACCCCTTATCAGTAATAAAAGCTTTTAGGCAAATCAAGATCAAATTAACCGAAGATCTATGGGGAATGTCAATCAAAGTTTGTACCTCCATAACTGAGACCATAGCGCCGTACTTAGCCTTAATATTTAATTTGTGTGTGGATCAAGGAGTCTTCCCTGATCTAATGAAATATAGTAAGGTAATACCACTTTTAAAATCCGGGGACAGTAAAGACACTAATAATTATAGACCCGTATCCGTGTTGCCAGTTTTAAGCAAGGTGTTTGAAAAGGTAATGCTTAATCAAATGCTCAATCAATTTAACACCAATCAAATCTTACACGATCAACAGTATGGTTTCACCAAGGGACGTTGTACGACCGACGCCGGTGTCACCTTATTAAAGCACATATTTACGGCGTGGGAAGAGGCCCAAGACGCCATAGGATTTTTTGTGACCTCTCGAAGGCATTGACTGCGTCGACCACTTGTCCTGTTGAAACTTGAGCATTACAGGCTTGGAAAACTTGCGCTCAGTTTAGTAAAATCTTATTTAAATGATAGATAACGGCAAGTTCAAATAAATGGTGCCAATTCAATCGGTTTAAAAGTAAAAATGGGTACCACAAGGATCAATATTGGGTCCTTTCCTATTTTTAGTTAATATTAATGATCTACCCCATTTGTTAAAAACTCAACCAGAAATGGTGTTATTTGCTGACGATACTTCCTTAATTTTTAAAATTAATAGACGTGCATCAAATCTTGACGACGTAAATAACGCCCTACAGCAGGTCCAAAATTGGTTCACTGCTAATAATTTAGTATTAAATAGGAAAAAAACGAAGTGCATAAGATTTTCTTTACCAAATGTAAAGTTTATTTTTATTTATTTATTTATTTGGTACACCAACAGCAGTACATACACAAAATTTCAAACAGAATAAAACCATAATACAATTACTGGTATGTATGCCTATTATAGGTATACACAGCATTCACCACAAAACAACATCATAATAAGCTAGAAAAAAAAAAACTAAACATAAAATACAATTAGTAAAATTAAAAATTCAAAGTAAATGAGTAAATGAGTATTAAACAAAAAAAATTACATAAAAATTTTACCACGAAAGGTGGAACGTGAAAAATGAAAAATGAGTGTGAGTGATATTTGAAATGAATTTACAAAAAATATGTATAAATTGCTTAGTCTAAGCACTTATGCAGAAGTTTAATGCAATGTTTAGTGTTATAATATTGTATAAGTTTTTTTTACCATTTCTGCATTTTGGTATAGTATACTTAGTTAAAGATGTTGAGATTTGTTATAAAATTTGGAAGAGACTGATGATTGTGTGAAGGTATATGTCAGCAGCTGGTGAGTCCATGCCTGAGGACAGTCATGATTGTCAGAATGGCTAAATGTGGGAATAAATGAAGTAGCAACACAGGTTAAGAAGGATGTTAGAAGATGGGTACGACAAAACTGTGCGAGAGACATGGAACGACAGACAAGATGGATGACCGATAAATAAGACGAACGTGAGCGCGATTCAAAAACTATTTTAAAATATAACAAGTTAAATAATAAACAAAAAACAAACCAACAGTTAAACAATAAATGTATTTTCTTTCTTCTTTCTTTCTTAAGTTTGTTTGCTTTTTATTTACAACTATCCCTATATTTCGGTATATGGGAGAACATGTTCATAAAATAAAAATACATTTTATTATCAGGCATCAAGGCCCATAGGGTGTTAGTATTACATCTTAATTAAAAACTATATTAGTAACATGCAGAAACACAAAAAAAAACACGAAGGTTTAATTAATTATTTTTATAAAACTACAATTTTAAGGTTGTTTTAGAGATTAATTTCATCCCAACTACGGAACGCTTCATTGTGTGGTCCGAAACGCACTTAGCCGGTTTTTTTGTTCGTGTACTTCTTTCGTTCTTTTCTATAATAACCTAAAAATAAAGAATTACTGATAATAATTGTGATTTTCAGGTGGTACTGCAATTATACATTCTTCGACCATAAATTTGCTCTTTCGGGGATGTTTTCATGAGTACGTATATTGTAAAAACTGTCTTCAGCATTAAGTAGTGCCTTTTCATACATCCCGGTTGCCGAGTAGCCGGTACCGGGTACCCGGTGGCTAAGTGTATGTACGTTATCTCTCACACGTACCCGGAGTAAGATAACGTACGTGCCCATAAATTTAGCCGCCGGGTACCCGGCACCGGCTATCCGGCAGCCGGGATGTATGAAAAGGCACTTAGGGTAAGCGCAAACCGAAGGAGCGACTCCTTCAGTTTGCGCTTACCCTAAGTGCCTTTTCATACATCCTGCATTTCAAAGCTAGTAATATAACGACTGAAAGTCTATTGTAATATTTGTTTTATTTGGTAAAATTTTTGATTTACATTATTTGTTATTTTTTTCATTAGTACTCGTAGTAAAGTACATAAATGGTAAGCACAATTTATCCAGAAATATACTTTTTTAATATATCACTGTGGCGCTGCCAGGGAGTATCATACCATTTACCGCGATATGGTATCCTTAGTAAGGATTGAGTACAAAAATGTTTTTGAATCAGTTTTTTTTTTTACAACTGCTACTAAATCATGAAAACATTAGTTTTCGATTCACGGTTTTGGCCTTGAATCCTCACATAGGTACAATTATCGGCACGGATCTTGAGCGCTGACCTTCACCTGCGAAAAAGTGAGTTATTGGGTCCCTTTGGTGGTATGAAGTGAGGCGCGGGAGCGGGGTATATACTCGTATATTGTCGTACAGTGATTGGTCGTACAGTGATTACGATGCGCAAAGCGATCCCCACTCTTCCGCCGAGCGCTCAAGATCCATGCCGGTATTTGTAGTAGATTACAACGCCGTCCCCGGCGAATAAAATGATAATCGTAAAAAAAAAAAATTACAGGAAAAATAAAAAACAGTTTTTCGTGAATATCTCATTAACTAATATACATAGTGGGACTGTTAAAATACCAAAAGAAAGGTGATTTTTTACAAATTAATTGTATACAATATAAAATAATGTAACATTCTTAGAAATGTAGTTATTAATGAAATTAAATTTACCATAAATTAAAGACACAATCTTAAACTTACGATATTATTCGCGTAAAACCTCATGTAATACGTTACCGTAATAATGCATTGCTATGTTATTGGTTGATCAATTGTGATAGGATCCCGTATCGTAACTTACTATTACCATTTTATTCGCTGACAATCAATTACAGATAGCAACTTACCTGTGTTTTACATGGAACATTTATTATACTCGTACTAACTGGAGGCAAGTATCAAATACTGAATCAATATTTTGTACCGTATGCAAGGTAATGTGCGAAGAAATAAAATAAATCTGTCTAATTATTATATATTAAGTTAATATAAATTTACAAATTAGGAATTGAGCATTTACCCTGGGTACCACTAAACCCCGTCATCTACATGTTCCTTTGAACGCCATTGTCACATATACGTGACAAGCAAGTGCGTGCCCTATACGTCAACGACACAAATATGTGACAAAAAATGCGGTGCACTTTATCACGAAATAAACAATTGAATCATTACTTTTGTGTGTTTTTATTTTGTAAGTTTGGCCTTAAATATTTAAGCTCTTGTCCATAGTTGGAGCTGGAAACGAATTAAATTATACCATGGATATTTAGAAATTTGATGACAAAAAAGGAGAAATTAAACGTTTAAAAAGGAGTGTTCTCACACGCCAAACTCTTCTGACCGCTAGTGACGTGACGTATGATTGATAATATCGATAAATCATTACGTAGGTACCTTAGAATATGTACGAGAGACGAAAGTGGAGTTGGTATTACAATAAAAACCAAAGCATATTTTTTTAGGTATTACAATAAAAACCAGAGCATAATTTTTTGTATTTATTGAAATGCCACTTGCGACTCTTACGTGCGTTAAATTCGCGGACAATTGTTTTTAAGTTCAACGTTTTTATCATATTTGCTTATGTATGCCAGGCCGGCCGTGGCAATCATAGAATTGATAATTTCGTGAAGTGTTCAACTATTTCATGAAATAGATTAGAGAGAATTCAATACTCAACGTTTGACGATATGAACAGTAAAACGCACGACTACTTGTCGCCAAACATTAGTGATCATAAATAGTAAAATAGCTAGATTATCCACGGGTTTGGATCGGTGAAGGAAAACATCGTGAGGAAACCGGCATGCCTGAGAGATATTTCTCAACGGCATGTAAAGCCAAGTCAGAGGCCCATGGGCGGCTTTAAAACTCTGACACCAGTCGATCCATACTGTAAACATCTCACCGTGAAGAGTGAGGTGAAGTGAGCATGAAGTGAGCTGCCATTGTGTCAATCCCTAGCTTTAGGTGTGTGTTGTGCAATGACAGCTCACACCAAGCTCACTTCACCCAAGTTTTTGCGGTGAGATGTTTAGAGAATAGCACGGCAGGTTAGACACAACCACACGAAAAGAAGAAGATCCGCGGGGAGAGGCGTTGATGTCGCTTTGTTTTGGTTGTGCATCATGGCAGTTTTTTGTATGGCAACAATTTTTTTTACAAATTATCCCGATACCACACAAAAAATGTCGATGAATTTATTTAATTTCCAAATATGATATTATTTTAAAATGACCAACTATTGGAAAGTGACCAACTTCGAACATCGATACCCCCTACAGCCCTAAAAAATGTCGACTGACATAATTATCATTAAATGTTGACGTTTAAAACGAACCAGTAAATTTTTGCTATCCATTTCACGAATCAACCATTTTATGAAATGGTCGAAGTCGAATACTTCATGAATAATTCTAATTAATAATTATAATTTAATAATTCTAAGAACTGGCTACGACATAAATATATTATCTATTGATAATATATTATATATTTTGCGAGCATCGAGCCTTTCCTGCAGCATCGTCGAACTTTTTTAATTTTTTATTACCTACAATAACGACATCTCCCGCCGACAATACGCGCGGGTTTTCAAACAGCTTTGCCAATCATGTGCTAGCAAAAAAAAAATCGGTGCTGTTTATAGTGCCCCCCGAGACGTGATGCCCTAAGCAATTGCTTAATTTGCATATGGGCTAATCCGGCACTGACTAGAGGTCTTGTTACTCTAGTTAGGATGACGTCGAGGGATTTCTTGCATCGGAAGCAGTCGTCTAATCAATATCACCGTCTTTAATTTGAAATAACAATGATAATAACAACCAGTCTTACCAACGGGTATCGTGTTTCCCAGTAACTGGGTTGTGGAGGTCAGATAGGCAGTAGCTCCATGTAAAATACTGGTAGTCAGCTGCATCCGGTTAGACTGGAAGACGACCCCTTGGAAAAAGGTTAAGCAGATTGTATGGTAAAAACCTTAACGATTTTAACATAAAATTGTCTGTTACCTGAATAAAATTGTTTTCATAATTTGCTTTACGCAAATTATGTTGGATATTTTTCCCGCGAATATAATGGTAAGAGCATCTTACTGGAAATGTAACATATCGAAAGTATTGTTAAAGTCTTTAACAATTTTATTCGTTGCAAAAAGTCTATTAGGCATACATATAAATAATATTGTTAAATTCATTACAATACACATAAAAATTACATCTCGTATTTCCTTAAACAACAATAGAAAATGTCTGAAAAAAAATTACAAGATGTAATCGGACCTCTAAATATCAAATATGCAATAAAGTTAAAACTATCGTAAGACCACATTACCATTTTAGTCGCTGGGGATGGCGCAATAAGCAGAGCAAAAAAACTTTATAAACTAAATTGTGTCCAAAATCACATAGGTACATCACGCTGTTTTTTTTTATTTGGGGTTAATTTTTAGAAATTTTAGAGGTAAAACATGAAACCCTGATTTTAGTTTTTCTACTGCACAATAGATGACAGCGTACGGAGAACAGCTATCTTTTCAAACACTTCATTTTACACCTGAAATGATGACTGTGTTTCATGTTCTTAAATCCACGTTTAAAGGTTTTTGGCATTTCGTCATTTTTGATTCATCACCATTATGTTTTATTATTCACAGGTTAGCACCGAAAAACTATGAGTACGCAGATGTATTTAACTACCTACAATATTCGGCGTTTGCGTTACCTGTAGCTCTTGTTATGTTTATTTGTAATATAGTTTACCACATGCAACTTGTTTCCAAGTAAGTAAAATAATAATATTAATTAGACATGACCGTACTATTATCGTGAGGTTGGGTAAATCATGCATGTTCGTATAGCGGGACCCTTGAAAAATGTACAGATTCATTTAGGTCAAGATGAATTTATTATAATTAGAGCGAAATATAATGATGTACCTTCTGGTTGCCGCCGCTAAATGCTAGTAAATTTTGGTGACCTTAATTGTTAACCAGAAAGGGCCCCACTGGAAGTTCAAATATTGTTGGAAGAATCTTTTCAGAATCACATAAGTACCTTTCGCGAAGGTGTCTTTTGCACAAATGTCTTTCACGCAAGTGTCTTTCGCGTAGCCCATTCACGCAAGTGTTTTTCGCGCAAGTGTCTTTCGCTTAAGTGTCCATTCGCGCAAGTGTCCATTCGCGCAAGTGTCCATTCACGCAAGGGTCCATTCGCGCAAGTAATTATTCGCGAAAGTGTACCTAAGGGCCTAGACAAAGTGACATTCTATCAGCGATAACGATGCTGGAAAAGTAAAAAATGTATGGGACTGACATATGCTACCGAAAGCTTATGGCAATTTTGTTGAAAGTCATTGTAGAAATACGTATGACCTCTGATACATCTATGACTAGGCACGATTTTTTTTATTAATTATTGGAAATGGTTAAGTCACTATCAAATAATTTCTTTGACGTATTGCGGTCCCGTGCCTTATTCTTTTTAATTCTATTTTGCTTACTTGTTTATTGTGAAGCGCAAGTAATTTATTTTTAATGGTGACAAATGATCGTAAATATGACTATGATTTTTATGTCTCATGACTCACAATATATGACGTAGGGACATGCTCATTTCCTGCTCAGGAACCAGTAGTTAAAGATAAAACTACAAAAAATCTCAAATTATGAAGTAACTTGAGTGACGTGTTATTAAAATGTACCTACACCTACCTACTCTATGGTTTAGACGTAAAGACAAAATACTGTGCGGAAAAAGACTTTGGTATTATAAAAATATACATTTGAACTGTCATTTACAAAAAATAATATCATGAGAATTGTCTGCCTATGAAAATATGTGACGTAAGGGATGTTTTTGAGATATCCAAATTTTAAATATTCCAATCGATAGAGCAAGAAATTCGGAGTGGAACGTGTTTAATAATTATTTTTTTTCAAAATTTCCCTTACGTTACTTCATATAAAAGTTCTGGTGAATGTCAGGTTCGCGGGTGTATTTTTTAGAAATGGTCGTAATATATCAAAAAAAATTGTACCCAAAGAAATATAAATAACAGGAGAAGTGGCATGGGGGCGTGTTTGTGTCCGCGCGTCGTGCTCACAATGCTCATGTCTCAGGCAAATGGCCGTCTCCGTTAACTAGTGCGCTTTCGAACGCCATCGTGATAACATTTAAGAATACCGTGTTGTTCAGTGGTTTATTGTAAACATCTAAGCCAAACTAGAAACTTTATAAATCATAGGACCTATTATAAATCATAGGACCATATAACAGCACAAGTATTTTACTATATTTGTGTCGAAAATCATGAAAATCAACAAATCGTAAAGTATTTCTTGCCTGTACTACTTTATTTTTGTTTTCATATATCACAGCGACTGTACTATTATTGTTATTAAATACATTGCTTCTTTACCACTACCTAAGTATGTTGTGTGACTGGCAATGTAAAAATTACAAAACGATAAGCGATAAACGATTAAGCGGTGCATCGCGTAGTACGGTCGCTGTGTCTTGCGACGAGTTAGTGATGTGGTTGTGTAGATCCACTAACGTAGGCTATCGACAACAATGTCGATTGTCGTATGAATTTATATTACTATTTATAGTTTATTCTTCAATTTGTCAACAGTTATAGCCTGATTGGAAGACTGATGTGAAATCTTGTTTTATACTCATTTAGATTTTCTCATAATGTTGAAATTTTTTGATATATTTATGTCTATCGTTTTTAATTTATTATTTGTTCAGGAACTCCCAAAAAAATTTATACTTACAATAATAAATGGGAGAAACGTTAACTTTCCGATTTAGTCAATCACTAGTGTATATGTAAAATAAATGGCTTTTGCACAGCACAACGATAGAGATCGATGTTTTCGTCTGAGTAAGTTGTACGGTGCATGGTAAATGCACGCTGTGTTTGATGGGATCTAGTGGAGACATTGGGTTTCAATATATTTTCATCCATCATTCATTGCATCCAAAACAACTGAACTGGGCTAAACACACGAACTACGAGTATATCACTACAAAAGCCTGCATAACCCTGTGGCAGTGCAAAAGACTGCTTGGCAGGAATTGGGGGAGTAACCCCAAGGTCACCCACTGGTTATACAGTCGTCTAAGCAATTATCACATACGGCTCACTGGATCCGGATTCGCCCTCTAAGGCGTTGGAAGTTTTCTGAGTTGGCAAGAACGTACACACGGCTACACATCAAGCTATACATTTCCAGTATAAGCTCACCTCGCATGGTACGGAAATCCTATACAATACGAGATCAGCATAAACTGGAAATGTATAGCTTGATGTGTAGCTGTGTGTACAACGCGTTGTTTCCCAGAAATTTTAAATTAACCAATAAATACAGACGGCAAAATAACGTGTCAGGCAATGATTAGTACTCTAGGGTTAAGGTAAGTGTTCTTCCGAAGGCGACCGCACCACAAACCGCAGCGGCGACGCCGTCCTTTCGCAAACCGCAGTGGCAACGCCGTCCTTTCGCAAACGGCAGTGGCAACGCTCTGTCCTTTTGCAAACCACAGCGATACGAATATGGGTCAAGCAAATTGTTTCGGCTGATCCTTGATTTTCCGATGACGGGCCACTGACACGCCGCACAGGTCGTAATCTGCGGGTTAATTGAGTTTGGATTAATAAATTAATTGCGTTATTTACGATGTTGAGCAGACAATTCTTTTCGAACATATGAAGCAATGGATTAGCAATATACTTCAAAATCAATCAGTGTGTTACGCAATTAGGGTGCTGTTATTATTTTGACATTTCATTTGACCACTTAACACGTCATTATAAATTTAGCAAATTACCAACTTTTAGGTACCTATAACAATGTTAGCGCAACGTTGTCGTATTGACCAATCATTAAAAATAGTAGACTTGGCCCTCGGGTTTCTATGTAACTATTATGAAGACTGTAACAGGAAATGTCACTGTCTACTAAAGCGTTTACATAGAAACTTGCCGCTAGAGGGCGCTACAACCTGTTTACTTTTGGCATCGCTCCATTACGAATATTTATACAAAACTAGCTTTTGCCCACGGCTTCGTCCGCGTGGATGTCGGTAAATATCCTACGGGAACGTACTAACAGAATTACATAACTAGTCCGAGAGCTGTTGAGACATTTTTGGTTAGGTATTTGAGGCACGATGACAAATTGTTCAATATTTTTCCTATTATTATACCTAAATACAGAACCGCAGACCAAATAGAACACAAAAAGCTGTCGTGAATGGTCTTCAGTCTAATGTAGTGCATATAACTTTAGGTGTTCCACAAGGTTCAATCTTGGGGCCACAATTGTTTTTTCTATTTATATTAATGACAGAGAAAAATGTTTTAAAATTACTAAGTTTCTTGTATTACGCTGATGAACCAAAGGTAAAGGTCTATACAGACTGTACAGGACTTTTTACTGTTCCAACAAGATTTGGACAGTCTCACTGACTACTGCCTAAACAATAAACTACACCTTAGTCTCTCCAAGTGCAATTGCATCAATTTCACAAATAATAAAATAGTTATTAATTTTAGATACTCATTGCACGACACAACACTCAGCAAAGTATTTAAGTGAGAGATCTTGGGTGTGTTTATTGACGATAAGTTTTCCCTAAACCAACATGTACAAAAAATTATAAATAAAGCGTTTAAGATGTATAGTTTCGTTATGAGATCGTCCACTGAGTTCAAGCGGGTCTCTACATACCTTCACCTATATAAAACCCTTGTACGATTACAATTAGAATATCAACTGGAACCCGTTTTACCAGAAATACATAGACGAGATTAAAAAAGTCCAGCTTAAGTTTCTACGAGCCATACATTACAGATGCCACGAAACGTATCTGTCGTCGTATTCACAATTACTAGATAAATAAAGACAAGTCAACATAGAATCTAGACGTAATATCTAAAGGCTTCTGTACTGTATAGTAATTGTTTATGATGATTTTGATTGTATCGATCTCACGAGAAAACTATGTTATGTAGTTCCACGCACAATATACGTAGTATCAATGCAGGTACCCTATTTGCTGACAATACCTGAGCTGCCGTACTAATTCTGGATTGCGCTGCCCTATCCGTCAAATGATTGAATCTTATAATTGTAATTTTTGTTATTATTGATATTTTGTATGCTCAAAACCCAAATTTTAATGTTATTAAAATTATTATTAACCAATATTGTTATTAGGAATGTAAGCTAGTCTAGATTTTATTATTTATTTGTTTTCAGTGTTATTATTCTGTTGCCAAGCGATCAATTAGATTTCGTATTTTGCATGATGTAATTAATTATTATTAAAGAAAGAAAGAAAGAAAATACATTACTTAGCACAGACTAAAACACACACAATATAATACACATCAGATTAAAAAAAAAAAAAAAAAAAAACAAATAAGAAGTGTAAAGTGTGAGTGTATTAATGTGATGTAATTATTTATTACCTATCTAGTGGCACTCATTATCATATTTTATTTTGTTAATATGCGGATAATGTTGTGGGCTGCAATATTGTTAATATTTTGTATTATGTTTTCTCTGTACCAACACAATATATTGTAGCTGTTTATTGTTCCTAAATAAATAAAATGAAAATAAATCACAGTAGTGTCGCTGCGGTCCGTCATTGCGATTGGACGGCGATGCCGCCGTGGTTAGCAGTCCCGCTGTGTGGCAATCTGTAAGTGCTCCTTTGAATTCTTACATCTTAAAAACGCGTCAAATAACACGCAAAGCACTCTCGTCTAATATGCGTTCGCAATTCATTTGCCAAACATGTAAACATACAAGTTGTAGAAAAAAACACCTGTAATGCCTACACATAAGGTGTAGTTTGCGCTACAACTGCATATTTTTATGACTTTTTCAACAATACTACTCGATCTAAAATCGACTTTATTTACACTTGTATAAAGTTGATGTTTGTCTCAGTGGAAAACCCATGTTTGTTTACATGTTTGGCAAATAAATTGCGCACGCAGATTAGTTTGCTTCGGCCCTAAATCTTACAAAATATATTCTTAAAGGGTTTCCCCGGGCATGTCTACAGCTTATAACGCAGAATTGAAGAAGATTATTGGAAGAGAGAATGCCCTCATACCACCCAATGTCAGTCAACATGAAGTGGTAAGGTATACAAGTTTAATGATGGGTTTGTCGTTAAGGGTGAAAACCTGTTATTAATATGCGGTATTTCGATTTTTCCGGCGGCTTCACCCGCGTGGAGGTCGGGAAATAATATGCATCTGGACTGACGGCCCATTTTTTTATTTCTGACACTTCTTGGGTCTTCTATGGGAAATTAATAAAAATAAATAAAAACTTGAATTAAAACTTTGATGAACAAATGACCTGGGCTCTCAATCCAGACGCTTGCATACAATGGCATTGCATAAATCTCAGAAAGTTCTATCTCTGTGTAAATCATTTTTATTTTAGAAATTAGTTAAGATTTTTTTAAATCTTTAAGAAATTCCCTAATTGCTAGAATATGACGTTACAGATTTATGGCAGATTAACATTATGGACTAAGGAATCTTCAAAACATGAGTTTAACTGTAGAAATGCATAAATATGCCTTTTATATCTTATAGTTGAACGTCTCTGTGAATTAGTTAAAAAAAAAAAAAACAATGACTCAAAAGTTATTGATTGAAAAGTAAATGAAAGTCAAATTTTCTCAAAACGATTGAACTGAGAGCCCAATATTTTCGGCTTTATTGACTAGGCTCAACGTCACAGATTAATACAAATTAAACCACTATAAAATTTATTGTCAACTTTTGTACAGGAGCAAATTTGGTAGGGTGACCATAATGATCTTCTTAGCTACATAATAGAAGAATTCAAAATAAGTTTTGTAAAGCACAGTTAGAAAGTCATAAAGAAACTAAAACCATTTATTTAATTACAACTTGAATTCACATAAATGTTACGTCAGTTGTTCTAAATGCCATACATTAAGAGATTTTTTTTTTTTTTTAATAGCAACAAATTTAGTAGGATGACCATAATGATCTTCTTAGCTACATAATAGAAGAATTCAAAATAATTTTTGTAAAGCGTAGTTAGAAAATCATAAAGAAACTAAAACCATTTATTTACTTATAACTTAAATTCAAATAAATGTTACATAAAATTATTGGTCAAATACAATTAAAATAATGTAGCTTTTTTTTTTTTTTAAAGCAAGCTTTTAATGAACTAAAAAGTAATAAATAAAACTTTCGTAAACAACTTAAATATTTAATTAAAAGCTTGAGGCGTTAATGTCCTTCTTACACTTATGATAAACAAAGCAGATAACCCTCAAGCTTTTAAGAAAGTATTAAAGTTCTGTGTACGTAAGTTTTATATAATATCTAACTACTTAAAATAAAGTTCTGTGTACGTAAGTTTTATATAATATCTAACTACTTAAAGCGTGTTTTTAAAAATATTTTTACTTATAATTACACGAATGCCCCAAAAGGAGTTTAAATATCTGTTCTATCACTTTCACGAATACAACGAGTCCAACACTACAGGACTATAAGCTCGAGGAATTTCTGTGGCCACCTTTCGCTTCTATAATCAGACCCTGGAGTACACCTTAGAGCTTAGACTATAGTTTTTGTTACGACAAAAATGAAATACATCAGGGTTATCTAGTTGAGGAGTTCCTGTGGCCACCTTCTGGCTCTATCATCAGACCTTGGACTGCACCTAGTGTTGCACTTGTCAATACTTAACCAATGAGTGCAAACACAGTAGTGCTATCTTGTTTGATGAAATAGTTCCTATGGCCAACTTCTGGCTCAATCATCAGGTCCTGGACACAACCTAATGTAATAGCACTTGTCAATACATAACCAATGAGTCTAGTTATTTAGTTTCTTCATGACTTTCTAACTGCGCTTTACAAAACTTATTTTGAATTTATTCTTCTATTATGTACATATGAAGAATATTATGGTCACCCCCACCAAATTTGCTCCTGTATAAAAATTTACAATGCATTTTCTCTTAAAATAAAGTATAGCATTTAATTTGTTTTAAGAGCGTTTATTCTGAAGGTGGGCAACGTCGCAAATAGATGTCAAATATTTCACTGTTTTGATTAATTTAGCAATATTACTGTGTGGAAATAAAAAATGTGGCTAACTAGCGAACTAGAATATTGATTATGAAATGCAATAATTAATATCGTAACACCGAATGTTTAGTTTTAGATGTGAAAAAACTATTTGGAACCAAATGCGTTTTTTACACCATCGGTACAACATCAAATTCAATGTTATAATTGGAATTCATTATTCATATTCTAGTTCACTTTCACTAGTTGGCCACATTTCTTATTTCTATTCAGTAATATTGCTTTATGAATCAAAACAGGTAAATATTTGACAGTTATTTGCAACGTTGCCAACTTAGGATAAACCCTCCCTGGTCAATAAAACCAAAAACATTGGGCTCTCAGTTCAAACGTTTTGAGGAAACTTGACATTCATTTACTTTTCAACCAATAACTTTTGAGCCATTGTTTCTTTTTAACGAATTCACAGAGACGTTCAACTATAACATTAAAAGGTATATTATTAACTCATGTTTTGAAGATTCCTTAGTACCTACAGACTGTTAATCCGCCATAAATCGTAACTTCATATTCTAGCGATTTGGAAATTTCTTAAAAGATTTAAGAAAAATTTTACTTATTTCTAAAATAAAATTTATTAACACTTAGATAAAACTAAAGATAAAACTTACTGAGATTTATGCAAAGCCATTTTATGCAAGCGTCTGGATTGAGAGCAAGTCATTTGTTTATAAAAGTTTCAATACACGTTTAAGAAATGTATGGATCTTTGCTTTAAGTTTTCACTATTTTTAAATAATTTCCCTGTCAGACTCATATTGTTTCGGAAGAAAAAAGAAATGTGCACTCGTACACTCACTCAGTCTAGATGCATATGGAAATTATCCCATGGATCGTCTACTGGGATATACAGGGGTTTATTTATAAACGTTGCTTAAATTTAAGTAATGAAAAGCGTCTGTTTACGTCATGCTCCCTAGCGGAACCACCTTTGCTCTAACAAGTATAAGTTACATGTCTGTAAAATTCTAGTCCTATTAAAACAAAAAGTATATATCTAGTTTCGACGTAAACTTTTATTTAAAGTGGTTGCACTGCGGAGTATACTTTCTGGCGAATCCACAATGTTAAATCTATTACTATCTGACACCTATCAAAATACTTTGAAAAAAAAAAAACGGGGTACGGCAAACAAGTACCACGTGGAGTCGCGATTGTTAAACACGATTGTGACATGGTCACGCTGAAGCCGAACGCTATTAGCAAATTATACTAAATATTATATGCTCAACGTAGATAAACACGATCAATTAATGTCATAATATAACAGTGAACATAAAACCTTTTAATGGTACAAAAAAGGCAGGCAATGCAATTTGGGGGAACAAAATATTTCACGCGGACAAAATCGCGGGCAGAAGTTAGAATAAATATACGAGTATATTACGGTATTATTACAACTAGCTTCTCTCGCGACTTCGCCCATGTGAAATTTCTTGTTCCCCTGGCGTTTTGCTCGGAGCTTCTGCGGCCAAGATTGTGGCTAGTCGTACAACAAGTCATGGTCGTGGCCACGTGATGCATCAGTTCCTTAACCCTCGCATTTATATCCATAAACAAGCTGTGATACTTGTTTTCAAAAAGTCTTGCAATAGATTTGTCAAAAATGTAGTGTATGAAACATGGACTGTTTTAACGTTGTTTCAGACATGTTTTGCTAACTATTTTTTTTCCGTTTTTGTTAAGTCTTTACAAGCTGTTTTAGGTGTAAACGATATACAAAATCCTTGGTGAAACGCGGGGTTAGGATGATGAAGAGATAAACATTTACCTTACTACACACCGATACCGTGGCCCCTGGCAACACACAGGCAACTGAAGGAACACGGCTGGGTTTTAGTCAGTAAGAGTCTGTCTGACACGCCCTTGAACTTATCTGATACTTTACCACCCAAAAAAAAAAGGCTAACTACACACAGTGCCGGCGACACGGACCGCGGCTTTTACCGAGCGGCACTCCGTTGTATGGCGGCTCCTCTGTGCGGTAACCCGGCCGCACCCGGCGGTGTGTAGAAGTCTGTAGGGCCGATTTTTCTAACGCTAGATATCTTTATCCAAGGTAATATTTTCATATTCTGACAATTTTACACAAAAAAAAACTGTCAAGTCAATATACATAATTCCACATAAAAAAGATTTCTGACGTTGGAAAAATTTGCCCTAAAATTTGCCCATACACACGTTAGGTATATGAGTTTGACATAGCTTGACATTAGACAAATTCAAAAGCGATTTTCCTGCAAAATAAACTGCTGCTCTCACCTGTGGAGATGGCGCCTTAAGGTTTCCGTAGTTGGGATGAATATTTACGTATGCACGCTATTGGTTTTATCGACCGTATACGTTACTAAAAACTATGAAAAACAAGTTATTACTGTAAAGTATCCTCTCAAAAACGATTGACTTTAATAAAAAAAGTCACTTAGAACCAACATAATCTTTTAAATAATTAAATATATGGAGTATAATATATATACTATATATTATACTCCATATATATATATATATAATACCCCATACGAATAAGCACAAATTCACGGTCGATGTAAAATAAACTTTGAAAGTAGTAAAACAACTACTTTCAAAGTGGAGCTTGTAACGTGAGCTTCGAATCTTGAAGTAAAACGGTGTCACGCAAAACCAGGAATTGGCTTAACACCAATGTAGGTCACCAGTCACGGTTTCATTCTAATAGCATCCACGCGACATAGCAATGTGGCTCTTATTTTATTGCAATAAGGTATTAGCACAATCACGGTTATTTTGACTGGCGTAAAATCTAAAAACTCAGCCACTCACGGCCCACTTTCAAAACTGGCAACATAAATATCTATCCGACTATTTTAATTTAAAGATTATTATTTTGATTCAGGTGTGAAAATTATAATCTTTTAAATAAAAATATTTTCTGCAAAGCCGGAATTTCAAATAATATCAATGTTTTTAAAATACAATTAACCCTTTGTCTGTGCTGCGCCGAACTATCCATATATTTTCTATCAAAATCGCTTTTGAATCTTGCATACATATTTATACCTACTCGTGAATGTACACTTCCTATTAGTTTTTATTTACTACTATTACCATAATTTCTTCTCATTGTGGTTTACTTGTCTCATTGATTATTTTTGTTGCAGATTACCGCAATTAGTGCGCTACTTTATTTGATCTGTGTATTGTTTCGCTGGAACAATGTCCTGCCAGGATGGGCTGATTATACAAAAAAAGACGAACCAATAATAGTGGGGTAATAACTTAGTAATTGCGGTCGTAGTGTAAAAAGGCACATCAAACATTTTGTAAATTTTGAGACAATTGATTTAATAGTAGATTGTTTGCCAAGGGAGCAAAAAAATAGTTTTAAGGCGAGAGTGTTTCTTTAAATCCAGAGTGCAGCGACGGATTCAAAGTACGTCACTCGAGCTTAAAATAGTGTTGCTCCCGAGGTGAACACTCTACTTTTTATCACCCTTTATGAGAAAAAAAACACGTGTGCGGTCCGACCCCCATCAGGAACGAAGTTCCTTCTCATGTATGATTTAAAATAACATATTCGCAGCCACCGTCTTGGATTTAAATTTCGACCTCACTATCGGCTTTAGCATCCTCGAAAACTATGAAAACGAAACACATGAAGAAAAATTTTAAGAGCCTCCATCTTGGATTCACATTTTGACCCAATTTACCGTTTCTCTCTCTTGCCAGCCTGTTACTTGTTCATACAATGTTCATAATTGATCTCTTTGGTGATTGCAACTTTTACTAACAATATCCACATTCCAAATTCAAATCACTTTTAGTCTCTAGGGATAAAAATCTATTTTGGTCCCTGTTTACGAAGAATAAACTAGCTCTTTTTGAGTAGATGTGATAAAAAAGTATTTTGTTGGTTTTCGGTAATGAACATTACTAAATCATCAACTCCTTTTCACCGTCTGTCTACCAACTAGGTACTCATTTACGCCAATCCAATGGGTTCAAACTCGGTTGGTCTACGATTTATAAGGTCGAAGCCCTGTAACCACCTTCCTGCTCCATCCTCAGGCTATGTTCACTTGTTCACCATTTCCAAGTCAACTACTCATGGAGATTAATTGAATGATCCTAAACATGTCTGTTGCAAATTGTTAAGGAGTTGGTTGTTCTGCATACTTTTATGGCTGTAGCATCAGCTCAAGGTTACCACATAATTGCAATGTTGCAACTTTCAAGTCGATCGGACGAGTTAAAGTGCAATAAATTTCCATGTCGTGGCTGATACGAGTATGTCTATACCAATTAGAAAAAACTGATTATCTTTAAAAAAAATGCTGAAAAGATTTTCATATTGTATAATCTAAGAAACTAGGCATTAAAATCGGCTTAGTAGTCATTGGACTTATTCGCGAAATGACGTGTAGTCGTTTATGGACTTATTCGCTATATGCCTCATTCTGAAAATGTCCTATTCGTGAAATAACCTATTCTACTTTGGACTCATTCGCAGAAAGACTTATTCTCAAAAAGACCTATTCTCGATATGCCCTATTTTTTTCTAAGTGTTCGTTAATGAAACTATGAATGTACCTACCTCGTTTATTAAATCAGTAATTCAGAAAAGTAAAATTATTCATATTTAAATGAAGTTATATAAAAAACAAAAAATAAACTAAGGTACTGTATGAAGTGTCATGGTCAGACCACTTTCCGTTACAAATAACATGTAATCTTAAGAGTATACCAAATAAAACTTGCAAATACAGGAACAGGTAATAGTATATTATGGGGGGTAAGAAATAAGGAACAAATTTGTAATTATACGAAACTATGCAACGAGGGTATTCCGGTGGAATTGCGAGACTGCTGTGACTATTTACGTCACAATGTAGATCATACGCATATAATTAACACAATGTTCGATAACATTAAGTCTATCTTGAGTGGTGCCTCGGAGGAAATTCGAATTGCCAGTAAAATAAATAACAAGACATACATAGGGTGGAACAAGCACGTAGGAGAATCTCATAGGAGGCTCGGCTTAGTTTTAGTATATGGGTTCTACAGTATGTATGAAACACGAAAAGAGTTTATGAAGCATTTTAAATGGTGGATAATACTGAGCAAATAAAAATGGATATACTAACGGCAAAACATAAGGCTAAAGATTTTAGCAGCTTTTGAAAAAAAAAACGGGGGCATGTGAGTCCTCGGCAACTGTTCCTTTGAGCGTCGACAGTGCAGTAGGGGATCAAGATATTACGAATGTTTTTAAAGAGCTGTTTATAGTAGAACCATTGAACTGTGACTTAAGCTTCAATTTTAGGTTTCTTCTTGTAACTTAAAGCAAACCAGACGTCAGACCTGGTGAGAAGAACTGTCGAATTATGCCATCAGACGTGAGGAACGTCCTAAACAAGATGAAGCGTGGACATTTTTATTGGTTATTGAAAATTGGTTATTTTTTTTAAACCACATAAATAGGAGCCCTGCCAGGTGGGGCTCCGTAGACTTCGAAAAAAAAAAAATTACCATTTAACGTTAAGTATGAACTCGTATTACCTTAGTCAATGCTAACCTAACAATAGGCAAAATCCAAATAATATACTTATATTATTGTTTAATTCGTAGATTCAAAACGATACTGCTGATTTACATGGTGTGTCTCAACTTTTTTCAGCAGAACATGTAAAAGGTAGCGTATATTTTGTCACGGATGTCCCGAAGATTTAGAAAAATGTCTATTAACTACTCTAAATAAACAGGAGGAAAACATTAGGAAATTCCGCAGTATTGCTAATTTTCCTACAGTAATTGGGCTAATAGAATGTACTCATATAAGGGTAAGGAACGTTAATGCTGATGGGGTTCAGTTATATATTGATGGAAACGGATTTTCTTCAATTAACGTAGAGGTCGTTAAAAAAATATATTTTAAGTTGTGATTGTCTCACTCAATGTTATTGACCATTTAGTTTGCAGGTAAGTACAAAAATAAGTCCTTTCAAGAATAGGTCATTACACGAATAAGGTATTTTACGAATGAGTCTTTTGCAGAATGAGGTATTATGAGAACAAGTCCTTTGAAGAATAAGCCATTCCGAGAACAGGTCCTTTTTTTCGCCGTAAGCCATTTTACGAATAGGTCCTATAACTACTAAACCTTAAAATCGGACCACTCGTTTGGGAACTACGATGTATGCCACAGACACGACACAATCTTTAGCGACGACATAGCCGTCAGAATTATAACTCCCCTCTCGCAATACGTAAATAACGTCGGGGTTTAAAATGTTTTGCCTTTTGGTGAATACATATTACTTGGAGATAACTATTTTCCTTCGTTGCAGATGTCAAGATGCATCTGTTGCAGCTGCATTTGTTTTAGCATTACATGTTATGCCTAAAAGCTGTGGTTTTCTGAAAATCTTTAGTGCTAAAAGTAAGTTTGTAAAAACAAAATGTTGTGTGGTTTTTACGTTATTTATTTATTAAACGTTATTTTCGCTCTAGGAGTTTTATAAGACGAGACCCGTTTTTAGCAAACATATTTAAAGATTACAAAGTGACCCATAAATCCCTCGAAAAAGATAACAAGTGCGAGACCATGGTCATTTTGTAGCGGTAACTTCGTACCGCTCCAAAACCTTATGGGACAAATGTGATCTAAAAAAAAATAACTGCTGCATGGAAGTGAGGGGAATATGTCAGTCGCGTAAATTAAAATGACTTTGCGATGACACATCAAGGCTAAATTCTAACCTGTGATTAGTAGGGCAACGCGGTCAAAGGAATAATCTGACCTCAATTTTGAAGGAAAATAAAAGAGCATATTTTATTTATTGAAAATGCTTCTTCCTGAGCGGAGATTCGGTACTAGCTTTAAATAATGGAAGTGTCAAACGAGGCAATCTGTCACATTTTAATTTTGTATTATTCTATTTAATTTTGTATAATTGCGAGTAAATTTAGTTTTGTCTTGTTTTAATTTCATGATTGTCTCGTATTAGCCTATAACTTGTAGGTATGTTTGGTGTCTTACTAACTGTTAGTGCAAGTTGGTGATTAATAAATAAATAAATAAATCATTTTTATGTTGCCCAAAGCATACACCTAAAGGACCTTTAAATTCACATTTCGGGCGTAAAATTTTAACGGGTTAAGAAAGTAACGTCCATTAGCCCAACATTAACATTGCAGTTCCTATATTGTATTTTTACAGTTGCTATATTATCTAGTGTGCGAATATTTTGTTTTTATTTAATAAGTAGTAATAAAAAGTAA
Source organism: Agrochola macilenta (assembly GCA_916701695.1). Taxonomy (NCBI): domain Eukaryota; kingdom Metazoa; phylum Arthropoda; class Insecta; order Lepidoptera; family Noctuidae; genus Agrochola; species Agrochola macilenta. The sequence goes on from OU753557.1 coordinate 13,943,157, forward strand.
AGTTAGCCATTCCTAGAATTAACAACATGGCTTTGTCGAGCCTGTCACCATTGTCTGAAGCAGAAGAAAAGGTTCCGCGTCGTCGCTGTCGTATCCTAAAAGGAGTAGATATTTTTATTCTCAAAATACAATGAAGAAGATTTTCGATAGAAAATTCAGAAGAGTTGCTGAATATTATTATGAAATTGCAGGATTTCAAGGTGTAGTGGAATCCCTAGATTGCACACACATTTAAATTATAAGCAGAGGCAGCTTCCTTGCATAAATGTTTCGATGCAGAAAGGGATATACTTTTCAATAAATTTTCAGGTGGTGTGTGATGCGAAGCTAAAAATCAGGGACTTCATCACACGCTGGCCGGGATGCGTAAATACAAAGGTGGATACAACACAGACAGTAGCTGTTCTTTAGCACAGCAGTTCTGCACACATGCATAAAGTATTACAAACACTGTTACATCACAGACATTTGAAAACTGTCTGCAATGTGATCGGTTCCGAAAGACATTGTTTTAAAAAAAACGACTGCAATACAGCTTATAAGTAGGTACTTGCTCTGTCTATGCTGCAGATCGTTTGGTAACTAGTGTCTGTACTATAATCGCGTTCGAAATGGCAACGTCGCGTGTCGCACGTATGCGGCGCACAGAGGTCTTTTTTCCCAATCTAGACGTTCAAAAGTATTTTTAAGTACATGTTATACTCACACCTGTGTCTCAGACGGTTAGGAAGAGACTAGAAATCTATGTATTTTACGATCCTGACACACCTGTTGTGTCATCTTTCATATAACAAAAGAAAAAAAAAGGGAAAAATTATTATGAGTATGAATTTTGTAATTAGGCAGGAGATTTATTTGCTTACAACAGAGCTCAAGTAATTATGAAATGTTTTTGAAGTACTTGAATACTGCATCGGCTTTTCTCGAACCTTCTATGTTTCGCCAGAGGGTGAACAATTTTCGTCGTTTTACCCGCCCGTAAATTCAAAACAAAAAAAAAAATGTGCTAATTCGCGCAGACAAAAACAAAAAGTTTGTTGACCTGGATATGTTCTTACTAAACAAAAATGAGAAATTAAAGATCAATCGTGATCAATCCCGAAATTCCGGATCCAATATCCAAACTAAATAAACATATTTTCCGTACAAAAAGTGGATTTTTAAAAATGGTCATTAAATAACTTAAATATTAATCTTCAAAAATTAAATTGACATATTTTAATTACACATACCTGAACGTGTCGACTCTATACTAAGCAGATTATAATTTCATACACTGTATCAAGTTGCACACGCTTTGAAGTTGGAGCGCCGACTGACTGATACACGATACACAGCACGCGTAATAAAACACGTTACAACTTGTTGGTCTGCCTTGTAGTAGACGAGTAGATAAATTAAAAAGCTATTGTCACTATGTTAAGACCTCTAATAAGTGTTGAATAATGTTTGTTTTATTCAGAAATGTTTCCGACGTTTTCATGATTTTTGAACGTCTGGATCAAGAAAATGGACCTTTGTGCACCGGTGAGCCGTAAGGGTCGGTACATATCTGACGCATCCGATATCCACAGTAAAAGTGTGACTAGTAGCTTTTGAAATTAGTGTACAAACGTAAAAAACGCAATAACTTGGTTATATCAAGAAGAGATAAATAATACAACTATTTTAATGTATTTTTTTATTAGAAGGACTAAGTAAAGCTTAAAACTAAAATTATTTTAGTCACAGCCAAGTATGTTGTGTGTCGCTCTTACCCCAGAGATTAATTGCATTAAGCCACACTGCCGCCATTGATGCTTCCTGCTGTATAAACAGGTGTAGCGGGGGCAGTCCCAGCATGGCTTCGTTTGCTGCAGTCGGAGTAGTCCTCATGCAACCTGTGGTTGCTACGCAGGCTAGTGTTTGCATGGGTTGTAGTTTATTGCAAGCTGTTACCAGCTGAGCTGTAACGACCGTCCGAGGACGACCTTAGCGGATCTCGCGCACCTCACCTGTGGCCCTCTGACGTGACACTATGACCATTTCTCTAACCCTGGCTATTGCGTAGGGCCACCGGTTCGCTTGAAATCAGGACCAAAGGGGAAGTGTTGGCTTACGCACATTACAACCAAAGTTATTCGGTTCAACCCTCGAGGATTCTTTCATCCCCGCACAAGGCGCTCCATTGTACAGGTCCTAGCGCAGGTGACTGCTTACTCCTACTCCCCATCAGCTGATTTTAGGGATAGTCAAGCCCGTCACCACCCAATCACAAAGGGGTCGCTTTTCCGAGTGGGAAGTTGGAAAGGTGGAGGAGGGAGGAATAAGTATGCGAGTATTTGGGGGTGAGGAGAGGTGGTGAGATTTGGGACAGGAGGGCAGAGTACGGAACAGAATGAGATTGAAGGAATTGGGGAGGGGATGTGATGACACCTGGTGGTTTTTGTTTCGTCTAATTCTTTTGTATTCGGGAAGGTGCATCCGCCAGACTTCCCTTGAAGATCTACACGACTGTTGCGCTCTCCCTCAAGACTTCGCCACCCTACTACCTCTGAAGGAGGTGGCAGGCTAGGCCTACATCAGCTCGCCGTCCGATAAGGACCAGGCCCGGGTCGACGGCGCGTTGTGTTCCACGCGCGCCTCAAAGAGATGTCAGCACCAACTGACGGGGTCCGTAAGGACCAATGCCTGCTGGGGTTGCGGGTTTGTCTGAAAGGGATATCGCAGCCCCGGGCAACGGTACCTATACAGGCAACGGAAGGAGCACGGGTGGGTTTTAGTCAGTCAAAGTCTGACACGCCCACTCGCTCTGCCCAGAGCGGGAGAAGTCATTTACGATTCCCAAACGCAAAAAAAAAAAAAAAAAGGGCTAGGCCTGCATCTATAATACCAAGCAAAGAAAAGCATGTCGTTGTGCAAGCTGCGAAAGCATAAATCCAGACCCCTGCCCCCCTAAAAAAAAAAGGCCCGTAAAGGCACTTACAGTTTATGGCTGTAAAAGTAGGTACAGCAAACAAACGAATTAATTAATTTATTTATTTGATAGGTACACCAACGAACTATTCACTAGAACATTAATATAATAAAAAATAACATAAGCATTGATTTATGGTGAATTAGTCACAGGCGTACACAGCACTTACAAAAATAGCATAAAAATACACGTTTTAAAAAGATTTTATACGTATAGAAAAATTGAATTGAAACAATGAACAAAACATTAAGTTAAAAACAAAATCTTAATCGTGATTAGAATTAAAAACAATATCAAGAATTAAAATCAAAATTAACAATAGAACAAAACTAAAACATTGAAATAAAAAATAAAAATGTATGCAGCAAAATTGTTATTCAAAATGGTAGAACGCGATAACGAGTGCATTATGAGAAACTGTGGCAAAAACCAAAAATTTCAATAGTAAAAATTAAATAGTAAAAAATAAAAAGTAAATAGTAAAAAGTAGATTATGTATGACATTATGATTCGTCAAGTTTTTTGCGAAATTGGGAAAAGGAGTCTGTAAATATATCAATATTGTTGCAGATATCTATTTTATTATAATTAGCCATTAATCGATTCAAGAGGGCATTGAGACCAAGGTTGGTTCTTGATGAGGACGGTGCAAAGTTATTTATTTTGCGTAGAGATCTAGTTACGGTACGCCTAGGTACAGCTTTATAAATGTTTGATAATAACTCGGGTACATCCGCCAGGTTATGGATGATTTTGTAAAACAAGAGCTGATCAGAAGTGCTTCTACGTTGTTCCAGTGGTAACATATTGAAGTGATTAAGCTTTTGGGAATAATTTGCGTCATGAGGGCAACTAGGGCATCTAAAGCGTAAAAGCCTTCAAAGCCTGCCTGGTGAAAGCCTTCTGTATACGTTCTATCCTATTAATATGAACACTATATGTAGGATTCCAAATAGGAGATGCGAATTCTAGTATGCTTCTGACAAGGGTGTAGTAAAGCACTTTTAGTGTCGATATGAACCGAAACTCCGAACAAGTTCTCTTCACAAAACCCGAAATTTTTGACGCTTTGGCTACAATCGCGTCAATATGATTGATGGAAGTTAGCTTGCTGTCGAGTTAGAAACCCAAATCACGGAGAGTATCAACCCTTTGCAGAGGAATTCCATTCAACGCATAAGATGATGATCGTACTTGTATGTTTCGCGTAAAAATCATGTGGTAGCATTTACTTGAATTGAGTCATCATATTAAGTTGACACCCTTGCACCGCATATAAGTCTTCTTGAAGAAGAAGAATGTCGCAGTCTGTTTTAATTTCCTTGTAAAGTTTCAAATCGTCTGCAAACATGAAACATTTGCAGTGCCGTATTGAATGAACAATTTCATTGACGAAAATCAAGAAAAGAATCGGTCCCAGGTGCGATCCCTGGTACTCCGGAGGTGGAAAGATAAAACGGTGACTCATAACCCCTCACAACCACCTTCTGTTTTCGCTCAAATAGGTATGAGGTAAACCACATGAGAAGTTGGCCGGATATGCCAAACTGTTCGAGCTTCGTGATAAGTATCTTGTGGTTAACCTTGTCAAAGGCACTGCTGAAATCTGTATAGATGGAGTCAACCTGTGTACGAGACTCCAGAGACTTGCTAATGTCATTAACATAATGTACCAAATTAGTGGTAGTGGATTTGCGAGCACAGAAACCATGCTGTTGGGGAGCCAACTGCGCTCTTATGTGCGAAGTCATTATGGGACAAGCAAGCGCTTCAAACAGCTTCGCAAAAACGGAAAAAAGCAATATGAGACGATAGTTTGAAGAATCGTCGACTTCTCCCTTCTTAAAAATGGGCACAACGTTAGCAACTTTCCATTGCAAGGGGAACGTAGACGATTTAATTGACTCGTTAAAAATCAACTTAAGTGGAAGAGACAGGTTAGCTGCGCATTGGGCACGCCACAATTGTGGCGATAAGTCCCCTCTTTGAGGAGTGGCTAGAGAGCCGCCACGGCGTCCTCACCTTCCGCCTGACGCAGGTCCTCACCGGACACGGCGATCGGTTCGGGAAGTTCCTGTTCCGTATAAGGCGGGAGGAAACGCCCGGGTGTCACCACTGTGTGGATCGCCCGGAGGACACGGTGGAGCATACGGTGGAGGTCTGCCCTGCTTGGGCGGAGCACCGCCGTGTCTTCACGGAGGCGATCGGCGGCGGCGATCTCTCGCGTCCGGTCCTGGTTCAGGCCATGGTCCGGAGCGAGAGTGCATGGGAGGCCGTCACCTCCTTCTGTGAAGCAGTTATGCTCGCGAAGGAAGAGGCGGAGCGCGCGAGGGAGATGCAAGCTGCACGCCCTCGCGCCCCTAGTCGCCGCAGGAGACGCCCCGGGCGTCGGGAGTCACGAGCCGACTTCCGGCCACCGTAGGCGCGGGCTTGCGGATGGTGAGCAATGGGCAGCTCGCCGCCCGATAAGGACCAGGCCCGGGTCGACGGCGCGATGTGTTCCACGCGCGCCTCAAAGAGATGTCAGCACCAACTGACGGGGTCCGTAAGGACCAATGCCTGCTGGGGTTGCGGGTTTGTCTGAAAGGGATATCGCGGCCCCGGCACTCAGGCAACGGAAGGAACACGGGTGGGTTTTAGTCAGTAAAAGTCTGACACGCCCTCTCACTCTGCCCAGAGCGGGAGAAGTCATTTGATGATTTCCCACCCTCAAAAAAAAAAAAAAAAGTTTTGCTGCACATTTCTTGATAAATAACGGGGGCTAAGCGTTAAGTTTCTTTAACTCCTTAAACACGTCTCTCTCAGTAAAAGTCATTTCACATAAAGCGGATTGAAAGTAATTAAGCGAGCAAGTACTGGGAGCATTCGGGCTAACGGATGGTATGAAGGTTGAAGAAAAGTGTGTGGCAAATTGTTTGCTTATTTATTCACCAGATGTTGCAATATTCGGTCCCAAATGCATAGTGGAAGGAATGTTGCTAGACCTAGATTTTTTTGCCTCCACAAAGGACCAGAAGAGTTTTGGGTTTTGTGTGATTCTTTTCCGTGTTCATAACGTTTCTGTTCCAATTATAAAGTCATAGTTGCCCAGTTGCGCAGCCAGCTTAATGGAATTAAGTTTGGTTTTCAGGCCTCTGAAATCCTGATAATAAATTGTGAATTTTTAAGTACTGGTGCACGGTATCATTGCATAAGTATCGGTTGAACAATCTCAAAGTAAAGCAATGGCTTCCAAGCTTTTCATGTGTTTTGCTTGCTCACCGTCGGCTTTTCTGACGAGAACTTTGCCATCGCGTACCCACACGTATAAATATCCCTTTTCACGTGCTGCTCCTATTAGCCGCATGAATTCTCTTATTCAACGGGGACAGATGTTCAGATACAAATTAATATAGTTAATATGACATGTTTTTGTTTCAGAAAAAAAGGATTTGCCGCCTTGTAGACCAGAATCGGGCGTTCTATGGTTTCGGTATATTGATAAGAACATCAACTATTCTAATATTTTTATACTTGGTAATTATATCTTTTCTATAATTCATAATCTTATCTTATTGTCGAGTGCAATTCGCTTATACGAGCAGAAAGAAGTGGTAAGTATACATATAGTCTGGCTAGCCGGGGGCAGCCAGATTTTTATGGAAGTTTTTTCGTTGAGGTCCAAGAAGGGAGGGAAACAACAACAGTGAAGTTAGAAGAACGAAAAAAACGGTGCCTTCTACTTTTATTTATTTATTTAATACTTCAAGCACACAAATGTACAGAGGCGGACTTAATGCCATAGGCATTTTCTACCAGTCAACCTTTGGGTGATGCAGAGACAAACAGTGGCAGGTACAATAGTGAGAATTGAGGAATAAATATTTATTTAAAATATATATAAGATATACATATAATTATCTATTAAAAACTATAAATATAATATACAGGGTGACTGGATCTGGACCCGCCATAGCAAATTCGCTTAAAGAGGAGGTCATTTACTAATTATTGAACCTTGCTTTCCCTAGCAAAAGTTTTATAGTTTGGGAGATATGTCAATTTTTATACTCTACTGAGATTTTTCCAAAATTTGACCTTCAAGCATTCTTAACTTTTTTTTTGCATTATTTTAGTAGTTTTTTTATGAACTTTATTGTTAAGAAAATAAAAAAATACCTCGGAACTTCCCTCAAACTAGGGTTAAAAATAAAATAGTACGCTTTAAAAAAAAATACATAAAAAACATCTTTACGATTATATTTAAAAAAACCTGAAGTTATGAATGCTTGAATGTCAAATTTTGGAAAAATCTCAAGAAAATCTAAAAATTGACATATCTCCTAAATTATAAAATTTAGCTAGGGAAAGTAAGGTCTAATACTTAGCAAATGGCCTCCTCTATGCGAATTTGATGTGGCGGGTCCAGATCCAGTCACTGTATACACCTAATTATATATAAATATAAATATAAATATAAGTACAAATAAATACACATAAATATACTAAAACAAGTAAGACAATCAATGAGAAAACATTACCGTTGTGATGATACTGCCAGTTTCTTGCGAATGTGCACGCGAACTTTAAACGATAATCGGTTGGTCGCCATCCTGATTTCCTGGGGGAGCGCATTCCACAGAGAGATAGACTGAATGAAGTAGAAAGAGTGAATGAAGTCTGTGCGGTGAGTGGGACATTGAAGAAGACGATTGTGAGATGAACGATGATTTATATTGTCGTTGGCGCAAATGTAGTGAAAGTGGGGAGCTAGATAACTAGGGGAAGACAGAGAGTCAAGAAATGAAAACAAGGTGGTCAGCGCCCTTTTGCTCTCTGCGCTGGCGTATGGGCAACCACTTTAGAAGAAGACGCGCAGAGACATGATCATATTTACGCAGATTGAAAACGTTTCGAATGCAGTTATTGAGAAGACGGTCACGTTTGTCGAATAGATCTGTATTCAGGTCATAGTAGCACACATCAATAATCGATAATAGGGAAGATTAGGGACTGCACAAGCATTGTCTTCGTACTGGAGAGTAATTCATTTTTCAATCGATACAAAGCCCGTAGCGTTCCAGTAACCTTCTGGCTTACCCTAGCGACTTGAGTACGCCAATTTAGTGTACTATCAATGTGCAAGCCTAAGTTCTTCACGTCAGTACTAAAAGTAACGATCGTACAATTGAAGAGAACTTGGTGGCAAGGTTGTACTATCCACCTTGCTAATACCGCGAGGACTGCCAATGATGATCGCCTGACACGATGTAGATGATGAAGGGAATACGGAGTATTCCCTTTCCTGTGCATTGGGATAAAAATATAATATGGCTAATCACGGGTAGGAGATGATCTAGAATAGTAATGATCATACCACGGGTGATATTGTTACATCCCACCGCTTTTGATTTAATGGAGAGAATTATCTTTCTGATCTCTCCCGGTTCAACTGGGATAAAACTGAAAGGATTAATATGAGGACGCGTTAGAACAGAAATTAGAGCTGGTTGCTTGATTAGACAATCTATGGTTAAAACAGTGGAGAAATGCCGGTTGAGATCGTCTAAGTCAATTGAATTAGGAAGGTCTAAATGTCGCGATTTGCCGATTTGCCAAGAGTTCCAAAAAAAATTCAAATATTGCCAGAAGAAGAAGAACTAATAGTATCGAGAATGTGGCGGCGTTTAGCATTGCGTATCATCTGATTACATCTATTCCTTGCAGCCTTGAATAATGTCCAGTTCTCAACAGTATGACCCTTTTTAAATTTACGGAACGCGCGGTTCCTACGTCGCATTGTCATCTGTATGCCATCCATGTCTTGTCATCCATGGTGCAGGTGGGCGTTTTAACAAAAAAAAAATTGACAGGAGCATGAATGTTATATACATTGATTACTTTATCATTGAAGATGGCAACCTTGTCGTCAACCGAAGTGGCTTCCGTCACAGGCCCCCAATCGACCATAGATGCTTCTTCCTCATCCGAGCAAAACAGCGCCTGTACAGAACCTTGGGTTTATGTTTGGGAGACTTCAGGACATAGGAAAGGAAAATCATGTCGTGATGAGAAAAACCAGGAGCGTCATGTTGACCATGGGAGGAAACGAGGGAAGGATTCGAGGTGAGGATCAGGTCCAGCCAGGTGTCATCGCCGACAGTATTGTGATGAGTAGGTTTGAGCGGCAAGACGTGTAGACTAGCTGATTCGATAAGATGAAGGAGCTTACAGGATCGAGGGGAGTTTTGGGCAAGAAGGTTTGTGTTGAAATCACCCATGATGATGTGATGTGCATACTTTGAACCGAATTTTGATTCGAATTCAGTGAAGTAATCAACAGTGGGAGGACAGTAGACAACAACAATAATAGTTTTGGCTCCTTAACACAGATTTCAAGGAAAATAAACTCAGCAGAAGCAGAATAATGTGAAGAGGAAGTAGCAAGTACTTTATAAGGAAAGTCACTGCGAAGGTACCTATATGGCCACACCACTCCCTCCTTTACCAATCTGTCATCGTTCCGTATAAGAAAACGAAACCAGTAATAGGGTAGGTGGTAGACAGGAGATGTGGTTTGAGCCAAGTTTCAGAGATCAGGATGGCGTGAACATTGCTGTAATTAAACGCATCTTACAACTCGCTGTACTGGCTTGGAACACTTTGAGCATTAATGTGACACATATTCACCAACCGATTTGACTGACCGTTGAAATGTTGTTGTAAATAGTCAACAAGGGTGTAGCTGAAAGAACAAAAGCTTTCATCGCTAGAAGAGGCAGTAGATTGGTTGGCAAAAAAATATGACTCATTGTCTGTCAGTATAATTGTAAGTAGTTAATAATATGTTGAAATAAATATATTATATATTTATAATAAATTATGCTATAGCTAAAAACAGAGCAACTAACTCGTGCAAAGCACTGCACCACCCGCCAGCTAACACAAACATAATTAACAAACATTTCACTTTTCTGTTATTCTTTTCGGAAATGTATTTCTGTAAGTAGATTTAAACAAAAACTTTTTACACGTCAAAATGCAAGTATGAAAAGTTTGTCATTGCACTCAAGGCGGGTTGCGGCCCAAGCCGAAGACGAGTGCGCAATGGAGCCCAGAGTGCAATGAAAATGCACAAGAATTAGATTTTTTTTAACACACTACGAGGACATAAAAAATTAACACAAAAAATTAACACACAAATTTTGAGTACCTATGAGCACGCATAATTTTTTACAGAGTAGTCCATTGTGACGATATTTTTATTGCGTAATTTCCTTGGCTTATATATGATGATGACACAATATTTTATAATTCAATTCAATATTAATTTTTCAGGGGGTTGCTATGCCCTACTTCATGCCGCTACATTTACTAAACTGGATCATCAGATGGGCTTAAATTCTGGTACAATGATTACTGGACAACACTGGAATGTTGGGATATTAATAGTTGTTGTTGTAGCATCGATACTAAGCAACCTGATGACTCCAATGGCAGCGTGCGCAATGTGGCTGCCCTATGTTCTGCTCATAGTAATATAACTTTTTACAATTGCCACTCGAAAAAGGGCATTTTATTCATCGATAACAGTGAATAAAACTCTCTTTTACTCACAAGTGAATTTGGAACAAGCACGAACTATACAAACTACTCGTATGTACAAAAAATAAATGGAACGCACTGAAAGTACCTACTGGCTGGCTAGATGGAGCTATTCCTTAGAAGCTATATAATTTATTTTTATTTTTTTATATGCCGCCATTTTTAGTTTTAGGTTCTTTTCAATCTGTTATCGTGGTTGTTTTAATGTTACTTATATTTATTTTATTTAGATAAAAACTTAGACATAAATTACAAAATATTTTAACAAGCTTATTTAGGTCAGTTGTGGTATGCTCTATATCTGTAGCCGAACTAGACAGAGCCTGTATTTCGGCTATCAGCGCCAAACCCCTCGAGTTATTCACATATATAATAGCCATTAACATTGCATTAGTTCTTGTACATAATCATTTTAACAATTTATAATGTATGTACTAGATATGAAAGAAAAACAAATATAAAAATAAAAAGTTCGTGTAGTGTTTACATGCAGGTTCTCTAATTAGTGTGAGATGGGAATGTATGTGTTTGATGTGCAAAAGGATATGTGTGACACCACACACTGTCTTGTGTTCTGCTGTGTGTTGTGGTGTGAGTGAGCGTGAGCGCGTTTGTGAGTATGTTATGAGAAATGTATGTTATATTGTAGGTTTTTTATTAGCATGCTATGTGTAGAAGAAGTTGTTGTGTCTGTTCGTAGGGAAGACTTTTCAGGTATTCGGTAAGTTTCTTCTTGCATTGCATTTTTGTTAACGGGTATATATTAAGGATTCTGTTTAACCTATTGTAAATTAATGGACCAATAGAGTGGGCAAAACATTGACAAAATTTAGTTTTGAACAGCTTAGTTCTTTCGCATACTATATCTTTTCTTCGTTTGTGGAGGACTAGTGGGTTGTAGCTAGTTTTACTGTGTTGTAGGAGGACAACGGTTAGTATGTACAACTGTCTCACGGTCATGACTTCCCATTTTTTGTAAAGTGTTGTTGTAGAGAATCGGATAGGCTTGAACGTCGCAACCTTCAGTATTGCACGCTGGGCGATCTCGATAGACTTCAAAGTTGTTTTTGATATCTCTCCCCGTGAAGATAGACAATATGTTAGAAGCGATTGGCAGAGAGCATAGTATAGCGTACCTACTGCTACTACTGATTTGCTTAGCTTAGTTTTACTTGCTTAGCTTACTTAGTGTAGCTTTAGCAACTTAAAGCCAGCGATGAGCCTCAGGTTTTTAAAAATATATCGTTTTCGTATTCTACAGCATAGCAGCCTAACATGTTCTTTAAAATTGAGATTGCTATCTATGTTAACTCCTAGATATTTCACTGTATGCACGCGTTCCAGTGAAAAACACTTGCAGTTTTTCCCAGAGGGACACTCGTGCGATATTATATTTCGCACAATGCCATTTCTAGTTACATTTTTAATGCTAAAGCAGATCTACTTGGTTTTGTCTACATTTAATGTAAGAATGTTACTTCGAAGCCACTCTCCCACGATATCGAAGCCCCGCTGTGCAGCACCAAAAGCCTCTTCCCATGTATTGGCAGCAAAAGAAGGGGCAGTATCGTCTGCAAAAGATATGATTTCTCCATGGGTAAGTTCAAGACTCGTGAGATCATTTATATACACAAGAAATAAAGTGGGTCCTAGTATGCTACCTTGTGGTACACCATGTGTAATCTGAAGGTGAAAACTTTTACATTTTCCTACACGAACACACTGAGACCGATCAGTCAGGTAACTAGTAAAAAGTTTCAACTTCGATTCCCAATCTTTCGAGTTTGTCCAATGAGAGGAAAACAGAAATCGTGTCAAATGCCTTTGCGAGATTAAGAAAGATGATAAGACATTTTTTCTTTCATCTAAATTGGAAGTAACAAAATTTATAAGATTATTTACGGCTTGCTCAGTTGATTTTCCTTGTCGAAAACCATATTGGTTACCTGAAAGCAGTTTATTTTTTTCTAAATATTGAACTAGTCGTAATTTTTTTTTTTTTCTAGTATTTTTGATATCGCTGGTAAAATAGATATAGGTGGATAGTTAATGATACTATTTCTGTCCCCACCCTTATAGATTGGACAAACTTCTGCTTTTTAAGGACTTCAGGGAACACTCCATTCTGCAGACAATCATTTATGATTTTTGTAAGAGGTGGTACAATGATGCTTCTATAAGTTTTCAGAAATGTATTACTAATATTGTCTCCACCACTAGCACAGTCTGATTTTGAGTCGAGGATGAGATGTTCTTCCTCCTCCTCAGTTGTGTCTATGAGAGCAAAATATGAATACGGACTACTACTGGTAGCTGAGTCTGCATTGGTTTGTCTGTCGTTTATAGTATGCGTATTTTGCTGATGAATTTGGTTTGCTAGTGAACTTCCTACGTTTATAAAGTAACTATTTACTTCGCTCAGTGAACTTTCAGGAGAGGTTGGTAGCGTTAGTAGTTATTTTGGATGATTTGTTACTTTTGATGTATTTGTGATCTCTTATTGCTTTCCACAGCTTTTTATTATCTTGTTGTGCATTTTGAAGTTGATTATTTTAATACTCTATTCTAACTTTTCTTAGCAACGCATTGCAGAATTTTCTGTATCACGTGTATGTCACTTTAAGAATGTTTTTTTTTTGGTGCAAGCTTAGATTTCAAATGCAACTTATCCCTATTTCTTGTGCATCGTAGCAACCCCTGTGTCATCCATAGTTTTATTATTTTGTGACGTTTAGATAGAGTAATATTTTTAGTATTGCTTATAATTGTTTGTTGAAGAAATTTTCTAAAGCAATTTAAAGATAAGTTCGGGTTTGTTAGGTTATAAATTGGGTCAAAATTATTTTTTATAAGATCTTGCTCTAGGTTTAAAGTCAACTTTAGTAATTGTTGTTACTGCAAATTGACGCGTCTTCTTATCAGGCACACACAGTAAAACAGGGTAGTGATCCGTTAGGGTAGTTTGTGGAACTAAACTGGATAATTGGTGTTTACTAATGCATGATCTAGACGAGAATTGCTTTCATATCGAGTTATCAGAGTGTGAGCCGGTAACAAGCTATGACAAGCCGCTAAAGTCAGGTAGCGTTCCCCGTTTAGGTTTATTTTGCTAGGGTTAATATCTATGCTAATATCACCTATTACAAAGATCTGTTTGTAGGCTGACACCGTGTGTAGTAATATGTCTAGGATGAAAGAAATTGGTCAATGTTTTTGTAAGATGGGGACCATACAATATCTGAGTCTTGTGAGTTAAAGTTTCAGTTATGTAAAGTGGTTTTGATTGTGTGAGTGGTTTAAATGAGAAGTACCTAATTGGAATAGGCCGAACTGGATAGAATCCGTTCAAATCTTCATTTACATCAATAAAAAGACTCCAGGTACCAACTTACTTGATTTTATATAAACTTAAAATAAAAGGCAATTTAGTAACTTCCCTTTACAGTTTTGTAATTCAGTGTACCGAGGCATAACCTGTTTGTGAGCAAAGTTAAGAAGGTCATCAACATGTATGAAACCGTCGCTTTTTTGTGGTAATTCTAATTTGGTCGGATTACCAGTAATTTAGTTGTTGTTTTAGTTTTTTGTGTCTACTTTAATACGAGGCATTTGAAGCTGAAATTTTCAGGATATATATATCACTAAACGCAAAAAAAATTGGTTTAAATCCCAACATTTTAGGTTATCATGTACCTTACATTTTGACGTCAAAATTGGTTTGGTTTGGTTTTGACTTGAAGTGATTTATATTACTCAAAAACGCGTGTATACTTATTTACGTCTTGAAACATTTTATGGATGTTAAGAATAACAAGAGGAACCGAATACCATTTTCAGTGAGTTTGTTTGTTCAGTTAAGCGCTAGAATATTTTTTTGTGTTGTCGTAAATGCTTGATTACTTTAAAACGGTAAATATTTTTGAAAATATAATTCATGCACAAATACGCACAAATTATGAGCTACTGAAATACGTTCATTCTACGGGTGCACAATCATTGGTTTCCGAGAAACAAGATTCTGCAAAACGTTACTCCAGCAGGACGAAAAATTAAATATCTCGAAAACCTTAAGACGCACAAATTTCATTTTCGGCGCCCATTTATGCACAAATATTAGCTATTCACCCATGTACTTTATTTCTCGCTGCGGTCAATCGTTAAAAAAATTCTTGCCGGAAAAACGTTACTCCAGCAGAATTCGTTTTTCTGTTTTTTTTCCAAAATGACAGCACGCAACATTTTAAATTTTCAGCACATTATGCTCTAAATATTTGTTAAACTCAATTCATTCTAGAAGAGATTTAGCACACATTTTTTAATGGTGGTTACGTTAAAAATCAATGAGATTCCACATTTTTTTTATTTTACATTGATATTAATACCTAAAAAGCAATTATGTTGAATAATGGAGTATTATTTAATTATTTATGACAGTAACGATTTCCATTAAATCGATCATATTCTTAGGGTACGCTCTATGGATATAATGTCAGCGTTTGTGAAGTTAGAGACGTATAAATGAAGTAAGTGTTGTAACGGTTTACAAAGGTTGTTTAAAACAATAAAATCGAAATCTACTTATTTTCTACACTTGGCCTATTAAGGCTAAAATTTAGATGGGTTAATTAAGCAAAATAGACGATTTTTTTGGTACATATCTGATTCGTGTAATGGTTAGGCCCAGAAACGGGTTTCTCCTTTTCCTACTACTTATTATTGAAGATGGTAGTGTCGTGCAAATCGACTGCAAAATATTAATATTGAAAGGCGTCAATTGACAAAATTTCAATATTTAGCATCCTCTAAAACAAATACCATTTCGATAATTATCTATCCTGAGTTCGGATGAATAACTTTTTGCAACTAGTTTCATCGCAGTGTAGCTAGAGAGAGCCTTATGTCAAAATATGGCCACGCGGGCCACGCTGTTTACTGTTTACATCATGCTGAAGTTGCTGTTATCAAAGCGCGATATGTATTTTTTTGCCAGGCCTCTAATGTACAGTCTCTGAGGAAACTAGAGATGAGGGGTGTTCACCGCAGATCGGTATCGATAAAATACATTTATTTACGATATTATTATTTTGTAAATAAATAGGTATATTTTTTTAACTTTATTTTATATAATTATTACAAAGTTACAAACGTTGCATTTATTATTATCTATTACCTACTAGTATAAAAATTATGATATTATTGCAGATTATTGACGATAAATGCATAAACACAAAAAATTGGCCTTGGTTCCCCGTTGACCATTCCCATGGTTTTGGATTAGCCTAGATGTGCCATCGCAAACATTTCCATTTATAAACTGATATTACTCAGACCGCACAAATTTTTATGATTATCAGAAGTATATTATTTTGTCAGTAGTGTTATATTTTACCAAATGTTTTGTGTCATGAATTATGGCCGCCGAGAAAAAAAGGCACCCCTGCGCTTTACATTTTGGTAATTTATCTTTTTAATTCGGATTGCATCTTGATATTTTAATGTTGCCAGGCGTTTTTTAATTATTTTTATTGCAGTCGGTTGATGGCGCTTCTCCTTGGCCAGGATCGGTTTATCTTGCGGCATTAGGTGCGGGGATAGCATGTAATTTTGGATTCTGCATACCTTTTCAATATACCCCGACTTACTACTGCCATTACACTGGAAAAGTACCAATCATAAGACTGGTAAATATGTTTTGAAATACTTTTGATACGAGTATTATCGGCCAACTTGTTCGTGATTTCATTCAAATATTTAATACGACGCAACATTTAGACTAGTTCGCGAGATATATTATTATGGCTGTGGAAAGTAATGGTAGTTCAGCTCGCCGTCCGATAAGGACCAGGCCCGGGTCGACGGCGCGTTGTGTTCCACGCGCGCCTCAAAGGGATGTCAGCACCAACTGACGGGGTCCGGAAGGACCAATGCCTGCTGGGGTTGCGGGTTTGTCTGAAAGGGATATCGCGGCCCCAGCACATAGGCAACGGAAGGAACACGGGTGGGTTTTAGTCAGTAAAAGTCTGACACTCCCTCTCGCTCCGCCCAGAGCGGGAGGAGCCAGAGGGGGAGGGATTATTTCACACCCAAAAAAATTTGGAAATATTAATATTTATGTATTTGTCCTTTTTTTAAATCTGAAAGCCCGCGCAGGGCTCCTATCCGAAACTTTTCAAATACATTTTCGACCTTCTCTTAACACGCCCCCCTCCCCCCCGCCTACTTAGCTATCAAGTTTTTGTGCTGAAATGAAAGAGCCTCTGGGGGTGAGTACCATAATATAGTGAAACCTGGATAACTGGGACATTAAGGGACCCGATATTATGTCTCACTCTCAGTTTATCCACTTACCCAGTTTCTTAGATATCCAGGTATAAATAAATATATGTTTCATTTACAGAGGGTTCCAAGAGAATAGAGGTTATTTCCGTTATAGCGATGCGATTATTAAACACTATTCAAGTTCAGGATATTCTGATAAACGTACACGTTTTAGTTTTCCTTGTCCTTCAGAACATTGAGACTACATTTTATCTTTATTGTGCTTGATTCTACAAAGAGTAGATTTTGGCACATTAATAGCGTTTATACTGAAAGTGGGCAATGTCGAAAATAGCTGTCAAATGTTTCGCTGTTTTGATTCATTTGGCAATATAATTACTGTAAGGAAATAAGAAATATGGCCAACTAGTGAACTAGAATAGTAATAATGAATTGCAATTATAACACTGAATTTGATGTTGTAACCGTTGTAGGAGTAAAAAAGGCATTTGGAAAGTCTACAGTCTACAGTAATAATATTGCCAAATTAATCAAAACGGCGAAATATTTGACAGCTATTTTATATTTCGACGTTGCCCACTTTCAGTATAAACGCTCATAAATTCGACACAGACTTCATCGCGTGTCTTTCCACTTTAAAACGCTTTAGTTTTTCACATTCTGATAAAGTCTTCGTTTTGGCATTTTTCAAATACACATCCGGACGATAGCAAAACCAAACTAAAACTGGAGGTCGTTTAGGCACAATCAACCAAGTGCGGAATTTGCGGGTAGACGAAGAATTTGTAAACAAATCGGAAATTTATCTGCAATAAAGCCCGAATTAGAGGGGTAATAAATTGACGTTATTTCAGTTACAGAGGTCACCTATAAAATTTTAAGAAAACAATTTAGTAAAAGTATTCTTTAAAATATACTCTCAGTAAAAAAGATAAAATACAATCGCTGTCTCAATTAAAGAGGTAATTATGACGATAAAATCGAAAGAAGTAATCCCAGGTATAGAAATTTTGGGCACGCCACAATTAATTGTGGCGATAAGTCCCCTCTTTGAGGAGTGGCTAGAGAGGCGCCACGGCGTCCTCGCCTTCCGCCTGACGCAGGTCTTCACCAGACGCGGTTATTTCGGGAGGTTCCTGTTCCGCATAAGGCGGGAGGAAACGCCCGGGTGTCACCACTGTGTGGATTGCCCGGAGGAAACGGTGGAGCATACGGTGCAGGTCTGCCCGGCTTGGGCGGAGCACCACCGTGTTCTAACGGAGGCGATCGGCGGCGGGATCTCTCGGGTCCGGCCCTGGTTAAGGCCATGGTTTGGAGCGAGAGTGCATGGGAGGCCGTCACTTCCTTCTGCAAAGCAGTAATGTTCGCGAAGGAGGAGGCGGAACGAGTGAGGGAGAGGCAATATTCGCGCCCTCGCGACCCGAGTCACCGCAGGAGACGCCCCGGGCGTCGGGAGTCACGAGCCGACTTCCGGCCACCGTAGGCGCGGGTTTGCGGACGGTGAGCGATGGGTAGCTCGCCGTTAAATAAGGACCAGGCCCGGGTCGACGGCGCGTTGTGTTCCACGCGCGCCTCAAAGGGATGTCAGCACCAACTGACGGGGTCCGGAAGGACCAATGCCACGCAAAAAAACACGTCTCAAAATTATTTCTGGCAGAATTCAGTTTTTAAAGAAGTCTAATAATAGCTTCGGTATCATATTGCCGATAAATTCATTATCTCGACAAACTTCTATCAAAGGTTCAGTGACTGAAATAAAACATATGAAGTAGCACTTATCCATTTTGCTGACACGCATTTGTCCTTGAACCTGAAATAGATTATAAAAATTAAGAGAAAACAAGATACTGAATAAATTATAAAGTAGACATGCAATAGAATATTATCAATTTACTTGATATTAATAATCGTGCTTTTTATTCATGACTAAAACATTATTATCCAATTTGAGAGCAAAGTTTTTTTTTTCTAGTGCAGATGCCTCTAGACTTTGATTTTTCCACGCTAATGATGGAAAGCACTTACAATACTTACTACTTAATACTTACTACTTACATCTCAATTACAGCTCTCTCATTTTCAATTATACCTGTAACAAATTGACACAAAATATATAACTATGAAATGGAGCATTTCATGAGATTTGATACAAGAAATTCTATCACGTATCGTGCTCGTAATGCTTGGTCTCTTGCGATTGTAACTAGTATTATAATTTTATACATTTGCCAAATACATAAATACAATTGAAGCTAGATAAAGAAAAACTTACCATCTGGACTGCCAGCTAAACATCCAAATTCTTCATCAATAAAAAGACAAGGCCTGACAATTTTATTATATTTTTGCATGAACATTCTTTTTGCCACATTCTCATTTTGCTGCCCATAAAACATCTTTTGTACAAATATTATTTTTATATAGAATATCCTTGACATGATTTTGACATTTAGTGGTAATACGGCGTTTGCAAATCTGAAAACATAAAAGTCCAGATAAAATAGTTACTTTATTATAATTATTAAATTTTCTATAATTTAAATATTATCCATAATCTATAATTTATATAATATTTAAATTCAGTATTGTCTACGTAGGTATTCAATAAAGTACCGCAATGTTACTAGAAATGTAAAGTGTATAAACATTTCTGCTAATATATAATTATACCAGACAACTTACCATTCCAAATTGACTGGCAGTCAAACAGTCACACCTATGAGTAGTATATAAATCATTTTCATGGTGCCCTATTGTAGACATTTCAATCAAACGTATGTCTTCTAGTGACTTTTGGAATTCTGCTCACCTCCAGCTTCAAAATGTTTCAACCATAAAATAGGAGCTTAGTGTTGGCGTTGTATATCTAAAAAAGTACAAATATAAATACAAAATATGCTTTACTGATCTTGAAATGACTGTACAAATTTAATTTATTTATTTACCTTGTAGAGTGCACTGGTATAATTTTTGATTACATGATTCTTGCATAATTATTTTTTATGTTTCCGCATGTCACTTTCTCTTTAAAGTTTGCAAACACAGAAGAGTCTCCATCTCCTATAAAACTCAAATAGCGAAGTTAATGTATTTCTATACTCTTTTGAAAGCCTTCTACAATTTGTGATTCCATTGCTGTAGACGGTCCAGTAAAATTTTTGCAGCAATATGTGCTTTCATATCATATCATATGTTTCTTCTCTCATAATATTGACATGTTTAACAAAATTTGTTTCGAACACCAAGAAACAGATATTTCTTAGTTTCTTTACCAATAATGGAGGCCTGGAAAAAAAAAGGAACACTTTTTAAAAACAATATTGCACTAATAAAGAACCAAGTTTGTGTTTAGTAAAATATTAACTTACCATACCAGATGATGAATCAAAGTTATGCCCGTATGACCTTTTCAACCACCCTCCATCTACATAATATATAGTAACAGATGGAACACCGTCTGAAGACACGTGACAATAACGTTTTTCAATAACAATTTTATTGATCTTTCTTGTTCACCAGCAGTTTTAATTTCCTCTGTCAAATGTTCAAACCACACACTGCCCAATTTTTTTTCAACACGACAAAATGTATTATCTGTAATTTTTGGAATATCCATGAAACTTGTTATGTGAGCTGCTTGAGTGTAATAGCTATCGGAAGTCACAGTTGCCCACACAAATGCAGTGTTTATTTTATCACTGCTCTCCGTACAGTGCTTCCATGCTTTACCACACACTGCACTTGAAAATTAATTCACTTCGAAATCCATCAAGTCTCTCACTAATAAAATTAATTTGTGAAGATTCACACATATTTCGGTGTCTTTCCAAAAGGAATGCCCAGACAATTACATGCTTCAGGTTTACAATACGATACCCAGATATCGCAGATAAACATATATTTGGAACAGTTTCCACAGTCAATTCAATGTTCAGTATGTTACTTTTATACTCAGTATTTGAATAAAATCGAATAATATAGTACCTATTTCACAACCATAATTAGCTCGAGTCGAAGTGTCAACAGTGTCAACTGATGCAGAATTAATTATTGTGATGATTGCGTTCAGAATTCTGAACACATCCTGAGAAAATAGAACACTAATAAGTGCAGTAAAATTTTACTTATGTTTATAAATTCCGGGTAGTATTTTGGTCGACGAATAAGAAAAAAAATCTGATTAGAATTCATGTAAGTAACACAATTATTTGTTTTTTTCTGGACGCATCACACAAGCCGCCTGCGAGAGTTTATTAATAATAAGGGAGCACTCAACTGACGCGAGATAAACTAAAAATAATGTTTGTCTATCTGTAGAATGCATACAAGGTATTATTTACATTACCTGGTAAAACCATATCCCACGACTACGCCACCCATTCTTCGATTTAGCAATGTTTGCAAATTACATTTTGTGACTAGTTTAGTGGCTTACAGAATTGTAAAGATGAAATTCATTGTTGACCAAAAAACATACAAATTGACAACATCGACACGTATGTAGGTAGGTCATAATTATTGTGACGATATTTCTGCGTCTAAAAGTCAACTCACGGCCAACTTGCTGTTTCTAATACCGAAACCCGAAATATAGGTACTTTTAATTTACAATAAAATTGCGTGTTTTGAATAATTAATAAAATTATTATAGGTACCTACAGTAAATTTCAATAATTCTATTCAATTGGAATCAAATACATGTACATATTAGAAATATTGCAATTTGAATCAATGAAAATACTATACAAAATATAACACGCAACAAATTCCGCGTGCAAATCTTAGTGCACACACCTTTTTTTTGGTGGGAAATTGGCTAATAACTTCTCCCGCTCTGGGCGGAGCGGGAAGGCGTATCAGACTCTTACTGACTAAAACCCATCCGTATTCCTTCAGTTGCCTGGACGTTGCCAGGGGCCACGGTATCCCTTTCGGACTTTCACGCGATTTTAGTCGACTCTGCAAGAAAAACAACTGACGATACGACGATAGTTTTCCTATAAAATCATGCGAAATTTTATGACGCCATCACTATTATCATACATATTAGAATGATAATGATCTCTTCAAACTATCTTTATTACAAATTATGTTGTGATCGCGAATTAATATGCGCACTGTACGGAGAGCAGTGATAAAAAATAAAAACTGCATTTGTGTGAGCTACTGTGACTTCCGGTAGCTATTACACTCAAGCAGCTAACTATACATTTATGAAGAGATCAATTTATGCCTGATCCGTATAGCACTATTTTAGAATTCCTGGACAGAAAAAGTGAAAAGACAGGAAAGTAGATAAGGATAATGGAACGGACTCACTCAGAATAGTGTCCCTCTGGGTAGACTGTCCTTTAAGTGACGGCCAGTCCCAACTTGGGACTGGCGTGCCTCTGACGTGCCTCTAGTGGACTTGGGAGTCCCAAGGCACGTCCGTAGCACAAAAACGGCGATCTTCTTTAACTCGAAGGACCATGTTGAGTATCATGGTCCAGGTGTGCTGCTGATGGTCTTGAATAAAACTACTTGATTCCGATATGACAAGTACTGTATTTCTTTTGCTGATTACAATTAGACGAGACGACCGATATGTGTGCGCACGCTCAAGGTATTGGCGAGCGAGTGGTAGGTGGGGGGAAGCCCGCGATCGCGTTGTGGTGTGTGGCCTGATGTGTCGTCAGGAACAATTATTTAATAATTTATTCACTTCGTGGTCTTATCGGAGTTTATTTTTTAAATGTAAGTAGGTACCAAAAACAACCTAGGTAATAATATTGTAATTTGTTATTGTTACAGGTAAAATATTCCATACCGTCTGTTATAATATGCTCCATAATTTTATATCTTGCTTTAATCGTGTATGCTCCATTTTTGTGGGATCCTAAAGGAGAGGGCTTCTTGCCAGTACTGCCTACTAAAAGTGTGAAGGTAGATGTAGCTAAACCAGTCATTGATCCTGCTGCTCCTCCTCCTCCACCTCCTCCATGAAAAGATACATAAATCTTTTTATGTTTAAGGAATTTGTTTTAATTTTATTTGTGTGAATATAGAGTACCATTGTTTGGTTTTTCTGCTAATATAAGTACGTATTTAACATCTGAAAATCTTGTTTTATTTTCTGATATAGATTGAGCCAGAAACCGAACATTACGTGTTTCTAACGCCCCGGTATCAAAAAATCCTAAAAGCAAACGGTCCTAAAAGCAAAAGGTACAGTCATAACATATGTTTCTATTTAGCTCTAAATATTCGTTAAAAGCAAACTAATAAAAGGTGAATCCATACTTAAGGGTAAAATATCAGCTCTTAGCCGTCATTTCTCGACAAGGAAGGTGTTATGAGAGTAGGCGGTAGGCTTGATCGTTCCAGCTACAGTCACGATAAAAACATCCTATAATTTTAGACTCTAAACATCATATGACCATTTTGATCTCTCGCCAGGAACACAAACGCCTATTGCACGCAGGTCCATAGCAACTGCTACTCTGTGCGAGAGTCCTTCTGGCCGATCAACGGCAGGCAGCTCTCCCGCAGTACCGTGCGCTCTTGCGTCGTGTGCCGCCCTCACAAAGGGCAAACTCTTACACCGTTGATGGGCAATCTACCTCCCGAGCGAGTCACTCCCTTTCCACCCTTCCAGTCTATCGGAATGAATTTCGCAGGGCCCTTTCACATCCTAAATAAAAAAGGTCGTGATGCTCGCGTATCCAAATGCTATTTATGTCTCTTCATCTGCTTTAGGTTCAAGTGTATACACTTGGAGGCCGTTAGCGACCTCTCTAAAGACGCATTTATTTCATTTTTAAAATGCTTCAGTTCACGTAGAGGTTTTCCTCTATTAAAATTATGAAAAATTAGGAATTTCTTAGAAAAACACTTAACAAATTACAATAATTGTCGACACTCAACAATTCAAATTAGAATTCAAATTAAATGAACAGTTCAAATTAGGTATTGAAATGAGATAAATCCAATTTGTAAGGGAAGCTCAGTAATACGAGCTTAGTTTAAGTATGGAATAATTGTCGACATAATACATAAGCTAAAAGTATTGATAAACACATGATTATTAGTCAAAAAGGTAGTAAAACTAAAATTACTATGATTCTATGCAAAAAAGCTTATACAAAGTTGATACGACAGAGGGGCTTTCCTTTAAACTGCCTATACTAGGTACCATTTTCAAGCTCTGTACCAAAAATCAATTAAATAGGAGCAGTAGTTTAGTCGCAAATGATTTTTTAAGTTTTTGCCCCGTTTGAACACGATGTATCTTTCCTAACAGCTGATTATGTCTATACGCATAGGTCATGCACCTTAAAACGATAAATCTGAGTATAACCTATGCGTGGTTGCCGCTGTGACGCAAATCACAAGTACAACCAAATATTCTCGCTAAAAAGATGACAATGCAAACAAGGAAGCAATAAATACACACACACTTGCATTTTCATAACGAGTGTGAAAATCATAGCAAACACCCCGTGGGTAAAAGAAATAGAAATAGGTCAGTGTGTTGCTATTGCATCCTAGCGACGAGGGGCAGGGGTTGCGATCGGTAAGTGAGTGGGGCTTCTAAAAACTGTTTTTTTCAGTGCGCCGACGCTATTCTTTCGGAACGTACTTATGTTACGTAACACGGAAGTACCTGCGCCGCCTCCGTATTGTCGAACTCGCGAACTCACTCAATTGGGATTTAGTTTTATTATTGTGATAGGACACTAAACAAGTTTAAGACAGTATTTCTTTTTTTATTGTGACAGGACACGTAACTTGGGATTATTATTATTTAGTGTTAGTGTTTTTTTTTGTGATCGACTGCTTTTATTGTGATACGACACGTAATTAAACTTTGGTTTTGTGTGTGTGTGTGTGTAATTAAAGTGTTCAACAATGCCTCGTGTAACTTACACGGCGTTAGAATACACTGACATGATTTTTAATTAGAAAAATAAGTAACAATATTCTCCGTCGGTATAATTTGTGCATTCATGTGAATGAAGGACACATCGAGAATTTAAAATTTTAGTGTTTTTGTTGTTGCGCGCGTACTTCAAAACCATACCTAAAAGCCGCGAGTGAAGGCCTAAGCCGCCGCCCGCGCCACCGCCGCCGGCCGCCCGCTTTGAAATGAGATAAAACACGCCGCGCGGCGCGGGCGCGGCGTTGCCACTGTTACCTAGGTATCTTCTAAGGTCAGTTAAATTTATTTACAAAGGGTGGTTGCGTTTTACTCTGATTCATAAGCTATTTAGTTTGTTTGAAAAAAAAAAAAAATCATTTTTGATGCTTTTTATTTTTATACCGTATCGAATTAATACTAAACACGTATAGTATACGTAGTGTAATTTAATGCCCCTCTGTCATATCAACTCTGTATACTTGCAAAAAGGTCTGTAATACATATTTTACCCGTACGTAATACAGCATTTTAAATAGTAGATTTACGTTAGATAGGTCATTTCCCACCTATATACCTATTTTATGTAAGGAAATCCCTTAAACATGTCGAAAATTATGTAATTCCTTTGTTCTCGAACGTAAACAGTATCATATAACAAATCTACTGCGCAGTTACGTTCCCCTCATCCCATCCAGTACCCCTCGGTCACCCGAGAGTAGCCGTACCCCGCAAACACCCGCTTACTTGTAAACCCCCGCGAGTATAAACATACCGACGTAATTGGGGAATGAGAATGTTGTAATAGTAAAGACACACACACTGTGTGATAGTGTGTCTTTACTATAAATAGAACCCAGTATTATATTCGTTAGTCCAGTCGTATCTAAACCTTTAAACAAGGCAGTTCAGTCGTCTTTCAACCTTTAACAAGGCAGTACCCGCCGCGTTCACAAGTCAAGTTAAGTCTCATTTTCAGTATAAGTATAAACATTTCCTAGTAAAGTTAATAGTGTGTCTAGGATTATCGTTTATTAGTTATAGTCTCTTAGTGCGTTAGGCGTAGATTACTTTCTTATTTCCTGTGAATTAATATTATGTGTGTGTAAAAGGCAAATAAATAGAAACAGTGCTTCAGTAAACTCGTGGTTTTCCTTTTCCCGTCCACCTGAACAATACCAGTCACTGCCGCATCAGGGTGGTCAACACAATTATTGGCATAAAAGTTAACTCAACTATCAGCACTATGCGGATAAAATTTATCCAAAAACTACATTTAATGTAGTTTTAGCATGGTACCAACATTTGGAAAATGATGTCACATCAAAATTTTTACATTAAAATTAATTATTAATCCTTACTACTGAAAAAGGCTAAAATTTTAAAAAATAACTTAATTAAGTCTACACTTAAATACCAAAATGTTCAGCATGGGTGTTGATAAATTGGATTTCTGTTTAAAAATATACCCAGATCTTGGCTCCCCATATTTTGAAATAATCTAACGGAAATCTTTAAAATCGTATTGAAACAACTAACTAGAAAATTCTCACAAAACGTATAAAAACTAAGATATCATTACAATTCTCGTAAAACACTAGAAACATAATGATAAATTTACCTCCAATGAGTAAAAATAGCCGAAAAACACCAACAACTGCAGACCGACTTTTTGAATTAGGACCCTGCCGCCAATTTTAATGTTTACGTATTGAAAATGTTGCCACTGTATAAAGGATGATTTCCCTAGTATATTCCTTTACTTTGCAATACAACAACCAAGAAGAGAAACTGATATTTTTAACTTATTCGGAGGCCGGCATTAAATCGGCTAAGCATATAATCACACGTGTAATGGGCAACACTAATCTGACTTTCTGGCTATAATGAACAGCCGACCCCTGTCCCCACTTTCTTCTTGTCCTACAGATTTCCTTCCTCTCTCCCCAGGACACTTCCTGATCGGCCGGCCGCTGAGCAAGCGGTCCCTCACTCGTCTCTGCCCTTTACTAGACTGATCCAGATGTTCATCACATATTTATAAGCAATCAATTAAGACAACATTTAAAGAAAATTAAGAAAATACTTAATGAAAAGGAAAACATCTCAATATTGCTTCACGTGCACGCCATCACAACACCGGCCACTCGGTGTCCACATCACTGCACTGCCGCATATAGCGCCGCACTGCCACTCACTTCATGCATCGTGGGCACACGTCGCTGCATCTGTAGTTTTACATCAGCGCCAAGGGCGCAACTTCATCAGCTTGGACGACGATGGAACCCCTCGTCGCCAACGTGTCCTCGTCCACGCTCGCCTGCTGGACTTCACCGGCCCCGGAATATGTTCGCGCCAACACTACGCGACCAGAGTTTTGCCTGCGCCGCACTTCCCATCACTATGGGGCGCGAGCGAGCGCGGCTCGCTCCGCTACCGCCAAGGACTATACTCGCGCCCATGCGCTGGGATACCGCGCGTCCACCTACGTTACTATAGTCTTAAACTAATAAATTGTATGTACTTATTTAAAGTAATTAAAGTTATAGTGTGCAATGTTCAACTGACTGTGTTTTCCTTCAAAAGAACTAGTGTATGTAAGTTGTGAAATCCACGCGCTTACATGCACTTTTTACAATCCGAGCGTACAATAATAGGTATAGGTAGGTACTTACAATAATTCTCCCTAGAGATCTCTATCCATGTTAAATCTAATTGGCTGTGTGCTATCTTTTCAACAAGCTAAATATTTAGCTATGTACTAACTATTTACTAACCTATGTCTATCCAGATATTTAGCTATGTGCCTACCTATCTACTAACTGAGCTATGTGCTATTTAAATGTGTAGCATAGCTATACATTTAGATACTATGTGCTACCCAACGTGCTACGTGCTATCTATTTACTAAGCTATGTGCCATCTATTTATTGAGCTGTGCTATCTATTTACTGAGCTATGTGCTAACTATTTACTGAACTATATGCTATCTATTTACTGAGCTATGTGTTATCTATTTACCTGTTATTACTATATAATTTCGCTGATACAACACATTTTATGTGGCTCCTCGTTTATGTACAGTCACCAGCATAAATATATGATATGGGCAGCGCTGCAAAATTATCTGATCATCAATTGAAGGTATAATTATATATAGATACTTAGCCGGTAAAAATATGTGATGACTTACAGCCGGCATAATAATCGTTTGCCAGTAACAGCATAAGTATCGGATCGGACCGAGTAAAAGTATCTGATAATACACGAAATCAGAATTATGTGACATGTCATCAGCACAAATATCTATCTACTGTAAACGCATAATTATCGGTTCGCATATAGACTGCATTAATATCTGACACTATTTACAGTCAAAAATATCTCAACATTCTGCAAGAATGAACTTTATTAATCTAAACATAGAGTCGTAATTTGAACGAAACTGTATGACGCTTCTCGAAAAGAGAGAGTATCAACCTGTCATTTGATGTCGCTGTCTCACGTTTTATGACACGACTTTAGCAGATTTTATTGCTAAAATAAATAAGGAACTGTTGATGACAGCATTTGAAACATGAAGAGTTTTTAGCAAGGAGATTACATTGGTTATAAATGCCATAAATGGTATGGTGGTATTTATTGCTTATAAATATTCAAAATAAGAAATTTCGTTCCCTCGATTGTGATGTCAACTGTCACACACAAAGGATTGAATATTATTCTTTCGCCATAAGCATAAATGACAGGTTGATACTCTTTTCGAGAAGCGTCATACAGTTTCGTTCAAATTACGACTCTATGTTTAGGCACATAAAGTTCATTCTTGCAGAATGTTTAGATATTTTTGACTGTAAATAGTGTCAGATATTAATGCAGTCTATAAGCGATCCGATAATTATGCGTTTACAGTAGATAGATATTTGTGCTGATGACATGTCACATAATTCATTATATATTATACCCACAATATTTTTTTTTTTTCTCTAATAAATAAAATTTTTTTTTTACTCTTTTGTTTTGTTTTGTTTCCCTTGTTTAGTGGTAATTAAACGATCAAAAAAATATAAGGGTAAACAGTAAAAATGTACTTTATAGATATAAACATTAGTACCGAATATACTTTGTTATAATTGTCACATTTTTTTAGACCATTACCCAGTTTAATAAAATATGTTGTACGAGCAAACCCGTACAACATCAATTGTATCAATTTTATGCTGACATCGACGCGCAGCGAATGAATATAATATAGGTACATGTTTGAGTTAGCAATGAGTAGTCGCATAGCATCGGTTGGGTAGCAAAACCAAAAGGACTCATTCGCCGCGGGTCGATCATTTATCAATACACAAGTTGAACTCAAATCAGTTTATCATTTAAATGTACCTTACCCGTACATATGTAAATCAATATACAGTTAAAAATCCTTAAAGGCTTGTGCAGACCAGCGCGACACCGGTTATTGTTATACCGTGAAGTTTTCTTAGAAATTGTATTGTTCAAGTCGCGTCGCACCGTCGCGTCGCGCTTGTCTGCACGAGCCTTAATTCAGGTGGCCATAACTTTGTTTAAATTCCTAAAGCTCAACACACACAAAGCGGGTGCGTGTCAGGCGCTGGTCGGGACGGCAGTACGGCGGGTTTGTGTGTATTGTAATTCCTTGTATTATATGGATGTCAGCAAACGAAACGCGTGCGCGGCTCCCGCTCCCGACCCGTTCCGCGCCCGACCCGCTCCGCGCCCGACCCACGCACGCCTTGTGTGTGCGTTGAGCTTAATAATACTAAAACCATATCAGTTAACCGTAATAATTCACAACTGCTCGCTATTTATAAGCGCCATAAGTTTTTTTATTGCGAAATTATAATCTATGCACTTTTTCCAGCGATCAGATTAAAAGGTTTAATGAAACTATTTACGTCTAGTCTGTTATAATGACAAGATCTTTGAGTTTTTTATTTATAACAATTTGATGTGTCAATATTCACGAATATAATACACCAAGAATCATTGATGTACACAGCCCAAAAGAGATAAGTAACCAATCAGTATTTTGAAATTTAGAAATTTCTTTGCTTTCTAATTTTAATTTTTTCGTAAATATTTCTGTGTTTACGGCGTTGGGGTCGGTTTTCAGTGTAACTGGATGACAAATTAAAAACATAAATAAACGTAATTCTATCATTTCACATCAACCCGTTATTCCTAGTCATAACTTCGGATTCGATTTTCGACTTTAAACGAAATAAACTAAAGAAGATATTCAATTGAGATTGGGATACGTATTTATCATCCGTACAAAAATAACAGGCTGTTATTTAATATCAGATATTGGGATCTGTTAATTTTGTGTAACAGTAACAATGATACCTGTTTCAACCCATCTCTACATGACACTTGACAGTTGGTTGATGGGCACATGAAATTAGAGGTGGGAATGAGTGACTTATTCGAAATTTTTCGTATATTAATATTAGGTTAAATGCTCTAAGATTAATATGAAATTAGTAACTCGATTATAATTAATCGATTATACACAGTTACTAATCTGGCCTTAGTTGTCGTTAAAAATCCGAGTTCAGTAATCTTGTCGAATGAAGATAGATAGTAAGTAGGTATCTATTTATCTACCATGTAGTGCACAACTGTGAATGATTTCTTTCTAAACTATTTAACAAACCTTTTACGAGTACATCAACAAATAACACTTATATTTGCAAGTTTCTTACACCTTTAGTACCAGTTACAAAATAGTTCGAATGATTTTATTTGTTTACAGGGAGTAGATTTTCTTTAACTGTCGTTATATTGGTTAACGATCATTCAGGCTTCGGTATTTAGATTTTTTTTGTGAATTGATTTTCAATGTTTGATTTGAATCGATTCAAAGGCCAAATTTTCGCATGATTGCATTAAAATTATAGTCATCCCTAAACTTGACATTTGAAGACTTGATTTTTTTAATTATGGAGTATATCCATATTGGCCTGCGTTTCTGACGTCATTTGGAGATCAAATGAAAGTCAAGTGGTTTCATGTATTTATGTTAAAACATACTCCATCTTATAACATTAAGCGCTAAAAACGGAAAAATAAGGGTAAGAAACCTTAAAGCTCAAAAAGGTTTTGGAATCAGCGTAGAACATTATTACTTTACTTACTAAATTCGGATGTATGCAACTTTTTTAGCCCCCATTCAAGCCAAATGCAGTTGTTTGATTTATATTATTTAGTTAAAATGCGGCAAAATTCTATATGCACAGTTTTTAAGACCATGACCACCACATGACATTTAGAAATGACCCAAGTTTTCTAACAAATCATTACAAGTAACGAATACCATTTTGATCACTGCGGATTTCGCGACACGTCGTCGTTAGGATTTTTTTTACTCTGGGGTTATCTAAAGGGACGTGTCGTGATCAATCTTGAATGGGAAAAGCAGAATATTTGTGCAACTTTGTTAGTGGGATATGTACCTAATAATACTTACAGTATGCGAAAATTTAATGAAAACTCGATGAAAAGCGATCGCATTTTAGTAAAAAAGGGAAAGTATAAAAGGGAGGAGATTTAGTAGATCTTATTTACCGTATAGATAGATAGATAGATAAGATAAATCGTTTATTTGAGTGCATCAAATAACGACAAAAGACATAGCACAAAATACAAAATACTCGGCTCGTAGACTCGGCCCGTTGCTAATGGGCGACAGTTTCTTAGTAAATATACATATGTACGTATAGAAAGCGAATTTCTGCGATTCGATTTGCCACGACTCGGCGAGCCTAGTGGAAGCGAGCCTTAACGAATACCTTAAAAATAAATCTAACCAAAAATACTGGCAATATTGGGATTCCAAAGTTTTTAAGAATACAATACCTATTCTTTTTAATCAAATCACAAAGTCAAACAAAACGGCGAAAATTCTTCATCTTTTGACTTTTTGTGTAGCATCTTACGAAAAAGGAATTGGATAGTTACGAATAATAGAGAAACGCGTTGAAAACAGTGTTGAAAATGGCCTCGTGAGTAATACTTAGTGTTTTTCTTTTAATCAATTTATGTTCATGTGGAATCCGGAGGCATGGTTCAGAGATTTAAATCGATAAGTACCTACCTATTTCATCAAAATGGCAAATCAAAAATATTGTAAAAATGGCATACTAATCCTCAGACCAAATAAAAAACTAAGACACAACACCGGCCTCACGTCACTGTTGTCAGCGCTATGTCTTGGTTTTATATTTGGTCTGAGCACTAATCCAAGATTCCACCGCGAGGACACGCCACAGCAACTGTGTAAAAAGGCGGCTTTGCAGAATTGTAATAGTATAATATTATGGAAGACCTTAAAGATAAGTGGTCACACTTATCTTAAAGATAAGTGTGACCACTTATCTTTAAGGTCTTCCATAATATTAAATAATTGAAAAGTAGAAAAGTAAAATTGTAACTAACCCTATGGACTCTGTCCGAAATAAAATTATTCTATTCTATTCTAATATGAATTATAAATTAAAAAACGTTAGGTGGTTACAAATTTACAATTTATAATATTATCTGCGTATAATTCATAGCACGCAAATCATCTGTTTGACAGTTTTGTATGGAGATTTGTAAAATGGTCCACAGTAGAAATATGAAAAAAATTGTTGAAAGGTGGAACTAATTCCCTCAAGTAGGTATTGGATTTGATTTTCGTTCCATGTTGGTAAAAATATAAAAATAAACCCCTTACTATGTGTATCTTTCTAATACATTTACTAAGGGATTTATTTTAAACGTTGCTTAAAGTTAAGTGATGTTCAAACTTCAAAAATGTATGGTTTTATAGTCGCTAAAAGTTTTGAAAAATGTAAATGTGCAAAATTAGTTTTTTTTTGCCCCCCTTTTGATATAAAAGACATTGAATGGTATCAAATTAAAGGCAATCAAAGGACATGTCTGGTAGGGCAATGGACGATTGCCTAGGTAGTTAAAACCAATGTTCAGTAATGATTATAATATTCCTCATATTTTATAGATTATCAGTTAATAAGTTTAAGGAGTCAGGAACTTGCGTGGGAGTCAGAAACTGGTCTAAATAAGGTTAAGTTTTTTTTATTATAACGCCATCTGTGAGAAACCACAGGTACTAATTAGTGGTATGCCTTTGGGAGGTTAGTGAAAGATTTAATCTTTTGTTGGTCTGAGATCGGATTCTGCAGTTTTTTTTTAATATTTCTATTTGTGTAACAAAAATGTAAAGCACCTATTTCAATATCTATTAAATAACAGTGTTGTACACATAAATACACATAAAGTGATATTTATATCATCTTTAATCCCGTATTTTGGTTTCTATCCTCAATACCCATAATATTATTTTCAACACACTTGCTCGTAAAGTAGCTCTTATTGAACCGTTTTTAGGGTCATAATTAAGTGTATTAAAAACGCGTGCTTTTAACTTTATATTATCGGACTAGTGCTGTAATGCCACAGATAACTAATCAGGATTTGGTTGCGACTCGCTAAAAACAATAACATTAGACTTGCCTGGGAATTGAGCGCGATATCTACGTGTCACTGATTAAATACGCACTAATTAGGATACACGTATTATCACACCCACTTTAACATCCTATGCGTGTTTCTTATCTTTTAATTAAACTATTTTAATCTATATACAAAGTTGATACGACAGAGGGGCTTTTCTTTAAACTGAGTATACTAGGTACCATTTTCAAGCTCTGTACCAAAAATCAATTAAATAGGAGCAGTAGTTTAGTCGCAAATGATTTTTTAAGTTTTTGCCCCGTTTGAACACGATGTATCTTTCCTAACAGCTGATTATGTCTATACGCATAGGTCATGCACCTTAAAACGATAAATCTGAGTATAACCTATGCGTTGTTGCCGCTGTGACGCAAGTCACAAGTACAACCAAATATTTTCGCTAAAAAGATGACAATGCAAACAAGGAAGCAATAAATACACACACACTTGCATTTTCATTACGAGAGGGACAATCATCTGCAAAACACCACGCGTAAAAGAAATAGAAATAGGTCAATGTGTTGCTATTGCATCCTAGCGATCGAGGGGCAGGGGTTGCGATCGGTAAGTGGGGCAGTGGGGCTTCTAAAAACTGGTTTTTTCAGTGCGCCGACGCTATTCTTTCGGAACGTACAAGATGTTACGTAACACGGTAGCACCTGCTCCGCTTCCGTTTTGTCGAACTCGCGCGCTGACAATTGGGATTTTGTTTTGTTATTGTGATAGGACACTAAATAAGTTTAAGACAGTATTTCTTTTTTTATTGTGACAGGACACGTAACTTGGGATTATTATTATTTAGTGTTAGTGTTTTTTTTTGTGATCGACTGCTTTTATTGTGATACGACACGTAATTAAACTTTGGGTTTGTGTGTGTGTGTGTGTGTGTAATTAAAGTGTTCAACAATGCCTCGTGTAACTTACACGGCGTTAGAATACACTGACATGATTTTTAATTAGAAAAATAAATAACATTATTCTCTGTCGGTATAATTTGTGCATTCATGTGAATGACACATCAAGAATTTAATTTTTTTGTGATTGTTGTACTTCAAAACCATACCTAAAACAAAAGCCGCGAGCCGAGGAGCCGCCGCGAGCGGAGGCGCCGCCCGCGCCACCGCCGCCGGCGCGGGCCGGCGCGCGGCGGGCGGCCGCCCGCTTTGATGAGATAACACACGCCGACGCGCGCGACGTTGCCGCTGTTACCTAGGTATCTGTAGGTCAGTTAAATTTATTTTCAAAGGGTGGTTGCGTTTTACTCTGATTTGTAAGCTATTTAGTTTGTTTGAAAAAAAAAAAAACTCATTTTAGGTGCTTTTTATTTTTATACCGTATCGAATTAATACTAAACACGTATAGTATACGTAGTGTTATTTAATGCCCCTCTGTCATATCAACTCTGTATATAAAAGAAAGTCGTGTTAGTTACACTATTTATAACTCAAGAACGGCTAAACCGATTTAGCTGAAAATTGGTGGAGAGGTAGCTTAGAACCAGGAATCTAACATAGGATACTTTTAATCCCGGAAACCACCCTCTATAGGGGTGAAAAGGGGGGTGAAAGTTTGTATGGGATATTAAAAACTGATGACTGGATTTGGATGAAAATTTTCAAATAGATGAGATACTGAGATAAAGGATAGGATACTTTTTATTAACAGGGGGATGAAAAGGGGTGGGATAGGGTAAAAAAAATTGTATCGATATTGGTATCATTTCCGAGGTTTTTGGGTCGTTTATTTAAAAAATGATATCTATTTTGAAATCCGAAATGTTAGAAGTAAAATATTATTTCATTTTTTTTTTCATTTATTTCATAACAATTTTTACATTGTGTCGAAATCACTTAAAAATTACACACGTGCATTTAATTATATTTATTAATAGCGATCTTAAGAGCTTATCACTGTCATTAACAGTAATAACATAGAGATTTGAGTCTAAATTATGATCATAAGTCATGCAAAATAATAATGTAAAATAATAGGCAATGTAAAAGAATCATGTAAAATATTAAAGGTCATGTAGAAGAATAATAATGTCAAAACTTAACACGGTCAGGGTTATGTCACAATATACTATCATTATTATACAATTTTATTGGCCTAGGTAAACACGTCAGACAGAAACTCATCAATAGCATAATAGCATTTCTCTACCAAAAATGATTTTAATTTTTGCTTAAATTGGTTAATATTGTAAACAGACTTCAAATCTCCTGGAAGTCTATTATACAGCTTGATGGATTGAAAGCTTGCAGCATGAGTAACAACTTTCATATGTGGGACTATGTTATGTTGTCATCACTTAATGGCGGAAAGGGGTCGAAATGTCTAAAAATCAACATTGATGTCGTTTTCATGGTTTTTCCCATACATTGTCTAAGTTCTCAAAAAACTAAATAAATGAATAGGTATGTCTCTTGCTTTCTAAAAAATTACCCTCAGGGGGGTGAAAAAGGGATGTGCTAGGGGTAAAATGTAAAAAATCGATATGGGTAACATTTTCGAGGAATTTGGGTCGTTGATTTCGAAAATGACATCTATTTTAAAGAGGGTTGAAAAATGGATGTGATAGGGGTAATAAAGGACGGCCCCAGCAGATATTGTATACTTGCTATAGTCAAAACATCAGTCTAGCCGTTCATTTGTTATAAATGGTAAAACAAAAAAAACAGGTAGGTAGGTAGGTAGGTATGTAAGTAGGCTAAGTAGGGTAGGTGGGGTAGGTAAGGTAGGTAGGGTAGGTAGGGTAGGTAGGGTAGGTAGGGTGGGTAGGGTAAGTAGGGAAGAGTGGGTTTTTTTTTTTAAATTTGATTGATTGCGTAACAAAGTTCGCCGGGTCAGCTAGTTAACAATAAAAGCGAAAACTGGAATAAATTTTAAATTTTTACAAAAGTCATACAACCGACCATAGGCAACCGACATCCTTTTTAACTGGTCTAAATTTATCTTGTCATTGAAAAGTTAGTGATTGACGTAATAAATATCGACTATGTTCTATGTTCTATGTTATGGGGTTTAGTTTCCGCACTTAGTCCTTCAGTGGACCATTGTGCGAGTAAATATCGACTATTTGTTCAAGGAGTATTTTATTAATCCTTTATTGAAAAAAAAAACTATTTTAATGTATTTATAATTATTATACTGACAACAATCGTGTTTTAGGCTAGGATTTTCAAGATGCTGTTAGAGCTAGCCCACGTTTAAAGATGCGGTCCTATTTCATTATTAAATAATGTCGTAGGTCTATAAGTATTATGGAGACCCCTCAAGTTTTAGAATATTATACTGCTTTAACACTGAATTTATTTATCTTTTACATACCAAACGTACGTATGTAAGTACCCGTGCTATCTTGTTCGTTTTCACGGTTTTAACTTCGAACATAAATATTTCAATTTATTTGTTTTTTATGTAAAAGTTACTCAATATAAAAAATACTGATGAAACACTACCTATAAAAAAATAGTAACATCGAAAGTACGAAAACGAAAACATCATACTACCACATCACTAAAACCATAGACAATTTCTAGCGGCCATTGTTGTTTGACAAATTTGGAAACGCGACATGGCAGTATGGAATTAGTAAGTACTATCATTGCAGCATAGAATTTGTATAAAGAAATTGACTTTGAATACATGGAACTAGTATGAACTATCCTATACTATTAAATTAGCATTCTCTATTTTAACCCGAGCAGAGATTTGTGCTTTTTTTAATCTCATCAAAGAGACTTCTTGCCTTCTATGTTCTATGTGAAGGGGTTTGGTTCTTTCCTTCAGGTGGACTATTGTGCGTGGGTATTTCTTGCTTTTTTTATGCCTACTGTGTAAATAAATAAAAAATTATACATTTACATAATATTTCATCAAATTATATATTTTTCACTACATATTAATCTTAATTAGCGTATTCAAATTATTATTTTGTGTTTATTATATTTTTATATAGGCTGTTCAGCGGCTTTGCCTGTGCCTTTATTTACAACTGCGCGCGCATCGCTCGCAGAAAGAAAAAAAAAACCAGTGCGCCATTTTCCGTAAATATTTGTTATCGTTTTTGTTTTGTTGTTATGAAAATACGAAAATCTAAAGTATTGTCACCAACCGACGTACAACAGTTTTTAAAAGAAACTCCGATTGACAGTACCTGGCAACAAAGGTCAGTTGAACTTTATAAATCTAAATTATCATCTCTATAGTTACGTTATTCCAGCATAAGTTCTTACAACAAGTCTGTTTTTTTCCTCGCAAATTTGTTGAAAAACGTCGTATGAAACGCGTGTGCATTGATCATTACCCACTCGGCTGAATTAGCCAATGCCACCTTTTGGGTAATGACCAATACAGCACACTCGTATCATAATGTACTATTATATTTACATACTTGTTGGTATTGAATTATAAATAAAACAACGTATTTATTGCCAAACAAATTCCTTTATTGTAGGTACATACTTAAATAAAATGATTAAAAAAAAAACTGTATTCGAGAGACACCCAAACATTGTCCAAAAGTGACGCTGTTGCTAGCAGGTTATATTGATGCCTTGCCCAGCCAAGATACCTAGCGTCATGACATGACAGCAACAACCGGTATTGGTTGTAGAGAAGTGGTGGCGGCGGTGTTGATGATCCATTTTTAATGGATGTAACAACATCCTCTTGTAAGTCCCTTGATGAGTCATGAATCTGGCGTCGATTCGCTCGAACCCAAAGCCATGACATGCATAAATTGTTGTCATATCCTGAAAATATTAATAAAATACATTTTATTACAAATTACATAACTAGTGAAATGTGCTGCACAATAGGTTCACCACGCCCAAATCCTGCGGGAATCACTGGCGTGATGTTATTTTTATGTTGAGTTTTTACATGAAGAACACTCCTTCCATCTTTCCAGATCGTCGTTTCCATTGCTCGTCTATCCAATTTTGAGGGATCTGTCCCATTCATTTTGCCATTTTCTTTCAGACTTTACCTACTTATATTAAAAACATAGTCGGGTAATAATTAAAAACAATCACACAACCGTGGGCATCCCATAGCCCCAGAATTGCAATTTTTTGTGTGTTTACGTTTTTATGCAACGACTTCAACAAACTGATGTTTTCACATATTTGACATACTGACATTTAAAATAAAATACCTGTCTTTTTAGTTTGACAATTTTGCTTACAAAATTACTAAACTTTACTTCAAAGAGCTTTACTTCAATAAATGGGGGATTGTAATATTCGGGACCGAAATAATAACGCTGATTTCCTTAAATAATTGGGCTTTTAAGGTATACTTTAATCAGAACCAAGTTGGTAAATAAAATTTTTACTAACTAAAGTTCAGCTTTCTGTTTGAATGATCGTTAAATAAATAATTATAATGATCTACCTCTTTAATTACATCCATTTTGATTATTATTATTATTTAATTAAAAAAATCAACAATTTTTGTTCTGTTCCTGCGTTGGTGACCATTCAATTTGAGAGTTTAGAAAAAATTATATTTTATGAAACACAAATCTTGGATTTTCTCGAATCCCATGGAATTTTGCCGAGGCTTTAGGGAGTGCTTAAATGTTGCAAGGAGGTCACAGTATCACGTCCAAGGAATATGTGACATTACAAGACACCCTGTAGGCTAGAATAAGCCGAATTTCAATTAGAATTCTGCTTTGCCCACAGCCGCAGAGTCTACAGAGAAGAACGCCATCAGCGTCCCAGAGGTGACAAAGACAGAGATTAGGGCAGCCGTGATGCGGCTCCGGGCCAATAACGTGGCTTCGGGGCCCGACGGGATCCACGGCTGCGCGCTAGCCCTCGCTCTGAAGGAGCTTGAGCCCCAACTCAGAGGACTCTACACAGCGTGTCTTGAGCGGGGCCAGTTTCCCACTTTGAGGAAATCTGGTCGTCTAGTCCTGCTCAGGAAGGCGGGGCGCCCTGCGGACTCGCCGTCTGCGTACCGGCCCATAGTGCTACTTGACGAGGTGGGCAAGCTGTTTGAGCGGATAATCGCAGCCCGCCTCGTCGGCCACTTGTGCAGAGAGGGGCCGGTCCTGGACGACAGTCAGTTCGAGTTTCGGCATGGGCGCTCCACGTTCCACGCTGTGTCGCGGGTTAAAGTCCTGGCGGAGGAAGCGGTGTTCCAGGGCGGAGTGATGTTGGCGGTGTCTTTGGACATTTCCAACGCCTTCAACACTCTGCCCTGGAGTTGTATTCGGGAGGCACTGCGGTATCATGGGGTGCCTCCCTACCTCCGCCACATCGTTGGGGCTTATCTGTCAGAGAGGTGTGTCACCTACATGGGACGTGATGGCGGAAACCAGCGCCACATGTCGTGCGGTGTTCCACAGGGCTCGGTTTTAGGCCCGCTCCTGTGGAACATCGGGTACGACTGGGTGCTGAGGGGCGAGCTCGGTGCCCGGGTAGACCTGACGTGTTATGCGGACGACACGCTGGTCACTGCCCAGGGGAGCTCGCACAGGGAGGCAGCGTTGTTGGAGACGGCTGCGGTCTCACAGGTGGTGGGCCGCATACGTCGCCTAGGCCTGGAGGTGGCCCTCAGCAAGTCGGAGGCCATGGTGTTTCATAGCCCCCGACGGGCGCCGTCACCCGGCTCACTCATCGTGGTCGGGGGGGCTCGGATCGCTGTCGAGTCTACCATGAAGTACCTAGGATTGGTGCTCGACAGCCGGTGGGACTTCGGGCCCCACTTCCGACGGCTGGCGCCGAAGTTGCTGGGCGCCGCTGGGGCGCTGTCAACGCTGCTTTCCAATCTGGGGGGCCCGAGCGCCGCTTGTAGGCGGCTCTACGTGGGGATCGTGCGATCGATGGCCCTTTACGGGGCCCCGATCTGGGCTGCTGACCTGACGGCCGGTAGCATCGCCGTAATGCGTAAACCGCAGAGGGCGATGAACCGCAGGAGGCTATCTTGGTTAATGGAGGATATCGTATGGCGAGCTTAATACCAGCTCCATCATCAGATCCTGAACTACACTCTGGGATAACGTATGTACTTGTCAAAACAATTCCAAATGGACGAAACAAAACAAGGCATTTGATCGCAGGCTCGGTCGACTTCTCTAGTCCAATCACCTTCGGTGTGGCTGACAGGCGCCGACTAGATACTCCGCCAGAAAGAACACATGGCATCATCATCCGGAAGGCGCGCGTCAGCCACACCTTGGTCCGGTCGCTTCCAAGCCCTATAAACCCACCTTTCATCACTCTGGAAGGTGCGGTTCTGAGTATATCGCTCCACTCGCCGCTTATACCTACGAATACGGTTCGCCCATGCATACACTTTCTGCTTCAGGAAGTCGATGCGCTCTGTGACATGGGACACATAGTCCTCAGGGCTAATATCAGTCCCTGAGAACACACGCCTCACAAAGCGCATCACTCTAGGGCGAGTATTGCCCTCCCTGAAGCAGATAAGATAGCCGATGAGCGCTCTGGCCCCACCAATACGGCGCTCAATTCTGCACTGCCAAGCTGGTACGGCTGATTTCGGTCGTGTAGCTCTAGAGTCATTTGCAAATTTTACGTGAGCTACACGACATGCTGCTACAGCTGCGCAGTACAGAATCGAATGAGTATCAGTGAGGTCTTCGCAATCATCAAAATAGTTTGACAACTGCGAATCCAGAACCGCCACCAGCGCCCTATTTTTGTTATGCATGGGCAAACGAGGTAAACGTGGTCTATGTTCGGGCGACATGAATCGATATTCCTGAATCGCACCCTCCAAAGCACTCCTCAGTTCCTCATTGCACTGGGTACTTACGTTTGTACTTATTATTATTTCTTTATTACATTTTTATACATACAAATTACATTTTTAAATATTTTTATGAAAAAGAAATTAAATTAAAAAAACATTTAAAAATATAAAAAGTAGTGGTCCATCGGCATCAGGAACAGGGTCCAAGGTGCCGGTGGTCAGGGCTCTAGAGAGAGGAACCTCCTCACGATGCGTGCCGTGTCTAGGAGTACTGCTTTCTGAATCAAGCCCTTGACCCAGCCGTGCAATGGGGGCCTCCTGAGGTGTTGGTCGAGGCTCTCCGCTATTAGGCCATTAACTGTTACGATTATCGGTACAATGATTGCAGAGTCCACGTCCCACATGTCGACAACCTCGTGTGCTAAGTCGAGATACTTGTTTTTTTTTTTCTTTCTCAGCTTTCACGAGATTCTCGTCATGAGGGTCAGCGATATCAACAATCATTGCACGGCGCTCTCGTCGATCTATCACCACAATATCAGGCTTATTGCCTACAATAGTCCTGTCAGTCTGATTCTGAGTCTGACCATTCTCGAGAACTGGGTCGGGCACATACCTGTAGTATGGTACTTCTGACTCAACAAGGTTGTATTGCAAGGCAAGTTGCTGGTGGATAATCCTAGCCACTAGATTGTGTCTATGCAAGTACTCGCCGTTAGCAAGACGAGAACAACCGGAAACAATATTTCTGATTGATTCACCGGGACGGTGGCATGCCCGACAGATGTCAACCGTACCGTCCTTGACAATGTATTTCCGGTAATTATTCGTCATGATGACTTCATCCATAATCGCACAGACAAAACCTTTGGTTTCCCCAAAGAGATCGCCGAAAGCCAGGATACAGATGCCAAAAAGTCTACATCAGGCCCATGGAGGGCCCGGAAAAACCGTCCGTGAAGCTCTTTGCCTTGCCAGACTTCCTTACGATCGTTAGTATCAAGTACTGCAGGTTTTCGCCAGTTATCTTTCGCCAAGGAGAGTGGGGTGAGGCCCGTGTCCACTGCGACCACATCTCGGTGCATCCCCACGTCAGTTTGAAAGAAATATTCCCTGAGACTGCAAATCTCGCGGTTGTGGAGGGTTTTAGTATTTAAGAAACCTCGACCCCCACACTTCCGCGGGATGTACATTCTCATCACTGATGATCGTGGGTGACGCATCCGATAAGCTGTCAACAATGTACGGATCTTCCTATCCAGAGCGTCAAGTTCCGTCTGAGTCCATTTGAGTACTTATGCCGAAAGAATACATCAAAACTGGCATGACCCAACCGTTGATGGCGCGCACCTTGTTTCCGCCTAATAAAAGACTATTTAACACTTTATTCAGGCGGCCAAAG
Source organism: Agrochola macilenta (assembly GCA_916701695.1). Classification (NCBI taxonomy): domain Eukaryota; kingdom Metazoa; phylum Arthropoda; class Insecta; order Lepidoptera; family Noctuidae; genus Agrochola; species Agrochola macilenta. The sequence goes on from OU753557.1 coordinate 13,985,550, forward strand.
AAACGCTCCCTCAACGATTGTTTCATGTCGGTAACCTTGATGCCTAATGCTTCCGACATACTTGTAGGTTTCGGTTGAGGAGAGACATCTAAGGTGTATGGAATCCGAGAGTTGGGTTCCTACGGATTCCATAATCCCCCCTTGCTTTACATGCATAACTGCACATTTGTCCACACCAAATTCCATCCTGATGGCGCTACTGAACGTTTCTGTTACCTTCAGTAGCTCCATCAGTCGCAAATTGTTGGGGGCAAAGAGTTTCAGGTCATCCATGTAAAGGAGGTGAGCTATAACCTGACCATCTCTTGTCAACTGATAGCCTAGACCTGAATTCTCTAGCAGTGTGCTTAGAGGATTCAAGGCTAAGCAGAACCAAAGCGGACTCAAACTATCGCCCTGGAATATTCCACGCTCAATCGTGATCGGTTCATCGATCCCCCAGATCTGTCGAAATCCTGGATAGAGAAGGACCATCCTCCACTGCCCCATGCATGACATCAAGAAGGTGCGTAGAGTTGCGTCTATTTTGTACAACTCCAGCACCCTAGTGAGCCATGTACGAGTATGTGGCACCGAATCATAGGCCTTCTTATAATCTATCCAACATGTCGACAAATCCTTCCGGGATCTACGGACCTGTTGGCTTATGGCCATGTCTATAACCTGTCTGTCTGTCCTTAGTACCGCGGGACCCATTCTTACATCCATTCTGAGATACAGACATAATTGAGTTGTTAAAGATATTATTATGTTGTGCAATTTTTGCTCTCAGAATGGATGTAAGAACTTTATAGACCGTCGGCAAACATGTAATTGGTCTATAGTTTTTAGGTTCCGCAGTACTACCCGATTTATGGAGCAGGTGGGTAACTCCTGTCGTAAAGAACAGTGGTAGGGACCCAGTCTCTAGAGATGATTGGAATTGCGAGGCTAAGCAGGCGTGTGACTTTTGTAGCCATTTAATCCAGAAATTGTGCAGTCCGTCTGGTCCTGGAGATTTCCAGTTAGGCAGCGGACGGACTGCACGGGCCACATCCAGAGGGCTGATGGTTATTGCCTCCATATCTGGTATCGAATCACACGCCCGCTCAACAACACGCATCCAATCACCTTCAGTGTGACTGACGGGCACCGACCAAATGTTTCGCCAAAAAGCACTCATGGCATCGTTTTCCGGTGGATGCGCGTCAGTCACACCTTGAGTGGGAATGGGTCGCTCCCATGCTCTGTATATCCACCTTTCATCGCTCTGGAACATAAAAACATTTATTATTATTATTAAAGAGAAAAAAAGAAAACATAAAAGAAAAAATAGTGATGTTATTTACGATTTGGCAGAATATTTTGCTGGTGCTGATACGCTCCGTGCACGGCACGCGACATTGCCAAACCGGTGTGCGCAGGTGCCTAAATGGTGAGGATTCAAACCGCTTAAGATGATCGTTCTAAGCCCGTTAAATAAACGGACATTTTTCTAAAAGCCATCGTATACACCCGCTCTTTCTGACGTGTCTGCCTCACGTGAAAACACAGCTGAACTACCACAATCGAGAAAACGGGGCAGATATGACACGCAGATAATACGCGGATGTTAATGGTCACTATAACCGTTATGCACGGGTATGATACACTGTTGATACGTTCTATTGGGCATTATAGATAGTGCGATCCACGAAGACGCGCCCCACTCCGCTCCGCTCCGTAGTAAAATACAGCTTACAGTACAGTAATCGCGGAGTGGGGCGCGTCTTCGTGGATCGCACTATCTGTAGTCCGTGTCATGTTTCTTTCCGTGCCTGATTCGTTTATAGCACGGTCACGGTATGGTACGATGTAGTGCGCAGAGAGCTTTAGATGAATGAAAATAATCGAAATCATCAATGTTTAATTTGACTGATAACAATAATATATGTTTCAGGTGAATCAGGTTATCCCCTAGATCAACACTGATGTCAACACCAATAGTCGACACAGAACCCTATACTTTTTGTCTTTATTTTAAGTTGTTAGTTAACTGTTAGAATGTAGTATTTCTCTCTGTATTGCTTTATATATTACATGGAGCCAGAGGTCTACCTAAAAAACGTTGTATAAATAACATAATCGATTCCAATTTCCAATCAGTCTTAACCGCATTAAGAATTATAGCTGTAGGGTTAGAAAATTCTACTATTATAAGGCTGGTTCCTAGCTGTCTTGGAGACCCGTAAGAACTCCCGGAACGGAGACACGTGAGGCGCTAGAACATTGTTTCACAATGACGCGGATTAGTCCATACGCGACCCGCTCCTGGTAGAGCCTGTACAACGTATCGTACTCTCCCTCGTTTCAGAGCACTGCGGGCGCTACTCGTACGGGTCTCCCGTGTACGGACGGCTCGTACGGGTCTCTCGGACAGCTGTTGTGGTTTAACAGCTAAACGTCTAGTTGATGTTGACATAACTAAAAGGATAAACTAAAAACTCCTTTGTACGCGTTGCCAGCCTAAAAGTTATTATTTCTAATTTCCATCTTCAGGGCTTATCTGCGATATTTTTATCAATTATAAGTATATTATAATGAAATAACAATTAAACTGACAAAAAAGACTGTCGAACTACTGTCGTAGAAATAAGTTGCAGCTTAGTTTACCCAAATGTAATTTTCTAAACTATACAAAAAATAAAAACATCGTAAAATATACATACACACTGTGCGATGTTCCCCTAACAAAAGTGGACTCTGTCCGTGATCTGGGCATTATCCTTGACTCCAAGCTTTGCTTAGACCTGCATATTAGCAAAATAGTTAATAAAGCGTACCAACTTTATGGATTTGTTATGCGCTCGACATTAGATTTTAAGAAGCCTTCTTCATATATTTGCCTATATAAGTCTCTCGTGCGCTCGCAACTAGAGTATGCCGTGTCCACCTGGAGTCCATATTATAAGAGATACGTTGAGGCGATTGAGTGTGTTCAAAAGAAATTCCTACGTTCTATGCATTTCAGATGCTTCGGATATTATTTGCCATATCAGGATTTACTTGATAAGTACAAACTCACAACACTTGAAAACAGACGCAAGTACTTGGAAGCCATGAATCTTTATAACATTGTTAATCATAAATTTGACTGCATTAAGTTAACCAACATGTTATGCTATGTTGTCCCTAGAACAGTGTACAAGCGAAGGGTGCGCGCTGGCAGACTATTTTTCGTGCGTACTTGCCATTCTAACACCGGTTTGCGCTCACCTGTTCGCAGAATGGTAGATGCCTACAATGGGACTTTTGAACATATTGACATTTTTGCATGTTCTCCCAGTAAGTTCAAAAGTCTTATACTAAAGGAACTCCCTTGATTTATGTGTAAGGATCCATATCCTTATATGGATGAGCATGATAGTTAAGTAAGTTTAGTTTTTAATATTATTATTATTTCTCTAGCGTTTAATCAATTAATTGTATAATATATTCCACAGTTTATCTGTGAACAGCGTTGTGGGCTACAATATTGTTCAAATGTTATGTTTATTTCTTTACTATACTGTATATTGTAGCTGTTTGTTGTTCCTTTTGAATAAATAAATAAAAAAAAAAAAAAAAAAAAAAAAACTATAGAAATAAAATAATTTGATTATTAAAAACAGTAAAAAAACAAACTTGCCGAGGCAATTTTACACCAAATATGAATCTATTATGATGAATTGAGTATGGTTCAGCAAATGTATGTGCCATTTTACGAATACTAGAGGAATTGCTAATGATCTACTAGGAATTCAGGAAATGAATCGCTTTAGAGAAATTGCTCAATGTGGTCTTTTTAGCCCCCTTATCAGCAGTTATCAGCTGTTGCAATGACGCGCCGCTATATTACCGCCACAGATAATTTAATAACAGCGGCTAGCCAAGTCTATTAAGCTATTTTGGACTAGACCATACTGCTTGAGGGAGTGGCCGTAATCTACCCACCACAGTCCTAGTGTGGGTTGGTGGATGCGTATGAAAAATATTGCGTTTTTTTTTTTCAGAAAAGTGGATCCCGCTCCGAGCATGTTCCCTTTCTTTAGAGCTAAACCTGAGCCCGATCTGACGTTTAAGGAGAAAATATCATTTTTTATGGTTTGTCATTGGCGAGGTGTAGTAGTAATTATAGCGCCCCTGATTTTGCTACCGCTATTGTTTCCTCAATCGGTAAATATGCTTTTTCATTTTTACTAATCTAGAATTTAAAAAAAAACACCTCCATTATATATACATTCAACATACTATCCATGCTAGGCAAAGGCATTCTAACGACCTATCTCTACAGTATGTATTATTAAAAAAGCTAAAAAAAAAAACAAATGCTGTGTGCAATATTTTCGGAAGTCGGTGTTATGTTATATGTTTGCGGTATATTAATGTTTTGGAATCTTAGTTAATTTATGGCGTCACTCTACGCCCCTCAACCCAAATGGGGTGCGCCCACTGGTTGGGAACCCATGCTCTAGGCCATTCCAATCTGCTTCAGTTCGGGCAATACTCGCCGTATTGCCCGAACTGAAGCAGATTGGAATGGCCTTCCAGAGCCACGTTAGCCACACCAGTCATTTTCTAACGTGTGTCCGACCCCCCACGTGCTAAGGTGGTCAACCAGGACTGGTGGTTGTTTAGAATATTATTATAATTATTTGACATAATCACGAGTCTATAGGGTCCCGGATCTTTAGAAGGCTTACAATGGGGCTGAAACTAATTCGCAGAGGCCCGTTAGACACTTATAATTATAATGAGGGTTTTTACAACATCTCCTTTTATAATTATATTATAATTAAATTCTTGTTTTCCAGGATGCCAGATGGACCGCGTTCACGCTTCTTTTAATGGCCTTATATTGGGTATCAGAATGTATCCCATTGGCGATAACAGCATTCTTGCCATTGGCGATACTCCCAACGGTTCAAGTAATGACTACCCGGCAGTGCGCAGAAAATTACATGAATGTAAGATTAAATTTACATTTACTTTTAGTCGAGTGCAATTAGCCAAAATAGAAGCAAACATAGGAACAAAAATAAATAATTATGTCATTATTTTAGTGCTTTGGACTTATGTCACATTTCGCTAGTCTTGGCCACCACTCAGCAACAATTAATATTGAATAATACTCTTTATAAAAGAGCCGTAACCGATTTATCTTTTTACAGGATACAATCATGATGTTTTTAGGAAGTTTGATAATATCCTATTCAGTGGAACAGTCTGGACTACATGTACGCTTGGCATACTGTTTTATACAATTAATCGGTTATTCTCACTTAAGGTAATAATTTATTATTATTTCCTTTATTTCATATATACAACATATAATTTACATTTTTATAAAAACAAAAGGCAAAAAAAAAACATTTAAAAATATAAAAGTATAGTAGCCCACCGGTATCGGGAACAGGGTCCAAGCTACCGGTGGTCAGGGTTCCTGAGAGAGGAATCTCCTAACGATACGCGCCGTGTCTAGAAGTACCGCTTTCTGGATCAAGCCCTTGATCCAGCTGTCGAGAGCGACACGAACGAGAGCCTCCTTAGGTGTTGGTCGAGGCTCTTGGCTATTATACCATTGGCCGTCACGACTATCGGCACAATTACTGCTGTATCCACTTCCCGCATGTCGACAACCTCGCGAGCCAGGTCGAGATACTTGATCTGCTTATTTTTTTCAGCTTTCACGAGGTTCTCGTCATGCGGGACTGCTATATCAATAATCATTGTGCGACGCACTAATCGACCTATCACCACTATGTCTGGCTTATTGGCAATAATAGTCCTGTCAGTGATGATAGATCGATCGTAATACAACGTGATATTGTCATTTTCGAGAACTGGGTCGGGCACATACCTATAGTATAGTATAAGACTACATCAAAACCGGCATGATCCAACCGTTGACGGCGCGCACCTTGTTTCAGCCTGATAAAAGACTATTTAATACTTTATTCAGGCGGCCAAAGAAGCGCTTCTTCAGCGATTGCTTCATGTCAGCAGCGTTGATACCCAACGCTTCCGACATACCCAAATACTTATAGGGTTCGATTGAGGAGAGGGATCTTAGGTGTATGGAGTCCGAGAGTTGGACTCCCTCGGATTCCACAATCCCCCTTCGCTTTACATGCATGACCGCACATTTGTCCACACCAAACTCCATCCTGATGGCGCTACTGAAAGTTTCGGTTACCTTCAGTAGCTCCACCAGTTGCAAATTTTTGGGGGCAAAGAGTTTCAAGTCATCCATGTAAAGGAGATGAGATATAACCTGACCACCTCTCCTTAATTGATAGCCTAGTCCTGAGTCCTCCAGCAGTGTGCTAAGAGGATTCAAGGCTAGGCAACCTATTATTATTATTATTATTTTTACGTCTCTTGAAATTTCTCGGGACCCTGGGGTCCCGAACCTTTTTAAGGCGTACGAGGGGCCAAAGCCAACTCGCAGAGGCCCGTTACACGTTTTTAATGATATGAGGCACGAACCGACGATTATCCCTGTGTATACTATGCAAGTATACCCAAGGACAACCCCCGGTTGGTGTAGGACTATTACAGGATATGGAAACAAAGATATTGGACTATGGGTGTGGGTGGCTTAAGTTGACTGGTGACCTGGAACTATGGAAGGACTATGGCCCCTGCCTGATCAATGTTTTATATGTACACGGATAAAATGGCAGGGGGTGACTTGCACACTCAATAATGGGCCCCCGAAAACTGTCGCTAGCACGTAGTGACGTAGCGACAAGGGGGCAACATGTCCTGAGGTGCTTGAGGAGTGGAGAGGTATTCCACGGCTTTCAGAACAATCCCAGAGCCCGGAAGATGGTCAAGATCCCTACGAGCACTTACTGGAATACTTCCTTCCTCCGAGCACGTTTGCTCTTGCGAATCTCCACTCAAGCCGGCCAATTAAGGCAAGAATGAGGTGGGAGCTCTGTTCCTCGTCAGTGTTCACTCCAGCCGGCCAATAAAGGCAAGCCAGAGATGAGGAACAAGATTTCTCCCGAGACATAGGGTCCGTGGGGTCGCTACTGCCCAACAGCTCGCCACATGCTGCCCTGCGGGTTTCTGTATCTCTCTTGGTCTGGCTCCTCATCCTAGACCTGTTCCGGCAAAGTAAACTCTACCGGCACAGACCCAGAGTTCGGAGCGCGCAAGCCCCACCACGACGTCAACGTAGAGATACGGCGGTGGGGTTATTATTATTATTATTATGTATTTCACCAACAAACGCAACGATATTATTATTTATAACTAAGTATTGAATTGTGGTCCGACACGCACATGGCCGGTATTTTTTTTTAACACGCACTGTAATTTGACCAATGTTTCCCTATGACACTACACCCGTAGCTCGTATTAATAAGCCAGGTCATCTCACTTACACGTATTAGTCCATATCTTGAAAATTACTGAACTGATTTTGATGAAACTTGCACTGTTCCCTAAGTGGAAGTAAATGTAAGCCAATAACAAATAAGATTTTTCATACAAACGAAATCCCGCCATTTTCACCCCTTTAGAGGTGGAATTTTCCCCTTCTAGTGCTCTCCAACATTATAAAAGTGCAAAATTTCACGTTCCTAGTCCCAGTAGTCGGTGATTTTCTCCTTATTAAGAGAAGTAGGCATTTTCCTTAAGTGCTGGCACCGACCTCAAAAAAAATTTTAGGCCCCCAATTTGTTTCGTACCTACTTTCGATTTCATTTTGTTGATTAATTTCGTGTAGATATAAAAATATTATTTCATGATTTTGAGTTAATTTCTTTCGAAGTCGGTTTAATTTTTTTACTTTATTACTTTTTTTTTGTTTTCGTAAATGCTTGATTACATTAAAACGGTAAATATTTTTGAAAATCTAATTCATCCAAAACGACAGTACGCATAATTTTTTTATTTGGTTCACATTTACAGCACATTATGCTCTAAATATTCGTTAAACTCAATTCATTCTAGAAGAGAGATTTTCATACCAGTAGACCGGGTGGCGCGGGTAATGGTAAGGAACGTGCCCTTTTTTATTCTTTTTGAGGATGGGAAATCATCATATGACTTCTCCCGCTCTGGGCGGAGCGAGAGGGTGTATCAGACTTTTACTGACTAAAACCCACCCGTGTTCCTTCCGTTGCCTGTGTGCCGGGGCCGCGATATCCCTTTCGGACAAACTCGCAATCCCGGCAGGCATTGGCCCTTACGGACCCCGTCAGTTGGTGCTGATATCTCTTTGAGGCGCGCGTGTAACACAACGCGCCGTCGACCCGGGCCTGGTCCTAATCGGACGGCGAGCTACCCATTGCCCACCGCCCGCAAGCCCGCGCCGACAGTGGCCGGAAGTCGGCTCGCGACTCCCGACGCCTGGGGCGTCTCCTGCGGCGACTAGGGGCGCGAGGGGAATCTTGCCTCTCCCTCGTGCGCTCCGCCTCCTCCTTCGCGAGCATTACTGCTTCGCAGAAAGAAGTGACGGCCTCACATGCACTCTCGCTCCGGACCATAGCTTAAACCAGGGCCGGACGCGAGAGATCGCCGCCGCCGATCGCCTCCGTGAGGACACGGCGGTGCTCCGCCCAAGCAGGGCAGACCTCCACCATATGCTCCACCGTGTCCTCCGGGCGATCCACACAGTGGTGACACCCGGGCGTTTCCCCCCACCTTATTCGGAACAAGAACCTCCCGAAACAGCCGTGTCCGGTGAGGAAATGCGTCATGCGGAAGGTGAGGACGCCGTGGCGCCTCTCTAGCCACTCCTCAAAGAGGGGACTTATCGCCACAATTGTGGCGTGCCCAGGAATACGTGCCCTTAGCATAAGGAAAGATTTGAGAACCATACCGGATATGCATCCTAGAGTATTGGAATAGTGGAGAGACGGGTGTTAATTTGTCTATGTATGGGCATCTTTTGCGACGTCGTCGTTATATTCGTTCGAGTCGATCTTCACCGGTGAAGTTTGAGACGGGGTTACGCTGCTTTCTCGACTCTTTTCTATGACACTGCTATGCTGTGTTACACATTGCTGTTTCCATTGTTTTCGTCTAGCTACTATCCGTTTCAGGTTTCTTATAACTCTCGCTAGCAGCCTTCTTAATCTTGTCGTGGTGTTCGGCCGTCTTCAACATATTTACTTAAATAAACTCAAACACACTCTTCACACAATTAACTTTACCACCCAAAAATAAACACAAAACACTTTGCTTCGAAGTTATAGGGTTTAAAATCCAATGTCAGAGACAAGAGCAATAATATCTAAAAGGAATGCTTTGTTGGTCAACAACTAACTACCTGCGACCCTTACCTCACTCCAAATGTCTAAAAAAAGGATGCGCACTCGCAAAAAACAAAACATTTTGGAACACTGTACTACACAAATAATCACACGTATTATAGTTTAAAGTTAGTCGAACAAATTGTACTCGTAAATACATACAGTATTCAAGATGTATTGATTTATAATGAGATCCACTGATGACTTTGGGATTACTGCTTGATTTCGAATGTCATATGCCCGATGGCTGATTCCCCGAAGTCATCGGATCGAACGTCCGAATTGCCGAAATTCCATAGCATCGATGTACCACAATTTCGAATAGCCATTAGATAGAATTGTAGAATAGCTTTCAACTTACTGGCACGTCGATCCAAGAGACATTCGTCGTATAGGACTATCGTTGCAGTGGCTTTTTGGCGAAACGGACACTCGATCAAACGGCTATTCGAAATTGTGGTACATCGATGCTTTGGAATTTCGGCAATTCGGACGTTCGATCCGATGACTTCGGGGAATCAGCCATCGGGCATATGACATTCGAAATCAAGCAGTAATTCCGATGACTTTAGGTGGACCTTTTCAGCGATCCCTGAAAGATGGAAAGATCTCACCAGATTTGCTGCGGCAAGTATACCCTCGTACTTATACACTGAACCGCTCGCCTGAGATCAGGAACGCTTATTCCACCCACTATTGTACTGTTTTAATGTATTTTTGGCGACATAAAGTCACAAGCACAGCAAAACCAGAAACACTTCGATTTCGATGCCCAGTTTGTAGCTAAAACTTGCAACATGTGGTGTGCACGTTTCACTATTCAGTAAAAAACTTTGGTGGAGCACAATTAGGAGCGTCCGTGCTCTTCAACGTCCAATGAACGAATCCTAAACAATGAATATTTTTATGTGATATTTTATTCAAAAACGAATCCGCTAACTTTAATGAAAAGGATTTTGAGGCAAATGTTAGCTGAAAAGATTTTGCTATAAAAGAATTTTATTTGTCATGGGCACCTATTTTCCACGCCATATTTAAATCATATACACAAGTTATTTTTACTCAAAAAAACGTAGTTATTATTTATAACTTTTATTTAATTGCATAAATATTACTGAAATTAATTATTAACTTTAGTTAAAAAATTGCAAAACTTCGCCATTAATTGGACGAGCTGTAAAGGAGACCATTCACGTTTCATACAAAGTTGGGCCCAAAACTAAACGCGCCAGCGAAAAAAAATGTGTTACCCTGGTCGGGGAATTCCTCTTCATAATTTTTTCCTTTGGTACCGAATCTGTACGACCATTCCGTCAGCTGTTTTTAAAGTAAATAAATCTAGTTATCTTGAAGGCATTTATCGCGTCTGGGAACATTTTAGTAACAAAGCCTGTTTCGCAGTTCTTGTATCTTCGGTTTCACTCGTTGAGTGACCCCATACGGATCTGCCACTTGACGAATGAAACCAGGCAGCAGTCATAGTCTGGATTCTTTTTCAACTTGAGTGTAGCCTCTGTCGCAAGGTGGTCTGCGCGTTCGTTGTCTTCCAGCCCTGCGTGAGCTCTTATCCAGAAATACTTACCAGAACAAGCAACCTCTTTACTCCCGGATAAGGCTGCACGCACGTAAGCGTCTCCGCCGCCAGAAAGTGGCGGGAACCTTGGTTCGCCGGATGTGCGTTTTCTCAAATGCACCCGCTCAATCTCCCTGCCTGCAAGGGCTGGCTGGGGTACTCTTTGCCTCATACAGAAAGGCTGCTGCTTGTATTCGGAGGTCGAGTGGGAGTATCCCGCCCAGTATCAGCGCACAGCGAAACCATGCTGTAGGATTTGCAGAGCTTTTGGCCGAATACTCATTGGACAATATGAACTAAAAAGATTGGAGTGCACTTCTGCACTCCAATCTGGGACAAACTCTGAAATTTGCTGAGTTGATATGCGGCAAGACTATTTCTCCCACGGCCAATTTTATGTGGCTTGCTCACGTGTTAGCTCTCCAACTAGCTTGGTTGTCTTAGTGCCCGCTTCCGAATTAGTGAAAAACATTGTATATAGAGAAATACCGTGAAGGATTTAGGTAGATACCGGTCCTTTACAGTAGGTATTTCTTTACAGTATTCTTCAAATATCACACGTAGTGGAGGACAATTATAGATAGTGCGATCCACGAAGACGCGCCCCACTCCGCTCCGCTCCGTACTAAAATACAGCTTACAGTACAGTAATCGTGGAGTGGGGCGCGTCTTCGTGGATCGCACTATCTGTAGCCATGAACAAAGCTCTTTATTGTTATAATAATTCATAATTAAAATTATCTAGAAAAAAGAATTTAAACTCTACGCAGATGAAGTAAAATAAAATAGTAACGAAGTCAAACCTTACCTTGAATATTCGAGTGTGATGCCGAAAATATGGCTTTTAGAATTTTGGTCTGTTTGTTTGTATGTATGTTCCGGTTTGCACAAAAACGGATGAACGGATTTGGATGATATTAGGCACACAGATAGTTTATAACCTGGATTTTTAATCCCGGTAGTACGTTCCCATCGGATATTAATCGACATCCACGCGGGCGAAGCTGCGGGCAAAAGCTAGTAAATGATAAACTAAGACCATCGATGTAAAATAAATAAACAGTTAATTACTAATAACAATAACAAAACCATGATCAGCAAGACGACCAGTCACCACAAGCAGCTCCCGTCCACGAGCATAACGCAAAGATCAGCCATTACCCCCCTCGCCATATTCGAGGCAAGGACGAAACCCGACCCCCGACGCTACCGCAAGCAGTAACATCTAAGGGAGAATGATGAACTTCCTGCCGGTTGCTCAGGAAAAAAATAACATGATCAATTGTTGAGGTCACTAGCTAACCACATATTGCAATATAATTCATAAAAAAAACATTGTAATGAGTAGAATATGTCAACAATAAATTAAAATAAATAATGCATTGTAAGCATAGTAAGTTGGGAAAACCCAACAATAGGGCTGCAGGCACTCATAAAGCACCTTACCAATGCTTAATGTTGTCAAAACTCTTTTTTGCAGGCTGCTCCTGGCTTTGTGCATCGTCACGACCTTTGCCTCCATGTGGATAACAAACACTGCTGCTACAACCATGATGGTTCCTATAAATTTTGCTATACTAAAAGTATTTGAAGACGTGAGTATTTTCAACCGTTCTTTTATTATTAAGTAATGAGGCACACTATGATCGTCGTTCATAGTCCGTGTGGTGCCGGACTCAAAGAATAGCACTACCTTATTCTTCCCATGGGTGTCGTAAAAGGCGATTAAGGGACTTACTAGAGATTGGGCAGCAGCATTCTGTATGCATTTTTAACACCATACTGCGACCGCCAACCCATCTGCCGAGCGTGACGATTATGGCATACCCCCCAAAAATAGCAAACACCTAAATAGAAATGGCCCTAGTACCCGGCGCGGCGCCCCACCTATCCTTGGCTGCGGTAGTGGTCAAGGCCACGGTGAGGCAAGGGGTGTGAAGAATCCCCGGAAGAGATCCGGCTATCACAGTCACCGGAAACTGAACCTGGCAACTTGCGTACACTCCGAGGAGAAGATAATCGAACTCGAGGAAGAATTGAGCAAGTTACGATGGGGTAGGGGTTATATGAAATCCGAAGAGAGGGGGAGGACTCGATAATCCTCAAATTCGGGAACTTGCTCTATTTCCGGGAGTGCGACTAGCAGTCCCAAGGTGGTGTTGGGTTTATCGTCCATAAGTCCCTTGTGAGCAACGTTCACCATGTTTGAGTGTGTGTCGATCAGGGTGGCGTACCTTATACTCAGAATATCCGCAAGATATTTGCTGAAGGTCGTACAGGTTTACACCCGTACCTCGTCACACCCCGACGATGAGTTGGAAACCATGTATAAGGATATTTCCAGAGCCGTGCGTGGCTCAAAAACTCACTTCACCGTTGTCATGGGGGACTTCAACGGGAAACTGGGCAAACAAAACGATGATGAGCTGCGAGTAGGGTAATTTGGAGTTGGACGTCGGAACCACCGGGGTCACCTACTGGCCAGGTTTATAGAGAAGGAAGGCCTTTATGATGAAAACGTGAGCACAGAAAGTGGACCTGGCAGAGTCTTGATGGTGCAACAAAAAATGAGATTGACTTCATTATGTCGACGAAAAAGCAAGTATTTAATCATACGAGTATATCTGTGATCAACGCGGTGAACACCGGAAGTGATCACCGCATGGTAAGAGGCACATTAAATATCAAGCTGGAACGATCTCGACTGATGAAGTGTACGCCCCGCCTGGCACCCATCCAAGTGCAAAACCCCAAGAGCTTTCAGCTCAAAGTTTAGAATTGTTTCGAGTGCCTAGGAAGCTCCGTGGGCGATTATAACGATGAAATCATGGAAACTGTCCATCATTCGGGTCCAAGATCTTCAAGATGCGTCGTACTAATTGAAACCAGAAGCTCTCGGATGCTAATTTACAGCTCATGGAGGAGAGGCGCGAGACGATCCTGCAGTCTTCAAACGATGCAATCAAATACTGACCGCTCAATAAACAGATCTCTAAGTCCTTGAAAAGCGACCTTCGCCATTATAATACGAACCATATTAAGGACGCGATAGAGCAGAACAAGGACTCAAGGTTTTTGCATGAGATCTGTCTATTTGGCAGAGCCAGCTTACGTAACTGAAGACCGATGATGGCAGAATCGTATCCGCCAAACCTGAGCTATTGATAGAAATCGAGAGTTTCTATGGACAGTTATACACCAGTAACCCCGTTACGAATCTAGAAAAACGACCCAAGAGCTAGATTAACCTGACACTATACCAAGACATCCCGGACGTCAGTTTGCGCGAGAGTAGGATGACTCTGAAGCAGCTTAAAAACAACAAGGCGGGCGATGACGGAATTACGGCCAAACTCCCGAAGGCCGGTGGAAAAACTGTTCTTAAGTTCCGTGGCCTTCCAGAAGCTATTCGATTCCGTCATACTCGAGGGTCAAACGTCTCAGGCATGGAACAGAGGTGTGGTGGTACTCTTCTTTAAAAAGGGCGACAATGCCCTGCTTAAGAACTATAGGGCCATCACACTTCTGAGCCATGTCTACAAGCTGTTTTCAAGTCATCACGAACCGTCTCGCGCACACAGGTTTGACGACTTCCAGGCTTCCAAACAAGCCGGATTCCATAAAGGTTTTAGCACCGTAAACCACATACATACGCTGCGGCAGGTTATACAGAAGACCGAAGAGTATAACCTGCCTCTCTGCTTAGCGTTTGTGGACTACGAGAAAACTTTCGATTCGATCGAAGCATGGGCTATAAGGCAGTGTCTTTAACCGTGCCAGATCGACTATCGGTACATTACCACCGCTATCCCTTTCGTGGTTTTTTTTTAAACCATTCAGAAATAGTAGCCCCGTGGAGCAAGGTTCCGTCAACTACACCGTCGCCTTCGACTACGCCGTCGCTATAATTGATTGTAGTTTGCTTTGGAAATGACGAGCATAATGTATATTAATACAGAGAATGTCTGTGTTGAAATACATTTTGTTCTTTAGTGTAACGAGCACAAAGCGGTTCTGCATAGAATATGAATGTCTGTGGTAATATATGTATAGTCTGGCATTACGACCCCCGGCATGGGGTATCAGGGCATCGCCCTCCACCCGCAAAGGATTTATCCTGGCCCCTCCTTTTGTGCGCCTATATTGTCTGGTGGTATTTGAGCGGGCATAGCTACGCTTAGCTATTTTTATTGATTGTGATGCCAGAAATAAATTAGTTTTATGTGACTTAACGTCTGACCACTGTGATTTATTAGCTAGCTTCCCTATGCTATTATACAGGGTTACAGGGAAAGTCGTACTGAATATTAAAGGATGTTTGATTGATGTGAATTTGATTCTGAAATAAAATGTCCGAAACCTAACCGTTATGGAGATGTTTTTTTTAAAATTCTCTATTTTTTGGCTTTTAGTCGTTTTCTTTGGGATTAGAGCTCCTAGAGTCGGTTTTTTTTATGTATCTAGTTAGAAGACATGTCCATTAATAAAAATGAAGAAGACATGTCCATTAACAAAAATGATCAACAGAAACTGAACCTACTACTAACAGCTTAAAACACTGCTCGACAACGGTTAGCATTAATTAATTTTCTAATGAGTGTTCTTAACTTTGACAGACTTTAAAAAAAAAATTGTATGGAACTTATTCTGCAAATAATTTTATAAAGTTCTACGTCTCTTTAGCTATTCAAAAAGGTATAACACTTTATTATAAATAGGCTATTAAATAGGCAAAACATTGCCCAAATAACAGTTAAGGTAGCAGAGGGTACATTTTTAGTTTGAGGTAAGTAGCTAAAATACGTAAAAAAAACAAACTATGTCAGTCCGACGTACTAGAACAGAACCAGTTTCTCGTAGTCTTCGATAAACTCTGCCAAATACGCCAAAATCAGGTATTTGGCGAGTAGGATACCGTAGCATGTATTCATACTATTCATTGCGTGCACGCAACGACACTCCTTTGCAAAATCCATAACACATTAGAATGTCAGCATATTCCTCGTTCGTAAATGTTGCCATGTTCACAACACAAATTGAAGTCCAGTGACATGCCACGTCACACAGTTAGAAGATGAAACAGTCCAAAAATCCAAGCCAAGTCGCGTTTTAAAGAAAATTATCGGAGAGCATGGATAACACATCTACCACGGAAGAAGATCCACGATTTGACAATTCAAACATTCAAAATGATTTGAATTTTCAAATATTTCTTTAAGTTTATGCGGCAATGCCATTGGGAACGTGGAGTTCATTTGGCGGATTTTATTCATTGTTTGGATAGATTCAGTCAATTCCAAACCGCGAGTTTCAAGCTTTTTAATACTTTCAGGTATGTCCATGGCCCTTTACGGGGCACAGGTGTGGGCGCGTTCTCTAAGGCTGTGACCGGCCCGCCGATTGAACGCGTCCCAAAGGGTCATGGCCATTAGGCTGGTCAGAGGATAACGCACGGTTTCCCGTGAGGCGGTGAGCCTACTTGCCGGACTACCACCATGGGATCTGGACGCAAAAGTCCTCGCGCACATCTGGGAGTGGCGCGAGGAGGCGAAACGCCGGGGCGTAACTCCGCTGCCGCGAGAAATCGCGGCACAGCAGACAGAGCTCCGGCGGGATCTCACGGCGGCATAGAGACTGCGATTGTCGCAACCCAGCGCTGGGCATGCCACAGCAGTTGTGGCGATAAGTCTCCTCTTTGAAGAGTGGCTAGAGAGGCGCCACGGCGTCCTCACCTTCCGCCTGACGCAGTGGCGTTCCCCCCATGAAAAATTTGTTGGCTTGCCCTAATTTTGACACCATGGCACGCCGCTCCCTGACGCAGGTCCTCACTTATGGTGGAGGTCTGCCCTGCTTGGGCGTAGCACCACCGTGTCTTCACGGAGGCGATCGGCGGCGGCGATCTCTCGCGTCCGGCCCTGGTTCAGGCCATGGTCCGGAGCTAGAGTGCATGGGAGGCCATATCACTTCCTTCTGCGAAGCAGTAATACTCGCGAAGGAGGAGGCGGAGCGCGCGAGGGAGAGGCAAGATTCGCGCCCTCGCGCCCCTAGTCGCCGCAGGAGACGCTCCGGGCGTCGGGAGTCGCGAGCCGACTTCCGGCCACCGTAGGCGTGGGCTTGCGGACGGTGAGCAATGGGTAGCTCGCCGTCCGATAAGGACCAGGACCAGGCCCGGGTCGACGGCACGTTGTGTTCCACCCGCGCCTCAAAGAGATGTCAGCACCAACTGACGGGGTCCGTAAGGGCCAATGCCTGCCAGGGTTGCGAGTTTGTCCGAAAGGGATATCGCGGCTCCGGCACACAGGCAACGGAAGGAACACGGGTGGGTTTTAATCAGTAAAAGTCTGACACGCCCTCCCGCTCCGGCCAGAGCGGGAGAAGTTATTTGATAATTTCCCAAATTTAAAACAAAAAACAAAAAGGTAGTAAGCCGGATTCTTTTGTATCGAAGTTCCGTTATGTTGTACTACCAGTTGGGCCTATTCTAATAACATTATTTTAAGATTTTATGAACATACCTAGTAGATGATATACTTTTTTGAATAGCTAAAGAGACGTAGAACTTTATATAATTATTTGCAGAATAAGTACCATACAATTTTTTTTTTTAAAGCCCATCAAAGTTAAGGACACTATTAGAAAATGTATTAATGCGAACCGTTGTCGAGCTGTTTTTTAAGCTGTTAGTAGTAGGTTCAGTTTCTGTTAATCATTTTTATTAATGGACATGGCTTCTAACTAGATACATCAAAAAAACCGACTCTAGGAGCTCTAATCCCAAAGAAAACGAATAAAAGCCAAAAAAAATGATTTAAAAAAAAAAACTTTAAAATTTAATATCTCCATAACGGTTAAGTTTCGGACATTTTATTTCAGAATCAAATTCATCAGAAATAACCTGAATAATAACATCCTTCAATATTCAGTACGACTTTCCCTGTAACCCTGTATAAAAAGCCGCATAAACTAGAATGCAGGCCATATACAGCTAGTCGTTACATCAAGTTTAAAAACAATATATCTCATAGAATTACACCATCTATAGTAGAACACGAGAATCCTAATGAAATTTATGGAGCCCTTTTTGATGTTGTGCAAAAAGAGTACGAATCTACTTTTAAGACCAAAACCATTAACATTAATGGCACCTCCGTTGGCTTTAATCAATGGGCTACTCCAGGTATTTATAAAAGTAAAGCGGTTATTTGAAATAATACAGGTTTGATACTCCTTTCCTAGAGTATGTCAACAATTATTCAAAAATATTAAAAAATATTTGTGCTTTTGCTAAATATTTTTGTTAAGCGATACTCGTACAATTAAAAATTCAAATTATATAGGTAGTAAAAACCACTGGGAAAGGAGACGGATACGCTTTCATACAATCTTGGGCCTGGATGTAAAGAGATGAAATTGGTGTCAATTAATAGCTACTATATTATCAAACCATCACTGAAAATTTTGCGGATTTTAGCAATCTGAGAGCCGAGTTAAAAGAGATTTTGTTAAAGTGAGGTTACGTAACAAAACAGCTGATTTTTGAAGTGCGATGTATAACTTCATTGTGCGATAGGTAGTTGTTTTTTTTAAAGATAGGATGCTGTTACAATTATAGAAGGTGTATACAGTGCCGCTAGCGGCACTGTATACACGGTTAGTTCGCTGTAAAACACCAAATTCCGAAAACATTACATTCTCTTGTGCCTAAACGGACCCTGGCACTTAATCCGATAGGGATAGAGTGCCACTAGCGGCACTTTGACTTGCCTTAATTATATTTGTAGAGTGGATGGAAATTAGGAAACACAAATACCTATTAAAAATCATGGGTAAGATGATGATAATTAAAAATAAAAATCGTTTTTAATTAGTATATTTTATTCATCTTCAATTATAATTAGAATGTCATCTAGAAATTGTGCAGGTGGTACAATATTATCTTGGTACCTAGCCCAACTAAGGTACCATATTATTGACATTACATGGGCGCAGCAGCCTACAGTCCGTTTGCCTAAGATGCAGTTACAATAATATTTTATTATTGCTTCCCTACCTCTGCGAGAGCTGTCGACTAAAATGTAAACAAAATACGTTTTTCGACTTATATGTCTCGAATGAATGCGGCCCCTAAGTAGCCATGAGGTATTTGTAGCTGACAGCTCTCGAAGTAGGCTGCTGCTGACCTCCCTGCACACTTCTATCACATAGCCATCATTGCCCCTTACATGTTCACCAAAATAGAAACGTGCCTGCTTTATTTGATATGTGCCTAGTGATATTAGTATTAGCTCAGTATCGGTAAGCTGGGGAAAATCATATAGGTTATCATTTTGTACAGTTATTGTTTGAAAATCAGCCCTACGCCTATTATAATGGTTTCTTACAATAAATTCTGCTAATTCATTTTCTGTATTCATATTCATATTTATTTGTACTAATATTTCCCCAGCATCTACACGATCAATAATAGGAGGGTGAAAATTGTTTAAAAGAGCAGCAGCCACCTCAAAATCTTTCATGAAACTTTTACTAGCTACGTTAAAATAATTTTGCCGTAATAATTTAAAATCTCTTTTGAATCTGCCGTTTACTACCTCCACTACCCAACGACATATGGTGACTGCTCTCGATTTATTTGCTTCACTAGTGGAAAGCTGTGTCTCACCCTCTTCTAATGATGCAGGCACATATGTCCTATATCCACATTGGTGCAACAAGGGCAATGAATCACGAAAGCCCCTATCCAGTATAAAAGCATCACCTTGAAGGAAGTATTCCCGTAATGGTCTTTGACTTGAGATTATGGTCGACGATAAATTAGTTATTGAAGCAGCCGACGTAGCTGAGGCATTTAATGAGTTTTTTGCCAACAAACCTATCTACGACTCGCTCCTTGATTTCGTTCCCGTCTAAAGCTGAAAACATTTTGCATAGTAGTGTGCCTAAATGTAGTAGCTTATTTAGCTTCGAACATGTAACGCCTCGTGATGTAGTTAATGTTTTTAACACACTCAAGTCTAAAAACACTGGTGATTTCTAGGGCATCTCCATTAAACTATTAAGTAATATAATAGACATCGTAGGCCCCTATTTAGCTGTTACTTTTAATAAATGTGTTGATTTAGGAACTTTTCCTGACCTCATGAAGAGTAGTAAAGTCATACCATTATTTAAATCAGGCAATATAAATGACGTTGGCAATTTCAGGCCTATTTCTGTCTTACCTGTATTTAGCAAAATATTTGAAAAATGTATACTCAAGCAGTTGCTAAGACATTTTAATTTACACAGCCTCCTTCATGATGAACAATATGGCTTTACAAAGCGTCGTTAGTAAAATTCAATCTTTGTTCAAAGGTATATTATTTAATCAGCGACTAGACAATGTTCATGTTCTTTTTCCATAATTAGCTTGCCTACTGACAGGTTATATGAGTTATATAATTGTTTATTTTTATTTGACTGTTTATGTCAATTTATTTTTATTTTATATTAATTTGTTATGGACATAATCTACTCATTACATTTTTTTTTATGAGTTGTATATTATATATTAAACTCAAACTCAAAGCATTTATTTCAATTAAACCTAAACCCTACTTTTTTTTAATTTTATTTTTTTATTTAACAGGCACTTTTGAATTCAAATATAATAGTCAAATACATAGTCGCGTCAGTTAGTCAAAAAGTTGAAGCTAGTTGCCCATTCCAAAACGTAGATCTTTATGGAGAAGAACAGGCAAGAAACTCCAAGGACACTATTTTAAATATAGAAAATTACAAAATCCTGGGGTACAGTATTCTTGTTGCTTCTATATGTGAGAACAATTTACAAAAAAAAATCAAAACAATTCAAAATAAGCCATGGCAGATAAGAGATGACCAGTCACCACTGACGGCGCCCGTTCACGAACATGACGCGTGGATCAGCACCATCCAGCTCAACCATTTTGTAGGGAACCGAATGATCCAACACACTCGCCACCATCAGCGAGACATTTAAGTGAGCATGACATACTCTCAACTGCCATGCTCTTTCAAGTCAACATACATTTTAATAACATAAAAAAACGGCTCCATGGTACTCACATTTACAAAAAAAAAAAAAAAAAACCTAAATTATACAAAATTAATTTGCGATGTATTTGAGAGATTAATAGATTGTTACTACCAAAAATAAAAGAAAATGATTATCCATTGGAGTTTTCAACAATTCAAACTTGTTTAAATAAAAAATAAACTTGTTTAAATAAAGTTTGTAATGTCAGAAAAAATAAAAAGGGGAAGCAACTCTTCCAAACATTAAAATTTTTAACTAGTGAGCCCAAGTGACTGTGGAGCTGGCAAGCATTAAGCCAAGCATTTTTATCTATGATAATAATCATCCAACTTATATTGCAATATGGTTAGCTAGCGACCTCGACAATCCTACTAATATTATAAACGCCAAAGTTTGTGAGTATGGATGGATGTATGGATGTTTGTTACTTGGGTTGTAAAAGTCCAATTACAATAATTAAATTACAAACAGAAAGTTTTAAAGCAAATCGTTATTTTGTGTTTATTATTACACACCAAGTAACTACTCCGATTAAACGCGTTGCCTTAATAAAATGTTCCATTTCATTTATCAAATAAAAAACTTGCCACTTCAAAGTTGGAAATTTAAACAACACTGAAAAGGCTAAACTGTCAGCGATTTAAAAAAAATAAATAATGTATCCTCTTTTTTGTTTATTTGTCGCCAGAAAGAAAATCTTAGTAATGTTTCAATTTTTTTAATGAGAAGTGTATTTGCTGTCTTCTTGAGCACTCAGATACATGGCGTTAAGCCAGTAAATACTACTTAGTCTGTGCATTTAGCTTACAAATTACCAACTAGGAAAACATTTTCATTCAATCAGCTATATAACTGAAGTTACAAGTTCCAAAAATATTTAGAAGTGCCCACAAAATAGTCGATAACTTCTTAAAAAGGACTTTTCAAATTGTTTAATTATTATTAAAAAACTAGCTGCTACTCTGTGAGTTGCTGCCGCAGAAGAAATAATTTAGGAAATATCTTCTGATAAATGACCTTCGCGCAAGTGCAAGTAATAAGTTGACAAAGTTTATCGCAATATACCTACAAAAAAAAACTTTATTTTGATTTTTATACTATAGTAGTAGTAGCCGAACAAAAAAGAAAGGGTGTTTGGTTTACCTATAGGTAAACCGGAACATGAACGATAATGTTTAATTCGCGGTTGCGGAATAGTAATGATTGGATCTTTCATTTCATACAAACAACAGCTTTACCTCTTCTTTATAGTAATTCTTGTCATGCAATATTTCAACTGATTGATTTTTATTTATTTATAGCAAGGTGCAATTGTTTTATATGACAAGACAATTTCCGGTGATCAAGTTGCAAGTGATGTGACAGCGTGTTATTTTTGTGCAACTTCGTATTCCGCAAGTATCGGTAAGCAATTCAATTATTTGTCTTATTTTGTAGTAAAATAAGCCCCTTTATTGTAGACAGATAAGGGATGATTTAAGCTAAAACGTCGCGGGCGCGGGCCACTCCATAACTGCTCGATTTGCCCCGGACCAAGACTCTTGATGAGACACCGCACGGTTTAGCATGAACTTACTTCATACAGGTTTTGGTCCAACGTTAAGGGGTCGAAACATCATAATTAATATATTCAGCTATCACATACCACAATTTGAACCAATTTTTCTGAATCGTGTCCGTTAAAACAATACTGCTGTGTTTTTTCTTTATACCTAGCTTAAATAAGATAATATGTTGCAGGTGGAGTCGGCACACTTGTGGGTACCGGTACAAATTTAGTATTTAAAGGATTTTTTGGGTCGTAAGTAGTAGCTTATAGTCCCATTTACAAGGTGCAAATTTCTGGAACATTCAAGAGCAGTAATCGCATGCCATAAAACACGTTCCTACTTATTAAATCCTTTAATTAAATGACAAACAACGTACAGCCTAAACCACGGGTCTATAGAACCATAGCATTTTGCACAAGAGTTCCATAAGTAACGAGAGTGAGCAGTGAGCACTAAGGAAGGATTTTTGTAATTCTATTCCAAATCAAATCCGCCTAGCCTTTTCCCAACTATGTTGGGGTCGGCTTCCAGTCTAACCGGATGCAGCTGAATACCAGTATTTTACATGGAGCGACTGCCTATCTGACCTCCACAACCCAGTAACTGGGTAATACGATTCCCCTTGCTAAGACTGGTGTCAGACTTTCGGGCTTCTGACGACTCGTAACGACTGTCAAAGATCCACGAATGACAGCCGGGACCAACGGCTTAACGTGCTTTCCGAGGCACGGAGGAGTCTCGGTATGTAGAGATGGTCACCCATCCACTGACCAACCCCGGCAAGCGTAGCTTAACCTGATGGATCGACCAGTGCGGCTGTTGTTACTTAGCCACGAGCTCCTTTTTTGTAATTCTATTCCATAGTGGTTAAATAGTAAGATTATTCCTCGTTGATACACTTTCCTCGTAGAGACAATTTTGAAAACACACACATTTAGAGTCTAGTGTTATTTTATCTTCGAAACTGTGTATTTTTGGAACACGTTTACAAGGACTTTTTAACCCGTGCTCCTATTACTTCCTTGAGCACCCCACCCCCCACCGTAGAACAGTACTCAGCGTTAGCTCTGTCGTCCCTCAGCTCTGTAAACTGTCAAACAGCTCCAGCGATCTTGTTGACTTGCACTCTGACTCATTTGCCAAGTTTCACAGAATAGCTGTCAACAATGTTTTCATTTTATTTCCGTTTACTCGTGTGTATTTTTAATAATAATTTATCGGTGTCTTTGTTTTATGTTTATGGCCAATTTTGTTTTGTCTGATTATTTATGTTATTTTTAAACTGTTACTAGCTCACATTACTTTGAACTTGTTTTTTCTACTTAATAGAGCTATCAATGACTCATAGCTGATAGCTCTCATAGCTGCTTTCCAGCATTGAACACATATTAAGTACGTTTCAGCTACCTGCAACAATACAACATAATTATTATTACAATATTAGCTTATTATTGTCCCACTGGAAGGCAAAGGCCCCTTCTCATACAGAAAACGCATGCGCATTAATCACCACACTTGCTCAAGATGGGTTGACTATTTTAGGCTTACCTATATTCATGACTAGCTTCAGCTTTCGTCAAGATTTTTTCCTTCAACAATGTCAGTGATGTCAAGATACTCTTAGAAAGTACACTTGGGACATTATCAAATAACTTCTCCCGCTCCGGAGCGGGAGGGTGTGTCAGACTTTTACTGACTAAAACCCGCCCGTGTTCCTTCCGTTGCCTGTGTCCCGGGGCCGCGATATCCCTTTCGGACAAACTCGCAACCCTGGCAGGCATTGGCCCTTACGGACCCCATCTGTTGGTGCTGACATCTCTTTGAGGCGCGCGTGGAACACAACGCGCCGTCGACCCATGCCTGGTTCTAATCGGACGGCGAGCGACCCATTGCTCACCGTCCGCAAGCCCGCGCCTACGCTGGCCGGAAGTCGGCTCGCGACTCCCGATGCCCGGGGCGTCTCCTGCGGCGACTAGGGGCGCGAGGGCGCGAATCTTGCCTCTGCCTCGCGCGCTCCGCCTCCTCCTTCGCGAGCATTACTGCTTCGCAGAAGGAAGTGACGGCCTCACATGCACTCTCGCTCCGGACCATGGTCTGAACCAGGGCCGGACGCGAGAGATCATCGCCGCCAATCGTCTGCGTGAGGACAAGTACGTAGCTGGCAAGTGTGCCCCCCCCCCCTGCCAGCTAAATGGTTGTACTTGGATTTTTTTTAAAATTCACAGCATTAGTATAAATAACGAAATTAAAAGGAAAACTATCCGCCTATCTATCCGCTATCTGGCCGGTTTTTTTTTGTTATTTATAATTTTTTCAGGAACTTCCAAAAAATTTAATACAATAAATAATGGGAGAATCGATAACTTTCCGATTTAGTCAATCACTAGCGTATATGTAAAATAAATGGCTTTTGCACAGCACAACGATAGCGATCGATGTTTTCGTGTGAGTGAGTTGTACGGTGCATGGTAAATGCACGCTGTGTTTGATGGGATAAGGTTTATAATTATTGATTGTGTAAATGATTTGTAAATTGCAAGTGTGAGCGGGACCTCGTATTTATTGGGTTTACTGATCTGCATGTGTAGTTGTAGGCTAGGTAGTATGGATAAATTGGAGACATTGGGTTTCGATTCATTTTCAACTACCGGGCATATCTCCTTCTTTCTTATATCTATGGTCTTAGCGTTTAAAAAGCCTCGACCTCCACACTTTCGCGGGATATACAGTCTCATTACCGATGACCGTGGGTGGTGCATTCGATTTGCAGTCAGCAGCGTACGGACCCTCCTATCCAGGGCGTCGAGTTTGGTCTGAGTCCATTTGAGTATGCCGAAAGAGTACATCAAAACCGGCATGATCCAACCATTGAAGACACGCACCTTATTTCCGCCTGATAGAAAACTATTGAATACTTTCTTCAGGCGGCCACAGAAACGCTCCTTCAATGATTGCTTCCTGCCTGCCGTTTTGCCGAAAAGATTTTGCCAACATTTCACTGCTCAAACAAATTTTAGCAACCTTTTTTTATACCAATGTTTGGAATGAAGTACGCACACTTTCATTTGGTAAAATTTTTACTTGGCAGTATATTAACAAGGATAATGTCATTTAGGCATTTGGTCTTTAATCAAATGATTTAATACAGCAAACAATCTTTAGAGAATAAACGTTTGGTCAAATGATTTGTTATAACAAAAAATATAAAGGCAAAAATAAGATTTTTTTGGGAATTACCTATAAAAAATGCAATTTTATTTTAATGTACCATCATTTATTTAAATTCAAATTCAAATTCATTTATTTCGTGAACACAGGGTACATACAGAAGGTGTTATAATAAAAAAGATCCGAGCTGTGTTCCGCCAAATGGCATACAAAATATCAAAGGTTTTTATAAAATACATTTTAGAAAATCAAAAGTCGGTAGGTACAATCACTAAAAATGTCAAATTAAATAAAGTAAAAAGAAGAAAATATACAAAAAAAAAAAAAAAATGTCACTAATTCATTAATACAACATAATCAAAATTAACAAAATTATTTAGAATGTCATAACATAAGAACAGATTCAGGTATTAGGTATAATTAAAATTTGTCATTTAAAAATTCGTCAACAGAACAATACACCTTTTTATTTAATAATTTGAACAGATTTCTTTTAAATTCGTTAATGTTAATACTTGAGATAACTTGTCCTGGTAACTTATTATACAGTTTTTGAGCCATTGCATAAAAGCTGTTGCTATGAAATTTAGTATTTGTAGCTAACACCTGTAACTTTTTTGAACGCCGTTTACTTTCTACAAATCTATATAAATTCATGTTGTGTTTTATAAAAATACAGGCTTCATAAATATAGAGTGACGGTAAAGTTAATATTTTATGCTCTTGAAAATGTGGCTTGCATGACTCTTTTTGTTTTATTTTACAAATCGCTCGGATAAATTTTTTCTGTGCTATAAGTACTTCTTGAATCTTAGGGGCATTTCCCCAGAATATGAGGCCATACCGCAGAGCCGAGGCGACAAAGCCATGATAAGCTGCGAGTAAGGCGGTCTTATTCGCAATTTTACTCAGCATATAAAGAGCATAGGAAAATCTACTAAGCTTTCCACAAACACTTTCAATTTGAGTCCTCCATGTCATGTCATTGTCATTGTCAATATGTAGTCCTAGAAATTTTGTAACACTAGCTTCAAGTATTTCATTCCCTCTATAGTTAATTTGAAACTGTGATTGTTCTTTGTGCCTAATTTTAAAATTCATAACTTTAGTTTTGGTTAGATTTATTTTAAGGTTATTAGCATTTAATCAGTCGATAATAGGAATAAGGCTATTGTTTACATGCTCTTCAATTTATTTTACGGTGCCAGTATCTTAAATAACAGTGCTGTCGTCGGCAAATAGTGACATTGGATGTTCGACTACTTGGGGAAAGTCATTAATATAGCAAATAAAAAGTAAGGGTCCTAACACAGAACCTTGCGGCACACCACATGACAGTATTCTAGAGCTAGAGGAGTAAATTACCTCAGTTTTGGTCTTTATATTTACTCTATTAATTTGTGTAATTTGACTTCTATTCTCCAAATAAGATTTTATCAGATTAAGCACGTTACCTCTGATACCATATCTTTCGAGCTTATTTAATAACCTTTTATGGTCTACAAAGTCAAACGCCCTAGTCATGTCCATAAACATCGCCATCACTGGTTTTCTGTTATCCATGTTATGATGTATTTTTTCTAAAAAGTTATAAATAGCCATATTAATGGTTCTATTTTTTCTAAAGCCCATTTGTTCCTTGCAAAAAGTTTTTTTTTTTTCTAAATAGCTGTTCATGCTGTTATATAAACCCTTCTCAATTTTTTTTGAAAGAATTGGTATTAGTGCAACTGGCCTATAATTGGTAACTTTTGTTTTATCGTCCTTTTTGTGTAGTGGTTTTATAATTGATATCTTTAGCTTATCGGGAAAAATGCCTTTCTGAATACTTTTATTTATTAGATCACTTAATATGGGTGCTATAATAAGAGCAACTGATTTGACTACTCTGGTGTTAATATCATCATATCCTGTACTGTTGGTGTTTTTAAGAGTACTTATTATTGTAATTATGTCTTTTGGTATGGTTGGTGACATAAACATGGATTTGTGCGATCCTTGCCTGTTAAAATCATTTGACTTTGAGTAGTTAGCATTCGGTTGAACAGAGGATACGAAATTGTCATTAAATTGTTGTGCTATCTCTTTGGGTTCTGTTATATTTTTGCCATTTACATTAATCGCATTTATGTTACTTTTAGGAATGTTAGGTTTTATAGATTTAATAACTTTCCAAGTTGCCTTCGACTTATTGGTGCTTGTTCCAATAATATAGGAATTCTGAGCTTTCTGTGTTAGTTTGATAACGCTTTGATATCTTTTCGAGAAAGTCATGAATGCCATTTTTGAGTCACTGTCTCGAGTCTATATTTCCACAATAAAGATCGTCTATTTCTACTACAACGCTTAACTCCGCGAGTGATCCACTTTGGTTTAGTAACTGTAGAAATTTTGTGTCTGACAACTGGGAAACAGAGATCATATTATTATATTAATTTAAATAGTTCAAAAAATGAATTAAAGCATTCGTTTACGTCATCAGAATCATAAGCTTCGGAGAAACTGAGACTGGTGATATATTTCCTAAAAAGGTTAATATTTTCCTTGCTATAATCTTGTTTATAAATATAATAGTATGGTAAAATACACTTTTGTTGTACAGGGAACTTCATAAGTTGGGCTCCAGAATCTCACTTTTGCAGCCTCTATGTTGTGAAGAAAATTATCTAGACATGTACCACTACTAGGACGCGTAGGTTCATTTATTTCTAGTTTCAGATTAAATTCCTTCAAAAGTTGCTTAAACAGTGTAGAGTTTTTGGTCTTCTGAAGAACATCAATATTAAAGTCGCCGCAGATTATTATTTTTTGGTAACTTTTATAGCAAAACTGTTGCAATATGTTTACTAAATTATCAAAGAAAAGATGTATCTTAGTTGGATTGGGAACTCGATAAATACACAAGATTATAACGTTATCGTCAGTTAATTCCACTGCACAGCTTTCAAAAATATTGGGAATGTTTAACTTTTTTACCGAATCTATTTCTTTGAAATTAATGTGGTTATTAATTAATATGCAAGAACCACCATTTCGCTGTAGTCTAGTAAAGCTTGCACCTAAGATAAAATTTGGTATATTAAGAAGATCAAGGTCACCTTGCTTCATATTGTGTTCTGTAAAGCATAAAATACTAACACATATCCCATTCCTTGCGAGCGTATCTAAATGTTCTGTCATTATATCAGCCTAAGGTAACAGTCCATTAATATTTTGATGCAATATACACAATTCATTAAACACGAAAAAACATTTGGTTGTGGTCGTTAGTAGTACATGAAGTAAAGGAAAGAGGTGAGTCGCAATACAAAACATCTTTTTCCGACGCTGCCGGGTCGTTCGCAGATTTCTGAATATTTAATTTACAATCAGTTGAAATATAATCTTTAAGATTAGAAAAAATATTTGAAACGGCATGATTGTTAATACGACCACTCTTTCTTTGAAACATCGAATAATCCCATAATACAAAATATTTGTAACTTTCAATTTTAAATCTTTTGCAATGGACATTAGCAAATTTATTTCAGAAAATTCAGACTTGTGTTGCAGAATTCGATTAATTCTGTCGTTTTTAAACAATTTTTTTTTTAAACTAGTCAAAGAACCAAGACAGAATTTGTACAAAAAAAATTTTTTTTTTAGAGAAGTTGCAATTCTAATTCTTTTTTTTAATTTATTTATCATCATCTTACATTTACCATTACAGGTTACCCCAATGCGATAAATGCGCTTATCCTAACTTAACATCTATAACATTACAAACAATGCATTCCTTGTGAATTCACTCAGAGAACAACAGAATAAGTCCGTCTCACTCGCTATGAGGTTGAGCATGCGGAGTGCACGCGTCAGGGGCGCCTCTCTTAAAAAGTTGGTCCGAGCGCGCGGCTCCACTAGCAGTGGCGGCTGCCATCGTCGCCACACGTACCTGTCCGGAACGCACAGACTCACCTGCTCTAAAATAACTGCATTCTGCACTTTCCCTCGCAGTAGCTTAAATACATACGAGGTGAGTGCAAGATCCCTCCTCACCCTTAGCTCATTGTATCCTACCATACCTAAAATAAATAAGGTTGGATACATTAACGGGTAAAATGGATAGACCCCATAATACCGCTTATATAAATACTTAATACATTTATTTTGTACCCTCTCCAGCATGAGACTATATTTAGTTTCATGCGGAGCCCAGATGACTGCATTACATTGTAACTGGCTCCTCACCAGTGCATTATATAATGCTATAATAGCTTTCACATTCGTGAACCCTCGGACCGTACGAAGCAT
Source organism: Agrochola macilenta (assembly GCA_916701695.1). NCBI lineage: Eukaryota > Metazoa > Arthropoda > Insecta > Lepidoptera > Noctuidae > Agrochola > Agrochola macilenta. The sequence continues at coordinate 14,015,454 of OU753557.1, forward strand.
GAAACCTAAATTCCTATACGCTCTTTTACAGCTACACATTATTTGATCACGAAAAGTCAAACCCGTTTTAAAGCCTACCCCCAAGTCCTTGACTTCTGTGACCTGTGCCATAGGCGAACCGTCAATATGGTAGGTATGTAAGATGGGGTTGTGTGCGCGAGAAAAAGTGATTGACACACACTTCGAGATATTAAACTGCAACAGATTTTCCTTGCTCCAGCTCACTACCCTATCAATGTCCCTTTGTAGCCTGTCACAGTCATCAGTGCTTTTTACCGCGAGAGACAATTTGAGGTCATCGGCAAACATCAAACACTCAGCGTCTTCGACTACTTCTGGTAGGTCGTTTACCATCAGAAGGAAGCTCAAAGGGCCGAGGTTACTACCTTGGCTTACCCCGGACCTCGTGAAATATGGATCTGACACGTGTCTCGCATATTCCACATATTGTTGCCTATCCCTCAAATAACTGGCAAAAAACTGGAGAGAGTGGGGTGAAACCAACACCTGCTAACTTTTTAAGCAACATGTCATTTTCGACTAGGTCGAATGCTTTCCTGAAATCAAAGTAAGCAGTATCAGTTTGTCCCCCACCATCCACCGTTGGGACCAGATGAGCCATGTGGCAGAGAAGATTACTGGTGGTACTTCTTATATTAGTTTTTTTATATTTTTTTAAAGTTTTGTTCATGCTGACGTCATAACGTAGGCTGAATAGCTTAAGATCTTTGCTTAAAATCATAAATTTGACGTTTCTTGCGTGACATCAGAAACTTCAAGCATGACAAGTAGGGATGAGGCATATTTATCGTAACAGATATTTAAAAATAACAAATAACGTTCCTAACAATATAACTTATCTGTTACTGAAAATAGCAATCCCCACACAGACTGTTACCACGACTGTGTTTTATAATATTTTTCTTTACGGCAACCAAAAAAAATTGTGATCGTATCCGAATGTCTTTATTATCTTTGGTTTGACGGAATTAATCGCAAAATATTCCAGGTAGTTACGATATTGTTGATTAACCAATAAAGATGTTATTCAATTATATTGAGAGTAATTTGCTTGGTTTGTAAAAATTTTTTTTTCATAAAAATACTTTTTTACTTACTTACTTTAATTTAATTGTATATAATTATCTTTATGGAAATTTGTGATGCAACCAAAAAATTCAGTGATCGTGAATCACCTTTATTATTATCTTTGGTTTGACGATTGACGGGATTGGTCGCAAAAGGTTCTATGCATGTACGACTTTATTTTAATGGAAATAAAGATGATACTCAATTGAAAGTAATTTGGCTGGTTAGTTTGTTGTTTTTTTTTTTTTTGAACCTTTGAAATTTAATTGCTTTCATTGCTTTCTAACGGAAGAAAACGTAATTTCGTGTAATTTTTTTTTTCAAATCAAATCAAATCAAATCAATTGTTTATTTGCTAGAAATACATTGTTTTGGTACAGGTGAGATCTTATAACCTAAGTGTCATTGTATTCTGCCTGCAAGCAAGCGTGCATTATTTAATTATATATACATATAAATTATATTTTTAAATATTAGAATAAAAAAATATAAAAACATTTAAAAATATATAAAATAGTAGCCCACCGGTATCGGGAATAGGGTCCAAGCTACCGGCGGTCAGGGCTCCAGAAAGAGGAACCTCCTAACAATGCGAGCCGTGTCCAGAAGTACCGCTTTCTGGATCAAGCCCTTGATCCAGCTGCCTAACGAGAGCCTCCTCAGGTGTTGGTCGAGGCTCTTGGCTATTATGCCATTGGCCGTCACGATTATCGGCACAATGACTGCTGTATCCACATCCCACATGTCGACAACCTCGCGAGCCAGGTCAAGATACTTAATCTTTTTCAGCTTTCACGAGGTTCTCGTCATGCGGGACCGCTATATCAATAATCATTGTGCGACGCTCTAATCGATCTATCACCACTATGTCTGGCTTATTGGCAACAGTAGTCCTGTAAGTGATGATAGATCGATCCCAATACAACGTGATATTGTCATGTTCGAGAACAGGGTCGGGCTCATACCTATAGTACGGTACTTCCGATTCCACAAGATTGTATTTCAGAGCAAGTTGCTGGTGGATAATCCTGGCTACAAGGTTGTGCCTATGCAAGTAGTCTCCGTCTCACAAGATTGTATTTCAGAGCAAGTTGCTGGTGGATAATCCTGGCTACAAGGTTGTGCCTATGCAAGTAGTCTCCGTTAGCCAGACGAGAACAGCCAAAAATAATGTGGCGGATTGTTTCTCCCGGACGGTGACATGCCCGACAGATGTCAACCGTGCCGTCTTTCACAATGTATTTCCGGTAGTTGTTCGTCAACATAACTTCATCCATAATCGCAAAGACAAAACCTTCGGTTTCTCCAAAAAGATCACCGAATCGCAGCCAGGATACGGACGCTAATAGGTCTACATCGGGCCCATGTAAGGCCCGGTAAAAGCGCCCGTGAAGCTCTTTGCTCTGCCATACCTCCCTGCGGTCATTAGTATCTAATACTATAGGTTTGCGCCAGTTCTCGTTAGCCAAGGATAGCGGGGTAAAGCCCTTGTCCACCGAGATCACATCTCGGTGCATCCCCATGTCGGCTTCTAGGAAGTATTCCCTGAGACTGCATACCTCACGGTTGTGCAGGGTCTTACCATTTAAGAAGCCTCGACCTCCACACTTCCGCGGGATATACAGTCTCATCACCGATGACCGTGGGTGATGCATCCGATTTGCGGTCAGTAGTGTGCGGACCCTCCTATCCAGGGCGTCAAGTTTTCTTTTTAACTTTTTTTCGTTAACTTTTCGTCCAATAAATAAAAAAATTGTCGTTTAACCAGAATTATTATTTGTATTATTCGTAGTTGATGTTGTTTTGTTTATATTTTTGAAAAAAATACAATGGACGACGTATATTAAGTAACCTAATCTGCTTAACTGTTCTTAAAGAGCTGTAAAGAACCCTGTAATAAATCGACACGTGTTTCACCTCTCAACGAGGCATCCTCAGGATGACGATTGACTTGTTGCGAACCCGAACATGACGTGTTGCCATTCGGCTGGTGGTCCGCTGTCCAGCAGTTGTTCGGGTGAGAAATCATATGTTAGAGTGAGAGCGCACAATTTTGTAAACAGTGATGAATAAACATTTATGTAATTATTGAAAATGTTTAAATTTTATTTCATGGATTTGATTTGGATTTTTTGATTGATTGTCACGCCTGAGTCAATTAACTATTTTAGTTTATTTAGCAAGTTGTGATGAGTAAACATATCTAATTAATGAAATATTCAAGTTTTTTATTTAATAATAATACATGGACTGATTTCGTCTGTCTAACTAAACTTTAGTAGTATTTATTGCTTTCGTTAGGTTTGACAAATTATGTTCTTTCTTCTTGTAACAGTTTTACTGTATGAAGCCTTAAATTTTAAAGAAATAATCAACAATAAAGAAATGACAAGTGGAGGATTGCGCGGCCATAACTTCCAAGGTGAATATTTCGTAAAATATTGATCTAGAGCTCATAATTCTTTTTTCGTCAATTTTTGACAAATTCAGTCTTCAATTGACAAAAAGAATTAGATCTCTAACCCAAGTAGTTGCCGAGATCTCCATGGCCGCGCAATCCTCTACGTTACGTTGGCGCGGCCAACTTATAACTTTTTTATTTTTACATTGACAAATTTTTGGTTTGTTCCTATCGATTTTGACAAATTTCGACAAATTTTTTGGTGAAGTTTTTTTCTGTTTGGATAACTTGGCGGAGCAATCGTAACGCACACGAATAAATACAATAGTCAAGATGTTGTTTTTTTATTTTATTAGACTAACCTGATGTTATTTATATCATATCAAAATGAACTAATTGCACTAAGACGACCCACAGACCACACTTTCAATAAAACAAACAAACAGCTGTGTCTATTCTTCGTAGAAATAGATAGCGTCATGCCACGCGTGCTGATGTGAGTGATGGGTGTCATACTCCCCTGCCCTTATTCCAGTTCATAAGTTGTCTGTCTTAACTTTTCGATGCCTTATCCGGAGCCTTCATCATAGTAGTCACATCCAGCGAACTCATCAATATTTACACAAGCTTGATTTTATTTGACGTCTTCTACCGATAGACATAATCTATACAACATCAATGCACTCTCAATGTAGACGGTTGGTGTCGTACTGCTGATACGGCCGGAGCAGTGCGGACCTGCACGCGTAGCATGAACACAGTTTTGTCGACGGAAGAGTAGATAAAAATGACGTTCCTTATAGACAGTACGACGGCAGCAAAGTAGAAAGAGTCAACTGCACTTTTTACGAAATTCACTTTGACATAATTTGACTCAGAATTCTTTGTTTTGTCATAGGACTTTTTTCCGTTTGATTCTCTATTTTTACTGATAAGTCACGTATTTAAAGACAACTACAACAAAATTATTCTTAAAATGACGAAGTATCGTGTTTTGGAACAAAAAATATTACAGTAATATTGGCCCCTTTCCTTGGTGATAGCGTCATGCCACGCGTGCTGATGTGAGTGATGGGTGTCATACTCCCCTGCCCTTATCCCAGTTCATAAGTTGTCTGTCTTAACTTTTCGATGCCTTATCCGGAGCCTTCATCATAGTAGTCACATCCTTTCTACCCATATCATCTTTTACGCAATCCATCCATCGTTTTATGGAAAATATCACATGAATAAATTAATTTACTTTTTCTACTCATACATAACGCCGCTGTAAACAACGATTCACATATCTTGTCTGTCAGCCACACTGTCAGTTCAAGTCAGCTGTCAAGTATGATAGTTCCGTTATTGTCACTTGTCACTTCGTTTTTTTTTATAAAGACGAAATAGGCAACGAGATGAAACGAAAAACTGATATTTTCATTTCGAAATATTTTAATTATGCGAGGTTTTACAAATATGATAAGTATACCCTCAAAATGAACTCTTTTTTCTGTACAAATTAATGTAAGGATCTCGCCATGATTCTTTATGGTTACTTAACCCTTTGAACGCCAAGCGCAGCTCATAGGAAGTGTGCTCTCTACGCCGAGCCATTTATTTACTATTAAATACCTACAAATGCTAGTGATGGGGTATTATTCACAAATATCGATAAACCTTTATCACTGCTACTACAATCGATTTTCCATTTAAATGTGTTAAATTTATCAAATAAATGTTACAATAGTAGCATTAATTAACTTACATACATGAAATAATCAAATTAACAAACTATTTTCACAATTAAAACTTCACTGAAAGAAGTTTTTATCGAACAAAGCGCATCCCTAAAATGAGATTGACGTCAATACGTGTCGCTTGAAAGCGTCAATGGCGTATGGCTTCAAAGAAAATACGGATATTTCAGGGATGTGGTAATGGTTAAACACATAATAATAATAATATATAAAATATAATAAACACGTTTATAGCAAACTGTTGTATTACGGATCTGTTATAATACGGAAAGTTACGGAAATTCATTTTCGCCACGGCAACTCCTGATCGTATTTATGATCTGCCCATAGACATATGATCTTTCTTCAGGCCTTATTTTTTCTAATTCAAATGCAACCAAACTAGCAAAATATTCGTTTCTAATATCCGAAGGCCTAATATATAGTACGTTTAGGCTCCGGCATGGATCCACCACTGACAAAAATGTGCAAAATATGATTGCTTAGTTAGACAATGATACGGGTGGATCATTCTGTGCATCCAAGGGTCATTTACATAAAAAGGAGTTCATTTTAGGTTAGTATGGACAGTACCTACTTACCTCTAAATTGAAATCCGTGTCATGTTCGTATTCGAATTCGTCATTATCACTGTCTACTAAGCGTAGCAATTCATCTCTTGAATAATATTCACTCATTATTAGATAGTTTTCCGAAAAATAAATTCACCACGTCACTATTGACGCCCAAAAGCGACGATGGCGAGGGCACAAATGCTGGGCAGTTCCAAATTAGTGACGTGACTACTTGATGACCATAGATAAATCGATGTTTTAAATGTAAGTAGGTTTTAACATTATTCATTTGATTGTTATATTTGTACGATATATATATTCATTGTATTAATAATAAAGTAACACTAATTCCATAAAAAAACGCATTTTTTTTAGTTTTAATCAATGTTTTAGTTCAATTAGAAAAAATTGAAGAAAGTTAAATTACCCCATCACTAGTGTCGCTTCAAAGCGACAATGGCGTCTGGTGAACGTATATTTTGAGGTCTTTTCTTCGCCTAAAACAAGTTCAAATTTGGAATGAATACTAAAAGATCAAGCTTAACTTTAGTACAATTTTATTTAAGTGACTTACGGAGATGACTACAAAATTTAAAAAACATAATTCTTTTACCTATTTTCTATAATATTAGATTAAAAAGTAGCACATCTATTTGTCGCCTAAACTCGTCGTTGGCGTTCTAGCGGCCGATTACGTTTGTCGCTTGTAAGCGTCGTTGGCGTTCAAAGGGTTAAGGAACTAGTTGGAATAGGTTTTTTTTTTTTTTTAATGATTAGTTTATGTTATACCGACGACAATCTAAGAAGCCCGATTTGACGTTTCTCATTATACATGCCGCGATAACTTTGTACGAACGTCTACGTAAGAAATCGAAATATCAAATTTATTATCCTAATGAATCACTATGTTATCCAAATACTATAACAATGAGTATCATTCGTAATCACCAAATTCTACTTTATATTGGAAAAACGCAGTCAAAAACACGAATTATTCGTTGATTCATATGCCGACAGGACGTTATGACAATGTCATGTCTTTTGGTTCGTTGCCGTAGTGTTGTAACCGTTTTAAATCATTTTTTGACCGAATATAATCGATGTTCTGAAAAATCGATACTTTTACAAACATTACATTTAGAAAAGAGAGAAATGTATAATTACTGTATTATTTAATCTATAAACATCTAAAAACAAAATCTGATCTCATATATTTTTAGCTGGTTTTAATTAATAAGGTAGGTGTGTGCAAGATCCACACAACATAATACCCGAAGAAGACTTTAAAAAGAAGAATGAATAACGTTTACCTAAGTTGAGTAAGACTGATAAACCTAAGAAGCCAACAATTGCACCAAATAAGAAAAATTGGGTATGTACGGATTTCTCAGAAGTGTATAGAGAACCAATTATGAATAATTCTGGATCGAGTGTATTTATTGCAAAAACTGGTGTAACAAAAATGCACAGCATACGTTGGCCATGGAAGCTTCAAATGTGGCATTTGTGAGTGATGCGCACTCTTAACCTACGTGCACAAACTTGCGCACTTTTGCCCTCATATACTGTGCAAAATTGCGCATTAAGTTTTTTTTTTTTTAATATTTCTTAAACTGTTAGCTTAATTTTTTTGAAATCTAGTTTTCTTACAAGGCAGTTAACCTAGGTAAATGATAAAGACCGATATTGATTCTAAAACGCTTCATGTTATTTTTGATAATTTGTAGAAAAAGTGCGCAGTGCTGCACACCCCTTTCCTATTTTGATATTTAATTAATAGGAAATGGTTTGGTTAAAAAGGCGTCTGTGGACTCCGATCTTTTTAACCAAACCTTTTCATGTAATTGAAAAAATATATTTTAACGTCAAATAACGATAAAGAAAATTATAACGGATGACCTTAGGAAAGACGCACATTTTGACAATGTGCTTGAAAATTAATTTATTATAAGGGTAACCGACGAAGATAGTTCAACTGATGATAATTTTTCTGGATCATCCAGTGACGAAAGTGAATAAAAATGTTAAAATTTAGTGAATTTATTTATTTACCTGATCCAACCATGTCATGCAGTGGACTCTTAGAGTATATAACACTGGAGAAGCCTTACGAACACTTCCCCTCTGTAAAAGTACAAGAACAAATGTTCTAGTACGTTCATAAAAACTACTTTCAAATCGATTCTAACGCACTTCGTAAATCATTTTAAAGGCGCGCGGAGCTCCGTGAAAATGCCTATTTGTGCTGTTAAATGGTGTAAAAAGCGTTCAAATACGTCAGATTTATGTAAAGAACTGAATAACTTTCCATATGCAATTTTTTTTTTCTAAGATTTAGTCATGTATTTATTGAAATTTAAAATCCTAACTTCATAATACAATTCGATTTTTCATTCGATTCAACCATGATTAAATATAAAACGTAGCATGAATCGAGTATTTTCCTCACGTTGCTACTGTGACGTCACCTAGTCTTGCTACATCTCGTTTTTAAGTTCGTAAAGATCAAAATACTTTTCTTTTGCATTACGAAAATATACGTCAAATCAGCAAAACTTACACGCACTTGACATGCGATTATGTCCTCTAGTAAAAATGTTAACGAGACTACCGTAGTGTTGAGGTCATGTTTGAAACCAAAATTAACATGCCGATAATTTCCTATTAAAAATTACTTAGTAATTATTTTTGTTTATTTGTTTTTATTGTTCAATGTTTTATAATTTGTTTATGTCCATTGAAGTGGTTGTATATAAAAATTAAAAATGAAGTGGACATGACCTAATTTTTTATTGAGATTACTTACTTATTAAAAATTTAGTTACTTTTATTTAATTGAAGTTATTTTATCTTCTTATTAAAATGTAACTATTTTATGCAACAGCTGTTTTATTTCATGGATTCAAGCTAAATTCCGAATGAATATCGATATCGATAAAATAAAAATTAATGGTACGGGCTTCTCTTTCCGCTACCGCGTCCCCCGCAAAAAGTGACGACAGTTTTGTTCGGAATATTGTGCTTAAGGCTTCTCCAGTGTTATATACTCTAAGAGTGGACTGCTGTAGGCTAATGATCATGATGATGACGTTTAATAAAAAGATATGCCTCGAGAATCAGTTTAAAGCAATGTAAATAATTGTCGATTAAAAACTCAAACAAGTATGAAAACTCGATATGTCTCAAGAATCGGTTATATATACACAAAATATTTTGATAGGTGTCAAATCAGGCTTCTTAGGTTGTCGCACGTATAGAATAAAACCTCAAGTTATTACTCTGAGGGTAAATTGAAAACTGACGATACCTAGGCATGAGGGACAGCGATATCAACAAACATTGCACGGCGCTTATTATTATTAGTTTAAGGGTGTTTGTCGACCGCTGCTGTCAATGGGACGTCAAAGAGAATGAGATGACATGATGATGATACATATATTATATGTATCACTACTTCGGCGCCGTCATCGGACACGCGCAAATAGTAAATGTATATATTATATACATTTACTATGTGCGCGTATCCACCGCTAATGCGTTACCCAAGCGCCGGGATATCAGTCCCCGAATTTAGAGAGTAGTTCGGCGCGACCGCTAGCGCTCAGCCCGAAATTGTGTCGGGCCGATCGATGTGACGGCAATACAAAACACGGTTGATCTTGTCAACATACTGAACCGCTGAGTTCGGTCGCGGGGGACAAACAATCGCTGGCATTGGGACGTCAGGTTCGATTAATCTCGTTTCTCGTTGAAGTCTCGTGGACGTAGCGGTGGACAAACGGCCTTAGTCGTTTATTTTTGTTTCAGGACATATCCAACAGCTCCAGAATATTTATCCTTTCCGATGTTTTCTGCCTTTACTGTACCAAAAATGATTGCCTTGGAATTGTCTGTTTACATTTACCTGGCAGTTGTACATTTTGGATTATTCAGGTATGTTTTTTTTTTCGTTATGAGAATATTTAATTGATCCTCTAAAAATGTCAACCCTTTATCAAATTATGTTCCCCCTGCAGCTCATTGTAATTACGACAAAAAATAGTGATTATCATGTTAATGCAATATGAGAACGTGCAGGTGCTTCGTTTGGGGCCTGTTCACCACGGTTATGGCAGTAGAATGTACAGATATGTTACTTATGGTATTTATCTTGGACATTATTGACATCGGTGAAGAGAAAACGTCGTGAGCAAATGGAGGGGCACGCTCCCCTCGGGGGGCGTAATATTAACTGTAGATTTATTCAATTTTATCTTGGTTTAGAAAAGGTTAAGGCACCTTTTTGAAAACCCGAACGTTTCATCATAGGTATAGGTATATATATAGGTATAGGTAGGTTCTGTAAAATAAACTTCAGCTTTTCTGTATAAGTCGACAAAATTAATTTTCCTACTTCTGTACGAATAGACTAAAGAAAACCAAACCTGTCCGAGACGGCGTGAGGAAACGCCCGGGTGTCACCACTGTGTGGATCGCCCGGAGGACACGGTGGAGGTCTGCCCTGCTTGGGCGGAGCACCGCCGTGTCCTCACGGAGCGATCGGTGGCGGCGATCTCTCGCGTCCGGCCCTGGTTCAGGCCATGGTCCGGAGCGAGAGTGCATGGGAAGCCGTCACTTCCTTCTGCGAAGCATTAATGCTCGCGAAGGAGGAGGAGGAGCGGAGCGCGCGAGGGAAATGCAAGATGCACGCCCTCGCGCCCTTAGTCGCCGCAGGAGACGCCCTGGGCGTCGGGAGTCGCGAGCCGACTTCCGGCCACCGTAGGCGCGGGCATGCGGACGGTGAGCAATGGGTAGCTCGCCGTCCGATCAGGACCAGGCCCGGGTTGACGGCGCGTTGTGTTCTACGCGCGCCTAAAAGAGATGTCAGCACCAACTGACGTGGTCCGTAAGGGCCAATGCCTGCCAAGGTTGCGAGTTTGTCCGAAAGGGATATCGCGGCCCCGGCACACAGGCAACGGAAGGAACACGGGTGGGTTTTAGTCTGTAAAAGTCTGACACGCCCTCTCGCTCCGCCCAGAGCGGGAGAAGTCATGATGATTTCCCACCCTAAAAAAAATAAGGGTGTGCAAACATTTTCGACATCACTTTCGCTCGTTTTACATTCTTATGCTTTTCAGCATATGTCGACAAAGTAACTAATGGGCGTACTCGTAGTGATTTTAAAAGATTGTTAGGGGAGCGCGTATGTTAAATAATTTGGGAACTCCAGCTATACAATGGGCAAAAGGGTATATTTATCCAAAAGGCTGTTTTCTAATCAATGTCTATAACTGACAAATACACATCGGATGTACTATATAAGATAATAATTATGTTCAGGGGTGAATAAAAACGTTTAAAATAGTAGCCCACCAGAATCGTTAACAGATTTACGGACACAAAATAATGTAATATATTGAATAATATACCTACTTGTACACAGCGATCATACTTAGGTAAATTGAATAGAGCCGTTTCATCTGATTATTTAGCGTATACTTACTACGGAAGATTCAAATTCGTATCTAGCTAGATAAACGCCGGGCGAAAAGTTTCTGCTGGCGGGAATGGATTGTGTTTTGTTTTCGTCGTGTTTAACGAGAGGGGTAGGTAAGGGTTGCGCGGGTGAAATATGATTTGTTGCTTGCTTTATACGCCGTCTTAACGATAGAGCGCACCAAACGGCCACAATATTAATTTGAAAATGGCAAACATTTTACCTAAATTCGGCAGCCAGAAAAAAGCTATTTTTGTGTGATTCTTTTATCCTAAAGAATTGTACCAAATTCACAAGGAGAAAAGAACAAATCAAAATACCATAACCAACACAGACCTAGCAATCTTTGTATTATCTAGATGAGACAATCAAATTTTGCGTACGTTATTTGTTGCGTTAATATAATATACGTGGCGTATACGCCAAAGACGGTTTTTTTTTTTAAGAAATGCAACAGGTACAATTTTTTTCAATGGAGGTACTAATTATAGCAATTTAGGTACCTACCAACCCCTCGTAAAATTTTAACAAAATCGATCGATCGAATCGAATCGATTTTTACCGTCTGTGGCGTGTGACGCGAAAAAGCGATGGTATGTTTTTTGTTTCGTTCTACGCCAGACGCCAGTATGTGAATTCTAAGGTCTGCGTTCTTTGTTGATACATCGCTTATACACACAGATGTAGGTACGGCTTTTACCGTGCGTTCACAGAAATACAAACCTTAGCGTGCTACAGCAGCATTTATGTCCGTTTACTGTACATTGTTTTCAAAATCTGTGTGTGCAACACGAAATCTTTCAAAAAGTTAAGAACAGTATTTACTTGTAACGACAACGGTTAGGGTGTAGCTGTCCTTACTGCCGCATCTCAAACCCATCTTGTACAATGATTGCACTGCGTTTATAATTTGTATTTGGAGTGATAATAATAACAAAATTAAATTAGCTGTTGCCCGCGACTTGAGGAGGAGTAGCTACTGGCCATATCGATGAGGAGTACAGCTCCTTAGTACCGCGGGACCCCTTTTTACATCCATTTTGAGAGGCAGACATAATTGATTTACCGTCAATGTATGTGTTAATTTTCGCTCTCAAAATGGATGTAAGAAGTTTATAGACCGTCGACAAACATGTGATCGGTCTATAATTCTTGGGTTCCGCGGGTCTGCCTGACGTATAGAGCAGGTGGGTAACGCCTGTTGTTAGAAACTGTGCGAGTGGAAATCACCGGGATCACTGTGCGAGTGGTCCCGGTGATTTCCAATTTGGTAACGGTCCATCCGTTATCTGCTGCTGCATGTCTTATGGCGTGATTAGCATAACTTCTATTTCTGGAATAGGTTCCACACACTCGCTCGACATACCTACACGAGTATATGCATCTGGACTGAAGTCTCATATTTTTTTTCTTGCGAAACAAATTGACACTATTGAAGAAAAATTGTTAAAAATGGTAAATTAAACTAAACGTGAATTAAAACTTTTATGAAAAAATGACTTGGGCTCTCAGTCCAAGCGCTTGCATACAGTGGCATACCATAAATCTCAGAAAGTCGTCTCTTTTTTTTTTTTTTTTTTTGGGTGGGAAATCATCAAATGACTCCTCCCGCTCTGGGCGGAGCGAGAGGGAGTGTCAGACTTTTACTGACTAAAACCCACCCGTGTTCCTTCCGTTGCCTGTGTGCCGGGGCCGCGATATCCCTTTCGGACAAACTCGCAACCCTGGCAGGCATTGGCCCTTACGGACCCCGTCAGTTGGTGCTGACATCTCTTTGAGGCGCGCGTGGAACACAACGCGCCGTCGACCCGGGCCTGGTCCTAATCGGACGGCGAGCTACCCATTGCCCACCGTCCGCAAGCCCGCGCCTACGGTGGCCGGAAGTCGGCTCGGAACGCCTTTATGTGAGTTCAACCTTCTTTGAATAAAATCGGATTGACTTTTCAAACATGTGTCAAAATAAAATGTAATTTAAATCAAAAGCACTAAGGAGTATTGATATCAACTTCGAATCAAATCACTCCCAAAATAACTTTCCACCCCTATTTAACCCCGTTAGGGGATGAATTTCAATAAAATACGAAACAGGTCTTCCATTAATTCTATTAAAGAATGTTTATGCAAAATTTGAAGTAGATTGAACCAAGGAATCACGTTGTCCCATACAAACTTTTCCCACCTTTTTCACCCCCTTAGGGGTAGAATTTCGATCGTCCCTGACACCCTGTATGGCGGAAAAATATTTAACTTTATTTCTCTCAAAGTAAAATACAACTATTATAAAAAAAATACTCATCATTTGGGATGTTAAACAGTAGGTTCAGTAAAATTTTAAACAATTAAAATATTAACTTTGTTTTATTTTGTTTTTTTGTATTTTTATATTTTCATAAGCAGATTGGTTCTTACAATTAACCTTTTCAAATGAAACAGTATAATTCTGCCTACACACGACTTGTATTTTTCTTAATAAAATAAAACAATAATAAATGGGTAAATTTGGCTTACATTGCAACCCTAAATTCACTCACACATAAATTTGTTGCCGCCATTACGGGACACAGTTTTATCTTAGCTGGAGTTCCGTCCGACCTTTTTTATACGTCTATGGAATTAGTTAAAAATAAATAATGGCTCAAAAGTTATTGATTGAAAGTCAAATTTTCTTATAATGTTTGAACTGATAGCCCAATATTTTCGGCTTTATTGACTAGGCTCTCAGAGTAATAACTAAAGCATAGAGGTAGCGTGAAATTTCAGTATATTTATACTGTTATACTTATGACAAATTAAGTGTGAAAAACAAGGACAGATATATAGTTATAAGGGTTGCTTATGGCAAGGCTGTCCACGTTTTTTGTCTCGGTAGTGATGTGCCGTATTTTGCAGAGGTATCGATATTAATTTATTTTAGACAGGAAATTTACTTATTGAATTGAATGTACGTTAGTGTCATGTCATACATTCCATGGATGATAAAATCAAATAAAAAAACTGTTTGTTTAAAAACGCTCTGGTTCCAACAGGCTTTTACATGTTAATCCTATTCTTCATCTTGTCGTGTGAACTGCAAGATCTATCAACCAGACACTGATGTCAGTTTTTGTACCGCTTTCCAAGCTCCAATGTTAGTAACGACCATTAGTTCGCAGCTTATCGTTCCTTCCGAAGCATGAAACTATCTTACTTTTCTTTTTACCGATTTCTAAAAAAAGGTTATCAATTCGATATGTATGTATCTAATATTGTTGGAATTGCACAATATGCATAATACTCTATGTGGGCTTCTAAACACGTGTGCCAAATTTCATAAGTGTATCTATGTATGTTTGTCCATGAATTTCTCAGAAACTCGTAATCGGATCGTGGTCATTCTTTTTTATTGGATTTTTATCTTTCAACTTAGGAAACGGTACAAGTTTCATCAAAATCGGTTAAGCAGTTGTCAAGATATGGAACATATAACCGAACTCCTTAACGACAGTACAATGTGTAAATTGTGTTCGTATGGGTATTTTGTCAATCTTTTAGATACCTTATATAGAACTTACTAATTTTTTAGTGATGGTGTACCAAAACTAAAAAGAGAAATACAATAAATTTTGCACGAAAAATAAACGGACTTCCACACTAAAAAGCAAAAATAACTTTCATTTTGGAATTCCGTGTCACAAAACGTCAAAAAAATAAGAGGTAAGTAAAGATAACGACTTTCGAAACGAAAGATATTTTTGCTTTGGAAGTCAGTAAATTTTTTGTGGAAAAGTTTTTTTACCTAAAATTTTATGGAATAGAAACAATCGGTTCAAAACGGAATTTTTTATTTAATATTTGAGGATAAACAATAAAATAAAGAGAGGAGACGAAAGCTGTTTAAATTATTCGATTTTTTATTGAAATATGAAGCTAATTGTCCATTCCAAAGCGTAATAGGTACCTATGGAGAAGAACGGGCAAGAAACTCCACGGACACTCTTTTATATAAAATAAATTGTTACAAAATATTCGTTACATCATTCATGTTGAAATTATACATGTGAGAACAATATAGAAAGACGTGCACGTTAAAACCGTTCGTAATAAAAAGATAAATAAAGTCGATAAATAAAAAAAAGAACAATTCAAAAATTTAAATCAGCCATGGCAGCTAAGAGTTGGCCAGTCCCAACTGACGGCGCCCGTTCACGAACATGACGCATGTTTCAGGACCATTCAGCTCAACCATACAATTATATGCAAAATTTCTGAAAACAGCAAAGAAAACTAACTTGGTGTATTGTGTTACTTGTGTTTTATCGACTATACTTTATTTATAGCCAAAAATAAAAATATATATCAATATACATTTGGTAAAGTATATAGTAAAGTAAAACAATTGGTAAAGGTTAACACGTTCACAGTCCCCATACAAACCATTTAGTAGACACCTTTTTTTTTGGTGGGAAATTGTCAAATAACTAATCCCGCTCTGAGCGGAGCGGGAGGGCGTATCAGACTCTTACTGACTAAAACCCACCCATGTTCCTTCAGTTGCCTGTACGTTGCCAGGGGCCACGGTATCCCTTTCGGACTTTCTCGCGATTTTAGTCAACCCCTCAAACCGGCAAGAAAAACAACTGAAGATACAAGAAAAACATTTTTTTTCACAGAGCTTTGGGACACAGAACTGTGAAAGATTTGTGATAGGTAAAACATAACGCGAAATGATCAATAAGTGAGCGCACGTGACTTTACTTACCAATAATAGGGATGGTATGGCGCCAGGTTTAAACCTTCTCCATTTATCACTACTTACAAAGCAGTCGTTCGTAAAATGTTTAGAACATACTCGGCTATGCTTAGTCCAATAATTTCTGGCTCTTGGAATCACTTTACACTTTACATGAAAAAGAAAACGATAACTTTTCCAATTTATCGGCATAAAATTATCATATCGATAAAAATTATCTCCATCACTAGCATAACATAACCTCACAATATAACGTTTTTTTTTTTTTAAATTAATTCGCGATCACAACATAATTTGTAATAAAGATAGTTTGAAGAGATCATTATCATTCTAATATGTATGTTATTAGTGATGACGTCCAAATATTTCGCGAGATTTTATATGAAAACTGTAAAAAAACACTTACCGATAAAAGCTTACAAATTCTTTGTTTTCTTTCCGTTACGAATGTGATTTACACGATAACACAAAACAAGCCATGTTAACAGCCTATTGATCTGTCCTTTGCACTATTTTTTTTTAGAAAATTGTGCATAAATCTATTATTTTGAATAAAATAATGACCAACACCTCAACCACCACACGTACTGAAATTCACGACGTAGTATACGACTAAATCAAATACTTTATACGGTTAACCGTGTACTAAGTAACTATTGTGATTTTTAATTGGTCGTGTAAAAAGAGACCAAGTATGACCATTTGACAATTTCGGAACGTCCATTTCGTTTTAGCATAGACGAATCCATGTTCATTTGTCTCTTTTAAGTGTACAATCTGCGCCATAAGAGAGAAGAGCTTAGATATATCGTAATTTGTCTCTAATTTGTAGGCTCCCTCTATGTTAGTTATTACTCTAAGACTAGGCTCAACCTCATAGATTAATACAAATGAAACCAAATATTTTTACTATATTTTTATACAAATTTGACATATCGTCCATTGTTCATGTGCCTTTTGTGTGCCTAATTGAAATAAATTGTTTGACTTTGAATAAATTCACTCAAAAATTAACGTCATTCCTTTAATTTTATAAAATAAACACCATCTATTTGTCAAAAAAAACTACACACTAATTAAAAAAGGTACACAACAGCGCCCTATTTTTTTGTGCATGGTTAGGCGTGTTTCGGGGTTCGGTTGGAGTGTACGTATACTCACGGAACGCATCCTACAGTGCGCTCCTCAATCGGACGTTGCACTGGCTACTTACTGTGGTAACCCTATCATCCTCCTCTTTAACACTACGATTGGACCGCGGTGAGATTACAGCAATAGATGACAATTGTGCCACGGTTTGTGCCGGAATTGAGATGATATGGTTACTCAGTACCTCTGAGCGCAGTACGGTGTCGTCCAACCTATGATTTGCGTTGGATGACCCGCACCTGATCCGACAGTCGTTGGGCTGAAACTTTGACGGTTGGCTATAGTTCCTGAAATAGAGACAGCATCCTAACACGGTACGCAGTGAGATTAGTTCCTCCCTCTGTAGACCCGTAATATGCGCGCATGACGTTCTCGTTCATAGGCCGAATCCATTTCATGCGTTGTACACAACCACCGGCAGCGGGAACCCAGCTCGGGGCCGAATGGTCCCTAAGTCCCAAGCTCCTCGGTGGCCGGTCTCTCCGCCCCTGCCAACGTACATGTGTTGGCGACGTCGGCGGGGAAAAATACTCGTCGCTCAAGGTCAACGCAACCACCGCGGCCGGTGTCATCACAGCACTCACCGTAGGGCGACCTCCCCGTCGACGAGCAGGCGGTGGCGTCGTGGGCGGGGAGAAATACTCGTCGCTCGAGCTCGAGCGCTCACAGTTGGGCTGGGTACCGGCGGCGGCGAGGCGGAGCTGAGCGACGAGTCTGGACGTGATGGGCGTGCTCTTGCAATTGATCTTGTCAACATTTAGTTTTAATTCCGTTTTATCGTGGTTTTGTTGGAAGTGACATCTATCAGTTCATGCTATAGCATTTTTTCATTAAAGTCTACTTCTCTGGTTCATTTTGTTCTTTTATTTTTTATTTAAAGGGTTTTAGGCTTCTTTCGGCTTCTGATATAACAAAAAAACTGCGTCTAAACTAAATAAAACTATGAAAATTGAGAAAACTATTTTTGTGACGTGTTGACGTTTGTGTTGCCAGCTGTATTATTATTAGAAAAGGGATCAAAATAAAAACGAAAATATTACAATGTTGCAGACCTGCGAGTAAAACGGCAAAACTATCACAAATGCCGAAATCCGTAGAGCTTGCCGCAGCAGCAGTTATAACCAAAGATGTCAAGAGGAGAGGAGCAATGTCATATTGGGAGAAGGTAATGCAGGCCACACACGTTACGATATACTTGCGCAAAATTGGACTTACACAAGTACCTATGTTATGGGGTATACTGTGTTAAATGTTACAAAAAAATACCTTGTGATGTATTACAATTAAATGAAAGAAAATTTAAAACTCATAATAAAAGTACACTTTGTAAACAAGCATATTACAAATTAGAGGATTATATCCAAGATAAGAATGCTTGCAAACATGCTGGTCCTGCTTCATAGGATAATCTAGAATCTAGACAAAATCAAACTGGTTGCTAATTTAAGTTGTATAAATGATTATATTGTATTATATGACATTGATTTTACATTCTGTGATGACTTCCTCACACACTGACCGTAAAATAAATTGTAAAATTTTAGGAAAATCGACTACATTTACAATGTTTGTAAATATGTGAGAACCATATACCAATCACATAAGTAATAAATTTATCTGTTATTGCAAAATTTTTTTTTTTACCTGTTGTGGTAATATTGTATAGTAATTTTTTTTTTTAGGTGCATCGTCTTCACATTTATTTACATAACTAATGTACCTACATATACAAAATATTGTAAAACATTTTAAAAGAGTAACGGTGGAGTTTCTTGCCCATTCTTCTCCATACGAAAACTACCTTTTGGAAGGGGCGACTAGAAAGAATTGATTTTTTTTTAATTTTTGACGTTCAAAAGTGCCTTGCAATATTTGAAATAAATGATTTGACTTTGACTTTGACGTGTGTGGGATGAATTAGCACAAGTGTCCAAGCCTATAGGTGTCACGCAGACTTGTGTAAGTTCAAACTTGCACAAGTGTATCGTAACGTGTATAGCTACCATTAGGTCGTAGTCAGGCCGTGCAAAACTAGAAAATACACTGCAGAAACAAAAACAAATCGTGTGTTGCGATACAAGTTATGTTAAGAGGGCGCCCAATGGTCCACTAGCGCCACTCCTTTAAAAAAATATTATCTCGTGACTGAGAAGGAATTATGAATAACGGCTAGTAAGGACCCTCAGTTAGTGTGTCTAGAATTTTCTAATACCTTTTATAAAGTTTCATATTGAGACACGAAGCAACAAAATTCGATCTAAAGAAAAGCGGCCACATTCCTCTACATCTTGTTTTGTTGCTTCGTGTCTCAATATGAAACTTTATAAAAGGTATAAAAAAAATCTAGACACACTTACTGAGGGTCCTTACTAGCCGTTATTCACAATTCCTTCTCAGTCACGAGATATTTTTTTTTTAAAGGAGTGGCGCTAGTGGACCATTGGGCGCCCCCTTAAGCGGAACGTGAATCAAACAGCAAGCTCCAGTAATGACTGCTATATTTAATTAATCAATTTCCTACCACCACCAACATTATCAATGTACCCACATAAGAATATCATCACATCTTTCTACCTCAAAAACAAAAAAAAAAAAAATACAAGCTTTTTTTTGTTTTTTTCTTTTATTTACACATCTAAATTTCCTTAAATAATAACAAATCAAAGGAATACATATAAGTACTTAAATATGTAATCCAATTTAACATGTATAATCAGCTAATGATCATTCATAATTCTCAATGCTTACAGTAAACAGTAACATCATTATTACTGTTTGCTAAACTTGAGTAAATTTTACTTTATCAAAGTATTTCGCAATCCATGTAATAGTTTTCGTTTGATATTTTGCTTATTTAGAAAGAAATACATAGTGCTTACACCATTTTTCACTTATAGATGTATGTTTTAGTCTAAAACTTACATATATTTATAATTGCTCATTTATTATTACGCCCATTTATAAAAATGGGGACAAAGAAAACGTCGAAAATTACCGCCCGATTTCAATCCTCTCCACCTTGTCGAAACTTTTTGAGAAGCTTGTGCACGGTACGGTATCCTCAATTTCATCGACTGATTAGTGTCATTGACTCTAGCAGGGCCACCAACAAGGATTTTAATTTTGATTACACAAAAAATTTGTCGCTAATTTGTCGAAATTTGTCGCAAAATATCAGAATTTGTCGGTCACTGGTTCAAAACTGGTTCCGACTTCGACTTTGACTCCGACTTCGACTTTGACTTTGAGAGAGAGACAGACAGAGAAACACGCGCACGCCGCTCGGCTTACAACTATAGCAAAGTGTCGTTACAACTTTTGGTCCTAATTTTTCCGTCTAGCCCCCTTTTGCAACGCGCGATAAGGAACTTCGTTCCAAAACTTCGTTTCAATATAAAATCCTATTAGAACCATTTTCGACTTCTACGCGGACGAAGTCGTGGGCATAAACTAGTATAGGTATAATAAAAGACAGACCAAATTCTTACTTACCCTTACTCATTCAATTGACTACGATAACACGGGTCACAAGACAATAATTGTCAGAAACTCAGGATACACACTACTGTGTAGGCATCTAAAATGTAGGTAGCATGTGTTTCGTCTACAAGTCTACGATGTCTAGTGAAATAAGGGCAATGTGCGCCAGCGATGGTGGATGGTGCGTGGTGCTCGCTCCACCCCACCCACCACCTACTTAGCAGTAGCACTAGTTTATTGAATAACCATATGGTAACCCTATCAAAACCCTTATGTTATATAGGTTATCATAATGAATGGGTAACCCTTTCATTGGGTTTCAAGTATAGAACCCATTCAATGGGTTATCATGTAACCTTTTCACTGGGTTTCAATTAGAAAACCCATTCAATGGGTTATTGAAGAGATAACCCTTTTACTGGGTTTTAAGCATAGAACCCATTCAAAGGGTTACATTATGATAAAGGTAACCTCATAAACGGCTTACCCCTTCGAAAAGCTAACTCTTATCCGGGGTTGTACGGTCCCTGGTTATAATAGTACATTATACAAAGGTGTAATGATCAATGCACACGCGTTTCATGCGACGTTTTTCAACACACTTGCGAGGAAAAAATCAGACTTGTTGTAAGAACTTATGCTACAATAACGTAATTATAGAGAAGATACATTTAGATTTATAAAGTTCAACTGACTTTTGTAGCCAGGTACTGATTATCCGGAGCTTCTTTTAAAACTTATCAACGTCGGTTGGCGACAATACTTAGATTTCGTATTTTTGATAATAATAAACACAAAATATTTTTTAATGAAATGAGAAATGCGTAATTTGATGAAATATTATGTTAATTTATCATATTTAATTTATTTACACAGTATGAATAAAAAGGCATGAAGTCTCTTTGATGAGATTAAAAAAAGTGCACATCTCCGACTAGTAAATTTGTGGCGCACATTACCGCACTAGTGCGGTAATAAAAAGCACGCGTGTTTAATAAACTACATTATGAACCTAAAAGCGGTTCAATAAAAGACACTTTACCAGCAAGGGTGTTGAAAAATCATATTTAAGTAAAATACAGCTTCTTTTTCTTCAGAATACTTTGGAACAATATTAAATAAAAGATATTTGTATTTGTTTCATATCGTTGGCGCGTTCAAAGCTTTGTCTGACTCATGATGGCACTGAGCTACCACACCACACATCCTTTCTGAATATTTTTTTTTATTTTTTATTCAACAGTCTTGTGTAAGGATTTCGTTTTTGCAAATTGATAAAGCAGTAGGGTATTGTCGTTTACTTTGGCTTGTCGGCACGTGCTTGAGATTTTTTACCATTTTAAAATTAATATTGAGGTTTGTCATAAATGATTTATCAGATATTTCATTTTTATGCCATGCAGTGTCTCTAATTGTGAGAATAGGAGTCTGCTGATTTAAGCCAGTAGTAGCACTCTTTATATGAGAAAAGTAGTTTTTCAAAGTTTTCTTATATTCGGCCACACCTCTTAAGGTTCTCTCGAAAGAAAGTCATTAAATTTTAATATAAACACTGTATACACTATACACTGTGTGTACTGGGTCTAGCGTAGACGTTGACGCAGAGTAGCAGCAGCGGAGGCCTGGCGTAGTATCAGCGTAGCAGCGGGGTAGGCCCATCGGAAAAGCAGCGTAGGCTCATCGTGGAAGCACCGTAGACCCAGCGTAGGCCTTGAGTAGACCCAGTATTGATGTTATGGTATTGCACATGTGCCGTCTCTGCCTCACCTCTTCGGATATCTACGGAAGACATAGGTTAGCCTCTTACTAGCCTCTTAGTGAAGCGGTTACAATATGTCGTAAGACGTCTATTGTTCTTCAACTAAAACGATCCATCACTCTTTTGTGTCCTAAGTAATTGTCTTTAGATTGAATGATAGTATCTATCTGATACTAGCAGTTCTTATAAAGAGTGATGAGGATGATATAGCTTCCTGATTGATGTTGACCTCACCACAGTAGTTTTATTTTATTTTGCAGTAATCTTGTTAGATGGCGAATTGAGTGTGAGTTTAGCATCATTCAAACAATGAATCTTATCTTTATTTTATTATTAACTTTACTTGGGTAGTTTTTCAGCTTCAATAATACGTATTTTTTTCACTTAGTCTATGTAGATGATGTTATAATAACTTCCTGTCACTGTTATTTACATATCAGGTAGTGGTATTCGAATTTGTGTGGGGTGGGTACCACAACTGAAAAGTGAAAAAAAAAAACAACAATGTGAGTAAATTATACAACAAGTGAAAAAAAGGGCATTTAATTCGAGGGACTAAGTTGGATCCCGAGAGCAGCGAAGGATTCAAGAGTTAAATCCCGAGCATAGCGAGGGATTCTAGATTAGAATCCTGAGCGGAGCGTGGGATACAAGGACCGAGATGATTTTTTTTTCACGAGTTGTTTTCTCTATTTTTTACCATTGGCTACGAGAAAATAAATTGTAGTATCTATAATTGCTGCTTTAGAACGAAATTATTCCGGAGTCAGCATGTCATTTTACCGTCACTGGAAGAACTCATTTACTAGCTGGCCGCCCCAGCTTCGCACGGGTAGCACTAAGTACTTAACTACGGCGTACCTACCTACTTACCTACCTACCTACTTACCTACCCTACCCTACCCTTCCTATCTACTTACCTACCCTACCCTACCTACACCTACCTATCTACTTACATATCTACCTACCCTACTTACACCAACCCACCTGCCTACTTACCCTATTTACACCAACCTACCTGCCTACTTACCCTACATACCTAGCTGACCCGACAAACGTCTTTTGTTAAAGAAAAGTGGGGGTTTTGTAAAAAAAACGTAAAAACCGTCACTTCCGAAATTAAAGTAATTTTTCACTTCGTAGTTTTTATTTTTATTTAGTAGTCTTTTTTCTAGGACAAAAATGGTCTCCTATTTTATAATACTTTTGAATATTGTCAAATCAACATGTTTTTTAGTGTCTATCTTCCTGTTCTTCATACGGTACCACAAACAAAAATCGATCTGCCTAGCCTTTTCCCAACTATGTTGGGGTCGGCTTCCAGTCTAACCGGATGCAGCTGAATACCAGTATTTTACATGGAGCGACTGCCTATCTGACCTCCACAACCCAGTAACTGGGTAATACGATACCCCTTGGTAAGACTGGTGTCAGACTTTCAGGCTTCTGACGACTCGTAACGACTGTCAAAGATCCACGAATGACAGCCGGGACCAACGGCTTAACGTGCTTTCCGAGGCATGGAGGTTTCTCGGTATGTAAAGATGGTACCACAAACACAGTATTTTAAATACCTTTAAGAGATAAAACGTATATCAAACGGAATATTACAAGTGGGAACATATTTTTGATGTTATTAGATTTATTCTTCCTTGAAGGAACATTGCTGCTTGCGTATTGAGTAGTTACCGTTAGTAGACGCAGTCGCCTCGTGGGCAGGAGGCCCGGAAGCAGCCGTATCCTGGCCAATGCCACGGCTGACCGTTAGCATATAATTAGCGTGTAATACCTCCCATGCTACCTATGTTGCTACTTTATAGCCACGTGCTGAACGATGTTGTTGTTTTCAATTGATAACACGTAAATATTACATTCCTATGCTTACCTACATAAAGTTGCCGGAGGCCATTCAGTTAGTATGCTGCTGATGTTTTTACACTGGTACTTAGCAGTCGGTCATGATATCCTGACTCCTTAAACACATATTATAAGGTGGTGTTGTCATGACGTACGTCATTCGCCGAACAGCCCCCCCCCCCCAGCGCCACTCCCCCCGCCCCAGTACCCTGTGCCCGCCATGGTCAGCGAGCACTGTGACCTTTCGCTGAATATCTCACTACTAACATTACGTAATTCACACTACCATAGCAGACAGGATTAACGTGACTTCATTCTTAATTTTATTTTAGTGTTTATCCATTAGCCACCAAAATGTCAAACTTTTTAAGGATTTTGATGCTTCTCATAAGATAGTTACGAAATAAGCAAACGCTTCTGCATCTACATTTAAGGTAAATTTTATTAAAGTCAAACTAATTGGCACATTTACATTTTCTGCAAGGTACAGCTTAGAAATTCAATAGGTACATATGGAATTATATATACGGTACGAGCACCTATTGAAATGAAGCCTATAGGCACAAAATGACGACATAGGACGATATGAAAACCAAATAAAAACGTGTAAAATAATTTTGTATAAACTATTAGGTACATAGAAGGTTACATAAACCAAACAACTAGTAGGTACTTGGATTCTATGGTTGATTTCTATCAGAAGCAAGAAATAGATTATTGCGAGAATGATTCGTATCTAGTATCTACTTTCTATCATACTCGCTGTGTACTCCGTCGAGATGAATTATCGGTTGATTAAAGTACCGGTGAGACAATATTGGGATGAGATCTGTTCGGCCATAGTGGCCATAGTCCAGTTTCCCAATAGTGCTCTATTGTTGTGTGACGGATTCGGTATTTTATTCATTATTTTGTAGCGAGCGGTGCTTCACAAAGCGCGCTTACTAAGTCACAACTCTCATACAAAAGACTTCAACGGGAACGATTTATAAAGGCGTCACCTTACAAAAATTTGACATTTATTATTTATATTCACTTATATCCTATTAATTCTTTAAGCATTTAACGTACTCAACATGAAGCTGTGGAAATAAATAATATATAATTATTATGGCTTTAATCAATTTTAACTAATTATGACGCTATTAAATATGAAATCTGTGTGAAATCTTTGAACTTTGTACACTGAAAGTCCATCTGCGATGCGACGTAATAGGAGGTCACAGTTTAAACCTAACCTAACCATTTTTTTGCGCGGGCGGCCCCACGCGAGCTTATCATTGCAGATGCTTTTCACGATCACCACCGCAGCTTCGGCTTGCTGGCCGGCCAGCCGGCCAGCCTCAGCTGCGGCGGCGGGCGTTCAAACCACCTGCTCCTCAGCTCGCGAGCCGCCCTACCCCTCCGCGCTTAAACGGGCTTACGCGGGCTTAAATTACACTCTAGGTGTAGGGCAGACAAGACTACGTGGAGTCGGTTTTGCAGCGATTCGTTTCTGTCACTAAATTTTGTGGCACAACATATTATTGACTTTTTATGACACTACGAGTATTTTTATTTAATATTGAAAAATATTGTTTCGGTGCGGTGAAAATAATTATGGTAAATAAATCATTTGGCAAATGAAAAAAGTTCAAAAGAGGCTTCGGCCAATAGCAAAAAGTTATTTTGTAAATCGGCGAAATATAGTTCAGTAAAATAATACCTATGACACATGATACTTCGACGATCTAAAAATATGTCAATTAATGCATATAGCAAAAAAGACGTCGGTCAATAGTTTTCGGTAAAACGAAATTCGAACAAAAACAATTCGGAAAAGTAATCGGTTCCCCTTTCTAGTACTTTCTTCAAAATTTCATCACGTTTGTTTTGATCTGAGGCATACATTAATAAATCGTCAATATACATACATACACCTTCAATATCATCAGTGTTCATATATTTTCTTATGAAAGACCTCTGAGGCTGATGCCAAATGGCATTCGTAAAAATTTAAATCTACCAAAAGGTGTATTAAATGTACAAAATTTACTACTTTCTCCTAATTTCACGTTCCAAAACCCTAAAGAAGCATCTAATGTGCTGAATTACTTAGCCCCAGCTAATTTTGAAACAATTTCATCAATAGTTGGCAGCTTTAAATGTTCTCTCCTGATAGCCTGATTTAATTCTTTCGGATCCAAGCAAATTCTTAAATAACCGTTCAATTTTTTAACCACAGTTATACTGCTAACCCAATCAGATGGACCTTCTACTTTTGCTACGATATTTTTTTTTTTTTTTTTTGGGTGGGATATCATCAAATGACTCCTCCCGCTCTGGGCGGAGCGAAAGGGAGTGTCAGACTTTTACTGACTAAAACCCACCCGTGTTCCTTCCGTTGCCTGTGTGCCGGGGCCGCGATATCCCTTCGGACAAACTCGCGAACCTGGCAGGCATTGGCCCTTACGGACCCCGTCAGTTGGTGCTGACATCTCTTTGAGGCGCGCGTGGAACACAACGCGCCGTCGACCCGGGCCTGTCGATCCATTCTGTAAAAATCTCACCGTGTAGAGTGAGGTGAAGTGAGCTGTCAATAGTGTCAATCCTTAGCATTAGGTGCAATGATAGCTCACATCAAGCTCGCTTCACCTAGGTTTTCACGGTGAGATGTTTACAGAATAGCACGGCTGGTCCTAATCGGACGGCGAGCTACCCATTGCCCACCGTTCGCAAGCCCGCGCCTACGGTGGCCGGACACCGAGACGTCCGGGGCGTCTCCTGCGGCGACTAGGGGCGCGAGGGCGCGCATCTTGCATTTCCCTCGCGCGCTCCGCCTCCTCCTTCGCGAGCATTACTACTTTGCAGGAGGAAGTGACGGCTTCCCATGCACTCTCGCTCTGGATCATGGCCTGAACCGGGGCTGGACGCGAGAGATCGCCGTTGCCGATCGCCTCCGTGAGGACACGGCGGTGCCCCGCCCAAGCCGGGCAGACCGTATGCTCCACCGTGTCCTCCGGTCAATCCACATAATGGTGACACCCGGGCGTTTCCTCCCGCTTTATCTTGAACAGGAACCTCCCGAAACAACTGTGTCCGGTGAGGACCAGCGTCAGGCGGAAGGTGAGGACGCCGTGGTGCCTCTCTAGCCACTCCTCAGAGACTTATCGCCGCAATTGTGGCGTGCCCATTGCTATGATACCTTGTGACTCCATTTCCAATAACTTTTTCTTAACGTCCTCGCTAATTGCAAATGGCAATTTTCGAGGCGCATGCACTACGGGGACGGCGTCGTCCCTCAGTTGTATATTGTAGTCTCCCGGTAGACAACCAATACCCTCAAAAACATCTATATATATCTTGGATTTGATTTCAGACCGCTGCACAGACACAGCCCTCTTAATTAAGTTCATTTCTACACATGCATAACGTCCCAAGATAGGAGTGCTATTTACATCTGCAAATTTTAAACTCCAATAAATACAATTTATTCTTATGATATACTTTTAAATGTGTTTTCCCTAACACAGTAATTAAATCACCTGAGTAACCGCTCAATTTAGTATTAGTTTGCAATAATGTATCCACGGATATTCCTAACCTAGACAAGAAACGCATCGGTAGCACATTAACATCTGCGCCTGTATCTAACTTGAAGTTTGTGCTATGTTCATTAATTTTCAAATCTACAGTCCAATCATTCAAGTCTTTATTTAGTGCATATATTACCTTTTCGTCTGATGCCTCCACAAAGTACACACCACACACTTGCGAAATGTTTCATTTTCGAGCAGCGTATACACCTCTTACCATACGCCGGACAAGCATTCCTTCCGTGCATACTACCACATCTGCCACACTGGGGCGTCGTGTGCGATCTGTTTATCAGCCGCTGCATCTGACGAGCGGCGTCTGCGGTGCCCCCGCGCCCGCCGCGCCAGGGTGCGCCTCCTCGCTCGTGTCCACCGCGTGATGGCATTGCTCCTTTCATATCGCCGTCGCATGTTCTTGTAGACGATGACACTCCATTTCCTACTTTATTATTACGCTGCAATGCCCATATCTCGTTTTTTCCCTCTTGTATATTACTGTGAACTGCTTCATTCTCCTTCTTTATGTTCTCTGAATACTTTATTCAAATTCAAATTAATTTATTGTAAATGAAACGATTATACGACATATCTCCAATGCTTTATTCAATGTCAGGTCCCCTTCACGTAATAACCGTTCCCTAATTGCTTGGTTTGTCACTCCACATACAAGTCGGTCCTATATGAGGTCGTCTTTCAAATTTCCAAATTCACAAGTCTTGGATAATTTACGCAAGTCAAACACGTATTATTACTATTGACTCATTTTGCTGCTGATCTCGGGTAAAAAACTTATGTCGTTCCTAATCTATCTAACTTTATGATCTAACTTTTTACACGCACCGTCTAAAGGTGTTTTCTTACTTTGTTCTAATATTTCGCGGCATTGCTCGCCTATTATATGCAGAAAAATCTTGTATCACTGGTGTTTTTATCGACAACTCACACGCGTTGAAATATATCGTGAAGTCCTTCTTCCATCTTTCCCAACTATCACTCAGCTTGCCTGATGCCACATCAATAGAGTTCTTATCAAATTGGAACGGTGACGGCGGTGTTAACACAGTTTCCATTATTAAATTATTTTTTATGTACTATTATTTTACTTTATTTCACTCACTCACTGCTAATTATATTCTATTGTACTTTATACCAGCTGCGCCATGCTATGTTAAGCGGAACGTGAATCAAACAGCAAGCTCCAGTAATGACTGCTATATTTAATTAATCAATTTTCTACCACCACGATCAATGTATCCACATAAGAATATCATCACACAAGTATCTTGGCGCGTGGTTAAAATCGGAACTTTCTATATCAGTGACAATAATTATTTCACAAATGTTTACCAATAACTGATTTCCCTGTCAATGTCATTCAGGCGCCAAAAGATCCTTGTACCTCTCTAAATAATCTTAGATGATTCAAAAAAATAACAAGAACAACGACCTCTATGTCGTTGTCCTTATTATTTTTTGGAACTGCCATTCAATACTATATTATACCTATAAAGCTGAGTATACACTAGAGCATTTTGTCGAGCATTCCCATGTAATGTAACGTTCTTTCGAATGGTAGGTACAATACAAGCAAAAGCTCAATTTCAAAAAGCATTTCCATGTAATGTAACGTTCGTGCGAATGCTCGACGCTGCGTTCGACGTAAAGCTCACGGCGAGCGAGCATTTACCTGTAACATTTATTTATACCTTGAGTTCATTGCAACGACCTGCCCTCGGCCCGCGCACCTCACTCCGCGTTGCCCGCGTTCATGCCTTTGCTCGATAAAAAGTTACACCAATACACTCGTTTGTTTTCAAAATCAGATTGTGACAAAACATCGAGCGTCGTGTTCGAAGTGTGGTTCGATAAAATTAAAAAACGGCGAATGCTCGATGTTGTGCCCGTCAAGATGGAGGAGACAAGTCTTCATTTCATTCATTTCAAATCAGCCTACATAAAATTTTAATACTGTAAGGGCCGATTTTTCAATCCTCAGATATATGTAGAATCGAATAGCGTTTATTCCAAAAATCCAGAATCATGCTATCTAAGCATGATTCTGGATTTTTCAACAGTCAGTATCGGAGGGTTAAAGCCCTTAACTGAGGAATTAAGTTAACTGTCCCTTCAAGCCTCAGTTTGTACGTTATTCTAGGGAATAAATAATGTTTTGTTTATTTTTGGTTTGTTTGTAGTTTTAATGTGCTTTGCCTATGCGTGTTTTCGTGCTCTTGTGTTAATGAAAAAATTGATGTTTTAGATTCAATTGACGATATTTTTTTTTAAATATCTTCAAATATCACTTATCATAGTGTGTTTAACTACTATTGTGAACGGACGTACTGATCACGCGCGCGTGCTGTTAAGGGTATTTTGCAGACGCATCACAACACCGTCGTCGTGGTGTACGTCGATCTATTGGGGCCACCGCGATGACCCAGTTATAAGTGCGGAAATCGTCATGAAGTGTTTAATATAATTAACCGTTATATTATATATATATATTTAGCCGTTTGGTTAAAAACTTTATACTCGATTAATAAAATAAGATTTGACATTTAAATAAACCTTTTTTACAGTCCGTTCAACCGATTTTAACTTCTATTGTTTTGGTGGCATGACAAATGGCAACCGCAGTATAATTATTGAAATAAATTTAGTGAAGATGTTCGTTTTCAAACGGCTTATCGGCAGATTTTTTTATATCCCGTAACGTACGTTCCCGTCTCCCGTGAGATATGTTTTTTGAAATGACGTTGTTTTTTGACCTCCACTCGGGCGGAGCCTCTGTGTGACTTCAATATATTCGTCATGCTGTATCAGTCTTTCCAAATCAGCGTTCGAATCAGCAGTGGTTTCGGCATTTGATAAAAATAAATCGAAAAGTCACTGACACAGGTTTTAAACAAACAATAAAATATGCCATTATCGTGTTATTTAAATATTTTCTCGAGTCAAAGTTTTAGTTTGATTGTATTGTTCTCTACAAATTGAATTAAACTAACCATTAGACAAAACCACCGGCCACTGAAAGCAAAATTTCTCCGCCAGTAGGGGTGTCCAAATCCCCAGGTTTAGTGGAAATCCCACTAAGTTGACAACACTGCTTTTCTACGATTTTGTCATTGGCCACAGATAACAAAAACGTGAAAAGAAAAACGTTTTGTTACGTATTTCAATTATGGTAGTTTTTGGTAGAAAGTGTTTTAAAAATTGGTTTTTATGTTTTCGGCAATCATTGTACATTTTCATTTATAAGCACTTGTAGAGCATCAGTTGTAATAAAAAAATAAAAAAAATATAGCACAATAATTTGGAAATTAATCATTCCTACATGGTGTAACAAAACACATGATCCAAATAAATTATAGCCAATTGATTAGAACATCCCTATCCAATTTCGGTCGACTGATATAAAATGTGTAGCGTAATTCGAATTAGGGCAGGCGTTTAAAACTGGACTTGCTTTCGATTCAGAATTGTAAACAGAAATAAAATGTGTTGCGTAATTAGACTGCCGTTCTGCACAGCGAAATGGGTCGCTAGAAAATCTACAAACACAAAAAAAAAAAAAAAAACAATACTACACCATGCATTCCCTGTTCCAGAACAGTCCATGTTTGTTACAATAGTTGTTGGGTTGTCACAAACATTGGTCAAACAATCATAATATTTGAGAATTGATTTATATTTACTATTTAATTCTGTTTTTATTTTATGAAAAACACTTACTGATAATAAACTTACCGAAAAAAACATATTCCTTCCAAAATTTTGGTGTCATTTACAAATTTTTTGAACGCGCACTGCGGCATTTTGACGTCTTAACGTTGGCTATGATTGGACCATGGTATAATAATATACTTCGCCAGGTATGGCATTCCGAAACACAGTGGTCACGTGGGCAACACAAGTCTACGTCATCACATCTGTGTTACCAGAAGTTTTAATAATAACTCCCCAGTCACCTTTATTACCTGTGCGAATCCGACAAAACAATTTCAATTAACAATTACGTTAGTTTATGTTTAAATTGAATTGTTTCGTTTGATTAGACACACGAAACGACTATTTAAAAGCTTTGTACATAAGTTTTAACAGAATGGTTTCTGAAAATCTTTCCTTAATCGTGTTTTGTTGCAATAGAGTGGCAACTGGATAGTGACGTAAGCATGTGTTAGTCCCGGACTGCCAGACCTTGTTTTATTAGACTATGGATTGGACCATACTAATTTGAAATAAGACCACAACCGAATCTGTGCTCTTATGTTTCGTTCCGTTTTTGAAGCGCTTACCGGGAATCTAGTGCATTATTGATCGAAGGTAATGAACGAATATTTCGGTCTGTATTCATTAAATGTTCCAATAAAACAATAAAGAGTTTTCGATCTATTTATCCTAGTAAATACAAGAATGAACTCATTTTCCATAAGATGTTAGGATAATAGCAAATTTATATGCCTTATTTAAGGTGAACATGAATTATAAAGCTACACTATACTGATAGTAGAAAATTAATTGGACTAAACTGAATAATAATCTCATCAATAAGGATAATTGGATCACTCATATCCTTAGTTAATACAAGTTAAGTTACTTACTTGGAAGTTATGACATCAAACAAAACATTTTCGAATCTCATAGTTATTATAATGTCTTGAAAACACAGCAATGATATGAAGAAGCAGTCCTTATGATTCTGTGAAAATACGAGAATATTCTTCAAAATCAGTAGAAGTATCGAGCATACCTTCCTTTTTCTGGCACCTTATGTACCTTACCGCCAATTTTGCTGTCAAGCGTCATTGCATTCTTGTGATTCTTTCGAGTTAACACCAAACTTTTATCTGATGAAAAAAGAAAAGTATTTTAAAGTGCCTTTTAACCATTAAATGAGTTAAATGAGTGGTAGAAGTGTTAAAAAGTGTGTTTTTAGTGCTTTTTGGAAACACAGCAGTGTATTTCAGTGGTAAGGTAACCAAAAATGGAGCCGGTAGGTAGCGCTAAGGAGAACCACGAGCGAGCCGGCATTGTTGCTCCGGATGGAGAACATTTTTCGCCAACAAGCTCTGGGGCATCGGAAAGTAGCTCCTCCTCATCCTTGGAGTTTGAGGAGGGCACGGCGTCACCCCTGCCCAATAAGCGTTCTCGTACCTCGGCGCGAAACCATAAGTACAAGTCGAAACCGGTTCGAACCGATCCTCGTATTGATGCTTTGATGTAGCAAGTGTCGTATATTTCGAATTATTTAAGCTATTATCCCGTTTGTAATAATGGGTCAGACCCACGAAATAGTGGTAACGTAATACCTAGTACTACTACAAATAATAATAACAATGAAAGTATTTCGGAACCGTTCATTACATTGCCTTCTCAGCTCGAGTCGCTGTCTCTCAATTGGGGTTCTTTAAACACCGATATTGACGATAAGAAGATTATCCCGGCTAGTGATAGGGATAGACTTTTAAAATTCAATAAGTTTGACTCTCAGGCATGGAAAGACATTAGGTAAAAGCAGGTCTTACAGGGCTGCTTGGCAACTCCAGGATTTACAGGCCTTCATATTAATGATGAATTATGTAACTTCAATAAAAGCAAGGACTATCTAGCTTCAACTGAGTTCTTGTTAGCTGGCTTATCCAATAGGGTTTTGGAACAGAGGCAGATATTAAGAACAGGATTACGGTCTATTGTTGACTGGGCCAGTTCTAATCCACAGGGCTTAAATGCAAATACTTTTTTTGAGAAAATTTCTGATATTTTTGGACCGGGATCATTATGTCATTAAAACTCGGAAACTACCATACAAATGATATGCGGAAAACGTTCCGAGTGTATTGAGGTTAGGCGTGAACGTATTTTAAAGGAAATTTCTAATGAAAATCTTAGAAACACATTAGGAAATGTCCCACCAAGCTCCGACTACTTATTTAGTAGGGAGGCTCTGCAGCCTATAATAAATTCCCTCGGAGGTTCTCAGGTCTGGTTGAATACTCCAACTTATTTAAAAGAGAAAAGGTTAAAGGTTTCAGAGCGTGGGGATCATACTTTCCATAATAGGAAGGGGTTCCCATAAAAATAAGATTAGGAACTCGGATAAAAAGTTCAAACATAATATGGTTCGAAAGACTCGGCCCTTTCGTCAGCGTCGTTCCAATGTGGAGAGGGCAAACTCTAAATCCAAAGATAATTGACTCGCAACGGGATTTCAGAGCTGAAATCCCGTTGCGAGGCTTTTCTGCCTGAAATATGCCACAGAAAAGTGGGCTCAATTAGGGGCAAAAAAGTTTATTATAAATTCAATAGCGAGTTACCGCTTGCCCTTAAACAAAAAACTTGCCCTTAAAAAACCTCTTCTGAAATACCCAACCAGATTTTTTTTAGAATGCCTAGCCACCAAAGTTTCCCCGGAAATGACACAAATGGTCAAAGAGTTGAAAACCAAGGGTATTTTAGAAAGGCCAAAGATTCTAGACCCGGGCCTCTTTTCAAAAATGTTCCTGATAAAGAAATCAGATGGGGGATTGCGCCCAATTTTCAACCTCAAGGCTTTAAATATGTGTGTAACAATAAAGCATTTTCATCTAATATCACAGATAGATGTAGTAGACTTTTTTCAGGCCAACGACTGGTTAGTGAAGATCGATCTTCACCAGGCTTATTTCCATGTGAGTGTCGCGGAGACTCACAGAAGGTTCTTACGGGTTGTTTACGATGGAGAAATCCTTCAGTTAACAGCTCTTCCGTTTGGCCTATCCTCGGCACCCCGTGCGTTTGTAGCAGTGTCAAACTGGGTGGCCGATCCGAATCCTCCGGGATCGGGGTATACGCCTCTTAGTATACCTAGACGACTATCTCCTGGCTTGTCAGGACAAATCCAAGCTTACGGCACAGGTTACGGAAACGCTGGCCATCTTGGAATCTTTAGGTTGGCATGTAAATTACCAGAAGTCAGTAACCGAGCCCACCCGCAAGTTGGAATACTTAGGGGGCTAGTCTGGGACACTCAGAACCAGACAGTAGCTTTGCCCACCCGGAAAGTTCTGGGTATAAAAAGGTCTCTGACAAATATGTTGAGCCAAGACAGCTGCTCATTAAGAGAGCTTCAAATTTTGTTGGGCATGCTAAATTTCGCTAACCATGCGCTCCCTCGGCGCAGGCTTTACTGTCGCAGAGCACAGCTCTTCCTGAGAAGATTTGCTCAGAGGGGCCAGAAGAGAGCACTGTGCCTCAGAGTGTGAGAGGAGTTGCAGTGGTGGTTGGATGCGATAGAGGGCAGTTCAACCTCACTACACAAGAGAGAAATAACACATTTCCTAACTACAGACGCAGCGGATGCGGGCCGGGGAGCGAACTTAAACAGTCAATATCTCTCAGGCAAATGGGCTACAAACCAAAAAGCCTGGCACTCCAATATGAAGGAGATGTATGCCGTTTTTGCACTCATCAGGTGCCAGGGTGCACTGTTACGAAATGACCACATTCTAGTACGTCAGACAACAAGACTCTGGTGGCATACATCCGGAATCAGGGCGGAACTCGTTCGTTAAACTTACTGGGGCTAACTACCAGGTTATTGGAATCATCCTTTCGATTCAACATAACGACAGCATTCCACTTACCAGGACCTCATGCTTAGCAGTAGCGCTTGCGAACACTAGACTAACGAGGCACTTGAAGCAGTTTCTTTTTTATTATGTAAGTTATCACTCAGCTCATTTCGTACCGTTTCCTCTAGAGTTTTTTTATTTTCAGATGGTTGTCCTTTTGTTCGGCGGTGCCATGGTTTTATTCTTTTGCCGTTCTCCACAAATGTTCCTTGGCTGGGGTGACATTATCATCAATTTTTACGAAATAAAGGATATGAAATTGTGCGTACTTAGTTTTAACCTGTTTATTTTATATTATTTATAATGTATAGACGGGGGCATAGATCATCGTCTATTTCATTAAATAAATATACACGCTGAAATTTAATGGTTGTTTTTCCGCAGCGAAATGATGGTACAATAGATTTATAAAAAAAAACAAAAAAGCATTCATAAATGGCAGATTTAGAATTGTGAAAAACAAAAAAAAAACAAACAAACAAAAACAAAAAAAAACAACTCGAAAGTGACCTAGAACCAATAGTAATACAGCGCGAACTGCACGAGGCTGGGGCGAGTGACGAGCGGTCGTTGACACTCGCGCTACAGCTGATAACTACCTACTGAGTTAACAAACACAATACTACCTAAAAATTATTCCAATTTTCCCTTCATACTTTTACGGGCTTAGCACCGTCATAAATACTTTTTTACCTACAACTTACTGAACATGAAACTGAAAAACAAGTTTATTGTCTTACTTAAAATTATTTTCTGAATTAAATAATGAAGTACGGGAAGAACGCCCGGGTGTCACCACTGTGCGGATCGCCCGGAGGACACGGTGGAGCATACGGTGGAGGTCTGCCCTGCTTGGGCGGAGAACCGCCGTGTCCTCACGGAGGCGATCGGCGGCGATCTCCCGCGTCCGGCCCTGGTTCAGGCCATGGTCCGGAGCGAGAGTGCATGGGAAGCCGTCACTTCCTTCTGCGAAGCTGTAATTCTCGCGAAGGAGGAGGCGGAGCGCGCTAGGGAAATGCAAGATGCGCGCCCTCGCGCCCCTAGTCGCCGCAGGAGACGCCCCGGGCGTCGGGAGTCGTGAGCCGACTTCCGGCCACCGTAGGCGCGGGCTTGCGGACGGTAAGCAATGGGTAGCTCGCCGTCCGATTAGGACCAGGCCCGGGTCGACGGCGCGTTGTGTTCCACGCGCGCCTCAAAGAGATGTCAGCACCAACTGACGGGGTCCTCAAGGGCCAATGCCTACCAGGGTCGCGAGTTTGTCCGAAAGGGATATCGCGGCCCCGGCACACAGGCAACGGAAGGAACACGGGTGGGTTTTAGTCGGTAAAAGTCTGACACGCCCTCTCGCTCCGCCCAGAGCGGGAGAAGTCAATTGATGACTTCCCATCTCCAAAAAAAAAAAAAAAGGGTAAGGAAACTAATAACTTAAATGATGAATTATTTAATTCATTAAATGAATTATTATTTAACGGGTGCCGTCAGTTGTGACTGGTCATCTTCTATCACCCAGGGCTTAATCTTATATTTTGAATTGTTTTGATATTTTTTGTACATTGTTCTCACATATAGAAGCAACAAGAATAATGTACCCAGGATTTTTTAAATTTCTATATTTAAAAGAATGTCCTTGGAGTTTCTTGCCCGTTCTTTTCCATCAAGATCTACTTATTGGAATGGGCAACTAGCTTCAACTTTCTGACTAACTGACCGACTATTTGACAATTCAAAAGTGCCTGTAAATGGTTTAATTGAAATAAATGCTTTGAGTTTGAGTTTGAAATGATAAAAATGATAAAACATTAAAGGTGCAAAGTATTGTTATAATATTAATAGGAAACGGGAAAGTGCTCATAGTAAGGAACTCTTATTTAAAAGTAAGTTCGGTGAGTGGTTAGAAGCGGAAATAGTTTGGCCAAATTTTATAGGAGGTTTGTGGAAAAAGTCGACGAATCAGTTCCCAGTACATCTACACAGATTGTAACTGCACCTCAAGTAAATCATCTGTTGGTACATCGACCACGTTAAGTCCTAGAAAACCTTTTACTGAATTAGGTCCTAAGTAAAAAAAAAGGAAACATTCAGAACATATTGATACAACTATGTCTTCAGACGAATTATCATGCACATGTTTCGCAATTAAAAGCAGATAGAAAGGAAGGCGTTGCTGAAATATTAGATAGAGCACTTGCGTAAGAATCCACAAGATGTGCAGAAAGTAAAACATTGTCTTTTTGTTAAAAAAAAAAACTTAATTTGCATCAGATGAAGCTTTATGCTTGTTTTTGTCTCTTAAATTAACGAAGAGGCAATACGTATACGTACGGAAAAGTATCCAACAAGTGACTAGTGTTATATTATATTATATTATAATATATTTCTACTAAAATGCTATCCACCCAAAACTGCTATTACAGTAACAGATACAATAGCTAAAATAGAATTACAGGCTCTTTTGGATATTACTGTGAAAAGACTAATTAAGTTAACAACAATTTGATGAGGCGTATAAGGAAATGACACTGATTAGTAAATGGGGTTTTGATAAGCAAAAAATGCATTTTGAAAGAACAGAGGAGGGTGATTATTATGTTTCTAGTGTTTTTATGGGTAGTTTGATACCATAGCAAACTGGTTTCTGGTGATCGACTTGTTTGGTAAAAAGATCTCCGTGGCCGCGCGGTTCTCCTCGTTTCAATGGTGCGGCCACGTTCAAAACTTTATAACTTTTTAACCATAAAGGCTTGTGCAGACCAGCGCGACGCGACGGCGGGACGCGACACGAACAATACAATTTCTAAGAAAACTTCACAGTATAACAATAACCGGTGTCTGCACAAGCCTTAACTTTGACAAATTTATGTTTTTGGGAATCAACTTTTACAATTTTTTACAAAATCTTGGCATAGTTTTTTTTTATCGCCATGGCCACGCCATCGAAACGCACATTTATTGTTAACGTTTTGCCACGGGAAAACCAACATTAAAATTTCAGAGTGTATAATCAAATAGACAAATAACTAAACAGCATGAATATTAAGGCAAGCCTTTTTTTTTTTGGTTGGGAAATTATCACATAACTTCTCCCGCTCTGGGCGGAGTAGGAGGGCGTGTCAGACTCTTACTGACTAAAACCCACCCGTATTCCTTCAGTTGCCGTGGCAGTGGCCAGTAATCGGCCTGCGATTCCCGACGCCTCTCCCTCACGCGTTCCGCCTCCTCCTTCGCGAGCATTACTGCTTCGCAGAAGGAAGTGACGGCTTTTCACGCCCTCTCGCTCCGTACCATGGCCTGGACGAGGGCCGGACGCGAGAGATCACTGCCGCCGATCGCCTCCACAAGGACACGGCAGTGCCCCGCCCAAGCCGTGCAGACCTCCACCATATGCTCCACCGTGTCCTCCGGGCTATCCACACAGTGGTGACACCCGGGCGTTTCCTCCCTCCCGTCTTATGCGGAACAGGAACCTCCCGAAACAACCGTGTCCGGTGAGGACCTGCGCCAGGTGAAAGGTGAGGACGCCGTGGTGCCTCTCTAGCCACTCCTCAAAGAGGGTGCCCAGCACTGGCTCCCCATGACGCCATGAGATCCGGCCGGATATTAGCCAAGCCTAACAACGAATTCGAGCCGTCTACTAGTGCAACCATAAGGAGCCATCTTAAAACTCGATACTATCATGGTTGTGTGTATTACTCAGGCAGCTGAACAGCAACATAATTGTGTTTCTTACAGCATTCGTGATTCTGCCCTGGCTATGTTTGTTGCATTTTTGATGACCCTCTTACCTAGAGACACCAGCTTTTTTAGAAACTGCACCGCCAAATGTAAGTAAATTATTAAATTACAAGCCTTGTCCTTGGTAGGGATTTGTTACAATTTTTTTTATTACACTACACACTTATCGTAAAGTAAAGTACGTCCAAAATGACATAAGGTTTTGTTATTTAATCATACATTTTTATTTAATATCAGTCTAGTGTGTGTGTAGTGTCTTTCAGTTGAGTGTTTAGTATACACAATCATCTTTGGTTCATTAGTTGTAATCTACTTAAACTTGTAATTTAATAGGAACCATCTACAAAATAAATTAATCAAACCACTAAGGAAATTAATTTTGTCCATATAGTAGGTACGGACAAAATGACTTATTATACCTACATTATTAAACACGAAAATTATGAAGTAAATATTCCACAAACAAAGTTTTGGTCTTCTCGGGTACATCAGCACTCATGATGTATGAGCCCAACAAGAACAATTGTTGCACCGTCAGCTAGGAACGACAAAAAAAGTCTTTACAGTAAATGCATGTGCAGTCATTGCCTTTCAGCCAGTCTTTGCAGTATACCTTTGCGATACCTTTCGACGCAGGTACAAAATCTTCTCAATCAGCAATCTACATATACTACTTCTATTTACATTAAAATATGTAACAAAAACTACGTAAAAGTGGTAACTTTTACGTAGTTTTTGTTACGCGCACAAACCACCTTCGTACCAGTTACGGCGTGACTGAGCCAATAGAGAAAACAACTTGACAGGTATGCCAACATAGCTGACGTCATATATGATGCCTAAAAGCCCATTCAGCTGCAGGGCCTGATGGAATTCCACCCTTTATTCTTAAAGATTGCTTGGAAATATTTAGAGAACCACTTCTATTTATCTATAACTTACAAACCGCCAGCCTTACAAACAGCTTCTTACCCTGCAGAGTGGAAAATTTCAAGGGTTACCCCTGTACCCAAGGGTGGCGCGAGGTCTAAGGTGGACAACTACAGGCCTATTGCGGTTCTGTCTGCCTTCGGCAAGGTCTTTGAGACTATACTTAATCAGTACATCACCAGGCAGATCAAAACCCAACTAGCCGAGTGTCAGCATGGTTTTAGGGCCGGTAGATCCACTGTGACAAACCACATTAATTTTGTAGACTTTGCTGTCACCGAAATGGATAAAAATAAGCAAGTTGACGTGGCTTATTTTGACTTCAAAAAGGCGTTCGATCGTGTCCAAAATGACGTCCTACTTAAAAAATTATCCGCAATAGGATTTACCCCAAAGTTGCTTCAACTCTTTTCCAGCTATTTCACTGACCGCTATCAGTATGTTCAAATCGCGGGACGTAAATCTGCCCCTTATATAACTTCCTCTGGTGTAAGCCAGGGTAGCACCTTGGGGCCTACGCAGTTTATTGTAATGGCGAATGACCTGCCGAAGGTCGTCAGCACGGCACGATGTCTCATGTTTGCGGATGACCTGAAGTTATTCTTGGGTATTAATAGCGAGCGTGACTTTGAGGCGCTACAGAGGGACATCGATATGGTGGTAAAATGGAGTGAAGCCAATCACTTAAAATTTAACACTTCTAATTGTAAAACTATTTCTTTTACCCGTTTGCGTGCGCCCATTCAGCATAGCTACCACATATCGGGTGTCCCTCTGGAGCGCGTCTATGAAATAAAAGATCTTGGACTGACTTTGGACGTGAATATGACCTTTAATCAGCACATCAATAATATCTGTGGCAAGGCCTTCCAATCACTTGGTTTTGTTATGAGACAGGCAAGTAGGGTTAAAGACAGGAATGTTATACTGACTCTTTATTATTCGTTTGTGCGTAGTAAACTAGAG
Organism: Agrochola macilenta; assembly: GCA_916701695.1. Taxonomy (NCBI): domain Eukaryota; kingdom Metazoa; phylum Arthropoda; class Insecta; order Lepidoptera; family Noctuidae; genus Agrochola; species Agrochola macilenta. Next base: position 14,056,500 of record OU753557.1, read on the forward strand.
TATAATGCGCTGGTATGGGATCCGCATGAGCAAAAATATAAGCTCATGATAGAACGGGTCCAACAAAAATTTGCTCGCTACCTATATAAAAAAAAAAATGGGTATTACCCCTATTTGTATCCGTCTCTGTTTGTTGCGGGAATGGTAGGTATCAACACATTGGAACTGAGACGCAAGTGTGCGCTTTTGATGCACTACTACCTATTGCTCAGTAATAAGATCGATGACGCGACCACTCTAGCTCGCTGTTCATTGTTTGCTCCGGACCGGCTGCGGCGGTCGCGCGCCTGTGCCTCGCGGTGCCTGTTCGCGGCTCCGAGCTCCGCCAGTGCGTACCCATACCGCTCGATATGCTCCCACAACCCAGGCGATCAATCTGCTGAACGTCCTGATTGCTCAGGAGCCCGATGTTGACATATTTATGTATAGCAGTAAATGTATGTTAAATGTTTGCATGAAGTTTTTTACGTGAATGTTGTTGTTGGCTTGCTGCGCGCTTTGGTATTTACTGTTAGTGCAGCAAGCAATTGTTATATATATAAATAAATAAATAAATAAATAAATGATGATATGAAAACCGCAGCATTGCAGCCCGCCAATTTCGAAAAAGTCCGGTGTATCATTTTGTTCGTATATGTAATTTTGGACGTACTTTCCCTACATACGAGTATATGGTACAACTTATCTAGAAACATGTTTTTTGTATACTTCACTGTGGAGCGGACGTTTTCTTAAAATGGTCAATAGATTAGTCAAGTAGTGATGCATGTAAATGAAATCTCATAATTTGTTCATTAAATTAACTTTTATTTTTTATGTGTAACAAACATAATTTAAATATTTTCTTAGGGAATTAAATATTAAATCCTCTTTCTCTCTCACAGAGAGGAGACCCTTTGTCCACTCAGTGGGAACATTATAGCCTAAGCATAAGGGCCGAGTCACACAGGAATGGCAGCGGCCGGCAGCGACGCGCCGAGCACTTTCAAACTTTATCTACATATTTAAAAGACCAGTATCGCTTGAAAAGCTTTAAAAGGTCGCGAGGCTGCCCGAGGCTGCCAGCGAGGACGCGAGGCCGCTCGCGGCACCGCGGGAGGCCGTGCGTATGTAATGTAGAAACTAAACTAGTCAAGAGGAGACTATAGGCACGTGGGATCTGGAGGTCGCGCGAGGCCGGGGGCCGCTGCCGGCCGCTGCCATTTCGGTGTGACTCGGCCCTTATACATTATCTTGAGAGGTGGCCCTCTCTTTTACTACTTTATAAAAGTAGTTTTTCTGTAAACCAAAATCAACAAGGATTGTGGTAGATTTTAAGTAAACATTTTGAATGTCATTGTCTTTGAACCATACTTTGGCACTGTTATTCAAAATAAGATATCTTTTATTATTAGGTTAAGCATGTAAATCTACGCCAATCAAGGTGTAATTTTTTATCCCTTAAGGGTGACTGGGTAATGCTTTTGAAACTTACAAATGGACATTAGATGCGATCAGGTTATCAAGGACTAATGCCATGCAATCTACACTATGACATTCACCTCTGAATAGAAGGTTTATAAGTAATTAGTATGGATTCTATTAAAATACATTTTAGCAAGTACCTTGTTCCTCTATCAAGCTAGGAGTTGTAGCTTGTCCGGTCTAAGAGGTTCTTACATGGATCCTGTATTACTACTGGGTCTCCGAGACCTCTCGTCTGCAAGTACGGGAGCCGGGCGAACTGAGCCTAGTATGGGGCGATTTATACAGAGTGTTTGGCAGACGTTTGAACATACGAAAATGGCGGATCTGTGGGGCCGTCTGCTACGTATTTAGGCCTAACGACAAGACCCATTTTTAGATTTTTAAGAATTTGTTTGTCGTTGCTCAAACTTCAAACGTCAATAATTTAATTTAATGATAACAAATCTGGCAATATTTTATTTTTATTTTCATCTAAAGTAACTGCAGAAAATTAAATTCATATTTGACGCAGATGATAACTAGAAAGTGAAATACTAGCCCTTAAAAAATTAACTACAAACAAATCAAAAATAAATACCGATGGGGGCCGAAAAAACCTCTCTCTTCTCTCTCTTACTTCTTTTCACAAGTATTAATTCTTTTCGCAAAAAAAATACATTTTTATATTTTTCAGATAAAGAAGGTCTACCAAAGGGAAGAACACAAAGCGTTTTGGATTTTCCGTTACTAAATACCTACTGCCCTTATGCATTCAGTTTTCTATTAGGTTTGTTTTCATTATTTAACAATCAAGCTCACGTCCATGGTAACAACTAATGGGGTTGCGCCAAGGTAACCAGTGAAATTCAATTTTCAGGTCAGTGTCAGGTTGTATGTTGATTAGAATAATATGATTCGCGACCGTAACAAATATATGGCTTTACAAAATTATAATCATTAGAAACGGCAACACAACTAAGTTCATATAATCCTATAGAATTACTGTTCAATGAAATCATGACATTTGAGGATTATTACCGACTTCAATTTAACTTAAGAACTTGAGAACGTTTTACCTACATAGTTACCGTTGACGTGCGGCTTGCTAGGGGAGACCGGGTTATTATTATTATTTCAATGTTTGTGCCCATTTTCTTATTTTAGTAGTGATATTCAAATAACGTGTTCCTTTTGATGTCCCGTAAGGTTATATGCTATAAATAAAAATAATACAAAAAGTCCTAGAACATGTTTCAAAAATGTATAGTTTAGAAGATAACATAACATTAATTAAATTAAACTTTTAAGACGTACTGCTAGTGAAGCTGTTGCATTTACTGCTTACCACGGGTATGTTTCCTGTTTACTCTGGTACGGGCTCCTACTCTGGGGGAAAAACATAAATGATAGCGCAGAAAAAATGCCTAAGAGCAATATGTAGTATCATCCTGCATAAAAAAAAAAAAAAAAATTACCGTCTGCTCATTATGCAAGCTGGTGTATTTGTGAAAGAACACTCTACATTTTTTATAACATGCAACTTGCCTTCATAATATATTCTTCGAGACCAAACACTGCTAAGAATTCCTGCACATCAAAGCACATTATGTCATAAAAATAGCTTTATCACAGCAATTAAAATCTTCAATAATATTCCAAAAGAAATAAGGGAACTCCTTCTAAAACACTTTAAATCCAAACTACACAAATAGCTTATTGGAAATTGTTTTTATAGTGTAAAAGAATTCTTTGTTAAAAAAGTAACAGATAAATATAAGATAATGAGTTTTAAGAATGCGGCGACGGATGAACTGTCCATACAAACGTAATACCAAAATCATTTGCAATTTGAGCATATTTCCACCATATTATGTTAATATTCGGATTGAGACAGTATTTATCTAGGATTCAACGTCTTTTTTTTTCCAAAAAACTTACCTGAAAAGAAGTTGGGGATCTATCTCACAACAAGTTACCCAATGATATAAATTAGGTAAGTACCTAGTTACCTTCTTAGCTACTAATTGTTTAACTAAACTAAACTCAGCCCACGAAAATAAAGTGTTTTTTTTCTTGGTCTGGTTTTTCTAATAGAGGTAAGTATATTTTGTGTATGAGTTTGTATCCAATAAGCCTGATATTGTGGTGATAGATCGACGAGAGCGCCGTGCAATGATTGTTGATATCGCTGTCCCTCTTGACGAGAATCTCGTGAAAGCTGGGAAAGATAAAAAAATCAAGTATCTTGACTTAGAACACGAGGTTGTCGACATGTGGGACGTGGACTTTGCAATCATTGTACCGATAATTGTAACAGTTAATGGTCTAATAGCGGAGAGCCTCGACCAACACCTTAGGAGGCTCTCATTGCGCGGCTGGGTCAAGGGCTAGATTCAGAAAGCAGTACTCCTAGACACGGCACGCATCGTGAGGAGGTTCCTCTCTCTAAAGCCCTGACCACTGGTTTGAGAGATTCTCTTCATTTACTCACGAATGAAGCGTGTATTTGCTTACATGTTACGTTTCATTGATAACGTTCGTAATAAAATAAAGGTAACACGTAAATACGGCCCGCTTCAATAAGACGAGTTAAATAAATCTATTATATGTTGACTCAAATACCACGCGCTCACGCACGGGACACAGCATTGTCTAGTTGTCTACAGAGAAATGTACCTCGATAAACGAATCTTAGAAAGCGCTTATTTTTGTACGTCTTACTAGAAAATACCGAAGTTAAAAGTTAACTTCGGTAGGTATTTTATCACTGATAAGTGGCTACTTTAAAACAGATTTCTATGGCTTGCGATGGCTTTGGCTATAATAAACTTTGGTAGTTATTTTCTGGCTATGCACGATTGCATGACGCGACGCATCGTACCGACGGCGGGCGTGGCGAGGTGGCTGACCTCTAATTTCATCATTTCGTTCTATGTAGGTGCAAACTTACGGTAGGTACTATCAGACATGGTTTAAACAAGGTACCTATTGTATCTAATGTGAGATTATTAGATATTATTTATTTATTGGGATATTACAGGAACAAGACAAAAACAAAATGTATACCTACCCCAAAACCGGGTTAGCTCCGTGTGCACCAAGACACCATTGACTCCGATTTTCCACATTCGAATAGTTAGAACTTATTATCACAAAAAACGCGCGTTGCTTGCCCTTGACGTAAGTACATCGGATGCATACGCGTCGCCCGCTCGAGAGATTTCGGTAGACTAGCTACCGCCCGGGCGGTGCGGGCAGCTCGCGGCAGTCAACAAAAGAAATGGGCTGAACGATACTTAGCGCGTTTGCATGTCATTGGCTAATAATTTATTTGCATTTCGGCCCGCATTGGCCGGACATCATTGTAGTCCACGTGGACTCCACATAACTCTTTTTTTTTTGTTTTTTAACGTAAGGGTGTTTTACATAAATAATCGTGAATTTGCGGATTTTGTCGAAAAATGGAAAATATAAAAAAAAAAAAAAACAATCAAAAGGAACACGTTGTATATCACTGAACAGTTTATTATCTAACCTAGTTTGAAAATAAATGAGACTATTTCTGTAACATTCCATTGAGAAAATAGGGTAAGGTTGTGTAAGTCATCCCCCCAAAGGAAAAATTGCTGTAGTGTATAGGGTAATTTAAATTAACTAATCAAATACGAAATTTGGCGCGGTATGAAATTACTAGTTAAAAGTTTTTTTTACTATTTGGGCATGCTATAACTTTCGAATCTCCCGTTACTAGAACAGTTATGACGCTCAGATCTCATAAGCACCATGGGAAAACTATTTTTATGAAGATTTTCAGCCGCTATGAAATGATACTCAAGCTTTGTTTTGAGTTTGTAAACATTTGCAAACTCATAACAAAATATTATTATGTTTAAGGTGGTGGTTTTACACTATCGAATGCAGCTGATAGATCCGGTTTGAACGGCATACTCGGAGATGCCATGAAGAACGCCTTGGCCGGGCTAGACGAACATTTGATTCTACTACTTATTATCGTCGTTGTTATTTTTGTTACCAACTTTGCTTCCAATGTCGCTGTTTCTACTGTTTTTACACCAATAGCAATGCAACTGGTGAGTTTCTTGTTTCTTCGTTATAGATTTACTACCTGAAAACTATTTGAAAACTGCATGTTTCATACCGATACTAGGTATCGATTCTTCTATTGATCCAAATATTGGTGCCAGAGTTTCTCTGAGAGATTTTTTCAAAGATATTGGTATCCTCACGGTGGCATCTCAATTCATCTTCGCCAATATCTTATATATTAGGCAAAATATACACTTATACACTAAAAACAGTGATTTTCACAATGTTAACACTAGAAATAAGGACAAACTACGAGCTCCCTTTCACCGGCTTCATAAGGTTCATAACTCATTTGTTGGGCTTGGTATAACCTTTTATAACAAGCTACCCTCTTCTTTGCTAGATTTGCCTTTTAATGCGTTTAAAACGAAAGTAAAATCCAATCTTTGTTCAAAGGCATACTATTCTATCAACGACTACTTAAATGATAAGAATAGTTGGTCGCTGTGATTAACTCAAGACAATGTTTATGTTCTTTCTCCAGCTTACGTACTGACAAGTTATATGAGTTTATATAATTGTTTATTTTATTTGACTTTTTAAGTCAAGTTATTTTAATTTAACTTCAATTTATTTTTGACAATATCTACTCATCACACTGTTTTTTTATGAGTTGTATTGCAATATGTGGTTAGCTAGTGACCTCGACAATTGATCATATTATTTACTGTTATTAGTAATTAACTCTTTGTTTATTTATTTTACATCGATGGTCCTAGTTTATCATTTATAACTTCCAGTTACAACTATATGTAAGCGGGCACGCCCTTTATGCCTGGAGGCTTTTTTATTTAGATATTAATTCTGTTTACGTTTAGTTTTTTTTATTTCGGCCTGAGTATCGATGATTGATTGGTTGAGTTCTCGATGATTTTGTTTGGTATATTGGCGTGTGCTAGCTAACATATGGCTAATAATTTGAATTATGTTTTGTGTTGCGTAATGTAAATTATTTTGAATACTATTATATAGAATCTTTTTTTTTTGTTCTTCTAACTGAACAGACAGCTGTGCTGCTGGGGAGTTTGTTGCGCCACTTCTTCTTCCCAGCTAATGCACTAGGAAGTGGTGAAGGGTGGGCGTTTTGGGGGACTGTCTTATGTAATTTTGACGTTCGAAAAGTGCTGATTCTCAGCCTAGTTTGAATAAATGACTTTTGAATTTTGAATTTTGAAAAATATCAATATTGTTCCACCTCAATTACCATGACTTCTTTTTTTGGCCTCCAGATGTTTTTTTTCTCCCTCCAAATTAAAATTCGTTTATTTTAACTTACAGTTAAGAGGGTTTATCCTAAAAGTCGGCAACGTCGCAAATAACTGTCAAATATTTACCTGTTTTGATTCCTGTAGCAATATTACTGAATAGAAATAAGAAATATGGCTAACTAGAGAACCAGAATATTATTATGAATTGCAATTATAACATTGAATATAATGTTGTACCCATTTTAGGTGTAAAAAACGCATTTGGAAACATTCCAAATAGATTTTTTACATCTAAAACTAAACATTCGGTGTTACAATATTAATTATTGCATTTCATAATCAATTTTCTAGTTCGCTAGTTAGCCATATTTTTTATTTCCACACAGTAATATTGCTAAATTAATCAAAACAGTGAAATATTTGACATCTATTTGCGACGTTGCCCACCTTCAGAATAAACGCTCATATGTTACTTGTTCTGAAGACTTATGAAAGATTTAACGTGTTCTGCTAGTGCATTATTACTTGAGATCTAACACAAATACCGTATACTGTCTAGTATCTGATCTCATGCCAAAGTGATATTCAGCAGAAAAGCACACCAAACCAAAACTATTTTTTTTACCCTTTGAGGGGGGGTAGATTTCCTGCCAGGGTTGCGAGTTTGTCCAAAAGGGATATCGCGGCCCCGGCACACAGGCAACGGAAGGAACACGGGTGGGTTTTATTCAGTAAAAGTCTGACACGCCCTCTCGCTCCGCCCAGAGCGGGAGAAGTCATTAAATGATTTTCCATCCAAAAAAAAAAAAAAAAGGAGGGGGTAGATTTGGAAAATTTGTTATGACAATCTTATTTGAATTAGCACCAAATTTGAAGATCATTGAATTCCGCATTAATATTTTTCATACATGCTGTCACCCCGCTTTTCCATTGCTTTGGCGGTTGCAATGGTTAGATAATCTATTGGCATGCAGCCTTTTCGTATCGATTACTGGGTTTTGGTCCAAACATGATACACAATCCTTTCGCTGCACAAACCGAATCGGGCTGCTACTGAGAAAGGAGATCTGGTGCCTGGTCCAAGAAACTATATAATATAGATACTACAATACTCAATACAATATACAATCTGTTGTTCTGTACGATGCTTTGGAATTACCGAGGAGCCAGGAAATCGTTTAAAACATGCCATAAATAATGATCTACCTATTTTCTCAAAATAAAATATGACGTTGTATTCATTCTTGGAAACTTCTTTTCAGGCGCAAAATATAAACGTAAATCCATTGTTGTTTTGCATTGCTTCGGGACTAACGGCGTCCTACTGTTTCATGATACCCGTAGGAACTCCTCCGAATCTGATCGTGCAAAGTGCTGCAAGTATTCCAACATCCAAAATGGTACCTTATCGTCCTTTCTCATATCGACCTTATTGACTATAAAAGCCTATTCACACGGCATTTTTTATACGTAGATTCCATTTAAGGGCGTCGTCTGTGCATCGACGGTGCGTTTTCTGCCTTGAAAAAACAGGACCAGTTGCGTTTGCAGCGCGTCTACGCACCTGAAAAAACACCGTGTGCATAGGCTTGAACGAATAGAAATATAAATACAATTTTTAACGACACAAAAACATATTTCTACCCCGTTGCAAAAATTATTTCTAATTTGCACTAAGATACCTACTTTCACCTACTTTCTAGTCTCAAAAATCTACCTTATTTTTGAGACGAGAAAGTAGGTAAAGGCAGATTCTACCGTTATAGCTGTAATGGTAGCGTATGGAAAAAAAAAATATAGTGCACAAGTGTGTGCGCAGATACAGGTGTACTTAATTAAAAGTCAAAGGAGGATGATAATCAGCTATCTTGACCTTACTCAAGACCAACTCGTATACGTATACGGTTTATGCGCCCTCATTACGCGGGGCATTCTCAACGATAGCGCCCGATACTAAACCTTAAGGTTAGAGGTTAGAGGTTACCGCTGAGAATGCCCCGCGCACCCCCTCATCATCTGCTGGGGTTGCGGGTTTGTCCGAAAGGGACATCGCGGCTCCGGCACACAGGCAACGGAAGGAACACGGGTGAGTTTTAGTAAGTAAAAGTCTGACACACCCTCTTGCTCCACCCAGAGCGGGAGAAGTCATTTGAAGAATTGCCACCCTCAAAAAAAAAAAAAAAACCCCCCTCATCATAATTACGCGCGAACCGGTCACAAAGTTTCTTTTTGCGGGGCTGCCATAGTGCCATGACTCGCAACGCTAGCATAAGTAGCCCGTAGCATATTTCAGACCAGTGCAGTGGTTCAGAATATTTTTAGGTTAAAAGTTGAATGTTATAAAAAAACAAATAAGTACAACTCTTGTGTAAATTATTGAACCACTATTATGTCTACTTAAAATTTTTTTTTACAAACTAAGAACTCGTTGTAATATTATTAATACACACAGCTATAATCTGGCAAGAGTATAACTTTTCAAAAAAAAAAGCATAAATAAACAATTATTGAATAAAACTTTTACAGGGTAAGTTTATGATATTAGTCAGACACTTTTTAATGTAAAATAACTCAAAATTTTCCTAAATACCAAGAAGTTATAACCAAAAATCTTACATCGCACAAGCAACATTTTTTATAGAGTAAGTATTGGGTTGATTCCGATATACTATTAGTAGTGTATTCAGTGTGATTGTTACCACTGAATATAGATCTCTAGCACTTACTTGTTTAGTTAGTTAGTACCTACACCACACCAATTATCATCGTTTATCACTTCTTACTTGCTATTGCAATTATTGCAAGCTTTTGCTGAAGGGAACCACAAACCAAAACGTCATCTGTTTTTTTTTTTTTTTCATAAAGCTCTGAACAAATTTCGAATCACATGATCACATTACCACAGGCAGGCCACAGAGTAATAAAATACCTAGTATTTATTAGTAGGATCAGCTGTAGTCTACGAATAATAAAAGGAAGAAGCGTAATTCGGTATGTAAAGTAAAAATGTTTTACGTTGATTCCAAAACCATTTCGAGCTTTTAGGTTTCTTAACCTTATTTTTCTATTTTCGGCGCTTAAAATTATAAGATGGAGTTTATTTTAACATAAACACATAAAACCACTTGACTTTCATATGACCTCCAAAAGACGTCAAAACACCGGAAGTTACGTACCATGATAAAAAAAAACGGGTTATTCCACTAATCCCCATTGACAATCCCCATCAATAGGGATTTGTGAGCTTTCTTGTACACAAATCCCCATCAATGGGGATTCGAGGATAAGAGTTCACAAATCCCCATTGGTTTAAAAATAAAATACAAACAACATAATTTATAAGTTTAAGAATCATGAAGTCTTTATTTCTTACGGAGGTAAAGACTCATTGATTATTTTTATGATCAAACAAATTAAAGTATGCTGGGACTGCACCTGCGTAAGAGCAAAATATTTTTGTCATATAATACTACAGTCTAAACTTTACTACAAAATATAATCTTTTAAATGGTTACTTTGTGATTATTATTTTAGAACTTTTGTTTAGTTAGGTTACCTAATTAAAGTGGTGCCCCTTTTATTAAAAAAAATATCTCGTAAATAAAGATGCTTATTATATCAAAATCAATGATGATGCTTATTATATTCACTCAGTGAAACATCTAAATACCCTACGTATAAGTTCGCTATTTATTTATTAAAACGCTCATAACAGCTATATGATAAAATAGTTTTCTGTAATGATGAAACAGTGTTGCATAATGCATATAAAGCAAAAATCTATTACGAATATCTTCAAATATGTGTATCTCCATGCCTCAAGAAGTGGGAGATTTTATGAAACAATCACGAGTTATTCTTTTTTTTAGTTAATTGCCCCGCTGGACCTAAGTATTAATAATAATTGTAAAGCTATGTCGCTTTGTTAGGAAAATAGGTTATGAGTTCTTACGTAGGTTGCGGTAACATTCTGGTATCCAATTTCGAGGGTTCTTTTTTTATTTGAAAGGAGTAACTTTAAGTTGGTCTCATAAAAATTTGGTGAATCAGGAGGATCTTCCTGCATGATGAGCAGAATAGCTCCTCAAAATGCAGTAGATTGCTCACTTTTAGATGTCTACCAGTGAAATCGGCTCTTTAATTACTAGGTAGGGATTTATGAAGCACCCGGGACCACCTTCTCATCACAAAATTTGAAAATTCTGAAAATAATGTTCTGAATTCTTTAAAACTTTTTACAATAAGATGGCTGGGTGGACACTGTGCACCGCTATATCACGCTGTCGTTATCGCTCGCCAAATGGTGACTGAGCTTTGTTAGGTGTAAAGTACCGTCAAAAATAAAGTCACGTGTTTAACAGATAGCCGGTAGTTGGTTAGTTGTGGGTTAGTTTATTTCTGTTTAATTATCGTCTTGCCACCATATGCTTTTTAGTAACCTACAGCCGTAGCAGTACAGTAGCAGTAGTCGGGTTTATTTAAGTTGGATGAGTATAGGATTTTAATCTGACGTGGTTATTTTCACTAATAAAGTTATTTAAAACGGGATTTTGATGAGACGGGGAAAAACATGGTAAATATCCAATTTTAAATCATTTTAGTGGTATATTAATTGTTGCAAAAAGTTTGTGCTCGCGAGGTCTACTGTTTGCAGAACTACTAGTTTTTAAACCGATGGGGATTTGTGATCTTTTTGTGCACAAATCCCTATTGATGGAGATTTCTGGACAAAAAAATCACAAATCCCCATTGATGGCGATTGTCAATGGGGATTAGTGGAATAACCCAAAAAATCAAGTCATATAATGTCAATGTTAGAGATGACTATAATTAAAATGCGAAAATTTGGTCTTTGAATCGATTCAAATCAAACATTGAAATTCACACAAAATATTAAATCTTGAATGATCGTTAACCAATAGAACGATAACTTAAAGAAAATCCATTCCCTGTAAACAATAATCATTATAAAATCATTCGAACTATTTTGTAACTGGTGTTAGAAACTTGCAAATATAAATGTCATTTGTTGATTGGGTTGATAAATAGTTTAGAATGAAATCATTCACAGTCGTGCACGGATAGTAGGTATCTACTTATCTACCATGTGGTAGTTATGTAGATACCTACTATCCGTCTTCTAGAAGACTAATGAACTCGGATGTTCAACGACAAGTAAGGACAGATTAGTAATAAAAAAATAGTAACTATGTAAAATCGATTAAAAGTAATCGAGTTACTAATTTCATATTGATATACGTAAAATTTCAATTATGTCGCTCATTCCCACCTCTAATTTCATGCGTCCATCAACTAACTGTCATCATTCATCCTCGTGACTCGGTACACTGTGGACGTGCATAACGAAACTTTGCTCCTCGAGTATCGGTTTTTACTTTGTGCTAATTTGTGTTTGGATAACGGCACCAAATTGTGATTCCTTGTCGCTCCTAGTGTGTTCTAATGAAGAAGTCCCTCCCACTGGGCCGTCCTAGAGAGAAACAAATAGATATCTGTGTGTTGTGACAAACTTTGTGTACCTGTGATTCGTCCTGCCCGGGCTGGTTTTGATCCCACGACGCTGAGTGCCCGGACCGAGCGCTCGCCCACCGCGCCACGAGTATTAGTCATCAAGCAGCGAAATCAGTGGCTACGTGCGCGCGGTCAAGCGACCGGTTGACGAGTACCTACACAGCGCCACTCCATTCGTGTGACGCCTGCGACTTAACTCACTGCAACGTGTGGCACAAACTCGCTTCGAAACCTTTGCTTATTTTTGCTGGCAGCTGACCGTTGCTTACTTGCTTGCAACTTCCTTTTAACTCAGCTTAACAAGGTTTGTTACCCTAAACTATCCAATGTCTACTCGCCGCACTCCCCCGTCCACCTCAATACAAACTCCGAAACAAGTAAAGTCGCAAACGGAACCGAAAGTTAAGGCAAATGAGACGGATAACATTACCAACCGAAGCAAGCGTCAGCGTATTGAAAACTCTCCGGACAGCCCTGAAACGCTGTCGCCTTGCATATGTAATGACCTTAAAGTCGAGCTTATGGAAATGTTGAACAACTGGAAAAATGACCACGACCTGCGCCTAACTAACTGGAAAACTGAACAGGATGCAATCTTGTCATCACTGGCCAAGGATGTATCCGAACTTAAGCTTCAATGCTCGGAAATACAAAAAACAACCCAAGAACTAGAGAACAGCATGACCTATATGAACAAGGATTACGAGGATATGAAAAGTAAACTTTCTCAACTTGAGACTCAAAACACCGAAAAAGAAAAATCCATTAGTCATCTGCAGAAACAAATACAGGAACTCAACCTACAATTCCGTCCAGCCACTATTGAGCTTCGCAATGTTCCTTCGAAAGAAAATGAAAAACCGGAAGACCTCGTCGCGATCGTGTCGGAAGTTGGGAAAGCTGTAGACCTAGACATTAACAAGTCGAGCCTCCGGGATATCTATCGTCTACCTGGTAAACCGGGTACATTGCGTTCCATTGTGGCAGAGTTTACGACGGTCTCCCGTAGAAATGAATTCTTGTCCAATATAAGACAATTCAACAAAGCGCGATCGCTAAATGATAAGCTAAACACGCAAACAATCGGGCTGCCAGGAGATAAATCCCCTATCTATGCTGCTGAACATCTTACTCCATCCATGAGGAAACTATTTTATGAATGTCGTCAATATGCTAAGACACATAAACTATCTATCCTGCTGGAGTGTAAATGGAAAAATTCTCATAAAAATTCAGCCAGACGACAAACCCATCCAAATCACATCTGAAAACTGCTTATCAACGTTAAAAAATAAGGAATGTTAGTTAGTTGTTAGTTCGGCTGCAGATGCTCCTATTTTGTATTGTATTTTAGCTTACTAGTTTTTAAGTTGTTTTTTGTACAATCCTTTTCTTGGCAAAATAAATTATTATATTATTATATTATTATATTACTTATACGCGTTACCGCAACTTTCTGAATAATTTGTTGAAAAAACTGAAGCGCACTCATGACAGGAACGAGTTGATAAAGGCTAAAAATAACACCAAAGCTACTTGGAAAGCAGTTAAAGCCATCACTAACTCTAGTTTTCAGCCCCAGTCACCCGAAGATCTTATCCTGGGCTCTACCGATGTAAAGTCGTCTATCAACCAAATAAACAGCTTTTTTGTGAGCGTGGGCGAAAACCTAGCCTCAAATATTAAGCCTCCCAGTAATCCCCCCTTAAATAACACAACTCAGCTGACTCCGCCAAATTCCCTCGTTATCATGCCGGTCGCCGAATCTCAGGTGTACGGGATAATTTGTAGTTTACGAACAGACTGTGCCACTGGCCACGATAGCATCCCAGTAAAAATACTTAAGCAATCCAGCCCTATACTCGCGTCACCCATAACTCACATATGTAATCGTGCAATTGATACTGGTATTTTTCCTAAAGTATTTAAGAAAGCCGTAGTCCATCCAATTTATAAGAGTGGGGACAGAAGCAATGTGTCTAATTATAGGCCGATTTCTATTTTGAGTTCCTTATCTAAAATCCTTGAGAAAATATTAAATAAATCCTTAACTTCATATCTCTCCAAATTTAAAATAATTGTCAATAATCAGTACGGATTTAGACAGGGAATCTCCACCGAAGATGCTGTCCAAGATCTTGTAAACAGCGTTGTTTCTAATTTGGATAAACATCAAAAATGCTATGGTGTTTTCCTAGACTTATGTAAAGCATTTGACTCGGTTTCTGTCCCCACACTGCTTTTGAAGATGGAAAACATTGGAATACGTGGCCTTGCGTTAAAAATGTTCACAGATTACTTGACTGGAAGAACTCAGCGTGTAAAGATCAATTCCTTTGTCAGCGAAGATGAATGTATCAATTTTGGGGTGCCCCAAGGCAGTATATTGGGACAAACCTTGTTTCTAATATACATAAACGATTTGTGCAAAATGTCTATCCCCAACTGTGATATATTCACCTACGCTGACGACACAGCGCTTATTATATACGATGTTGACTGGGACAAGGCCAAACAAAGAATGGAACACTCTCTCCGCCTTGTGATGGAGTGGCTCTCGGCAAATCTCTTAACTCTCAATGTTGAGAAGACTAAACTCTTACGTTTTTCCTTGCCGAATTCTGTTCCATTATCTACCGAGTCTAGTATAGTAAAAGCCCACTCCTGTTCAGGCCATGATACCAGCTGCGGTTGTCTTACAATCTCCTTAGTTTCGAGTATCAAATACCTAGGGGTGTACATTGATGAAAAACTAACCTGGCGCACCCACATCGAGGCATTATGTACACGTACAAGGAAGCTCATCTTCATATTTAAAGAGCTGAGACATTCAGCTGACCCTGCGACTTTGTCATTGGTCTACCAGAGTCTATGTGCATCAATAATCACCTACTGTATTACAGTATGGGGAGGCACTTACAAAAATCTTCTAATTCAAATAGAACGTGCTCAAAGGGTGATTCTAAAGGTTATGCATTTTAAGCGTAGAGACTATCCTACTGCCCTTCTGTACTCCGAATCCCAAGTCCTTACTGTGCGACAACTCTTCATTTTGCGTGTGGTCTTACGCCGTCACTCCATCCTACCTCTCGACTCAAATATCCTTCTAAGACGTCGAGGTCGTCCGGTCTGTGAATCCGTCCAATGTCGCTCCGCATTTGCTAGCCGCCATTACTCGGTCCTAAGCGCTCGTCTTTATAATAGGATACATCGGTTAATTGATATTTACACGTTGACCAAGTTTGCGCTGAAAGCAAAGCTAACTAATTGGTTGCAGAATTTGTCTTACGAGGATACAGAAGATGTTCTAACTATTACCTCATGAACACCGTTCTCAATATTTATATCTGTAATTACCGAATCACTTTTACCTGATTGCATTTAAGTTCATATTCAATGTTTGTGAGGAACTTTGGCTCCTGAGATACAAGTATTTTTTTTACTTAGTTTGGGAGCCAGCTGTTCTGCCTGATTTTGACATCCACTTGTACAATCATGTTTAGACTGTATCACTAATGTTATGTGTTTCTCTTTTTGTACAATAAACTTATTATTATTATTATTATTATTATTAACTGTCAAGTGTCATGTAGAGATGGGTTGTAACAGGTATCTGTTATCACTGTTACTGTTACAGAAAAATAACAGATCCAAACATCGGTTTTGAAATAACTGCCTGTTGTTTTTGTATGGACGATAAATACGTATTTAAATCTCAATTGATTATCTTCCTTCGTTTATTTCGTTTAAAGGCGAAAATCGAATCTGAAGTTTTGACTAGGAATGACGGGGTAATGTGAAATTATAGAATTAGTTTTATTTATAAAAAAAATTAGTTATCCGGTTACACTGGAAACCGACCCCAACATAATTGTAAAAGGCTAGGCAGCTTGTTTGATGAATACACCATAAACACAGAAATGTTTTGGAAAAAAATTAAATTACAATTCACCAGTTCTCTTCCGTTAGAAAGCAGTGAAAGCAATTAAATTCCTAAATTTCAAAGGTTCAAAATTAAAAAAAAAAAAACAACAAACAAACCAAGCAAATTACTCTCAATATAATTGAATAACATCTTTATTGGTTAAACAAAAATATCGTAAATACCTGGAATATTTTGCGATTAATTCCGTCAAACCAAAGATAATAAAGACATTCGGATACGATCACAATTTTTTTTGGTTGCCGTAAAGTAAAATATTATAAAACACAGCCGTGCTAACTGTCTGTGGGGGGATTGCTACGAGTATTTTCAGTAACAGATAAGTTATATTATTAGGAACGTTATTTGTTATTTTTTAATATCTGTTACGATAAATATGCCTCCTCCCTACTGTCATGCTTGAAGTTTATGATAATATCAAAAAACTTCAAATTTATGATTTTTATTATTGTGTTATAAGTGGCAAAGATCATATGCTATTCAGCCTACGCAACTACGTTATGACGTCAGCATGAACAAAACTTTAAAAATATATAAAAAAATAACTACAGCTTGGAATAACAAAATATTGAAATAAGTTGCTTAAAATAACTAAATCTATCAATTAAAAATATTAAAAAAATACTTGAAAAAAACTTTACATACCGAATTGTACTTAAACATAATCAACAAAAAATTCAGCTCTAAACAAAACATCACTACATTCAACTACATTGACAAAATTATCTCGAGTATTCGAACGAAAGAACACATGCAAATAAGCCAATGAGCTGTGCTTGCGTAACGCGTTGCATTCCGGCAAGCGCGGTGATTGGTTCTCGGCAGGACAGATAATAGTAACTGGTACGCGCGCCTGCTACAGTGCGAGATGCGTGGACGATGTTATGCATTATGTATGAAAAGATACGTCATAATAAAAATGATTATATTTTGCACTATCCGTATCAGTTGGATTAATTTGTTGTAATTTAACTAAACCATTCTTGAATACACTTATTTAAAAGTTTGAGTTTCTTGTTTTTGAATTACTTTAAAGTTTAATGCGTTGTTCTAGTAGGTATTGTATCGTAAGCATCTAAAATTAAGAAGTATTTTAATCAGTTTAAGGCTTTTACCTACGAATAATAGAGTGATTGGTCGCGTCAATGTCAGACCAGATGCGAGGATGTTGTTATGAAAAATAAGTAAACTTGTTTACGTGGCTACCTATGTACCTATGTATGTATGTGTATTTCTTTGGCACACTCTGTAGCCTAAACGGCTTGATGGATTTACATATGAGGGTCGTTAGATTCGTCTTAATTGTGGGAGTGACATTAAATGTATAATTATACTGATGCATATTATCATTTTTCCTTTTAACTAAAAACAAAAACCTGCAATATCAAGTGAAATTTCAAAATGTGTAAAATAAGCCTTTCATCACAAGTATTAGAGGATTTTAAAATGTTTATTTTACTCACCTCGCCCACCGCGGTGCAGTTTTTGCGTGGTGCCCCCGTTTTTGAGCTTGAGTTACATTTCTTGACTTCCATTATTCGTATAGCAACGAACGCAAGACGGTCATTTACTATAAAATGTTCTATTGAGTGCGATAGTAAATCTATAAATCAGTGGTAACATCAGTGAGCGTCAAAATGAAGGGACCAAATCTCCAATGTCTGTCATATATATGTAAAAAAATAATACCATTAATCTACTATTTCCTACCTTTGCTATAATTTTAGCTACCTCATCATATACATAATATTTTAACAAAATGCTTGGTCCCTCCATCATGATATCAAGATGGAGGGACCAAACTGATAGATTACTCCCTGGAATGTTCTACCTACTCAGTGTTATAATACCTTAATTCTACCTTAATATTATTGATTTTGGCTGCCCGAAACATATATCGTTTTAAAGATATCGATGATATAAGTTGGTCCCTCCAAATTGACGATTCAATTATTTACTGCAACAGGTAAATGGGCGGTTTTTTTTCGATCTTTGAAGGACAAATATTTAATACCTATTTTCTACCTTCTAATCGTGCAAAATTTCTTACGTTAAAGTTTATTTTAACGAGCCAAAAAAATTAAAGAAATAAGTAGGTACAACGCACAAATTTTAATCGTAGTACCTAGCATTAATAAAGGAGTTTTTTTTTTTTAATAACAATAGCACAAAAATATCTAGCTAATATAAAATGTATCTTTAGTTTTTTTTTTTTTTTTAATAAGAATAGCACATAAATTTTTTGCTAATATAAAATGTATCTTTAGTTTTTAAATATTACTATTTATTGGCTCATTTTATCTGACTCTCGTAATAATCAATTTAGGTAAATACAAAGAAAAATATTGAAGGTACTCGTAGTTCTAAAACATAGTCGATGGATTGCATTGTAGTGCAGCTGTTTGCGATAACTGCGTCTTGGCTAACAGAGTGCATTTACAGTGATTTCATTATCATTTTTCCGTAGTTGTTATAACAATAGTTAGGCTGCCTGTCCACTGGAGCGGAGAGGAGAGGAGCGGAGTAGCGGTGTTCCTATATTAACCAAAAAATTGCATAAAACCTCCGCTCCGCTTCAGTGGACAGGGATTTGCAAACTAGTTTAAAAATTCATACAAAACCGGGAAGCGGAGCGGGGAAACGGAGCGGGGAAGCGGACCGGAGAAGCGGAGCGGGGAAGCGGAGAGAGGATGCAGAAAAAAACCAGCCGTGAGGTATTGCAGCTGCGGGGCCCGGGGGAGGGGGAGTAGTGTGCTACCGGCCAGTGCGTGCGTCGGCTGGGCGAGTATATTATGTGGCGTCTTTGTTTCGACTTAGGGGAGGCCGGGTACAAAAGTAAAACTTTGTAATTTGACACTGGTTTCTAGTTAGTTATCATATTGTTGTTAGTTATCATATCATAAAAACATTTCAGACTAACGCCTGTTGGAAACCATGAACAAATACAGTGCGAATGCAATATTGCTTATATAATAGAAAATGTTGTCAATGATGTATTTTACAGTGCAGATATTATCAGGTCATGCACGAACTGTGATTGTCCTAGTAATAACATTAGAAGGAAATGTGGGTTTGTTTCTTTGGATTTAAACATCATTCAGAAACAAGGCATTGGAGCGTTAAATGCTTCTGCTGAAACTATTTTGAGTGATAATTTGGCTCCCTGTAGAATAACCGGTTGCAATGGTATAAAAACAGAGATTTACTCTCTTACCAACACAATATTTTTTGAGCTCTCGTCTGATGAAAAAATCAACCTATACGAAATTCCTAATCAGTTAAAATTAGGAGATAAATATTACAGAATTCTTTCAGTGATTGATTTTATCCCGCCAATATGTGGAGATGTTGGTCACTACAGGGCAAATTGTCCAAGAGTTTTTGGGAAATGGAATTGTTATGATGATATGAAAAGTAGAGTCATCAAAAGCCAGACGTTTGTTATACCACATTGTTTAATTTACGCTTTAAAATAATTGTACATCATACTAGCGGCCACCCGTGATTTCGGTCGCGTGAAATCATTTCTTAGTTGACGTCACTTAATTATAATAAAGGTAGATTAAGTTTAAGTGTAATTCTGTAAATTGCAATAAATATAACTGGAATTATAATACAAATATATTTTATTACGGCCATTCAAAGGGTCCCATTTATACCAGTGTGAGAAATTTTGCACGATTTAAAGTATAATAGTACCTTCAATATTGAGTATTACGAGAGTTAGATAAAATGAGCCAATAAATAGTAATATTTAAAAACTAAAGATACATTTTATATTAGCTAGATATTTTTGTGCTATTCTTATTTTTTTTTTAAAACACCTTTATTAATGCTAGGTACTACGATTAAAATTTGTGCGTTGTACCTACTTATTTCTTTAATTTTTTTGGCTCGTTAAAATAAACTTTAACGTACGAAATTTTGCACGATTAGAAGGTAGAAAATAGGTATTAAATATTTGTCCTTCAAAGATCGAATAAAAACCGCCCATTTACCTGTTGCACTAAATAATTGAATCGTCAATTTGGAGGGACCAACTTATATCATCGATATCTTTAAAACGATATATGTTTCGGGCAGCCAAAATCAATAAAATTAAGGTATTATAACACTGAGTAGGTAGAACATTCCAAGGAGTAATCTATCAGTTTGGTCCCTCCATCTTGATATCATGATGGAGGGACCAAGCATTTTGTTAAAATATTATGTATATGATGAGGTAGCTAAAATTATAGCAAAGGTAGGAAATAGTAGATTAATGGTATTATTTTTTTACATATGTATGACAGACATTGGAGATTTGGTCCCTTCATTTTGACGCTCACTAACATCACACTGAGTACACTACTTGTATTTACAACGGAATCAACTGAATACTTACGAGTACTGTATAGAAAATTTTTATTGCGCGATGTAGGATTTTTGGTTATAATTTCTTGTTTTTAGGAAATTGGTGAGTTATTTTACATCAAAAAGTGTCTGAATAATATCATAAACCTACCCAGAAAAAGTTTTATTCAATATCTGTTTATTTAAGCGTTTTTTTACCATTTTTTTTTAATCTTATAAATTTTGTTTGACAACAGCGCCATCTAGGGAACAGGAACTAATGTCGTTTGTGTAACAGCAATTTTTTTTTGTGAAAAGTCATACTTTTGCCTGATTATAGCTGTGTTTTAGTAACTTTATTGTTTATTTGTATATTACAAAGTGAGAAATGTAGTTTTATTTACACGGTACAAAAATAAAAACATCCACGGAGAAAAGCGACACGTCCATGCTCAATAACGTTCCGAAGAACACTGCGCGGTGTAAGCGGTAAGGAAATGAGCAAGTGCAACATAAAAATGCAAATAAATTCGTATAAAATTAGATATTAACTATTTAATAATTACTAATCGATTACTCGATGCAGTTTGGCATTTAAAATATTATGGTATAGTTTAAATTTTAATTATAACTGTTTATGAAGAGATACACTGCTTTTAAAGATAATTGAGAGGTGTGTTTGAAGATTTTTTTGATGTATTAAAATATGTTTAATTATGTTTTGAGTTCGAACACTATAATATATACAAAGAAGACTTGAGAATATCATTCTTTTTTTTTTGGATTTTTTTTTTACGGTTTATGAGATACACTGTTTAAAAAAAACACCTTTTTTGACCATTTTCAAGAAATCTCCGCCTTGTCCTGACTTTTTAATTTTGGAGCGCACTGTGGCGGCCAGGGAGTATGACACAACTATTATTAGTTATACCAAATTAATTGAATCAATAGCGGTATAAGAATAACTTATAACGGGTGATTTTTTAAGAGGTATAGGATTTGATTTTCAAAAAAAACACAAAAAATTTGAAAAATTTGATGAAATCTTTATTGGAATCAATAGAACGATCAATATAATTTAATGTTTGAAGATGATTTCTTGCAAATGCTGGCCGCGGCTCCGGTTTAGATGGCCCATTCGCAAGGCCCAATTTCGGCACACTCTCTCCAACATATCAGCCGGTATATCACGAATAAATGCTTCAATATTGGCTCCCAGTGCGTCAATCGTTGCTGGTTTATCCCTGTAGACATGAGCCTTAACATGGCCCCACAAGAAATAGTCCAAAGGCGTTAGATCACACGATCTAGGCGGCCAATTGACGGGCCCAAAACGTGAGATAAACTGTTCACCGAAGGCGGCCCTCAATTGGGCCATTTTTTCGCGTGCCGTGTGGCATGTGGCACCGTCTTGTTGAAACCACATGTCAGGCATGTCCAATTCTTCCATTTTGGGCAAAAAAAAAATCGCCAATCATCACACGGTAGCGCTCGCCATTCACAGTAACGTTTCGGCCATTTAGTAAAATTCAATAATTTGCAAGCGTTGTTCGTTCGTAAGTCGATTCATGGTTTAATTATAGACCAAACTGAACAAGTTTGACAATGACACAAGACACGATTCACGCGTGATCTGTCAAAAACAGTGTTGCCAAAAAGATACCAGCAAAAAAATCACCCGTTATTACTAGTCATTATTAGATATTCATAGAGCTGCGGTTTTTTTTTTGTTACCATGAGTTTTATACAGGCGAACAAAATTCTTGACTTATGTGCTTAGGAACTTTGTAACATAAAAGTAAATTTGATAGCTACCTAATTCGTAAATCATGCCAGGCAGCCACCTTTTTCACGTTGGTGTTTGCGTCCGTATTTTTGGCGCCATATGTATGTACTTATGTTTTTCCAAAATCTGTTGATGCAATTTTAGCAATCACTAAAAAAGATAAGAACGTTTTCCTGTAGCTACAACGGTGCCTGCTCTTATTGCCCCGTTTCAAAATCGAACCTGTTTAGCCCAAACAATTTGTAACTTAGGTATTTAGTGGAAAATTATTTGTAACTTATTTTATATTTTGAACTAATGTTACCCCTCATATATAGGTATTTCTTTTCCAGATTTATAACGGGTTTGGGCCTACTTTATCCACCATTTTCATAACATGGCTGGCTATGATGTTCTGGGCACCCATTATTTGGCCCGATTTAAAAAAATTGCCGGATTGGGCCACAGGTTTGTAATTAACTTTTTCCGCATTCTTAACAATATTTACAACAAATCGTTCACATTCAATGGTGTTAACCGTGCAAACCTATATGGCTACGGTCTATTTTTAATATACCGCATGATTTTTTTTACCGTATCGAAAAAAAAAGTAACCATGATGAGAAGAAAAAAGACCCAAAACAAGTAGAAAAACCTATATTTCTACCCGAACAAAGTGAAACGGTTAAACCGAGTTCCAACATAAGTCTACGGGTTACACGACATTGGTCAAGTCTGATATTTGTCAAATCGGCAATTCGTCAAATTTGATATTGGTCAAAGCTGTAGTTCGTCAAATCGTCTTTTTGTCCAATTACGTACTTTGCCAAATACGCTATTGGTCAAGTCCATGCACAGTCGATGAAAACATGTGTTTTGAATTCACATGATGATGCCAGAAAACGATAGTAGGGCGGAAATTTTTCAAAAATATTTTACTGAGCAATGGCAAAAAAAGATTTCTCAGGACATGTGGTGTTGTGCAAATGAACGCCATCGTACCACCAACGCAGTCGAGGCTTGGCATCGGAGATTAGGGATTAAAGTACCTACAAGAAAAATATAATATTTTCGTGTACATTCTTGATTGATCTCTTAAAACGGAGCGAAATATTATTTAAATAAAGTTAGGGCCGAGTCACACTGGAATGGCAGCGGCCGGCAGCGGCTGCCAGCGGCTGCCAGCGTCCGCCAGCGGCCTCCGGCGTCGCCGCTAGTGGCCTCGCGAGACCTCCAGATCCCACGTGCCTAGTGTCCTCTTGACTAGTTCTGTTTCTACATTACATACACGTGGCCGGCCGCGGTGCCACGAGCGGCCTCGCGTCGTCACTTTGCAGCCGCAGGCAGAATCACCGACAAGATGCGCGTGGCGCGCGCCCGCTCGCGGCACCGCAGGCGGCCTCGAGACCTTTCAAGCTTTTCAAGCGATACTGGTCTTTTAAGTATGTAGATAAAGTTTAAAATTATTTCACACTGAAAGTGCTCGCCGCGTCGCTGCCGGCCGCTGCCATTCCGGTGTGACCCGACGCTTAAAAGACAAGATGAGAAGCAGAGGAAAACATCCAACATCATAAAAGATGCCAAAACAGAAAAAATAATAGGAAAATTATTGAGTCGGAAATTAGATGTGTTAAAGTATTTAAAACAGTTGTATTGGGTTTGAATTCTATGTAAATAAATATGAATTTACCTAATACATGAGTTAATAGAAAAATATCATGAGGTACTTTCATTTATACAGTTGATTGTACTTAAATTACTTGACCAATAGTGTATTTGGCAAATTACGTAATTGGACAAACAGACGATTTGACGAACTACAGCTTTGACCAATATCAAATTTGACGAATTGCCGATTTGACAAATATCAGACTTGACCAATGTCGTGTAACCCAGGTCTACCCTCAAAGTCAGAAAAAATATCATAATCAAAATCTCGGTCATTGTCCGCAACGTCATCAGTGTTAGCTGGAAAGAAAAGACTGAAATTAGAAGCAGCAGAAGCTAAGGCAAACATAAAAATGGAAATAATCGATAAAAGATTGGCCGCCGAGTTGGCCGAGCTAGAAAACGAAGAATACAGTTCACAATCGGAAGGAAGAGAAGAAGGAGATCATACTAAAGTTGGAGTGTAGAAGTGGCTAGAACTAAGTCATCGCGAACTGGAGGCAGAGGCCTTGACCTTCCGCCACCGCCACTGGTGCAGCAAACAGCTGCTGGCAGCTGGTGGCACTGATAGAACAGTTCACATATTGGCAAGCGGTCTCAGAGATCTGGCCGCTGCTACCGCAGCTATCGGATCGCATACTCAAATGCTGAGCCGATTGAGTACAACTAAATACTTACTTGGTTTTGTAGGTGACCCGTTGGATTGGCTGCAGTTTAAGCAAGCATACGAAGACTAAACAAAAGTGTGTAAATTCAGCAATCAGGAAAAATAAGGAGACTACGGAAATATTTACATGGAGCAGCCAAAAATGCTGTAACAGCACTGTTAATTAGTGCTACGTCACCGGAGGTCATGATGTATACGCTGGAGCTACAATTTGGAAATCCAGATATTATTATAGCTCACATTCTGTACGAGATCAACAAGCTTCAATCGATGGCCCAGGAATATCACAAAGAATTAGTAACGTTCTCTATGAAAGTATAAAACTATGTCGCTGCTGTGCTCGGTATTGGTGAAGAGGAGTTCCTAAAAGGTAAACTAACGTGATATCAATTATCCTACAGTGTACAGTGTACAAATTACCTACAGTGCTTATCTCAAAATGGGCAGACTACAGTTATCCAATCATCAGTAGCGGGGATATTATCCGAGTTTTTGAACTAAGAAGCTATAAAAATATAGAAAACATCAGTGAATTTAATATACAATCCAAGTCATTACAAACGTAAACAAAGTGATAATGTAGGTAAACAGAACTCATACGGTGCTGGTGCAAAAGTCTTCGGACAGTAACATTGGTGGCGAAGAGTGCCGTTTTTGTAAAATAAATAAACACAAAATAATAGACTGTAAAATGTTTAAATAAGGGTTGCGTAAGGACAGATGGCAGTTTATAGAACGTAACGGTTTATGCTATAAGTGTCTAGTGTCGCGTCCTAACCGTGATGCTTGCTCAGCACCCGTGTGTGATAAGGATAATTGTAGAAAATCACACCATCAACTTCTGCATTGCCCTGATGGGCGCGGTAATAAGCAGTGTCAACCGTCTGTTGCAGCAAATCCTACGGCGTAGGCGTCGGCCTAGGTCCTGCTTAGCGAGGCTGTCATCCACATTAACAATTAAAGTTATTGTCAAGTGTTGCTAAAGATAGTGCCTATAAATATACACGGACCTTACGGGACATTGAGCACGGTGGCCTTACTAGACGATGGTTCCACTGTGACGATAGCTAGTGACGAACTGATGGTGAAGTTAGGTATACGTAGACGTAAACAAACATTAAAAGTGCGTAGCGCATGGAACGGTAGTGAACTTGTGTCTGATAGTGAAATAATGGACTTAAGCATCTCGACCAGTGACGGTACGATATTTAAATTGCAAGCACGTACTATCAAAGGGCTTATTTTACCTATGCAATTTATATCGCTCGATAAACTAAAGTGCAATTAAATTAAACACAAATTATGTTTTTGACAATGCAAACCAGAAATACTATATATATATATATATAGGACAAGACAACTACAATGTTTTATTGCCTCTGGAAGTTATTCGAGGCAATCCTACCGAACCGTACCTAACTCGTACTCCGTTGGGTTGGTGTTTATATGGTCGCACGTCCTTGAACGTGAACTGTCGAAGCAAGCATTCTTGTTTTTAACTGAAGCCGATAAATCTTAAGTAGAAACTAAATGCATAATGGACGACTTACTACATGAGGAAGTCCGCTGCTCGTTTTCAATAGAAGCTATGGATATATCAGGAAAACTTCGTCTAAACGCAGAAGATGAACGAGCAATAATAGGCCATCTCGAAAGAATTTCTACCCTGAAGGACGGCAACTGGTACATCGTGCTGTCGTGGAAATATGAACATTGCAAGATGCCAGAGTCATATACCACTGCCTTGAACAGACTAAAAGGAGTTGAAAGAAAACTAAACAAATGTGAAAATTACGCGGCGAGATACAAATAGAGAATATACCATCTACTACACAATGACTACGCACGAGAATTGACCGATGTCCAAAACATAACAAAGACCTGGTATCTTCCTCACTTCGGCGTGTACAACCCTAATAAAAAGAAACTGCGGTTGGTTTTTGACGCCGCGGCAAAGAGTCATAACTTCTCGTTGAACGATTATATACTAACCGGGCCTGACTTACTTACTTGCATCATTATGCGGAATCATGTTGAGATTCCGCGAAAGCAGACTGGCTGTGATCAATGACATCCGCGATAATATGTTTCTGAGAATTAAAATACAAAGTGAGGACCAAAACGCAGCGAGGAGCGGGGAGATTTAGGAGCGTACTTCTCCCCGAGCCGAACTCTCGCCGAGTTCCACAGCTCCCTTGGGGAGTTGAGAGTCGTCGTCGTCGGGTACCATCCCCTTCCCATGATCGTCCTCGAGGACTTCAATGCCAAGAACGTGGCTTGGGGTTCCCGGTATACGGACACACGGGGCAGGATGGTGGAGGACTGGGCTCTTGAGACGGGCCTGGTCGTCCTAAACCGGGGTTCTGTCCCCACGTGTGTGCGGATGCGGGGTGAATCAGTGGTGGACATCTCGTTCGCCAGCCCCGCTCTGTCGTTACGTGTCATCGACTGGCGCGTCATGGAGGGGGTGGAGACCTTTTCCGATCACCGGTATATCCGGTTTGACGTCTCCGCCCAGACCTCGGGCACGCCGCTCAGACAGACCCCGAGTGGTTCGCGGTGGGCGCTGAAGCAGCTGGACCGGGAGCTTCTCCTGGAAGCCTCGATCGTGCAGGCCTGGGTGTCATCACCGAACAGGCCTGCCGACATCAATGACGGAGTGGTTCCGGGAGGCCATGTCCGAAATTTGTGACGTGGCTATGCCCCGGGTCCAGCCCGGACGTGCTCGGCGCCAGGTGTACTGGTGGTCGCGTGAGCTTAGCGCTTTACGCGCGGCGTGCGTCGATGCGCGCCACCGGTACTCCAGGCACCGCAGGCTCCGTATCCGCCCTCCGGATACGGAAGCCATTGAGGCGGAGCTGTACGAAGGGTACAGAGCGGTGAAGACCGAGCGGAGATCGAGCGGGCCAGAGGAGTGGCCCGCAAGGAGTCGCTGGAGACTCTGAACAGAGACCCGTGGGGACGCCCATACAAATGGGTGAGAGATCAACTCCGCCCATGGGCTCCCCCGCTGACGCAGAGTCTCCGGCCCCAGCTTGTGGAGGACGTGGTGAGCGCTCTGTTCCCTTCGCGAGGGGAACATACTCCCCCGCCCATGGCTTCGCCTCCTGCGGTGCCCGATGCGGACCACACCAGTGACGACGTTGACGAATCTATGGAGGTGACCGAGGTAGATTTGAGAGTGGCGGTACGTAGGCTGAGTGCCATAAATACCGCCCCAGGACCCGACGGCTTACCTGCAAAAGCCTGGGTCCTGGCCTTAGAGGCTCTCGGGCCTCGACTTAGGGGGGGCCAGTTCCCACTTCGTTGGAAGACGGGGAAACTGGTCCTCATTAAGAAGCCGGGGCGCCCAGCGGACTCTCCGTCCGCTTACCGGCCCATCGTGCTGCTCGACGAGGTGGGCAAGCTCTTCGAAAGAGTTATTGCGGACCGCCTTGTCGGGCGGCTGGTGCGAGTGAGGGCCGGATTGGATCTGGAGGCGAAGGTCCTCGCGCACATGTGGGAGTTGCGCGAGGCGGCGAAACGCCGGGGTATAACTCCGCTGCCGCAACAAATCGTGGCACAGCGGACAGAGCTCCGGCGGGATCTCATGGCGGCATGGAGTGTGCGATTGTCGCAACCCAGCGCTGGGCACGCCACAATTGCGGCGGTAAGGCCCCTCTTTGAGGAGTGGCTAGAGAGGTGCCACGGCGTCCTCACCTTCCACCTGACGCAGGTCCTCACCGGATACGGTTGTTTCGGGAGGTTCCTGTTCAAGATCAGGCGGGAGGAAAGGTCCGGGTGTCACCATTGTGTGGATCGCCCAGAGGACACGGTGGAGCATACGGTGGAAGTCTGCCCTGTTTGGGCGGAGCACCGCCGTGTCTAATAGGTACTCAAAGGAGACTAAAAAGAAAAATGAAAAACGTTTACATATGAACAGTAAGACTGATAAACCTAAAAAGCCAGCAATTGCACCAAAGAAGAAAAATTGGGCATACCCAGATTGCCCAGAAGTGTATAGAGAACCAATTATGGATAGTTCTGGATCGAGTGTATTTGTTGCAAAAACTGCTGCCACAAAAATGCACAGCATACGTAGGCCATGGAAACTTCAAATGTGACCTTTTTGAGTGCTGCGTACCTACGTGCCTAACCTAACCGTACCTACGTGCACAAACTTGCGCACTCTTGCCCTCATTTACGTTGTGCGAAAGTGCGCATTGAGTATGCTGTATTTTTTTTTGATTATTTATTTACACGTTCATGACGAGTAAATAATAAAACTTAAAAAAATAAAAATGGCACAGTAACATAATATACACACGACAAAAAAATAGGAGAGGCGCTTTTATAATTACGGTACAGTAGGCTTTATCGTGAACGTCCACGCCCATGTCGCGGCATCACGACAACACAGGGAAGTAATACATTTGAAAATATACTATGAAGACGCTTTTAAATTTCCATCCACGATAACGTGCACGTATTTCCATAAATTTTATGGACGTGGACATGGAAAAATGAGGACGTGGAACATTCACGTCCACGTGAATGTTTACGATAATATCGTCACGTTAGAAATTATAAAAACGCACAATCTCCTATTTTCTTGTCATCTACACGTCCTCATTTTTTAACATAATGATAAACTTCCATACAAACTGTCATCCCCTACTTAACCCTTTTAGGGGATGAATTTTCAATAATCCGTAAGTGCAGACTTTTGGAATTTAGGGAACTCTTCATGGAAATCAATTTAAGATTTTTATTAATGAGTTTTTTTTTTTTACAGTTTAAGAACGACGGAACGGATTTTGGCCCACCTTTACCACGATTGTTGTCTGTGATGGTATGGGCACCCGTTATTTGGCCCGATGTCACATCCTAACAATATGAATGTGATGGTATGTGTCTCCATTAAACTTTTAAGTAATATAATAGACATCGTAGCCCCCTATCTAGCTGTTACTTTTAAGAAATATGTTGATTTAGGAACTTTTCCTGACCTCATGAAAAATAGTAAAATCATACCATTATTTAAATCAGGTAATAAAAATTACGTTGGCAATTTCAGGCCTATTTCTATCTTGAGCAAAATATTTGAAAAGTTAATACTCAAGCAGTTGCTAAGACATTTTAATTTACATAAATAGCCTCCTTCATAATTAACAATATGGCTTTACAAAAGGTCGTTCGACTACAGATGCGGGTGTTGCTCTGCTGAAACACATATTTAACGCATGGGAGAACTCGCAAAATACTATTTGGGTTTTCTGTGATCTCTCCAAAGCCTTTGATTGCGTGCACCATGACACGCTTTTGCGTAAACTGCGTCATTATGGTGTGCAAAACGAAGCTCTCAACGTTATAAATTCGTATTTACATAATAGGTCCCAATGTGTAGATGTTAATGGTGTGAAATCGTCCGGGCTACCATTTCAGTTAGGTGTACCTCAAGGCTCAATACTGGGTCCATTCTTGATCTTAGTGTATATCAATGACTTACCATTCTATTTAAAGGGTATCTGTGAAGTTGTACTGTTTGCAGATGATACCTCTCTTATTTTTAAAGTAGACAGGAATAGACAAGATTTTGACGATGTAAACAGTGCACTCTCAATGGTTACAGATGGGTTACGACAAATAACCTAGTTCTCAATGCTAAGAAAACGAAATGTGTAAAGTTCGCCCTACCTTATGTTAGAAATCTAGGTCCAAACATCGTCTTAGATAAAGAGGTGCTTGAATCCGTAAATTCGGCAGTTTTTCTGGGCATAACAATAGATACCAAACTTCAGTGGGGCCCACATATATCGAGCCTAGCGGGAAGGCTCAGTTCGGCCGCCTACGCCGTCAGGAAAGTAAGACAATACACTGACGTCGATACAGCTCGTTTAGTCTATTTTAGTTATTTTCATAGCGTTATGTCCTACGGTCTTCTGCTGTGGGGCAAAGCTGCTGATATTCAAAATATATTTGTCCTTCAAAAACGAGCTGTTCGAGCTATTTACCAGCTAGGTGCCAGAGTTTCTTTGAGAGATTTTTTCAAAGATATTGGTATCCTCACGGTGGCATCTCAATTCATCTTCGCCAATATCTTATATATTAGGCAAAATATACACTAAAAACAGTGATTTTCACAATGTTAACACTAGAAATAAGGACAAACTACGAGCTCCCTTTCACCGGCTTCATAAGGTTCATAACTCATTTGTTGGGCTTGGTATAACTTTTTATAACAAGCTACCCTCTTCTTTGGTAGATTTGCCTTTTAATGCGTTTAAAACGAAAGTAAAATCGTGTGCGTTACCCAGGCCAGATGTCGAAAATGGTCATTTGAATCTAATAGATAATTAGTTTTGCGGCTTCTGTAATTGTTGCGCACATTTTTAAATTTGTTGCGCTTATAGTTTTTTAATTATTTCACAAAAACATTTCCTGCTAGGGTAACGTTATCCCAGCCAGACCTTTTTCTTTCTAATGGGAATATTTAAATAAATACTAGCTATAAAATTAGTTGTCTAGATGAAGTAAATGTTGTGCCTTATTTTGTATTTGTTCTTTCATCGGTTGCGAAGTTATTCGAGATTTTGCTGGGGTAACGTTTTTGGTTTTGCTAGGTCTTTGAAACGGTTAAGCGGATTCTTATCATATTTTGTACATGACTTCTTAGGAATTAGTTTAAATTTGTTCTGCAATAAAAAAACCAAAATAATGCATAGTTTAAAGGTTATTTCATTAAATAGGAAAACACTTCAATTAGTTCCAGCACTCTCAATAAGAGTTTTAAAGACTTACTTTACGTTATTTTAAAGCTTGTAAATGCCTTCAAATGTATGTGAAGTTTCATTAGTATCCTGTAAGTATTTAACAAGTTATGATGATATTCAGTTCTTCACGAGCACGGTCTTGATGCGTGCGGTGTTATTTGGCCACTGGATTGAATATATGAACTGAATGTTATATCAATTATTAGTTGTTTAGTTCAGTATCAGTAAAATTTCAGCGTAGTACATTGGATAATTAATGAGATAATACGATTAAAGTCATGAGGAAGTAAATGACCGAGGAAACCCGACCAAGTTTAGGTGGTTACGAAAAAGCGAAATCGCAGAAAATTATGCTATCGTTTAAAATGTTTAGTATAATACATCTTACAATTTCGGTACAGACGCGTACACTGTTAAATACATAATAATATAATAATATCTGTACTATGAAAACATTATTATTATCTTCCAGTTGCACATACTTATCAAAAATCACCGATATAACATGACGTTCGAAAAGTGCTGATTCTCAGCCTAGTTTGAATAAATGACTTTTGATTTTGATTTTGTTGCCAGTGTCAGTAAGACAAGCTCCGAAATCAGTTATACAGTGTGGATTTTTGAGATGGGGCAATAGGGGCAGCTACCTTAACCGTTGTAGCTACAGGAAAACGGTATTAGGAGACTGTCCTTAACTTTTTGAGATATTTTGATCAGCATTCACAGATTAAAAAAAAAAATGTACAGTCAGCAAGAAAATGGGTAGTTTTTTTCTATTTCTGTTTTTTTTTGTACACAAATCTCAGTTGGTCCAATAGAGGTTTTTGATCCTTACCAGAAACAGGATCGATTGGCTTCAAAAAAAGTTTCTGTAAAAACTGCCCATTTTCTTGCTGACTGACTGACTGTGACATGTTTTTTAAAACTCTGTGAACGCAGATAAAATATTTCAAAAAGTCAAGGGCAGTCTCCTTATACCGTTTTCCTGTAGCTACAACGGTTTAAGGTAACTGCCCTGCCCTTACTGCCCCATCTCAAAAATCCACTCTGTAAAATGCACTCTTTTGATATTCCATAATTCTAAGATATTAATGAGACCATGTCAAAGATAGAACTGCATATAATTTTTTTTCCAATTTTTTTTTTTTTTCCTTCTAAATTATTCTATTATTTATGTAAAACACCCTTACGTTAAATAACAATACGAGACCGAATTGAAAAATAATAATTGGCGCGTGTCCACCCTCGATAACGACTCCGAGCGCGAGCCGATTTTTTTCCCTAATACAATACAACCTAACCTAATACAATGTATCTATGATATAATTATACTTTTTTCAGCTTTTTTTACCATTACAAATTTACTATTTTAAATTGATTACAGGCAAATTTGGATAACCCCCCGTTAACATTTATTATTTATTCATTTCGTGATCCTATCTGAGTATATTTTTTAATGTAGGTAGGTACCAAAAGCTACCTAGGGAATAAAGCTTCGGGCACACTAGCGCGCCGGTTATTGTTATACCGTGAAGTTTTCTTAGAAATTGTATTGTTCCACTCGCGTCGGGCCGTCGCGTCGCGCTGGTCTGCATGAGCCTTATTATTGTAATTTATTATTGTTACAGGTAAAATGTTAAAATATGCACTATAATTTTATATCTTGCTTTAATCGTGTACGCTCCATTTTTGTGGGATCCTAAGGAGAGGGTTTCATGCCAGTCATAGGACTACAAATGTGAAGACAGATCCGAACGTACCTCCAAAAGATGCTGTTAATGAAGATATTGGTGATTTTGAAGGAGTTCTCAGTTCAGATTGTGATCGGTTTTACCAATTTTACCGATGATACATCTAAGTTGCGTCGTACTGTACCAGCGTTTGGTTTTTCTGCTAATATAAGTACGTATTTAAAATCTGAAAATATTTGTTTTATTTTTTGATGCAGGTTGAACCAGAACCCTCGCGCACACAACATAACGCCCCGGTATCAAAAAGTCCTAAAAGCAATTTAGCCAAGGAGAGCGGCGCCAGTTCTTTAGCCAAGGAGAGCGGGGTGAGGCCCTTTTCCACCGCGACCACATCTCGGTGCATTCCCACGTCGGCTTCTAGGAAATATTCCCTGAGACTGCATATCTCGCGATTGTGGAGGGTCATAGCATTTAAAAAGCCTCGACCTCCACACTTTCGCGGGCTATACAGTATCATTACCGATGATCGTGGGTGATGCATTCGATATGCAGTCAGCAGCAAACGGACCCTCCTATCCAGGGCGTCGAGTTCGGTCTGAGTCCATTTGAGTATGCCGAAAGAGTACATCAAAACCGGCATGACCCAACCGTTGAAGGCACGCACCTTGTTTTCGCCTAATAGAAGACTATTAAGTACTTTCTTCAGGCGGCTAAAGAAGCGCTCCTTCAACGATTGCTTCATGTCAGTTACATTGATGCCCAACGCTTCCGACATACCCAAATACTTATAGGTTTCGGATGCGGAGAGGGCTCTAGGTTTTAGGTCATCCATGTAGAGGAGGTGAGATATAACCTGACCACCTCTCCTCAGCCGATAGCCCTGAATCCTCCAGCAGTGTGCTTAGAGGATTCAGGACTAAACAGAACCAGAGCGGACTCAAACGATCTCCCTGAAATATGCCTCGCTCGATCCAATATCGGCTCGCTATTCCTCTGGATAGTTATAGACATATATATATATAGTTATAGACATCGTGGATAGTGAAAGACCGTCCTCCATTGCCCCATACACGACATCAACAAGGTGCGCAGAGTTGCATCTACTTTATACAACTCCAGCACCCTCATGAGCCATGTATGTGGCACCGAGTCAAGTCACCAACAATCATTGCACGGCGCTCTAGTCAATCTGTCACCACAATATCAGGCTTATTGGCTACAATAGTCCTGTTAGTGATGATAGATCGATCCCAATACAATGTGGCATGACCATTCTCGAGAACTGGGTCGGGCACATACCTGTAGTATGAAAACAATATGTCTGATTAATTCAACGGGACGGTGGTATGCCCGACTTGACAATCCCCATCAATGGAGATTTGTGAGTTTTTGTTCACAAATCCCCATTGATGGGGATTGAGAGACAAAAAGTTCACAAATCCCCATGGGTTTAAAAATAAAACGCAAACAACATAATTATTATATTAGAATCACGAAGTCTTTATTACTTACGGAGGTAAGGACTCATTGATTATTTTTATAATCAAACATAATGGCTAAATTAATAGTTAAGTGTAAAATATTTTTGTCATGTTACTGTCTAAACTTTATTACAAAATATAATACTTTGGAGATCAACTTTTAAATTACTTTATGGTAAAGGACATGGCTAAATAGAAGTATGGGTAACTCCCTTAACAATGTACAAACATTGTACCTAGTAATAGGGAATCCTGAATAGTTGAATATTAGCATTTCGTATGAAAAAAGTTTCAAGAACTTTGTTTATCGTTATGGCTCCTACACACTATGCCGGCGGCATGGCCGCCGCGGCGCATAGTGTGTATAAGGCCCAAAAGCCGGGGCTTTTGCTCCTTCATTTCCTTTGCGTTTCTTTGTGCGGCTTTGTGCGGCAGGGCCGGGCGCGCCGCGGCTTGCCCGGCCACAGGGTCGGCAGCCATGCCGCCGGCCAAGTGTGAGCTATTACAATCCTGAAAATAAAATCGTAGAAAATCCTACGTCAAAAGTTACACAAACTTGCAAAAGAAAAAGATTTCGCTATGAACTTTAGCCAGGCGTTTGTTTACAAGCTTTAACAAATGGTAAAAAAAAAAGATTTTGTTAGGAAAAGCACCCAACTTATACATAAATTATACGCACTGACAGGCCAGGCTCAGGCTAAACATATACAGTTGCATTCCTCTTTTAAAGAACAACAAAAATTGTTACTACGCTTTTTTATTTGACCAGCACTTTAGGAGCGATTCGATGAAAACTGTTATTTTTGTATGGAAACGAACACAAAAATGTCTGTATCTCATAATTCCCTCCTTGTTTCGATTTGCGGTTTTCACTACTGTTATTTACCCATTTTATGCCATATTTTGTCATTTCGTATTTTGCCAGGACACATGGTGCCCCCAGAGTGCCCCTTCCGAGATATTTTGCCTATAGTAACTATCTTTGTTATTATATTACTGATGGAATGGAGGTATATTAAGCATACTTATTACTGAGAATTAGTCATCACTAAAGTCACTAAGTAGTTCCTTAAATAACAGGTGCATTTGTGAGTACTTTAATGACTTATGAACGCTTTTGTTGCAATATAACAAAAGCGTTAATGATTCATTAAGTAACGACTACCAGTACTTCCTTAATCTAATTAGTTATTGTAATTACTGTGTTAACAGCCCTTAAGCTCTGCATTGTGATTGGCCCATGTCATCATTAGCTTATCAAATTCATTGCTAGTTGAAAACTTGCTGCTTTATATATTAAGTGATCAAACGAACTTACCTGTTGTGAAGTTCGATCATTATTATACGAAGGGCTTCGTTCGAAGATATAACATTTACCATGCAGCGTCGTTACGCCAGTCGACAACCAATCGCATATTTAGAGCTGAAAGCAAAAACTCAAAGCACAAGTGTAGCTACTCGTATTCCGCTCTATACGTCATCTGTCATTATTTTTGACTCTAATATTATAGCATGAGCTGACTTATGTACATTTAAGGATCCCATAAAAGGTCGTTAATTGAATTGCTTGGTTAAAAGAAATACTGAATAATAATAAATAATAATATAATATAATAATAATATAATAAACTTCTTATCTAATTTGGTTTGGTTTCGTTCGCTGCTTTTTATACATACGAAATCGCCTTTAGAAAACGGCTTGATAGTGGGTCGACCTTGGTTAAATCGCAGAGTATCGGATGCGGCTGCCCTTTGTATGTTATCAGACGCATCTTGCCTAGTTGACTCTAGGTCAATTCGCTGTTCTTGTTCTGGATCTGGACTTGAAGACCTAATTTTCGACAAACGGATTTAAACCTAATTTCGAGATTGGAAATGGATACCGAACATGAGTTCTGTTGGCGTAAATTTTGTGACTGTAGACTTAGTACTATTTAGCGCTAACTGAACATTTCCTAACTCGTCACGCCACGCTTTGTTGGGATCGTTTTCGATAATAGTTAGCAAACTTTTCAAGGTGCGCATCACGCGTTCTACTTGCCCGTTTGCCCTGCTGGAGCCCGTTGCTATAAAATGCAGCTTAATATTATATTCTGAACAAAAGTTCTTAAAATCCTGGCTAATGTAACACCTGCCCTGATCGGCTATTATGCGCTTAGGTGCTCCAAAAAGGCAAACGGCATTTTTAAGGGCTCGAACTGCACTGGCTGTGTCTAATGAAGAGGTATGCTCTAATAATGAATATTTTGTGAATGCGTCGATAATTACCGAACAATATTCCTTACGGTCACTTTTTCCACTTAGTGTCCCGGTGAAGTCTATATGAATCGTGTGCCACGGTACCGAAACCTTTGGGATGGAGTGTAGCTGCACAGGCTGAGCACCTGAGGGACCTTTTGATGCCTTGCAAACAATGCAAGAATCAATAAATTTCCTAACGTACTTGGACATCTGAGGGAACCAGTACTGTTCATACAGTTTATCCAGTGTTTTGTCACTACCCAGATGTTGTAATTCATTATGAACGCGATTGATCAAGGTCCATATTAAGGAACGAGGGACGACTGGCAGCCACAAAATAATCTTGTTTCTTACAACCTTCCTATAAAGAATGCCATCCCTAACGTCATATGTCTGACCAACCATTTCGTTATTATTGTGCTTGTTGATCTAGTCTTGGATCTCTGCATCACGTTTTTGTTCTACAGAAAGCCAACCCTGATGCAATTCTACAAAATGTACTGTCTTGGCTGTGGGTTTAGAAGAAACTTGCGATGTGGAAGCTAAGCTATTAGCGTCTGGCAAGGGATTTCTAGAGAAATAATCCGCGTGTTCCATGCCACGACCTTTGCAATATACGATGTCAAAATCGTATGCTTGTAAAAACGCCCACCAGCGATGAACACGTGGGGTTAGATCAGTTTTAGATTTCGATGCCTTTAGTGAGTTACAGTCCGTGAAAACCTTGAAACGTCGGCCGTATAAATAATGCCGGAAGTGTTCTACCGCTCGTACGACTGCTAGCGTTTCTAGTTCGTACGAGTGGTAGCGGGACTCTACTTCAGATGTACGTCGGCTAAAGTATTCTACAACATGAGGCAGGTCTTTCTTTTTCTGTATTAGGATTGCCCCATAACCCTCGGAGCTGGCGTCGCAATGCAACTCAACGGGTAAGTCCGGGTCAAAGATCATCAGAACTGGTTCGGAGGTTAGTATCTCTATAATGGTATTACGAATCTTTTCATGTTTTTCTTCCCATTTTACAGGGCCTTTCAGTTTTGTTAAAGGATACAACAGGCCAACAATGTTTGTAAATCCAGGGATGAATTTTCGAAAATACGAAGCAAGACCTAAAAATTGACGTACTTGCGTCGCAGTTTTTGGCTGAGGAGACTCTATTAAAGCCTATATTTTGCGCGAGTTTGGTCCCACCTTTCCGCACTGGAGAGAATAACCCAAGAAATCAATTTTCTTTTTCATAAACTTACATTTTTTAAGGTTTAATGAGAAACCAGCGGCAGAGAGAGCATTTATGACTTCATCAAGACGTTTAAGACCCTCGAATATATCATTAGAATAACATAATACGTCATCCATGTAAATCAGAGGCTTATCCTTCAGCTGATGGACAGCTTTTGTGATGGAGCGTTGATAAACCGAAGGGGCATTGCGTAACCCGAAGGGCATCGCGAGATATTCGTACTGCCCCTCGGGCGTTACAAATGCTGTCTTTTCTACTGAGTCATGGTGGATACTAATTTGGTGAAATCCTGATGCCATATCTAAGGATGTGAAATAATGGGCACCACTGAGCTGATCTATTTGTTCCTCAATACGAGGGAGGGGGTAGTGTTCGGGTCGTGTATTGGAGTTAAGCTCTCGATAATCGACACACATTCTCTCGGTGTTATCTTTTTTCTTCACCAAGAGAATTGGGCTCGCGAAAGGTGAAGAGCTTTCCCGAATTACACCTGCATCGAAAAGCTCTTGAACCTTTTCCCCAACAATTTGCTTCTCAATTGGTGCTAACCTATATGGGCGTCTTTGTACAGTTTTATGTAGGTCTACTAAATCAATTTCTAACTCTCCTGTATTCACGCGCCTATGGGGAACACCCTCTACGAAGCAGCTAGCATATTAGTTTAATGAGAGCGTCTCTATCATCACCTGTCAAATCCGTATCTATCTGATTAAAGTCGGGCTGGGTAACAATCGACTCACAAACATTAGCTTGTTCCTCAAAATGAAATATCAAGTTATCATTATTCATTTTAACGCTCACACCGTTTTCTAAAATGTCCCTCCCTAACACTACTACATGAAATGTCAAGATTTGTAAAATTTCTCCAAGATTTACCTTACTCGAAATTTGTGACGTATATTTTATTTCATCGCCGCCAATGCCCGTAAGATACACGAGATTATTGCGCACAGTACCTGGGAACTTATTGGAGAAGCTTTCTTTTATCAAAGAGCAAGACGATCCGCTATCAAATAAAACTGGCTCACCGGATGACGTCCTCAAAGTACCCCTCGACAACCGTTGTTCGCAGAGATTGACCTCTTTCCTTGCAGCAGTTTCACCACCTTTCCCCTTTTCTTGACAATTCGTTGCAATGTGTCCTGGATTACCGCAAATGTAGCAGATTACGG
This sequence comes from Agrochola macilenta, assembly GCA_916701695.1. NCBI lineage: Eukaryota > Metazoa > Arthropoda > Insecta > Lepidoptera > Noctuidae > Agrochola > Agrochola macilenta. The sequence goes on from OU753557.1 coordinate 14,095,745, forward strand.
TCGAAGTCTTCTCGGGGGCACGTGCGGCAGTTGACGGACTTTGCTGTTTAGTCATCGCAGAAGAATCTTCTCGTCGCTTTCTACAGTCGGCTTGCCGGTGTCCAGGGAGTCCACACCAATGAGATTTTCCGCGAAATCTTGCGTCCGCAATAAGTCTAGGCCGCTTTTTTTTTTTTTTTGGATGGGAAATCATCAAATGACTCCTCCCGCTCTGGGCGGAGCGAGAGGGAGTGTCAGACTTTTACTGATTAAAACCCACCCGTGTTCCTTCCGTTGCCTGTGTGCCGGGGCCGCGATATCCCTTTCGGACAAACTCGCAACCCTAGCAGGCATTGGCCCTTACGGACCCCGTCAGTTGGTGCTGACATCTCTTTGAGGCGCGCGTGGAACACAACGCGCCGTCGACCCGGGCCTGGTCCTAATCGGACGGCGAGCTACCCAATGCCCACCGTCCGCAAGCCCGCGCCTACGGTGGCCGGAAGTCGGCTCGCGACTCCCGACGCCCGGAGCGTCTCCTGCGGCGACTAGGGGCGCGAGGGCGCGCATCTTGCATTTCCCTCGCGCGCTCCGCCTCCTCCCTCGCGAGCATTACTGCTTCGCAGAAGGAAGTGACGGCTTCCCATGCACTCTCGCTGCGGACCATGGCCTGAACCAGGGCCGGACGCGAGAGATCGCCGCTGCCGATTGCCTCCGTGAGGACACGGCGGTGCCCCGCCCAAGCCGGGCAGACGTCCACCGTATGCTCCACCGTGTCCTCCGGGCGATCCACATAATGTTAACACCCGGGAAGTCTAGGTCGCTTGAAATCAGGTTCTTGGATTTCAGTTACCTCCAATCTTCTCTTTAGTGAAATGCCGCTTAAGATTCTAAATAGCTGACCTTTGGTAGTGACAGCATGTGCATTTAACTCACGGCGTATCAAACCATCCTTCTGACACAAGACCGATATGACGAATCCTGTCATAACATCTTCTGGCATTTGGGTCTTAGGTATACATTCGATCATATTCCACAAGCGTAGGCCAGTTTCTGATGCGGTTTCCTTTGCTCCAATTTGAAATCGCAATACTTCATCAAAGTAGTCTTGAAATAATTTCGGTCTACAAAATCTGGCCATTAAACTTTGTTTTACAGCATCCCATGTAAGCTCATTCAAATTTAACTTGGTTAAACAAGAGGCTGCGCGGCCTTTTAGTGCACCGGTAAGGGCCACAAGCAAATCCACACCCTCTAGATGTTTACTCAAGACTATAAGTTCTGTAATATTGCACCAACCTTCTATAACCGCGTCGGCATCTTCAGGATTAAACTGTACGAGCTGCACTGTACTGGACTGGGCGCTAGCACTTGCCACCGACGGTTGCGATGTTGCTAACATAGTAAGTAGGGCTTCCATATTACTCAACAACTTCAAGGCGCTATTTTCGTCAGGCGGTCGTTTTTCCTCGGTCGTTAGCACATGGGATCCCACTTCTGATATGGGCAGATGCCCGTAATTATCAGACTCGGCCATGGCTTTAATAAGTGGTAATGTGGGTAGGCACCAAAAAATAATCACTCGAATCACAATCAAAAGTTATTTATCGCAACAAAATATCTTTACAGAATTTCACAAAAAATCTATTCACTGTTAATTAGGAAATCACTTAATCAATCGGTTTTAATTATTTTTGAAACACAAAGGGATAAGATTACTCGGAACCATGGTATAATAAAACAAGGTATGGCACTCCGAAACACAATGGTCACGTGGGAGACACAAGACTACGTCATCACCGCTATCCATGGTTCTCAAACTTTTTAGTCTGGGGAAATTTTATAAAACATTGACATAATTATTAAATTACTTCTAGCTTTTGCCTGTAGCTCTACCCGCGCGTTGTAGGTTTCCCTAGACAAAAAAAAATACAAATTAGATAAATTTACTTCAGCATTCATAATATAAGTGTATATTCATTCTTAATAATAAGTGGATTCTAGGGATTACTAAAATAATACTCAAACACATTGTTAAACTCGTCTACTTACGAAGTTTTATTCAAAATCAAAAAACAAAAAATATTTTAACCATTTTGATATTGTGGTCAAAGAAAAAAAATTTTCAAACCAACTTGTTAGACGTCCACAAAAAAATGTTTGAGAATCACTGTGTACAATGGGACTGAGCGAGACCAACATACGGGTTCGACAAGAATAGCGATACATGACAAAATGTCAGAATGTCAATTAGACAGCCCGTTTCTGTGTTACCAGTAGTGTGTAATAATAACTCCCCAACCTCCTCTATTACTTATGCGAATCTGATACAATAAAGAGGTTTTAATTAAAAATTACGTTGGTATATGTTTGTTTCGTTTGATAAGACAAACGAAACGACAATTTCAATGCTTTGTATATATTTTTTAACAGAATGGTGATTGAAAATCTTTCCTTAAATTCGAGTTCTGTTGCAATAAAGTGGCAACTGAATAGTGACGTAGGCATGTGTCGCTCCCGGAATGCCATACCTTGTTTTATTATACCATGCTCGGAACAAAAGCGATTCGTCGGATACGTGGTGCGCTCGCCGTTGACGTTCGGAAAACAAGTGACGTTCAACATGGCCGCGCTGACCATCGCCGAGACGCTCCGCCAGACTGACTGCTGTCAAATCTCGTTCCGACGTATCTCTTATCAGATGGAGCTAGCAATGCGCCGTCACCTATAATAAAAAGTACTTTGTGGTAAGAATTTATTATTTCTTTGACATGACATTGACATATCATTATTATTTTCTGCTTGCTTTGCCTTCTTGAGTATTAATGTTCTGTGCTTTGCTTGCATTGCAGTTCCAAGTTACATAAAAGCGTTCCTTGCTAACTGTGCGATTATTTTGTAATATTGATATTTTCTTATAACGACCTGCCACACGGACTGCCATCATAATATCGGTTCGTATAGGATTGTTTTACTCATTAATGTAGTTTTACTTTTCGATTTGGATATTATGATGAGGTGCATCAATTGTGGCATCGCTGTGCAGGGGATTCGCAGACATATCGTGGGAAGGCAGTTTACCCTTGCAAGTGAAATTCGCTCGATGGTTCAGGTACGCCCAGGGTACGCCTACGACAGTCACGTAAACCCAGAAACCATGCAGTGAAGGCATTATATTGACCAATTGTGTTATAATTTGAAAAATACAATAATATTTGCTATTTTTCCAGCTCCCATTAGATCGATATGCTTGTCACGACTGTTATAATTAATTAAATACCGAAGCTGCTGACAATAACAGATTGTTAGGTCATACAATGGTCTGCCGTGCATGTAATATCTCAATCGGGATCAGAAATCCAAGAGGTCGACGTTTCTATACTGTTGCAGTGGACAGCCCTTTAGTACCCCGGGGTTATTTCCAATGATAATAATTATCAGGTAAATTATTTATTACCCGACTACGTTTTTATTATAAGTAGGTAAAGTCTTAAAGAAAATGGCAAAACGAATGGGACAGATCCCTCAAAACTGGATAGACGAGCGGTGGAAACGACGATCGCGGAAGATGGAAGGAGTGTTCTTCATGTAAAAACTCAATATAAATATAACATCACGCCAGCGATTCCCGAAGGATTTGGGCGTGGTGAACCTATTGTGCAGCACGTTTCACCAGTTATGTCATGACATTTGCAATAAAATGTATTTTAATAATATTTTCAGGATATGACAACAATGTATGCATGTGATGACTTTGGGTTCAAGCGAATCGACGCCAGATTCATGACTCATCCAGGGACTTACAAGAGGATGTTGTACATCCATTGAACATGGATCATCAACACCGCCGCCACCACTTCTCTACAACCAACACCGGTTGTTGCTGTCATGTCATGACATGACGCTAGGTATCTTGGCTTGGCAAGGCATCAATGTAACCTGCTCGCACCAGCGTCATTTTTGGACAATGTTTTGGTGTTTCTCGAAGACAGTTATTTTCTTTTTAATCATTTTATTTAAGTATGTACTTACCTACAATAAAGGAATTTGTTTGGCAATAAATACTCTTGTTTTATTTATTTTAATCCCAATTCAATAACAACAAGTATTTAAATATAAATAATATAATGGGTATTGAGGATATAAATTAAATACGGGATTAAAGAGTTTGTGTATTTATGTGTACATTATAGAATAAGACACACACACTTTGTGATTCAATAAAAACAATGTTAAGCACTTTTTTTATTAATTATTTAATAGATATTGAAATAGGTGCTTTACATGGTTGTTACACAAATAGAAATATTTAAAAAAAACTGCAGAATCTGATCTCAGACCAACAAAATACTAAATCTTTCACTAACCTTACAAAGGCATACCACCAATTAGTACCTCTTGTTTTTCACAGATGGCGTTATAATAAAAAAAAACGTAACCTTATTTTGACCAGTTTCTGACTCCCACGCAAGTTTCTGACTCCTTAAACTTATTCATTGATAAACTATAAAATATGACGAATATAATAATATAACAATCATTACTTAACGTTGGTTTTGACTACCTAGGCAATCGTCCATTGCCCCACCAGACATCTCCTTTGATTGTGTTGTTGTCCCTGTGTGTGTTCGAGTCACACCGGGTACTTGTGCGGACACAGGGGGAGCCCGCCGTGCTGCCCGGTGAGCCATCACCGAGGCGGTCGCGCAGGCCACGCCCTACAGGATGCCGAAGCCCGGCAAACGCGGCTCGTTGGGCCGCGATGCCGGGCCCCAGGAGGAGACCCGTCCAGTGTTGGACCGGGCGGCGTCGCTGCCGAATATCAGCGGCGCGTCGTCCGGTGCGCTGCTGGCCGGTCCGGCCACGGCTAAAGTTAGGAAAATAAAGAGAGGAAGTGGGTCGAGCGCCGCTGATGCTACCGGCCCACCGACGACATTGGCGCCTGCGCGTGTTGCGACAGCGTCGTCGTCGAGCCGACAGCACGCGGTGTCCATTCGCCCCGCAGCGTTTCGTCCCGTGCCGATATAGGCTCCGGGACCAGCGCCAAACCTAGGCGTGCGGGTGCGCGCCGCTGTACCTCCCGCGCGCTTACCCGTGCCGCACAGTGGGCTGAAAATTGATCTTCATAGACTTAGAGATTAACTTACTACGAGTAATTCTTTAATTTTTTCGGCAGAAATGGGTTCAGGTATCATATATTGATCAATTTAATGCTATTTCAGTTTTTCAATAAACGTTTTTCTTTACTTAATAGCACTTGGTTGAAAAAAATATATGGAGAAATATGTAAAAAAAGATATATTTCGACTTCGCTTCAAGTGCCCCTAATTTACTTTGTCACGATTATACCCCTTATTTTTCTGCATTTTTTGACATAGCGCACAATGCGCGCACTAGTTAGATTTGGGGAGAAAAAAAATATAATATTTTTTTTTCTCCCCAAATCTAACTAGTGCGTAAAATATAAATAAATAATAAATAATGTAAATAAGGTTTTAATTTGTTTATAATTGACATTAGGTACTTAAGGGTTATAAATAAATTATATGAACAGAAGTGTAAAAGCTACCGGGTAAACATAACAAATAATATGGAAATTAATTAAACATAAGAGAGAGTCAAAAAGCATAATTCTGACTACACACTGAAGACGTCATGTGGTGGTCTCGTTTGCGATAGCAAAGAAGTTGCTCAAGAATTTGTAAATTTCTTCACCAGTATCCCACTTAAAACTACTGAAACCTTAAATTCCTCGCCCTCGCTCTCTTTTGATTTAGTAAGGGCGAATGTTTCAGCTTGCCCGATTGAATTTAACTTTAAGCATATTAACCCTTTAACAGTAATAAAAGCTTTTAAGCAAATTAAGATCAAATTAACCGAAGATCTTTGGGGAATGTCCATTAAAGTATGTACTTCCATAATTGAGACCATAGCGCCTTACTTAGCATTAATATTTAATTTGTGTGTGGACCAAGGAGTCTTCCCGGATTTAATGAAATACAGTAAGGTAATACCACTTTTCAAATCCGGGGACAGTAAAGACACTAATAATTATAGACCCGTGTCCGTGTTGCCGGTTTTCAGCAAGGTGTTTGAAAAGGTAATGCTTAATCAAATACTCAATCATTTTAACAAAAATAAAATCCTTCATGATCAACAGTATGGTTTCACCAAAGGACGTTGTACGACCGACGCCGGTGTAACCTTATTAAGACACATTTTTAGCGCGTGGGAAAAGGCCCAAGGCGCCATAGGAATCTTTTGTGACCTCTCCAAGGCATTTGATTGCGTCGATCACGAAACCTTGCTCTTGAAACTTGAGCATTACGGACTTGGAAAACTTGCGCTCAATTTAGTAAAATCTTATTTAAATGATAGACAACAGAAAGTCCAAATAAACGGTGTCAATTCACTAGGTTTAAAAGTAAAAATGGGCGTGCCACAAGGCTCGATATTGGGTCCATTCCTCTTTTTAGTTTATGTCAATGATCTACTCCATTTATTAAAAAATCAAACACAAATGGTGTTATTTGCTGACGATACTTCCTTAATTTTTAAGGTAGATAGACGTGCCACAAATTTTGACGACGTAAATAACGCCCTAATGCAGGTCCAAAGTTGGTTCACTGCTAATAATTTAGTATTAAATGGAAAAAAAACGAAGTGCATAAAATTTTCTTTACCAAATGTCAAAAGTACTGATTGTGAGATAGTATTGAATCAAGAGAAACTAGAATTCGTCGATAAAACTGTTTTCCTGGGGATCACGCTGGACTCAAGGTTACAATGGGGTCCTCATTTAACATCTCTTGCAGGACGGCTAAGTTCAGCAGCATATGCTGTCAGAAAAATCCGTCAATTTACTGATGTAGATACCGCGAGGCTGGTCTATTTTAGTTACTTTCATAGTATCATGTCTTACGGTATTTTACTATGGGGACGGGCTGCAGACATCGAGTCTATTTTTATTCTGCAGAAAAGAGCGATTAGAGCCATATATTATCTCCGCAGGCGTGACTCTCTAAGGGAACTGTTTAAGGATATTAACATCATGACGGTACCTTGTCAATATATCTATGAAAACATCATGCACGTAAGAAAAAATGTACATCTTTTTAGTAAAAGAGGTGATAGACATAATTATAGTACAAGAAATAGGGACTTATTAGTTCAACCAGGTTTCAGACTGGCTAAAGTGGACTCATCTTTCATGGGATACTGTTTAAAATGCTATAACAAAATTCCTCCCCACATACTTCAACTGAATGAGACGAAATTCAAATCTTGTATAAAACGCACACTATGCAGGCAGGCATATTATAAGTTGGGGGATTACATCGCTGATAAAAATGCTTGGCTCAATGCTGGTCCTGCTCCACAACCACAACTATTTGATTAACATTTGAAAACACTGTTGGAGCTGCTGAAGAGTTGAAGACTATTTTTGCATTGTATAAAATCAATTTCCTTTGTATTATATAATTTCAGAACACAGGTGTGAGTACTATGTACTAAAGAGCTAACATTTACCGGGTAATACGTATTTTATTGACGTGAATGTGCCCTGGCGGCTGTGAGTATGTCATGCTCACTCACATGTCTCGCTGATGGTGGCGCGTGTGTTGGATCATTTAGCTCCCTTCAAAATGGTTGAGCTGAATGGTGCTAATCCATGCGTCATGTTCGTGAACGGGCGCCGTCAGTTGGGACAGGTCAACTCTTAGCTGCCTTGGCTGATTTAAATTTTTGAATTGTTCTTTGTTTTATATTTTTATTACGAACGCTTCTAACGTGCACGTCTTTCTACATTGTTCTCACATGTTTAATTTCAACATGAATGATGTAACAAATACTTTGTAACAATTTATTTAAAAGAGTGTCCGTGGAGTTTCTTGCCCGTTCTTCTCCATAGGTACCTACCTACTACGCTTTGGAATGGGCAACTAGCTTCATATTTCTGACTGACCGATTCCTTGACAATTCAAAAGTGCCTGTAAATGGTTTAATTGAAATAAATGCTTTGAGTTTGAGTTTGAGTTTGAGCATATTTTGCTCTTCAAGCTATTCTTGACATAACTGTGCAACGTATACTCAAAAGTTTACCAGACAAGCCTCCTCACCAGTCCTTAAATTTACTGTCAAAATGGGGTTTCGATGGGTCATCAAGCCAAAGTAGATATAATCAAAAAATGGAGTAAGGGAAGACTGATGAAGCCATTTTTATGACTACTTTGGTTCCCTTAAAACTGACTGCTGCAGTTGAAAAGGAAATAATTATATGGGAAAATCCTAAGCCGCGCTCTACACTATTCTGTCGACCTGTACAATTTATATTCGTCAAAGAAAGTGAGTCAGTAGTCAAAGATGAAATGACTAAAATGCAAGCAGAGATAAAAACTTTTGGATGGGTCCAAATGTGTTGATGGCATTGAAATTAAACACAATCTCGTCATGACGATGATTGATGGAAAAGTGTGCACTTATCTATCAGAAGCTCGCTCCAGTGCTGTGTGTTACTTGTGTTTGGCGAAACCATCTCAGATGAACGATCTCTATGCAGTATTGCGTAAAGAAGTGTTATCTGTTATGATCAAGTTTGGTTTGTCACCTTTGCATGGTCAAATTAATAGCATGGAGTGTCTTTTGCACATAGCATACAGACAAGACTTAAAAACTTGGTCTGTCAAAGGAGAAGACAACAAATCCGTGATGCAGCAGAGGAAGACACAGATGCAAGAGAGATTTCGAGAGGAGTTAGGGCTTCTGATAGATATCGTGAAGCAGGGAGCAGGGACAACATGACGGAACTACGGCAAGGAAATTCTTCGCATTTCCTGAAAAAACGGCAGCTATTACTGGCTTGGATAAAGAAATAGTGCGCAGATTCGCAGTTATTTTACAAGTAATTACATCAGGTTAAAACATCGATGTTCAAAAATTTCGAGCTTATACCCGTACGACCGCAGAGAAATACCTACAGTTCTATCATTGGTACTATATGTCAGCAACAGTACATAAATTGTTGATTCACGGAGCTGATATCATCGAAAATTCCATTGTACCGATTGGAAATCTATCTGAAGAAGCATCTGAAGCGCGTAACAAAGACTTTCGCAGGTACAAAGAGCACCATTCACGTAAAATAAATAGGACGAGCACAAATGAGGATATAATGAAGATGATGCTTCTGACCTCAGATCCTTACGTTTTTGCAATACGGCCAATAATGCATCGTGCTCAACAAAAACAAAGATGAGGCAAGAAACTGTGGATCTTTTAATTGTTGAACCCAAGCAACAGGATGAAATTGAGTTCTGTGATATAGATGACATTATTTATGACACAGAGTCTGATGAATCTGTTAAAGATGTTTAGGATGCTTGTAGCTTTAGTTATGTTTTTTTTATTTATTTAAATATTTTTCATTTATTTAAGATTTTTGAATTGTTCAAGTTTATTTTTAATTATGAGTCAGTCATTCTCATTTTTTTTGTATTATAATGCATATTTTATAAAACAATACATGGAAGGGTATCAATATAGGAAGTTTATCTAACTACTCTCACTAAATTACAAAAATCTTTAGATAATTACCATGTACCTTGTTATTAGTTGTTATGTTGAATCGATTGCTATTCCATTTATGTTCATATATTTTTTGTAATCCTTTAGTACCTAATATCAATTATAAACACATTAAAACCTTTTTTGGTATTTAAAAACACATTTTGTTTTTTTTTTCTCCCAAAATCTAACAAGTGCGTGCATTGTGCGCTATGTCAAAAAATGCAGAAAAATAAGGGGTATAATTGTGCCAAAGAAAATTAGGGGCACTTGTAGCGAAGTCGAAAAATATCCTTTTTTACATATTTCTCCATATTTTTTTTTCAACCAAGTGCTACAAAGTAAAGAAAAACGTTTATTGAAAAACTGAAATAGCATTAAATCGAAGAATATACGATACTTAAACCCATTTCTGCCGAAAAAAATTAAAAACATCTAAATTGATCCCTAAGTCTATGAAGATCGGTTTTCAGCCCACTGCGCGCCGGTGCGCACAGCCGTGCACCCTATTACGACTGTAAAAAATGCTGAGTCGACGCGTCCCAGGTCAAATTTAATGCGAAATATTGCCTGTCTAAAGTATACCCACGCTCCACTTGCTCTCACTTACACAGAGTGTAGGTATTCCTACACTCTGTGCACAAGTGATGCTATAGCATCACAATGTTAAACATGTAACAACATTTCGCTCCGGAATGTTGCATTGTATTCTATAAATAAAGGCTGCGTTCTGAGTTATGCTGTAATCGTTTTGAGCGTGCTAACATCCGTACCGAATAAGCGTGAGAGCGGTAACGATGTCTCGTGAAGCGTCATAGATGTCTTCATGACATGCGCCATCTTGCGATAACGCCGACCATGCCCCAAAATTAATATCACCAACGACAGTTGTGCTGCATGTCGATTCTGTAAAAATATCACCGTGAAAACTTGCGTGGAGTGAGCTGTCAGTGTCATTTCACTGATGCTAGGGATTGACCAAGCATTACATTTACAATCATAATCGAGATTTTAATTACATTTTTTATGCTAATTCTATTGATCATTTTATATTAAGTATTCTAAAGCTAGTAGGTATTTAAATGTCTAAACATGACTATTTAAGGGGATTAGCGCGCAAGTGAAATAAAATAGCAAAACAGATATCGAATCAGACACTCAATTTTGTTTTATTATATTTTGTTCCTAGACTAGTCCTTTGATATAAATAGCCTGAGGCGCGACGCGTTACGCAGGTAGGTAGGTACCTACCTACAATAAATAAAATAAAACATACATATCTACACGTTGTGAAATGCGCATTGACATAGTTTGTTATTATGAACCCATTGTTAACTTATATTATGTAAACGCAATCGAGTGTTAATAGTGTGTAATTTAACCCCATACAAACTATGTGGGAACCTACCTAAACGATGTAGTCATTTAAATAAAAAGATGTGTATATTGTATGTACCTACCTACCGAATATTTTATTGGAGATAGCCTACATAAGCGTTGAATAAAATCATATTCATCAAATCATTTCAAAATTCTTAAGTTCAACAGCTGACACTTGCAGCTCGCGCACACCGAATCACTTCACCACGTTGAAGTGGTAAGAATCGCGCTTGCGCGCTAGGCGCTACACTATCACATTGAGATTTTTTTTACTTACTACGTACCTACACTTATTTAAATAGTATGTAACGCGTCACGTACTTGCGTACTAAATACCAACGTCCAATAAGTACCTACAATGTTTTATTCATCACCATCATAAATAAGCCAAGTAAAACTGACACTTGTAGCGCGCGCACATCACATCACCGAAGTGTTATCGCCAAGGAAATAACACGCGTGGTCACCTTAAGGTAACCACTGTGATAATATCATGGTGGTAACCATGGAGACCACGCGCGTGATCACTTCATCCGATTCTATATTAAAGAATCGGATGAAGTGATCACGCCGCGCAGCCGCGTTGTTACTCACTTTGTTTTTTTTTCCCTCTTTGACGGCCATGTCCATAAGCTTATACGTATTCAGAGACAATAATTAGTACCTACCTATTTATTTCAATACTTTTAGATAATTCAATGTCTAAATCATACCGTTTTGTACATTAAAAAGTCAGTTTATTGCCTAGATACATTTTGTTTTCAATAATTAAACAGTTTTTTTTTTTTTAATGAACTGGTTACGTACTTACTACATATTTAACCTGTAGGTGTGTAACGCGTCACGCATGTGCAGTCAGAACATAATTATATCAAATAAAATGCAATAGGTACCAATAAGTACAGCTGCTACAAAGCCCTTTTTCGTAGTTTGCGCATATTTAGGTACTTACATTGTTTGTTTTATTATAGAACCTATTGTCATCTGATGACTTGGATGCAATCAAACACCTAGCGTGATTAGATGCGCTTTACCTATTTAAACGATTTGCTCATTTCAAGCTGACTGTTAAAAAGACGTGCGGATTGTTGGCCTACGCGTTGCCAATAATCAAATAATATTATTTCGTCGGCTGTTGAACTGTTGAATATTGTCAGTTCAACAGCAGACACTTGCAGCGCGCGTACCGGCGCACTTCAACACGCTGAAGCGCCAAGCGGTAAGAATCGCGCTTGCGCGTTAGGCAGTCACTATCACATTGAGGTTAATTTGACTTACTAGGTACCTACCTACCCACTTATTTAACTTGTAACGCGTCACGTACCTATGCGCACTAAATACAAAAGTCCAATAAGTACCTACAATGCTTTATTGTAGATCGATAGATAAGTACCTCCTTAACTATTTATTTTTATTATATTTTATTATAGCCTTTTATTCAGATCCATATTACAATTATGTGACAAAATACAGTGAAAACTTAAATTTAATTTAAACCTTAATCTAGTCTCTTATTTGATTTTTACTTATTTTCTGTAGATCTGTTTGCCAGTCGACAAAGGCCTCCTCCAACCTTTTCCACTCATGTCTTTCTTGAGCCACTCTGTTCCATGTGACGCCTGCCACTTGTCTTATGTCATCATCCCATCTTTTTTGTGGTCTGCCTCTTTTCCTTTTACCTTCTCTAGGATACCATTGTGTCACAACTTTGCTCCATTTATCTTTTCCTCTTACCATATGCCCTGCCCATCGCCATTTAAGCCTTCTAATTTTGCACGTTATGTCTATAACCTTTGTTTTGCTTCTTATTACACGGTTTCTCAGTCGGTCTGACTTTTTCACATTCATCATGCTCCTTTCCATTGTGTATTGGCATGTTGCAAGTTTGCTGGTCGTGTTTTGTGATAAGGCCCATGTTTGGCTGCCGTACATGAGAACTGGTAGTATGCAAGTGTTAAATAGTTTGCTTTTTATATTCATGTGAAGGTTTTTATGGTTTTTATCTTTCAATTTGACTTACTAGGTACCTACCTACTTATTTAACTTGTAACGCGTCACGTACCTACCTATGCGCACTAAATACAAAAGTCCAATAAGTACCTACAATACTTTATTGTAGATAGATAGATAGGTAAGTACCTCCTTAACTAACCGTGGCCAATAATAAAATAATATTCATCAAATCATAATCATCATCATACTGATACTATACTATGAAAAACTGACACTTGTAGCGCGCGCACAGGCGCTCACTCAGTGTGTCCACTTACGTTTTTAGTTTTTCCCCAGTTATTTATCCCTAAGACACCGTTTTTTTTTTTGACCATGATGAAAATAAATAATAACAAATCATTCCACATATTTAATAGCATTAAATACCTACAAAACTTTCATTAACTGACGAGATTACAAAACATTCAATTATTAATAGAGTGATAATGCGACTTAGTTCCGATGTCTTCTTTAGCCACGATAATAGTACAATAGACGGATTACATTCATTAAGAATTTGTCCCCGAAATTCCCTAAATCCCTGTCTACATAGAATATCCCTAAACTATGCATAAAATCGGTAATTTTATTTTTCCCTAAAAAAGGGAGAAATCCCTAAAAGTGGAAACACTGCGCTCACTTCGCCTCGCCGAAGAGCCGTTGCCAAGTGGTCTCCTAGGAAACCAGCACGTGGTTACCATAGCAACAGCACGCGGCGATAAGTTTTTTTTTAATTTTCCCCTAATTGACGGCCATGTCCATAGGCCTATTCGTATTCAGAGATGATAATTGGTACTTATTTATTTCAATGTTTTTATATATTTCAATGTCTAAATCATACCGTTTTGTACATTAAAAAGTCAGTTTATTGCCTACATTTGGTATTCAAAAATTAAACTGATTTTTAAATGAACTAGGTACCTACTTACCACTTATTTAACCTGCAGGTATGTAACGCGTCACGCATGCGCAGTCAGAACATTTAAGGCGAAAGCGTCAAGGTAGCCCGCGAATTCAAATTTTCTTACGTTTTTTGCAATTTGCAGGTCAGTATCATGTTGTATGTTGGTCTAAATATGATTCGCGGCCGTATCAAATGTTTATTTATAGAATTATAATCATAAAAATGATCAATACAACTCTCTAAGTTCATTTAATCGCATTGAATGACTATTTCATGAAATCATGACATTTGACGATTGTGCTTACATATGGAGTTGTATTGCTGATTGTAATGATTATAATTATGTAAAGCCATATTGGTTACGGTCGCGAATCATATTTTAATCAACATAAAACCTCACACTTACCTGCAAAATGTAAAAAACTAAAGAAAATTAGAATTTCGCGGGCTACCTTAGCGCATGCCCCTTAAATAATAAAATGCAATACGAATAAGTACCTACAGCTGCTACAAAGTGCCTTTTCGTAGTTTGCGCATAGCTACTTATGTTTGTTTTATTAAGAACCTATTGTCAGCTGATGACTTGAATGCAATCAAACTCCTAGCGTGATGAGATGCGCCTTACCTATCTATACGATGTGTGTATTTATCAAATCACCTAATATTTTATTGTACCTCCTTATCTAAACGTTGCCAATAATAAAATAATATTCATCAAATTTTATTCAACATCATAAATTAATACTAAGTTCAACTGACATAGCGCGCGCATTGCACCTCGTCGAAGTGAAGTGCTATTTCCATGGTAACCAGAATCCCGTGAGGTGAACTTTTTCACGCCGCGCATGCGCGCGAGGCGCTGCATAGATATAACACACGGAGTGAAGTGCTGTTGCCTGGCAACCAGACGCTGCATAGATATCACATTAAGGTTCTATTTTATTTCCCGTCATTGGGGGCCCCATGTCTCCATGCGTATTCGTATTCACAGACAATAATTTATTAGTACCCATTTATTTCAATGCTTTTAGACCTACATTTTATTTCAACAAATTGATTTTACTTGAGAAAGGTGAGATTGAGCAACTTCATAAAATTTGTGCTAGGCAAGTAGGTATTCAGTGTTCGTTTACCTATATACATAATACGTAAAACATAGGTAGTAATATCGTGTGGGTCTATCTGGCAGGCCCCAACGAGATTTATCAACAGGTGATAGGTTTACATAAGGACATTATTTTTTACCTACTTATATAAAATGAATAAGATGTATTTTCTATCTCGACAGCTTTTGTTTTTCGACTTTCTGTGAGCTATACTTTAGAGGATATTCGTTATCTAAATAAATATTCAACCAACGGACCTAGTTAAATTTGCGAAAGTCGAAATTTTGGATTTGTAAGGTACTTAATAGTATCAAGCTCCTTATGCTATTGTAGGATATTAAAGAGTAGTATTTAAAAAAGGGGCCCGCTCGCTGGATGTTTGTCTAAGTAAGTAACGAATATGTTCTAAAGTATAGCTCACAGAAAGACGAAATTTTGGATTTGTAAGGTAGGTACATAATAGTGTCTAACTCCGAGCACTACTGGGCGATCTGAAAGTAAAATAACAATAAAAATAATCACAAGGGGCCCGCTAGCAAGACACTTCATAGAAACGTTGTTTAATCAAAAACTGTCGAAGTACAAAATACATCTTATTTATTTTCTATAGGTAAAAAATTATGTCCTTATGTAAACCTGTTGATAAATCTCGTTGGGGCCTGCCAGATAGACCCACACAGTAATACCAAATCATCTAGATTGTTAGAGATAAACCACAGTACAAGATACAAACCTTGTAACATAAATATTACATAAAAATATACCTACACACAAATTGCGCTTCACTCTTGCAAACAAGAAAAATTAAAATTATTATAATTAATATATGTATTTATTTATTTAAGAAGTGTATGTGCGTTTATTTTAAGCTGATAAAATTATGTGTGTTTAGGTTGCTGTAGCCTGTTTAGGTACTGTTTTACACACTGTATATGTCTCATAGATGTAAATCGACACTATGTCTGTCATCCAATTCTCCTGTCGCAGGTCTGCTGGAAACAAAATCTAATAATAAATCTTTATTTATTTTACATTATTAAGTGTTTAGTGTGTACTTATATAAATAAATAAATAGAATTTATTCATTTGCATCACATCAAATCAATTTGCTAATACATTTTTGCTACATTTTTCTTGAGGCTGGGAACGGAGCGCTGTCGGATGTGTGTGGACTGCACACCACCACTGCTGGAAATAATGGTAAGCATTTATTACTATTTGATTTATTTCATTCCTACACTCATCCGAGTATTATTTTTTACAATCAATTGAAATAATATTGTGATTATCATCAGTATAGTAATGTAGTACTTTCAATAAGTAATTACTTATAATAGGTACTCATTTCAATCAATCATTATGAGTACAAAGAGTTGCAACATTTATTAATTCCATGCTCCTGCTCCAATTTATTTGCTCCATAATTATGTACCTATGTTTATCAAAAAAAGTGTGTGCAATACTGAATACTAACCAGGATTGATGTGATCAAATCAAGTAGAGGCGGTGTTCCTTTACTGTCTTCAGTTCATAAGGCATTACTTAGCAGCTGCTGGGTCGCATGGGCTCATCTGCTAAGAGATAGAATATTTATCAGATTAATAATATTCACTTGTTTTAAATGTGTGCCTATTCTTTTAGTTAACTTTCCAGTTTTCCATAAGTTGTGCCTTCGCCGGCCAATCGGTCAGGAACGAGTCCGAATCGCCACGACAGCGTTTCTTAGACTTCGGTGATGGTGATGACTGACTGTGTGACGATCGTGGCCTACATTTTTACCTATTATTATCAGCAAGTTAGCTAGATACATGGCATACTTACCTGACTGACCCCCACTCGTTCTTGCAAAGTTTACCATCAGACTGATGATCTAGTTCACTTATTTATGAACAGTAACACAGGAATTGTGGAGTTGAGGCACCGCCACGGTGCCACAATCCGCACCAAAATTCAGTTTTTAATCATTTTAGAAAAACTTTTACCAGCACATGCCAACATTATGTCTTATTACTATCACATTCACGATTACATACTAATAAGTTATTGTCACTGATAAACTAATTCAAAGTAAGTAGGTACTAATTAATCAAACTTTCATTTGTTTTTTTTACAGCTTAAAATGTAGATTTTGGTTGGAACTCGATCTGCCCGATCTGCCTGCCGCTAAAACGCTGAGTCGACGCGTTACAATCGAATTTAATGCGAAATATTGCCTGTCTAAAGTATACCTTTCTTGCTCTCACTTACACAGAGTGTAGGAAATAGATAAAGAAAGGCTTATAGCATCACATGTTAAACATATAACAACATTTCGCTCCGGAATGTTTTTTTTTTTTTTTTTTTTTTGTTTTGGCTTCGCACGGTTTGTGCATTAGCCAATGTCATGTTTTTTAGTTTGAAGAGACAAAGTTAGGGAAACGAAAATATTATTAGTATTAATTAGATCGGAATTTAGGAAAGGACGGATATAAGATCAGTAAAAAAAAGGAAAAAGGAGGAATCAAAGGAGTGAATAATGAGCAAATTACTATGACGAATATTTACTTACAACTTAATATTATTTAAGGTAATGAATGAGACTATACATTTATATACAGGAAAGCTTTGTGTACAAAGTAAGGAAAGTATTGAGGTAGGAAAATGAATACGAAGGGACAAGAGGTTACTAAGAAAAGAAGAACGGTCATATAAGGGACAGGAGAAAAAAATATGATTTAAGTCGCCTACGTCTGTGCCACACGAGCAAATGGGGTCGTCGATGATATGAAGTTTGGCAAGATGGGCTGGGGAGCAAACATGACCCAGTCTCATCCGTATAAGAACGGAGGTCTCCATCTTGCCAAACTTTGCCCTGCCAAACCACGGTTTTTCCGGAATGTCGGGTTGAATAAGTGAAAAATAACGGCCCTTTGATTTGCTTCCGATATCCCAGGCCACCCTCCAGGTGTCCCGGAGAAAAGTCTTTGGTAATATCACAAGGTCTATACTAAAATTCTGATATGGAACTAAGTCCCCACACTGCACCGCATCACCGGCGATTGTATCTGCCACTTCATTGCCGTGGATTCCAGCATGGGCCGGGATCCACGCAAATTGTAGTGACGCACCTTCAGAAATGGTTCTGAACGCAAATTCCCTTATTAAATAGATTATAGGATGCTGCGATTTGTGTTCGAAAGGGGATTTATTGATGGCTAGAAGAGCACTTTGAGAATCAGTGAAAATTATAGTTTTCTTGAGCTTTAGAACCCGAATATATTCAATAGCTTTTAAAATGCCAAAACATTCCCCCGTAAAAACAGAAGTCTCCGGAGGCAATTTTATTTTTTGTACGATGTTGTATTGAGAATGGTAAGTTCCTATCCCAACACAACCCGTCAGAGAACGCTTGGCAGCATCCGTAAATATGTGATGGTACTCTATGTGTTCAGCCAAAAAATGATTAAAACTTAAATTGCAATCGGGACCTGATTTACTTACACAGTATTTAATGGTGGGGCTGAATTGTAAACTCTCGTAACTACTGCTAAATAGGGGAAGTTTATTGGAACGGTGAATAGGAGAAGAAAGAGAAAGGAATTTTTTATAGCTTTCAACTAAACAAGGAGCACGTTTATGGGACCAGTAATCTGAAGATTCAATCTGCAACACTAAAGAGTCCAGTTTAGGAACGAGAGGGTGAGTTGAGAACTGAAGAATCCGGAACAAATATTTGTCAGATAGGAATTGTCTTCTAAGGTATAAAGGAGCTTCGCCGCATTCAACTTGGAGTGCATTAATGGGACTAGACTTCATGGCTCCAGAAATAATGCGTAATGCTTTAGACTGGATGCGATCCAACTTTTTAAAAGCCATAACACTACCAGGTTCTAGAACGAACAATCCATAATCCAGAGTGCTTCTGATGATTGCATTGTAAATAAGTTTCAAAGAAAATGGATGTGCACCCCACCACACACCAGAGAGGCATCTAAGCATGTTAAGGTGATTTTCACATTTGTTTACAATATAATCACAATGAGGAACACTACTTAATTTACAATCTAGTATTATACCTAGATATTTGAAATTATCTTTAACTGGAATAGGTATTTCCCTATAAAAGATGTTTATTAGGGGAATATTTCTCTTCCGGGTGAACAAAACAGCTGCGCTTTTAGACGTGGATAAATCCAAACCATTCAGATGTAACCATGACTCCAAAGTAGATAAAGCAGAATTGATAGCATAGCTAGCTTGTTCAACAGATTGGCTTGAAGAATATAATACTAAATCATCGGCATATTGAAGAACCTTAACATGATTAGCTAAGGATGAGTCTAAATCAAAAGTGTAAATATTGTATAGGAGGGGACTGAGCACAGAACCCTGCGGGAGACCTCTCCATACAAGATGAGATACCTCATGATCTCCTATTATCATAATAACAGAGCGTTCAGTCAGGATTTTAATAATGAAATTCGACAAATTCACTGGAACTTGTAAGGCTTTTAATTTATTATGTAAAACTGATAATACAACATTATCATAAGCTGCATTAATATCAAGAAAAACTGCAACGGTGGAATGGTTATTAGAGAAGGATAGCCGAATATCGGATGTCAAAATACTTAAACAGTCAGTTGTACTTTTACCTTTTCTAAAGCCATATTGTGAATCTGCCAAAAGACCCTTACTTTCAACATACCATTCAAGACGATTTTTTATTAGGTGTTCCGCTAATTTCATCAGAATTGAAGACAAAACTATGGGACGGTATGAAGAAGCATCAGACGGAGTTTTATTTGGTTTTAGGAATGGCAACACCATTTGACGTTTCCATTCGTCAGGGATGTTTCCTGTGTACATAATAGAATTAATAAGCTCTAAATAGTAACTGAGGACGGCATCATTTAAATTAGCGAAAAAGGAATACGGGATGCCATCAAAGCCTGGTGCAGAATCCTTAGTTTTATGGATAACACCCTTTAATTCAGTGAGAGTGAATGGGAGATCTAACGTCGTATGAGTGTCTTGGATACTGGATACAAGAGGCAGGTTAAGGTTAATAGCCTCAGGAACCCAAGGTGGAGCTAATTTATCTAAAAATTCGTTGGCTAAAGAATCCGGAATAGGAGAAGGGTTTTTATAAATGGACCTAAATCTACGAATATTGCGCCAGACAATCGTAGGGTGAGTATTCGGTGAAATTGATGTGCAAAAGTTACGCCAAGATTCAAATTTTTTCTTCTTAAAAAGTTTATAAGTTTCGTTAATTATGTTAGTAACGATTTCAAAATTACTATCAGACATATCGAGGTTATAATTGTATTCAGCCTCTTTACGGTTGTGAACCATTTCTGTGCATTCAGAGTCCCACCACGGAGGCGAGGGAATTGTATTAATATTGTTATTTTTTACAGGAAAAACTTCATCTGCTGCTGAAATTAAAATTAACGCTAAAGCTTCCGCACAACTATTTTCATTGCCATCAGAAATAACAGGCAAGGAGCAAAGCTTGCTGTCAACAATGTTTCTAAATTTGTCCCAGTCATTATTATTTCTATTAGGTAGCTTATGTTTTAATGTTGATCTCCTTAATGGTGTGTTTGGTTTGGAAAGAGGATAAGAAATAACTATTGGAAAATGATCACTACCATAAGTAGAGGATAGAGTTTGCCAAGTTAATGATGAGGCTAAGTTTGGAGAACAGATAGAAAGGTCAATTGCACTTTGGTTCTGATTGGGATCTGAACGACGAGTGACAGCTCCTGTGTTCAAGATGCATAAGTTATGTAAGTCCAATATATCTAATAATTCATCGCCATAACAATTAGAAGTTGAACAACCCCATGATTGATGATGGCAATTAAAGTCCCCTAATATTAAGAATGGCTTTGGAAGAGATGAAAAGAGACTATTAATCTCTTGAAGAACAGAAGAAGAAGGGTGAGGAATGTAAATAGAAACAAGACAAGTATTATGCACTTTAATAGCTACAATTGAAATTTCCTCCCTATGAGGAGGTAATGTAATGACAGAGAAAGGTATAGTATTCTTGATAAGTATAGCTACTCCACCATACCCATCAGATCTATCCTCTCTAATGGTTAAATAACCATTAATTTTAAAAATATGGTTAGATTTGAGCCAAGTCTCTGCTAAGGCAAAGACAAATGGCTCATATTTGTTTAAAAGATGTATAACATCACTCTTTTTGTTTACTAGACTGCGGCAGTTCCACTGGATTATTTTGGATGTGTTGTCCATTATGAAGGGATTGAGATACATTGAAAGAAGGGGCAGCGTTGGACGGTGAAATGTTAAATTGAGAAAGAAGATTGTGTAATGCAGTAAGAAAATCATTTATAGAAAACGTTGTGTCATTTTTTTCATTATTATGATTATTAGAAAAAGCACAACCATTTGATGGTTGGGGAATGTTGAAATCTTTAATAATGGCATTGTGAGCCTCTTTATTATATCCTTGTACAGATTTGGGAGGGGAACGTGGTTTGAGAAAGATCGTCTTTTTATAGCTACTTGAAGCAGGTATTTTATTAGGAGAAGAGATGGATGGAGTATCTGCAAAGTTTTTGGAAGGAGAAGATGAAAGTGTATCAGCATACGATTTAGTAACAAGGGGATAAACTTTTGCTGCTTCAGCATAGGATACTGAGCTTTGTGCCATGTATGTTTTTATTAATATTTGTCTAGAAAACTCTGGGCAAGACTTATTAGTAGCATAGTGATATCCAGAGCAAAGGCAGCAAGATGCACTTTCTTGTTCTCTTTCACAACTGTCCCCAGTGTGTCCTTGGCCACATTTATAACAACGAGGTTTAGACCTGCACTGAATTTTTGTGTGACCGAAACGACAGCAATTGAAACATTGTACAGTAGGGAAAATATATAATTCTACAGGTAATGCATTATAGCACATAAAAACTCTTTTTGGTAGAACCTGACCATCAAATGTGACAACTATGGTTTGGGATGGTTTCCAAATGGTAGAACCATCAACAATGGTTTTAAAATTAAGGCGTCTGATTTTTTAAATTGGACCGCAACCAATTGGTACTGTTATGTTATCAATAATATCCTCCGGAGACCAATCTGCAGGAACGCCACGTACTAAACCCATTCTGGTAACATTAAAAGTAGGTATAAAAGCTTTATAATTATAGGATTCTAGACTATTATGGGTAATAAAAGAGTTTGCGTCCAGGAAAGTCGAAAAGGAAAGGGAAATTTTATTGCGCCCAATTTTTTTGACGCTACCATTAACTATGTTTTGGAAGGCATTGTGTTTAAGGAACTTGCCAAATGTGATTGGGTGCAGTGTCGTTCCATCATCTGGTGAAATTAAGTTTTTTTGTACATGAATGACAAAAGGCGCGCTGTCAGTTTTGTCATAAGTTTTACGACCTATCTGAGTAGGAACAACTGAGGGTGGAGCAGGAATATCGGGTACTTTGTTAATAGGTTCGTTAGTCATTATAGTAGTTGTTGAGCTGTTAGGTTCTGATGCAGTAAGTTCTGGTGTAAAATCCGTGCAACCGCAACCCGAAGACACGGTACCATGGCTTTTGCGGGTACGGCGACGCTTATTGCAGTGCTTACAAATATGAACACGGCTTCTTTTTAAATTACGAGCCGATGCCGACCCATCGGTATCCATGCCCGATTCGTTCGATGCTATAGTGACGAAATTACTTGCCGGGGGAACGGAGTCCCCCGGGTCAGGCGGGTCTTTCATTTTCCCGCGCAGAAATAAAAATAAAAAACTTACCACTACCGAAGAAACTATACAAACTAAAGATAAATTACAAGAAAACTAAGACAGAATACTAAAACTACGGTTATACTGATCTTATATTACAACGTTTTAAATTTTTCAATTTTATCTTTAAAAGGACGCGTCCGCCAAGTTTGAGGTTTCCCGCGCTTTCTCCTCCGGAATGTTGCATTGTATTCTATAAAGGCTGCGTTCTGAGTTACGCTGTAATCAATTTGAGCATGCTACATCCGTACCGAATTAGCGTGAGCGCGGTAGCGATGTCTCGTGAAGCGCTTTGAGTGTAGAACACTGGAGAAGCCTTAAGCACACTATTACGAACAAAAAATTCTATCACTTTTAGCGGGGGACGCGGTAGCGGAAAGAGAAGTCCGTACCATTAATTTTTATTTTATCGATATCGGTATTCATTCCTAATTTTGCTTGAATCCTAATAAAACATGCTGCAAGCTGTTGCATAATTAGTTACATTTTACTATGAAGAGAAAATAACTAAATTATAAAAGTAACTAAATTTGTATTAAGTAAGTAATCTCGATAGTAAATTAGGTCAAGCACAAAAAAAAAAAAAAACCCTCTTCAATGGTCATAAAAAAGTTATAAAACATTCAACAATCAAAAAAAATAAACAAAAATAATTACTAAGTAATTTTTACTACAAAATTATCGACATGTCTATTTTGGTTTCATACATGAATCTCAACCCTTCGGTACATTTTTACTAAAGGACATTCGCATGTCAAGTGCATTATTTTTTCAAATTCTATTCAGTGATTCAAAATGGTGATTCTATGGAAGTGTTACAGTTATTTGCGAAACGAAAACACAAATGATTACCTATGTAATACGTTACATATGCAGTTACGTCGTAGTATTAACACAAAATAAACTTCCTTTCATAATTTATTCAGGGTTATGACGGTTATTTTGTAAGTAGTTACAATCATTTTCGATTCAGTATCGAAATTGTAACTACTTTCAAAGTAACGTGGTTACAGTTTGACTCGAAACTAGCTATTCGGCTACATGCCCCGTGGCCAGTTATTGTAACTAGAGACGTGAAATAACGCCGATTAACGCCCATACCTATTGGTCAGTTATGTATGGCGCGCGCCGCGCCGCCGCGCCGGCTCGTAGAGTGCAGACGTGCCGCATGGGTCTCTTGGTCTCACAAGTAGCTACTGCTAATAATTTTGCGAAACCCATCGTACATCCGTATTGCACGAAGAGGCGGTTCCAACGGCGGGAAAAATCGCGCTAGGCGCTTTTATTTCGCCGCGATTTTATTAAGTCCGTGCGAACGTGGGCTTAAACTAACGTGGCATTTTCAAAATTGTGCTCCTGGCTACCGTCTCCCCCTAACCAAAGAAGAAGAAGCCATTTGAGATCTAAACACAAAGAATAAGCAAGTTTTGACGTTGAGCGACCACTGTTAGCGCGTTTTCGAGCGTTCCGAATTGTTGACAGCCCTCCGCTGTCATTATCGCGATATCTAAGGCTTTCCGAATATGAACGTAATCGCTCCCAGCGCTGACATCAATAATTGGCGTTCCGAGTTAGATATCACGATTATGACAGCTGAGATCTGTCAACAATTCGGAACGCTCGTGAACGCTCTCACGGTGCTCACACAATGTCAAAACTTGCATATCATTAATTCTTTGTGTTTAAACTACACATTTCTTCTTCTTCGTTGGTTAGGTGGCCACGGTAGCCAGACGCACAATTTCGAAGATGCCACGTTTGTCTAGAGTTATGATGCGACTCAAAACAAAACAGCACAACTGTCATCTTTGACAGCGCTCACGGTGCTAACGGCCGTACCGAATAAGCACGCTCAAATCGATTACAGCGTAACTCGGAATGCAGGGTAAATTTACTTTCAGACTGCTGATGATCTAGTTCATATCATGGTACGAGTATATTAAGACCATGGTTCACACAGAGATGAACAGTAACACAGGAATTGTGGAGTTGAGGCACCGCCACGGGGCGCCACAATCCGCGCCAAATTTTTTTTTGCCAAAAAAAAAAAGTAGTCTGTCAATGAGTTGGAAAATAAAACAGCTCGTTTTTGATAAGTTTATGTGCTAATCTCAATTTATTTTTGTTTTTTGCTGTTAGCCGCATTACTTCTGATGAGTTGTTATAGGAACTCATCAGTAACGTTATAACTCCAGGGAATTAATGTGAAATATAAATAAAACACAACAAATACTTACTATGATTTTAATTCTTCAATTAAATTTTAATTTTAATGTATGTTTTATTTAGCATTCTCGAAGGAGATTTTCCTAATAATCTGAATACATTTCAAGATCAGTTAAAAAAAAATATTTATTTTACCCCATGGTCGAGAAAGCCCTTTTTAATTTTGTGTTTTTCACATTATAATAAGTCAATTAAGTACTTAGGCTTGATTAAAAATAAGATTAACCCTTCGGGGTTATCCTATTTTTTTATGCAGGCACTATTGTCTCCCTACCTTTAACATCAACAAATAGTATCTTTTATATTTTTGTATGGCTTCTTGCCAGTACCGTTGGTGTGGTGAATCTGATGAACAGGATGCGCGTAATGCGGGTTTCTCTCTTGATGTCTGACTATTTGAACATCAATCAAGCATCATTCTTGAGTCAGATAGATAAAAAAAAAAAAAAAACTGTGGCAGCACTTTCAGCAGTATTTTCGTTAAGGGTGGCGCTAACTACTCTCCCAACAGCATGTTGCGCCTGGAACAAATGACACTCAAATTAAACTTGGTGAACTATCATATAAAGTAAGATAATTGAAAAAAAAAAACTGACATTAGTTTCAGAAAGTACATGTATCAGTAATATTTAAATCACAACAATTACATTAATGACTGGAATAACTAAATAAATAAAAACAAAAATTGCTTGATTTATTCTAATTATTGGGACCGGTTGTCTAAATGCTAGTAAATGACAACATTATCATTTCTATTTTAAGTGAACTGGGAATTACAACATGAAATCTATCATAGTTATATACTACAAATATCACACAAATACTTACAAAACTGAGATAATTATATAAGTCGAGAGTGGCTACAACTTGTTTTTTTTTGAAAACTCAAGCACAATTTTCTAATATCAAAGGCACTGCAAGTGAGGTATCTGAAAAACAAGTTTTTTTTAAATATATTATTTAAAATGACGCTAAAACGCAAAATCAACAAAAAAGTGTTTACTTTTATTTTATAATAATCATCAGCAGAATCAATAACACAAATAACAATCAAATGAATGTTTATAGATTTTAAATGGTTAATTAAAATATCAGTCTTACCAGGCAGGCGGGCATAACTATGGTCTTCATGTTTAATTTTCTGAGAATACTTAAGATCATAATGCTGATACACATCTGAAAAAAGACATGTATACATTAATAGTATTCTTTAAACTATGTTGACAGGCTTCTTTTACATTTATGGATGGAGAGAGTAGTGATCAATAATGTTTGTCATTACTTTTAAGGGTTGTAGTCAACCTAATTAAATTTGCCAATAACTCAAACCCTATAGTAAAGTTGGACAGCCTGTTAGAAGCTCAAATAAAAAATCATGCTGGCAAAGAAAATCTTGAGTGGATTGGAATAAAATATTCTTTAATTCTTTAAGATTAGCAAGTAGTATTGATAACGTACGAACCTTCATAAAATATTGTGATTATTCCTGTGGTAATTTCTTCGGCCGAAAACAATGAAGGATTAGACCAACTTCGACCCAATAGGAACTTCTCATTGATGTAGCTTTTTCAAAGTGTTTCTGGTACACGTATAGTTTGTGAAGGTCTTGAGCTCATAATCACTGTTAATGGTTAATGCTCAGGACTACCTATGAGCCACTTTTTGTGTCCGATCTCACTAACAGGAAACGTATGCAATAAATAAGCAATAGCAACCTTTCGTTTAGGACCGCAATGTTCGATACAACAGCTTGTTGTTCATCTTGCACTACCTACCTATGCAAAATACTACACTTTACAATAATTTGAAGCTAAGAACGGAAATTAATCAACGCAAACTTTACTCACAAGTCGCAACTAATCCAACACAAAACAAAACAAATTATCAAAACTGAAAAGTCGAAAAGTTACGAAAACCGCGTAAAATTGTCTATGGTGGTTTTTTTTTTTATTAGCCACTCAGAACTTCAGAAGTCTCAGACGCCCGAGTGAGGCCATTAGAGATGGGTCGGCAACGTATTTGATCCAACTTCGTTCATCGACTAGTCGATTAACTAGTAGAATTCGTCGACTAGTTTACGCGTCAACTTGGATAAACTTTGCGACGAAGTCAAAGATGACGACGGAAGGTACCTATTAATTTGATCTTCCCTTCATACTTTTCCAGGCTTAGGATTCGCTGAATACTGAATCACACACTGAACATAAAAAGTCAAAACAAAATGAACAACTTACTATCAATCAGAAACAAGTACAGACCGGTTTGTCCCGGTGTCTCATTGTTCGACCAGTCCATCACCTTACTCTTTTGCACAAGGGAAACTACCATAACGCCATGCCATCCTTTTCTTCACTTAACAATAATTTCATTCGACCCGTATAAATATCAACTCCCTTCTACTAGATTTAGAGTTTAATTTGTTTGCTTTATTTCAACGGACGAATGAATTTGTACTACATTCTCGCGTCGGTCGTCGCGTTGCGAGTTTCAGTTCAATCGTTCGACTAGTCGATCGATTATCGGTGAACCGTCGATTCGTTCACATTACGTCGACAATCGAATTAACTAGTTCGTTATATCAACGCCCATCACTAGAGGCCGTCGTACTTGTAGTCGCCTGTAACACCCAGGAACGAAAGCAGAATTTCTCCCTGTGCCACTTCTAGTAAATTATTGCAGCTATACCAAAATAAAAAATACGTATGTATAGAATAAAAATAAATTATTTATCACCAAGAGTTACTGGATGACGTCAAACATCTGTCAAATCTAGTATTCATTTTATGTAGTTCCGTATTTCGCCACGGTCTTTACAAGTTGTAGATGTAATTACTTTATTTTATTTCATTGCTACGCCTTTAGAAATATAACCACGCAATCGTAGTCGCGCAAGCATTTAAGTATGAACTAATCTGAGTTTCAAGGAAACAAAATACCTGTGTTATCAACACAGACTAGTTAGCTGATATCGATATATCCCCGCCCATTTTGTAACAAGCACGAGCACCGCGGTTTGACATTGACGCGTGCGTCACGTCACTTTCAACATACAAAAAAAAACAATGTGTTACGTAACATTTTTTCAATAAATTAGTTGACGAGAACCGTCACGCCGTATAGTGAAACAGCCCACAGACCATAATTTTACAAAAAAAATAGAGATTTAGACCGCGTGAGTTGACCGTCGCGCGTCGCTTAGAAGCGACAGCGGGGCTTGACGGTAGGGACACTACGTGTCGCCTACATGCGACGCCACAATAAATCTCAACAATGTCAAAGTAATTTAAAATTCTTGGTTTCAACACTGGCTAGCGCCACAACGTTCTAAGTTTCAAAAATAACTGCAGCTCTATTATAAACAAAATAAAATGAATTTTTGAATTTTGTATCTAGGTATTTTGAAATAGTTTGAATAGTTTTAACCTAACGATAATTAGGTAGTTATTTATTAATTAATTATTTTTGAACCGTCCATGGTTTTTTTGTTGATGTTGATTACTAAACTTCATCAAATCGAAATCTTAATAATCTGTGGTGAAATTGTCTATGGTTAGCCCTGCAACTTTTTTCTGAAGTGCATTGTGAAGTGCATTTGTTTGAACTTCCAAACCAAAATCGGTTAAATTAATTACAACATCTATAAAAACAAATGAAAGTTTGAATTATTTAGTACCTACTTTGAATTGGTTTATCAGTGACAATAATTATTATTAGTGTGTAATCGTGAATGTGACAATATGACGTAGTGTTGACATGTAGATACTGGTAAAAGTATCAAAAATACATTTTGGCGCGGCTTGTGGCGCCGTGGTGGTGCTTGGGAAGGCCCATGTCCAGCAGTGCACATCTTTCGTCTAAAATGACGATGAGGATTCCTAAACTATACAATTCCTGTGTTACTGTTCATAATAAGTGATGTAGTAGATCATCAGTCTGATGGTTAGCTTTGTAAGAACGAGTGGTGGACTGGTCAGTCAGGTAGGTAAGTATGCCAAGTATCTACTTAGTTAATTTGGTGATAATAATAGTTTTCAGGTAAAAATAGGCCACGTGCCACGATCGCCACACAGTGGGTGCCCGAGACCGTGGCAGGCCTAAGAAACGCTGTCGTGGCGATTTGGACTCGTTCCTGACCGATTGGTATACTTTAGTTATTTCCATAGTGTAATGTCGTATGGAATTTTGTTGTGGGGAAATGCAGCCGACTTTCAGGCTATATTTGTGCTGCAGAAACGTGCCATTCGAGCAATTTATAACCTAAGTTGTAGGCATTCACTGAGGGATCAATTTAAGGAAATAAACATAATGACAGTCGTGTCTCAGTATGTTTTCTGAGAACCTGATTTATGTATAAAAGAATATAAATCTATATTCTAAACACAGCGACATTCATAGCTTAAATACTAGAAACTAAAATTTAATTATTGTGCCGAGGACTAGGCTACAAACAATTAGTAAGTCATGTAACTGCCAAAGTATATGTTTTTACAACAAACTCCCAAGCCATGTCAAAGAACTGAGCATCAATAAATTTAAATCATTTATTAAACAGAAACTATGTCAAAAAGGTTTCTACAAAGTTAAAGATTACTTCGACGACAAAAAGGCTTGGGACTAATTATTAAGCTACTCCAATGTACCCCAAGCAACAAACAATTATTTTAGACTATTTTATTTTATATTAGCATACTTAAAATTGTTTGGATTATTTTATTTGACTGTAAGTCAATTTATTTTAATTTCATTTATTGTTGACACAATCTACTCATTAAAATGTTTTTATTTTATGAGTTGTATTGCAATTTGTGGTAATGTAAATTATTTTAGCAGCACTATTATATAGAATCAAGTTTTTTCAACTGAACAGACAGCTGTGCTGCTGGGGAGTTTGTTGCGCCACTTCTTCTTCCCAGCTTAAGCACTAGGAAGTGGTGAAGGGTGGACGTTTTTGGGGGACTGTCTTATGTAATTTTCATGTTCGAAAAGTGCTGATTCTCAGCCTAGTTTGAATAAATGACTTCTGAATTGGCCGGTGAAGGCACAACTTATGGAAAGTTAACTAAAAGAATAGGCACACATTTAAAACAAGTGAATATTATTAATCTGATAAATATTCTATCTCTTAGCAGATGAGCCCATGCGACCCAGCAGCTGCTAAGTAATGCCTTATGAACTGAAGACAGTAAAGGAACACCGCCTCTACTTGATTTGATCACATCAATCCTGGTTAGTATTCAGTATTGCACACACTTTTTTTGATAAACATAGGTACATAATTATGGAGCAAATAAATTGGAGCAGGAGCATGGAATTAATAAATGTTGCAACTCTTTGTACTCATAATGATTGATTGAAATGAGTACCTATTATAAGTAATTACTTATTGAAAGTACTACATTACTATACTGATGATAATCACAATATTATTTCAATTGATTGTAAAAAATAATACTCGGATGAGTGTAGGAATGAAATAAATCAAATAGTAATAAATGCTTACCATTATTTCCAGCAGTGGTGGTGTGCAGTCCACACACATCCGACAGCGCTCCGTTCCCAGCCTCAAGAAAAATGTAGCAAAAATGTATTAGCAAATTGATTTGATGTGATGCAAATGAATAAATTCTATTTATTTATTTATATAAGTACACACTAAACACTTAATAATGTAAAATAAATAAAGATTTATTATTAGATTTTGTTTCCAGCAGACCTGCGACAGGAGAATTGGATGACAGACATAGTGTCGATTTACATCTATGAGACATATACAGTGTGTAAAACAGTACCTAAACAGGCTACAGCAACCTAAACACACATAATTTTTTTTTTTTTTTTTTTTTTGCTAACCTGTATTGTCCCACTGCTGGGCAAAGGTCTCCCCCATATCTTTCCAGACTTCTTTGTGTTGTGCCTTCTCCGGCCAATTGGTCAGGAACGAGTCCAAATCGTCGCGCCAGCGCTTTTTAGGCCTGCCCCGGTGGCGACGTCCGTCAACAGGCACCCACTGTGTAGCGATGATGTATTATATATACATAATTTTATCAGCTTAAAATAAACGCACATACACTTCTTAAATAAATAAATACATATATTAATTATAATAATTTTAATTTTTCTTGTTTGCAAGAGTGAAGCGCAATTTGTGTGTAGGTATATTTTTATGTAATATTTATGTTACAAGGTTTGTATCTTGTACTGTGGTTTATCTCTAACAATCTAGATGATTTGGTATTACTGTGTGGGTCTATCTGGCAGGCCCCAACGAGATTTATCAACAGGTTTACATAAGGACATAATTTTTTACCTATAGAAAATAAATAAGGTGTATTTTGTACTTCGACAGTTTTTGATTAAACAACGTTTCTATGAAGTGTCTTGCTAGCGGGCCCCTTGTGATTATTTTTATTGTTATTTTACTTTCAGATCGCCCAGTAGTGCTCGGAGTTAGACACTATTATGTACCTACCTTACAAATCCAAAATTTCGTCTTTCTGTGGGCTATACTTTAGAACATATTCGTTACTTACTTAGACAAACATCCAGCGAGCGGGCCCCTTTTTTAAATACTACTCTTTAATATCCTACAATAGCATAAGGAGCTTGATACTATTAAGTACCTTACAAATCCAAAATTTCGACTTTCGCAAATTTAACTAGGTCCGTTGGTTGAATATTTATTTAGATAACGAATATCCTCTAAAGTATAGCTCACAGAAAGTCGAAAAACAAAAGCTGTCGAGATAGAAAATACATCTTATTCATTTTATATAAGTAGGTAAAAAATAATGTCCTTATGTAAACCTATCACCTGGAAAATAAATCTCGTTGGGGCCTGCCAGATAGACCCACACGATATTACTACCTATGTTTTACGTATTATGTATATAGGTAAACGAACACTGAATACCTACTTGCCTAGCACAAATTTTATGAAGTTGCTCAATCTCACCTTTCTCAAGTAAAATCAATTTGTTGAAATAAAATGTAGGTCTAAAAGCATTGAAATAAATGGGTACGAATAAATTATTGTCTGTGAATACGAATACGCATGGAGACATGGGGCCCCCAATGACGGGAAATAAAATAGAACCTTAATGTGATATCTATGCAGCGTCTGGTTGCCAGGCAACAGCACTTCACTCCGTGTGTTATATCTATGCAGCGCCTCGCGCGCATGCGCGGCGTGAAAAAGTTCACCTCACGGGATTCTGGTTACCATGGAAATAGCACTTCACTTCGACGAGGTGCAATGCGCGCGCTATGTCAGTTGAACTTAGTATTAATTTATGATGTTGAATAAAATTTGATGAATATTATTTTATTATTGGCAACGTTTAGATAAGGAGGTACAATAAAATATTAGGTGATTTGATAAATACACACATCGTATAGATAGGTAAGGCGCATCTCATCACGCTAGGAGTTTGATTGCATTCAAGTCATCAGCTGACAATAGGTTCTTAATAAAACAAACATAAGTAACTATGCACAAACTACGAAAAGGCGCTTTGTAGCAGCTGTAGGTACTTATTCGTATTGCATTTTATTATTTAAGGGGCATGCGCTAAGGTAGCCCGCGAAATTCTAATTTTCTTTAGTTTTTTACATTTTGCAGGTAAGTGTGAGGTTTTATGTTGATTAAAATATGATTCGCGACCGTAACCAATATGGCTTTACATAATTATAATCATTACAATCAGCAATACAACTCCATATGTAAGCACAATCGTCAAATGTCATGATTTCATGAAATAGTCATTCAATGCGATTAAATGAACTTAGAGAGTTGTATTGATCATTTTTATGATTATAATTCTATAAATAAACATTTGATACGGCCGCGAATCATATTTAGACCAACATACAACATGATACTGACCTGCAAATTGCAAAAAACGTAAGAAAATTTGAATTCGCGGGCTACCTTGACGCTTTCGCCTTAAATGTTCTGACTGCGCATGCGTGACGCGTTACATACCTGCAGGTTAAATAAGTGGTAAGTAGGTACCTAGTTCATTTAAAAATCAGTTTAATTTTTGAATACCAAATGTAGGCAATAAACTGACTTTTTAATGTACAAAACGGTATGATTTAGACATTGAAATATATAAAAACATTGAAATAAATAAGTACCAATTATCATCTCTGAATACGAATAGGCCTATGGACATGGCCGTCAATTAGGGGAAAATTAAAAAAAAACTTATCGCCGCGTGCTGTTGCTATGGTAACCACGTGCTGGTTGCCTAGGAGACCACTTGGCAACGGCTCTTCGGCGAGGCGAAGTGAGCGCAGTGTTTCCACTTTTAGGGATTTCTCCCTTTTTTAGGGAAAAATAAAATTACCGATGTTATGCATGGTTTAGGGATATTCTATGTAGACAGGGATTTAGGGAATTTCGGGGAAAAATTCATAATGAATGTAATCCGTCTATTGTACTATTATCGTGGCTAAAGACGACATCGGAACTAAGTCGCATTATAGTTTGTTTCGTCTCACTCGATTAATAATTAATGTTTTGTAATCTCGTCAGATAATGAAAGTTTTGTAGGTATTTAATGCTATTAAATATGTGGAATGATTTGTTATTATTTATTTTCATCATGGTCAAAAAAGAAACGGTGTCTTAGGGATAAATAACTGGGGCAAAACCAAAAACGTAAGTGGACACACTGGGGAGCGCCTGTGCGCGCGCTACAAGTGTCAGTTTTTCATAGTATCAGTATGATGATGATTAAGATTTGATGAATATTATTTTATTATTGGCCACGGTTAGTTAAGGAGGTACTTACCTATCTATCTATCTACAATAAAGTATTGTAGGTACTTATTGGACTTTTGTATTTAGTGCGCATAGGTAGGTACGTGACGCGTTACAAGTTAAATAAGTAGGTAGGTACCTAGTAAGTCAAATTAACCTCAATGTGATAGTTACTGCCTAACGTGCAAGCGCGATTCTTACCGCTTCAGCGTGTTGCAGTGCGCCGGTACGCGCGCTGCAAGTGTCTGCTGTTGAACTGACAATATTCAACAGTTCAACAGCCGACGAAATAATATTATTTGATTATTGGCAACGCGTAGGCCAACAATCCGCACGTCTTTTTAACAGTCAGCTTGAAATGAGCAAATCGTTTAAATAGGTAAAGCGCATCTAATCACGCTAGGAGTTTGATTGCATCCAAGTCATCAGATGACAATAGGTTCTATAATAAAACAAACAACCTAACTATGCGCAAACTACGAAAAAGCGCTTTGTAGCAGCTGTACTTATTGGTACCTATTGCATTTTATTTGATTTATGTTCTGACTGCACATGCGTGACGCGTTACACACCTACAGGTTAAATATGTAGTAAGTACGTAACCAGTTCATTAAAAAAAAAAAAAACTGTTTAATTATTGAAAACAAAATGTATCTAGGCAATAAACTGACTTTTTAATGTACAAAACGGTATGATTTAGACATTGAATTATCTAAAAGTATTGAAATAAATAGGTAGGTACTAATTATTGTCTCTGAATACGTATAAGCTTATGGACATGGCCGTCAAAGAGGGAAAAAAAAAACAAAGTGCGTAACAACGCGGCTGCGCGGCGTGATCACTTCATCCGATTCTTTATTATAGAATCGGATGAAGTGATCACGCGCGTGGTCTCCATAGTTACCACCATGATATTATCATAGTGGTTACCTTAAGGTGACCACGCGTGTTATTTCCTTGGCGACAACACTTCGGTGATGTGATGCGCGCGCTCTACAAGTGTCAGTTTTACTTGGCTTATTTAAGATGGTGATGAATAAAACATTGTAGGTACTTATTGGACGTTGGTATTTACAATTACAATTACAATTTAAATAAGTGTAGGTACGTAGTAAGTAAAACAAATTCAATGTGATAGTGTAGCGCCTAGCGCGCAAGCGCGATTCTTACCACTTCAACGTGGTGAAGTGATTCGGTGTGCGCGCGCTGCAAGTGTCAGCTGTTGAACTTATGAATTTTGTAATGATTTGATGAATATGATTTTGTTCAACGCTTATGTAGGTTATCTCCAATAAATTATTCGGTAGGTAGGTACATACAATATACACATCTTTTTATTTAAATGACTACATCGTTTAGGTAGGTTCCCACATAGTTTGTGTGGGGTTAAATTACACACTATTAACACTCGATTGCGTTTACATAATATAAGTTAACAATGGGTTCATAATAAAAAAACTATGTCAATGCGCATTTTCTTTATTATGCAGCAGCAACGTGTAGATATGTATGTTTTATTTTATTTATTGTAGGTAGGTACCTACCTGCGTAACGCGTCGCGCCTCAGGCTATTTATATCAAGGGACTAGTCTAGGAACAAAATTGAATAAAACAAAATTGAGTGTCTGATTGGATATCTGTTTTGCAATTTTATTTTACTTGCGCGCTAATCCCCATAAATAGTAATGTTTAGACATAAGCGGTAAAATATCTACTAGCTTTAGAATACTTAATATAAAATGATCAATAGAATTAGCATAAAAAATTTAATTAAAATCTCGATTACGATTGTAAATGTAATGCTTGGTCATCCCTAGCATCGGGTTGGGTGACACTGACAGCTCACTCCACGATCACTTCCCCTAAGTTTTCACGGTGAGATGGTTACAGAATAGCAAGGCTGTTTTGTTTTGATTCGCATTTCTTTAGCTCACGTTCGCACAGACGTAAAATCATAAATCATAAATCATTTATTACTTTGCAAACATGGGTAATTATTAACGTAATAAAATCGCGCGGCATAAAATCACGTGCCGCACTTGGAATGGAACAAATGGAAAGCGGTACAAGGTGTTCGCACGGCCGCGGTTGTCCCGCCGCGATTTTTTTATTTTATCGCACGATGTTCGATTTTCGACGCTCCGCGTTGAGCGTTGAGTAAATGCGACTTATGAAGTTCTATACTTGTGTTCCCACGGACGCGAAAAAGTCGCGCACTTTAGTCAGCATGGCGCGCCGGCTCGTAGTATTAGTCGACAGCTCTCTAAGTGGGATGATACTCCAATATTATTGCACCTGTATCGTTGGCAAAAGAATGGTTGTTTGCTGTGCCCACACCATGAGCATAATTATGGTATCGTGGTTGGGCATGGCACCAGGGTATTATATTATGATAATCCTAATGAAGAAGGTGATTAATAAAACTATTTATGTAGTTTAGTTATGTGTTTTTTATTTTAATATATCTTTGCAATCTCAGATGACTGTAATCTGAGATTGCATCTAATCCCCTAGTAGATACAATATTAACAAATTCCATCCAGTAGTGTTATAACAACCCACTAACAACACTACTGGCTTGCATTTGTTAAATAAACATCGTTTTCAGCTGAGGTTTTCAGTAAGATCAATCGGATACCAAATTAGAACTCACCCTTTAAGCGTTTTTTATGTACTTGGCTTACTTTCCAGCCTAAGCTACATCGCATTGTACGGAAATCCTATACAATGCGAGATCAGCTTAGACTGGAAAACTATAGCTGGATGTGTAGCCGTGTGTATCTACCTAAAACCTCATCGTGATAGGCTGCAGGCGCTGAAACCAGTACAGCGCACGTGCGTTCCCGATTTACGTAGGAAACAAAGCCTCAAAAAGACCACTTTTTATTGAAATAACTCAAATAATAAAATTACCTAAAAAGTAAACATTGTCTGATTTTACCAATTTGGCCATTGCTGGGAGACGTGAAAATTGGGGTCGTGAATCCTTCCTAAATGTTCTAATTTATGGCCAAATTCCAGCCCTGTAACGCCAGGCCCAAGTTTCTATGGAGTTTGGGTTTCTCCTTTACAACACGCATAATCTCTCGCCCAGACGTCTTACCGCCAAATAGTACCGCCGCAGCAAGAAGTCAAACTACCATCCCCTTTTTATTATTGTAAAATATTCGAAGCACTTACATAAATTGACATAATTATGCTCGCGACAGTCTAAGAAGCCCGATTTGACACCTATCAAAATACTTTGTATAGTGATGGGAAAAAAAATCTTTTAATCTTTAATAATACAGTAATCATACGCTTCTCTCTCTTCTAAATGTAATGTTTGTAAAAGTATCGATTTTTCAAAACGTCGATTTTATTCGGTCAAAAAACGGTTACATGATTGTGTCAATACGCATCACGTCTGCAGAGTTTCGCTAGCTAATTTAATTTGAACCTGTATACAAAGTCGCCCATGGCCATGTGCCCGCCCGTATTTTTCTGAATATTTATGAAAAATAATCGAAAATTTACTTTAAAAGGGGAGTCTTTCTTTAATATTTTTCATGTTATTCAACATTTTTGTTTTTTTAGTAGCGTTTGTCATATCTCGTATGTTATTGGATCGATTAGAATTCTGTTTATTATTTTTAATAGCTTATGAGTTATTATATCTAAAGTATATATATAAAGTTTGTCGACTATGAAAAAAAACGGAGGTGAACACATTTTTTTTCAAAAAAAAAAACAGTATTTATAAAAAAAAAAACACAATAGTGTAAGCTCATAAAATCATAGCAGGACTATGAAAAAAAATATTAAAAAAAAATATATCGATTTCCCCTTTTTCCCTTTTATCCCCTTTTAAAGTTAATTTTCGATAATTTGTCATGAATATTCAGAAAAATACGGGTGGGCAGATGCCCATGGGCGACATTGTATGTAGGTTATTTTTATTCCGATCTTCACGTGAGCGAAGCCGCGGGCGAAAGACAGTCACTACATTATAGTCCCTTCGTACACAAGGCTACGCCCGTCACGTCTGTCTGTCTGAACGCGATAAACTCAAAGGGGTTTTCAAATGGTATTCACCAATGAACGGAGTGATTCATGAGGAAGGTTTAGGTATATAAATTCATTAAAGTTTTGTGTAAATTGGCTGTAATATGACGATGATTGTTGAAGACGTTGGAAAAAAATCATGCCAACTGGGAGCTTTACTGACGTGCGCAGCGAAAACCGTAAAAGATACACAGGGTGGATTTTTGAAATGAGGCAGTAAGGGCAGCTACCTTAACCATTGTAGCTACAGGAAAACGGTTTTAGGAGACTGTCCTTAACTTTTTGAGACATTTTGATGTGCATTCATAGATTTTAAATGTACAGTCAGTAAGAAAGTGGGCAGTTATCACAAAAACTTTTTTTGATGCCAATCAATCCGGAACAAAAACAGTCGTTACCCGTGGTCCCGGTGGGTCGACCCATTACCGGATCCATGGTTAATTTTAATTACCCGTGGTTCCATGGCATTAGGGTTTGTTCTGACTACATCGATAGAAAATTAAAACCACCAGTTACATATAATAAAGTTTACTCATTCTTAAGCAAATAAAATAATTCCATCCTTGGGATCACAAACATGCTCATACCCGAATTATATTGAAAATAATGAACTCATAACCGATACACTAATGACTATGACTCATTAACTATCTTAACATTTCTAATGCGTATCCAACTGATATTTCCCCAGTAATTCATTCCATTAGTTAGTGTATCGGATAAGAAAACATCATTTTCAATTGCTATTTTTGTTCTGGTTCTAACTGGTTTATTCTTCGATAATTTGACCAAAACGTTCAAGAGACGCATTATGTTTGCGCATAATTTTTTAAATTTTATATTACTATGCCAAGTCTCCGACATACATAATATTTTTCCCGACATTGAGATTATAGGGTCCTATTATCACATTATCATATTAGGCAGCAAGTTATGTGGAGGATAGGCAAAAAGATATTCGGAATTACAAAAAGTAAACCTCAAGTTGTGTCACTGTGGGCACGCCACAATTGTGGCGATAAATTCCCTCTTTGAGGAGTGGATAGAGAGGCGTCACGGCGTCCTCACCTTCCGCCTGACGCGGGTCCTCACCGGACACGGTTGTTTCGGGAGGTTCCTGTTCAGGATAAAGCGGGAGGAAACGCCCGGGTGTCACCATTGTGTGGATCGCCCGGAGGACACGGTGGAGCATACGTTGGAGGTCTGCCCGGCTTGGGCGGGGCACCGCCGTGTCCTCACGGAGGCGATCGACGGCGGCGATCTCTCGCGTCCGGCCCTAGTGCAGGCCATGGTCCGGAGCGAGAGTGCATGACTCAAACTGTCGCCCTGAAATATTCTCCGTTTAATCCATACAGGTTCATCATTCCCCTGGATCTGTTGACATCCTGGGTAGCGAAGGACCATCCTCCATTGCCCCATACACGACATCAGGAAGGCGCGCAGAGTTGCATCTATCTTGTACAACTCCAGCACCCTCATGAGCCATGTATGTGGCACCGAGTCGTAGGCCTTCTTATAGTCTATCCAGCATATCGACAGATCCTTGCGGGATCGACGAACCTGTTGGCTTATGGCCATGTCAATGAGGAGTAGCTCCTTAGTTCCGCGGGACCCATTTCTACATCCATTTTGAGAGGCAACCAATGTGTGTGTTAATTTTCGCTCTCAAAATGGATGTAAGAAGTTTATAAACCGTCGACAAACATGTGATCGTTCTATAATTCTTGGGTTCCGCGGGACTACCTGACTTATGGAGCAGGTGGGTAACGCCTGTTGTAAGGAACTGTGGTAGCGACCCAGTCTCTAAGGATGACTGGAATTGAGATGCCAGGCAAGTGTGTGAACTAATTAGCCATTTTAGCCAAAAGTTGTGCAGTCCGTCCGGTCCCGGTGATTTCCAGTTCGGTAACGGACGGGCTGCACTGGCTATATCTAATGGCGTGATTTCTACCTTATCCATTTCTGGTATAGTTTCACACACTCGCTCGACATCCTGCATCCAGTCAGCCTCAGCGTGACAGACGGGTACCGACCATATGCTGCGCCAGAATGCACTCGTGGCGGCATCATCTGGGCGGCACACGTCTTATTATTATTATTAAATTACCCATGGACCCGGTAATGGGTCAACCCACCGGGACCACGGGTAACGAGTGAACAAAAATCTTTAGTGGACCAACTGAGGTTTGAGTAATAGAAAAGTCATAAATGTCAAAAAACTATTTCCATTCTTTAGGTAGGTAGGAAAAAAATCCAACTATTACTTTTTTATGTTGGGGGCCGTTCAAGTATTACGTAAGCACTATGGAGGGTCTTTGTTTTGCTTATTTTGGATGACGTGGGGGGTAGGCTCAGAGTAATAACTAACATAGAGGGAGCATAAAAATTAGAGACAAATTACGATATATCTAAGCTCTTCTCTCTTATGGCGCAGATTGTACACTTAAAAGAGACAAATGCATATGGATTCGTCTATGCTAAAACTAAATGAACGTTCCGAAATTGTCAAACGGTCATACTTGGTCTCTTATTACACGACCAATTAAAAAAGCACAATAGTTACTTAGTACATGGGTAACCGTATAAAGTATTTGATTTAGTCGTATTAATATACGACTAAGTCAAATACTTTATACGGTTAACCGTGTTTAAAATTCAGGTTAAAAATTCACGACGTAATCGTCGTGAATTTAAGTACGTGTGCTGGTTGAGGTGTTGGTCATTATTTTATTCAAAATTATAGATTTATGCACAATTTTCAAAAAAAAATAGGTGCAAAGGACACATCAATATAGGCTGTTAACATGGCTTGTTTTGTGTTATCGTGTAAATCACATTCGTAACGGAAAGAAAACAATGAATTTGTAAGCTTTTATCGGTAAGTGTTTTTTTACCAGTTTTCATATAAAATCACGCGAAATATTTGGACGTCATCACTAATAATATACATATTAGAATGATAATGATCTCTTATTAAACTCTGTTTTAAGTGCACTTTTGGCCTTTGGCTCTTGTTAAAGGCTCGTGCAGACTGGCGCGACTTGTAAACACCGGTAATTGTTCTACCGTGAAGTTTTTTTTATTTTGGGGCTACATTGTCGCATTATTGCGAACTAAACTTCACGCGCTCTCTCTCGCACACCGCTCGACGCCTCGCTGAGCAAGAGATAACGCGCGAAGTAAACTTCGCGATAACGCGACAATGTAGTCCCAGATGAACAACAGAGAGCGCGCGAAGTAAAGTTCGCGATAACGCGAACACACGCTTAAGAAAACTTCTTTTCATGGTAACTTTGTATGTAATTAAGGTTTGTTGTTTGGTACTGTATTTAAGGTATGTAAACAGAAATTTAAGTTCACTAAGCTCAGCTATCTAATTACGTAACACATTCTTGGAAACGATTACGACTAATCTGTTTTATTTTGACAGATCAACAACATTCATTGCGATAATTACGTTGTTGAGCAAATTTTTTTTCTTATGAATCAATGGATTGGCAATCTGTTTCAAAACGATTCAGATTCTGATTGATCGTGTATTACGCAATTAGGGTTCAGGTTCACTCGGTTTTCAACGCACTACTTAGCGCTGAGAGTTGAAAATCCATTGTGTATTATTTTTTCGCGCTGGGATGAATCTTGTGTATTCTCAATTTTTGGAGTTGAAAATTAGATGCACCATAAAAAACCGTCGCGAAAAATAATTGCCAGTACGTACCTGGACTGTCCTCATTTAAATTTTTTATAGCACCGCTAAACTGTTCCACAAATGATATTATATAGAAATATGTCAAGGGGTGCCTTTTAACAGGTTGTTCACGTAGGCGTAGGCGAACTCAACAAAAAGGATTTGCATTTTTAATAATTCTATAGCGTAGTGCGCGTCCGTGGCTATAAAATTAGATCCGTGAAGCTGATTTTAACATGGCAACTAGCGCCCTCTGTTTTTGTCATTAGGGTCATCACACACTTTATCCTGGCCGCACCGCGCTTTTTAAGGTTCTGTAACCAAATAGTAAAACCAGTAGGTATTGCAATGTTCTATGAAACAGCTGTTTTTTACGCGGTCAAAATGTATGGAACAGTCGATTTTTTTTTAATAACCGACGAAAAATTTCAACGCAGTGGGGTTTAGAATCATGTATGAATCCATGGCAACATTTTCGCGTCGATGTCCTTGCCACCCTGTATAGTACTGACTTACTATTTCATGGTGGACGCTTAACTTTATGGGCCATCCTGTTAAACAGAGGTATATAAGAACCTTAAATTCACAAACTTTTTAAATAAAATAGAAAGCCGCATTCCAAAAAAAAATTACTTTTGTTTTATGAGATATTCAATTTTTTTTCTAAAGTTGACAAATATCAACCGCCCAAGTCAAACGCAAAATAATTATTTGATTTAGATTCTAAGCCAGAGATATAAATTGATGAAGATACGGGTACATTATATTAAGTGTTTTGTGGAAATATAATACTACACAAAAATGTAAGTATTGCATGTATTTACAATAAGTAGCCTGTCCCACCACTGAAGGAAGGCATTTTGACACGGCGCTAATGTCATTGCATCACATTGTATTAAAAAAATGTAGTACCCTCGGCCTCGTCACCCTCCTCAACATATTATTATGGACGTGGCCTTGAGCGCTTTTTGTGATGCTGCTTTTTTGTGTAAAGGATCCCCGAAACGATCAAATTGATCGTCTACCAAATGCAATTAAAGCGATTGACAATAAATAAACAACACATTGACTTCAATTTCAATTGATTGCAATTGATCATCTCGGGATCCTTTACGTTACATAGCACCTACTGCAAGTCTATTGGCTACCGTCTACTATGGCAACTTTATACAAACATATTTGTAATTTTATGAAACTATCAAAACCAGGGATAAAATCAAAAGTCTAGGCTTAAACTAGGCTGAGAATCAGCACTTTTTGAACTTCAAATTACATAAGACAGTCCCCCAAACCGCCCCCCTTTTACCACTTCCTAGTGCTTTAGCTGGAAAGAAGTGGTGCAACAAACTTCCAGCAGCACAACTATCTGTTAAGTTATGAGAACTTGATTCTATACAAAAGTATACAAAGTAATTAACATTACGGCAGATAAAACATTAAATAAATTATTTGTCATAATGTCAGAGCAGCTAGCACACGCCAATAAACCAATATAAACATTGAAAACTACTCAGATATAAATCTATGATCTAAACGACGATACACAAGTAATCAAATTATTTTCGACCTAAACAACAAAAAACACCCGAGATATACTATAATTATGCAAGGTAATGTTTGTATTGTTACACATAAACTTCCGGAATAAATTCTGTAAATGATACTCCGTTCCAAAAGTACTTGATAAAATGTAAAAAAGGTTAAGAAACGTGTATGACAATTTGAAAATGTGCGTACAGCCGCTTAAATATAATCTGCGTTCGCAATTTATTTGCCAAGCAAGTAAACAAACACGAATTTTCCACTTAGATATACATCGACTTTATGCAAGTATGAATAAAGTTGATTTTAGAACGACTAGTACTTTTGACAACGTCATAAAAATATGAAGTTGTACCGCAAACTGAACCTTATGTGTACGCACAGTGGTTTTTCCTAAAACTCGTGTTTGTTTACATGTTTGTCAAATGAATTGCGAACGCAGATTTGGTGCGCCGGTGTAGGTGTAAACAACAAACGAAAACAGGACTATCTACATTATGAATAAATGTTTTGTACCTTGGTGTGAACGCGGGGATAGACGAGACAGCTGTCAGCAAATCGGTTGTCGTTGAAAGGTTCTATCGGCGGAACTCTCAAAAGTGAATTGTTCTGTCGGCTAACCGTTCATCGGAGAAGCGAATGTCGATGAACTGTTTTAGAATCAACAGTTTTACGCATCGCATTTATGTCCGATTCTGAAACAGTGCTCCGACATGCTTGTCTCTGATGAACGGTTCGCTGACAAAATGATTAACTTTTCACTGTTTCGCCAATAGAACTGTAAGCCTATCCCCGTGCACACCAAGGTATAAAACATTTATTATTAAAACTTCAAAGAAAAGTAATACCATACCGTTCCAAAACCTTATTGCACGATTTTTGGGATCATCTTCGACCCATCGAATTACATCAATGCTTCAATCAAACAAAAAGTCAGCTGCATGGAAGTGAGGGGAATATTGTGGCAATCGATTTTTGCAATGGAAAATTAAGGCTAAATTCTAATCTATATGGGTACTAGGACAAAGTGGTCAAAAGAACGATGACCTCAATTTTAAAGTAAAATACAACAAAAATAATTGTTTTTGAAAAAGGGATAGTGTTCGAAATGCCTAAATCACGAGATTTAGGCATTTCGCCTTTTGTAAAAAGAGGTAGTTACCGTCGCGCACTCGCTGCTCGTTGCTCTCCAACTCATTGTTTACTTGCAGGCTCTACGAGCGGTTACTAGCCTGGTATGCTTAAGTACCAAGCGTGCGTGTCTCAGTGAGTGTTCTGCCGGCCATGCGAGCGTCGCAGAGCGAGTACTCGCTCAGCTCAGCACCCTAATTGCGTGACACCTTGTTCAGACGACTCGCTTTGAAATTTGTTGAACAACGCGTGTGCGGGTCCAGGACAGGCACACGCGTTGTGAACAGGCCTTGACACGCGAGCAATCATAATAATCGAGAGTCATTTATGTACGTGCATACATCCTTTGATGTATGGACGTAGGTATGTAAATGATTATAATTCTGTAATTACATATCAACCGCATACTAACCTGCAAAATGCGAAGAACGTACGATAATTTCAATTTCGCGGGCCATCCTGACGCTGCGCTGTCGCCTTAAATACGTAATAGTTAAGTAAAAACGGCTCTCACATTACATAAATTATAATCCATACTAATATAATAATAAATCGATCTAGAAGTACCTTTACATCAATCTCATAAAAAATGCAGAAAGCAGCCATCCTAAACACATGCAGAATCGTTA
The DNA here is from genome assembly GCA_916701695.1 of Agrochola macilenta. Classification (NCBI taxonomy): domain Eukaryota; kingdom Metazoa; phylum Arthropoda; class Insecta; order Lepidoptera; family Noctuidae; genus Agrochola; species Agrochola macilenta. The sequence continues at coordinate 14,140,453 of OU753557.1, forward strand.
GGAAATTTATGCAGTTAGGCGAAAGTGCACCCCCATCTTAAATACACACGCTGCATTTAAATAATACAAAAAAAAAAATCTTCTTCTCAAGTGATTTAAGGGATTGGAAATATAGTCATTGTCCGTATCTTGAATTTACATTTAGTATTTATTTCATCGAAATCGACCCACTCGGTCAAAAGTTATGATTTTGTTGGTTGGTTATTCCACTAATCCCTATTGACAATCCCCATCAATGGGGATTGAGGGATAAAAAGTTCACAAATCCCCATCGGTTTAAAAATAAAATACAAACAACATAATTATTATATTAGATTATTATTATTAAGTTAAGACAAGCCACCGACCAATTTCCGTTACCTTCTTCATTGATAACTTCACTGATCACTGGTTGTTATAGGTTTAGTTAATTCACTGGTCTCTTCACTAGCTTGCCCTCATAATCCCACTTCTGATAAAGGCAATATGTCTGTTATGCGTGGGTTTGCGGGCTAGGAGATGTAAGAATAATCACATATCTCTGATCACATTAGGGAATGAACAATAACGTAAACGACATTCCCCCGCGTACGTAAGACGCGAGCGCACATTAATCAACTCACTGCACTGCAAGGGTAGTCTAGTCACGAATCACCATGATCACCATTATCTCAGTCGCCATATTATTATCACAGTCATTATTAATCAATGCCGGCTTCGATCCAACTTCGCGATCTTTTTTTCTGACTGGGGACCGCCTTCCTAGTACTCAGGGTTACATCAAGTTGACGGCTATCATAATCGTTCTAAAATCAAGGTGTAAGTTTGGCATTGCAAAACCTTTAGACGCGCCGTATCGGCCACCCTTTTTATTTTATTACATAATTTTGATAAATATTTTTTGTTTCAGGTATAATCCATTGTAAGTGTTTTATTTTCTTATTAGTATTTTGTCCTGTTGAGACGTGGTATGATACATGATACATGCCGTAGCGTCTTTCCATTCTAAACAAAGCCAGAACGCAAGGGTGTGAAACTAATCGCGTATAGATTGGAAATCACTTTTTTACTAAGGTCTTCCAATCTATACAAGAGTAGTACGCAAATACTCGCGTATACTTCGTAGTGACCTAATTAACTACCTTATTCCAAAATATACAGTGCCAGTAGGCATACGGACTAATCGTGTTTATATTGCGTCAAATTGTAAACTAGTATACAACTTGTTTGCGACGTAATGCACCTTGCGCTAACTAGCCTGCCTGGCTGCGAGCAACTTGGAAGTAGCGAAGTAGTTTGGAACTAAGACGCGCGCGTCCACGTTACAAACTATACACGAGCAGTACGCAAAATTCGTGTATACATTGTAATCACAGATTTAAAAATAGCATTACAATGTATACGCGAGCAGTTTCCTATGGTTGCGTTCTGGCCTTGTGTAGATTAGAAATACGCCATGCCGTAGACACTGTTTGTGTCAAAAAGTTAACGTAGTTATCCAGGCCTCTTGTTCAAACACTATTTTTGTTTTTTTCACCGTAAGTGTTGTTTGTAAACAACACGGATGACGTTTACTTTATGAATCATGAAGGCAAAACTTTGTAGTGCTACAAAATTAAAAACGAATCTCAAAATCAAATCTGCATAAGATTCGATTGAGAGATTCGTGACAGCAAGGTCGGACTTCGTAATTTAAGTGTTACTGTTCACGTGGGGTTGACTGCAATATTCTACCTTCATAATTATCTTTCTCTCCCTTTAATCATTTATGTTCATGGTCTAATCATTCTCATCTATGATGAACTCTATGTAAACTAACGTACTGTACAGTCGCATCCAAAATATGTTCGTCCCCTTAAGAGCTTAACCGTTCATCAGAGAAGCAAATGTAATATCGTAAAACGTCTCAGAATCTAGCGAAAAAGAGTGATTGAACAAAGAGGCTCATTCAGTTTAGATGGTTACCGGTTGGTGTTGGAAAGGATAGTGCGAAAGTAGTACTACCGCGCTTGATCGCGAGCTTTTCAGCAACGTCGACGCTCTCTCGCAAAATCAACTCAATGCATAATAAATAATTGTGCACCGTACAATAGGGTGCACAGCTCCAGCCGTGGCAGAAAACCGACTCCAACTATCTTAGCGGCCGTTCATATGAAAATATTGTGCTTTATTGCACAATATTTTCTGGTAAAAAGTTGGGATCACACGTCAGCCCACTGTTTATAATAAAAGAAAAACAATGCATGAAACTGCCATGTGATCTCAAAATTATATAGTAAAATATCATAGGTACTGATCAAAGCCGTGTGAACTAGGGCTTTAGCCCTCCTTAATCACTCATTATAACAGCATCGCTCCGATACAGCAAATAACTTGTTATTCAAGTTAGAATTGTAAATCAAAAGTATTAAAGTAGATTTATTTATTTATTTTATTTATTATTATTGCATAATGTACACTCAGTTATAGGCTAGGCTAAAACTTATGAGTACATGACCCTGTTAGGGCGCAGCAAGTATTATTACATTTAACTTACATCTAAGTTAAGTACATATTTGGAAGTTAACATTATATTGCATAACTACTTAATACCAATAACACAACATTCATTATTATTACTACTAATGTATAATATCTTTGTAAACATATTTAATTTAATTTATATTAAATATATATGTACTTTATTTTATTTTATTTGCGATGACTATACAGAATAGTGGTCAGCTCGTGGGAAGAAGAAATTATTTGTGGCTTTTGTGTACATGATAATTATTCAGATTTGTTACAGTTGTAATAGCAATCATGTCACCGATTTTTTTTTTTTTTATATTTTATATAGATTATTTTCCATTTTGTGAATGTGAGAACGCTATAGGCTTAGTAGACTGTAGATTTATTGACCATCTTCTATTTTGTTAAGTAACTGGTACTTGTTGAAAGACCTACACTGTCCTTCCATACCTATTAATACTGTAATTTTAAAATATTGTAAATGCCAATTTTTTTTTAAAGAGTAACCGTGTAGTTTCTTGCCGGCTCTTCTTAGGAAACTTCGATCAATAATGCACTAGATACACTATCCCATACAAAAGTTCTCTTAAAACTGTCGCCAATTGTGTTTACGTACTTCTAGTTTAAATAAATATACATTAATGTAAATTCAACCTTAAATGCAATGCTTAAAGTTGTATTCACAAAGCTATGTACAAAAAACAAAAAAGTCAAACATACATCAAAACAAATTCAACCTTATACGCTTGTTTTAAAGTTCGAATTACAAAGTGCTAATGAAAGCAATAAAAATTTATGACAGAGGCTCGCCGCTTGGACAAGGAATGAGTGGAGTCGAAATGTGTTTATATTTCTTTCTATGAAATACAGAAAAAAATAATTTTACAAATTCAGTTTATTATAAGCCTTGACACTCAAACATAAAGTTTAATTACAATGGCAAAATTAAATCTTTCTGTCATCGGAGATACAAATATTTAATTACAATGGCAAAATTAAATCTTTCTGTCGTCGGAGAAACAAATATTTAATTACAATGGCAAAATTAAATCTTTCTGTCGTCGGAGAAACAAATATAATGTCATGTCGCTTGAAAATAAAAAGTCAATTTTAGATATATAAGTTCAAAAATACTTATTGTTACTGTTATACTGTTTTTAGTAATCTACGCCTTTGCGTGTTTCCAGTTATGTCCAATCTATTAAAATGAATCGAACAAATTGTAGAATTTTTATAAGGCTTATATATTTCTTTTCCTCTTTCTTTCGCGACAGTAGATACCCATTCTACACAGCGAAATGGGTCGCTAGGAAATCTACAAACAGAAATAAAATATAAAATATCAATACTACACCATGCATTCCCTGTTCCAGAACAGTCGATGTTTGTTACAATAGTTGGTAGTTGTCACAAACATTGGTCAAACAATCATAATATTTGCTAATTGATTTATATTTACTATTTAATTCTGTTTTAATTTTATGAAAAACACTTAATGATAATAAACTTACCGAAAAAAAAAAAATCCTTCCTAAATCTTGGTGTTACGGTGGTTATTTACAAATTTTTTGAACGCGTACTTCGGCATTTTGACGTCTAAACGTTGGCTATGATTGGACCATACTAATTTGAAATAAGACCACAACCGAATCTGTGCTCTTATTTTTCTTTCCGTTTTTGAAGCGCTTACCGGGAATCTAGTGCATTATTGATCGAAGTTAGGAAACGACCAATTGGAACTGTGCACCTAGCTGCTAACGTTTCGTAAGTGCCCTTGTAGGTGAAAATAGAACTGTTTTGCATTAAAACAAAACAGTTATTATGTTATAGAAAACATAACATTTGATTTGAAGAAGCTGTCTTAAATTTTACCTATAATAAGAATAAATTTACTTACAGTGCCTCATAAGATACCTTTCAACACAGCAAGCGTCGTAACTGCAACCTCAATCTGTCACTCATGTCAAGTGTCAATCATAGAAGTCTTCAAAATTCAACAGCAAGCACATGCTCAAATGTTATGTTTTTCATAACATAATAACTGTTTTGTTTTAATGCAAAACAGCTCTATTATGTTTCCTTCAAAACATAACATTTGATTTGAAGACCTGTTTATTATCTGCTGGTGAAAGAGTGAAGGATGTAGACGCTATGTGAAATAAATATTATATGGAATGAACGAATATTTCGGTCTGTATTCATTAAATGTTCCAATAAAACAATTAAGTTTTCAAGCTATTTACCCTAGTAAATGCAAGAATGAACACATCTTCCTCAAGATGTTATAGATTAATGGAAAATTTATTTGCCTTATTTAAAGTGAACATGAATTATAGAGTTACACTATAATGATAATAGAAAATCAATGGGACTAAACTGAATAATAATCTCATCAATAAAGGATAATTGGATCACTCATATCCTTAATTAATACAAGTTAAGTTACTTGTGTGCGTTACGATTGCTCCGCCAAGTTATCCAAACAGAAAAAAACTTCACCAAATTTTTTTTTCGAAATTTGTCAAAATCGATAGGAACAAACCAAAAATTTGTCAAAGTAAAAATAAAAAAGTTAGAAGGGTTTTAAGTTGGTCGCGCGAACGTAACGTAGAGGATTGCGCGGCCATGGAGATCTCGGCAACTACTTGGGTTAGAGATCTAATTCTATTTGTCAATTGAAGACTGAATTTGTCAAAAATTTTCGAAAAAAGAATTATAAGCTCTAGATCAATATTTTACGAAATATTCACCTTGGAAGTTATGGCCGCGCAATCCTCCACTTGTCATTTCTTTATTGTTGATTATTTCTTCAAAATTTAAGGCTTCATACAGTAAAACTGTTACAAGAAGAAAGGACTTAATTTGTCAAAACTAACGAAAGCAATAAATACTACTAAAGTTTAGTTAAACAGACGAAATCAGTCCATAACAAAAAGTACGTGGCCGCGCGATCGAAACGTTACTTTGTACGCTGATATTTCATTATATATACTTGCTAGGATTTCGGTGTGAACATCCATTTACTCAACTTATTAACACTTTTAGCCTCCCCGGGAGATAAACCGCTGACAGAGTGATGTTCAGCTAATCTGCTAACTTCGTCGTTTTGCAAGAAAGGTTCAGGAGCGCTAGGGAAACGTATCCCTCGCTCATCCTTGAATGTACGACAAATTGTCTGTTGTCGGAATGAACTAGATTACTAGAATATTTGCACTCTGAAGACTGGCTTTTTTGGCTGCTTATTACTGCGTATATGGCAAACATCTCGAGTGCCACTTTTATTATTCTTTTAATCTTTTGGTTTGGTCAAGTTCCTGACAAGAGTAGAATAGAATACTCTATTTACACCACACAAATTACAGACATAAATGTAGAAATTTGTATATAAAGTGACACAATGGGCGGTATTATCACTAAAGGCAATCTTTTAAAGACATCTTTTTGATGTATAGAGTTGCCCATTCATGTGGGCTTACCTTACCTCCACGGCATATGTGGACAGGAAGTGGGTTACTTTACCATGTGTAGAGAAACTGAGCTGTGGTCTATCAATAGCATATGGCCACCACATTAACTCTTGGCAAATTATTCTTATTATAGGTAAAATTTAAGACAGTTTCATCAAATCAAATGTTATGTTTTGAACAAAACATAATAAAATATTTTGAATTGAATTGGAAGCGCGCTGCCCGCGAGAAGTCACACGTCGCGCCAACCAAGCGAGCAGCCCGCTCCCAAGCGGAAGAAAAGGTTGCAAGCGGTATGTCAGCGTGGGGCCCCTCGCCGCCCGCGCGTGGTCTTATGTCTAATGTTCTTCCAATTATTCTCTTCTTCGTCTAGTGCAATAACTATTATTGCCAGTTCGCGTAAAGTAACTTAGAAATAACGTAGAAACGCGTGCTTCTCGAGCGAGATCACTCACGGCTTGTAAGCTGAAAACTAGCCGTTGGTGCGGACGGTGAGCTACCCACTAGTAAGTGGCACGAAGCTGTTATCTCATCGGTGGTATGCCAGCAGCGAACGGTCGTCTTGCTGACAGCGCGTTGGCGACAAGCGGGTGGATATTATCAAGGCAGTGCTGGGCCTGTACTGCACTGGAGCGGTGCGGTTATAATGAGTGATGACCTTTAAGGTCATCGCACACATATCAGCTTGGCACTGGATCAGCATCACTTGCCTCATCGACTCAGCATCTACTAGGCGTAAACCCAACGTAGGAATGTAACCGGATCGGCTGTATCCGGGGGGTCATCGCGCCAGCGCAGATACCACGCTTTCAGCTAGGCGTAAGCCTGGCCATGGAGACGTGCAAGCGCGGCGACGCCAACGACCCTATGCAAGCGAGGCGACACATCCCACCGCCACGCCGCGCCGTATGCTTACTGATGCTGAGCCGTAGCCGCGGTGATGCCCACCAGAAACTCGGTGACTAGCTGATCCCAAGGCAAGGCGATACGCCTTTACAAAACTGATAAATGTGCCTTACAGATAATTATATTTTTGACTATCAATTAAAATCTTTCAGCGTAATACAATCTGTATGACGAAAAATACGAGGTCGATCGACTCTTGCCAACAGATTTTGTTCGACACACAAATGTCGATCATCAAAAATCGAGCAAATTTGTAGGTACGAGTACATTTTGTGTGCGTTTCAGTATAGAGTTTCATAGAAAAACTGCTGAACAACTGGTTAAGCCGATCCATCATCGAGCTGATATGTGTGTGCGTTTACTTTTAATTAAAAGCGCTTTAATAAAAGCAGGTGAATAAAACACAATTTTGCATTTGCATGATGTAATAAAAACGACGTGTTTGATGGTGATTTGGGATGAGGTTTATGAGTGATTAAAAATGTTTTCCCATCAAACGCGTTAATACAAACTTGATCTATTTTCTGACTTATTAAAGGATGCCGAACATTGGCAATAACCATTGTACATAATAATATTATGTTTTTAGCAAAAGCGCGGCACCTAAACAAACCCCAATCGGCTTTGGCGACCGATTTCAAAATATGGTGAAAAACAACTTCAGGGGTTTAATTGGCACGCTAGTACCAATATGTGTATGTGCACCTCTAATAGAAAAATATAATGTGAGTACAAATACCTAAATATCTAGGATCATCAAATAAGTTTTCAATGTTCTCACATATTTAATTTATTAAAGTTAACACGTTGAAAGCCGAGCATCATATAGGAGGTCAAAAAAAGTTGTAAGTACAGAAAAAAATTGAGAAATTTGAAAATAATTGTTTTTTTTATCCTCAAATAATTTTTACCTACTTGCAACAAAATTGAGAAATTTGAAAATAATTGATTTCTTTATCCTCAAATAATTTGTACCTACTTGCAACACAAAAAAAAATAATCACACAATATATCATGTGACTTTAGACGAACAAATGCGTGTACGTATCTCCGACATTAAACAAAAACAAGTAGATAATACGTGGTTCATACAGAGGCGGCGGTGGTCAGGTTGACTTGCAAAGAAGAATGCCTATTTTTCACCTGACTATGTATAGAAATGAAATAAATCTTAAAATTCAGCTAATTGAATTGTATATTAATTACTCTTATCACAATATTAAAATCAACGGAGGCAAAAAATATTTTTTAATATTTCTTTAGATATATTCTACGTCAAGGGTAAACTAATACGTTTACCCATGTTTTGAACGCATCTCAACTACCCTTTTTTATACACCGCGACGTTCCATTTTACACACTGCTACTTGACTTTATTCAACTCAGTTTCTGAGTTCTGTACATTATTTTACGTTTTATTTAATCAGTATGTATGTCTTTATTAGTCTTTGTATAATACAGATTAATTAAAAATGACATAATAATTGAATAAATTAATCATGCAGTAAGTAATTGAGTTCGCACGACTGAAACCTCAGAGTAATAACTAAAGCATAGGAAGGAGCGTGAAATTTCAGTATAGTTATACTGTTTATACTTATGACAAATTCAGTGTGAAAAACAAGATAAATAAAAGGGTTGCTTATGGCAAGGCTGTCCACTTTTTTTGTCTCGGTAGTGATGTGCCGTATTTTGCAGAGGTATCGATATAAATTTATTTTAGACAGGAAATTTACTTATTGAATTGAATGTACGTTAGTGTCATGTCATACATTCCATGGATGATAAAATCAAAGAATACACTGTTTGTTTAAAAACGCTCTGGTTCCAACAGGCTTTTACATGTTAATCCTTTTCTTCTTCTTGTCGTGTGAACTGCAAGATCTATCAACCAGACACTGATGTCAGTTTTTGTACCGCTTTCCAAGCTCCAATGTTAGTAACAACCATTAGTTCGCAGTTTATCGTTCCTTCCGAAGCATGAAACTATCTTAATTTCTTTTTACCGATTTCTAAAAAAAGGTTATCAATTCGATATGTAGGTATCTAATATTGTTGGAATTGCACTAAGTTGAGAGTAATTGTCTATTGCTTGATACGTTGTTATGTTTGGTTTTGGACAGGTTATTGTTGTGGTTGCAGTGGATATTAGTTTTTTGTAGGTATGGAGTTCACAATTCTAGGTAGTCCTTTAATATATTTTATGCTTATATTGGTTTCTCCATTTTCTTGACGGCCCTGTTACATTGTTCAGGTATTTTTGTTGGTTGGGTGTTTAGTCTAAGAATATTTTTGCATGTGTTGGGCTATTTCGCGGGATTCCAAGCTTATTCTGACGTGCCTATTTTTATCGGCATTGTATTTTCCGAGGCGCAGGCATTTAATGATGTTAGGGCATTTATTTTCGCCGTAAAGAGGTTTAAATAGTTTTTGTATTTGTTGTTTTTCGAGATATTCTTGATCTGCCTTATTTGTGTCCTCTAGTTCCAAAACACCCGCTATAATTATGTTTTTTTGTCGATCGTATCGTTCACGCATTTCGTGAAGTAGTTCTTCTTGTTTCGACGTGGATGTTGGTTCTGTTTTTAAGGAAGATATTTGGGATTCGTTGTGTAGTAGTTTTTGCTCGGATATGTCACTTTTACACGCTAGCTGAGATAAATCAGACTTTACTACTTGTTGCTCCGTTGCCAACTTGTTTGCACGTTGATTAATGCTCGATAAGTCCGTTTTAAGATCACTCAAGTCTTGTCGTATTTGTGACATATTGTCTGAGTTTTTGCAAATTTTTCTAAGGAAGCAAAGATATCCTTACGGAAATTGAATTGAAAAACATATCCGTGAATTGAGTATTAAAACCACCAGTTAGTTACCTTAGAATATATAACACTGGAGAAGCCTTACGAACACTTCCCCTCTGTAAAAGTACAAGAACAAATGTTCTAGTACATTCATAAAAACTACTTTCAAATCGATTCTAACGTACTTCGTAAATCGTCTTAAAGGCGCACGGAGCTCCGTGAAAATGCCTATTTGTGCTGTTAAATGGTGTAAAAAGCGTTCAAATACGTCAAATTTACATAAAGAACTGAATTTAAAATCCTAACCTCATAATACAATTCGATTTTTCATTCGATTCAACCATGATTCAATATAAAACGTCGCATGAATCGAGTATTTTCCTCACGTTGCTACTGTGACGTCACCGAGTCTCGCTACATCTCGTTTTTATGTTCGTAAAGATCAAAATACTTTTCTTTTGCATTACGAAAATATACGTCAAATCAGCAAAACTTACACGCACTTGACATGCGATTATGTCCTCTAATAAAAATGTTAACGAGACTACCGTAGTGTTGAGGTCATGTTTGAAACCAAAATTGACATGTCGATAATTTCCTAGTAAAAATTACTTAGTAATTATTTTTGTTTATTTGTTTTATTGTTCAATGTTTTATAATTATGTCCATTGAAGTGGTTGTATATAAAAATAAAAAATAAATTGAACTTGACCTAATTTTTTATTGAGATTACTTACTTATTACAAATTTAGTTACTTTTATTTATTGTGAAGTTATTTTATCTTCTTATTAAAATGTAACTATTTTATGCAACAACTGTTTTATTTCATGGATTCAAACAAAATTCCGAATGAATATCGATATCGATAAAATAAAAATTAATGGTACGGACTTCTCTTTCCGCTACCGCGTCCCCCGCAAAAAGTGACAGACAGTTTTGTTCGGAATATTGTGCTTATGGCTTCTCCAGTGTTATATACTCTAAGCCACATACAATAAAGTTTACTCATTCATAAGCAAATAAAATAATTCCATCCTTGGGAACAAAAACATGCTCATACCCGAACTATATATTGAAAATAATGAATTCATAACCGATACACTAATGACTATGACTCATAAACTATCTTAACATTTCTAATGCGTATCCAACTGATATTTCGCCAGTAGTTCATTCCATTAGTTAGTGTATCGGTTATGAAAACATCATTTTCAGTTGCTATTTTTGTTCTGGTTCTAACTGGATTGTTCTTTTTATTTTTCCATAATTTGACCAAGGAGACGATGACGATATATGTGGTATTTTTTTTAAATTTCGTTTTGCTATCCCAAGTCTCCGACACGTTATTGGTTTGGTGACTTGCTCCGAAGACACTGACAGTCTTAACAATATCATTCTTCAGCACCGTGATTTAACATATCCCATCCTTCCAAAAGTCGTTCACTTGGTAATGATGGCAATACTGAACACATTGACACATTTTTTTAGTTCAGAAATCATAAAATGACTTCTCCCGCTCTGGGCAGAGCGAGAGGGCGTGTCAGACTTTTACTGACTAAAACCCACCTATGTTCCTTCCTTTGCCTGTGTGCCGGGGCCACGATATCCCTTTCGGAGAAACCCGCAACCCCAGCAGGCATTGGTCCTTACGGACCCCGTTAGTTGGTGCTGACATCTCTTTGAGGCACGCGTGGAACACAACGCGCCGTCGACCCGGGCTTGGTCCTTATCGGACGGCGAGCTGCCCATTGCTCACCGTCCGAAAGCCCGCGCCTACGGAGGCCGGAAGTCGGCTCGTGACTAGGGGCGCGAGGGCATGCAGCTTGCATCTCCCTCGCGCGCTCCGCCTCCTCCTTCGCGATCATAACTGCTTCGCAGAAGGAGGTGACGGCCTCCCATGCACTCTTGCTCCGGGCCATGGCCTGAACCAGGGCCGGACGCGAGAGATCGCCGCCGCCGATCACCTCCGTGAGGACACGGCGGTGCCCCGCCCAAGCCGGGCAGACCTTCACCGTATGGTCCACCGTGTCCTCCTGGCGATCCACACAATGGTGACACCCGGGCGTTTCCTCCCGCTTTATCCTAAACAGGAACCTCCCGAAACAACCGTGTCCAGTGAGGACCTGCGTCAGGCGGAAGGTGAGGACGCCGTGACGCCTCTCTATCCACTCCTCAAAGAGGGAATTTATCGCCACAATTGTGGCGTGCCCACAGTGACACAACTTGAGGTTTATTTTTTGTAATACCGAATATCTTTTTGCCTATCCTCCACATAACTTGCTGCCAGTGATAATAGGACCCTATAATCTCAATGTCGGGAAAAATATTATGTATGTCGGAGACTTGGCATAGTAATATAAAATTTAAAAAAATATGCACAAACATAATGCGTCTCCTGAACGTTTTGGTCAAATTATCGAAGAATAAGCCAGTTAGAACCAGAACAAAAATAGCAATTGAAAATGATGTTTTCTTATCCGATACACTAACTAATGGAATGAATTACTGGGGAAATATCAGTTGGATACGCATTAGAAATGTTAAGATAGTTAATGAGTCATAGTCATTAGTGTATCGGTTATGAATTCATTATTTTCAATATAGTTCGGGTATGAGTATGTTTGTGATCCCAAGGATGGATTTATTTTATTTGCTTAAGAATGAGTAAACTTTATTGTATGTAACTGGTGGTTTTAATTTTCTATCGATGTTGTCAGAAGTTCGGGAACAAACCCTAATGCCATGGAACCACGGGTAATTAAAATTACCCATGGACCCGGTAAAGGGTCGACCCACCGGGACCACGGGTAACGAGTGTTTTAAAAAGTGTCCATAACTGAATTTTCAAACTCGTCAGATTTAGGGAAAGACTTTAATCAGATTTGCCTATTTTATTTATTATGGGTTAGGCCGCTGCACACCAGTACGAAAATCAAAGGCTCCGAAGATCACTTCATTTTTGGCCAAATTTAGACATCTAAAGTGGACTCCTGACAACGGGGCTCGTATCTGAAACTTAAATAAATTTTCTGTGTTCTCTCTTCATGCCGCACCTACTCAGATGCTCTCAACTTTCCGCCCTGCATATGCTTGCTCAAAAACCCTCTGGGCTTGCTCTACCTTATGTATGTATGGTGTTACTTCTATATATAATAAATTGCCTAAGGATATTAAAGAGATTCAGTCCTTTACTTTATACAAAAAAACCTTAAAGCACCACATCTTGAAAGATTTTAATTCAATTCAAATTTCAATTTCAATTCAATTTAATTCGATTTTAATTCAATTACATATTTATAAAGTCAGTGCTATTTCTTCTACAACATTAAATTATTACTTAAAATACATACCAAGGCATAAAATACATCTATGTACTAATCTATCTTAGCACTTTGAAGCACTACCTAACATATTAAAAAATATTCACAGTTTGATACTATTAACAATGTATAATTGCTATTGACTTGCCATCGAGAAACGATATATGTAATAGTATACCTACTTTTTCTTGTTACCCACTAAAAATGTTTTTTATACATCTACTACTTAATAGATCATTTACGAGTACCTATCGTTCTTCATAGGTTCATGTAATAGTAATAAAATTAACTTGTATTTCTCATGATAAGTGCATTGTATTCTTTTTGAGAAATAAATGTCTTAAACCGTATATTACTATATCTCTATTTGTTTTAGAATCCTCTAAAACTTGAGTGTATGTGGGGGACGATGCTGTGGTTCTACCTGCTCCAACCAGTGTGTGTTCCCGTCACATCACTATTACCTGTATTTATGCTGCCCCTCGGTGGTATAATGAATTCCATTAGGACTTGTAAATCTTACATGAACGTAAGCCGTTTTAATATTCATAGTAATTATCCTATTAGGTTCTATTAGGGCTAAATGTTATTGGGTTTTTCTATCTGGAATTGCTGAGTAGCAGCCCGGAGTCTGGATTTGTGCCCGGTTGATGGCAATAGGCTCGCCCCCTATTACATGGGACTTAAATATTATTGGCAAAATGTGGGTGTATTAGACCACTGAACTTACGGGGGAATACAGGTGTGGTGTTATGGTGATGAGTAATTATTACAATATTTAGCTATCTGTTATTTCCATTACCTGGACAATCGTCTTTCTGTAATTAATATTACAGAAACACCAAATTCTAGCCTAGATAAATAGTGCGACATCTGCGAGGAGTGAGCTCTCTCTGGGGTGTAGCTTGGGTTAGTACCCACCAATAGAGCAAAATATTATTCTCCGCAAAAAGTTACGATTTTCAATGTATATTTTTATCTAAAATATCGATCCATCTTACCTTGCATCAGATTTTTCACCAGCTTGTTATGAAACAATCCGTTTTAAGTAGTAGTAGCTCGTTTTTTTTTTTTTTTTGAGAAAATAACTTATGAATAAACAACACTTTAATTTACAGGAGTCTGTCATGCTGTTCATATTAACTGGATGGCTAATATTACTGCTCAATAATTCAGGCTTGGATAAACGCTTAGGTTTCTGGTTTATGCGTTCTAATGATGCTAGCCAGTATACTGCAAAAAAGTAAGTACGTTTAACGGTACATAGTACAAGTTGAGTCTACAAAGCTGCGTTATGAACAACTTGTTTCTGGGTATCCATATTTATAATTATTTACTTGTATTATTAGGAATAGAAACAAGGAGGAGGGATATTCAGAAACAACTTGTTCATAAACCACAAAGCGCCTGCAAAAACATTGTTAGCAATGATTCTGAGACGAAAAGACGTAAATCCATAGTAAAGTTTTATCCATTTATAAAATTTTATAATTATTTACTTGTATTATTCGGAATAGAAACAAGGAGGAGGGGTATCCAGAAACAACTTGTTCATAAGCCACAAAGCGCCTGCAAAAACATTGTTAGCAAATGATTCTGAGATGAAAAGACGTAAATAATTATGTACAGGCGTTTTAATGGCTTTTATTAATAACTTTTTATAGGAGCTTCTTAAAGTTGTGTAATACTCGTAGTAGATTATACAATAAGTGAAAAAAAATGAAATTTAATTCGAGGGACTAAGATCTAGATTTGAATCCTGAGCGGAGCGAGGGATACAAGGACCGAGATAAAAAGAAAAACACGAGTTGTGTACTCTACTTTTTACCACACTTTTGACTGCGAGAAAATAAATAGTAGTTTAGTATTTATATTTATCAGTTGTAGTATTTATATGACCGCCTCGTTGCTCTAGTGGTCGCAAGCGCTACTGCTGAGCATGAGGTCCTGGGTTCGATTCCCAGGTCAGGCAAAGTATTATTGGGTTTTTCCAACAGGAATTTCTCAATAGCAGCCCGGAGTCTGGAATTGTGCCCAGTTGATGGCAATAGGCTCACCCCCTATTTATTACATGGGACTTAAAAACATAACTGGCGAAATGTGGGTGAACTAAAGGTACACCTCTGACCAACCCTTCGGGGAAACAAGGCGTGATGTTATGTTATTTATATGTATCACATTTTGGCGTTAACAAATTTTATACCATAATTGCTGAGAACGAAATTATTTCGAAGACAGTGGTATTCAGTGTTTCATTTTCCAATGACATTAAATAATAAATAAATAAATAAAATAAATAAATAAAAATCTTTATTGCAGACCACATGATGAAATTTAAATTTAAATCAAAATTAAAACAACCACGATAACAGATTGAAAATAACGTAACAAAAGTTGGCGGTATATTTTATTTTAATTTATTTTATAGCTTCTAACTTCACTGGAGAAGCCATAAGCGCAATATTCCGAACAAAAAAGTCTGTCACTTTTTGCGGGGGACGGGGTAGCTACTGTCAAAAATAACAATAGCTGCTCGCCCGGATAGAGAAGTCCGTACCATATTTTTTTTTATCGATATCGATATTCACTCGGAATTTTGCTTGAACCCAAAAATAAAACAGCTGTTGCATAAAATAGTTAAATTTTAATAAGAAGAGAAAATAACTTCAATTAAATAAAAGTAACTAAATGTGTAATAAGTAAGTAATCTCAATAAAAAATTAGATCAAGTTCAGTTTTTTATTTTTTTATATACAAACACTTCAATGGACTTAAACAAATTATAAAACATTGAACAATAAAAAAAAATAAACAAAAATAATTACTAAATAATTTTTACTAGGAAATTATCGACATGTCAATTTTGGTTTCAAACATGACCTCAACACTACGGTAGTCTCGTTAACATTTTTACTAGAGGACATAATCGCATGTCAAGTGCGTGTAACTTTTGCTGATTTGACGTATATTTTCGTAATGCAAAAGAAAAGTATTTTGATCTTTACGAACATAAAAACGAGATGAAGCGAGACTCGGTGACGTCACAGAAGCAACGTGAGGAAAATACTCGATTCATGCTACGTTTTATATTGAATCATGGTTGAATCGAATGAAAAATCGAATTGTATTATGAGGTTAGGATTTTAAATTTCAATAAAAACATGACTAAATCTTAGAAAAAAAAAACTGCTTAGGGAAAGTTATTCAGTTCTTTAGGTAAATTTGACATATTTGAACGCTTTTTACACCATTTAACAGTACAAATAGGCATTTTCACGGAGCTCCGCGCGCCTTTAAAACCTTTCACGAAGTGCGTTGGAATCGATTTGAAAGTAGTTTTTATGAACGTACTAGAACATTTTGTTCTTGTACTTTTACAGAGGGGAAGTGTTCGTAAGGCTTCTCCAGTGTTATATACTCTAAGCTTCTAAGGAATTAGCTCCATCTAGCCAGCCAGTAGGTACTTTCAGTACGTTTCATTTATTTTTGTACATACACAGTTTGTATAGTTTGTGCTTGTTCCAAATTCAAAATGTTTTTATTCTCTTGTGATTAAAAGAGTTTTATTCACTGTTATCGATGAATAAAATGCCTTTTTTCGAGTGATAATGGTAAAATTGTATATTATGCAATTAGTGAATAAAAGACGGATTTAAAGCGAGGGGAATAGATGAATCACGAGCAAGTGAAGGATCCTAACGACTGAATCACGACCGTAGGGAGTGATTCAGTCAGGAAGTGTTAGAATCCTGAGTGACCCGACTATAAGTCCCCACGTCAGTAATTTCTCATTCGTGTGTCCGCCCACCACGTGATTAGATGGTCAATCAGGACGTGTGGTTGTTTAGGGGGCTTATTATTATTTCTTTTATTTCATTTATATACATATAATTTACATTTTTAAATATTTTTATAGAAAACAAAAGCATGTATAAATATAAAAAATAGTAGCCCACCGGCATCGGGGATGGGTCCAAGCTACCGGTGGTCAGGGCTCCTGAGAGAAGTCTCTCAGGAATCTCCTAACGGTACGCGCCGTGTCCAGAACTACCGCTTTCTGGATCAAGCCCTTGATCCAGCTGCCTAACGAGAGCCTCCTCAGGTGTTGGTCGAGGCTCTTGACTATTATGCCATTGGCTGTCACGACTATCGGCACAATGACTGCTGTATCCACATCCCACATGTCGACAACCTCGCGAGCCAGGTCAAGATAATTTGCTTATCGTTTTCAGCTTTCACGAGGTTCTCGTCATGCGGGACCGCTATATCAATAATCATTGTGCGACGCTCTAATCGATCTATCACCACTATGTCAATTGGCAACAATAGTCTGGCTTATTGGCAACTATATTAGGGGGCTTATTATTATTATGTCGTTTATTTATATTATATAAAATGACATTTTAATATTTTTTACATTAAAAAGATACATAAAAATGAGGTCCGCCGGTGTCGGGAGTAGGGTCCAAGCTACCGGTGGTTACGAATGCAGAGACAGGAACCTCCTCACAAAGCGAGCCGTATCGAGGAGTACTGCCTTCTGAATCAGGCCCTTGATCCAACCGCCTAACGAGAGCCTTGAGAGATGTTGGTCGAGGCTTTCGGCCATCAGGCCATTGGCCGTTACGACAATCGGCACAATGATAGCCGAGCTCACATTCCACATGTCAACAACCTCGTGTGATAGTCGAGATATTTTATTTGTTTCTCTTTCTCAGCTTTCACGAGGTTGTCGTCATGCGGAATGGTAACATCGACTATCATTGCGCGGCGCGCTGATCTGTCTTATATCTGATCATCACTATATCAGGCATATTGGCTACAATAGTCCTGTCAGTAATGATAGACCGATCCCGGTACAACGTGACATGGTCATTTTCGAGAACTGGGTCGGGCAGATACTTAGAATACATACGGTACCTCAGAGTCAACAAGTTTATATTTCAAAGCAAATAGCAAATAATCATGGCCACTTGGTTATGTAAGTACTCGCCGTTAGCCAGACGCGAACAACCAGAGATAATATTATATCTGATGGACTCACCCGGACGATGGCATGCCCAACACACGTCAATCATCCCGTCCTTCATAATATGTCTCCGGCGGTTATTCGTCAAGATAACTTCGTCCATAATTGCACAGACAAAACCTTCAGTTTCCCCGAAAAGGTCACCGAAACGTAGCTTCTGTCCAGGGCGTCGAGTTCGGTCTGAAAAAAGTGTGATACAGTCTGTTACAATAAATATATTTTTTCAATTTACGGTTAATCAGAAAGAGAGTAACAATAAACAGAATTGAATCTGGCGTCCTAGCTAGGTTACATTGTAACCTGTATTAAGGATCGCCAGTCCGAGTTAACAAGAGCACAAATAATTTTTAATAGATACTGCTTAAGACTTTAAGGTGCAAACGTATGTTAACTTATATTTACTTACTAAAGTGTTAGTATGTTGTGTGTTCTGTGATGTAGATGTGGTGTGCGTGTGTTTTGTGATGTACGCGTGGTGTGTGAATGTGTGTAAACGGAAGGGAAAGAGGTTGAGTTTAGATACAGAGTGTTAAAGAAGTCACTACGATTTTAAGGTAAGCAGAAGTTCAGTGTCGTCGTAGTTTAAACTGGTTAGAAAGCGTGTATCCGTCTTTCACACATTTCGTAAGAGGATTGATGTAAAGGGATGGTTTTGTTTATTCCGTTTTTTTTTTGTTTTTTTTTATTAAATAAAATATTACTTGTAACCTCGTAACATCATTTTTACATTTAATTTGACACTATTTCGTATTACTTATACTATCATTAAACAGCATTTACAAAGTTTTAAACAACGTAAAAGCAGACATTAAAACTACAAACGAATAAATCCAATAATAATAACGGTACATCACTAATCTCGTGTGATACTCCCTGGCCGCACCACAGTGGGAAAAAAAAAAAAACATGTTTCTAGATTAATTGCACCATTTATGTACAGTATGTACTATAAGGTACGTGTAATGAAAAATAATTGTACCGGTAAACTGCCCTAACTTTGCCTGGCATCCTATGTTTGCCTATAATGAAAAAGATCTATTAACTTGTTCATTTTACTTGTATGGCAATCGAAACTTAAAGCTCTCTATGAAAACTCAAAGTTTCGATTGCCATACAAGTAACATGAAAAAGATATTACATATTTTTCATTATAGGCAAACTTAGGACGCCAGGCGAAGTTAGGGCAGTTGACGGTACCTCAACAAATATTGAAATATGAATATAATGAAGTTTTGGTGGCGCGGCCAGAGAGTATGTAGGGCCGCGCCACCAAGAGTTATTAGGCGTACCCGGACATGGTATATACTAAATAATTATACCGGAATTGTTCTTTTCCGTACGCTATAGAGAGACTCGAAAATTTTATTACTTTAGAAATTATAGCCACGCGTTGGCCTCCTCCCTGGCCGCGCCACGAAGAGTTATTAGGCGTACCCGGATATGGTATACCTATACTAAATAATTGTACCGGAATTGTTCTTTTCCGTACGCTATAAAGAGATTCGAAAATTGTATTACTTTAGAAATTATAGCCAGAGTTATTGGGCGTACCCGGACGTAGTATACACAAAATAATTGTACGCAGTACTACCCAAAAACGTAATAATATTATTTCTTAAGAGAAAACATAAAATTAAGATTAATCGCATCAGCGGACTTGCTGATCTTTGTACTTAGTATATTATGTGGCCTTCAAATTAGAAGTACAGGGAATTATCTCGGTGAGATGGTTGTATAGAAGTGCTAGAAATATGCAACACAATACGAATCTAGATGCATAACAAGAATAATTGACCTTCAAGAAGGAGATAAGAAGTTGGTAGGTACCTACTTTTTATTAGGTACGGTCAGCAACGAAAGTCGTTAACACTGCTACTTTTATATGACATCTAAAATTAGAGAAAAGGGTGCCGCAGCAGCGGCGGGTGAGCGCTACTTCCAAGTTTGGTGAAGTTCCTAGTCGTATTTAGTATTTTTAGGACTGAATTTCATAAAACTCTGATAACTTAAGTTAAGTTTAAACTTTCCTTAAAATCACTGTTTTCACTCGTTTTATTCATTTCTGTTTCAAACGCCATGACTGTTTTTATGACAAGTAGCTCTGCTCTCTCTGCTCTCTCCCTCTCTCTCTCTCTAATTTGTGCGTATTTGTGCATTAATTAGATTTTCAAAAATATTTACCGTTTTAAAGTAATCAAGCTTTTACTAAAACACTTTTTTTATGTGTTTTCGGAAATTAAAAACTACTGAAATACGTTTATTCTACGGGCGCACAATCATTGGTTTCCCATAAACAAGATTCTGCAAAACGTTACTCCAGCAGGAAATTAAATATCTCGAAAACCTTAAGACGCACAAATTTCATTTTAGGCGCACATTTATGCACAAATATTAGCTATCCGCCCATGTACTTTATTTCTCTATGTGGTCATTTGTTTAAAGTTTTCTTGCTGTAATAAAAATTCCTTGCTGGAAAAACGTTACTCCAGCAGAATTAGTTTTTCCGTTGTTTTTCCAAAACGCGAGCATGCACACATTTTTATTTGGCGAACATTTATAGCATATAATGCTCTAAATATTCGTTAAACTTAATTAATTCTAGAAGAGATTTTCCTGCTAGGGTAACGCACACAATCCCACCTTGTGTGCAGCTATGAACTTTGCTCACTTGTATCAAAACGTACATTTTTATTTTTAGGATGGTTTTCAAATGTAGTACTGCGGCGTTCTTTCTTTCGATGTTTAGTAATCGGCTAATAGTGACAAATAACCTCGTACAGGTTATAACTAATTCATACGGAAAAATCGCCGTAAGTACATTATTATTATGTATATAAAATCGACGTGATCTCGGTTTAAAAATGGAAATAATAATTTCCATTTTGATACACAGATCACGTCGAGTTTATACTCGTACTATACCGGTCAACTGCCCTAACTTCGCCTGGCATCCAATGTTTGCCTATAATGAAAAAGATGTATTAACTTGTTCATTTTACTTGTATGGCAATTGAAACTTAAAGCTCTCTATGAAAACTCAAAGTTTCGATTGCCATACAAGTAACATGAAAAAGATATTACATATTTTTCATTATAGGCAAACTTAGGACGCCAGGCGAAGTTAGGGCAGTTGACGGTAAGCGTAAGTATAATTACAATTTATTATAGTTTAAGGCTCATCGCCCATTATAACAGCACCACTCCAGCCTAATAACGCCCCGGCATTGCCTGGAAAAATGTAGTCACCAATGCGCCGTAAGCAAGGCGACCACTAGTCGTCAGCGCACCGTCAGCAAGGCGACCGTTCGCTACCGGTACGCCACCGGTGAGGTGACAGCTTGTTGTTCATTCACATTGCGAGCCGTCACCGCATGGCCGGCGAGGCACACCGCGTGGACGGCAAAGCATTACCGCGTGGACGGCGAGGAGTCACCCGAGGCGCCGGGGAGCGGGCTCCTCGCTTGAAGCGTGCTGTCACGTCAGCGTGACGTGTGACGGCTCGCGGGCCGAGCCGTCCACTATTCTATATAGCCATCGTAAAATAGACTTTAATGCATTTTTCGTAAAATCCTAACTTGATTGACAAGTTATTTGCCGTGTCGGAGCCATGCTGGTATAATAAGCGATGTCCTTTAGGGTGTCTGACAGGAGGTTGCAACCGTACTAGTCGACTAGACGTAGACTATGGATGACGTGATTTCTAATATTATTCCAAATAAAATACATAAAAACTGAGCTTTATACTTTAACGTACGTAACGTGTAGCCATAAAAGTAGTTCACTCAATGTCGGTCATATCAGTCAATTTGGTGGAGCCTTGGGGGTTTGCACGGATAGTTACAACTTAATATACGAGTACTAACTTGGTCTCGATTCCTTACAAATAATTTAATTTTATATTTTGGGGTCGTTAGGGTTGAATGTACGAAAAATTAAAAAAATTGGGGAATTTGGAACTTGGGGAGATAGGACATAGACCTCCCCCAAGCACCGTCACTTCAAACGGTTCTATGCTTCCCGCATCTGCTGCCCAATGCCACTTAAGTTTGGCAATTCTTCAAGAAATAAATGTATAATTTATTTATTTAAACTTTTCACACTCAAAAAAGTATAAAGGCCGACTTAATGCCTATTAATTAAAACAAAAAAATGCCTATTAAAGGCTTGTGCAGACCAGCGCGATTTGTCGCGCGACGCGACACGAACAATACAATTTCTAAGAAAACTTCACAGTATAACAATAACCGGTGTCGCGTCGCGCGACAAGTCGCGCTGGTCTGCACAAGCCTTAATGCTTAAATCTATTTCTTGTCAATTTTACTAATCAATGTTTTCTGGATCTAAACAAACTAATTTTAAAAAACCAGCCTGAATCTTCCGTCGGTTTTTAATGTGTGTGGCGTGTGATGCTTACTGTCAATAGCGTAGACGAGGTTTAAGTGTTTCCGAATGGAAATCCGGTACGGCTACTGCTGAATATTTTTCCCCGTTTTATTATAAATACTTTTCATCAGTTTAGGCATTAATTTACTTGATATTACTGCAAGATAATAACGTAGTTCCTGTCTACCCCCATGAAGAAAAAGCCATGAGTGTCACACCGTGCTCTCACATATACCTATTTAAACGATAGTTTTGACAGTGTAGATATGAATCGATCTTTTTGGGTTTCAGAATTCTGGAAACAAAGCCGATGCTTCTGGCGTCATTGCTAAGCGTGATGTAGTTAATAATGCAATACAAACCTCTGCAGGAATTGGTACGTAATATTGAGAATCAATTTAAAAAATGTTTTATAGACGTTTAACAAAGCAAGGACTCATAGCACACAAGTATAGTGTAAAGTTCAAAAATCGTTAATTTGTAGATTTTCGGCATTTTTTTTTTTAAATTACAAACTTACTTTTTGAGAATTGACCGTGACTTTTAAACTACAATGTTAAGTTTGTTTTAGAGAATAAATCATCCCAACTACGGAACCCTTCATTGTGTGTGGTATACTTCTTTCGTTCTTTTCATAATAATATAATAACCTAAAAATAAATAATTATTAATAATAATTGTGATTTACAGGTGGTACTGCAATTATCCATTCTTCAATCGTGACTTTGCTCTTTCGGGGAAGTTTTCAAGAGTACGTATATTGTAAAAACTGTCGTCAGTATTACGTAGTGCCTTTTCATACGTTCCCGTAGCGCCGGGTAGCCGGTGCCTGGTACCCGGTGCCTGGTACCCGGTGGCAATATCTACGCGGTCAAAATGTATGTGTTTTTTTAATAACCAACGAAAAATTTCAACGCTGTGGATTTCAGAATCATGTACTGAATCCATTGTAACAGGCTTCACGTCGATGTCCCTGCCACCCTGTATATGTATTATAAATTGTAAGAGAGCCCTAACCATATAAAATATAAACGCTGACGCCTCATAAGCGTCATGTAACGTTTCCCACCACTTCCCACAGTTGTTTTTTTTCATGACATATTAGTTTAAGTTAGTCATACTTTGAACTTTGTGGCGGACACATTAAAATCGTTGAAAAACCTACAAAGGACATCATTCATTTCGTACCCAAAAACTAAAGTGCCAGAAAAAAAAAATGCTGAAAATGCTGAAAAATTTTGAATAAAAATGCGGGTAGAATAAAGTATGATAATAATTTAAAAAATAACGAGAAAAAGATTGAGGGAATTGTTATTATTATACAATATCAGGTAGCTAGACCGATGGAAAATCCGTTCTTCAGAATAGAATAGAATAGACTATTCTTCATTATGTACACCATAAAAAAATACAGATAAAAATGTAGACATTTTACATAGGGTGACACAATGGGCGGTCTTATCGCTAAAAGTGATCTTTTACAGACAACCTTTGGGTGGATTAAAGGGAGAAGGAGAGACAAATACTGCAGGTAGTCAGTGGTGTACCATTTACATACACAATAAATGCATACATTCATAAAGCATACACTTATCTATCTATCTATATATATATTTATATATGTATATTATTGTATATAAATACAATAATATACATGAAACAAGATCATGGAACTATATGTAATGATGATAATAAGGAGAGAGGAAGTGTTTTTTTACCAGAATTTTAAAAGTGGACTTGCTTGTGTGGCTTCAGCCCCACAGAAGCTATTTGATTCCGTCATACTCGAGGGTAAACGCCACAGACAGATACAGGCGGACAAAGGTGTGGTAAAACTCTTCTTTAAAAAGGGCAACAATACACCCTACTTAAGAATTATAGGCTCATATCACTTCTGAGCCATGTCTATAAGCTGTTTTCAAGAGTCATCACGAACCATCTCGCGCGCAGGTTTGTCGATTTCCAGCCTCCTGAATGAGCCGGATTCCGTAAAGGCTTTAGCACAGTAGGCCACATACATACGCTGCAGCAGGTTATACAGAAGACCGAAGAGTATAACCAGCCTCTCTGCTTAGTGTTTGTGGACTACGAGAAAACCTTCGATTCGATCGGAACATGGGCTGTATTGCAGTCTCTTCAACGGTGCCAGATTCACAATCTGAAAATTGAGGTGCTGCAGTGTCTTTAGGAAAACACTTATACTATGTCGGTCCTACTCCAGGACTAGACCTCGAAACCTATGCTTCTGCAGCGAGGTGAGGTGAGACAGGGAAAAAGTTTTCTCTCCGAAACTGTTCACCGCTGCATTGGAGGATGTCTTCAAGGTTCTGGACTGGAAAGGGGTAGGCATGAACTTCAATGGAAACTATGTCACTTACCTTCAGTTAGCCAACGATATAGTAGCCATGCCTAATATATGGGACGACCTCAGTACAATGCTCGATGACCTCAGTAGAGCTTCCGAAAGAGAAGGTCTTAAAATGAACTAAAATTAACATGGAGAAAAGTAAGTTCATGTGCCCATGTAACACCCACTTCATGATGATCGGAGACTACACTCGCAGTTGTGGGAGACTACTTTTATCTAGGACAAACGATCCAGTTAGGTTAGGTAGGTCCAATTTCGAGAAAGAGGTCGTCAATCATCGAATCCGACACGGCTGGGCAGTGTTCGGGAAGCTACGCAATATCTTCTCGTCTCACATACCGCAGTCGTGACCAGTGCGAGTTGCCAGTGATGACCTATGGAGGGTCGCTCACAATGGGTCTCATTAGAAGGCTGAAAGTCGCCCAAAGTGCAATGGAGAGGGCTAGGCTTGGAGTTTCCCTGACGACGTGATCGAATCAGAAATGAAGAGATCGGCAGGAGAACAAAGATAACCGACATAACCCGAAGAAAGTGCATACCGGAAGACGAAACGTTGGAACGCCTCTCACGAAATGGAGATTCCTGCGCTAGACCGCAGGAATCCGCTGGATGCGGGAATCACAGAACCGGTCGAAGTGGCAATGTTTGGGGGAGGCCTATGTCCAACATTGGAAGTCTTCCGGCTGAAATGATGATGATCAAGACCTTAGTCAGGTTGTTTCTCGCTTTAAACATTAGTGTAATGTTCGAAACATTTTAACACAATTGATTTATAGTATTTTCAAACTTAAATAGCAGCGGAAGGGTTAATTGTACATTCTCATTGTAACAGTAAAAAAAATTGAGGGTGTTATTTCCCATAAGAAAACCGTATTTTTATTTTCTGGCTTTAGTTTTTGGGTACAAAATGTTCGAAACTTAATGATGTCCTTGTTCTTTCAATCATTCTTTAAAGTGACTTTGAACCTGCCCTATAATGTGTATCCTTAGTAAGGATAACGTTTTTATAGCCCCTACTGGCATAGTGTGTAGGGGCTATAAAAACGTTTTTCAATTTTTTTACTGCTACTAAATAATTATTAGTTTTTCGATTCACGGGTTTGGCCCTGAATCCTTACGCAGATTACAATAAGCAGAGCAAAAAAACCTAACTAAATTGCATCCAAAATCAGGTTTTTTTTTATTCGTGTTTAATTTTTAGACATTTTAGAGGTAAAATTAAAACATGAAATTGCTACTGTACGATAGATGACAGCGTGCGGAGAACAGCTATCTTATCAAACATTTAATTTTACACCTGAAATTATGACTGTGTTTCATATTCCTAAATCCACATTCCGTAATTTTTGATACACTGTTTTATTATTCGCAGGTTAGCAAAGGCAACCTACGAGTACGCAGATATATTTAACTACCTACAATATTCGGCGTTTGCGTTGCCTGTTGCTTTTGTTATGTTTATTATTAATTTAATTTACCACATGCTACTAGTTTCCTCGTAAGTAAAATAGTAATATTAATTAGACATAACCATATTATTATTTATTTATTTATTTATTATTTATTATTTGATAGGTACACCAACGACCTATTCACTAGAACATTAACATAATAGAAAATAACATAAGCATTGATTTATGGTGAATTAGTCACTTACAGGCGTACACAGCACTTACATAAAAAATAGCTTATAAATACACGTTTTAAAAAGATTTTATACGGATAGAAAAATTTAATTGAAACAATGAACAAAACATTAAGTTAAAAACAAAATCATAATCGTAATTAAAATAAAATATATCAAGAATTACAATCAAAATTATCAATAGAACAAAATGAAAACATTGAAATAAAAAATAAAAATTTATGCAGCAAAATTGCTATTCAAAATGGTAGAACGCGATAACGAGTGCATTATATATTAAAAATTAAATAAGTAGTAAAAAATAAAAAGTAAAAAGTAAATAGTAAAAAGTAAAAAGTAGATTATGTATGACATTATGATTCGTCGTTATGTTTTTTGCGAAATTGGGTAAAGGAGTCTGTAAATATATCAATATTGTTGCAGACATCTATTTTATTATAATTAGCCATTAATCGATTCAAGGGGGCATTGAGACCAAGGTTGGTTCTTGATGAGGACGGTACAAAGGTATTTATTTTGCGTAGAGATCTAGTTACGGTACGCCTAGGTACAGCTATATTAATTTTTGATAATAACTCGGGTACATCCGCCAGGTTATGAATGATTTTGTATAACAAGAGCTGATCAGAAGTGCTTCTACGTTGTTCAAGTGGTAACATATTGAAGTGATTAAGCCTTTGGGAATAATTAGCGTCATGAGGGCAACTAGGGCATCTAAAGCGTAAGTACCTGGTGAAGGCCTTCTGTATACGTTCTATCCTGTTAATATGAACACTATATGTGGGATTCCAAACAGGAGATGCGTAGTCTAGTATGCTTCTGACAAGGGTGTAGTAAAGCACTTTTAGTGTCGATATGGACCGAAACTCCGAACAAGTTCTCCTCACAAAACCCGAAATTTTTGACGCTTTGGCTACAATTCCGTCAATATGATTGATGAAAGTTAGCTTGCTGTCGAGTTGGACACCCAAATCACGGATGGTATCAACCTTTTGCAGAGGCATTCCATTCAACGCATAAGATGATGATCGTACTTGTTTGTTTCGCGTAAAAATCATGTGATAGCATTTACTTGAATTGAGAGTCATCATATTAAGTTGACACCATTCTTGCACCGCATCTAAGTCTTCTTGAAGAAGAAGAATGTCGCAGTCTGTTTTAATTTCCCTGTAAAGTTTCAAATCGTCTGCAAACATTGAACATTTGCAGTGCCGTATTGAATGAACAATGTCATTGACGAAAATCAAGAAAAGAATCGGTCCCAGGTGCGATCCCTGTGGTACTCCGGAGGTGGAAAGATAAAACGGTGACTCGTAACCCCTAATAACCACCTTCTGTTTTCGCTCAAATAGGTATGAGGTAAACCACATGAGAAGTTGGCCGGATATGCCAAACTGTTCGAGCTTTGTGATAAGTATCTTGTGGTTAACCTTGTCAAAGGCACTGCTGAAATCTGTATAGATGGAGTCAACCTGTGTACGAGAGTCCAGAGACTTGCTAATGTCATTAACATAATGTACCAAATTAGTGGTAGTGGATTTGCGAGCACAGAAACCATGCTGTTGGGGAGCCAACTGCGCTCTTATGTGCGAAGTCAATATGGGACAAGCAAGCGCCTCAAACAGCTTCGCAAAAACGGAAAGAAGCGATATGGGACGATAGTTTGAAGAATCGTCGACTTCTCCCTTCTTAAAAATGGGCACAACGTTAGCAACTTTCCATTGCGAGGGGAACGTAGACGATTTAATTGACTCGTTAAAAATCAACTTAAGTGGAAGAGACAGGTTAGCTGCACATTTCTTGACAAATAATGGGGGCAGGCCATCAGGTCCTGGACCCTTGCAAGCGTCAAGTTTCTTTAACTCCTTAAACACGTCTCTCTCAGTAAAAGTCATTCCACATAAAGCGGATTGAAAGTAATTAAGCGAGCTAGTACTGGGAGCATTCGGGCTAACGGATGGTATGAAGGTTGTAGAAAAGTGTGTGGCAAATTGTTTGCTTATTTCTTCACCAGATGTTGCAAGATTCGGTCCCAAATGCATAGTGGAAGGAATGTCGCTAGACCTAGATTTTTTTGCCTTCACAAAGGACCAGAAGAGTTTTGGGTTTTGTGCGATATTTTTTTCCGTGTTCATAACGTATGTCTTATAGCAGTCCTTAATCATTATTCTTGCGCGGTCGCCTAGGATTTTATATTCATAATTATCTCTAGGATTTTTATATTTTTTATAGCGCGATCTAACTCTTTCCTTTTCGTTTAGTAATCTAATAAGGGACCTAGAAAACCAAAATGGAAATTTGACATTAGGTACTTTGGTGAGAGGGACACACTCATTTATAATACAACGAATATGTTCGTACAGCACATGCACCATAGCATCGACCTCAGACAGTACAGAAAATATTTTCAACCAATCTATATCTTTTAGTTTCAAATTAATCAACGCATAGTTAGCACGTTTGAAATTCGGTCTTGAGATGTTGTTGTTTATTAACGGAGCTGGTGAAATATTGCCGACAGTGATCATAATGGGTGGGTGATATAGATCTACTTTAGACATGGGATCATTGCACTCGCTAACACTTCCTCCGTAAAAGTTAGAAAAAATTAGGTCTAAGGTTTTATTGTAACAATTTTTAACAGTATTTAGTTGCAACATATTATTTTCTGACATAAAATCTATTAAAGAGTGGCCTAACCTGTTGGCATAGTTAGTTGGAGTTGTACATGGAGAGTAACCAAGAGTATTGTCTACGTCCCAACTGATAAAACTGAGATTGAAGTCTCCTGCTATAATCGTATCTTCTCCTGTAGACTCCATCAATGAAGATACTCTGTCTAATAACGAATCCAGTAAGACTTGTTGTACGGGTGGTGGGAGGTAAACGGCGCAGATATTTAAATTACGGTGCCTTTTTCCCTTGGTGATTTTAAGTCTTACCCATAGATCTTCAATTTCCGATTCCCATTTTGGCATACGTATGGAATCAATAAGCTTAGACACTGCGATCAGAACACCTGTACAATATTCGGCGTTTGCGTTGCCTGTTGCTTTTGTTATGTTTATTATTAATTTAATTTACCACATGCTACTAGTTTCCTCGTAAGTAAAATAGTAATATTAATTAGACATAACCATATTATTATCGTGAGGTTGGGTAAATCATGCACGTTCGTCGGTCGTCTAGCGGGACCTTTGATGCTCGGATTAATTTAGGTCAAGATGAATATATTATCAATAAATTAGAATGAAATATAAGGGTCAGCGCAGACTGAGCAGCAAAATAAAACTCTCTAGCATAACATTCGTTGATGTACCTTTTGGTTGCCTACAAATATTTTATGAAGAATCTTTTCAGAATCACGTAACCTAAGTATCTTTTGCGCAAGTATCCATTCACGCAAGTGTCTTTCGTGAAAGTGTCCATTTGCGCAAAGGTGTACCTGAGAGCCTAGACAAAGGGATATTCTATCAGCGATAACGATGCTGGAAAAGTCAAAAATATATGGGATTGACTTAAGCTACCGAAAATTACAATTTTGTTGAAAGTCGTTGTAAAAATACGAAACGATTTAAAAATGATTGCCACTTGTATAGGCCCCCTCTGATCCATCCATAACTAGGCACGATATTTTTTTTAATTTTTATTATAGACAGATGTTAATTATTAGAAAAGATTAAGTCACTATCAAACAATTTCGTTGACGTATTGCGGTCCCGTGCCTTATTTTTAAAAATTATATTTTGCTTATTTGTTTATTGTGATATATTAAAAATGTACATTGATTTTGTCATTTTACTACAACAAAAAAAAAAATCGCGCCTTTTAAAAAATGTCAAAAAATTTAACTGTCTCAGCAACGTGGTTCAGTTTTTTTTTTATTGTTTGTATGACTGCCTAAAATCTGTTTTAAGCGTTGTGTTAAAAATGTCACCTTTCACTTATGATTAAATAATTAATGTATACAAAATATTGTGAAAACATTTTGAAAGAGTAACGGTGGAGTTTCTTGCCCATTCTTTTCCATACGAAAACAACCTTTTGGAAGGGGTGACTAGAATCAATTCCATTTTATGTAATTTTTGACGTTCAAAAGTGCCTTTTATGTACCTAATTGAAATAAATAATTGTACTTCTGAGTGTCAGAATGAAATACGGAAAAATGGTGATCAGTGTGTGTAAATGTGATTTAACCCGGCTAAGCGGTGATAAAATAAGCTTATTTTATTTTACAAATGATCGCCTGGGAGACGTATTTTGTTAATAAATAGTTTTTTTTATAATACAATTTTACTGAAGAATCTTTAAACTTAAATATAAGGCAAACATTGTGCCTTTCTTAAATCCAAAATGTCCTACATATGTTCAGCCATAAATTACCATATAATACTAATCACCTACCAGGTGATCGTATTCGCAAAGTCAGTATCTCGGTAACTGTGAAAGCTAGCCGGGTGCGGGATTGCCCTCTAACGCGTTGGAAGTTACCCATTTTTTTTTTTTTGGGTGGGAAATCATCAAATGAATCCTCCCGCTCTAGGCGGAGCGAGAGGGAGTGTCAGACTTTTACTGACTAAAACCCACCCGTGTTCCTTCCGTTGCCTGTGTGCTGGGGCCGCGATATCCCTTTCAGACAAACCCGCAACGTTGGAAGTTAGAGTTGGCAAGAACGTACAACCCGTTGTATCCCGACAAAAAGTTCAAATTTCATTTTAAACAAAACATACAGGCTGAGAAATACGATGATTAGTCTCAGGCGATGATTAGTCCTGTAGGGTTAGGGTCTTCCGAAGGCGACCGTAACCGCAAACCGCAGCGGCAACGCCGTCTTTTCGCAAACCGCAGCGATACGACTGGGGTCGAATTCTGCAAACGCAAATTGTTTCAGCCGATCCTTGACACCGTATATTTTTAGATTTTGTAGATTTTGGTAATCTCCAAATTGAAAGGCGTCATTTTGATTTTCCGATGACGTGCCACTGACACTCCGCACAGGTCGTAATCTGCGGGTTAATTGCGTAGCACACAGTAGCAATGGCTTTCATTTAGACAGTTCACAACATTCATTCCGTTATTTACGTGTTGAGCAGACAAAATTTTCGAACATAAGAAGCAATGGATTAGCAATATACTTCAAAAACATTCAAATGGTGATTGAGAGTGTTGTTACGCAATTAAGGTGCTGTTATTAATTTGAAATTTCATTTGACCACTTAACACGCCATTATGAATTTAGTAAATTACCAACTTTTAGGTATCACAATAATAATATCGTTGTCGTTTTGACCAATCATTAAAAAAATAGTAGACTTGGCCCCCGGGTTTCTATGTAACTATTATGAAGACTTTAACAGACTATAAAAGCTGTCTATGAAAGCGTTTACATAGAAACCACATAAGTGTCGCAGCGGTTTGTCATTGCGATTGGACGGCGATGCCACCGCTGTTTGCAGTCCCGCTGTCTGGCGTGCTCCATTGAATTTTTACATCATAAAAAGGCGCCAGTTAACACGCAAAGCACACTAGTCTAATTATGCTTCGGGCCTAAATCTTACAAAATATATTCTTAAAGGGTTTCCTCGGATACGTCTGCAGTTCAACACGCAGAAATTAAGAAGATGATTGCGAAAGAGAGTGCCGGAATGCCACCCAGTGTCACTCTACATGAAATGGTAAGGTATACAAGTTTAATGATGGGTTTTTTAAGGACGTAAAACTGTCTGTCTGTCTGTCACAGCCAATTTGCTCCGAATCTAATGGACCGATTTAGTTGAAATTTGGTACACATATGTATTTATGTAACCCAAACACGGAGGTGTAACGTAAATAAATGAGTTTTGAATTTTGGGGTTACTTTTGGGGGCCAAATTAGAAAATAAAAATAAAAAGTTTTGCAAACTGAACCGTGTGACATATCAAATGAAAGGACTTGTTGCGAGGATCTCGAATATTTTATTTTTTTATAATTTTTATATAAATACTTTTAAAGATATTTAAGAAAATTTATGAAAATTAACTATTCCCCCCCATAACTCCGAAACTATTGAGCCAAAAATTTAAAAAAAAATGCAGAGAGGTTCTTTACTCATAGATTACAGGAACACCTATAAGAAGTCTATGGTCTGAAAATAACATAGTAAATCTCTCAATATTTTTGTTGTAATGTTAAGTTTGTTCTTGGGAATAA
This sequence comes from Agrochola macilenta, assembly GCA_916701695.1. Lineage (NCBI taxonomy): Eukaryota > Metazoa > Arthropoda > Insecta > Lepidoptera > Noctuidae > Agrochola > Agrochola macilenta. Next base: position 14,173,053 of record OU753557.1, read on the forward strand.
GGACGCGTTTGCAAAATTGATAGGTATTGAATCGAACTACTACGTTACATTGATACGGGCCAGCTACGGGAATAGTGGTCAAGTGAACTAATTTTGTTACTTTGTGTTTTTTTTTTCTTATATCTTTATAATACGAGTACATTGGTAAAGTACAGTGTATTGTGTAACTTTCAAAACTGAATTGTTGATTTAGATGCCGAGATAATAAGGCATTTGGGAAAAACTCTCGTAAAATAATTCGTACCTGTAGACATAACTTTAAGTTAGGTCTAATTGTTTCCTCCTAGAATTGATTGACCCAAGACAGGCGAGAAATTTGGAGCTAAGAGCACATTCGTCACATACTCACACAAATATTTTGGTATCATCATAACTAACAAAACGAGCCCAAACTTGGCACACCTAGTTCTACTCGTCGAGGAGTTCCAGTAGCAGTCACCGAAGTACACCTCCAGGTCACTCCAAGTCCCAGTCGAATAGGCATTTATAAACTGTAAAAATCTGTGAGGATAAAGTTATAATGGCAATTAAAATCTGTGAATACCAAATTATCTTACCATAGCAAGTATCAAATTTGGTTTATCAAATATTTAGTATTTGTACAGCGATCTTTTTCCACACGAGCCGCTGCAAACACGCAAAACACAGGGTCCACTCATGACAGCGGCCAAGGGCGGACTGAGGTTTCTTTCGAAATATTTGTTAAATGAATCAAAACAGACCAAAAATAAAATAACCCTTAATGCAATCGATTAAGATTCATCCGTAATAGCAAAATATTTGAAAAAGTTAGTTTCGGTTTTTATTTTGTTTTGCGGCTATTTGTGACATTTTAAAACATTTTTTTCCAAAGGTTTACAATTGAATTCGTCTGCCTACTAATAGTATTTCTAGAAATCTTTAAATATATTGATAATAGAACAAAACATGTACCTAAACTCAACCCGGTATCGTTAATTTTGTGGAAAATGGAAACGGAATATCGTTTTTATTTTGCACAAAAAAGTTGCAATCATTTGAAGATGAAGAACAAACCTATATGTGGTAGTTATTAGTTATATTTGATTCGGTTTAGTTTTGTCACAAAATGTACTGAAAAACAGCATAATTTTTTCCGATTTGCAAACGCGACCTAACTATGGAACCCTTCATTGTGCGTGGTCCGACACGCACTTGACCACTTTTTATTTTCTTTTTTATGTTAACAGATATGTTGCACTTGCACTACAGTTTAAGGTCACTTACACTGCACTAAACTAACTCTAGTTTTACCCTTTTTAGCCTTCGCACTAATTAATGTTGTCAAGGAGTTGGATTGCCTCAACATTCAAGTGATGATGAAGTCTGTGTTCATGAGCTTCTGCATATTTTTGTATAACTATGTTTACGACATCCAGGTCCCGGTGGAGGTCACTATTTCTAATGTACTAGGGCGCGTTGACTATATCCCTTAGTACTTGGTTTTGAGTACGTTGTATGATTTGACGATTGCATTGGCTGGTGCAGCTCCACAGCTGAATACCGTAGGTCCATACAGGCTTTAAAACTTGTTTATATATCAACAATTTGTTAGGTATTGACAATGGCGCCTGTCTACCGGGTACACTACATAAATACGAAAAACTTTATTCCGTCAGTCACAAATACGAACAAAGTAGGTATATAAGAATAGTTTATGAGAATAAGTTCAAAATACCGATTTTCATAATTCCGAATGGTTCAAAATTCCGAATAAAACAAATCCGACTTATCATTACTCCTATTTTTATAATTCCTAAATTTCAATATTTCTAACGTTTATCATTACTTTTCTCAAAATACCGAATTTCATATTGAATATCAAAATTTTGTAGTTTAGTTATAGTTTCTGTCACAAAATCTTGTAGCACAACATGTTGAATTTTAGTTTATTCGAAGTATTGAAAATCGGAATATCGTTTTTCGGACCGCGAACTTTTCGACCATTTGATTCTTCGAATGTATGTTGGTCTACTAGTTGGTGCTGGGAGAACGAGACGCTAGACGTTCGGTTTTGTCAGGGTTGTCGAAAGCGACGCTCTTGTCGGGATGGATGAGAGTGATTGAACTGAGTCACGACGCGTTTCTATTGTGTAGTGTGGAGTGGAGCTCATGAGAAGGGGCGCGAGAGGAGAATGCTAAGTTAGAACAGGTTTTTAACGTAACGTGCACCGTTTTTGTAGGTACTACCAAAATAATATTTTTTTCCCGTCGCCGACGACGTTCTAATTCTTACCTGCACGCATGAGCACCGTTTTGTCGACGGAAGAGTAGACAAAAGTGACGTTCCGTGTAGACAGTAAGACGGCACCAAAGGTGAAAGACTCAACTGCACTTTTTACGAAATACACTCTTTTATATAAATCGACTCAGAATTCTTTAGATTTTTTTTTCTGTTTGATTGTCAATTTTACTAATTATTATAAAAAATATTTTTTTAAGTTTTTTTGTTTTTTTTATTTTAAGTTGATCGAAGATTTTAAGTCACGTATTTAGAGACAAACAACAATTTATCTCAAGTACCTATTTTGGAACAAAAAAATATTACAGTAATATTGGCCTTAACCATTTCCTTGGTAATACCCTATTAACTAAATGATGTAAAATAGAAGATGATAACTTTGTTCTTCTATTAATTATCACAGCTGTTCTGCGTTCAAAACGCTCTCCTGTAAAATCATGATTTTGTAGATAATCGTTTACACTTTGTGGCAGTCGAGTAGAAAGTTTTCTACTGTCTTTAGCATGGCGATTACAAAATCAATTTGTCTTCACTACGAGTACTTAGACAACTGCCAGTTGTCAGTGTGATTTTGACAGTTTAGGATAGACAACTTTCTTCTGCAATAGTCTACATAGCCTAACCTAACCTTTTTTTTTTTTTTTTTTTCCGGGGTGGAATATCCTCATGGATGTCCTCCGTCCTGGGGCGGGCGGCGGGGTCTGTCAGACTCTTACTGACTAAAAACCACCCCGGTGTTCCAACTCACACCTACGCCGGGGGTCGCGGGAACTTGAAATCTTCCGCAACCCCCGGCTGGTGCCGGCCCGCCACTGCGGGCCTCCTCGCGGGTCAGGGGGGGGAGTGAGGTGTTTGACTCCCCCCGCGACGTCTCAGAGGGGCGCGCGTGGAACACTACGCGCCGCCACCTCGGGTCCTGATGTGTGGGGGGCGACGGACGTCCCCGTGTCCGTCACCCCTGGACCCAATTAGGGGGGCTGGAAGAGGGCGTTGTCCGCCCTCCGCCGACGCCCGGTGCGCCTGCTGCGGGCCGGGTGAGTGGACGAGATCTCCCTCTCCCTTTCCGCAGCCTCCTTCTGCGAGACGACTGTCTCGCAGTAGGAAACCACCGCGTCCCAGGACTCGCCGCTGCCGACCATCGCTTCCACTAGGGCCGGCAGCGACAAGTCACTGCCTACTTCTGAGAACCTAACCTAACCTAACCTAACCTAGACAAAGATTGATAAAAACGAAAGACAAAATGACAGATTGTTGAAAGTTTTCTACGGTGCGATGTCAAAAATGGAGAAACGAAATGTCAGTTTGTATAGAAAGAGCTGTGTATATTCTTCGTAGAAATAGAAAGCGTCATGCTACGCGTGCTGATATAATATATATCTCCGAACCCAAATTGTTCTCGACTTTAACGCTGTAGTAAAAAACCAGCTAAGTGCGTGTCGGACCATGCACAATGAAGGGTTCCGTAGTTGGGATGAATTTATCCCAAGAACAAACTTAACATTGTAGTTCAAAAACATGTTCCCCCATACATTCCAACTGGAAATGTAAGTTTGTACGCACATATTGAGTGATGTTATTTTATGATCATAGACTTCTTAAAGGTTTTCCTGTAATCTACTAATAAGCATAGAACTATTATCTGTATTTAAAAAAAAATTGTCTCTGTAGTTTCGGAGATAGGGGGGGGGGGGGGGGGGGGAGAATGGTTAATTGTCATCTATTTCCTTTAATATTTTTAAAAGTATTTATTTTAAAATTATAAAAAAATGTATTTGATATCCTCGCAATAAATTATTTTATTTGATATGTCTAACGGTACAGTTTGCAAAACTTTTTTTTTTTATTTCTTATTTACCCTCCAAAAGTGACCCCCATGTTCAAAATTCATTTATTTACATTACACGTCCGTGTTTGGGTCACAGAAATGCATATGTGTACCAAATTTCAACTTAATCGGTCTATTAGATTCGGAGCAAATTGGCTGTGGCAGACGGACAGACAGACAGACACACGAGTGATCCTATTTATTTATTTATTCATCTTTAAATCAGGTACATTTCCCGTAATTTGTTAGTATTACTTAAATTATGTTAGTATAATTATGAAAAACATCACTATCTATAAACCCATCTTCTAGTGATACCTTTTTTTTTTTTTTTTTTGAAGTTGGGAAATATCAAATAACTTCTCCCGCTCTGGGCTTTAAATTAGAATTTCATTTGTTTATCCTATAAATTAAATAATTCACTGTTTTGAGACAAATGTGTGTTTAGAGTTGAAGTACATTTCACCTTTGAAAACTAAAAATTAGCGCTTATCTTAAAACTTTTTGTTCTGTGTTCTGTATACTGTGTGTGTACTGTGACTTTGGGACGTCTGGAAAAGTTTTATTTCTAAAAACAAATGGATACTTCGCCCGCAGAAGCCGCCCAAGTGGTGGCATTGCTGGATTTTGGATTTAGTCAGCGTGTTGTGGCTGAAAGATTGCATCTAACCCTGTCGTCTGTTCATAGAGTCTACAAACGCTATCGGGAGACTGGTTTTTTCACGCACCGTTCAGGATCTGGCAGGAATCGGGTCACTTCTGAGCGTGATGATCGATTTATTGTAACAACTTCTTTACGAAATCGACGCCTTAATGCTTTTCAACTGCAGCAGCAGCTCCATGTTGTACGTAGGGGGTGGCTGTAAGTGACTCTACAATTAGAAGAAGGTTGAAGGAACGTGGACTGGTACCGCATAAGCCAGCAAATGGGCCGAAATTAACTGCAGACCGTCGAAGAGCGTGACTTAACTTTGCACGTGAGCACCTAAATTGGCCATACCTCCAGTGGAACAAAGTCCTCTTTTCTGATGAGTGTAAAGTTATGCTGTATGGTAACGACGGAAGGAACAAGGTCTACAGAAGAGATGGAGAACGCTTTGCACAATGCTGCATTGAAGAAAAGGTCAGCTATGATTGCGGTTCGTGGACGGTTTGGGGAGGAATCAGCGCCGACGGTAAGACAGAGCTTGTCTTTGTGTCTGGGCCACGTCTGCCTGCACTAAATAGTCATTGGTACATTGAACAGTGTCTTGAGTGTCACGTGATGCCCTATGCACATTTTATTGACAACGGTTTCATATTCATGCACGACATTGCTAAGGCTCACACCGCGAGCGTCGTACGAGATTATGTTACCGACGTCGGTTTCTCAATTATGGAATGGCCAGCAAGAAGCCCGGACATGAATCCGATTGAACATCTATGGGATGAATTAAAGAGATGAATTCGTGCAAGAGATCCTGCCCCAGAAACACTTAGCCAGCTGTAAAATGCATTGCAAGAGGAATGGAATGGAATGCCACAACATTTGATCGTGACTCTCATCCGATCGATGAAGAACCGTATGGAAGCAGTAATAAGAGCGCGCGGAGGGAATAAAAGTTATTAAATAAACGTTGCTTAGCTTTTTTTTTCATTTACGTGTGTTGTTTTATCAATTTCCTTCATACTCCATATAGGGTAAAAATGACTTGTTAAACAAAATACGAAACCTATTAAAATTGATTTTGAATTTAGAACATTAACATTCACATAACACATATACATAACAGGATTTGAAAACCTCATTCATTATTAAACGACATTTGACATAATTATATTCCTAAATATACATATTTTTTGCTACTCCTTACAAAACATAAACTTGCAAGGTGTTTTCTGATGAGAAGTCTTGTGTTTAATGATCTTTTAAATTAAATATTTCCTACAAAGCTGGTATTTCAAATACTTGAAATAGAATGAAATGAAATGAAATTGTTTATTCTGTAAATAGGATATCGGAATCACTTTTACACGTCATATAAAAAAATATTAAAAATAAGCTAGGTGAGGTCGGTGTTTCCTATCTGACTACTCTGAGAAGAAAGGCCGAAACAAACTCAGAGGTCACAGTCTCTTTTAAAGTCCAGACATAATCTTGGTCAAGTCATGTGAGGACCATGTAGATTAGTGTCTGAAATGGTCTTTTGAGGAAAGAACCACACAGATTTGAGTGGACCTGTCCAGTCAGTGCAAGCATTTGTCAGTAATCGTGGAGCTCAACTCAGAACTTAAGGAGCTCAACTCGACGAACAATACCAAGGAAAGGATATTTGGGTAGGCCGCATCAACTACTCAAACTGCCAGACCATCATTAAAACTGAGAAAGAAAAAAAGAAATGAAAAGGGAAAATAAAAATATCCACATAGTCCTCACATTCACAATAATTAAAATAATATAATACTTTACAAAGTAATCGTGTCATTTTGAATATAATTTTCAATAATGTCAATGTGTATATAAAACTGGTTTATTGTGATGAATAATTAAAATGTCAAGTTTTATGGTTTTCACAAGGCTTAGCAGCTCAATCCCAAGCTTTTTATCTTCTAAATAATCTGAAATTTTATAGTACCCTTTTTTACAAAGTTTGGTTTTAATACAGCTTTTAAATCGTTTAATGGGTAAGTTTCGAATGTCAATGGGAAGTTTGTTGTAAAAGCGTATACATTGACCCATGAACGAGTTGCTTACTCTGTGGAGACGTGTACGATGTACAGTATTAAAAGAATGTAATTAACTCTTTGTCTATGCTGTGCCATATTTTTTCTACTAAAATCGCTTTTGAATCTTGCATACAATACCTACTCGTGACTGTACACTTCCTATTAGTTTTATTAACTACTATTAACATATTTTTTTTCAATGTATTTTACTTGACTCATTAATTCTTTTTGTTGCAGCTTACCGGAATTGGTGCGTTCCTTTATTTGATGGCTGTATTTTTTCGCTGGAACAATTATCTGCCAGGATGGGCTGATTATAGCAAAGACAAACTGGAGCCAGCAATACCCGGGTAATAACTTAGTAATTGCGGTCGTAGTGTAAAAAGGCATATGAAACATTTAGTGAATTTTGAGAGAATTTATACCGTAAGTGAGAAGGAGAGCGAAGCGCCCGTGACGGCCGAAACGGATACGGATTTCCTTTAGGGAGTAGGCCCCCAGGACACGGACTGAGAGTTGCCGAGAATCAAGATGAACGGCGTGTGATTCGAGAGGCCATGTCCAGTAGTGACTGCTGTAGGCTGATGGTGCCGATGGTGGTGATGAGGAACGTAAAATACCATTCATTCTATTCTTATTTGCCGTATAAGGCTTTGTATTTTATTATTGTAAGCTAAGTATTTTGTTGATTTTCGACTATGAACATTATTATACCATCAGTTCCGTTTCACCGTCTGTTTACCAATTAGGTACTCATCTATGCCAATCCAATGGGTTCAAACTCAGTTGGTCTGCGATTTTTAATGGCGAAGCCCTGTAACCACCTTCCTGCTCCATCCTCAGGCTATGTTCACTTGTTCACCATTTCCAAGTCACAAATCACAAGTTTTAGTCACACATCCAAAATTAACCATTTAGCTGGCAGGGGTTAGAGTCAAGTGACTACTTGACTCTAACAAAAATTTGCAAATTGTATCTTAATATTTCGCAAACGAATCCCTGAATCCAATAAATGTTTTCACAAACACAATATTTTTTAACGACCTTTCCAACCACACCCCACACCATGGCATAGATGAGAAAAAATAAGCATCCCCACTGTATGGCTGAGAGGTAGCCAGTTAGCTACAGTTGAGTTGTTGGATGTGAGTTGACGAAAACCAACAGACTTCACGATAATTCAGTTTATTTGTACAGGATAAGTTATGTTGGATGCTAATCCGCGGTTATAGCGCTACGGCAGCTATTGGTCAACTAAAGTATTATAATTATAAAAGTAAATCAAACGAGTAGCGATAAGTAGGTCGCAGCGTTTGCAATTTGCCTGTACGTGAACCGTACACCCACTTTACATGTAGGGGAGGTAGGTACCCCTAAAAAACCACTTGTCGGCGTCGTTAATATGTATACCCATGCCAAATTTCAGCTTTCTAGTACAAAGAGTCTCTGAGCTAAGCCGTGGACAGAAAGACGGATGGACAGACACAGACAGACAGATAGACATGGTGAAACTATCTCAGAAACCAGGTTTCTAAAATAACGCATTAAAATCGGATCACTCGTTTCGGAGCTACGATGGATGCCACAGACACGACACCAACGACATAGCCGTCAGAATTATAACTCCCTTTTTATAAGTGGGGGTTAAAATGTTTTGCTTTTTGGCGAATACATAAATATTACTTGGAGATAACTATTTTCCTTTGTTGCAGATGTAAAGATGCGACTGTTGCAGCTATATTTATTATAATATTACATATTTTACCTAAAGGCGTTGATTTTCTGAAAGTCTTCGGTGCTAAAAGTAAGTTATCATTATTTTCGCTTTAGGAGCTTTTTATGACGAGACCCGATATTATCAAAAATATTTATAGATTAATACAGAGTGACCCATAACACCAACCCTCAGTACAAAAAAACATTGTCGTGTTGTAGCGGTAATTACGTACCACTCCAAAACCTTATGGAACAAATGAGATCTTCTTCATACCAATTTTTTTTTGTACTGTATGGAAATGAAGGGAATATATCAGTCGCGTAAATTAAAATGACTGCGATGACACATCAGAGGGCCTAGAAAAATGACATTCGCTTCGGAGTAAATAAATTACTACAATCTAATTCAAATTCATTTATTTCGTGAACACAGGGTACATACAGAAGATGTTATAATATACAAGATCCGAGCTGTGTCCCGCCAAAAGGCATACAAAATATGAAAGGTTTTTTTTTTTAAACAAATTAATTTTAGAAAATCAAAAGTCGGTACAATCACTTAAAATGTCAAATTAAATAATGTAAAAAGATACAAAATAAAAAAATCTAATGAATTAATACAACATAATAAAAATTTACAAAATTATTACATACAATTTAGATTGGATTTAGTTAAAAGGTATTATAATTAAAATTTGACATTTAAATATTCGTCAACAGACTAATACACCTTGTTATTTAACAATTTGAACAGATTTATTTTATATTCGTTAATTTGAATACTTGAGATTAGTAGGAGTAATAGTGTTTTCTTATGTATAGTACTCAATAAATGAACGATGTATGATGGCAGGACGTTTCGAAAAAGCCAATGACCAAAATTGGTGCCTGTTGTTTTCGGCGGCCATTAGTGAAACTTTATACAGTTAGTAGAAGTTTTGTTTAACGATCTTATCATAAAAATCAGTCCGAACTCAGTTACCCACAGGGTAATTATTGCAATTGCAAATCCGGGAGAAATTCGAAACTATGGTTAGTACCTAGAGTATATAAGTACCCTGTACTACTTGTATTATTACCAACCGATACTGCAGCTGCTAAGGACCAAATTCTGCTAAGAAATGTGTCAAATCATAGGAAATGTTATTTTTTTTATATTTTCGTAATTTGTGGACAAAATAATTAAAATTAATATTCCTTGTCGTATTTGATCTTGTCAGCAACACTCAGTACAAAAATGTGCTTATTGTGTTGAAAAATTATGTTTTTGTTTTAAGTGCTTTTTTTAGAGAATCAGCTTTGATTCCTGGCTGCAAATTTAAAAATTCGAACGCATTATTAAAAGAAAACCGGAACAAATGTAATATTTCTAAGAAATGCTAAAAGGCCGTGTATTAAATAATTTTATATGTAATAGTAGCAGTGTTAACGACTTTTGTTGCTGACCGTACCTAATAAAAAGTAGCTACCAACTTCTTATCTCCTTCTTGAAGGTCAATTATTCTTGTTATGCATCTAGATTCGTATTGTGTTGCATATTTCTAGCACTTCTATGCAACCATGTCACCGAGATAATTCCCTGTACTTCTAATTTGAAGACCACATCTAGTAAGTACAAAGATCAGCAAGTTTACTGATGTGCTTAATCTTGATTTGATAAGATATTAATTTTTTCCGTAATATTATTACGTTTTTGGGTAGAACATAATGCCTTGAATTATTTAGTGTATAGCATGTCCACCCCTAATAACTCTTGGCAAGGCTATAATTTCTAAAGTAATTAAATTTTCGAATCTCTCTATAGCGTACGGAAAAGAACAATTCAGGTACAACTATTTAGTATTAACCATAACCGGGTGCGCCTAGTAGCTTACAAAAAACCGCACCAGGCGCACCGTAGGCGCACCAGGGAGTATACTCCCCAGCCGCGCCATCAAAACTTCATTATATTTCATTATTCGTTTTGTTACAATTATTTTCATTACACGTACCATTTAGTACATAAATGGTACAATAAACCTAATTTTCTTCTTTTTTTTTCCCTTTGGCGTGGCCAGGGAGTAAGTATCACACAATATGTGCGCTCTAAAAAAAGATACCGCCGTCACGCCCCGTCTTCCCGCCAGAGGTTTTTTGTTAATCATCCAGCAGGCTTCAGGCTAAAGCTGGGAACAAATTATCGGACGCGTCCGTGAGCCGCAGCTGACAGTCGTGGCTTATTCGTATCTGGATAGTCCATTTAGCACTACACTGTGCAAACTATTGGTCGTAAGTCGCGGGCGTGACCTTGGGCCGTCCTTGATTGAGCATTTGGACATCTGATAGAAATCTGACCGGCTGGAGCTGGGAAAAACGTGCACACTCATCGGTCGCGACTTACAGCCGCGGCTTACAGACGCGTCCGATAATTTGTTCCCAGCTTTAGCATGACGCTTTCTATTTCTACGAAGAATAGACACAGCTCTTTCTATACAAACTGACATTTGATTTCTCTATTTTTGTCATCACACCGTAGAAATCCTTCTACAATCTGTCATTTTGTATTTCGTTTGTAACCAACATTTTGTCTAATTAGGTCCTTTTTTATATAGACTCTTTCAGAACAAGAAGAAGTTTTTAAGCAAGAAAATGGCTAAGAACATTGTTGAGAACAGCCACTATTTCCAAGGAACTAGCATACATGTGTCCGAATTTCTAAATGAAAATGCAAGAATACTCGTAGAAAGAAAATTAATGCGTGAGGAAATGCTAACAGCACGAAAAAATGGACAGTATGCAGTAATACGAAATAACAAATTATTTTTATTGGGAAACGGATATTAACTAGAGAAAAGGCCACCAGAGAGACACCACAAAAGCGCCAAATCTAACGACGAAAAAACCCTCACTCACTACACAACATTACAAACTTAATAATCTATCTATATATATAAAAATCAATTGCTGTTCGTTAGTCTCGCTAAAACTCAAAAACGGCTGGGCCGATTTAGCTGATTTTGGTTTTGAAATGTTTGTCGTAGTCCAGGGAAGGTTTAAACGGTGACGGTAGGTAGGGTAGGTAGGGTAGGTAGGGTAGGTAGGGTAGGTAGGGTAGGTAGGGTAGGTAGGGTAGGTAGGGTAGGTAGGGTAAGTAGGGTAGGTAGGGTAGGTAGGGTAGGTAGGGTAGGTAGGGTAGGTAGGGTAGGTAGGGTAGGTAGGGTAGGTAGGGTAGGTAGGGTAGGTAGGGTAGGTAGGGTAGGTAGGGTAGGTAGGGTAGGTAGGGTAGGTAGGGTAGGTAGCGTAGTTAGGGTAGGTAGGGTAGGTAGGGTAGGTAGGTTAGGTAGGGTAGGTAGGGTAGGTAGGGTTTAGTGCTACCCGTGCGAAGTCGGGCCGGATAAAGCTAGTAACGAATATAATAATAATAATACTTTTCAAACCACAGAACAACAATTTAAAATTTTATATCAAAACATACAAAGCATCTCTATCAAACAACATCTACAATTTTATATCAAAACATACAAAGCATCTCTATCAAACAACATCTACTTGAAGACTTTATCCATGAGCACTTTGTGTTGCCATTGGACATTTATGCTGAGCTGAAGCCATATTGGCATTATAATCATTGTTATTTGTATTTTTTTTAGTTGAAAGGTGTATTTTTCTGCTGTAATGCCAATAAATGCATTTTTCTTTCTTTCTTTCTTTCAATAAAAAAACAAACTGGTTCGCGAAAAAAAGATTATATAAAACCCAAAATGTAGAAAACTTTAAATCTGAATTAAAAGATCAAAATTGGAATGAAATAATATGATAATATAATAAATATAATAATGAACAAACAAATAAAAATATAGATGAAAACTACATTACGTTTAATAATTTAAATAAAACTTTAAATGTGTGTATTCCGCTGCAGCAAATAAAAATAAAAACGATATATAAGAAGTACTGGCTAACCAAGGGTATTAAATTATCTTGCAAAACCAAAGACTACTTAAAATACGAGTACTTACCATTAAAACAAACAACCCCGTATTATCAAAATATTATAAAAAATACGAAAAAACCCTAAAGCAATCTGTAATGACAGCAAAAAACTACAATATATAAATAAGATAAAAAAATCAACAAATAAAGTAAAAACTATGTGGAATATAATAAACGAAAGAACAAATAAATCAATAAAAAACGAAAAAATTAACATAAAATTACATAAAAATAATAACTTGATACATGAACCTAAGCAAATAGCTAATATTTTCAATGACTTTTTTGCTTCTATTGGGGAAAAAACCTCAGCAGCAAAGGGAGCCCCTGTGATGTGCCCTACAGAAAACACCATGTTTCTCAGCCCTATTAATCCCTATGAAGTAAATAAAATAATAAAAAGCCTAAAAAATGTAATAGTAATGTAAATAATAATGTAATGAAAATATAGTAATATATAATAATATGTATATATAATAATAGTAATGTATATAATGTAATCGTATTAGTTCCGTAAGGACCAATGCCTGCTGGGGTTGCGGGTTTGTCCGAAAGGGATATCGCGGCACCGGCACACAGGCAACGGAAGGATAACGGGTGGGTTTTAGTCAGTAAAAGTCTGACTCTCCCTCTCGCTCCGCCCAGAGCGGGAGGAGAATTTTGAAAAAAAAAAGTCATACTACTCAGGAGTTTTTAGATGACAAATCAATTGCAAAATAAAATAAAATAATTCTCTCTACACCAAACATAATGAAATATGTATAATTTAATATGGAATATAGAAATCTATACATATAAAATGCTTTGTCCTGAATGAATGACTAACTGACGGATCAACGCACAGCCTAAACCACTAATCGTAGAGACCTGAAACATAGACGGTGTGTTCTTTGTATGACGTAGGCATCCAATAAGAAAGGATTTTCCGAAATTCTATCTCTAAAGGGGTGAAAAAGGGGGGCAAAGTTTGTATGGGACAACGTGATTCCTTTGTCCAATCTACTTCAAATTTTGCATAAACATTCTTTAACAGAATTGATGGAAGACATGTTTCATATTTTATTGAAATTCATCGCATAACGGGGTTAAATAGGGGTAGAAAGTTATTTTGGGAGTGATTTGCTTCGAAGTTGATATCAATACTCCTTAGTGCTTTTGATTTAAATTACATTTTATTTTGACACATGTTTGTAAACTCAATCCGATCTTATTCAAAAAAGGTTGAACTCACATAAAAGCTTGGTCCAATGCAAATACTCTTTAAAATTGGAATGTCTCGAAAGTCACCGTACTATATTAGTACCGCATTTGAAGGTTTCTAAGCTTTACAGAGGTCTGTATTTATTCCTAGAATTCCCCTAACACCATCAAATTACTCCTTCGAATTCAAGAGAGTGCAGTTTCCCATCAAAGTCTGCTTCGCAATGAACATAAAAAAAACGTCAAGGGAGTAGATTTGAGGGAAAGCTGCTTCTCCCACGGCCAGTTGTATGTAGCATGATCCATAGTAAGCGCACAGAGTAACTTGGTGATTCTAGCACTCGAAGGAAAAACAAAAATATTGTTAACAAATAAATACTGCGGTAGATGTAGTATTTCGATTTTGTTGTAAAAAGATTCTTCGTGTTCATAAAATATAACAAAATATTATTTTATTTTCATGTTTATTTAACCTTTAAATCCCAACGCTATAATAAAGATTGTTATATTTTAAAGGTATTCAAACATTTTAACATAATCTATATGTTATAACAAAACTAATAACGTAAAAAACAAATAAAAAATCCTGTTAGAACCATTTTCGACTTCTACGCGGACGAAGTCGCGGGCAAAAGCTAGTCAAATATAAATATGAAAATATGAGTACATAAATAATAACATAATTTAATAATAATGAAAATACTACTAAGAATTTCATAATAATTACCTACATTATTACATAAAATAAAAATAACTAATATACTATACATGTATGCACAAACATAAAAATATATATATACATAATTATACACCCAATTAAACACATCTATTAGTGTATAATAATATTTAATTGCTTAAACTGATACTCTTTGCTCTCTTCCTCTCTCCTAATTTTGCTGTGCCCGACAGGGTCTTTCTTTGTCTCTTACTTTGGTATACCATCTATGTAATACAATATGGAATGCAATAAATAATTGAGTATTGTATTCGTCTAGTTACCTCGGAGGATTTATAAGATCACTTGAAGCTTAATATGATTGGAGTTTCAATTTCCAGAAACATAATCTCCCAGTCTTCCTTTTGACATTCGGTATTGAATGACGACAGTTAGATTAGCAACATTGTTTAAGGACGGGTTTAGGTACTGAAACAATATCTTTATGCTAATCCTTAGTGGCCTTTCATATATCCCGGTTACCGGGTACCCGACGGCTAAGTGTATGGGCATGTAACGTTAATAGGTGTGAAAGATATCGTACATGCCCCTAAACTTAGCCGCCGGATACCCGGCAACCGCGACGTATGAAAAGGCACTTACAGTTTTTGTCTGTGAAAGTCGGTACCTGTAATAAACAAAATAATTAATACAAGTAACATGACATGTTTTTGTTTCAGAAAAAAAGGATTTGCCGCCTCAAAAACCAGAATCGGCCATTCTATGGTATCGGTTTATTGATAAGAACATAAACTATGGTTATATATTTACTTATGGTAATTATTTATTTTGTATAATTCATAATCGTGTCGAGTGTAATCTTGTAAGCGAATTGCATAAACGAGTAGAATGAAGTGTTAAGTATACTTAAAATCTGGCGAGCCGTGGAGGCAGCCGGATTTTTAAGGGAGTTTTTTTTGGTGAGGTCCTGGAAAGGAGGGGAACAAAATTAAAAAATAAAATCGGCCAAGAGCGAGTCGGACTCGCACACGAAGTGTTCCGTACCACCGTACATTATTTAGCAAATAAATGAAAATACTAAACGAAAATTTTTTTTTTTTTCAAATTCGAATGTTTATTGTATGGAGACCCCCCTTAAATTTTAAATTTTATTATTTTTTGTTATAGTGGCAACAAAAAAGCATAATTTGTGAAATTTTTAACTGTCTACCTATTACGGTTCATGAGTACGGTTCATTTTAATTGACTGTAAGTCAATTTATTTTAATTTTGTTTTCATTTATTGTTGACATAATCTACTCTTTAAAATGTTTTTATTTTATGAGTTGTATTGCAATTTGTGGTGATGTAAATTATTTTAGCATAATAATATGCACTATTATATAGAATCAAGTTTTTTCAACTGAACAGACAGCTGTGCTGCTGGGGAGTTTGTTGCGCCACTTCTTCCCAGCTTATGCACTAGGAAGTGGTGAAGGGTGGGCATTTTTGGGGGACTGTCTTATGTAATTTTGACGTTCGAAAAGTGCTGATTTCTCAGCCTAGTTTGAATAAATGACTTTTGAATTTGAATTTGAGATACAGCTCGCTGACAGACAGACAGACGGACAGCGAAGGCTAATAGGGTTCCGTTTGGCACTTTTCGGGCATGGAACCCTAAAAACGGCGCCTTCTACTTTAGTGTTATTCTTTTCTGATATTTATTTCTGTAAGTAGGTTAATACAAAAAGGCGTGATTGCAGCCCAAGCCGAAGGCGAGTGCGCAATAGATAGAGCCGAGAGTGCAATGAAAAATGCATACGAGTTTGACACTTTTTAAATACACGAGGACATAAGAAATGAACAAAAACAAATTTTAACGAACGAAAAAAAGGAGGAGGTTCTCAAGTCGACGTGTATATTTGTTTTTTTAGCTTACCTATCATAAATTCGAAAAATTTTTGACCGAATTTCATTTCACCTAAAACTTTTCAACTATTATCGTTTCGTTTTTTTTTTACTTCATCGAAATCACGTCTGCCACTGTATCAGTTGAACTATTATCAATTCGATTTTTGTCGTTACTCCGACGTTTCATTTGGTCGATTTTTTTTTAACCGAACTTCGGTTAATAACGGTCGGTCGGTTCGGTTCGGTTAAAATGTTATTACGGCTAAGTGTAACTTACACTTAGCCGTAATAACATTTGTTCGAAGTATTATGTTTCCGAACATTTATTATACCACGAGGTATGGATGGGTGAAGGAAGGATGCTTGCTTCAAGCATGCAGCATTCAAGCAGACATACAGCATGCAAGCAGGCATGCAGCGTGCAAACAGGCATGCAGCGTGTAAGCAGGCATGCAGCATGCAAGCAAGCATGCAGCGTACAAACAAGCATGCAACATGCACGCAGGCGTGCAACATGCTGGGCACGCCACAATTGCGGCGATAAGTCCCCTCTTTAAGGAGTGGCTAGAGAGGCGCCACGGCGTCCTCACCTTCTGCCTGACGCAGGTCCTCACCGGACACGGCTGTTTCGGGAGG
This sequence comes from Agrochola macilenta, assembly GCA_916701695.1. NCBI lineage: Eukaryota > Metazoa > Arthropoda > Insecta > Lepidoptera > Noctuidae > Agrochola > Agrochola macilenta. The sequence continues at coordinate 14,189,934 of OU753557.1, forward strand.
TTCCTGTTCCGAATAAGGCGAGAGGAAACGCCCGGGTGTCACCACAGTGTGGATCGCCCGGAGGATATGGTGGAGCATATGTTGGAGGTCTGCCCTGCTTGGGCGGAACACCGCCGTGTCCTCACGGAGGCGATCGGCGGCGGCGATCTCTCGCGTCCGGCCATTCGGTTCAGGCCATGGTCCGGAGCGAGAGTGCATGGGAAGCCGTTACTTCCTTCTGCGAAGCAGTAATGCTCGCGAAGGAGGAGGCGGAGCGCGCGAGGGAAATGCAAGATGCGCGCCCTCGCGCCCCTAGTCGCAGCAGGAGACGCCCCGGGCGTCAGGAGTCGCGAGCTGACTTCCGGCCACAGTAGGCGCGGGCTTGCGGACGGTGGGCAATGGGTAGCTCGCCGTCCTATTAGGACCAGGCCCAGGTCGACGGCGCGTTGTGTTTCACGCGCGCCTCAAAGAGATGTCAGCACCAACTGACGGGGTCCGTAAGGGCCAATGCCTGCCAGGGTTGCGAGTTTGTCCGAAAGGGATATTTCGGCCCCGGCACACAGGCAACGGAAGGAACACGGGTGGGTTTTAGTCAGTAAAAGTCTGACACGCCCTCTCGCTCCGCCCAGAGCGGGAGAAGTCATTTGATGATTTCCCATCCTCAAAAAAAAAAAAAGGCGTGCAACATCCAGCAAGCATTGTTTCTGTCACGGTTCCGGCGCTGTGGGGTTTGGGCGGCCCCACGCGAGCTTATCGTTGCAGATGGTTTTAACGCTCACCACCGCAGCTTCGGCTTGCTGGCCGGCTTCGTCGGCCAGCCTCAGCCGCGGCGGCGGGCCTTCAAACCACCTGCTCCTCAGCTCGCGGGCCGCCCCACCCCTCCGCGCCTACGCGGGCTTAATTTACACTCTAGGGGTAGGGCATACAAGACTACGTGGAGTCGGTTTTGCAGCGATTCGTTTCTGTCAATAAATTTGGTAGCACAACATATTGACACTATTTTAATTTAATACTGAAAAATATTGTTTCGGTGTGGTGAAAATATGGTAAATAAATCATTTGGCAAATGAAAAAAGTTCAAAAGAGGGTTCGGCCAATAGCAAAAAGTTATAAATCGGCGAAATATAGTTCGGTAAAACAATACCTATGATGATCTTAAAATATGTCAAATAACGCATATAGCAAAAAAGACGTCTGTCAATAGTTTTCGGTAAAATGAAATTCGAACGAAAACAATTCGGAAAAGTGATCGGTTCCCGTTTTTTTAATGTACCTATGACCACGCATAGCTTTTTACAGAGTAGTCCATTTTTTTAACACGCTTTTATTAGGTCGACCTGTATGTAACTAACTATGTAATGGAATCTAAGGTAACTGATTTAACCATCTTCCAAGGGTCGTAGCGTAATGAAAATTGGCAGCTGTATGTAGTTCTGATGACAATACAACAATGGTACTGTCGAATTGATCTGATGATGGAGCCGGAAGATATGAACTGTAACTTCATGATGGAAAATCGTATTTTTGTTTTTACGTGCATCTATAAAAGCGTGTTTTTTAAACTATTAATCTATTTACGATATGTTTATTGCGTAAGTTCCCGGGATGGCTCATATGATGATGACACTATATTTTTATTTTTCAGGGAGTGCTTATGCCATTCTTCATGCCGCTACACTCACTGAATTGGATCATATGATGGGTTTAAATTCTGGTAAAATGATTACTGGACAACACTGGAATATTGGGATATTAATAGTTGTTGCTGTAGCGGCGCTACTATGCAACATAATTACTCCATTGGCAGCGTGCTCAATGTGGCTTCCCTATGTGCTGCTCATAGTAATATAACTTTTTTACAAATACACATATAAAGTAATGCCTTTTTCACAATGGGGTAGGTAGAAGCAACAGAACGCTACCAAGTACAAAAAAAAAATGTAGTCGTTTATGAAGAAGTTGTAATAAAACACATTTTTCTATGATTTTTCAATCAGATTCATCCTTTTTTTTTTTTTTGTGGGTGGGAAATTATCAAATAACTTCTCCCGCTATGGGCGGAGCGGGAGGGTGTGTCAGACTTTTACTGACTAAAACCCACCCGTGTTCCTTCCGTTGCCTGTGTGCCGGGGCCGCGATATCCCTTTCGGACAAACCCGCAACCCTGGCAGGATCAGATTCATCCTTCTATCGAATTGTCTCCGCTACTACGATATCGTATCTTTGTTGGTTTGTAACTTTTAACCTATTGGTATGCCACTTTTGTTTTGGTAAATAGTCTGATGGGACGGTAATCCGACATCACCGGGGACGTTTAAAAGATATACTAAATTAATTTGATGTCCTAAAATAATAGATCCGATAAAATAAAGCTGTTCTGGTCAGGTGATATCTCACCCCCTTTACATGGATGACTTCAAACTAAAGAGTTTGAAATTGTTGGGGGCAAATACTCCCAACAAATTTGCGACTGATAATAATGGTAACAAAAACGTTCAGTGGCGCCATCAGGATGGAATTTGGTGTAGATAAATGTGCAGGCATGCATGTAAAGCGGGGGGGAACCCAACTCTCAGATTCCATACACCTTAGATCCTTAGATCCATCATATTTCGGAAGCATTAGGCATCAATGTTGCCGACATGAAACATCGTTGAGGGAACGCTTCTTTGGCCGCCTGAATAAAGTGCTAAATAGTCTTTTATCAGGCGGAAACAAGGTGCGTGCCTTCAACGGTCGGGTCATGCCGGTTTTGCCTGTATTCTTATGGCATACTCAAATGGACTCAGACGGAACTTGATGCTCTAGATTGGAAGGACCGTATATTGCTGACGGCAAATAGGATGCATCACCAACGGTTATCAGTGATGAGATTGTACATCCCGCGGATGTGTGGGGGTTGAGGTTTCTTAAATGCTAAACAGGGCCACAACCGCGAGATTTGCAGTCTCAGGGAATATTTCCTTGGGAATACACCGAGATGTGGACGCAGTGGACAAGGGCCTCACCCTGCTCTCCTTGGTGAAAGAGAACAGGCGCTAACCTGCAGTACTTGATACTAACGATCGTAAGGAAGTATGGCAAGGCAAAGAGCTTCACGGACGCTTTTTCCAGGCCCTCCATGGACCTTTTTTTTTTTTTTGAGTGTGAAAAATTATCAAATAACTTCTCTCGCTCTGGGTGGAGCGGGATTGCGTGTCAGACTTTTACTGACTAAAACCCACCCGTGTTCCTTCCGTTGCCTGAGTGCCGGGGCCGCGATATCCTTTCCGGACAAACTCGCAACCCTGGCAGGCATTAGCCCTTACGGACCCCGTCAGTTGGTGCTGACATCTCTTTGAGGCGTGCGTGAACACAACGCGCCGTCCCGGCCGGGACCGTCGACCCGGGCCTGGTCCTTATCGGACGGCGAGCTACCCATTGCTCACTGTCCGCAAGCCCACGCCTACGGTCGCCGGACGCCCGGGGCGTCTCCTGCGGCGACTAGGGGCACGAGGGCTCACATCTTGCCTCTCCCTCGCGCGCTCCGCCTCCTCCTTCACGAGCATTACTGCTTCGCAGAAGGAAGTGACGGCCTCCCATGCACTCCGGATCATGGCCTGAACCAGGGCCGGACGCGAGAGATCGCCGCCGCCGATCGCCTCCGTCAGGACACGGCGGTGCTCCGCCCAAGCCGGGCAGACCTCCACCGTATGCTCCACCATGTTCTCCGGGCGATCCACACAGTGGTGACACCCGGGCGTTTCCTCCTGCCTTATGCGGAACAGGAACCTCCAGAAAAAACCGTGTCCGGTGAGGACTTGCGTCAGGCGAAAGGTGAGGACGCCGTGGCGCCTCTCCTCAAAGAGGGGACTTATCGCCACAATTGTGGCTTGCCCAGCCCTCCATGGGCCTGATGTAGTCTTTTTGGCGGGGAAACCGAAGGTTCCGTCTGTGCCATTATGGATGAGGTTCTCATGACGAATAATTATCAGAAACACATTATCGAGGACGGTACGGTTGACATCTGTCGGGATTGCCACCATCCCGGTGAATCAATACAACATAATGTTTCCGATTGTTCTCGTCTTGCTTAACAGCGAGTACTTGCACAGACACAATCTAGTGCCTAGGATTATCCACCTGCAACTTGCCTTGCAGTACAACCTTGTGGAGTATTGATATTTGGCGATATTTCAGTAAAAAGACGTAAGAATTCTTGAAAATTAAAAATAACCTTTTATTTCTTCAGAACCTAACTTTGATGTTTTACATTGACATTTAAAGAGCAACAACGCCACCCACGGCCAGAAAACGAAACTTAAAATCGTGTTTTTTTGCAATAGAGTGGCAACTGGATAGTGACGTCAGCATGTGTTCGTCCCGGAATGCCAGACCTTGTTTTATTAGACCATGGGAAATAGCAACTCATTTCTATAGGTTATATATTCCAATCACTCACCACCCGATGTAAATATCGAATACAATCTTTCAGATTCCATTCCCCCAATAAACGGTTATGAATTGCACAAAGCACTTACTACAATGCACTATGATAGAAGTCCTGGGTAAGATGAAATCACTACGGAAGCGCTCAAAATCAGCTCTACTACTTCGTCGATGGGTCGATGTAGACGGGCAGGAGATACATTATGTCGATGAGTACATCTTCATGGGCTAATTAGTTTCTATCTAAACCAGGCAAGAAAAGGAAATTAATAAAGACACTAAAGAAGGGTGATCTACCGATCTCCCAGCAGCGAAAACTCATCGATATAAAATGGGATCGGGCGGGTCTTATCAGCCGCATTTATTGTGACTATTGGGCAACAGTCTCCACACGGTGGGTTCCTGAGGATGGACGGCACCCCAGGAAGAGGCGGCGAAACCTAGATGCGTACCGCAAGAGTTGGATGGAGGTGGCCCTGGAAAAGGATGCTTGGAAGGATTTGGGGAAGCCCTATGCTCTAGGTGGCAGGGGTCCCGACACTTGAATAAAAATTAGCACTGAAAATTGACACCGATTTAAACCCTTCCTGCCGTTATCTGGGAACCCGACAGTGGCCCGTTCCGAGGACCAAACATCCTGTATAACGAAGTAAAAAGGAAAACTATCAGAATATATTAAATCTCGTTTACGTATGTCAAAAAAATATAAATAAATAGGTACATCACCGTGTGCAAGGATATAACGCTTATTTTCTCCGTTCCGGAGATATTGTGTTTTAATTTATAATAACTTACCAAATGATTTAAAATTATTGCAGGGTAACGTGTTTAAGACAAAATTAACAGAATGGCTTTTAGAGTGTTGTTTTTATAGTTTTAAGGAATTTATGGAACACAAAATTGAAAATTAGTACCTATAATTATAAGAATATCGACAATATAAATAAATGCATGGCAATATTATTTAATAATAATAGTAATAAAATAAGAATGTATGATAAATTAATAAAAAAATTACACGCTTGCTTGCAGGCAGAATACAATGACACTTAGGTTATAAGATCTCACCTGTACCAAAACAATGTATTTCTAGCAAATACACAATTGATTTGAATTGATTTGAAAAAACAAATCACAAAAAAGGTCAAGTATCAAGTTAAAGTACTTACTGTGCACTCCGTATTTTCAGACAAACCTCTAGTAGAGAATTGGAAAGAAGAGGGTAAATAAAACGTTATAGCTAAAATACTAAAAGACGAGTACTCGTAAATGGAACACAAGCAAAACAGTAACTTCTGTTCTACTATTGAAATTGAGAACAAACAATTAAAACTTAAAAATATCTGTGGACTGGATTCTGTTGTTTTTATTTTTTGTTATGGATATATTCAAAATCAATATAAGAAAGATACTTAGTATATAACACTGGAGAAGCCTTAGGCACAATATTCCGAACAAAACAGTCTGTCACTTTTGGCGGGGGACGCGGTAGCAGAAAGAGAAGTCCGTACCATTAATTTTTATTTTATCGATATCGATATTCATTCGGAATTTTGCTTGAATCCATGAAATAAAACAGCTGTTGTTCAAGTTAAGTTAAGTTAAGTTCAATTTTTTTTTTTCTTTATATGCAACCACTTCAATGGACATAAACAAATTATAAAACATTGAACAATAAAAAAAAATAAACAAAAAAAATTACTAAGTAATTTTTACTGGAAATTATCGACATGTCAATTTTGGTTTCAAACATGACCTCAACACACGGTAGTCTCGTTAACATTTTTACTAGAGGACATAATCGCATGTCAAGTGCGTGTAAGTTTTGCTGATTTGACGTATATTTTCGTAATGCAAAAGAAAAGTATTTTGATCTTTACGGACATAAAAACGAGATGTAGCGAGACTCGGTGACGTCACAGTAGCAACGTAAGGAAAATACTCGATTCATGCTACATTTTATATTGAATCATGGTTGAATCGAATGATAAATCGAAATGTACTATGAGGTTAGGATTTTAAATTTCAATAAAAACATGACTAAATCTTAGAAAAAAAAAATTGCATGTGGAAAGTTATTCAGTTCTTTTTGTAAATTTGACGTATTTGAACGCTTTTTACACCATTTAACAGCACTAATAGGCATTTTCACGGAGCTCCGCGCGCCTTTAAAACGATTTACGAAGTGCGTTAGAATCGATTTGAAAGTAGTTTTTATGAACGTACTAGAACATTTGTTCTTGTAATTTTATAGAGGGGAAGTGTTCGTAAGGCTTCTCCAGTGCTATATACTCTAAGGAAAGATATGATTAACTTTGTCAGCTCTGGATTAACCCTGTTTTCTCTGGATTCTGGACCACTAGATAACCTTAAATGTTTGGCAGGTGCAATAACAAGTCACGATCCATACAAAATCCGTGCAGATGTCGTCCTTAACCATTTTATTAAAACATCTGAACTAGAATAAAAAAATGACGTCATTATTGTTAATTGCCCGAGCAATGTGACTGGTTATCTTGAAACAGTTTTGAACCATTTTTACAGTGCCTTATTTTCCAACTAATTTGCGTTAATAGTTACTGCACATCGGTTCCAATAGAAAGACAATTTGCTTTCTTACTCAATCAGATAGGTTATCCGTTTTTGGGATCGAGTGTTTGAAAGATGCAATTTGTTTTGACGACGCTTGCTCAAGACGGGTTGGCGATTTCAGACCTAAATTAACTACAAGTCCAGGTTTTCTCACGATGTATTTCCTTCACCGATGTCAACGTCCAAGATAAATTCAGAAAGTACATATGAATTGAAAAAGTCACATTGGTACTTGCCCGGATTTGAACCCATAACCTCGTAAATGAGAGGCCTTAACCACTGGGCTATCACGACACTAAACTACAAAAAATATATGGTAATTTATTTTCATGTATAATGCTTTTTGAGATATGCAATTATTTAAACCCTGCTTAATGTTTTGAAAAATAGGGTCAGTTGGTGATATTATTTTTGTTTTTCAGGTATTGTTTATACTTTTTTCCGCCCTTCTAGCTTAATGGTAGTTTTACGACCACATTTTATATTAATTAATTTAAAAACTTTTACTAGTGCGTAGTGTATTAAAATAAGGAAGTGTACAGAGTGCCGCTAGCAGCACTTTATCGGACAAAGTGCTGCTTTTTGCGGCATAATAGTGGTGCTGCTTCGACCCTGCTAAAGTGCCGTAAGCATTGCATTGTCACCGTCACTTGTTATTTTGTTTGATTGTTGAGGTGAGTTCGCCGCTCTTTGTATTGATTGATTGTTTTAGATAAGTAATTACATATATCAAAAGTCACTACAATGACTGAATTTACGAAAAATTAAGTAGCAAATGAAAATGGCTGAAATGCCAGGGTCCGTTTAGGCACAAGAAAATGTAATGTTTTGGGAGTGTGGTGTTTCACAGCAAACTAACCTCAACAATCAAACAAAGTAACAAGTGGCAGTGACACTGCAATGCTTACGGCTCTTTAGCCGGGCCGAGGCAGCGCCATTATTATGTCGCTAGCGGCACTTTATGCGACAGGGATAGTGCTGCTAGCGGCACTCGTTACACTGCCTTATAGTAAACAGAACTGTCAGTGAAAAAAGTTAATAATGTGGGTAATATGAATAAAAGACGATAATAGAGGAAATGTTATAGGTTGAAGGTATAGATAGCGCCATCCATGAAGACGTGCCCCACTCCGCTCGACTCCGCTCCTCTCCGCTCCACTCCGCTCCACTCCACTCCACTCCACTCCACTCCGCTCCACTCCGCTCCACTCCGCTCCACTCCGCAACACTCCGCTCCACTCCGCTCCACTCCGCTCCACTCCGCTCCACTCCGCTCCACTCCGCTCCACTCCGCTCCACTCCGCTCCACTCCGCTCCACTCCGCTCCACTCCGCTCCACTCCGCTCCACTCCGCTCCACACCGCTCCACTCCGCTCCACTCCGCTCCACTCCGCTCCACTCCGCTCCACTCCGCTCCACGCCGCGCCACTCCGCTCCACTCCGTACTAAACTACAGCTTATAGTAAAGTAATGGCGGAGTGTGGCGCGTCTTCGTGGAGGGCACTATCTATAGATACCAAAAAATCTGCTATTCCATACATTTTGACCGGGTAGATATTTATATATATTTCTATAAAACAGTTTTTTTTTTTTAATAACCGGCGAAATATTTCTTCACAGGGGGTGTTCAGAATCATGGTACTGAATCCATGGTAAAAGTTTTCACGTCGATGTTCCTGCCACCATGTATAATGTGTCATGTGTGTGTAATTAATTCTTGAAATTTAATGTTGTCAGCGTTTTATTTATTATTTTTATTGCAGTCAGTTGATGGCGCTTCTCCTTGGCCAGGATCGGTTTATCTTGCGGCATTAGGTGTGGGGATAGCATGTAATTTTGGATTCTGCATACCTTTTAAATATACCCCGGCTCACTTCTGCCATCACACTGGAAAAGTACCAATCTTGAGAATGGTAAATATGTTTTGAAATACTTTTGATATTATAGGCCAACTTGTTCGTGGATTTCATACATAATTATAAACAAATATGTAATACGACGCAACAATTAGACTAGTTTGCGAGATTATGGCGATTATATTGGTGGTTATTGATGGGATTATTATGGCGGTGGAAAATGCAAAGGCGCGTTTTTCATTAGTTTGTTTCGTAATGGTAGAGGAGCCCTAATGTTTTTGAGAAAGTATAATATATCACCTACTCGTATTATGCAGGGCAAAAGTAGTTAAATCAGACGGCTAAGAAAACACAGATTTAATTTTTGTTTTGGTTATAATGATTTTTAAGGCTTTGTTCTTTTTTTAAACCTGAAAGCCCGCGTAGGGCTCCTATCTAAAACTTTTCAAATACATTTTCGGCCTTCTCTCACCACTCTGTCCGCGATCACCTACTCAGCTATTAAGTTTTTGTGTTGAATATTGAATATGCGCTTGCTGAAAGAGCCTCTGGGGTGGGGACCATAATATAATCACCCATAATATCTGCGGTAGTAGCCGCAAACAAAAGAAAGTGAATAGTGTTTGGTTTACCTCAAGGATACATTCGGCTCCTAAGTGTTCTGAACAACGCCTCTGATTCCGCAATAAACGTGCCCGCCTGGACCCAAACAGTAGGTACTGTCGTCGATACGAAAAGAAGAAGAATATCAAATAAACAAACATGGCCCCTCAATCAATATGAACACAATATATCGAATGAAAAACATATCATTTTTCAAGAGCAAGAGCATTCTTCTGTTGATATTCTTGACATTAAAATATCCCTTAGTAGGGTTCTTAAGGAGAATGCTCATCAAGTATTTTAAAAAACCCAAAGCGAAAAGATACAGGCTGTAGCTCAGAATTTTAGCGATATTTAGTGAAATCATTCTGTAAATATTTTACTATAAGATTCGATGGCTTACGGCCAGTTTCTTCATCAAAAGTAACGTCATAAAGTCAAAGTAATGGTTAAATTTGTTTCTTCACAATTTTAGCTGTTACTTTAGCCTCTAACCTTTACTGCTCATTAAGCTGTAGTGAAAGCTAAAGTAATGGTAATTTTGTCAGTTGTACTGTTGTAGGTTAGACTATATTCAACACCGGTTTGAGCTGTTAGCTAACATAAATCACTGTGTAAGATAATCAGTAGGTAATAATCTAGATTTTATTTCATAAATAAAATATTAAAATGGCATCAAGATCGTCTAGTGAAAATTCAAGTTCATCAGACGATGAACTTATCGTGTGTTATTTAACGTATAGGCGTAAGAGATTTAATATTCTCAAGCTTCGATCAATAATGCACTAGATACACTATCCCATACAAAAGTTCTCCTAAAACTGTCGCCAATTGTGTTTACGTAGTTTAAATAAATATACATTAATGTAAATTCAACCTTAAATGCAATGCTTAAAGTTGTATTCACAAAGCTATGTACAAAAAACAATAAAGTCAAACATACATCAAAACAAATTCAACCTTACACGCATGTTTTAAAGTTCGAATTACAAAGTGCTAATAAAAGAAATAAAAATTTATGACCGAGGCTCGCCGCTTGGACAAGGAATGAGTGGAGTCGAACTGTGTAATATATTTTTGTTTATACCTTCGATCAATAATAGTACTAGAACAAAGATACGTCGCTGGAGTGGCCACGTTTGTACACACTTTAGTACATTTATATTTCTTTAATGAAATACAGAAAGAAATAATTCATACTAACAAATTCAGTTTATTATAAGCCTTGATACTCAAACATAAAGTTTAATTACAATGGCAAAATTAAATCTTTCTGTCGTCGGAGAAACAAATATAATGTCATGTGTCATGAAAATTAAAAGTTATTTTTATATGAGTTCAAAAATATTTATTGTTACTGTTGTACTGTTTTTAGTAATCTACGCCTTTGCGTGTTTCCAGTTATGTCCAATCTATTAAAATGAATCGAACAAATTGTCAAATTTTTATAAGGCTATTACTATTAATATTTCTATTAATATCTATTAATATTTCTTATCCTCTTTCTTTCGCGGAAATCTACAAACAGAAATAAAATATAAAATAACAATACTACACCATGCATTCCCTGTTCCAGAACAGTCGATGTTTGGTCCAATAGTTGGTAGTTGTCACAAACATTGGTCAAACAATCATAATATTTGCTAAATGATTTATATTTACTATTTAATTCTGTTTTTATTTTATGAAAATCACTTATTGATAATAAACTTACGGAAAAAAAAATATTCCTTCCAAAATCTTGGTGTTACGGTGGTTATTTACATATTTTTTGAACGCGTACGCGGCATTTTTACGTCTTAACGTTGGCTATGATTGGACCATACTAATTTGAAATAAGACCACAACCGAATTTGTGCTCTTATTTTTCGTTCCGTTTTTGAAGCGCTTACCGGGAAGCTAGTGCATTATTGATCGAAGTTCTCAAGGATCATTTTTTATGGGACGAGGCTGATTTTCTGTTCCGATAAAGAATGCCAAAGGAAACAGTTACACTCAGTTTATTGTTGCAAGACAAACTTACGCCAACTACTTTAAAGTAAGTCTCAGTTTCAGTTTGTATTATACAAAAAAATACTTTTAAATTAAATTAATAATTAATTAATTATTTTAATTTAATTTTAAATTTGCTTTTTTAATTGGTCGTGTAATATGAGACCAAGTATGACCATTTGACTTATTAGTTTTAGCATAGACGAATCCATATGCGTTGGTCTCTTTTAAGTACAATCTGCGCCATAAGAGAGAAGGGCTTAAATATATCGTAATTTGTCTCTAATTTGTATGCTCCCTCTATGCTTTAGTTATTACTCTGAGGATTACGTTCTAATTCGGAAAGCGGCCAAAATCTTTCACTTTGACATCTGGCACGACTCGACAATAAAATTGTGGTGCTGCCATGTGTAAAAAAAACTCGCCACGATGTTTTGGGGAAATTACGACGTTTGTGTAATGGCAACTCTTTTGACTTTTACTTTAGCTGTTAGTTGAATGAAAAAACACATTTGCCGTAGTATCAGTAAAGGTCAAGTAAACGTCAATGCTTTTACTGATTACTTTAGCTGTTGATGAAGAAACTGGCCGTAAATGTGTGATAATGCTATTTGTTTTTCATACAGGTTGATTCTTTTTTTCTTTAAATTATCTTCAATTTGGGTATACCCGACGATATAATTACATACATACATACCTATACTGCCCTCCTAACTTAGACAACTGTAACTACACAAAGTATAGATTCGAGATAATCGAATTTTTATGACGTGTAAAAGTGATTCCTATATCCTATTTACAGAATAAACAATTTCATTTCATTTCATCGCGCGTAAAGTTTTTTTTCTGTGTCGCAGTTTTAGAAAATCTTCACCTTGAATCGTTTTCATCAAAAATTTTAGTCGTTCCATTGAAATTTGTGTTTAATATGTGGTGATAACCTTGATACTTTAATTTTAATTTAACAAATAATCTTTATGGTTAGTGCAACATAGTTATTTAATTAACTTACCGTAAGCATAAGCGCCGTCACATCGTTACGGTTTACTAGCCATAAGAGCGGTAATCAATTTTAATCACAAACGTAGTTTTGATGAATATCCAGAAAATTTGAAAGATCTGTCAGGCTGGTTAAACTCAGTACAATTTTTAGAGTAAAAGTAACCATGAAGTATACGAGTACATAGGTACTTCATATCGCTCAAAATTATATTTGGTTTCCCGGGCTTTCTTCCTGTCGCATGCTGAACATTTTGTTTTGGATCTTGACATTTTTCATTTTTGCTAGTGGTTCCGGAGGTGTTTTAGCGAGCAATTCATTTAGGAACGTATGAGATTTTTTCGGAATTCGTGGATTGTCTTTGCTGTTTCTCAAAGTTCGTCAAGCAAAGCCATTCTTTAATTACGAATGAAGTTTCTTCTTTTAGTTTTATTTATTTCGATGCCATTATTCAACATCTGTAAAAACAAGGCATTGATGCCTGTGTGGTTTAACATTGAAAATAATATATTATAGTCAGGGGCGCTTACGCTAGCGCTTAGCATTACGAGACACATCACGTTCTGGCAAGTTTGTCAACTACATTCACTCCACTTTTAGTTTTATTATAAAAGGAAATTTTGATGGCTGTCGTTTAATTCCCGTATCTTAGTTTATTTCTTGGCCATGATGTAGAGACGATATTACTTACACGCAGCGGCGTGCCATGGTGTCAAAATTAGGGCAAGCCAACAGATTTTTCATATGTTGTTCATGGTACAACATTATTAGAAAACCTTTATCTAATGCGAAGAGTTCTAAATAAGTATTATCAAGCATTAGTATGTAATTTTCATAAGCGACATCTATATTAATGAATGCGCGTAAACACACCGGTTAGCCGAATCTTTTCACCTTATTTCAATTATTCACTTGTCACATGCAAAAATTTTCAATCAAAAGCCACTAGATGGCTCCCAAAAAATGATCGATTTGTTGTTCTATTGCCGTACGCATAATTTTATGAGTTTAATTTAAGTCGATTGAAAATGTTAACATGAGATAATACCAAAATAACTTTTTATAATTTATCATAATGACAATAGCCAACTCTTATCTTTATTTCAAAACACCTATGAAGAATCTCTTCGATACGAAAATTATTTTGTTTTGTGATCTCAATGAGAACTTATTGTTATTATAGTAATAGGACTTATGGTTTGTTTTTCAGCGGTTTACCAAAACTACAAAAGCCATACAAACAACACTCATTATGTGTTTTCATGGCACCAGCTACCTACCTAAAGTTGTCTAATAAACAATCGAATGCCTATTTCAATCTATTCTTCGACTGACAAAAATACTTGTTTTTATTTCCGAGAAACAGGTACCTACAGTAATTTGAGGTTGGTTACGGTAAAGTAAAGAGTTACTTATTGTCGAAAAGCTCAAGTTACATACCTTTTCGAACAGTTTCTGAATTCCCATTTTGATGATAAAATAACAGATTATATTTGTCTGTAAACAAAAGTATTTACCTTTCCGAGTAAGGATTACACACACTTTAGTCCTTCACAAGGAACAATTGCATGCGTTTCCGAATTCATTTTAATGATAAGAAACTTTTTAATCACTTCAAAACAAAGGCAATCACAGCAAAAACTAATCACAACACTTAAATTCACAGAAAATGAAAAATATCAAAGCGAAAAAAAGTGCACCAGTAACTAGCCGCTCAAAACAAATTTGCCACGTCATTACTTCTACTATTCATAATCAAACGCACGATTCGTTCCATTCATAAAAAAATCGGAAGCCGGGCTTAAAAATTAGAACAATTTGCGAAATAGGTACATACTAATGGTATCAACAAACGTTAACTATTTCTATGCGAAAGAGCTTTCGTACCCTCTCTGGGTACGAAAGCCTCATAAAAGCCAGCACAAGTGCGAGCGAGAAAGAATAAAAATTACGTTTTCATTTACGATGCGATCTCGCGTCCTGCTTATCGCTATAGTGTTAGAGCGAGATCGCAACTGCATCCGAGATAGTGGGCAATGGTGCGTGAAGCAAAACGGCTTTTCGGCTTTCATGGGGGGAACGCCACTGCTTACACGTGCTTGCGTAGCTTTGGTACATAGGATATCTATTTGAAAATCAAAACGTGAGAAGTGGTGTGGTCCCTTGATGTAACTTGAAACAGGACGGAATTCATGTGTTATCAGCTCTCAGTCCAAGCACCAACTATAGTTTGTCTTTGTAGCAAATTTTCAATAACTTTAAAACGGTCTATTGAAAAAGTATGTCCATTGTAATATTTCTCGCCGATCTAGAAACGCATTTAACTTTTTTTTTTTGTTTTTTAGGGTCGGAAATCATCAAATGACTTCTCCCGCTCTGGGCAGAGCGAGAGGGCGTGTCAGACTTTTACTGACTAAAACCCACCCGTGTTCCTTCTGTTGCCTGTGTGCCGGGGCCGCGTTATCTCTTTCGGACAAACCCGCAACTCCAGCAGGCATTGGTCCTTACGGACCCCGTCAGTTGGTGCTGACATCTCGTTGAGGCGCGCGTGGAACACAACGCGCCGTCGACCCGGGCCTGGTCTTTATCGGACGGCGAGCTGCCCATTGCTCACCGTCCGCAAGCCCGCGCCTACGGTGGCCGGAAGTCAGCTCGTGACTCCCGATGCCCGGGGCGTCTCCTGCGGCGACTAGGGGCGCGAGGGCGTGCAGCTTGAATCTCCCTCACGCGCTCCGCCTCCTCATTCGCGAGCATAACTGCTTCGCAGAAGGAGGTGACGGCGTCCCATGCACTCTCGCTCCGGACCATGGCCTGCACCAGGGCCGGACGCGAGAGATCGCCTCCGCCGATCGCCTTCGTGAGGACACGGCGGTGCCCGGCCCAAGCCGGGCAGACCTCCACCGTATGCTCCACCGTGTCCTCCGGGCGATCCACATAAAGGTGACACCCGGGCGTTTCCTCCCGCTTTATCCTGAACAGGAACCTCCCGAAACAACCGTGTCCGGTGAGGACCTGCGTCAGGCGGAAGGTGAGGACGTCGTGACGCCTCTCTATCCACTCCTCAAAGAGGGGACTTATCGCCGCAATTGTGGCGTGCCCAGCGCTGGGTTGCAACAATCGCACACTCCATGCCGCCATGAGATCCCGCCGGAGCTTTGTCCGCTGTGCCGTGATTTCTCGCGGCAGCGGAGTTACACCCCGGCGTTTTGCCTCCTCGCGCAACTCCCACATGTGCGCGAGGACCTTCGCCTCCAGATCCCATGGCGGTAGTCCGGCAAAGAGGCTCGCCGCCTCGCGGGAGACCGTGCGGGGTATCCCCGGACAACGCAATTTACCATACGATCAACAAGGACATAGGTATTGTTACTGACTGCAAAAAAACTGTTATGTGGTTGTATACCACAGCAAAAAATCTGTAGATCCATCATGTGTAAAATGTTTTTGCATCTACTAAAGCATACATCTTTATTCCATACTTAGCTGGTTTTGATGGAAAATACTGTCGGAAACTACACCTCCCTTGAAAGGCAACCAACTCTTCATCTAATGTTAGGTACTCAAAAGGTATTTGGCAATTCTGATCTGGAATAATTATGTCTCGGATCGATGCCTTGGATGATGAAAAGATTATTCTCTATTCTTTCATCGCATCATCAAATAATCTCATACCAATAAAATAAACCAATCAATATTTTTATACCAGTGCCATCAGTCTGTAGCCCATAGATCATTGAGGTTGTATCTACCAGAACAGCTCAAAACTGCTTTTATTTCAGAATTAGTTGTTTCGGCATGCAGAGAATTAATGTGTTGGCCAAGTGATACCTGCGGTCTAGATCAGCATACTTTTTCATTGCAATAATTTCAATATAATTTCTAGAATAACCCACCTTATAGCTATATTCATGTATTTAGTTATTATTTAATCGTGTTTTGGTATTTTGTACCAGAAAAGATACCTCAAACCATTCTAAATAACTTTTTTTCTTTGTATTGGCTCTTTACTACCGGAAAATGTGATATAATGTTTTAATTTATTTTACGAATGTAAGTCTTTAGTGTCTATACTCTACAACATATTTTTTTTTAAAGAAATCTAAATCTTGAATAGAGAAAGATCACAAAAAATAAAAAAATACACAAAAATCGAATTTGTTTGGCTTGTTTTTTACGAGAGCTTAGATAGTTATAAAACTAAACCGGTTTAAACCCAAACATCTTAGGTTGATCTCGTCCCTTGCATGTTGACGTCAAAATTGGTTTGGTTTTGGTTTTGACTATTGTGATATTATTCTAAAACGCGTGTTTTTATAGGTACTCCAGCAGGAAATTAAATATTGTGAAAACCTTAAGACGCACTTTTAATTTTCGACGCACTTTTAATTTTCGGCGCACATTTAATTTTCGGCGCACATTTATGTTCGCATATTAGCTATCCGCCCATGTACTTTATTTCTCTCCGGTTATTCGTTAAAAAAAATCTTGCTGGTAAAACGTTACTCTAGCAGAATTAGTTTTTTCGTTTTTTTCCAAAACGACAGCACGCACAATTTTTTTATTTGGCGCACATTATGCTCTAAATATAAGTTAAACTCGATTCATTCTAGAAGAGATTTTCCTGCTGGGGTAACGCACACACCGCAACAGATAATGAATATAATGAAGTTTTAGTGGCTCGGCCAGGGAGTATGCTCCCTAGCCGCGCCACCAAGAGTTATTAGGCGTACCCGGACATAGTATACTCTAAATAATTTTACGCATTATGTACTACCCAAAAACGTAAAAATATTACGGAAAAAAATAATATCTTAAGAGAAAACATCAAGCAGCAGCAAACTTGCTGAGCTTTTTACCTACTAGATGTTGCCTTCAAATTAGAAGTACAGGGAACTATCTCGGTGACATGGTTGCATAGAAGTGCTAGAAATATGCAACATTTTTGACGTTCAAAAATACCTTGCAAGGGCCTATTTGAAATAAATGATTTGACTTTGGTACAATTAATCTACAAACATGTTTTTTAATTTTTTCACTGTGGCGCGGCCACGGAGTATCACACAGCTGCATCCTGTATCTGTTCGCTCTGGGTTTTTTTTGAGCATCCCTATGCACAATATTCCGAACAAAAAAGTCTGTCACTTTTAGCGGGGGACGCGGTAGCGGAAAGAGGAGGCCGTACCATTGATTTTTATTTTATCGATATCGATATTCATTCGGAATTTTGCTTGAATCCATGAAATAAAACAGCTGTTGCTTAGAATAGTTACATTTTAATAAGAAGAGAAAATAACTACAATTAAATAAAAGTAACTAAAGTAATTATGTAAGTCATTTCAATAATAAATTAAGTCAAGTTAAGAAAAAAAATATATAAAACCACTTCAATGTATATAAAAAAATTATCGACATGTCAATTTTGGTTTCAAACATGACCTCAACCCTACGGTAGTCTCGTTAACATTTTTACTAAAGGACATAATCGCATGTCAAGTGCGTGTAAGTTTTGCTGATTTGACGTATATTTTCGTAATGCAAAAGAAAA
The DNA here is from genome assembly GCA_916701695.1 of Agrochola macilenta. Lineage (NCBI taxonomy): Eukaryota > Metazoa > Arthropoda > Insecta > Lepidoptera > Noctuidae > Agrochola > Agrochola macilenta. Next base: position 14,207,926 of record OU753557.1, read on the forward strand.
GTATTTTGATCTTTATGAACATAAAAACGAGATGTAGCGAGACTCGGTGACGTCATAGAAGCAATGTAAGGAAAATACTCGATCCGCCCGTTGTATATTGAATCATGGTTAAATCGATTTAAAAATCGAAATGTACTATGAGGTTAGGATTTTAAATTTCAATAAAAACATGACTAAATATTATAAAAAAATGTCAACAAATGGAAGGCTATTCAGTTCTAAAGTAAATTTGACGTATTTGAACGCTTTTTACGTTTTAATCAACGGGCATATGAATAATTTTTCCCCAATTTTATTTTTTCGTTTTAATTTTCATTCAAAATAATTCTACAAAGGCACGATTATTTATGTAAAACAACCTTACGTGAAATAATAACACGAGACAATTTTTTTTTTTAAATACGCCTGTGCACCCTCGATAACGTCCCCACGACTCCGAGTGCGAGCCGATTTAACTCGCTAAAATAAGATTACCTCAAGGTATACGCAATTTTCATATTATTTTGTGCTGTAAAATTAGGAAATGAAACGAAAAATGGTTTTAAAATCCTGTTTCGGTTTATTTTTTTATCGAGCAAATTACAATACGTATTTTATTTAACCGTTAATTTCCCTAATACAAGTATGTATCCACTTCGTGGTCATATCGGAGTATATTTTTAAATGTAGGTAGGTACCAAAAAAAACCTAAGGTTCGGCTTTCCATAATTTGCAAAAGATGTAAACAACAATGGCCGCTCGAAATTGTCTATGATTAGTGATGCGGTCGTATAACTTTTCAGCTATGGTGCTATCGATGTTACGATTTTTTTAAGTGTTCCATCAGTATTTTTTATATTGAGTTACTTTCAAATCAAAAATAATTTTTATTTTTAATTCCATTGAAATATGTTCATAATTTAAGCCGTGAAAACGAAAGTTATAATAAATATACAATCATATTTTGCACTTATTGCAAGAATTAATTTTTATTAATTAATTATTAATTAACTATTATTGCCTCTGAGCTCCAAACTGGTCTTCTCCGTCGGCAAAGCGAAGCTCGCGCAAGCCTAAATGGTCCGGCTATATGCTAGCAATGAAGTGTTGTCAGGTGTTGGGATACTTACTATTAACCCTTAAATAATTGAAGGGAAATCAGTTTTTTTTTTTTTAATTTTGTGTGTTTTTCATAGAAGTAGACAGAATATAAAGCTGGCGTGAAAGTGAGCCAGTCGAGAACCGGTAGGGCCGTTTGAACTTCAAGTAGCGCTCGCTGCTTTTTTTACAACTTCGAAGAAGAGTCTTGCCTGCACTGCTCCTGCACGCTTAGCATGACCACAATATTCTATGTGGATGATGTTAATAATAACTTCCTCTCAGTGTTGATATAATGTCGATGATAAATCTATGACATTATTTAACAAGGAAAAAAGAAAGCGTCTTTATTATGTAGAACGTGGCCTAGTTCCAATAGCATCTTGAAGATCCTAGCCGAAAAGTATTAAATATTCCTTGTACAAATAATCGATATTTATTATGTCAATCACTAGCATTTCAATGACAAGATAAACTTAGACGATGTAAAAAAGGATGACGGCCGTTATAAGTTTGAAAATTTTCAAAATCCATCCCAGTTTTCGCTTTTATTGATAGATATAATAGTGTATTTAAAAGTTTAAAAACACGCACAGGATGTAAAAGTGAGTGTGATAATAAGTGTATCCTATTTAGTGCGTATTTAATCAGTGATACGCACAGATTTCCACTCGTTACCCGTGGTCCCGGTGGGTCGACCCATTACCGGGTCCATGGGTAATTTTAATTACCCGTGGTTCCATGGCTTTAGGGATTGTTCCCGAACTTCTGACTATATTTCAATTCCCAGGCAATTTCAATGTTATTGCTTTTTCAAATCGCGACCAAATCCAGATTAGGTAATAATATTGTAATTTATTATTGTTACAGGTAAAATATTCCATACCGTCTGTTATAATATGCTCCATAATTTTATATCTTGCTTTAATCGTGTATGCTCCATTTTTGTGGGATCCTAATGGAGAAGGCTTCATACCAGTACTGCCTGCTACAAATGTGAAGATAGATAAGGCACCTGTACCAGTCGATGACGGTGCTCCTGATCCACCTCCAGCACCACCATAAATCTTTTTATGTTTAAGAAAGTTGTTTTAATTTAATTTGTATGGCTATAGAGTACCAGCGTTTAGTTTTTCTGCTAATATAAGTACGTATTTAACGTCTGAAAATCTTGTTTTATTTTCTGGTAAAACTTGATCCAGAAACTGTTGTTGTGTGCGAGACAACATTACGTGTTTCTAACGCTCCGGTATCAAAAAATCCTAAAGCAAAGCAAAAGGTACAGCCATACCATAAATGTTTCTAAGTAGCTGGCCCCCCTGAGCCACAGCAATGAAACTGATGTTTGAGCTAGAGACTGTTTTGTATTTGTCTAATCGGACGGAAATATTCAACGTAACTGCCACTAAAGGCGCCATCTCCTGTGGCGAAATCGTGTGCCCGTGAAGATGCGAGGGACCATGTCTTGGATTTCAAATCAGCCTATATAAAAGTGTGATACTCCGTGGCTGCGCCACAGCAGAAAAAAAAAGAAACATGTTTCTAGTGTTAAGAGAATTAACATTGTATTTTATCACTTTTCCACAAGAAGTACATTTAGTTTACTACATTTTGAATTTTGTTAGAATCTTATTGGCTGAATGACATTTCCTTTGCCTACGATGTGACAACGATCGTTTGTAGTTTTTGTCTGTTGATGGAACGCTCAAAAAAGAGGTGGAGAACCTCAGAGCTCTCGGGCATTCGAGCACGGACCACCGAGAGAACAAGTTGTATAGTACCTATCAATTGAAGGACCTACTGTAAGTCAATCTGATTTAATAACTATTTTTTAAATATCATGCTTTGTTATAAACTGTGGCCGTTATTTTGTTTTAAATGTTGGATTCTACTGTGTAACTATTGCTAGTTGTGGAATTTATGTAGCAAGTATATACAACGTTTTATATTTAAAAAATACTAAATATTATATGTAAAATGTATGATAATAAATAATTACCTATGTGATTTAACGTTAGCCTACCTACAATACGTTTTATTTACTTTGTTCCCTCAGACTTATAGTACCTAATCTAAATAGATAAATACAATAAATATCTAGTTGAAGCCTAACTTCTGATTTATCTAATACTAGATAAATTGTGCCACTATACGGGTATGTGTAATGAAAATAAATGTACCTCGACGAATAATGACGTTTTGGCGGTTTTTGTAAATTACTAGGCGCACCCAGTAAACATAAAATAATTGTACCAGAATTGTTCATGTGCGTTACCCCAGCAAGAAAATATATTTTAGAATGAATTGAGTTTGACAAATATTTAGAGCATAATGTGCTGTAAATGTGCGCTAAATATAAAATTTGTGGATGCTGTCGTTTTGGAAAAAAAAACTGAAAAACTAATTCTGCTGGAGTAACGTTTTTCCAGCAAGAAAAAAAATTACGAATGACCGGTGCGAGAAATAAAGTACATGGGCGGAGAACTAATATTTGTGCATAAATGTGCGCCGAAAATGAAATTTGTGCGTCAGGTTTTCGAGATATTTAATTTCCTACTGGAGTAAAGTTTTGCAGAATATTCTTTCTCGGAAACCAATGATTGCCCGTAGAATAAACGTATTTCAGAAGTTCTTAATTTGTGCGTATTTGTGCATTAATTAGATTTTCAAAAATATTTACTGTTTTAAAGTAATCAAGCATTTACGAAAAAAAAAAAAAAAAAAATATATATATATTTTAGGGCTTAAGGACGCGTTTGCAAAATTGATAGATTGATAGTATAGAATCGAACTACTACGTCGACACGGGTCACACACACAGGTGTACGCTCGGTTAGCTGCGGGAATAGTAGCAAAGTGAACTAATTAATACTTTGGAAAATTGTATTTTTTTCTAATGTCTTTATATTACTTGGTACCTACAAAAAACATTTTAGTACTGTTCTTTATATTTTTACTAACCTCCGGACTTGATGCAGTGACCTGAAGGTGTACTTCGGTGACTGCTACTGGAACTCCTCGATGAGTAGAACTAGGTGTGCTGAGTTTGGGCTCGTTTTGTTAGTTATGATGAGATCTTACCTCCGGACTAGATGAAGTGACCTGAAGGTGTACTTCGGTGACTGCTACTGGAACTCCTCGACGAGTAGAACTAGGTGTGCCGAGTTTGGGCTCGTTTTGTTAGTTATGATGAGATCTTACCTCCGGACTTGATGCAGTGACCTAAAGGTGTACTTCGGTGACTGCTACTGGAACTCCTCGATGAGTAGTTCTAGGTGTGCCGAGTTTGGGCTCGTTTTGTTAGTTATGATGAGATCTTACCTTCGGAGTAGATGAAGTGACCTGAAGGTGTACTTCGGTGACTGCTACTGGAACTCCTCGACGAGTAGAACTAGGTGTGCCGAGTTTGGGCTCGTTTTGTTAGTTATGATGAGACCTTACCTCCGGACTAGATGGAATGACCTGAAGGTGTACTGCGGTGACTGCTACTGGAACTCTTCGACGAGTAGAACTAGGTGTGCCGAGTTTGGGCTCGTTTTGTTAGTTATGATGAGATCTTACCTCCGGACTAGATGGAGTGACCTGAAGGTGTACAACAAAACGAGCCCAAACTCGGCACACCTTGTTCTACTCGTCGAGAAGTTCCAGTAGCATTCACCGAAGTACACCTTCAGATCATTCCATCTAGTCCGAAGGTAAGGTTTCATCATAACTAACAAAACGAGCCCAGATTCGGCACACCTAGTTCTACTTGTCGAGGAGTTCTAGTAGCAGTCACCGAAGTACACCTTCAGGTTACTCCATCTAGTCCGGAGGTAAAATCTCATCATAACTAACAAAGCAAGCCCAAACTCGGCACACCTAGTTCTACTCGTCGAGGAGTTCCAGTAGCAGTCACCGAAGTACACCTTCAGGTCACTCCATCAAACCGGAGGTAAGATCTCATTATAACTAACAAAACGAGCCCAGACTCGGCACACCTAGTTCTACTCGTCGAGGAGTTCCAGTAGTAGTCACCGAAGTACACCTTCAGGTCACTCCATCAAGTCTGGAGGTAAGGTCTCATCATAACTAATAAAACGAGCCCAGACTCGGTACACCTAGTTCTACTCGTCGAGGAGTTCCAGTAGCAGTCACCGAAGTACACAGGTCACTCCATCAAGTCCCAGTCGAATAGGCATTTATAAACCGTACTTACTTTTACCGAAAGAAAATAATTATTATTATAAAAATCTGTGAATGCAAAATTATCTTACCATAGCAAATATCAAATTTGGTTTATCGAATATTTTGTATTTGTACAACGATCTTTTTCCACACGAGCCGCTGCAAAAAGGCAACACAGGGTCCACTACCGACAGCGGCCAAGCGCAGACTGAGCCCTGAGGTTTCTTTCGAAATATTTGTGAAATAAATCAAAACAGACCAAAAATAAAATAACCCTTAATACAATCGATTACGATTCATCCGTAATAGCAAAATATGTGAAAAAGTTAGTTTCGTTTTTTTTTTTTTTGGGGCTATTTGTGACATTTTGAAACATTTTTTTCCTAAGGTTTAAAATTGAACATGTCTGCCTACTAATAGTATTTTTAGAAATCTTAAAATATATTGATAATAGAACAAAAAATGTACCTAAACTCAACCCGATAACGTTAATTTTGTGGAAAATGGCAACGGAAGATCGTTTTTACAATATAAAAAACTATAATTTTGAACAAAAAAGTTCCTATCATTTGAAGATGAAGAACCAACCTATATGTGGTAATTATCAGTTATATTTGATTCGGTTTAGTTTTGTCACAAAATCTACCGAAAAACAGCATAATTTTGTCCGATTTGCAAACGCGCCCTTAAATAAACAAACATATAAACTCACTGAAAGCGGTATTCGGTTCATCTTCTTATTCTTAATACTTCAGAAATCTTTGTCTTGTCAACTAAGTGTACATACATTGAAAACTGCACTTTTTTGCACAAGTGTTTTTTGCATGGCACCAATACAACAAATTGCCCAAAAGTTGGAAAGAGCAAAATATAAATTAAAATTAAACAAAAAATAAAATAAAAATTGGCACGAAAAGCATATTATAGTAATAAAGATTTTTTAAACGACTCATGGTGATTATTATACACACATAAATAAATATAAGTAACAGTGTAGTAATTATGGTCATGTAGTAGTGGAGAACCTAAATATGCCTATATTATAAATAATTTAATGCCTATTAAAATTGATGTTAATGTAATTGTGATAATTGTAATCTTTAATATTGGATAAGGAAAATAAATAATTGGATAATGTAAAGTGTAAAAGTAAAAAATAATTGATCCAATAATAATAATTGTACCTAAGATAATATTTGCACGCCATGAGAAATGGCAAACATGTTGTGAGCCACTCTTATTTAAGATCTTGCATGCATGTATTATTTCAATTCTGTATGTATACACATGTTCGAGCAAATAAAATTTCTTTCTTTCTTTCTTGTCAAGTCGTAAATTGTTCGCTTCACGTTTGACCTGAGCGCATTTACATACAATGTCGCTCATGGGCATGTGCCCGCCCGTATTTTTCTGAATATTCATGAAAAATTATTGAAAAGACTATAGAAGGGGGTTCTATCTTTAATATTTTTCATGTTCTTCAATTTTTAATTTTATTAGTAGCGTTTGCCATATCTCCTATGTTATTGGCTCGATTTGGATTCTGTTTATTATTTCCAAAGAGTTATTTTATCGGATTAACTAACAGTTTTTAATAAAATTTGTCGACTATGAAAAAAAAACGGAGGAGAAGACATTTTTTTTTAAAAAAGACAGTATTTATTTAAAAAAACACGAGATCACGAGTCCATGAAATCTTAGAGGAATGTTGAAAAAAAAAAACAGAAAAAAGAAAAAAAAAATAAAGATACCCCCATATACCCTCCTATAATACCTCCTACACACTATGCCGGCGGCATGGCCACATACCCCCGGCTTTGTGTGCGTTACGATTGCTCCGCCAAGTTATACAAACAGAAAAAAACTTTTTTTCGAAATTTGTCAAAATCGAAAGGAACAAACCAAAAATTTGTCAAATTAGAAATAAAGAAGTTAAAAGGGTTTTAAATTGGCCGCACGAACGTAACGTGAAGGATTGCGCGGCCATGGAGATCTCAGCAACTACTTGGGTTAGAGATCTAATTATTTTTGTCAATTGAAGAATGAATTTGTCAAAAATTGTCGAAAACAGAATTATAAGCTCTAGATCAATATTTTACGAAATATTCACCTTGGAAGTTATGGCCGCGCAATCCTCCACTTGTTGTTTCTTTATTGTTGATTATTTCTTTAAAACTTAAGGCTTCATACAGTAAAACTGTTACAAGAAGAAAGAACATAATTTGTCAAACCTAACGAAAGCAATAAATACTACTAAAGTTTAGTTAGACAGACGAAATCAGTCCAAAACAAAAAGTACGTGGCCGCGCGATGGAAACGTTATTTTGTACGCTTTTATCTTATTATCTATAATTGCTAGGATTTCGGTGTGAACATTCATTTACTCAACTTATTAACCTCATTAGAATGACATATCCTTTTACCCTCAGAACAGTTTTCAACGCGTGTAATCTCAAAAATGATGTTGTCTCATACAATGTTCTAGCAGGGTAACCATAATTTCGATTTGATTTGGGAATACCTCTAACTGGAGACTAGCAATTCGGTATATTGGACAACATGTAAGTAGCTCGATCTGCATAATGTATTATTATTAAATAACTAGGAAAGCGGGGGGCGCTTTCCTAGTTATTTAGAAGAATTTTCCTAGTTTGTCAGAAAAAGGATCGCGAAGTTGTATCGAAGTCGGCATTGATTGTTGATTAGATCATATTTACCTTTGCAAATTCAACCCTAGATGATGTGGATAATTTTGTTAATTAGATAAAGTTAAAATTGCCAATGCAATTCTAGATGATGATGATAATTGTTGATCAGATCATATTTACCTTTGCAAATTCAATTCTAGATGATGAGAATAATTTTGTTGTTATGATTATAAACTTTAAATTGCCAAAGCAATTCTAGATGATGATGACGATAATAATTGTTGATCAAATCATATTGAACTTCAAAATATAACGATTTTGATTTGTACCTCTAGTTTGGTTTTCCTAAGAATATAAGAATCTTAGATGGCGATTTTCCTAAACATCTACTTGGGGAATATGAAAATTTCGAGGATGCAGTGCAGCGACGAAGTATAATTGAAGGTTGAACAAACTTACCTAAAGTGAAGTTTGACGTAAATATACGAGTCGCTGCATCCGAAGAGATTTTCGGTTCCCCCCTCCCGTAAGTTTCTGCTTAATAAACTTACCCGTTGAACTAAGCGTTATTTTTTAAATTTATGAAAATCGTGCTCTGAAAGGAATGACAACTTTGACATTAGAGGCGCCGTGGGCGCGCACTCCTTGGGGGGACTTGGCCTTTTGGCTTCCTTTATTTTTTTTTATGCTCTAAAAAGTGTTCGATGCCCAGTACATTTAGGAATGGACTACTAGCTACGTACATATACGAGGAGCCACATAAAATGTGTTGTATCAGCAAAATTATATAGTTTTTCTATTCAATTCTTACAGTACAAATTAGAATACATTTGCTTCTAAATTATACTAAAAATCTGTTGTAATTGGATGATTACTTTCTGAGAAACAGCGCGGTGAAAATTATGGATTTTTATGCTATCTCAAATTCAGCCCTACGAAACCCATTTTTTTTGTACAAGCTATGCATAAGTACTACTTAATCCTACCAAATTTTCAAAAATATCCGTTGGCTAGGTTTTCGAGTTCTAAGGTGGCTCCTCAATTCAGACGGCAGGATTGAGGAGCCACCTTTAACGTCGTATAACTTTTTAAGGGTTTACTACAAATTCCAGGATCCGGCCTATAAAATCGGTAGGTACCCTCGTTCAAATATGAGACTTGGCTCCTTAATCCAGACAGACACGGTAGCAAATTGTAGATTTACAGTATTCAACCTTTATGTAGGCTGATTTGAAATCCAAGACTTGATCCCTCCATCTTGACGGAGGAAAAGACAAAGAACAAAAAAAATGTTATTATTTATAATTATATTAAACCATATTAAGTTTGTTACAAATAAGAGAATAGGTTATCTTGATTCCAGTTGTGAAAAATGATTTCTTTTAAAACAAATATGTAAGTTACAATAACCACAACAAGATAGTTCGAAGATCGCTTTTAGAGATGTGACTACCCATTTTGAACCCCCAAATTTTTCTATTTAGTTACCTCCATTGGAAAAAATGTGTATTAAAAAATAATTTGGATTTAAATCTACACACAAAAAAAACACGTAAGCTACTAATTAAAAGGTAATTATATGATCACATTTCTGAATTTCGTACAAAGCTCAAGTGGCTTCCCATACGTCTTCGCCGGAATTCACATATTTCAGCTCTACAGTATTCTGTTTAATCCTGCAACCCCCTCTTATCTTAAAAAACGTTTCCAGTTCCTTCATGACACACATAATAGATATCTGAGGTCATCAGAAAACTTGAGACTAGAGATGCCGATGCATTCCACCAGCTTTTATGACAAATCTTTTACAGTTCAAGCAGTACGGTTATGGAATGCCTTGCCCGTGTCGATAAGGCGTGCTCAATCTTTGTCCATTTTTAAAACTCTGGTGAAAAAACACTTCCTCTTTCCTTAAACGTCATCATTGCATATAGTTCCTTATTCTTGTTTCATGTTTATTATTTTATATATATATTTGTATATATTTATGTGGTTAAGTTTATGCGTTACGTATTTATTGTGTATGTAAATGGTACACCACTGACTACCTGCAGTATTGTCTCTCCTTCTCCCTTTAATCCATCCAAAGGTTGTCTGTAAAAGATCGCTTTTAGCGATAAGACCGCCCATTGTGTCACCCTATGTAACATTTCTAAATTTATTTCTGTAATTTTTATGGTGTGCATAATAAAGAATATTCTATCTATTTATCTATCTATCTAAAAAGATAATAAAATAAAAAATAGTTCGGAAGCGCATTCATCTTTTTATTCGATCCAAGTCAATTCCGCCGTTTGCTTTTCCAAATCAGGCCATATTACGGGTGCCCAAAAAGATATACTTATCAACGATATTAAAACTGTTATTACTGTAGGACCAACACCAGCTTTCACCTGTAATAAGCAAGTTGAAAGGTTTAAATCGAATGTATCGAACATATAAGTGTCTTCAAGCATTGGTATGGACACCAGGTCAACAATGTTCGGTGGGCAGGTGTGCTGTCGGAGCTACATCAATTGGAGTGCGGAGTGAGACAGGGGGGTTGACCTCCCCTGCCCTTATCAATATTTCATGAATGCCCTGATTGAGGCGCTTAGCAGTCAGCAGCATCATGTCGGTTGTCATACTGACGGTGTCTGTGTCAGTAATTTAAGTTAGGCGGGCGACAGGGTGCTACTGAGCGCGTCAGTCGGCTGTATTGGGACACTATTGACCACATTTGATCGTTACACAACTGACCATGGGTTATTGTATAACGTTCAGAAAATTCAGTACATTGTTTTTGAGGCGGGGACCAAATAATATCATCTTGATATGCCTCCCATACGGCTAAGCGGCGTTCCCATTGAGCGAGTGAAACAGTTTAAATACTTAGGTCACTTGGTCACCACTGACCTTAACCTTTTGACCACCACAGTCGTGTATAGACGACAAACCAAAATGTGCTCAGAACGCCACGGTCGCGACTGCGTGACAGAATTTTATACGTAAGGTTATTTCCGTTTAGACAGATTTTCGTTTCGGCAAATTTTTGTTTCGACATGAGTATGTCACTTTGATATCTGGAACGTACAGCTACGTACAAAATAAAAGACATAGGTATATTATTAACCCTTTGAACGCCAACGACGCTTACAAGCGACAAACGTAATCGGCCGCTAGAACGCCAACGACAAGTTTAGGCGACAAATAGATGTGCTACTTTTTAATCTAATATTATAGAAAATAGTACCTACTTACATTTAAAACATCGATTTATCTATGGTCATCAAGTAGTCACGTCACTAATTTGGAACTGTCCATAATTTGTGCCCTCGCCATCGTCGCTTTTGGGCGTCAATAGTGACGTGGTGAATTTATTTTCCGGAAAACTATCTAATAATGAGTGAATATTATTCAAGAGATGAATTGCTACGAACTACAGACTACAATTACAGACAAACATCCGAATTCGAAATAGAAGTGAATGTCGATGCACTCCAACCTCCGAGATTTATCTGTGAAAGGCCTTCGGATATTAGAAACGAATATTTTGCTAGTTTGGTTGCATTTGAATTAGAAAAAATAAGGCCTGAAGAAAGATCATATGTCTATGGACAGATCATAAATATGATCAGGAGTTGCCGTGGCGAAAATGAATTTCCGTAACTTTCCGTATTATAACAGATCCGTAATACAACAGTTTGCTATAAAAGTGTTTATTATATTTTATATATTATTATTATTATGTGTTTAACCATTACCACATCCCTGAAATATCCGTATTTTCTTTGAAGCCATACGCCATTGAATAAGCATTAAGCGTAGCAGACTACGCTGACGCCGCTAGGGAGGTCGGCGCGCAGCACCCAGTCGTAGCCGATATCCCACAGATGCGGCCCCAGGGCCGATCCCTGCGGGACACCGTACGACATCTCTCGCCGGTTCCACTCTCCGTGGTGACCGGGGTAGATGACGGCCCTGTCCGTCAAATAGGCCTCGACCACTCGACAGAGGAGGTCTGTCCTACCCTTAGAGTGTAATTTAAGCCCGCGTAGGCGCAGAGGGTTGGGGCGGCCCGCGAGCTGAGGAGCAGCTGGTTCAAAGGCCCACCGCCGCGGCTGAGGCTGCCGGGCAGCAAGCCAAAGCTGCGGAGGTGAGCGTTAAAACCATCAGCGACGATAAGCTCGCGTAGGGCCGCCCAAACCCCGCAGCGCCGGAGCCGTGACAGAAACAACGCTTGCAGCATGTTGCATGCCTGCGTGCATGTTGCATGCTTGTTTGCACGCTGCATGCTTGCTTACATGCTGGATGCCTGCTTGTTTGCACGCTGCATGCTTGCTTGCATACTGGATGCCTGCTTGCATGTTGCATGCCTGCTTGCACGCTGCATGCCTGTTTGCATGCTGTATGTCTGCTTGTATGCTGCGTGCTTGAAGCAAGCATCCTTCCTTCACCGATCCATACCTCGTGGTATAATAAATGTTCGGAAACATAATACTTCGAACAAATGTTATTTCGGCTAAGTGTAACTTCGGTAAAAACTTTTTCGACGAAATGAAACGTCGGAGTAACGAAAAAAATCGAATTGATAATAAGTCAACTGCAGACGTGACTTCGATGAAGTAAAAAATACGAGATGTTATTAGTTGAAAAGTTTTAGGTGAAATTAAATTAGGTCAAATATTTTTCGAACTTATGACAGGTAACCGATTTTATTAATAATTATCTAAATCTAAATTTGTAAAAAAGTTTTTATTACATTTGTAAATAAAAGTCGTTGAATGCTGCTTTTTGTTCTTCTAAGCACACTGACAAACTAAGTTTGTAATTTGATAAGTTTGTTTTTAAATTTGAAAAAAAAAAAAATGAAACCATTGAAAATAGGTTGAATATAATTTATATGTTAAATAAATCTAGTAATAATATGTAATAAATAACATGCTAATATTCCTCGTTCATAATATTTATAGTTGTGCGCCTAATCACAAACATAGCACAGAACATTTTGCTGACACAAAATAACCAGGCGCTTTCTATGAATTTTTTTGTGATATTTTTCAACACGTACGCATTAAACACTATTCGACAACAGTTTTTATCAAGAAAAAGTACCGTTTATCTTTCCTAAGTACATGTACTGTGTGGCTCTGCTAGAGAGTATGCTGTGCAGCAGAGCCACAATAAATATCTATTTTATCATTAAATTCACCTAATGCACGTACAGCGATAACGGTACATACGTACATTATGTTCGTTTAACGTATATTATTTTAAGATATAATTGATCGGTTTCTAAAATGGTGGCTCTCCGGCAGAGCATGACACTTTTTTTTAATAAATCTGTTATTGACTTGTCGGTGCCAGCCTTCCACATTATTTGCTGTACGAAAAGATTATTTGTAACAACTCAATGTAGCACTTGTGACAACTTTGACCCATTCATTAATGAAATAATCTTGAAATGCTGCTATAATAATAATAATATATATTTTATTTATTCAGACAACTAAAGATCCATTAGATAATTACATTTATATTGTTAGTGTGAACTTAAAAAAAAAACTATGTTAGTACCTAATAACTAAGAGAGACTTAGTCCTCTGGGTGAGACTCCACACCAGCTATGACTGCCGTTGGGAGAGAGAGAAGAGAGTTCGGAGCCTTGGCAAAAATAGATAGTACTGCGTCTGGTATCAGTTCTGCCAGTAATAACGCTACTCGTGGACACAATCTTGTTATTTTTCTACTCTCATTATCATCGCTTAGGCCAATTATTTTGGACTTTTCCAAATTGCTTTTACAAAATGAAAATAGCAATTACTAACGACGCAATCGTTAGATTGGCTTTAACCAATGGGCCACTCCAGGAATTTATAAAAGTAGAGCGAGACTATACGAGTTATATGGTTTGCTAAAATACAGGTTTGATACTCCTTTCCTAGAGTATGTCAGAAATTATTCAAAATTATTTAAAAAGGTTTGTGTTTTTGCTAAATCTAAAATTTTAAGCAATACAATTAAAAAATCCAATAATAAAATAAAAACCACTTGGAAAATTATTAACAATGAAACGGGTAAGTCGGTTAAACAAGTTAAACAACTTAAGATTATGGTCGACAATAAATTAGTTAATATAGCAGCTGACGTAGCTGAGGCGTTTAATGAGTTTTTTACCAATATACCTGTAAATACCACTCGCTCCTTTAATTTATCCCCGTCTAAAGCTGAAAACCTTTTGCTTAGTAGTGTGTCTAAAAATAGTCCCTTATTTAGCTTCGAACATGTAACGCCTCGTGATGTAGTTAATTATTTTAACACACTCAAGTCTAAAAACACTGGTGATTACTGGGGCATCTCCATTAAACTTTTAAGTAATATAATGGATATCGTAGCCCCCTATCTAGCTGTTACTTTTAATAAATGTGTTAATTTAGGAACTTTTCCTGACCTCATGAAGAATAGTAAAGTCATACCATTATTTAAATCAGGCAATAAAAGTGACTTATTTCAGGCCTATTTCTAGCTTACCAGCATTTAGCAAAATATTTGAAAGTTAATACTCAAGCAGTTGCTAAGACATTTTAATTTATATAGCCTCCTTCATAATGAACAATATGGCTTTACAAAAGGTCGTTCGACTACAGATGCGGGTGTTGCTTTGCTGAAACACAAATTTAACGCATAGCTCGCAAAATGCTATTGGGGTTTTCTGTGATCTCTCCAAAGCCTTTGATTGCGTACACCATGACACGCTTTTGCGTAAACTGCGACATTACGGTGTGCAAAACGAAGCTCTCATCGTTATAAATTCTTATTTACATAATAGGTCCTAATGTGTAGATGTTAATGGTGTGAAATCTTCCGGGCTACCATTTCAGTTAGGTGTACCTCAAGGCTCAATACTGGGTCCATTCTTGTTCTAAGTGTATATCAATTCTATTTAAAGGGTATCTGTGAAGTTGTACTGTTCGCAGATGATACCTCTCTTATTTTAAAAGTAGACAGGAATAGACAAGATTTTGACGATGTAAACAGTGCACTCTTAATGGTTACGGATTGGTTTACGACAAATAACCTAGTTCTCAATGCTAAGAAAATGAAATATGTAAAGTTTGCCCTACCAAATGTTAGAAATCTAGGTCCCAACATCGTCTTAGATAAAGAGGTGCTTGAATCTGTAAACTCGGCGGTTTTTCTGCGCAAAACAGTAGATGCCAAACTTCAGTGGGGCCCACATAATATATCGAGCCTAGCGGAAAGGCTTAGTTCAGCCACCTACACCGTCAGGAAAGTAAGACAATACACTGACGTCGATACAGCTCGGTTAGTCTATTTTAGTTATTTTCATAGCGTTATGTCCTACGGTCTTCTGCTGTGGGGCAAAGCTGCTGATATTCAAAATATATTTGTTCTTCAAAAACGAGCTGTTTGAGCTATTAACCAGCTTGGTGCCAGTTTCTCTGAGAGATTTTTTCAAAGATATTGGTATCACGGTGGCATCTCAATTCATCTTCGACAATATCTTATATGTTAGGCAAAATATACACTTACATATACACTAAAAACAGTGATTTTCACAATGTTAACACTAGAAATAAGGACAAACTACGAGCTCCCTTTCACCGGCTTCATAAGGTTCATCACTCATTTGTTGGGCTTGGTATAACCTTTTATAACAAGCTACCCTCTTCTTTGCTAGATTTGCCTTTTAATGCGTTTAAAACGAAAGTAAAATCCAAACTTTGTTCAAAGGCATACTATTCTATCAACGACTACTTAAATAATAAGAATAGTTGGTCGCTGTGATTAACTCAAGACAATGTTTATGTTCTTTCTCCAGCTTACGTACTGACAAGTTATATGATTTTATCTAATTGTTTATTTTATTTGACTTTTTAAGTCAAGTTATTTTAATTTAACTTTAATTTACTGTTGACAAAATCTACTCATCACAATGTTTTTTTTATGAGTTGTATTGCAATATGTGGTTAGCTAGTGACACCGACAGTTGATCATATTATTTATTGTTATTAGTAATTAACTCTTTGTTTAGTTATTTTACATCGATGGTCCTAGTTTATCATTTATAACTTCCAGTTACAACTATATGTAAGCGGGCACGCCCTTTTTGCCTGGAGGCTTTTTATTTAGATATTAAGTTCTATTTACGTTTATTTATTTTTTTATTTCGGCCTGAGTATAGTTCTCGATGATTTTGTTTGGTATATTGGCGTGTGCTAGCTAACATATGGCTAATAATTTAAATTATGTTTTGTGTTGCGTAATGTAAATTATTTTGAATACTATTATATAGAATCTTTTTTTTTTTTGTTCTTCTAACTGAACAGACAGCTGTGCTGCTGGGGAGTTTGTTGCGCCACTTCTTCTTCCCAGCTAATGCACTAGGAAGTGGTGAAGGGTGGGCGTTTTGGGGGACTGTCTTATGTAATTTTGTTTAAATAGAATCTAGTTTGAATAAATGACTTTTGAATTTGAATCAGCCCTATTCATGAAATATTGATGAGGGCATGGGAGGTCAACCCCCCTGTCTCATGCTTAATGTCATTCACGTCTTATACATATATCTCATCATGGAAGAATTTGGGAAAAGCGATAACAAGTGCCTATTATTTCTAAAACCTTATTTTCAAAAGCCATCAACCTGAATGACAGTAAGTTTACATATTTAAACAATTACTAGATTCTCTGTAACAGTACAGAGTCAACAATTATTATAATTATTATTTAATATTAGATAGTTGGTACAATCATTACCATTAATTTACTTATACCTACATACTAAACGTAGTCTACTCAGCTTCAAAAGGAATTATGGGCAAGTGACCTAACTTATTATAGAACAAGTGAAATTAGATTAAAATTTAAAAAACCCCCGACACAAACAATTCCTCATTTCTCTTTAATACTCCATCACCAGGCCCTGTTCATCATCTATCTTGCTATTCATTGAGACCCTTCCAATGAGTCCGAACACGATACCTGTGCTGTAAGTTGGTAAGGGAATTGGGTATCCTGCAAATTCCAGGTGATGCTGCAGCATCAGTTCAAGGTTACTATGTTCTTCTAATATCATTGAAGTAACAGAATGCCAAATTTCAAATAATAATAATCAGACCTGTGGAAGACGCTCACATCCATTCATCAATTAGAAAAGAGCTGATAATCTTCAAACGGTTGAACCGATTTTGATAAAACATGAGACGCTAGAAAACCTACTTCTAAATAAAAAAACGCATTCCAATCGGTTCTCCCGTTTAAGAGCTACGGTGCCACAGACAAACACACATAGCGGTCAAACTTATAACACTCTTTTTTTGCGTCGGAAAGAATTTGTAAACTGGCGAAGGTTTTAGAAACAGGATTTTACTTGAAAATATGGTAACGAATAGTCTACGGTTTTTCAAATGATTCATAATTGAGAATTCTGTACATTACCTATTATTAATATTCTGGTTCCCCAAGACTGCTCGACCGCGCGCGCGGATACATGAACAGCCGCTACCTCTGCCAAGTTTGCACAGCGTTTGCTGTTTGCGCTGTGGCCCTTATATTTTTTCAAATTGAGGTATCATTAAAACATCCCTTTTTTTCGGTTTCTTTGACGTTACTCACCATTTTCATTGTAGGTATATTAGCAGCGCTCTGAATAACTAAATTTCCTGGAGTGCCTACAGGCAAGCAGAAACAAAACGAAGCCGAAATCCCAGAGGCAATATTGTACCACAATGGATGAATGTTAATTTCTACAGCCTGTAAAAATAGGATTTTATTTAACCAAAAGAATAATGCTCATAAATAACCCAGAGCGAACAGATACAAGATGCAGCTCAGAATTTTAGTGATATTTAGTGAAATCATTCTATAAAATATTTCACTATAAAATTCGATGACTAAATAGGTGATATTGCCATTTTTTGATTTTGCCATAGTTTCTCATCGGGTGATTCTTTTTTCTTTGTTGATGTTTTCGATTTGTGTATACCCGACGATATAAATACATACATACATATACTCATGCCATGATCCCATAGAAGTAGGCAGAGACGGCAGATTGTCAAAATTAACTATCCATAGGCCACTTTTCGCAGCTTTTCTGCCAGACTCAGTGTGATGAGTGGCGAACTCTATCGCCGCTGCTTGAATGTTAAGTCTCATAGTAGCTTCACGCCACGCCGAGAAGAAGGCATTGGTGATATCGTAACCGACACCATACGGCTTAAATAAATAAATACATATTTATACACGATATAAATACATTATTCAATATTGCTATAACATTTTATTGGCCATTAGGTAAAGATTACCTAATACAACAATACTGAAAAACAACGTACTCATTGCATGTCAAAAACAAACAAAAATACGTAACTTATTTAAACCGTAGTTGTGTTGTCTATTTTATTTACTTATTTATTAAAAACACAACTTATATTAACAGTTTGCACCACACATACAAGTTATAGCTCAATATATATTAGTAATTAGTTAATTACACATACAATCATAAAATTAAAATTAGATTAAATTATATAAAAGTAGACAATGTTGAAATGAAATTAGTCAAGATTAGGCAAAAATTAGATAAAAGTAGTCAAAATTAGATATAATTGGGATAAAAATAGAAACAAATTAATTTATTCACTCCAATGAGATTGTACTGGGAGTGGCAATGGATTCCAGGTATTGAGTAGTAGTGTTCAGGAATCTCAGTTCAGTATTCGCGAAGACATCTGAGGATTCGTCATACAGCAAAATGTTGTTAAATGGGTGAGGGCTAGGTACAATGGAGTGGCCTTGAGGGTTATGGTACTGGTTGGAGGTATTGAGAATAGAGGACGTTGGCGAGGGTGAAGTGTGTGTCTAATGGGTAGTGGGATGTTAAAGGAGATGTGTTGTAGTAAAAATGAATTGAAATAGGTACCACGAATTAGGCAGATGAAATATTTAACGAGACTAAGATTTCTCCTTACTCATAAACTTTGTTAGCCCACCATACCTAGCACAAATGATGTTGGGTATATGTACGGGTAATATCCATACAGTTTTAAGTAGAGGTAGTGGACAAAAGACTTCTGAACCTTTTCGATGGCCAGTGTATACACTTTTTCATGGGGGCTCTAGATTGTACAGTTAGTCTTTAGCAAACTGCGGATAAAGGACTTGTACAGCATGGCCAGTGCTTGACGATATGTAATTTTTTTGGCCTGACGCAAAACAAAACCTTAGTTTTTGCGGGACTTGTTGCAGGTCTATATTATGTGCTGGTTAAATGTAAGATGTGGATCAAACTGAGCGCCCAGATCGCGTACGGTTAAAACGCATTTCAGGGGCTCATTGTTCATAGTGTAGATATTGTTTATGGGTTGTGTGGCTTTTGAGTAGGTCATGACCGCGCATTTACTAATGTTTAGGTTGAGGTTGTTTAAAGTGCTCCAAGTGTGAATGTTGTCGATGTCGAGTTGTGTGGTGTAGTGTGTGTGTGTGGCCATATCACTGAGTTAGATATTGGACGAGCAACTTTGACATCATCGGCGTATATTATGACTGGTGGAGTGTTTTACATACTACTATTAGGAAAAGAAGGGGCCCCGAGGTTAGTGCCCTGCCCTATGCCAAAAGTGACCGAGTAGCGCTCCGAATTGGATTTTTTGTAAGTTATAAATTGCTTGCGGTCGCGCAGATAGTTTGCGAAGAATTTAAGCGATGTAACAGAAAAAACATCCAATGCCAGTTTACATAGAAGTATGTCGCTGTCAACCCGGTCAAAGGCTTTCTGAAAATCAAAATAGGCTACATCGATCTGCTTTTTGTCGTTAACATTTTTGGCTAAGAGTGTAGTAATGTTAAATAGATTAGACGTGGTTGAGCGATTTGGAAGGAATCCGTGCTGCTCTTCCGCGAACCACCGTTGCAGTATATTAAATATTTTGAAGTGAAACTTCTATATAGACAGAAAAATCCTAATACCCCCCGTATTAGGATTTTTCTGTCACGAAAAAGCGTTACGGCGTGGAGGGGTATCGCGTGGTGAGCAGTGGCAGCAGCGGACGGAGAGAATAGATTGGAATCTCAAGTTTTTATATTAAACCGATTTCAAAAATTCCTTCACTGTTGGGAAGCTACACTATCCCCGGGTGACATAGGCTATATTACATTTAAAAAAAAAATTGGGATCCTTATTAAAACTCCAATAATGTAACCCAAGGTGTTAAAAAAATTACCTAAATATTCTTTACATCGCGTGCGCTGCGAAAACTATTGATGATAGAATAAAATAATGTACTACAACTTTGCAGAACACATCATTATTTACAAAAAATGTCGCGACAGCATATTATTATGTCTAACTATTATAGCTATGCCACAATAAGTGTTCTTTTATTTTTTTTTATTTAATTGAAATGCCGCCGCTAGAAAAGGCTCTTTATTTGTATCTTGGTATTAATCCTCATCAAAATAAATTACTTCATATTCAAGACTGCTTCAATACCTTTATATAACTTTTTGAATTATTATATTCGGACATTCCACGGACTTGTACGAAAGATATCACGAGTTTAAAAATGAAAGTATTAGAAAAAAGTTGCGTGGTATCCACTCACCCTGCACGGCTAGCTAGGCAGCACCATAAGCAATGTAGGCGTCACTGGGGTACGGGCCGTACGGGAGGGGAGTCAATGTCAAGAAATGAAGTGCCGTAGGTAGCGTAGGTAGGGTAGGTAGTGTAGATAGGTAGGGTAGGTAGATAGGTAGGGTAGGTAGGTGCACTGTAGATAAGTACTTTTAAGGGATACGGCTGTATTAGATGGATACAATGAGCAGATATCATATTTTAGTTACCATAAGCCGATTGTATCTTTCATTGATTATAACGCAGGTGAGCCGAATGAAGATTGATGGCGAAATATGTGCATTTGTTAATGTTCCTTTGTATGTGTATAAGTTTAGAATAGACTATGGATTTTTTTTTTGTTTTCGGATTGAATTCCATTTTTTTGGTTTGATAACACATTTTTTTATATAGTACTGATTCCAATACTTTGCCGGTTATGGATAAAACAGCTATTTGCCTGTATTTTTTATACAATTTTTTGGATGTACTTTGGATGGAGTCCACTCCGTTGGATATAAGTTCGTCATAGTAGACAGGTTGAAAATAAATTGCAAGGGAAATTTGAACATTTCGCAGCCGTCCTTAATCAAATATTGTGGTATTCCATCCGTACCTTGAGTAGATTTAGGAGGAAGCCGAGCCATAGCGCTACGAACTTCAGTTTCTTGAACGTAACCAATATAAGAGGATCTGCATCCATACTTCTCATTAATAAGCGCCTATATAAGATAAAAAATGCATAATGCAATTGGTCATTATTATTCTGCTTGTAGAGCTTGTGATAATGGTTTTTAAGGTTGTTTAGTTCAATAGAAACAGACGCAAACCATCACATAAGATTACACTAGCGGAATGAAGGTTAAAATCTCCTAATACAACCAGAGGCAGTTTGTTAATGTCATACATCATTTTTCTTATACAGTTAAAAAAAGAATAAAATCTAGCATCAGGTACATTAGGTGTTAAGTATACAGTACAGTATTGCACATAACATAATTTCGTTGCATTGTTCAGACTTACAGTCCAAACGTGTGAGTGAGTAGGGCGCGCGCGGCCAGAAGCACGCCCCCACCACTGCGCCCCACACGGTCACACCGCAGCACGGTGTATTCTCGCGGGAAAACCTCAGAGTCAAACACGCTGTCATCGAGCCCAGTCTTTGTTAAAGCTAACAAATTAATTGGAAGGTGTATAGTTAATTCTTGGTTTCCGAACGTTTTGACTTTAGTCCCCGGACATTCTGGTAGAAAATCATATCCAGCTTTTTAGTATTCGTTACGAAAAAACGATTCGTTACGTTTTTTGTTCGAACGATTGGTTAGACCACTTATCTCAGATCCAGGGATTCCGGGTTCAATTTCCAGTGGGAGTAACATCTTCTGCTCGGTTTGGTTGGTGATAGGGCTTGTTTTAAGTTCGCCTGGCTAGCTACCACAATCTTAAGCCACGTCCCCACTAGGGCCGCGCGGCCCGTGAGGCCAAGCCGCGAGGTCGTTAATATATATATAAGTAAGTAGTTAATATATATATATAAGTCTGTTGCCATAAAAACAATGTTAACAGCATAATAATTGTGTTTGGCAGTTAGAGGTAAGATAGTCAGTTTCTCCGTAGTTGGGGATTCCGGGTGAACCTCGCTTCCACTTGTGGCCTGATTATCACTTACTATCAGGTCTGGGAGATGCAGGCCAAGAGCTACCCGGTAGTGGTTAAAAAAAAAACTTACTAAATACTAGTTGTACACTAAAAAAATGTGTCTTAAATGCTAGCACAGGTCAACCATGTGACATAATCTAAGGCATGACATGTTTTTCTTGTTGCGACTTCAAAGTGTGATATAGTAAACGGGTTTTTGGAACGAAGTTCTTTAAGGCGGCTTCATACTTGCGTCTGTTTTCTTCTAATTCGATAGAAAGAGAGAGAGAGAAAGTGCGAATATGGTCAAAAAGAAAATCCAAGACGGCGGGTGCAAAAATTTTCAAATTTTTCGTCATTGGTGTCGTTTTCATAGTTTTCGAGGATGCTAAAGTCAATAGGGAAGTCAAAATCCAAAAAGGCAGCTGCGGACGTTTTCTCATATCCCAGACCTCAATATCGGCTCTCTCTCTCTTTCGATGGAGAATAATTTGCACGGAAATCAATTTTTTTTTTAGTTTTTCAATTTTGTCACCACATCCGGCCGAACGTTATAATTTTTTTTTATTCATACATCAAAATATGACATTTGTGACAAAATGGGTTCACCCGTAGTAGCAAATAAGACGAGAATGAGTTCCAACTTAAACTTCAAGGATTTATGTCACAAGTCAAGAAATTATCAGCAACAAATGCCTCTCAATTTATGTGACATAGATGACACGTTCTAGCATTTAAGACAAATTAGTAAGACATGACAAAATTAATCATGTCTTGTCACAAACGTCTTGGGTATATCTGTGCTAGCCCCGCAGAATAATTTCAATAAATATCACTAAAATTCTGAGCTATATCCTGGCTCTGTCTTTTTTTTTCATAATTGATGTGCATTCTCCTTTAGCAATATTATGAACGTTGCAAACAAAAAAAAAAGTTATATTCCGACAGAATATATTTTTCTCTTCATCTTTTAATATGGCGCCAAATCTATGGGGTCATTATCTGCGCTGTGATACGAGTTTGAAAAGTACTGTTTTCAGTATCTTTTAATGAAAAGAATAATCTAATTAAACTTATAGCTTTTTTATGCCAGTGGACTTCACGGTAGTGGCGCCAAAATCCAACTTTTACTACTTTTTAGTAGTGATGCGCCAATCGAAATTCACTCATCCACGAATCGACCGCGGCAAGCGTAGCTTAACCTTCGATCGACCCGTGCGGCTGTTATTATGTAGCCACGAGCCCATTTGCGAATGGCTAACTGCGCACGTTAAGTCTGTACCCTATACAAAAACATACCTTCATAAAATGATGTTCTTACCAGCTGCATCACTATTGGCGTGATAACATTGCACACTGCCACATTAGAGGCAAAGTTTGTCATGAAAACAGTGAAGATAATTACTAACAGGATGATAAAATAATTTGGAAAGATGTTGAGATTTCTTAGTAAAGTCCCAATTTTCCCATTCAGATCTGAATATTCCTTCTTGGCTGCCTCTGAGAGCGCGAATCCACCTCCTAAAATATGTTTAATCGAACTTAAGGCATTTTGACATTTAGACTAATATTCGTAATTGACATAATCTTTCACGTAAAATAATAAGTTACAGTTAAATTGCTTTTAGTGTCTTAGGCGAGATTGTAATCAATTATTATGAACTTTAGTTTTCATTAAAACAGGAAAAAAAACTTTTGGCATATTAAGACATGAATGGTCTTTGCTGAGATTAACTAAAAGCGCACAGTATAATAATTATAGTTATTAGTGGCGCACTATCCCGCACTAGTGCGGGAATGCTAAGTAAGAATAAACAGTTAATATAAACTTAAATACACTGCATTGTGAACCAAAAAGCGAAAAATTATTTATAACTAATATTAATTATTATTTATAATAGGTTGTTTAAATCTGAATACTAGTGTAAATTCTTCTAAAGTCACGCTTAAATTGCTTTGAAAAATTTGACATGTATGGATAACCAATCAATGAATCAATAAAAATCAAACATGCCACCGAAGAAAATTATTATCTCCTTTATTCCATTTTAAACACTTATAAATTATATTTTTAAATATTAGAACATAAAAAATTAAAACATTTAAAAATATAAAAATAGTAGCCCACCGGTATCGGGAACAGGGTCCAAGCTACCGGCGTTCAGGGCTCCAGAGAGAGGAACCTCCTGACAATGCGAGCCGTGTCCAGAATTACCGCTTTCTGAATCAAGCCCTTGATCCAGCTGCCCAGCGAGAGCCTCCTTAGGTGTTGGTCGAGACTCTTGGCAACTAAGCCATTGGCTGATACGACTATCGGCACAATGATCGCTGAGTCCACATCCCACATGTCGACAACCTCGTGAGCCAAGTCAAGATACTTGATTTGTTTATCTTTCTCAGCTTTCACGAGGTTCCCGTCATGCGGGACCGTTATGTCAATAATCATTGTGTGCCGCTCTACTCGATCCACCACCACTATATCAGGTTTATTCGCAACAATAGTCCTGTCAGTGATGATGAATCGATCCCAGTACAATGTGATATTTCCATTTTCGAGAACTGGGTCGGGCACATACCTGTAATACAGCACTTCCGATTCCACAAGATTGTATTTCAGAGCAAGTTGCTGATGGATAATCCTGGCTACAAGGTTGTGTCTATGCAAGTACTCTTCGTTAGCTAGACGAGAACAGCCGGAGATAAGATGTCGGATTGATTCTCCCGGACGGTGGCATGCCCGACAGATGTCAACCGTGCCGTCTTTCACAATTTAATCTACGGTAATTGTTCGTCATGATAACTTCGTACATAATTGCACAGACAAAACCTTCGGTTTTCCCAAAGAGGTCACCAAAACGCAGCCAGGCTACGGACGCTAGAAAATCTACATCGGGTCCATGTAGGGAAAATTATTATTATTAGTATATGTGTCAGGTGGCAACAAATCCAAATCAACGCAGGTCCACGATTGCTCAGTACCTACAGAAATCCAATAATTTATTTGCAAAACGCTCACTCGGATGTGCGATGAAATCAACCAACACAAATACAGTGTCCATAATGTTGTACTCGATAATTGCATTTATTTCGCTTAAACAGTCTATAAATTCCGCTAAATTGTCCGTTGAGTCTGTAGGCATATACATTGAGATTCCCAACACTGATCAGTCACACAGCACTATTTTAATAGCGATTAAACGCACACTGCTACATTCAACCACTGAAACACACAAAAACATATGCTTTCTCCAAACAATGGCCATTCCTCTGAAGGGTATTCCTAGGAGTACCTCAACAGAGGTGTCAATCACCGACTTTCCGGTGAAAGCGAAGTCATCGTCTATACTCCCGAGAAATGATGAATTATATGGGTATAGCCATGTTTCTTGCAACTTAATAATATCGGCAGTGCGACATAGTCTACGCACACATTCAACTGATCTAATCACATTTTTACAAATGAACGTCATAATTGTTGATAAGTTAGCCTCCATAATTATTTTTTATTTTGTTTCTCCATTCAAAGCTCGAATTTCACTTTGTTCTTTTCTCCAAAGGAAACAAAGCGCTGATACAAAATACCCTCAGGCCAGAAATTTTATGTTTTGGCACGTAATCTGTATAAGAATCATATTCCTTCATGAATCTCATATTCGTTTTCTCCAACGTAACACTCACATTTGCCTTATTTTTAATATAAGTTCCTTGTTTTTAATAAATCACACACGGTCGCTTCCTTCACAACATTATAATTATAAATTGGTATTTTGTTATCCGCGGCCTTAAAACTCGATTGCGAATCAGCAATAGCTTTCCCTTATTGCTTACAAATAGATTTCTTAGTTTCTTTCTTTGTACCTGAAACCATTTCTCATCCTGGACATATTCTGGTTTCATTTGACCTTCCCGCGCAATTTCAGAAAAAGATTTATTTATTGAATTACTGACGTTCTGGTCTGCCGTGTGTCTCGAAAGCGAGGTCTAAGTCAAATAATATATTTCAATTAAGCACATAACAGGCACTTTTGAACACCAAAATTTACAAAAAATAAAATTGGTTCTAGTCGCCCCTTCCAAAAGGTAGTTTTCGTATGGAGAAGAATGGGCATGAAACTCCACCGTTACTCTTTTAAAATGTTTTCACAATATTTTGTATACAATAAATTATAATTATGTGTATTATTTTGTT
Organism: Agrochola macilenta; assembly: GCA_916701695.1. Classification (NCBI taxonomy): domain Eukaryota; kingdom Metazoa; phylum Arthropoda; class Insecta; order Lepidoptera; family Noctuidae; genus Agrochola; species Agrochola macilenta. The sequence continues at coordinate 14,234,258 of OU753557.1, forward strand.
GTGTGTGTATAATTTTATGTGAAGACGATGCAACTGGAATAACATTACTATACCACGATAGGTAAAAATAATGAAAAATTCAGCAACGACAGATAAATGTATTATGTGATAGATATCGTACATGGTGCTCACATATTTGCAAACATTGTAAAATTATACGATATTCCTAACATTTTAACAAGTAATACTAATAAGTCAGTGTGTGAGTTCAAGTAATCATAGAATGTAAAATCAATGTTATAAAAAATTATAAATTAGTAACCCGTTTGATTTTATCTAGACTCTAAATTGTCCTATGGAGCAGAACAAGCATGTTTCCAAGCATTCTTATCTTGTTTAGAAAGTGCACTTTTAATATGAGTTTTAAATTTTCTTTTATTTAATTGTAATATTATCACAAGGTATTTTGTTGTAACATTTAACACAGTATCCCATAAAAGAAGTATGTACTTTAGATAAACTGAAAAATGGTTGATCTATTTTATCTTTATTTCTAGTTTTTTTTTTGTTACATACATAATATTTTCTTAAAATGAATTGGCAAGGTACAGACTTAACATTAATCTTTTTAAATAGTTCCCTGAGAGATTCGTGACGACGAAGATTATAAATGACTGACAGATCTCTTTTGTAAAATAAAGATGGATTCCATGGATTCAATCAATCATGGATTGGTGGCATCAATTCTGCGCTATAGTATCATATTTTGGGGTAACTCTACGGACAAGGATATAGCGTTTAAAGCCCAAAAGAGGTGTATTCGGGCTATGTTCAAATTAAAATCAACAGAAAACTGTAGACCATTGTTTAAAAAATACAAATTATTAACTTTACCGTCTTTATATATTTTTGAAGTTGCATCGTTTGTAAAGTCTCCCAACTCTTTCCACGACAATCTGACACTTTTCCGCGCAACAGATGCCTTTTAACATACTTGGAACTTTATAATATTATTTCTGTATGATTATTATTCTCATAAAATTTAATAATGAATGTAAGTGAACCAGTCTTTAGTCTTTGGTTCACTGAATTAATTATTTGTGATACATTTAAAAAAAAAAAAAATTGTACGCCTCGTCAGGCAAAACATTTACGGACTTTTTACCTATATTTAAGATCTTGCATGCTCGATTTGTATGTAAACACATGTTTGACAAATAAATTATCTTTTATCTTTTTATCTTTTATCTTTCAATGTCAGCAGTCCGACTCCACAGTAAAATACCATACGACATAATACCGTGGAAGTAGCTAAAATAGACCAAACGTGCGGTTTCTACATAATATGTTAACTGTCTTATCTTTCTAACAGCATAAGCGGCAGAGCTTAGCCGCCCCGCAAGAGATGTTATATGAGATCCCCATTTCGTCGTCTAGGGTGATTCCTAGGAAAACTGTTTGATTAATAAATTCCAGTTTTTCTCCATTCAATATGATGTCACATTCGCTACTTGTAACATTTGGTCATTTAAATCTAATGCATTTGTTTTTTTTTTTTTGTACCTAGTTATTAACCGTAAACCAATCTTAGACATGCACAATAGAGCTATTCACGTCGTCAATATTGGTTATCTGCAAATAACACCATCTTCAGTTGGTTTTGAAGTAATTGTGGTAAATCATTAATATACGAGTAAACTAAAAAGAGGAATGGAATGGACGAATGGATTTGTTCTTCTAACTGAACAGACAGCTGTGCTGCTGGGGAGTTTGTTGCGCCACTTCTTCTTCCCAGCTAATGCACTAGGAAGTGGTGAAGGGCGGGCGTTTTGGGGGACTGTCTTATGTAATTTTGACGTTAGAAAAGTGCTGATTCTCAGCCTAGTTTGAATAAATGACTTTTGAGGTTTGTTTTTTATTTAATTTTGACCCAATATCGAACCATGAGGAACGTCCATTACCATTTCAGACCTTAATGAGTTTATGCCGTTTACTTGAACTTTAACATCTTTCAGGTATGATCTTAGCAAATCAAGAGCTGTATTCCTAATCACATAGTGCTCTAGTTTCAGCAGAAGTGTATCATAGTCTACGCAATCGAACGCCTTCGAGAGGTCGCATAAGATTCCAATGGCATCTTGTGCTTCTTCCCAGGCGTTAAAAATGTTCTTTATATGTTGACAGTGTTCAGTGGCACAAAGCCTTTTGGTGAAACCGTACTGTTGATAATAAAATTTGGATTTTTTATTAAAGTGACATAACATTTGATTGAGGCCTGTAATCGTTGGGTTCCTTACTATCACCGGATTTGAACAAAGAAACTAATCTGCGTTTGCAATGTATTTGCCAAACATGTAAACAAACATGAGTTTTCCACTTAGACAAACATCAAGTTTATGGAAGTGTAAATAAAGTTGATTTTAGACTGACTAGTACTGTTGAAAAAGTCATAAAAAATATGAAGTTGTAGCGCAAACTGAACCTTATGTGTAGGCATTACTGTTGTTTTTCCTAAAACTCTTGTTTGTTTACATATATTTGGCAAATGAATTACGAACGAAGATTACTGTGTTTCATGCATTGATATATAAAAACCCATATATCAATGGTTTCATGAGATGCGGAAAGACTTCTTGGTCTACACTGGTGTTAAATATGAAAGTTAAATAAGGCGCAATGGTTTCGATGATAGATCTACAGACTTACAGACATTCCCCATAGATATTCTGTTGATTACATTTATGATCTTCTAAGCTTTTATAACAGTTTGTATGCTGAAACCTAAACTCCAAAGGGCATGCCAATACATTCTTTCTAAGTAAGGCAGCAGAAAGCGCGGGTGAGAAATTAAAAGCTTCAGTAGTTACATGGGGACTATTAGCAAAATAGTTTTTAAATTCCTGAGCTATTTCAGTCCATTGCAGTCTCTAATTTAAATTCAGTATTACGCTGTTTTTCCTACCGGTTTCATTATTTATTTGCCAGGTAGTGTTTATTTCATCATCAGCTGATTTTCTTTAAGTTTTATAAAATTATTTTGTAACATACTAACGAAAACTTGAATTATTCATATGTTGCTCTAGGCCATAAATTTCAAAAAGTTTTTCATTGATTTTTTACGCACAATCAATAAATAGGAACTTTGTGTAAATAGTTTTAGTCTTTAGTGAAAAAGTGTCCATAAATGTCTTGTTTAATAGTAAAAAGAACTCGGCGTAGAACTCATTTGGCTCACATATATTATTAAAACTCTGAACATATAATTTAGTTGCCAAAGAATTATTTAATTTCTCTAAATGGCCTAAACCTTATTTAAATTTTTTGTAAAGGCATGTAGGAGCAAAATATTATTGTTTGTCCACTGTGATCAGATGGCGACTTATTTACAATTTTTTATTGTAAATAATCACAATTATTATAAAAATATATTATCTATACAAGTGGCAGAAGAAGCTGTCATTCAGGTTGGTTCAATAAAAACATTTGACAAGTCAAATGACCTAAAAAGACTTAATAGTCTGACAGTATTAAAGTTATTTTCTAATAAATTAATACTAAAATCACCACATTTGATTATTGACCTACCACTAGCACTTCGTTTATTTAGCACATCTTCTATTACAGAATCAAACATAGATAGATTCTGGTAACTTGGAGGTCTGTTTGTATACGCATAGTAAAACATGCTTATCAAGCTCAACACAGAACAATTCAATGGTGTGTTCAGCAGATAGTCCTATTATGTCTTGCAGTTCTTTCGATTGAATATAATTTTTTACTAATATTTATGATCCGCCATGTATCATACGTTTTCTGCTGCAAAAGAGCGCCCGACTCATCGCCTTATTACTCACTGCTAGGTCACTGTCTGTGCAGGCTAGCTGATTCACAGCTTATGTAACAGTATCGGCCGTTGGCGAGTCTACTTAGGCTAATCTACGCGCAATGATGAAATATTTTCCTTCGAGCTAGCTTTGTCGTGCCGGTGACGAAACTGTGTGTTAGAAGCTGCTGGAGGTGGGGAACAGTGGACGATTGGTGATGACCTTTCACTTTCAGTACTCATGGTGGTATTCCCATAGGGTTGTTACCCTCGCAACTATTCATCAAACCTGCGCCACGCTTCATGTTAACATTAAATGGGAAGTTATTTACTAGGGAGACCTTTTTAAGGTTTTCTAGGTAATATTTCAAGTAATTTAATACCCCTCTGGTTACATAATCTTCTTGAAATTTATTGATATCCTCTCGCATTTCGAGAAGATAAGTGACGTCGACGTGGTCAAATTACACCGGAGGTAATTTGTGGAGCTCTCGTGTGACAGAGATAGGTTTTCTCTCCGGATTTGTTCCTTTGACCAGACTTATTATATCATCGATGTTTCGTAGAGTCTTGCCCGATCTCTCGCATTTTCATTGTTTTCGATGCTGCTAAAGATTCGAATAATAACTGCTTTGCCGCTACAATCTCGCTCTCCGAGAAGGCACCAATACATATGCTGCTGATACTCTCCTAATCCATCACGTCAATCTTATTACATTTATAAGCAAGCACTTCATTGTAATGTTATCAATGGATAACAATATTACTTGGCGAACACTTTACAAACTTAGACACATTGTTTAGAGCAATGAATACCCCTCGCGTAACTCACATCCGTGCGCTAGTGCGTGCAGCGCGAGACGAATGACCAACAAACACAACTGTGAAAACATTAAACACAACCTGTGAAAAGTTATGAACAAAAGTCTTGTTCTTATGTGAAAAATAAATGCATTTAAATGAAACGTTAAGCTATAGCGTAGTAATTAACATTTTATGTATGTGTTACCTAAGAGGAACATAAAACTGTAGGGCATCCTTTCATTCATTAATATCCAATTTAATACTGAAGGAACTGGCTTGTCTGGTAGATCGTCAACTGAAAAATGTATTAAGCAATTATAAAAATAACTTTTTTTTATTTTGATGAAAGACTCCACTAACTTAACTAGCCGTTAACTATTGCTTATTAATATTTGTATATTTTATGCTCCTGACTGTACCTGTGGTACCCTGAGATAATATGAGGACCAGGGTGAGAAAGTTCCTCATCCTTCATAGAAAGGGGAGGATCTTCCAAAAATACGAGTGTTGTCTCTGGCGGGCTACTTACTGTACGACGATTGTTGCCGAGTTTCTGAATATTGTTTATCAATCTCGCGGATAACTTTTGTTGTTAAATTTTATTTTACTTTATGTAATATGGGTTTTGCCTGAATGAAATTTTTATTTTTATTTTTTTAACTCTGATTCCGTGATGTATTTGCATGATGACGTAAGGCGTGCTTCGTAGTTCGCATGAGGTGACGACCCATGAACAGAAATGGTCAATGTATCAAGTATCTGCAATCGGCAAGCAAGAGTGGGATGTAGACTTAGCGATCATAGTGTTTATGATGGGCAACCCTAAATAATAATTTAAATAGAATGTCAGCGTTACTGTTTGCGGAGCAGTTTAAGAAAATATCCAAAGTAGATGGCAGAAGAAGCATTAGGGAACAAACGAGGAAAGCTGCTGCAGAGTCTCGTACGCTGAAATGAAAAAAAAAAATAACTATACAGGTTGCCCGGTTATTAATGGATAAGCTTGAAATGGCTTAATCAAAAACGAATAGCTCTTCAAAAATATACTCTATTTTTAATGTATTGTAGGGAGACCGGGGCTACAAATAACAGAGGTAAGTATTAACATGCGAGTTTCTTTAAAACTATACACACTACACCTGCAGCGTGTGCTTTAATACGCCGACCAGATCACGTCGCCGCGCGCCGTGGCCGCCCCCACATTGATGCATTGCTTGGGTTTAGTCAGCTGCGGTCCGCGCGTCGTGATACTGAGTTGTGTACCGGACGACATTTTTACGCAGACATCGAACATTTTTTACTTAAATTTTATTTTATATAATTGCTTGAAATATTGAGGTGATGTGTTGTAGTATGTACATGATACTTTTCAATCGTCGTCGGTAATATTATGTTTGGGGATAATCAACATTCTGTTAATACAATGAAATCGTACTCAATATCGTGCCTACTTAGCAAAACTTGCAGTTCCTCCAAGTTAGTAGTAAGGAGTATCCACACTGTGCGCATTTAAGACATTGACAGTATCATCAATGTCTACTGAGAGATTTCTAGATTAGCCATAATATTCAATAACAAAGATAAGAGCCAGCAATAAGGTAATGCGACAGTGAAGATATTCAAGATCCGAGAGGAAAAACCATTGATGGCCGAGTGTAACTTTTTGTGTTGTGTGTGTAACTTCGGCTTCGTATAAATGTTGTTTGGTGTTAGTGAAGTATGTTTAGTGTTAAGAGTAGCTGTAAACATATAAGTTATCACTGCAGGTATTATTTATACCTGTATAGTATAGTTTTATGAAAAATAAAGGTAACACGGACTTACGACTAACTACTCGTATAGTACTAATAGTATATAAAGAAGTATGAAAAAAAAATGGATTAAATTCAAAAGATAGTCATATCTGGGTGTTATAAGATAGCCGGTATAATCGATGAACACACAAAAGAGGTATTGTGTGTTCATCGATTATACCGTCTATTTGCTCTATAGATTTTATCAGGATTGCTGGTTGCATCTCAAAATGTATGACAAATGAAAACCACCAAAATTTGAAATCAATTTTTTTCTGTAGTTCTCGGCACAAATAATGTAATTTTCTGGCTGTTGGTGTCAGTGAATCAGAAATGTAGACTGGTTGTAACCTTCAAAGTCTTCGTATTAAATTCGCTATCTTTGTGATTATTATTATAGTTATTTAGGGCTGTGCCGACTTCGTTCCTGGATTTCATTGTTTGATAATCGATTACTATTGGCTTGTTTTTTCCTGACTTCAGTCGGTAGGCCTGGCGAATATGTTCCACCGGTATAATGAGATCCAAAGCAGAGTGAAGCTTAGAAGCAATTACGTTTGCATTCTCATCCTCTTGAATGGGTACATTCTAATCTTGATCGTGGTGTCACGCTGTTTTCTTTGTAATTCTTCTATTTGGTCTTCCAGTATAATAATCCTAGCATTTGCGGCTTTATTTTGTATCATAAATTTTCGGTCCGTAGCATCCAGGTCCGTTGTGGGCGAGTGCAACATTCTCTGAGATGTTTGGGTATACTGTGCGGAATAGTGTTCTATCAAATCAAATGAATTGTTTATTTGCTAGAAATATATTGTTTTGGTACAGGTGAGATCTTATAACCTAAGTGTCATTGTATTCTGCCTGCAAGCAAGCGTGATTTTTTTTTATTAAGTTATCATACATTCTTATTTTATTGCTATTATTATTAAATACTATTACCATGCATTTATTTATATTGTCAATGTTATGTTATTGTTCGAGTGTTATCAGGCGCTGGGATCGTGATCGCTGTCAAATTAGTGTCCTCCCAACTGTTTTAAACTGTATTCACTCGTAGAAGGGTTTATTTTTGCAAATTATAACTTTAAATCTTTTTTTAATTATTATTTTTATTTTTATTATAAAAATTTTAACTGTTGGTGTCACACACGTCTGTTCGCATTAGAGGCGAGCGAGGAAGATGACTAGACTTGTCAAGGTCTATTTTCTTCTGCACACTGTCGGGAGTCTTACGGCTTGCTCCATCTTTGTTTAAATTAAACAGAAGCTTATGCATTGCCTCCATGATTTGATATTGAATTCCCTCCATGATGGAAAAATTTATTATAAATACTTCGAGTTACCAAATCTGTCCTTGACGATACTGCTGATGTGCTTCGGTAATCTATATCGTATCTACTGCTGCTGTAATGATCTCCGCGGTCTGTATCCTCTGTCCAGGTGCTTCATCTGTTGAGCTGGTGAGATGCTGCTTCTGGTTGGCTAGCCCAACCAAATCGCCACCGCACAAAGAACGCGGAACACTTATTATCTTGAGGCTCAAAGGACCAAAAATATGTATGCGCTGCTGAATGGGTCGCACACACCTTAGATGACAGCTTGTATGATAAGTCATGGATAGCCAAAGATGATAGTTTATTGAATAAATTGAACTACCAAGTAACTAATGCTATAAGAATGTTGTGTGAATGAGTACAGCTGACTATGAACACTACTCGTGTACTGTCACGTTATATTATGTATGTAATTTGTGCACGGCGCGCGTACCATGGACGATACATGACTCGTACAAGGTATATGTAAATGTCTTTGGTCTGCGTCAACTGCCATGCCCGGTTGAAGTCTCGTGCATACTGGCGCAACGCGACACCGGTAATTGTACCACCTTGTTTTGTTAGAATTGCGTCGCGCTGTCGCGTCGTTCCCGTCAGTCTGCACGAGACTTAAATCTGTACTTTACTACCTAAGCTGCATCGCTCGCATCATAGTTTTAACGTTGCTTTAGCTAACATGTTGTGGCTGTATTAGATTTAAAATAATATGTAACAGTTTTTTACGTACAATTTATAATCGTTTAACGTGAAGTAATCGGAAATAGAATCACCCCATCCGTAAAATATTTGTGGTGAACGACAGAAGAATAGCAACATAGCGCCACTAAATAATATTATAACCATCTGCAACAAACAATTTTTTCAGAATATACTTTTTAGCATAAGTAGTTTATAAAACGCTAAGGTGTCCATGGAATCTCGTGCTCGAAGGACTCTTGCGGAATATTATTAGTACAAAAACGTAAAACTTTTTTTTTTGTAAAAAGATTTTTAAGATATATTTGTGGTAAAAGATGGACTACCTTTATGTTCACGTTAGTTAATTGGTCATATTTCTTTATTATTGCTGATATTTCTATGTTTTTCTGTATGTACCTAATAAGTCGTAAGTCGAATTAAGGAATATTCATGTTCTGTTTCTTTCCGTTGATAAGTTGCTATAACTTTGAGAAATGATCCAAGGAATTAATGTGATAACAGTAATTTATGCTAATTAATAAAAGTGTGAACTTTGTCCTAATTCTCCATGAAGACCTAGATTTAGAACGGACAACTAGTTTTCTCATCAACATATTTAAATGACAAGTATAATTAAATGTAACATACTTTTATGTCAATAAATATTATTATTATTATATATTATATTATTATTTATTATTGATATAAATGCCTAGTCATCTTTCTGTACTTTTGTTCATTAAATATTTTTCTTACAAACCATATTCATAGTTACTTTCATAAACAGTAAATAACTAGTAACCATTCTGACACTCAAAGCTTGCTAATTATGGGAATATTATTATTTATATAATTATATAGTTTTCATTACCCTTTCTGACACGCGCACCTAATCAAGGGTCATGACATCGGTAGATGTTTTCACCGACATACATGACATTTGTTGCAAGGAGGTTCTTTTCTCGGGATCCTGCCATTTTACCGAAAAGATTTTGCCCAAATTTCACTACCCAAACAAATTTTAGCAACTTTTTTTTATACCAATGCAATGTTTGGAATGATTTTAGTACGCACATTTTCATTTGGTCAAATTTTTACTTGGCAGAATATTATCAAGGATAATGTCATTAATGTCATTAAGCCATTTGGTCTTTAATCAAATGATTTATTACAGCAAACAATCTTTAGACAATAAACGTTTGGCCAGTTAGTTATGGAACTAGTTAGAGTAGGTTAATTATTTAAAAAAAGTGGTTAGGTTAGGTTAGGTTAAAACTGTGACCTCCTACGACCGGCCGGCGAGTGCCAGTAACGACTAGATTATATAGAAAAAAAATATGGAAAAAAACAGGCTACCCGAAACTGAACTACGAGTAGTTAGATGAAATTAATTATTTAAAAAAATGCTACTAACTAAAAAATAATAATATAAATTTAAAATAAATTAATATTATTATTACCTGTTTAGAATTTGTCCCAAGTGGAAAAAACACCCTTGTAATAAAACGTCTTTATTTTGCGTAAAATGAGTTATTCCAACTGAAATATTTGACTAAATAAAAATTGGTAAAAGTACTAGTTGGTGAACAAGTTATTATTTAAACGTTCACTTGCAAAACATTAGGTTTGCGTTACAATTATTTGGGAAGAGATTTTTTGCTAAGTAATAATTTGGCAAATGAAATTATGCGGAAGATTGTTTGGGAAGTGATAATTTGGCAATTTATTTTCGATGAAACAAGGGAGACCCTCTTTTCTCTTATGGGTCCATAATGCCTCAAATTGCTTAGCATGATCCCCCGTTACATGATAAATTCTGCAGCATTAATTTTGAAATAAATAAATGTTAAAGTTGAGGATAAATGTTTGACGAAATTAAAAAAAATTACAAAAAAAAAACAACCGACTTCCGAAAAAAAACACTACAAAGTGAAAAATAAAAAACTAAGTGGGAAAAATACGTATTATTGATATTATTATGATATATTGTTCTATTAAAAAAATACTTCAAATTAGATCATGAGACATAGCATCATAACTGAACCAGCTATAATAAAGCAACGCCTAAGTTTTTTATATTTTTTATATTACAATTTTTTCGCCGTAGAAAGCAATTACCTAAACTATTGGCACCTTGGAGCCGCCAACACCCCTCTCCGTCTCGCTTTTACTCAGTCCGCAAGCAGTATGGTGTGAGCGATATAAAAAGTGAATTTGAACCGAGGTAGTATGGGCTCTTAAAAGCTAAGGTATAATTATGGCTAGTTGGACACTGTTCACGTTATTAGAAGTTTTAGTAGGACTAGAATTAGAATAGCAGCAAAATTAATCAAGCTTAGTAATAAGATCTTACAATTTCCCAAAAAGTGATTTTCCCAATTCTTTTAAAATTTTTTTCAACAACATCCTTAGCAGCTAGAACTCCCTGTTCAGACATCTCTGCATTTTGAGCAGCTGGACTTTTAGGCCTGAAATTATATTACTACTATGAAACTTGTGTTAACATATATGGCATACAAGACGTTACCTATATTAAAAAAAAAATCTGCAGATGTGTGTGCCGTTTTCTACCGACTGTACTTTGATGAATGAATTGAATAAATTTAAAGCGGACCAGACACTATCAGTAATAATGACATCAATATTACTGAGGGGCAATTCCCGTAATTTTTAAGAACGTTCGCATTCGCATCTCATTCGCAATCTGTCAAAAATACAATGGATTTACCCATGGTATAATAATATACTTCGCCAGGTATGGCATTCCGAAACAGTGGTCACGTAGGCAACACAAGTCTACGTCATCACATCTGTGTTACCAGAAGTTTGTAATAATAACTCCCCAACCACCTTTATTACCTGTGAGAATCCGATAAAACAATGAGGTTTTAATTAACAATTACGTTGGTTTATGTCTAAATTGAATTGTTTCGTTTGATTAGACACACGAAACGACAATTTAAAAGCTTCGGTTTCTGAAAATCTTTCCTTAATCGTGTTTTGTTGCAATAGAGTGGCAACTGGATAGTGACGTAAGCATGTGTTCGGCCCGGAATGCCAGACCTTGTTTTATTAGACCATGGATTTACCAACATTTTTGACAAGATCGACAGATTTCGACTTGAATGTGAACGTTTTATAAGTACAGGAATTGGCCTTCTGTCATTACTTCCAATATTGACGTAAATATATTAAAATATTTAGATAACATCATCATTCCAATCTATCCAGTTACCACACTATCAATAGTAATGACATTACTTTAGTGTAATGTCATTATTACTGATAGTGTCTGGTCCGCTAATGGTTCCTACACACTATGCCAGCGGCATGGCCGCCGGCTTTTGCGCCTTCATTTCCTTTGCGATCCTTTGTGCGGAGGGCCGGGGGAGCCGCGGCTCGCGCCGGCACTGCCGGTACATAGTGTGTATGAACTATTATAGAATCAAGGAAACTAGCAAACGTTGAAACTGTCACTTTGACTTAACTGACTAATCCGCAAAGAAGCGAAAATGACTAATCCACGACACTGGCAAATTAAATAAACTAACGAGTGAGGGCAACTGACCAGTGTTACGCGAACTCGTTATGAAGTACATAGTTACTAGACGCTCTGTATATATTAGTACAAAAAACATTAACAAGGCACTTTATACCTTTACTAAAATAATGAAAATACGTTGAACACACCTTAGAAATCCCAAATATACAACTATTAGGTAAAAATATATTCCCGCTTCTAACAGGACCATGTAAGGGATTGTAAATGCAGAGAATTTTGGAAATGATAAATATTCGGGTGCCATTGGATATGTCCTGAAATAATACATTTGGTGTCATCATCATCATCTTTTTAGCCGAAAGACATCCACTGTTGGACATAGGCTTTTAGAGGCCTATCGTTTATTGTCGGGGAAGTTATATACGAGGTGGTCGCGCGGTAAACTCTAATTGTGCGATGCAGGATTTGTGTGACGTCAGGTATTTGATACGTCGACAGAATCGACACTCAATATTTTTATCAAAATAGAAGTCTGTTTACGTGACATAAAAGTTTTGCATAGTCTCTACTCATTAGGTAGTTAATTTATTTACCTTTGGAAAAGCCCTTTGAAGACTAAATTAGTAGCACTGCCCACTAAAGTACCGATGCCTCCTAAAAACACAACATTTAATAAGATAATATTCAGAAGGAAATTTAGAAAGAACGGAGGGTTATAAATCCTCCACGAAAGTGCTTTATCACCCTAGGTCGAATGGTTATTTTGGTGCGTGGCGAAAATGAGAACGAACGTCGCCATCTTGTTTTGTCAATGCAATTTCAGTGATATTCCACCAAATATATTAAGCAATGAGAATAAAGATCACTGTGACGCAAATCTGAGGCAAAATATAATCTGTGAATAGACTGAAGCAATGCTCGCGAACGAGTCTTTGTTTCGTGAATGAATAATCATAATCATAAAACTTTATTTATCTCAACAGGCACTGGTTAATAAAATGCACAATCTTAAATAGAGCAAGGTGTCTGAGGTAGGACGATCCTGAGTTACAGATCACCCGGCTCTCATAGATAGGACATGTTAATTTACAAAACAGTAGAGTCAAGATATTATTGGTATATCAAAAGTTTGAAAGACTAACAAAATTAAAACAAAATCAAAGAAAAGCAAATAAACATACAGTTCAAAGAAATATAGAGATATTATTTAGGTACATTACGTACCTATTATTATTCAGTAATACATATAGTGGTATCTGAATAAGAAAATAAATAAAATTATTAATGAGCATAACAAAAAGTTTGGAATGGTAATGGGGAAATGTTGTGTACGTATATTGAATGTTTGTAAGTGTAGGTGTGTGAGTGTAAATGTGTGGGTGTTAAGACATTGGTTTTATATATAAGTTTTCAGAGGCAATGTAGTCCAGGTTTAATAGCCAAAAGCGTAATTTGCTTTTATAAATAGCTTTTGTATGAGTGTAGATAGATATTTTTTTATTAATTGAATTATAAAGAAAAGTGCCAAAAAAACAGAAAAACTTTTGAGAGAACCTAGTGTTATAACGGATGATTGAACAAACATTTGCTGATCGTCTATTTTGTGTTGGTAAATCGTGATCTAAGGGAAGTTCAGTGTGTTTTTTTTGTTTTTGTTTTGAATATTCCTTGCGTAACGTAAATTAAATGTTTGCGCAACGAATGTGCTTGCAGTAAGTATGTGTACATACTCACTGCAAGCACATTCGTTTATTGAAGTATCGAACTACGCACAGGACCGAAGAGATAGAAAGCCAACTCACCAACAGTTGCCGAAAAAGAAGCAGCACAGAAATAACAAGTTGTAATATCGGAAGCTATCATGTCACCGTTACTGTCTTTCTCATATATGGTTATCAGGTTTTGCTGTAATTATACGAACATTATAAATAATTATTTCAGTAAAGCTAAAGGTGCATAGTTCGATATGTGCATATTGATGAAAGAGAGTTTATCAACAGTTTAAAATAAATGAAAATCGAAAGAAAATGTAGCTAGTGACATTCTGTCGAATGAAATTGGTAAAACATCGCGTCACTAATGCGTCACCAATCACCACGTCACCCACCACTGGCAGCACCGGCTGCCGAGGCGTCTCCGAGCTCTGTGGGTGTGTAAATACGTAACGTGTCATAAATTCTGCCGTCCACCAACTAAAAGGCAGCTAAGTGCAAAAAGTAGTTTTCGAGAAAACAAAAAAATAAGTGGGAACTGATGTCTCTCGAAAACTATGCTGCCTAGGAACAAGGTTGTAAGTTATATATGTAGGCATAGTCTTTGTGCACAATATGTGATATATTTCATTAATTTATATTTATAACATTGTATTTAAATTCATTTTCTAACTTTTAACTAAGCATTTTTTTTCATCATTACATAATATACTGCTCTATATGGCCGCTAACCATACCTTAACTGCGTTATAGCAAAGCAATTTCTTGTAGCCGCCACGTCTTGTACTTATAGTAAAGTTATCCAAATATACTTAGTTATAAAGCAGTTAAAGGATTTTAACAGTCTTATAGCCTAGTAACTAACACATGAAAGACTAACTTTGCTTACTTAGAAAGCAGTTATGGGATTTTAAACGCTTTATAGCTCGGTATTGCAAAACATATTTTTACACTGGTTCTCCTATTGATTAACTAGAAGGCAGTTAAAGACATCTGGCTCGCAATTAACTGCCTTTTAAGTCAGCACTTGCGGGTAAAAAGATGAGAAGTTAAAAACTTTTTTATGAAAATCAGAACTTTATTTATTAAAAAAGAATAGACAATCAGTACGATTAATTAATTGAGTAGGTAATTTTATAAAATAAGCCATTTAAGTACCTAATTAAATGGTTTATTTTATAAAATTATACTTTAGGCTGGAACTTTACAAATAGCTTATTATTAATTAAACAAAGGACAAATTGTATTATAGCCGCCTGCGAAGCGTGAGGTTGTGGGTTCGATTCCCACCCAGGACAAATATTTGTGTAAAGAGCTTGAATATTTGTTCTGTGTCTGGGTGTCATTTATGTATAATATGTATGTATTTAGAAAATATATAAGTATGTTTTCAGCTGTCTGATTATCATAGTACAGGCTCTGCCTAGTTTGGGATCAGGAAGCCGTGTGTGAATTGTCCCGGGATATTTTTTATTTTATAAACATACCCAAAACATGTAAGTATTGTTTTTGAAAACTTTAGAGCGGGCACATGACACACATTGGTTTCAAATTCTTATGCACTTATGAAATAAACATATCACAATCAGAGATCAATAATTGCAAAGTTGAAATAATATAATTGTGCGTAACACATAACGTCGTAATCAATTAAATATTAGACTTTACATTAAAAAAAAATATATATTTGGCCATTTTTTATGCTTAAATACTAATTTAAAACTTTAACAAAATGAGTAAATCAGATTAGGTAAATAAGCAATTATACCTAGTAACACTCGTGTAGTATTATCAAAATGAAGTAGGTAAACAAAAATATTTAATAAAATATATAAAACAACATTATTCTAAAGGCACTTTTTCAGTCTTTATGTTTAATACATATCCTAGTCTGTTTCTAAAGTTACGTTCCTTTTGTTTTTCTTCTGGTTCAATTCAGATGTATTATGTCTTTCAATGATCGGTAAATTTTGCCAAAATAACATCTTATGTTTGGGTATAATTGGCGATAATTTTGTTAAAAGATTAAGCTTTCTCTCCTCATCTATTCCTTTCGGCTGCGTCCGAAATGTCAAAACAAAATGCGGGTTTTTCAAGTATTTATCGTTTAAAAATTTAAGAGACACATATTCCTCATCAATAGCTTCCTTATAATGCAGATCAAAACTTCCTCGTTTAAAACACACTTGAGTGATATTTTTAAGATACGCTCTGGGACTTGAATTATGTATACGTCGATCTGATATGTTACCTACGTAGTTTACAAAATCTTGAGGCTGCATGGATTTAACCAGAACTTTACCATTATTTGCTGAGGCCACTGCATTTTCAAAGTCTGTAAAATCATATATGGTCTTTTTCCGCTTCATAGATAATTCGACTTGATGGTGAAATTGATCACAGCTCATAAATGTGTGACCCGGTTCGAAATAAAATAGAGTGATAGTTTTTGTGGCTATTAAGTCACTATTGATGAGGTCGATTAGCATAGAAAACAATAACCAGTTTTGCACCCGAAGTGAAAAGGATGGAATTGGAATTATTAGCCTGAGCTGGTCAAACGCAAACGCAAATCACAAGCGGTTAACTGCTATTTAGTTTAGTATTGTCGTTTAGCTGCTCTCTAGCGATTGATATTTAGCTCATACTAATTTCAATACATAACTTAAAAGCCGCTATTGGCGTATAACTGCTTTCTAGTGTAGTTTTTCTTTATAACTGCTCTATAGTTAAGGCATGATGTTCAAGTGGTTATTTGTATGACACAATACATGAAGGTAGTTAAAGACGCTTAGCTGCTTTTTAGTCCAGAATCTATATGACGTACTTTTAGTTAAGTAAATTTAGAAAAAAATATACATTAATTTGCCGTTAAAGTATGTTAACGAACTTTCTAGAGAAGTATTGTGACTTAGCCACTGTTTAACTAAGGAAGTAACGAAATTTATGTGGTTTAACTGCTCAGCAATGTTCTGTATCTCTAAAATTATGAATCATAGAAAAATGATTCTTAGACCAAAAGATAGAGCATCGAAAGTTGTATAAGCCTACATTAAAAAGTGAAAAACGACCAACTGTGGCTTAACGGCCTTTTAGTTAGTGGACGGCAGAATTTTAAATAAAGTTACCGCCAATACTCACGTTTTCAAAAATCCGTAACACGGCAAAAATTATAGGCACCATCATAGTTGTCGCTGCAGTATTAGTGATCCACATCGAGAAAAACATAGTCGTGAGTGACATCGCGAACAGCAATCTGCATATTTATTTTAATCACAATCAAACAAATCCACAATATCAAAATAAAATAATCTTAGTGGAGTCTAATCATAAAATCTATGACAATAAATAAAAACCTGTAGTGAGAGTAGCCAATAATCCGGATAGCAAATAACGCCAGCCGTTGGTGTAATCCTGACTGCTCAATGGCATATGCAAGCACCATGCTTCCGTAGAACATTAGAACGGTATCCTGAATTTTAAAATAAAATAAAACATGACAGAGTTAACTATCTTGTACTCTTCTTATTCATAAGTTGCAGTTACTTATTTTCTCATACAGTGTTATAAAAATTAGAATATCCGAGTACTTTGAATCCTTCGCTGCGCTCTGGATGCAAACACTGTCGCCTTTAAAATAGTTGTTTGCTCCCTGGGCAAAAAAAATAAACTATTAAATTATTCTCATACCTACTCACATTCATATAACATTGACACGCAGTCCGTGTGTCCATAACACCAACCAGGGGGAAAATTACAATAGGGAAAAAAGATGTAATGGGCAAAGGAATACATTCGGTTACCCAGAAAGTTGCCATTATCAGAAGAGTGTAGGCACACCACTGATGTTTCTGGAAAACAATAAAATATAATTGTTGTTTCGGGCTCTCCTAGAGAGCTACGAGAGCTTTTGAACGGGTCATAATTTGATTGCAATTGGGACTGCAATATTAACTTTGACCCGGTCATCACAACACGGCAATGTGATGATAAGCGATGCACACCTGTGTTGTGCACTATATGTCCTACGTTCTTGGCTAGACTCCGGTGTGATTGGCCGCCATGCCCGATTTGGTCAGGGGATATAATTATTATATTATTTAAAATAATGTATGTGTGATAATTTACTAACCTCTGGAGGGAAAGGTGTGAGCACGAGAATTAATATAAGCGGAGTGAACAGGCAAATCAGGCCTCTCCAGTAAGTGCGTAGGAAAAATGTAACTCTCCTCCACCATGGGATGTTTGGATCTTCAGGCCTGCATATAAATGAAACGTAGGTAACCTACTGTGTAAAGAGTGAATAGGTATTCAGAGGTGAATCGGAATTACTCTTTTAAAAATTACGAGGGCGACACTGAAAGTTTTTAGAACTGGCCACTTGTAAACGATATAATAATAAGATAAGTTAACATTTTGAAAATGGAACTCTTTGCCAATATTATTGTGTATGTATTTTATTCATTTGTCATTTGTTTACGATTTGGGGGCAAATTGAAAATTGTCAGTGTCACGTCAGCATGAATTTAACGCGACATAATTTTCGTACAATGATTTTTTATGACTTTCGATGTCATTTAAGTCAACAAAAAAGTTATGATAGACTTCGATTGGCCTTTCACGATGAAGGCCCATCTCGTGCCACTGTTTAAAACTGGTTTAATGAGTTTAAACGTGGTCGCACTAATCTCACCGATGATCTGCGTGAGAGACGGCCTTCTACGGTGACGACTGAAGATAACATCAGTGTTGTGCGGCGTATGATGACAGAGACTGACAAAATAGTGACTTATCAGCAGATTCGGACAAGCTTAGGTATGAGACAAGTGCACAAAATCTTCCATGAACATTTAGCGGTCAGGGAGCTTTGAGCCCGGTGGATACCTCATAATTTGACAGAGGCCTAAAAACTCCGTCATGTTTGATGTCGTGAAATGGTTCAAAGATTTAACGGAGGTGACTCAAATGCTGTGTTCGACATACTTACGGGTGACGAAAGCTGGATTTATTGTTATGATCCTGAAATATGTTTCCTTCCAAGGAGTTGCCAACTAAAGTGAAGATAGGTCGAAGCGTGGGAAAAAAGATGGTGCCCTCATTCTTCGGAAGCACAGGTCATTACGCAACAATTGTTTTAGAGGATCGAAAAACATTTACTGCAGAGTGGTACACTAACAATTGTTTGCCATTTGTCTTGGAAAAAGTTCGGGAGAAACGACCTCGCTGTAGGATCCTCCTTCACCACGACAACGCCTCGTCGCACACCGCCAAGCAAACAATCGACTACTTGGCGACGTCAGACGAGGAATTACTGGGTCATCCGCCCTATAGCCCCGACCTCGCGCCTTGCGATTTTTATTTATTTCCGAAAATAAAAGAAAAACTTCGAGGAAAACGTTTTATGGACGCCGAGAAAGGAGTGGCTGCGTTTCAAAATGCCGTCGAAGAAACCCCTAAGGACGAGTGGGCAAAGTGCTTTTCTCAGTACTTCCATCGGATACAGCGATGTATTGATGTAAATGGACACTATTTTGAAATGATATACTAATGAAACTAATAACTTGCTAGTTTTCTCAGTTTTTGATTTTCTAAAAACTTTCAGTGTCACCCTCGTAGCAGAGGCAGCGATGTCTCGGAAGTCGGCTTGTGACTCCCGACGCCCGGGGCGTCTCCTGCGGCGACTAGGGGGCGCGAGGGCGCGAATCTTGCCTCTCTCTCACGCGTTCCGCCTCCTCCTTCACGAGCATTACTGCCTCGCAGAAGGAAGTGACGGCCTCCCATGCATTTTCGCTCCGAACCATGGCCTGAATTGAGACGCGAAAGATTGCCGATCGCCTCGGTGAGGACACGGCAGTGCTCCGCCTAAGCGGGGCAGACCTCTACCGTATGCTCCACCGTATCCTCCGGGCTATCCACACAGTGGTGACACCCAGGCGTTTCCTTCCGCTTTATCCTGAACAGGAACCTCCCGAAACAACCATGTCCGGTGAGGACCTGCGTCCGGTGGAAGGTGAGGACGCCGTGGCGCCTCTCTAGCCACTCCTCAAAGAGGGGACTTATCGCCACAATTGTGGCGTGCCCAGCGCTGAGTTGCGACAATCGCACTCTACATGCCGCCATGAGATCCCGCCGGAACTCTGTCCGCTGTGCCGTGATTTCTCGCGGCAGGACGGCGGACTTTTGCCTCCAGATTTTACGGCGGTAGTCCGGTAAGAAGGCTCGCCGCCTCACGGGAGAACGTGCGGTATCCTCTAACCAGCCTAATGGCCATGACCCTTTGGGACGCGTTCAATCGGGGGGCAGGTCGCAGACTTAAAGAACGCGCCCACACCTGTGCCTCGTAAAGGCCATGGACCGCACGACCCCCGCGTAGAGCCTCCGGCAGGAGGCGTTTGGACCCCCTAGATTGGGCAGAAGCCGCTTCAAAGCAGCCCCAGCCCTCTCCAGTTTGGGAGCCAAACGTCGGAAGTGCTCCACGAAGTTCCACCGGCTGTCGAGGACGAGTCCCAGGTACTTCATCGTCGACTTGACACCGATGTAAACCCCTCCTGCCGTTATCTGGGAACCCGACACTGGCGCGTTCCGAGGACCAAACATCCTGTATAACGAAATGAAAAGGAAAACTATCACAATAATTATATTAAATCTCGTATATATGACGTATGTCAAAAAAATTATAAATTAATAGTTTCATCACCGTGTGCAAGGATATAACGTTAATTTTCTAAAATAGCTAGCTCAGCTAGATAGCTCAGAGTAATAACTAAAGCATTATTACTCTAAGGTATGAAGACATGAATGAGCACCATTTTGTCGACGGAAGAGTAGACAAAAATTACGTTCCGTGTAGACAGTACGACGGCAGCAAAGTAGAAACAGTCAAGTTCTGCACTTTTTACAAAATTCACTCTTTTACATAATTCGTCTGAGAATTTTTGATCTCAATTTTTACTGACATTAAGTCGCATAAATAAAGTAATAAATAATATAAACTACAACAATTTTTCACAAAGTGTTCTTCACTTTTCTAAACCATGGACCACCAATTGTCAGGTAGTGGGATGACATTAAGAGTTTTTAGAGCTAATGATTAGTCTTTCTCACAGTCCTTTTATTTTTGAGGGCCCTTCCCGGTCCGTCTATCGTCAACGCGGACATGGTTGAAAAGCTTGTTGTTTCATTGAGTGCAAAGGAGAACTGCCAACAAACAAGTGAGAACGCGCATTGTACGAAAAATAGTGTGTAAAAATTTGTATCAGGAAACACGTGTTTTTGAGTAAACCTAAAATTTTCTGAAAAAAATGTTTGTCATTTAGAATTTCCATTACATAGTTTCTATGCAGTGTTTTCTTTACTTTTACCAATTATCAGTATATTATGACCGGCCAAAGATAGGATAAAATTTGTGCAAAAATGCAGATTTTTGGAGGCTTATACTGAATTTGTTTGTCAATATTTTTTACTTTTTCTTTCATAGAAACCTAGATATAGTGCACAAGATACATATTAGTTTAAAAAATTCAAAGAAAGATGTGTTACAACGCCATAATCACGTTCGAGCGTTGGTATGAAAAGTATGATGGGTTTTAGGACTGAAACTCTAAAATAAAATTATCAAAAAAATAAATTTGGCCCTACGCTACTCTAAACGGGCCACCCTGTTTATGCATTAGTAATATAATAATTGTAATTATTACCAGTGGTTGCTAAAAAGGACTTTCACTCACTCACTCAACGTTAAAGCCGACAATTCACCGGCGTCCTTATGCACCCTGTTTTACCCAGTACACGTTCTTAGGATAGACTGCGGGCCATCATGCGGCCTAGGCACTCATAAAAATTGTAGGAGGAGTATTTCTCATCTCCCCGTTCTAATAGTGCCTTCTATATGGCACCTGTCCCACCGCTGACAAGAAAGCGACTCCTATCAACGATTTTCTCGCTTAGGAAACGTACAAAAGATTGTAGGTCCCGTCTATGTAAAAGAGAATATTTGAATATTTGATCGCTGACTATTCACACCGCCATCGAGTAAGTACTATATTGTCGCAGAGTTAAAGAGAGTACTCACTCAGCCACGCTCGCTTGGCGGGCAGAAAAGATTCTCGCTTGGTACATACGCATACCAGCGAGTAATCACTCATCGTCATCGCGCACTCGCTGCTCGTCGCTCGCCAACTCGGTTTTTTTATTGCTAGTTCTACTCACTTCTCGCTCATCGTTGGCGGCGGGACGGGTATCTGTATCTTGGAGCACTGGCATAGAGCGTCAAGGGTTAAACATACTTACTCGTCATATAGTTGATTTTCTGTTTGCGTCTCAGTAAAATCTTCCAAAGCTTCAGCCATGACCAAATGAGTAGATATCAATATTACCTACTCATACAAATGAGATTTTTAGATAATTATCACTAGGCAACAAATCGCGTTGGCCATGACATAATAGGAAAAAACTAGGCAGGTTCCTAAAGAAAGAAAGAAATAGAAATAGATTTATTTGTCACAGAAACACATGTTTACAAAAAGATAAGATAACTTCAATAAAAAACATAAAAACAAAACAGATTTATACTTATGAACACAGAAACATAAATAGACATAAATAGTCGGCACCTGCACGGCCCGCCGTGACTGACAAGAAGGCTTCCACTCAGCATGATGCTGTGCTATTGGGGGACCCACGGTCACCCACAGCACAGCGCAAAATCACTTCTTAATAACTCTAAAAATTAGAAAAATAGTGGTCACACTTTTGAAAAATTACTCAATCTTTGAAAGATTTTCGCGATACGATTCCCGCTCACAACAAAAAAAAAGGACCATTTTGGGTCGAAAAGACAATGACCGTTTTCACACTTCGTCGATAACGACACCGGTATATCGTCAGCTCGGACGACAATATTGGGACGATATCGGTATATGACATGATGTAACCAACAGCTTATTGTCAAGCGGTATGCCACAGCAGCCTCGAATAGTCGTGTTGCGCCAACAAAAGCTTATATCACCGCGCGATTTTAAAATTTAATAATGACAGCAGTGAACAACTAGGTACATTGTGTCGTCCGCCGATCGGTACGACAATCAATGTCGGCGACGATACCGTTGACTACGGTATTGTCTTGTTTTCCATAAAATTATTTGTCCTATTATTGTTTTCCATAATCGTCATAATATTTACTTGCACTATTATCATTTATACTAATAACGCTTGTCATATCAACTTATTAGTCATAACCTTTATTTGCCATAAAATTTGTTTCCATAATAACATGTGTTATAATCATTAGTTTCTATAAGTAACACATTACATAATCGCTACTTGACCTAAGCAACATTTGAAATAATTTAGAAACGTTTATTGTTTTGTACAAAAAATAATGTCATTAAGGCATTTCTGGTCTGGTCTGGTCTGGTCTGTTATCAAATGATTTACTACAGCAAACAATCTTTAGATAATAAACAGTTTGTCAAATTCGAAACGGTTATGTTAGGTTAGGTTAGAACTGTGACCACACAACGCTAGATGCTAGATTTCCTCTTGGTAGATTAGGTTTATTTGTTTCCTTGTGAATAAAAAAATCTGTATCGTGTAATCATATATTAATCAACTGAACTAGCATTGTTGTGCTAGTATGGGCAAATGAGTATTATGGTGAATAAATGTAATGGAAAATGAAATTATTGAAAATGAAAAATATTGCAAATAAATTTATGGATTAAAATTATTATGACACTTGATCGATTATGACCAATGAAATTAGTGAAAATGATTTTATGTAATTTCACGATTATGGCAGCTGAAGCGTTATTTCTAATGAAATTATGGCAAATACAAGTATGGTATATAAAATTATTGCATTTTAAATTATGGCAAACATAGGTAAACCGTTGACTACATCGACACAGTGTGAAAGCGCTTGGTAGTAATTGTATGAAACTACTAGTCCGACGATATCGTGTCGGTATCGTTATCGTCTAATGTGAAAACGGCCAATGACGTTGTCAAGTTCAAACAAATCCCCATATTTTAGCATTGTCCGCATGCAAACTTAATTAATTATAACATAACTAAAGAAATATAATTTAATAGTAATAATATAGGTAATTTAATTTTTAAAACATCAACGGTTCCCTTTTAATGGCGAGATATTTACATAGTACCGATTTAGTAGCATTGATATCTTATCTGTGTACAATTATTCACTCCATGATCCAGAAGCGACTGGAATGGTACAACTGGTTATGAAAAGATCACTAATGTCATGATAGTCTGGCACGCCTAGTTACCATAATACAAATAGGTTTTACCAAGAATACTCCAACTTTAGGGGTTTCTTTTGGATCTACAATGAGCATAAAGCAACGTTCTAATTGACCAGGTTATATATATCCTCAATGCTGGGAAATATGTGTGTTCGTATATTTGGGATTTTTTAAAGGAAAGACATCTCACTATAAAAGTTGACGAAAGTAACAGACGTAGGTATGTAAGATGGACTGGTAAGAGAATAGCACAGGGTGACTTTATCCTCTTTAATATAATTACTGCCAATATTTCTGAAAATATTAAGAACGTTAGTATCAGTCAATATGCTGACGTTTTCGTGCTATAATGTAATTACAATAAATTGCAAGATAGTGTAGATAATATTCGGCGAGTTTTAGAGTTTTTTGTCTCTGCTATAAACATGTTGGGGTTGGATTTATCAACTAAGAAATCAAAATTATGTACATGTACCAGAGGCCGGAAAAGAATTTCAGTTGATATTAAAGTAAACAACAATACTTTAGAAGCTGTCGACTACATTAAATATCTGGGAATAGGGCTGGACAAATGCTTAAGATAGGGGAAGCATATTAACGAAGTGTGAGAGTTCACAACAAAAAAAAAACAGTTCCTCAAAGTTCTGGTAGGATCGTCATTGGGCATTTTGAATTTAAGCAAAATTCAAAATGAGATCATGGATCATCAAATCAACTAAGTCTAAAATTATTTACATAATAAAGGAGATAAAGTGACGCAAAATATTACAATTCATTATTTATAAAATCGGTAACAGAGTAATAACATATTTTCTCTGTTTGCAACGACGACAAAAGTTTCTTGAATTTTATTAAGGGCTGCTCCTTAATACAATTTGGCAATTTGTTAAAATATATAAAAGGTGCCATACCAATAATGTTTTTTTAAAGTAAAGCAGTGTTATATCTACCAGTACACAATAGACTCTGATATTTTGATCTCATGGCAGTAGTTCGCATCCTCGTATCACTTTATGCAGAGCTTCGAGAGCTTCGATGTCATCAGGTATCCCGTCTCTTATGAAATCAAAAACTCAGTTTCACTAAATTAAAAACTCAATACTATCTTAGTGCTGTCAATCTAAAACATAGTTAAGTTGTGTCACTTAGTCTATTTCAGAATGGGAAATCGTCGTTTGACAGGAATAAACAATAGTGTTTTTTTTTTAAATCTAGTTTAGAGGCGTTTGTTACAAGAGAATCGGCACCAATGTAGCCCCAACATTCGAGTTCGCCAGAATGATTCGCGATGTGAAGAATTGCTTGTCCAGATGTGTCGCGACAGCGTGAATCTTCGCTTTATCGCGACAATGTAATGTAGGTAGTTCGTCGTCGACCGAACACGAATTTTATATTTTTTATCGCGACAAGAATCTTTGCGCGACAATGTAGCCGTAGCATAAGTGCTATGACAAACTTTCAACACTTGCATCAAAATGTAAGTACTATTATTGTTTCGTAAAAGTTACACAAACACGAAAAGTGTAGCGACTACGGCGCGCGGGCGGGCGCGGCGGCGACGCGACGTGCCATTATTGGAGGAGCGAGCCACGGTAGCCCGGCAACAGGCGGGTTGGCGCAGCTCACTTCAGTTGATTTGATCAGTTGACGAGTCGTCGGCCGCGAGCTAACACTTTTCACGAACTCAGTTCCCGCCCGTACTTTGAGCGCTCCGTACTATAAATCGGTGTTTTCTACAAACGCGTTATAAAACTTAAGTTACCGTACGATAATAATTCGTGTTAATTCGGCAATAACAACGATAATGTAATTTATTTGTGTGTTATATTGTTTAACTTAACATAATCGCCGTGAAAGATGACCGGAGTCATTAAATATTCATGATATCACGTCTGTTCTACGGATCTGGCAACGTTACTCGTCTGTATCAACAGGTCAGTTTTATTGTATCAAACATTTGATTCATTACCGTGTAACTGTTGAAAATGTTTTATTTCCGATTAGAAAATATGGTACCTAGGTAATTAGGTACCTATCTACTTACCGATACAAATAATGTGTCTACTTGTACCTAAACAATATTGCACAGCTGCAAATGAATGTTACAGTCTTACGTTCGGTCATTGCAGTTGCAAAATAAAATACTTTTTTATGAAAGTGAAAAAAAAACGGATAGTTTTCAAAACTGGTCTAGACCATTGTTTTTTTTATTGGCGTAATGTTATTTAGGTAGCTTTACGATGCTAGCTGCAAACTTCAAATTAAGTTGTAAGTAATGAATAATTAATGTAAAATAACTTAGGTATTAATGCGCCCCTAAAACGACCAACTGACCATGATATTTTGTGGTACCTAATAATCTTGCTGTTTACCAACTAATGTTAACATACATAGGTATGCAAGTGCCTACATGCATATCTATGTATGTTAACATTAGTGAATTTGGGTTTATATGTAGGTACATATAAACACAAATTCACGCCTTTTTTCCCAAGGGGGTTAGCAGAAGCAGAAACTACTGAACACCATTCTGCTTCTAACCTTACTTATCCACCTACTACTTTTGGTTCGTTTACGTTCAGAATATATCAGTCGCCGTAGCACAAATGTGCGAAGTAAACGAAACGTAGATTCGAAGGATTTGTGAATTGAAAATACAATTATCATATAGCATTTTGATTTAAATTTATGCGGCAAGCGCAGTAAGTATCATCCATTATATGAGTTAAGTCACGAAATAAATATACAGTGTGAAACGATATCCTCCCTGATCATAAACCACACTAGTTGCTAGTATTACGAGTATCCTACGAATACCCACCTCTCTTTTTTGAACCAGTGAGTTATGTTAACATTATTAAAAAATATCGATAAAATGTAGGATACAGCAATTTTTTAGGCGATGTAATGCTCATAGTAAAAGATGTTTGTGTGAGTAAAGACGTAAAATTTGTAATTGCAATAAATGAAAACCGGAAAAGATGGCAGTGGTATCGGCCCATCTTACGAGTTGTAGGTCGTAGAGTTCGAACTCAGGCAGGCACTTTGCTTTGTAAAACGGTGAAGAAAAAAATACACCGTGAGGAAACCACAACCTAGAACCAAAAATTCGAAGACATGTGATATCCACCAAATCACACTGGACCCACCATTATATATGGCCCATTTCCTCTCACAGAGAGGAGGCCAGTGTCCCAACAATGGGAACATTATAGGCTGATTCTATCTATCTATCTATCTTCTATCTATGTATATATATAAAATGCTTTGTCCTGAATGACTGACTGACGGATCAACGCACAGCCTAAACCGCTGACCGTAGAGACCTGAAACTTGGAGGGTGTTCTATGTTCTATGTTATGGGGTTTGGTTTCCGCACTTAGTCCTTCAGTGGACCATTGTGCGTGGGCCATAGCGGCCGTTGGTGGTTATTCCAACCAGCCCACCTCCCTCCAGAAGTTAATTAAATCTCCTGGTCTGTTCAGAACATCTGTGAAGGATCTGGGTGTCCCGAGGGTCTGTGTTCTAATCTGGGTGACGCCTGTGCATTCAAAAAGCACGTGCGTGACGGTTTCCTCAGCCTCCATGCACGCCCTGCACAGAGGACTGTCCGTTATGCCTATTGTGTGAAAGTGTTTGTTCAGCGAGCAGTGGCCCGTGATGGTCCCCGCCACCAAGCGCAGGCCATTCCTATCCAGGCGTAGTAAACGCCGGGTTAGCCCGGTATCCAAGGGTGTGTTCTTTGTATGACGTAGGCATCCGATAAGAAAGGATTTTCCGAAATTCTGTCTCTAAGGGGGTGAAAAAGAGATCAAGACTCAAGGAATCACGTTGTCCCATACAAACTTTGCCCAAGTTTGTATGGGACAACGTGATTCCTTGAGTTAAGGTTTCGGTCGGCACGGGTACGTTAACAGTACGTGACCGGTTAATATTTAACCAGTACTTAACCAACTGAACATTTAAAGCCTGCTATTTAGGTTAGGTAGATAATATACTACATATATCTATATACATACGAATATGTATATCATAAACTCTCTCCTCTTTCCCATGAGCGTAGGCAGAAACTACAGACCGCCACCAGCTACAATCCTTACAAACTCCTTTTGCTTCGTTTATTCTTCTCCATTTACCGATTACAGGCATAGGGACATAATGTATGGAACAGCAGATTTTTTTTTTAAATATTCGAGAGAGATTCAGAATCACGTACTGAATCTATGGTAACAGTTTTCTCGTCGATGGGGATGCCACCCTGTATTCTGTGAAAGTCTCACCGGGAAATTAAAGGTGAATTTTCATATAACCACTAGCTTTTGCCCGCGGCTTCGCTCTCGTGGATGTCGGAAATTATCCCCCGGGAACGTACTATCGGGATAAATAGTATCCTATGTGTTAACTACGTCTGAAAGTTCCTTTAAAAAAATATTTGTAGGGATTTTTCAGGCAAAAAACAGAACCGAAGAAGAGCCGGTCTATTCTTTAAAATTCTCACCTTGAAAACTTAACCTTCCAGCTCACTTCACCTAAGTTTTCACGTTTGAAAATATGTTTTTCTTTTGGAAATTCACAATAAGTTGTATGTGAGCTAGTTCGCTTTTCATAAGCAAAGTAATAACGTTTGTAAAATATTGTGGGTGTGAATTGATAAATGTAAGTATGAAAAAAGTGTTTTGCGAATGGTTACATT
This sequence comes from Agrochola macilenta, assembly GCA_916701695.1. NCBI lineage: Eukaryota > Metazoa > Arthropoda > Insecta > Lepidoptera > Noctuidae > Agrochola > Agrochola macilenta. The sequence goes on from OU753557.1 coordinate 14,262,802, forward strand.
TCTAGTAACTACTCTAAACTCGGTTGATCCCAGAGTGTTTTTTGATCCTAATGAGAAACAGAATGGATTGTGAGAATAAGTGGTTCGTGGCAACAGAAAGTTTTATAGATTGCAGATTTTCTTGCTGACTGTACAGTTTTTCAAAATCGGTGTGTGGTGAAAATGCCTTAAAAAGTTAAGGACGATCTCCAAGTACGTTTGCCTGTAGAAGTGTATTTAAATATCGTTGGCCTGTAGCTAGAACGGTCAAGATACCTGTTCTTACAGCCGAATATCCACCCTCTATAATGTATATTCTAAAAGTAGTTATGTACCTATGTTTTGAAATAAAAACGTCTTTTCTGCTACTATAGTAAGTTCAAATAGGTACCTACTAATCATAATGTAACTCAATGTACTTAGGAATGCAACAGTTTCATAAACTACTATAATTAAGGAATTTGTTTGTAGTTTATCTCCCTTCATTAAAATACTTGAAGATAGACCTATAATATTGTATAAGGTGAAGACCTAACTAAGTATTGATGGCCAAAGCCGTGAATAAAAAAACGAATGTTTTAAGAGTAGAGACATACAATTATTATTAAAAAAAACAAAAAAAAACTGCTAGAAGTACCTACAAATATACTGTTTAAAAATAACAACAAATTATACTCATTTTTAAAAGTCTCTATAATTACGCAGTCTGAAATCAGCAAACACTTTATTTCTTCAAAAAAAAGCTGGCAGCCCTATCAACAACCCAACGAGAGCCATACTAATATTAAAAACAATATAACCTACTGCGATTAGCACTTTACTATTTTTCTTTGTGTGTTGTTTGGAACTAAATTAATCTTAAATTCACTGACAGCCTTAACAACTGGATCTAGAAGCATACAATTTTGCCCAAGATGTCCTTAAATTATAATAATAGTTAGCACCAAGGAAAGATTTTTGAAAATTCATCCCTTAAAGAAATTCATCACCTTTATAGGGGATGAAAGTTTGTATGGAAGGTCGTCATTTTTGCCGATAAGAAATCCCGTCGGGTGCACGGCTTGTTTACATGTTGTGGATACCCTACATTAATGATATAGCCAAACGTCGACTGACATATCATTAAACGTTGACGTTTAAACGATATGGTCAATTTTAGCTAGCCATTTCATGAAACACAACCATTCCATGAAATGGTCGAACAGTTCATGAAATGATCAATTCTAAGATCTGGCCACGACATATACATAAAGTTTAACTATATCTCACACTCCGAACAAAATACAGTCAAGTGACACTAAAAGCTGTGTACCTACACATTTGACAAATGGATTACTGATAACGATAACGAAGCCACACTCTTTGCATAATATTTATTATCAGGTGACACCTATCAGCTGATCCTATTGATTGTACTGTTTAACTGATTTTATCGTATTGGTTATTATTTTGACAAAGCGCTACTTCCAAGTTGGTCGCAGTTACTTGGCAATTTTTACTACACCTTAAACCATGGATACCCTACATTAATGATATAGCCAAACGTCGACTGATATATCATTAAACGTTGACGTTTAAATAATATGGTCAATTTTACCTAGCCATTTCATGAAACACAACCATTCCATGAAATGGTCGAACAGTTCATGAAATGAACAATTCTCAGATCTGGCCACAACATGTGTAAACAAGCCGTGCGCCCGATGGGATTTCTTATCGGCAAAAATGACGACCTTCCATAGAAACTTTCACCCCCTGAAGCGCAGTTAACAGTCCGGATCTTTATGTTTTAAACGTCTTTTTTTTTAACTTCTCCCGCTCTGGGCGCGTCAGACTCTTACTGACTAAAATCCACCCGTGTTCCTTCTGTTCCTTGCCTGTACGTTGCCAGGGGCCAAGGGCCCATATCCCTTTCGGATTTTCCCGCGACCCCGGCAGGCATCGGTCCTAGCGGACCCCGTCAGTTGTGCTGTCATCTCTCTGAAGCCCGCGTGGAACACAACGCGCCGTCGACCCGGGCCTGGTCCTTATCGGACGACGAGCTGAGATAATAATAATAATAATAATACCTGAGCATTACTGACCGTTCGCAAGCCCGCGCCTACGGCGCGCGGCGGCCGGAAATCGGCTTGCGATTCCCGACGCCTAGGGCGTCTCCTGCGGTGGCTAGGGGCGTGAGGTACGCGTTCCACCTCCTCCTTCGCAACCAGGGAATGCAATCTCGTTAGAAGGGAATGAGATCTCGGCCTTTTTTAGCGAGATTGATCTCGGTCAAAAAATGGGCGAGAGGCGAACGTCTTATTCGAAGCGCGGCAGCGCGCGTTCTGACACGGAGCTGCTGATTATTTCATTGCAAGGAGAACTTCAGGAAACATTGACTGCTGCATTCAAAGAAACTAGAAACAGAAAACTAACTAACTACGAATTCGCTGGAGTCATTAATCAAAAAGAAAATTAATTTGTATGAATCCGGGGGGTCAAAAGGCGAACTTGTACAGTTCGCGGATGACTGCCTGAGATCTGTGATTCAAACTAGCGTCGAATCCGAAAGGGCCTTCTCAGCGGCTGGTTATCTGGCCAACAAAATAAGAAGCCGTTTAGCAGACGATTCTTTGGACATTTTGTGCTTCTTAAGGAGCTACTTTCAAAAATGATAGCGTGTGATGTGAACTGAACACGCCTTTCATTTGATTGGTATATTTTGTTAATTAATCTCTAATTTCCTGAGTAGGTATAATTTTATTTAATTGATAATAATCTCTCAGTTTAATAGTCAACTCAACTTAGTTAATGAGTTTAATTTTAGTTTTTGACTTCTTGTTGTTTTGTTATAAAAGAACTGTTTTATTTTATAAGGTTTTTATAATGATATTAGAAGAGAAGACTGGTTATTCATTTCATTTCTTATTTGATTAGATACGTCAAAGTTTACTACTTAAAAGTTTATTGAAACAATTCTTAAAAATAAATGTTTATTTCATAATACCTATAATTCTTTTTTTTTCCAAATTTATTCAAACATTGTGATTATTTGCAAGAATAAACACACAAAACTGCCAATCTCGCGAGATCTCTAAATTAGCGAGATCTCGCGGTATTGTTATTCATAAACTCCCGAGATCTCACCTGAGCCCCAATCTCGCGAGATTGCATTCCCTATTCGCAACATTACTACTTCGCAGAAGGAGGTGACGACCTCCCATGCCCTCTCGCTCCGTACCATGGGCTGGACCTGCGCTGGATGCGAGAGGTAACCGCTGCTGATCGCCTCGACGAGGACACGGCGGTGCCCCGCCCAAGCCGGGCAGACCTCCACCGTATACTCCACCATGTCCTCCGGGCCATCCACACAATGGTGACACCCGGGCGCTTCCTCCCGCCTTATCCGAAACAGGAACCTCCCGAAACAACCGTGTCCGGTGAGGACCTGCGTCAGGCGGAAGGTGAGGACGCCGTGGTGCCTCTATAGCCACTCTTCAAAGAGGGGATTCCCCTTATCGCCGCAATTGCGGCGTGCCCAGCACTGGGTTGCGACAATCGCACTCTCCAGGACGCTATGAGATCCCGCCGGAGCTCTGCTCGCTGTGCCGTCCCGTCTCTTTTATGCTTAAGGAACTGGTAAAAATCTGGTAATGTCTTTTTTCTGCGCTAAAATACAGCCTCATGCCATATAACTGCATATGTTTTCGTTTCAATCTCACAAGCCCCTCCCTTACCCCGTTACGCACATAAGGTTAGCTTAAAACCCAATAAATCAATAGTTACTGTGACTAAGCTATGTATTTTAGAAATACCTTTTCTGAAAAATACACCCGCAATTACCTGACATTCACTTAAAACTGCAGGCATCTTATAAGCCCAGTAACTAAGATACCTACTGTGATTAACTTAATAATGTAATAAATACACAAATCATTAGTATGTTATAGCCAAGAAAAACATATTTATATATACATTAAAAAAATAAACAAACGACTTCTAAAAAAGCACTACAAAATGTAAAATAACTTAAATTTTGGAAGTCGGTGTCTTTGGTTTTGTTTTCGTTAGTTAATATAAATATAAAGTTATTTTTCACTTTGTAGTGTTTTTTTAGAAGTCGCTTGTTTTTCCTTGTAAATAGGGGTCAGATTGTAATTAAACCAAGTTACAATAATATCCAACTGTACTAGTTATTTCATTTATTTATTCATTCAGTACTTACATCTTTATACGTAACAAGTTGGTGCAGACATAAACTCATTAGAGTTTTACCGTGCACCAAAATCATCGACTACATAATTTAGACAATCAAAACAAACTTAAGTTCATTTATAAAATGGTACAGTAACGAAAACAACAACGAGGGCACTAAGCGAAATGAGTGGAGTGTATTGAAATGTCATACTGGTAAACAGTGTGACTAATGTAGCAATGAGATACTATCACATGCCGCGTCTCCGGCTATTTGGCGTACTTCCATAATACTCGTATCATCAATTAGAGTATAATGAACTACCTACTCTTAGTGTAAACTTACGAGTATATTAATGTTTTCGAATGATTTGATAGTGTCTGTAGTAATCACGTTTGATATTTAAGTACAGATATTAGTAAGAAGTTTCCTTGAATAGCTGAGCGGCTTCTAGTCACCGATTTTACCCGACCTTGGAATCCACGCTCAGCAGTTGAGCTTGCGACCACTAGAAAATGTGCGTTGCATTAACAAGACAATAATAAACCATGAAAAATATAATAAGTTCTGAACACTTGCTAGGTTTTGAAATGGTCATGTGTGTTCTATCTTTTTAGGGTTCCGTAGTCAACAAGGAACCCTAAAGCCGATCGTCGACCACCAGCTAAACTAAGTTAGCTCGCATAGTTGAGCCCCCGCGATGGACGCACGTGTATGAAAAACTGGCTCAACTATTAGAGCTAACTTAGTTTAGCTGGCGGTGGACGATCGGCTTTATAGTTTCACCATGCCAGTACGTCTGTCTGTCTGTTCGTGGCTTAGCTCAGAGACTCTAACTACTAGAAAGCTGTAATTTGGCATAGGTTATATATACATTTAATGTATTTTTCACATTTATGTTGGGATGTTTTTTTTCTCGTCTTTCCACAGGTGTGGGGTATCGTTGGCTAGACCGTTTAAAAGTTGCCCACCATTTTTCGATTCAAGGATCCGTTTGCGGAATATTAAGCTTTAAACCAACACGCACTGCAATGGGCCCGCGTGATGGGATTACGGCCCACTCCCTCTCAAGGAAAGGAGGCCTGTTTCCCAGCAGTGGGAACATTCTAGGCTGATTATCAATCTGCCTAGCCTTTTCCCAACTATGTTGGGGTCAGCTTCCAGTCTAACCAGATGCAGCTGAATACCAGTATTTTACATGGAGCGACTTCCTATCTGACCTCCACAACCCAGTAACTGGGTAATACGATACTCCTTGGTAAGACTGGTGTCAGACTTTCGGGCTTGTGACGACTCGTAATGACAGTCAAAGATCCACGAATGACAGCCGGAACCAACGGCTTAACGTGCTTTCCGAGGCACGGAGGAGTCTCGGTATGTAAAGATGGTCACCCATCCACTGACCGACCCCGGCAAGCGTAGCTTAACCTGATGGATCGACCAGTGCGGCTGTTGTTACTTAGCCACGAGCTCCTCCTCATTATAGGCTGATTATGCTAAGCTATAAAATGCTAATTTTAGAGTCATGTGTCCCTGGCAGCTAAATGATTATGTGAAAAAAATCACGGCAGTACCTAGTATATAATAACGAAGTTAAAACGAAAACTATCACAGCTAAGTAGGCTTTACAAGTTAACGACTGAACGAATGTAGTCGACTAATTCACATTTTCAGTTGGAATGTATGGGTGAAAAGGTTATTCAACAACAATGTGATGTTTGTTCTTGGGATAATTTCATCTCAACTATGGAACCCTTCAATGTGCGTGGTCCGACACGCACTTGCCTAGTTTTCTAGTCTAAGTGTGATTTATAAAATTATGTTTGATTCAGATACGACAAAATGTCGTCGTGTTGAGTCGTTCACGGTCTCATCGCGACGCGACTTGCATCAAGCGACACGAGAGCGCGTCTTCGGTTTCTTTCCGTCGCAACGCGGTGACTCGTGACATGCTCTTAACAACTTTTTTCATTTGCTTTCTCCGTAGTCGCTGTCGTAACCTGTTTCGCTTTTGCGTGTAGCTCGTAGCCAAGGAGAAAAAGTGAGAACCGATTGATGGCATCTGTAAACAAAGCCGTTATTGGCTCTGAAGATGAAAGTATGTCTATATAAACATTTCTCTTGACACAGCGATATCCTTTGTAGATGTTTCAGTCAGCCGTTCCATAAATTTAATATAAGTCGCGTAGGTATTAAAACAAATGAAATATATAAATTCAAACTTAAGGGTTTGATGGTCTGTACAACAGTACAGACCATCAAACAAAAGCTTGACCACACCTTTTAGATACAACCTGTAGGTAGGTACGTTCCAGTGCAGACAAAACCACAATGATTATGAAATAACCGGTTAGGGTTCCAAACTATCGCCCGGAGGACACGGTGGAGCATACGGTGGAGGTCTGCTCGGCTTGGGCGGGGCACCGCCGTGTCCTCACGGACGCGATCGGCGGCGGCGATCTCTCGCGTCCGGCCCTGGTGCAGGCCATGGTCCGGAGCGAGAGTGCATGGGACGCCGTCACCTCCTTCTGCGAAGCAGTTATGCTCGCGAAGGAGGAGGCGGAGCGCGCGAGGGACATGCAAGCTGCACGCTCTCGCGCCCCAAGTCGCCGCAGGAGACGCCCGGGGCGTCGGGAGTCACGAGCTGACTTCCGGCCACCGTAGGCTTGCACCGGGGCTTGCGGACGGTGAGCAATGGGCAGCTCGCCGTCCGATAAGGACCAGGCCTGGGTCGACGGCGCTTTGTGTTCCACGCGCGCCTCAAAGAGATGTCAGCACCAACCTGTGGCACCAACTGACGGGGTCCGTAAGGACCAATGCCTGCTGGGGTTGCGGGTTTGTCCGAAAGGGATATCGCGGCCCCGGCACACAGGCAACGGAAGGAACACGGGTGGGTTTTAGTCAGTAAAAGTCTGACACGCCCTCTCGCTCTGCCCAGAGCGGGAGAAGTCATTTGATGATTTCCCAACCTCAAAAAAATAATAAAAAGGGTTCCAAATGACACTGAGCAGTTAATGGGCGTTTCTATAATTTCTAACGTGACGATATTATCGTGAACGACCACGGTATCACGATAACACAGGGAAGTAAAATGTATGGAAATATTTATTATGAAGACGCGTTTAAATTTTCTTCCACGATACCTTCCATATTACTTCCTTACCCTGTACGTTCACGATACAATCATCACGTTAGAAATGATAAAAGCGCACATTAGATTTGCCGCTGTTAAGCTGTAATACCTAAACCAATTACTGTAGGTCCTGCGAATAATAGTTTATTTGGTCCTACTATCAAAAACAGATATTTATTTATTTATTTATTTATTTATTTATTATTAGGAAAGCTTACAGTCTAATATCTATTTAGTATGTACAATAGCGCTTACGATTGTCATTTATGGGCTTCCACAAATTAAAATGTTTAATATGAATGAGTAATTATTTTAAAAACTAGACAACCCGTAGACGTTGTCGTGTCCATTTTTCAATAATTCATACAAAAATAATAGAAAAACGGACGTTCAGTTTATTCCCGAATTTTCAATTTTTCCAATTTTTCTTTACATAAAACATTTTATAACAAAAAATAACCAAATCGGTTCAGCCATTTTCAAATGATGCGCTTACCAAAGAACAGGATTTTGTAGTGACCCGCCCCTCCTTCGCACGGGTGCAATGTACTGATGCACACGTCAACATACCAATGTTCATACGGTTAAAAACAAAATACAGTAACAAAATATCGTTCTGATCATCGCTGTGAGAACGGGCATCACAATAATAAAAAAAAAGTGGCCTATTGTCTATGGTCCCACTATTTCGTTGAACTGGATAAATGAAAAAAAATGGTGAATCTTTCTCCATTTGTGGAGTTTGGAAGTCCAAATACTTTAATTAATTCAATTCATACATTAATTTCAACCATTGCAGTTCCTTAATAGCCGAGGAAAGCTCATTGACCCCTGTCAGTCATGGCGCCACGCTTTGCCCCATCAGCCATAATTATTTTGCTGAGCGTAGTTTTAAATCTGTGATATAATTTATATTATTCATTTAAATGGTGTAATGTCCAGGCATATTTTAATCTTAATTAAATGGGCAATTTTAATAACATATTTTACCGGATAATGATAATTTTTTATCTATTTGTTGTTTAGTCAACTCACGTCATGTAAGCCCAAAAAAGTGCCTTTTTCACGACTTTACAAAACCTCGTTTCGGAACTACGTTTAATACAAAAATAATACATTTAATATAAAAGAATTATATTTATAAACCTTCCGGAATACATTCTCTAAATGATGTTCAAAACCTCATCAAAACCCGTTTTTGCCCGACTTTGCTAAAGATAAAGATTAGAGAAATTACAGAAAAAAAACACGTTTTAATTTTTTTTCTTATATCCTTGTAACGTAAAACGGTCATTATACTGAACTGCACTAAGTTACTTGGCGTTTCTATCAAGTGACGTCAAGTAGTGCTGTCTAAGTTGGTTTCACAGCTGTCCGTGAGACCCGTACAAGCCGTCCGCACACGGGAGACCCGTACGGGTAGCGTCCGCAGTGCTCTGAAACGAGGAAGTAGTAGGTTTTTTTACTGTACCTTACCTTTAATTATAAGTTTAAAAAAAAAAAAAACCTGTCAAATACACTCAGAATAAACCTGTGTATTTTATTTTTTTACAGAATAAACAAAGATGGAGACTGACAAAATGTCGACGGCGTCTTCTGTGGGGGCCACAGAGCGTCGGGCATTGATGCAAGCGCTGGTCCTTGAGAGACGTATCCTGTTCGGATGCACGTGTTTTATAGGACTGTGCACTTTCCTTTGGATTGCAGCCGTATGCACTGAAAAGTGGGTGCATATAGAAGGTGGAAATGGTAAGTCGAACATGATGTGAAAGAAATGGTTGTAATAGGATTATTAAATCAAAATGATTGACGTGTGTTTTTTAAAACTGTCGGCAATCATTCTAATTTATATCATATTTTACAAAGATAAGAGTTACATTGCAATGACTTACTTTTTTGCGTGATGCTATCGGAATAAAACCGTAAGGGATACCAAATTTGATGTCACGCCATTGCTTTTAGCCGGTTGATTTTACGCCATTCAAAGTTGGTTTTACATAATTCTAATTTGATCGTTAATGTCCTACTTTAAAAACCCGGCTTCGGCTTCGGCTTTTAAGGTCTGTCTGTACCTATAGTACGCCACACGTCAGTAGCCTAACAAAACCAGTATAAGCTAGCCTCTTAATCTTTTGAAAATCCGTACTACACTAGGCCAGATTAAGCTCAAAGTGTAATGCCGGCTCCACAGTATCGTCCAACAGTCCAACTGTTCGTCCAACCTTCCACGTGTAGAGAGAAAGTTCGTGGATGTTTCACGATGTTGGATCGTGTTGGCCCGCGATCGCTCCGATGGCGGTAAATCGTACCCAGTACCTCCATCGTGAATGAAGTTGGAACGTGCATATTGATATGTGTGGACAGTCTATTTTGATTGATCGTGAGTTGGGACAGACTGGAGTCATGTTGGAGTGTTGGACTGTTGGATGATAGTGTGGTGCAGGCATAAAGTACCACGGACGTGCGGTCGGCTGTAACTATAATAATAATATGTAATTCGATCGTTTAGCACTACACCATAAGCAGATTGTCTTCAATAACTTCCGTAAATAGTCGACCTTTGTTATTGCTTTAGCACTTTTGACAACAATTCAGTAAATTGAAACTTTGCTAAATGCTGGTACACACAGTGCTGTACACGGTAAACGGCACTCCTTTGTGCGGCAAACCGGGCGCACCGCGGCTGGCCCAACGGCAGTGTAGGAGCCTTAAGGCTGAAACTATGTACCTACCTAATTGTTCCATAGACAAATAGAACCTTGTCATTTTATGATGCAAGTGACACGAGATATACTTACCTCAATCAACCAATCAATCAAGTCACCCTATCGCAGTCCACTGCTGGACATAGGCCTCTCTTAGGCTGCGCCACAACACCTTGTCCTCAGCCTTCCGCATCCAGTCTGTCCCAGCCACCTTTTTAAAGATCTTTGGTCTATGTAGTGTGTGTCAGAGATTAAAACTGAAATAAAGACAGTAAAATCAGCAGCAGAGAATTTTGCACCAAGATTTGATCAAATAAACAACGAAATAGAACATATCAAATGCAAAAATACTGAAAACGAAAATAAAATTCAAACTTAAATTCAACTAATAGTAACTGAGATATCCCAGATTAAAAATCAACAACATATAAAAAGTACTTCATCAGAATCGCCCGTCTTATATCACCAAGACCTCATCCTTGAACTCAAGGACCGATGTGAACGGGAAAAAAACATTGTAGTGGTGGGTATATTGGAAAAAAACAATAAAGATTTCAACTCAAGGAGAAATTACGATAACGATGAAGTCATGAAAGTATTGTTAGCACTGTATGACGATTGTCCCAAGCCGATTAAAACCATCAGACTAGGAAAATATATACCAGATAAAAACAGGCCTATAAAAGCTTACTTCAGCGACTCAGAAACTCCGAGATACCTACTAAAGAATAAGAAAAAGATACCTGAGAATATAAGCATTTACTCTGCCCCAACACAAAAACGATATTTACAGTCCCTAAAGGAGGAATATAACAAACGTGTAGCAAACGGTAAAAATAACATTGTTATTAAATATATTAAAGGAACACCAACCATCGTTGAAAACAAAACCTACCAAAAAAACCAGTAACTACTCAAATACTAAATAAAAAACATACGAGTAGGCTAAGCCATCATTTAGCAAAAAACTACGAAGACATTCCACTTCATCCGTCCTCGCTAAGATTCTTCTATGCCAACTTACGTAGCATCCGGAAAACTGGCAAACTAGATGAAATTAAATGTATATTAAAATCGATCCCACTGGCCATTCATCTATTAATATTTACCGAGACTTGGATTACTTCAGAAAACGACGCAAAATTATACCAACTACCAAACTATAGTCATGTCTACAACTATAGGACAAATCGTAAAGGTGGTGGTGGTGTTTCCATATATGTGCACAACAGCATAATGTATGAAACAACAGAAGACTTATGTGAAAATGGAAACCACTATTTATGGATATACATAGAGAAGTTGTCGCTGAACGTAGGAGTAATATATAAACCTGGTGAGTCAAATATAAACAACTTCTTAGAAACGTACACTTTACAAGAAAAAAAATTACAAAGCACTGGATTACACAAAGTTATATTATAACTGCGCTCTAACAGCTACCCTACAGCAACGAAGATAATGACTTTAATTATTTAGAGAGATTTATTTCGGAACAAGTCAGTGAGAGCAAAATAGACAAAATTAAAATATTAAACCTACCACAAAAAGACTGGATAAACCGAGATAGTATCGATTCAATAAACTCACGGAACATATTATGGCAAACAAATTCACAACCAAAAGACGATGACCTAAAGAAAAACTTCACCAAAAAAACAACACAGAGTAATAAACCTAATCAAGACGCAAAAGAAGAGTTACTACCTTAACTTATTTAAAATTAATTACAATCAACCGAAGAAAATGTGGGACCTTATCAATAATTTAGCGTTAAATAAAATTAAGGAGAACAGCCGTGCCCCTCCTAAACTAATGTCGAACTCAGGCCTGATTACAGAAGGTAATATAATATGTGACTTATTTAACTCATTTCTTTCATCAATAGTCGCAGACCTAGCTAACAAAATACCCACCACATACCATATAAACACCGGTAATATTTTTATGTACGATAATAATCACACACATAGCATAACACTAAACGAGCTTTCCCCGTGTAGCACAGATGAAATATCTAGAATTATTGACGACCTTGACAGCAACACAAGCACAGGCCTAGATGGCATCAGCACCAAGGCGCTCAAATGTTTAAAAATTATAATAATTAGGAGATTAACTGACTGTATAAACGTGTGCTTATCACGAGGTGTTTTTCCCGATACGCTTAAGATTGCTAGGGTCACTCCTATTTATAAGTCCGGAAGTAGAACGGACCCGAGTAACTACAGACCGGTGTCGGTCTTACCAGTGATATCAAAGATATTCGAACGAGTTGTATATAATCGTCTAAATAAATACCTAAATGACAAGAATTTCTTGATAGACCAACAGTATTCGGCTCAGGCTTTCGAGCTAAGTCAAGTACTCTAACAGCTGCAGTAGACTTAATAACAAAAATAGAAACAAATATTGATGAAAAAAATGTTTTTTTAGGGATCTTTATTGATTTAAAAAAAGCATATGATACGGTAAGTCATCAAAAGCTCATCCAGAAACTAAATAATATAGGTATCACAGGCCGCGCCTTCGATATGTTCAAATCATATTTACAGAATAGGCGACAAGTTGTTAAATTAGACAATTTCACTAGCTCGGTTCAAAACATTACGTATGGCTGTCCCCAAGGCTTGGTTATTAGCTCATTGCTTTTTCTAATCTATGTTAATAATATCAATAAAATAGGGCTTAAAGGGCACTTAACTCTATACGCAGATGACACATGTCTATATTATTTCAATAAATCTATTCATAACATTATAACGGACGCACAAAACGACCTTGACCTGCTGAACGAATGGCTAAAATGTAATTTACTAACTATTACCGCCGCAAAAACATCTTTTATGATTTTCTGTGCCAAAAACAAACCGTTACCGAAGTTCACACCACTCACAATAGATAAAGAAGTTCTCAGACGATCAACCTATGAAAAATATTTAGGATTACATGTAGATGACAAACTCACATGGAAACTTCACATCAACCATAGCAAAACCAAGTTAATGTCATTACTGGCAGCATTACGTAAAGTTTCAAACTGCATTCCAAAAAAAGTACGTAAAATAATACACTTGAGAGCAATAAAATCGCACACGTTGACTTTTTGTTGTTAAAGCAGTTTTTTTCATAAATGTGAATACATATTAAAATAAAACTTACACTATTTGAATGTTTACTTCAGTACCTTTCTAATGATATCAAATACAGTGTAAAAAAAGTACCCATAGGGAGTTTTAGGGCACAAAACCCAACATACGGATAAAATTACCCAATTTAGCTTAACAAAGAATAAAAATAAAACTCAAAATGCTTGATCAAATTGTTTTTTAATAAGGTGTATTCCCTCCCCTAGCCTTGATTACAGCTCTTAATCGGTTTTTCATGGACCGTATTAATTTCACCATGAAATCTTGTGGTATGGCGTTCCACTCCTCTTCAATGGCAAGTTGAAGCTCTTGGAGGCGCGTAGGAGCAGGGCTTCTTGCTCGAACTCTTCTTTTTAGCTCATCCCAGACATGCTCAATCGGATTGAGATCAGGACTACGAGCTGGCCACTCCATCGCGGTGATTCCAACATCTTCCATGTAGTCGCAAACTGTTCTAGCGACATGCGGTCTGGCGTTGTCGTGCATTAAGAGAAAATCTTCTCCCATAAGCCACGCAAGCGGCCTCACATGTTCTTCGAGCACTTCTTCGACGTATCGTGCAGCCGTCAAACTTCTCGATCTCGGGCCGGTATTCGCCGTAGTGATGAATACAATGTCAGTTTTAGTGTCCAACATTATGCCACCCCAAAACATACACGATCCACCTCCAAAAGCCACACGTTCGCTTATGCAGCATTGTGAAAATCGCTCTGATGACCTTCTGTAGACCCTAGAGCGTCCATCATGATCATGTAAAGTCATTCTGCACTCATCAGAGAACATAACAGCCCGCCATTGGTCATACGTCCAATTTAAATGTTCCCTAGCAAATTGTAGCCGGGCTTGTCGGTGAGCTGTGGTCAATTTGGGACCATTTGCTGGGCGATGTGAAGTCATTCCTGCTTCACCTAGTCTTCTTCGAACTGTCCACCGACTCATACTGACATTGCGAACTTCTCGAAGCTGTTGTCCCAGTTGAACCGCGTTCAGTTGCCGATTTCTCAAAGACCTTGTCACAAGAAAGCGGTCATCACGCTCTGATGTTGTGCGTCGCCGGCCAGATCCTGGTCGCCGAATGTAGCCACCGGTCTCTTGGAACCTCTGGTATACACGACGAACAGAGTAGCGGCTCAAATTTAGCCGTCGAGCAACTTCACTTTGGTTATGGCCTGCTTCGAGCAAGGCAATAACTTGAGCGGCTTCTGCGGGCGTGGTATCCATATTTTTCCAGTAAATCCGTATGCTTCCAGTAGAGATGTTATCACGTTGACCTTCGGTATGCAACTGAATAAAAATTCCAATAAACTGACCTTTTTATACCTGCGGCTAAGGGTGCAAGTAGTGACAACGCAAACGCGTGAATTTGGGGAATTCGGTGTACGGTCGGTTTTTGTAAGTTACGTGAAGGTCAATGATTTTAATTTTATGTTTTTGTAAAGCTAAGCTTGTATGCTTTAATTTTGTCTAATGATTTTTACTCAATATCTTTCGATTTTAGAAAACAATCAGTAATAAACCAAATTACAAGGGGTGTGCGATTTTATTGCTCTCGAGTGTATATAACTCACTAGTTAAATCTCATCTTGAATATTTAGTTGAGCTATGGGGGTCAGCCGCGAAAACTTACCTAGACCCACTACAAAGAACACAAAACAAAATTATAAAAACATTATTTCACTATCATTATTTAACTCCGACAACTATACAAAAAAACCAAACTACTCAATATAACTCAACTTTACAAATACTACACCTGCGTCCTTATTAAAAAAATCAACACCAAATTTATTCGGTCCGGGAGTCGCGAGCCGACTTCCGGCCACCGTAGGCGCGGGCTTGCGGACGGTGGGCAATGGGTAGCTCGCCGTCCGATTAGGACCAGGCCCGGGTCGACGGCACGTTGTGTTCCACGCGCGCCTCAAAGAGATGTCAGCACCAACTGACGGGGTCCGTAAAGGCCAATGCCTGCCAGGGTTGCGAGTTTGTCTGAAAGGGATATCGCGGCCCCGGAACACACAGGCAACGGAAGGAACACGGGTGGGTTTTAGTCAGTAAAAGTCTGACACTCCCTCTCGCTCCGCCCAGAGCGGGAGGAGTCATTTGAATACTATTATATAGAATCTTTTTTTTGTTCTTCTAACTGAACAGACAGCTGTGCAGCTGGGGAGTTTGTTGCGCCACTTCTTCTTCCCAGCTAACGCACTAGGAAGTGGTGAAAGGTGGGCGTTTTGGGGGACTGTCTTATGTAATTTTGACGTTCGAAAAGTGCTGATTCTCAGCCTAGTTTGAATAAATGACTTTTGATTTGATTTGATGATTTCCCAACCAACAAAAAAAAAAAAAAAAAACTATTCGGTCAAACATACAGTTACATAAGAAGAATATAACATACAACGTAAGGAATAAAAACAAAATCCAGTTACAACCAGCGCACGCTCGCACTAATTATGGCAAAAAAACAATATTGGTTGAAGGAGCACGACTGCTCAATAGTTTACCGGAGGATATGAAAAAATGTGACAATATAAACTTATTCAAACGTAGATTAAGGCAATACATTACAACACTTAAAATAACATAAAACAGAATATTACTACTATGCTAGTATAATGTCTCCAACACTCTAGAGGTAACTAATTAAAACAATACTAGATATAAAAACATATACAGGAAAAGTTTTTATCCACTGCGCAAATTTTGACAAATTAAACTTAAACGAGTTTTATTGAACATACTTTTTTTATTTTGATACGTCACAGTACAAAAAAAAAAGTTATCGTTAACGAAAGGTGTTTACTTTAAAAGTGGTTGCATGGCTACCCGGCGGCGAGCGGCGAAGCGGAACGCGCGATTGTACCTACCTATCAGCTGTGTGATAGCTCGATTCGCCGGCGTAGGTATTTACGTGGGTTACAATTAGGGTTTCTCATCGAGAAGTCTCGAAGCGGGAATTCCCGGGAAATTTGGCCTTAGTCGAGACGGGAAAAAAATGGTTAAGTACCCGGGAAGTCGAGAAATAAAAAAGAAATGCAATTTGATGTTAATGTGTTACTTATAACAAAAATTATATCCTCTATCTCCTCTCCCCTTTTACATCCTTTTACTACCCAATAAGGCACCACCTCCCGCCCGTCCCACCCCGTGATCTCTCTGTTTGTTTAGTTTACGAGTAGTCAGTCACTCGCAAACATTTGACGGCGTAGCTTGTGTCGGTGCGCTTATCTAGAGTCGTCGGAGACTTGTGTTCCAAATATCAGCCTTCTCAATAAACGTAAGTACCTAATATTATATTTCTTGATTACATAACTTATTTATGGAATAAGCAGCAAATAAATATGAATATCCCTATTGTTGTGAAATTGTGCACTCGTAGAACCATCTTATTTGATTTTTTTTATTTTACCTACTAATACCTAAAGCGGAGTTTATTTTAATCATATCTTTTAATACAAATTCATATTACATAGATGCAATGCCCAACATTTTATTAAACAAACTCTCACTTTTATGACTCTTTCAACTTAACAAACAATAGGTACGTATTTTACCTAGAAATGAATCAGCGTTCCGCGCATGTTATTTTCATTACTATTTTTATCTGGTATCGTAAACAGCTTGTTGTATTTTTTAAAGGTACTAGTATGGAGAAGTCGAAAGTGTGGAAGTATTTTTCGAAGAATAAAGATTCGTTGACGGCACAATGCCTGAAATGCCCGAAACAGCTCTCTATAAAAGGCTCAAACACAAGCGGACTAATAAAACACCTACAGCTACAACTACAAGATTTCGGTAAAGACACAATCTGGAGCAGAAGAACCAACTCCATCTTGTTCCGGTTCAGCCATCTAAAATCTCGGTTAAAACTCTGTGATTATAAAGGAAATTAAGAAGGCATATTTTTTGTTAATTGACGAAGACTGATTAAAATGAACATATTGTTGATTACGAAAATGTGTATTTTATTTTAAAACCTTTTTCATACATTTTTATTGAGGTTAGTCAAATTTTCGACTTCTCGGGAATTCCCGGGAAATGGTGCTCGAGAAGTCTCGGTATCCGGGAACAAAAAAAAGTCGGGAAATGAGAAACCCTAGTTACAATACTTACAATGTATTGATCGCTAATTTTATCAGATTCGAACTAGACTTTTTTATGTTTAGGCCGTGACCTGAAGTTATTTGAAGAGTAATTCCAACTTTTCCTTCATACTTTATTGGGCTTAGGACCATTAAAATACAGAAAATAAAGCATTATTATCAATTAAATTTACATTACTTAATACCTTATGCCGCTAAAATGGTCTTTTCCTTTCACGGGGTTAAGGATTCCATGGGCTCGCATTCGAGGTATGCTCTGTGAGCTGCTCGCAACCTTTCACCACTCAGTACATACACTCGCACCATCTCATAAAACTCGCGGTTAGTGAAGTCTGACATCGTGACCGGTAGGTCTGTACAAGTACGACACACGTGCAGCGCGGGAAAGCGATTAGACGCGACGTCACACGACAGCGCGTGCGATGAGCGAACTGTCGGTCACAGCGCCCGGCGCGCGGGCGTCGCCTTGCCGCCCGGGGAGGGAGGGGAGGTTCAACACCGCCGCTTGGGCCGGCCGCCGCGCCGCGCGCGCCCATTTATATGATTACGAATAGATTGTGTCCATATTTTGCTGATTTAAAGTAGGATAATTTTTTAAAATTAAATATTGAATAAATAATGGAAATGTGTTCTATTACTGATTTTGAACAACCAAAAAAAATTTGCGCACTGGTTAAAAACTTTTCCTGTATGTATCTTATTATAAGCGAACTGTAAGTTCTTATGAGAAATAAAGTTCTTTAAACCTTTGTAGAGCTACATAGACCCAAGATCTTTAAAAAGGTGGGGCGTCCCACACTACGCTTGTCGATCTCCACTCTAGTTACTACCACACCTCTTATAGCAGTAAGGCCTGATTTCACCAATGACAGCTCTTAAATGCGTTTAGATGGGCTGAACGCGTTCAGTTTCATTGGTGAAATCAAGTAAGTAATATTTTAATCTTAGTTCAGTGTGATATGGAGATGAAGCTATGCAAGACGCTCCATCTTTTTCCACTATGAAGTAATACTAAACATTTTACTGTCAGAAGTGGTGCAACCACCTCCTCACCCCACCCTCTTTGGGCCGTTGGCTCCCAGGACTCGTGAGCTCCAGAAATCGAAATCGAAAGCACTAAGCCCACTGGCCACCGGCCTATACCTTTTTTTTTTTTTTTTGGGTGGGAAATCATCAAATGACTCCTCCCGCTCTGGGCGGAGCGAGAGGGAGTGTCGGACTTTTACTGACTAAAACCCGCCCGTGTTCCTTCCGTTGCCTATGTGCTGGGGCCGCGATATCCCTTTCAGACAAACCCGCAATCCCAGCAGGACCGGCCTATACCTACCTAAATAATCATAATACTCGTAGCTGTAGTTCGCTAAATGCATTTGTGTAAAGTTTTTGAAACGTCAGAAAATGTTAAAACTACTGGTCACTAGGTACCAACATTATCACATTTATCGGTGCATTTACACTATAAATGATTGCAATTTTTTAAATACGTAACCGTGTACCCCGTTGTCCCTGGAATGTCCCCGTCACTAGGCAACAGAACGTCATAACATTTCCTAACACGGGACAACGTACAGTTAAGATTTCATGTATCATTGTCCACAATTTTTTTTTTTTTTTATACGTGACTAATTTAGCGCGGCAAATCTAAAACTAAAATGAAAGATATTTTGTATATAAAAAAAAGAGATTTTAATAAAAAATATAGAAACAAAATTAAATAAGAAATGTTTATACATAAAACATATAACATATGTTTATACAAAAATAATGAATTTAAGCACTTGCCATTGCTTAAATTCATTATTTTTGTAAGACAGCATTTATAAAACATTAACGAAGGTAAAGCGTAATTTGAGTAAGTAACAAAAACAGTAATCAGTGAATCAATATCATTACTTATTAACGAGTGATCTTACACTTTTTACATTTTTATTTCATACATATAAAATGTTAAATTACTTGAAAATGGTTGACATTTGCATAGGATAGGGTTAATTTGGTTGCAAATGACTTCTTCTACATCCGCTTAATGGATTGCCGACGTATTACCAATAACCCTATAATATCTTAGGGTTACTCGGCACCGAGAAAATTCCAAAATGTTGGTGCTCAAGTATAGTCACCTATTTATGTCATTAACTCCAAACGGACCAACAATTGGTAAAAGCGTGTCGTCGTGTAAGTAGCAAAGGTTCTCCTCGAAAAGCTCTTTTTCAACTGATCTTGTAGCCATGACATGATATAGGTACATGTAGCTAATAATATTGTGGACATATTAATAAAACCAATATTTGAACGCAAACGTTTTGACTGCGATACATTGCTAACTACAGCTGTGACATATTTGTTGAGGCTTAACAAATCATGTCATTTAAATTGCGGTAATTAAATAGGAATGCAAATAAGAACCCAATTATTGTTTCAAATATATTTTATTATTATTAAATTTAATCTTATAGACAATGTATTATTCAACAACAAAAAAAAACAACAGCTTGACAACCAATTATTCCGAGAAAAAAGGCATCTTCGGTCGCGTTTTATGGGAAGTCGTTGGAAAGGTCACTCAAAAATATTGTGAGTGTGTGCATTAAACACCATTCTTAGATTCAGGGATCCGTTTGCGAAACATTAAGCTAAAAGTGCTAACTTTTGTTAGAGTCAAGTGTCCCCCCCATTTTTATTTTTATTTTTTTGAATGTGGGAAATTATCAAATAACTTCTCCCGCCCCGCCCAGAGCGGGAGGGTGTGTCAGACTTTTACTGACTAAAACCCACCCATGTTCCTTCCGTTGCCTGTGTGCCGGGGCCACGATATCCCTTTCGGACAAACTCGCAACCCTGACAGGCATTGGCCTTTACGGAACCCGTCAGTTGGTGCATCTCTTTGAGGCGCGCGTGGAACACAACGCGCCGTCGACCCGGGAAGTGTCCACTCCTGACAGTTAAATGGTTAGTTTTGGTTAATTAGAAAAAAACTCACAGCAGTGGTTTTTTAGAACGAAATTAAAAGGAAAACTATTACAGCTAAGTAGGCTCTACAAGTTAACGAGTAATAATCGACCAAATTACATTATCCGTATGAGAGAACATGTTTTTCAACTACAATTTGGGAGAAGTTCATCCCAACTACGGAACCCTTCATTGTGCGTGGTCCGACGAACCGTTGGACGCCCAAAAAGAACATCGTTCCAAAAATAAATTGTTTCATTTCCTGGCTGAAAATTAAGTACAAATTATTTAGGTACTGCTTTTAAACGAATTAAGTCTAGCAGTTTAGCCGTGGAAATGAACAAAATAAACAAAAAAGTATTGTAACCTCACTAAGATTTTGTAACAAAAAAAAAGTTGATAGCTCCAAAACACGGTTGTCGACTACCGCATTTCGATAAATCTTCAAGTGTATCAACAGTGATATTTATTGTTCCCATCATAATACAAAGTGGAACTTATCTGATAATGTAATATTTATATCAAGAATGATTCATAACAATTGTAAATATTTATTCACGCATGTATTTTAGTGCGTTGGTTCTGGTCGGTCTGTTTAATATCGTTTATCATATTAGTAGAAACCATTATTATTATCAATATCTGTTTGTATGTATTTTGAAGTGTTTAATACTGTTTCACGTCTAGTAGGGACATAGGAGACGGAACTATTTTATTGTCTACAACCATTGTTTCATAACATTGTATCCACCGTACAGGTACAAAACATAGTATACAATTTATTTTACCAAAACAGAGTAAACGTTTTATTCCAGAATACACTCTATGACCAAGACAATTTTCAAAGTGATAGTTTAATAACAGTGCAAACCAGACTGACAACGTCATACGAATTACATTGAATGATACAATAGAATAACACATTTATTTTTGTCCTCTTTATTTCATGTCTGTAGTCACTGAAGTGTCATTTCTATATATCTTTTTGGGGCTGACTGTGAGGCGGCATCTACATCGCCACTTGCGAACTACGCATCAAAGACCTGACGTCTCACAACATCCTGCCGTCACACAAATCCTGCATCGCGCAATTAGAGTTTACCACGCTGTGGACATATTTGCAATCTCCCAACTTCTTCAACCTTTGGGCACTTGCCCGCCAGACACGGAACCCGTCTGGTCGGAGGATCCTCCCTTTTCTATGGTGGATGAGTGAACTTTACAGCCTGTTCCTCATACCCCTAAATTGACCTAACGTTGTTTTTAGGGTTCTGTACCTCAAAAGGAAAAAACGGAACCCTTATAAGGATCACTTCGTTGTCCTTCTCTCCGCCTGTCTGTCTGCCTGACAAGAACCTTTTTTCTCAGGAACGCGTGGAGGTATCAAGATGAAATTAATATCAAATAATGAAGATCTACGGTCCCTTGAAGATCTGAGCTTCAAAGTCAACGCAATAAAAAAATACAGTAGTTTTTATGCGACAAATTTTAATATTCGCAAATAAATCAAAACTATGGTACTTCCCGTTGACCTACAATCATAAAATTTGACAAGATGCAAGGTCTCACAGCACAAGTAAAGGAAAAAGTTCGAAAATCGTTAATTTGTAGATATATCATATACTTTTTTTTTGCGATTTCATACTTATATTTGCAGCTGGAGAATTGACCGTGACGTATTTCGATGTATGAGAGAATATGTTTTTCAACTACAACGTTATTTTTGGGATATATTCTATACGTTTGTTATTGGGATAAATTCATCCCAACTACGGAACCTTTCATTGTGCGTGGTCCGAGACGCACTTGGCCGGTTTTTATTTTATGCTCTATAGCAATGGCTTCGATCGTTCGAGACATTCGACACATTCAAGAATCGCTCATTCCGTGGGATCAGTTCCGTTGGTATTTGGCGATTGCGCAGGATAATCGATGCGGACTTCAACGTCAACTGATCGACTTTGAATGATCGGCGAAGTTTACAGACCTGCTATATTCCGACTACTGTGAGAATGCTTTCATAACACCTGTCAGTTGGACGCGATTTGGAACTAACAAAGTTTAAATTCGTAAATCATGTGTTATTCTGTACTCAGCGTTTGCAGTCATTTCAGAGAAATTTTACCTCTAATTTTGGATCATATTGATCTTTACTGTCGTTGCTATAAGGTTGCTATCAGATGTAAAATAACTGTATAGGACCGACAAGTGTCAGAAAAGCATTTTCTCATCAGAATGCGTGTAGACTAGCAAAGACCGCACCTATACAGCTACCTACAGTTCATTCTATTTTAGTCCATCAGTATTAGCAAACTGTTGACGTTTTCAACTAGGTATCTACTCGTACATTGTTTTTTAATGCCAATAATAGCACAAGGTATTTCAAACAGTTCCAATGTCTGTTTTTTCTCGATCTTACAGACGTGTAGCGAAACCTTATTGCGATGACAGCTGGATGAGCATAGTCTGGTATACTGTAATAGTTTTCCTATCGCTATTTTTACCGTTATTTTGAATAACACCAAGAGAAAAATAAAAACGTGGTATTCGTTAAACTGTATTGACAATCAAATGGGTTTCTGGGTAAAAAGTACTAGATAAAGAAGTCCTTTGCAGCGAATAGGCGATAGTGGAAAAGACCAGTGCAGTAATGGGCGTAAAAACCGCCACTTGCTCACTTCAGATGTCGCTACT
This sequence comes from Agrochola macilenta, assembly GCA_916701695.1. NCBI lineage: Eukaryota > Metazoa > Arthropoda > Insecta > Lepidoptera > Noctuidae > Agrochola > Agrochola macilenta. The sequence continues at coordinate 14,285,682 of OU753557.1, forward strand.
ATCAGTAGTCCTAGAATTTGACAGCTAGCTGTCATTATATTTTTTTTTGTAAACCAGTGACTGCTTTTACGCTTTTACGCTTTTCTGCCCCGTCGCTCAGCTGTTGACTGCCAAAATTATCGGGACCCATGTATGTCCCAAAGCTCTTAAAATACGAAAACTATGGAGGAAGGCTCCGAAGAAAAAATGGAATCCCGATAATTCATCAGTGATGTTCCTTTTCACAAAACAGAGAACCAAGTTGTTTTTCGTTACAAGTTCTTGTGACGTATCTCTGAAGTTTCCAGTGCAGGAATGTTAGGAGTTTCATCTTCGAGTTGGTCTTCAACTCCGATCAGGTTATTTCTGTCATACATAAGCCTCCAGTATTACCAAAAAAGAAAAAGCTGCTTTTGTACTAATAATAGACGCGTCCCTTTTGTGTAATTGTGGTACAATCCAAGTCACATTTAATTTGTGATCGACACAACAGAAACATAAACACATAAACAACAATGGCGGACTAGCAACAGTGCTGCCAGCTATGACGAGCTTACAGTTTTTAACCCCATTAGGTAGGTCCGTCAATGTAGAACTGTTACTCATCTGAGCACATTTCATCATTCTTATATTACGACATCCGTAGGAAGTGATGAGACGTTCTATTCATAGTCAAGACTAACTATTGTTTTGAAATTAGGGAAATCGTATATCATGCAGCGGGCAGTTTATAATTAATTACAAACATGCGGCAATGGGGTCGTTGGCCCTTGATCTATTTTCGTTCTCGACAGCTAGGCAAAGTTATACAACATAAAGATTAAAGCACGATAACTTGCATTGTGTTTCTTGGAATGATTGCCAGATACAGGGGCGTTATTGGGCGATTTGAACTGGCATTTTTGTGAGGTTACGTCACAAAATTCTGCTGAGTTGTACATAGTTTTCAAATAATGAAATTAAATGATTCAATATTTTGTAAATAGGTATATTTGTACAAACACTTTTACACAACAATAATATTTTTTTTTAATCGTGCGAGCCTTACAGTAGTCGTTTGATGTGTAATATCCGACATCTTGGCTGACAGTACCAACCTCTCGGAAAATGGGTTTTTATCATCTGATGGCCAACTCTAGCACCGCGCGCGCTCATTGATCAAACCAAATAGCGCGCTCTTGCCCGGCTTCCTGTTACGCACTGCCGTCCCTTTTCACGAAATCACTCCCGTAGATTACAGGAAAGCAAAGATTGAAAGATGAGGTCGGTTCACACCTACCACTTTACCTTATCATCAACTGTAGAATATTTAGTCGAAAACTATGATGTCTGACAATATTGGTCAGCTAATTAAATAAAAAATTGTATTAGATAATATAATTAATTGGGTAGGTTATGTAGTTTTTGATATGATTAAATTCCGGGATATTTTTATTCCTTGTGTGGATGACTAGTATGTAATAGTAGTAGTGTAGTGTAGTAGGTACAAGTCCGTAGCCGACTGCAGACAGCAGCAGCAGGCGACGTCTCGCCGCGATACTCTCTATAAATTCGATTCAATTTCATAGAAATACATAGGCATTTCTATGAACTCGCCTGCTGCTGCTGCCTGCAGTCGACTATGGAATTGTACCTTTATACGGGTTTATTAATAGTAGCCTAGTTAGCAAACGCGAACAATGTTAGTTCATGTCGGAACTGACTTCAAGTTATTTACTAGCAAGCTATAAATAGAGAATAAAACACGTAGGTCTGTAGATCTACGTATTCTGTAAATATCTCACCGTGACAACTGGTGAGCTTAGCTTGGAGTCTTCTTCTTTTCGTGTTGTTAGTGTGGCACTTGCTTCAAAAACGGTGAAGGAAAACATCGTGAGGTAACCTCAGAGATATTTCTCGATGTCATGTGACGTCAAGTGAGAGGCCCATGGGCAGCATAAAAACTCTAACACTAGGTTTAGAGTTACACAAAATAAATATCGAAATATCTCTGAGGTTAACTCACGATGTTTTCCTTCACCGTTTTTGAAGCTAGTGATAAATAAACAATACGCACATGGATTCGAAAAGTCAGAGGTGCGTGCCTCGAGATCGATTCGAACTGACTCTGCCTTGGCAGTCCAACGGTTACACCACTAGGCTATCACTGCTAGCTTGAAGTGAGCTGTCAATATTGTCAATCCCCAGCATCAAGAAGCTGTCATTCGCCTTGCCGATCTTTTCTGTAAAAATCTACCCGTGCAAACTTAGGTGAAGTGAGCTGTCAATAGTGTTAAGGAAGTGTATAGAGTGCCGCTAGCGGCACTTTCTACCAGTCGGATAAAGTCCCGCTATTCGCGGCATAATAGTGGCGCTGATAGGGCCTGGCTAAAGTACCGCAAGTATCGCATGGTCACTTGTTTTTTTTTATTGTTGAGCATTGCATTGTCACTGTCAATGTCACTTGTTATTTTGTTTTTGAGGAGAGGCTAATGTTAATTTCTTTCATCTATAGCCGGCTAAAATAAGTGTAGCCATAACCCCTTGGTTTAGCAAATGAAAATGGATGAAAGGTAGGTTAAGTTAGGTTAGAACTGTGACCACACAACGCACGAGCCGAGCAAGCTAAGCGAGCGGTGCCATGGTAGCGGCCGGCGAGTGCCACGGTCCGTTTAGGCACAAGAGAATGTAATGTTCTGGGAATATGGTATTTTACAACGAACTAACCTCAACCATGAAACAAAATAACAAGTGACAGTGACAATGCAATGTTTACGGCACTTTAGCTGGCCCGAGGCAGCGCAACTATTATGCCGCTACCGGCACTTTATCTGTTAGAGATAGAGTGCCGCTATACAATCCCTTGCATCAGGTGGAATGACAGTTCACTTGAAGCTCACTTCACCTTAGTTTTCACGGTGAAATTTTAACAGGATGCTGATGTTAGGGATTAACAGGGATTAACACTACAACAAAGATTAGACTGGCAGGTCCCTTTGTGAAACAACATTAAATAACCTCAAACCGAATAAGAATACAAGACAGCGCTGCAAACAACACCTCACTAAGTGCACACATGTTTACGAAATCGGCCTCACGTCATTGTGATTTTATTTTTATATTATTTATTTGGCTCACCAACAATTGCATACACCGATTCAAAGATATGAGATACATCCAATAGACTTATAGACTAGTGTACCAATTTCATACAGGTAAGCACATCATGGATAACTTATTTGTTGATTGATATTGAGTGCCTACTTAAAATTAGATGAGTTCTTTTAATTACTGAACATAATTATGTTTTCAACCAAATTAAAATAAACTAAAATTAAAATCACATAAAATCAAAATCAACACTAAAAATAAAAAACAACACTAAAATTAAATTTACACTACACTGAAATGATTCTATAAATTGTACATAATACTTCGGAAGTTACCAAGTATTATAAGAGATAGCCGTACTTTTGGTAACTATCGCTAGGAAGGCTGATTCAATATTTGGTGGTTGTTGGGCTCTCCTCTGGTGAAAATGTGACGGTCTGCCCGCATGCGGTTGGCCAAATGACTATTTATCTCCGCTCAAAGACGAGTTATTGTTACAAAAAATTAACAATAACTAGGAAGGCTGATACTTGTACGGCATTATAATGTGAGTAGTACCTGTGTGAACAGTATAAAAATTTACGATATTCATCGGCCGGTTCACTAGTTCTGTCCGGTCAAAGATGCGTTATGGTTACAAAAAATTTACGATCACTAGGAAGGCTGTTACATATATAATATTAAAGTATGCACAATACTTATGGGGACAGTATAAAAACTGATGATATTTGTCGACCGGTTCAGGAGCTATAGCCAATTTAACATGTAAAAATATTAAGTACTTTAATGATATATTTTGTGATTTACTTCCGTCGTCTTTTCCATCATGCTTATCAAGTCTAGCATCGATATTAGTTATCATTTGATAGGTATATAAAGGAATCATTAAAACTGAGATATATTCAGCAATTTAGGGGACTACCGGTTTGCGAGGTTGTTTTTGAGTTAGCTTCAATAAAGCGTCGTACAGACCGGCTCGACCGAAGCGACAGCGGTGCGCGACTCTAACAAAACAATATCTACGAAAACTTTACGGTAGAACAATTACCGGTGTCGCGTCGTGTGACAAGTCGCGCCAGTCTGCACGAGCCTTAATACGTATTTTTTCCACTTGTCTATGTGTATGATGTTATACCTTCCTGTCACTGTTATTTACATAGCAGGTATTCGAATTTGTGAGGGGTAGGTAGTTACCACAACTAAAAAGTGAAAATAAGAAACTTTAATTACGGAAGTGGGTGGGTATAGAAATTTTCGTTTTGTGCCACGGGAAGGATTTTTTTATTTTATTTTTTTAAATTGTATTTTTGATCAAAAGATAGAAAAAATAACAAAATACTTGGGCATTGGAGTGTAAATGGGCTGAACTCAAAATGGTTTGTTTTAGAAATCAATCAAATAAATTCATCGTAAATGTCCACTCATGAACGACTAATAAAAACATCGCTTGGTTTTACGATCTTGAATATTGCCAGTCTCACCTCCTGAAGGTGGGTTTAGATTAGACTACATATTACTAGAGCAACAGCGTTCTCTTCTAGACATTTTAGTTTGGTCTAACTAAACTGTCCTTTAGGCAAACGGGTTCTTTAGGATAGATTTGCAGTCGTCTGTTAATTATTGAGGAAATGACATTTAATTTAGGTCAGTAGCATGGAATGGTTTATTTTTCCTTCTTGGCTCTAGCTAGCTAGCTTTAGCTAGTATAGCAATAGCTCAAAGTCTGGTTTTAAACATAATTATTTGCCAGTCAACGAGGTGGGATTGCCCAGGGATGTGTGAGATGATATTTAAGTACAACACCACCATCTCACCTTTTGCCCACCCGTGGGGGCTATTCTCATTTAACAAAATTTTCTCCGCTGGAGAGATGTGTTTGGCCTAGCAAAGTCCATTGATGTGTGCCACGGGTTCCAGCGGCCATCCTTTTCGCATCTTACATGTGAGCTGACGCGGCAACATTGTGTTTAGCCCGATACAATCCATCTAGACGAGGCCGCGGATACTAACGCACCTGCGACGTTCCTAGTATTGCTGATGTCGCTGGCAGCAACCAGTTACCTACACCGGGTTGGCCGCCGGCTTAATTACCACAAAGTAAAATAAAAACACGGGTTCCGGGCACATGTGCCTACACTAATGACTGAAACAGTTTTACACAGACTATTGGCAGACTATCTTAAGGTCCTGGGCTTAGACACGGAATCTGAATTTGTGCCCATTTGATGGCAATAGGCTCGCCTCCTAAAATATGGGACTTAAAATAACTGGCGACATAATTATGGGTGTACTATAGGAACACCTGTGCCTAATCCTTCGGGAATTACAGGCGTGATCTTAATAACATTCCAAAATGAGCTGAGCGCCGATAAATATTAAATATAATGTCAGAAACGGAAGTTGCAAAACATTTATCGTAAAACGGACCGCTCAAAAAAAACTCACATTGAATTATACGCTACCTACAACATTTCGAACCAATTCACTAATCAGCGTAAAACAAGTTGGCACATATGAACAGTGAATTTTGTTTTTGATCTATATTAATTACTACTTGGTAACTGCTTGGAATAGTGCCAAACGATCGCATGGAGTCATTAGCACGGCTGATTGTTCCCTTCTTAACTATGCTCTTTGGTTCCAGGTATTTACTTGCCCACTGGCCGGTATTTTATGTCCAGCAATACCGGAGTATGGGAGACGTGTCGATACATCTTTCAGCCAAATAAGACTATCTCGTTGAAGGAGACACCCATGAACATTACCGGGTTGACGGGCATGTTTGTTATAAGTAAGTGGTTTTTTTATTTTTTATAGTAGGTATCTAAAGCAGGAGTCACCAAATGGCGGACCGCGGTCAGATTCCGGACCGCCGGCGCCGCGCCGACGTATTTTGTAACTTCATAAAAAAAAATTTTTTTTTTTTTTTTTTTATCGTTTTCGCTATTTTCGTTATCGTCTACCAAACAGACCGCGACAGTCATATTATTAAAAAAACGGACTCTCAATAAACCGAATTGGTGATCCTTAATCTAAAGTACGAAGGTGGGTACACTTAAAATTTTAAATAGGAATACAGACCGATTTCCGTTTGGTGATGGAGGTGAGAAGGTCACTCATATCCCTGCCCTTATCCTATGTTATTTGGGGTTGGCGTAACTCGTTTTTTTTTCCATTCCCACTGTCAACCGTCACGCAGGCTATCATTCACCCCTGCATGCGCAAAACAAACAATAAACAAAACATACCTTTTTTTATTTTTGTAAAATCTATTTATTCGCACAAAACCGGCCACAGTATATGTTTTATAAAGACAATGAGATTTTTTAAAGAGTTCGATCATGATTCATGCGCACTATAGACATTTTAAGGTATCTATATATAATTGTAGTCTGCGGTTGATATTTCGTGGCGACAAATGTTTTGATATATTATTATTATTGTATAGTCTCTGTCGTGCTTATAATTGTTTTATTATTTTTAACGCTGACGTGCTTACGAAAATGATAAATGCTTTATTAACTATAAAATAAAAATCTCATTGTTGCAATATCAATTAAATAAGTAGCTACATACCCTGTGTTCCCACTTTTGTTAAAATTCCGCAGGAATTTCCTATCGTTACCGGCATTTCAAATCGTTTAGTATAATAGTTTACTCCAATGTGCATTAGTAAATCAAACAATGGACCGTTTTATTAGAGCAAAATTAACCACAACAGTTTTAACCTAAACACCTAGTTCGCATAATTCGTTTGGAGACTCGGAAGTTTTTTTGCTGACGATCGCTAACGCGAAAATAGCTGTCCATTCCTAAACAATGCGACGCCATGTTGAAAATTCGCCAAAAATCGCGAGGAATTATGAGCTGCGGTTGGCAGAGGCTGAAAAACAGTGTTTGAATATCCCGTGAATTTTTACACCGTTCTAAAGCAAGCTCGTATTTGTTTATTTTTTCCCTGACACCTTCTGGTTTTACTCACTCAGTTTGTCCATTAGTTCCCGCTGGTTTACTTTACCCATAACATTGTTTTCTTTTCTTAGTTAAGAACCACTAAACATTTAATCTTCAATTAATTCTCGCAGTCTGACAGACAGAAGGCTGAAGTGTAACTGGAAACCCGACTTTTCTAGAACGATTTTCATCAGACACTACATAGGTAGGTAATCGTTTATGTAATTTTTTAAGTCATAGTTGTATTCACGGCTACACATCGAGCTATACATTTCTAGTTAAAGCTAACCTCGCATTGTACGGAAATCCTATAAAATGCGAGATCAGCTTCTACTGGAAATGTATAGCTTGATACAATGTGGTAACGAAAACTGACAATACTAATGCTTATGAGTATTTTTAAACTATCAAATAAATCTTTACATCGAAATTAGTAGTAGTGATAGGTCGACTATGGGTTTGGCTAATCTAATGTACTCATATATGTATATGCGAAGTGTAATTTACTGTCGCATTGTTGTCTTCACATTCTTTAGGTACCTAACATGAAATTCAAACTATTATAGAGATTATAATAATGTAAAATGTTACTTATTATTTTATTAATATAAGTCAACTCTTGTGCTGGCCTTCTATAGTATGTTCTTCCAATTTTCTTTAAGAACAAAAAAGTATTTTGAATTCACTACACAATAAGCACACCATGCTAATACAACTATACCTTTTTAGTGAATATCGGTATGATGTCTGTGATGTGTACTTTTAGGTGTGTAATTCAATCAAATATTGATAGTGATTCAAAACAAGAACATAGAATAGAATTATCGCATCACATCACAAAGCGTCACAAAGTATTTTTATCAAGAACTCTGAAACTAGTCATATTGAGTTGAACACTAAATTATACGTTACCTACGTACCTATATTTTAATATTTTAGTTTAAGACTCCGCATGTAAATTTTTACGTAAAAAATAAAAAACGTAAAAAAATTACATGTACTTAATAAATACGAGTACATAAAGTATTCCTTCTTTTTCGTTATTCCTTCGTTTGCTGCACAACGAGGAGATATGAGACATACCTACTTGTATATTAAAACAGGCCCAAGTCAAACTATGTCATGTTGAAAGAAGATTTTGCGATTACCCTCAAGGTCACAAAATCGTTTTCTTCCTTGTAGTTTCTGACTCGTTTTTTTTTAAGTTAAATAATTGTATCACATCTATATCTATATAATATAATTGTATCATATTCTTCATCACCTGTCTCTTTGTACTTCGCTTTCCTTTCATCTTCTACTATACTCATTTGTGTACTTAGGTAATATAAACTTCATAAATTCTTCTGTGTTTTTATTAATATATAACTGTGTTGTTATTTTGATTGGTGGAAACTATTAAAATTTTAAAAATAGACCAAAAAATGTGAGATAATTGCTTCGATGCTCGATTTATCGCGGACCGCGGATCAAGTCAACGGGCCTATCAATTTCAATTACGTCGTCACTAATTATTTCAGATAAAAGTTTTGAGAGTTTAAGAGCTATTTCTTGTAGGTTTCTGTGAAACATTGGCATGTTTACGAGTTTTGGTGACAAAGATAAATAAGGAAAGAATACCTATTTCTGGAACAGCAGCGCTACTGTGTTCCTATCTGAAGGGTCGAAGTTACAGGTACTTACGTGAGACGTTTCATCTTCATCACTGGGATGGCAACGACGCCTCTAGTATTACATATTATTATTATTAAAAAAAATGTCTTGCACATATCTCGGGACTCTGCCATCCCGGACCTTTGGAAGCCAACTCGCAGAGGCCCTTTACACGTTTTTAATTAAATGAGCAACCAACCGACGACTATCCCTGTTCGCACTATGCAAGTGCAGCCAAGGACAACCCCCAGTTGGTGTAGGACTATTACAGAACATGACAACAAAACATATTGGGCTATGGGTCACTAAAGCCACCCAAGGCTTTAGTGAATTGGTTACCTGGAACTATGGAAGAACTATGTCCCCTGCCTGATCAATGTTATATAATACACGGATAAAATGGCAGGGGGTGACTTGCACACTCAATAATGGGCCCCCGAAAATGGTCGCTAGCACATAGTGACGTAGCGACAAGAGGACAACACTTCCTGAGGTGCTTGATGAGTGGAGAGGTATTCCACGGTTATCAAAACAATCGCAGAGCCCGGAAGATGGTCAAGATCCCTACCAGCACTTACTGGAATACTTCCTTCCTACGAGCATGTTTGTTTTAGCAAATCTCCACTCAAGCCGGCCAATAAAGGCAAGAATGAGGTGGGAGCTCTGTTCCTCGTCAGTGTTCACTCCAGCCGGTCAATAAAGGCAAGCCAGAGATGAGAAACAAGATTTCTCCTGGGTTTTTTCTGGGTCCGTGCGTGCTGCCCTGCGGCTTTCTGTATCTCTCTTTATTAATATATTATTTAAATAGATTCGACTATTCAAAATAATGTACATTAACAACACAGGAACATTTATAAAAACAAAAATAATTTATGAAGTTCATGAATCGTAAGTTCACAAATGAGATGATGGAAAGAAAGCGAAATACCTGATCCTACAGGTAATGAATAAAATGTTGTATGAACTGAAAAATATCATGAGACAGAAACTATATGGAAGAAAACTTTGTGACCACCCATACACCACCTTGAGGGTAGGGAGATAGGTAAGGCTTTTTTATAAAAATTGCAAAACTACATGGGCTTAACAACTTTGCAAACTTATGGTGCTTTCTTTCATCTTTTAATATTAGTTTTTCTCATCGATTATTTACATCAATGTTTTTTCTTCGACTTTTTTTACAATTAGGTATAGGTACTAGGTATAGCCTTCTTATCCACTTATTATACATTCAGAGTGAACAAGGTATAGGTAGGTACGTCTCGTTTTATAATAAATGCGGGTAGAGTAGAGATTGTGGTAGGTAGTTCTAGAAAAGCGAGAATAGATAATGATACAACCAAAATATCATATTATACGCAAGACTGGGCTTGTAGCTCAACCTACATTGTACCTATAGATTTAGATACGCTATCATTGCGAAACTCACACTAACGTATTCAGTAGGTACTACACAAAAATCCATACTTAGGCGCTGCTCCATCGCAGCCCACGGCTAAGCTACTACATAGGTAAATGTAGCTTTGCTTTTATGAAAATGTAGACGGAATTGTCCACTGCAACCCAAAGCCATGCTACGCATGTGGCTGACAAACAAATTAACCGCGCAGCTAATGTGTAATACTTTGATCACACGTACCGAGTAGATGGGCGAGACAGTGCTCTCGGCCGAGTGCTTGGTACGTGTAAACACATCACCGAGTGCTCGGCCGAGTTAAAGGGCGAGACAGTCACTCGGACCCAGTTCTATTTACTGTGCCCATCCCCGTGCGCTTCCCTGCACTGACTCGCTTACCCACTCGGCCGGTATAAATCATGCACTCGGTGTTTACTCGCCACTCGGAACACTCACGTCGCTCGCAGTACGCTACCGTATAATTTTGAATTATCTTTTTGCGATCCATTGTCTCTGTAGTCTGCTGCGTCGAATCTGAACTGACCAAATGACACGGTGCCAAGTAAAAAAATACGTGTAAACACTTACTCGTCCACCGAACTCTCTCGGCCTACTATCATTTTGCTGTCTGGCCCATCTACTCGCTACATGTGATCAAGGCTTATCCTCTTCGTGCACATCCTACGGATCAGTGGATGGTCGACTTTATTTATTTTATTTATTTATTAAAACTTTATACACAAGTAAAAATAAAATACCGTACAAAGGCGGACTTAATGCCTGAGGCATTTTCTACCAGTCAACCTTAGGGTGATGCATAGACAAAACATGGCAGGTGCAACATAAGGGATTGATAACACGAAATTAACTATAAAATACAAGAATAAACACACACTTATATAAATACATACATACATATTATAAACAGAATAACTTTTTCAGGAGAAATAACGATCGGTAGAGGAGAAATAACGATCAGTAGAGGAGAAAACGAATCCAGCAAATCACCGCTGGGATGTTTCAGCCAATTTCTTGCGTATATGCTCACGTACCTTCACTTTAAAAGACAACCGACTGGTTGCCGTCCTGATATTCAGAGGTAGCGCATTCCAAAGAAAGACCGCCTGGACAAAGAAAGAAGAGTGAATGAAACCAGAGCGAGACTTTACCCATAGGCTAGAATATTTCGAGTTTGTGCTGTGTTGCAACTTTGGTTTAGAATTGGAAATCTAGAATTAATGTAACTTAACAAGTCCTGTGGACCTAGCACGATAACAACTTTAAAATTGAAAATACTTGTTTCTTACATTGAGCGCCTCGTTGGTCTAATGGTGACAAGCGGTACTGCTGAATATGAGGTTTTGTGTTCGATTCCCGGGTCGGGCAAAGTGTTATTGAGTTTTTCCATCTGGAATTGCTCAGTAGCAGCCCGGAGTCTGGATTTGTACCTGGTTGGTGGCAATAGGCTAGCCCCCTATTACATGGGACTTAAACGTAACTGGCGAAATGTGGGTGTACTAGGTACACCACTGCCTGACCCTTCGGGAGTACAGGCGTGATGTTATGCTGTTTCATACATAATATTTTATTTAGTTAACTTTGTGCTTGCCGCTTTTTACATCAACATAGTATAGGATAGTTGAATAATCGATTCCAAAATCATTAGAATTTACGTTACGGTTACTTCGCGCTTTCGGGCTAGGGCCTCGGATAATATAATTATGAATAAGTGTTGAGGACTCATTACAACACTAACACCCACCCATTTCCACAGCTACCATAATATGTTCCCAAACTAATAATATTCTACGTCATGCTATCAACCGTTGAATGGTGTGCAAAACCATTTATAATATAATACATTTGGCTAAAATGACGCGCGCTGTAGTGGTTCCTCGTAAATTCAACGCGTTGGCCCAGACGCAAGCAGTTAATCGTTCACAATGTGTTTACCTATTATTAACACGTACAAATCTGTCGTTAGTTCCACGGTTTTCTCTTCACAATTTGTATTGGAGCACTTCGTTAGTAGGAATAATCACTTACATAGCTATTACTTTTTTAAAGAACAGTTTTGTGTGCTCGCTGTATCTCTGCTCGTTAAAAGTAAATAAGTAGGTACAAAGTTTTTTTTCTAGTTTATTCAATTCCACTGCATAGCTGTTTAGTTACTTTATCCACCTTCTACTTAACATTAACTGGCAAATTTATCTTCTTCACCTTTGAATTTGGAGTGAACAAAAATATTATAAAAATAGACGTCTCATCCTTCTGTTACAAAAGCACATCGTTTTACTGTATATCTGTTTACTTTTGTGGTTTTTTCAGACAGAACCAGTGTTATCCGATTTAGGTACCTACGTTGATTTTGAATTCTTAAATTATAATTAAATTATTGTTACTAATCAGGAGGACTACATTAGATCGCTAAATAAACATTGTATAAAGGGGCTTTAAAATGGCTTGAACTTAAGGCATGCCACAGACAATTAAAACGCGCCGTGTAAAGACTTGTGGAGGCAGGCGCGACGCGACTCTAACAAAACAATTTCCAAGAAAACTTCACGGTAGTAAAATTACTTACAACGAGGCTTAAATTAGACTTACCATTTGTCATAATAACATAAGAAATGCATGTCACGTAACCAATATTCTACAGACATATTATAATATTGTCGCTTCATTATGCCTTGTCCTGAATCATCTATTATCGCTGTCAGGGTATGTCATCGGACACAAGAATTTAATACCACAGTTATTTGAAGATAGGAATGAGAAATATTATAGTGTGACTATAAATAATATTCATGGAGGTTAGTCGAGAACAGTAGTAAATCTTAAATTCATTCATTCATTCATTCACTGACATACAACGCATACCGCTGGGATTAGAATCATCATATTTTGCACAAGAGTTCCTTTACTTATATAACGAAGGTGAGCACTAAGAAAGCATTTTTAATTATGCATCCCCCAAAGGGGGAATTAATCAAAGGATGAAAGTTTGTATGGAAGTTCAATATTTTGTTGATCCGAAATCCCATCAGGCGCACGGCTTGTGTTGACACTTCTACACTAATATTATAAAGAGAAAACATTTGTATTTTTGTTTGTAAAGAATAAACTCAAAAACTACTGCACCTATTAAAAAAATCATTCACTAGTAGAATAATATATCATCACTGATAATATATATAAAGATAATATAATATAACTGGCTATAATTCATAAAGATATCACACGGATGAAGCCGCTGGGGAAGTTAGTACCTAATAAAAGTGTTGTGATTTTCTTATCTCTCCACGGAGCGAGAGGTCTGTCAAACATTGCAGCACTGGCTAAATGGATCTAATTGACTATTAGTACCGGTGATGTGCTCATTTACTATCATTACACGATAAACATTTCTAGGCCGAGCGTTAAATACAGTCAGACACTACAGTAGTTAGACAAAACGTTGTATTGAGTTATAAAATCTCTGGCGACGTACCTAGACGTAAGGAATTTGGCACACCTAGCGGGTTTCAACATGTTGTCAAAATGTATCAAATTAAACATTACATAATGTCAGACTATTGTATAAATCACCTAAAGACCCCGGTTGAGATTGGTGATGTCTTTTTTGTGTTTCATGTGCAAAGAGGATCATAAAATCATATCGAGTGCTTGATGTAGGCAGTATCAACTTTTACGAGATCCTATCTAGAATAGATACAAAGCTATGTTCGTGTGACTAGAGAACTAAATCAACTGTACATATAAATCTTCAGCTTCTGCACAATCAACTGATATTGCAGTCCCCATCTGATCATAGGCCTCTCTCAAGTTGCACCATAATACCCAGTTTTACACCTCCTGCACAACGCTTGGCTTGCTTCGATTCAGAATCTTCCTTGACAAATCACCTGTCACTGATCATCATCATCATCATTTATTCCAAAAGACGTCCACTGCTGGTCATAGGCCTCACCCAAGCACCGCCATTTCAACCGGTTCTGTGCTTCCTTCACAAGGCCATCGGTCTCTCTTGTGGGAGGCCTTCCAAAGCTACGTCATCCGGTACTCGGTGGCTACTTCTGAGCATGGGTGATGGGAGGATGTTCGATTGGCAGGTCGGGCAAAGTGACATTGGGTTATTCCATTAGAAAGTTCTCAGTAGTAGCCCGGACTCTGGATTTGTGCCCGGTTGATGGTAATAGACTCACCTGCTATTACATGGCACTTAAACATAACTGGCAAAATGTGGGTGTACTACAGGTACACGTCTGCCTAACTCTTCGGCGATGACGAGCGTGATATTATGTGTTAAAATGATAAATAAAATACCATCTTTTTTGTTTATTCTGAAAGGAATAGTTGGTATACAGAATTTTGTAGTTAAAGCAGGAGTAAAATTAAATACGAAAGATCACTCAAAGGCATGTAATTGCAGTACCAACTAGAACACTAATAGGTGCCTACAAATTTTAGTAACGTCGATTTATCCACAGTAGAAAACGGTTGCATTTAAAGTCTACGTGACTTCAAACACGTATTATATGTGTTTCGTTGAATGACGTATAATAGACATACAATACGTGTTTGCAGACTTTTGTTTAAAATATTGAGATAAAACAACAGTCCAGCGATTTATGAACTGTATTTTGAAGTAAAAATCTTCGTAAAGTGGCTTAGTCTGACGGATTGATTTATCATAGTGATATAGCTACTTAGTGACTTTTTGTAATACCTACCAGTAAATTAGCGGCATGGTCATAAATATTTGCAGTAGACGTTTACTTCAATTCAATTCAATAGTCCTCTTATGCTGAATCTCCTTTCTTTTGCTAGTTTAATTGCAGATGTTTTCTTTCCTGGGTTATAATATTATCTCGGAGTTCAGTGTGCCTTGCTTTCTGTCTTTTACAACTCTTCTCCAGTTTGGACCTGCTGTGAGATTGAATTTGTCGTCCCATCTTTTCCTTTTACTTGGGAGCTACTAAATTGATGATGAAACAATGAAAAGATGACAGGTGCGGAAGACGAGTCATTTCGAACAGATCGCGTTTCGGCGAACGTAGTGAAGGGCACTCTCAGACAAGATAGGCGACTTTGTGCACAACCAGTCAACCTGTGCTTCGTTACAAGAACATCATCATCATCTGCCTAGCCATTACCCAACTGTGTTGAGGTCAGCTTTCAGTCTAACCAGATGCAGCTGTATACCTTATATGGAGCAATTGCATATCTGACCTCCACAACCTAATTACTGGGTAACATGATACCCCTTGGTAAGACTAGTTATCAGACTTTTGGGCTTCTACCTACCTGTAAACGCTGTCGAAAGATCTACGAAAGACAGGTAGGACCAACGGCTTAACATACTTTCAAATTAAATGGAATGTTAGTCACCGAGGATTGCTATTACTATTATTGTTGACTACTATAGGTTGGAAAGTAAATCGAATTAAGATCGTAAAGGTCAGTTGCAGTGATTAAGTGCTGAATAGTTTAGCCTGACGATTTTCTAGGAATTTATGGTTGCTTTTTATCTTGATGATATTTTTATGCAGCATTATGATGTGAAATATATATTGGCGCGCCTTGGAGTGAGACCGCCTCGTATACTGATCATGCCCTCTTCTCCGCCGCTCTGTTAGATCTGCCGGGCATCCCGTGACGGCATTTTTTTTAAATAGTGATTTATTAGGTAGATTTTGAGTAACAATTTTCCGTAATATATTTTATGAGAGTCGTAAATTTTACTGTCGTAAACGTTTTATTTGTAGGTATTAACTGCGTCTTCTTTATCACTTTAGTATAATAAATTTAATGCAGTTATAACAATCTTTGTAAGGAATGGAATAAATGCTTTATTATAACTATATACAATTTTGCTTCGGTGGTCTAGGGATTTGAATCCGGATTCGATTTGAAACTGTTGTTGGGGTTTTCCATCAGGAATTAGCCCGGAATCTGAATTTATGCCCGATTGATGGCAATTGGCTCGCGGCTCGCTCCCTTTTACATGGAATTTAAACATAACTGGCAAAATGTGGGTGTACTAAATAATGTACACCTCTACCTAACCCTTCAGGTAAAACAGGCGGGATGTCGTGTTATGTTATGTAAACACCATATTTTAGTAATTTTTGTCAATAATAAAGTCACACGAGAGCAATTAAACCGGGTTGTATAAAAACAATATATCAAATAAAAAGTATAGGCTGAGGACAGTTTTAAAGAATTCAAACAACAAAAAAAATCAAGTCGGTTTTTCAAATTCATTTATTTGCAAATATGGGTAAACAGTATGTAGATATGTTATGTCCGTCTATCACGGAGGTTTTTTACATTAAATCGCGGTGCTATTTAGTAGAAAATGATCCGATTTCATTCCTCAACATCGCTTCACAATATTCCGCAGGACGCAGCCGCGCAAGGGGCGTGAGCCGACAAACATGAACTTGTTAAGTTAAATTGTACCTTATGTTAATTTCATTACATCATTGATTACATGCGCTTGCCGCTTACGTATTGATTAGGGTTGTGTTGCCAGTTTCCTATCGATCAACCCATAAAATTGTTAAAAACGTTTTATTAACCGAGAACGGTTTAAATTTTGTTCTTCTTCAAAAACGTTCTGTTCGCACGTAACCGAAACAAATCGTTTCTTAGGTTTTTAAGACGAAACCTTTTAAAAAAATATACCGTTATTCGAGCTGTGGTCGGACCACGTATAAAAAAGGGTTGCGTAGTTGGGATAGATTTATCCCAGAAACAAACTTAACATTGAAGTTGAAAAAAAAGTTCTCCCATACATTCCAACTGCAAATGTTATTTTGTACGCACAATATTGAGAGATTTGCCATGTTATTTTAAGACCATAGACTTCTTATAGGTTTTCCTGCTCTATTTATAAAGAACTACTCTCTCTTTTTTTTTCCAAATTTTTGTGTCAGTAGTTTCGGAGATAAGAATAAGAATAAATTTATTTCGCAAAGTATACATTCAAGTGGATTGAAATCCTAGAGACCTTACACTAGGATTCCCTGTGTTGTGACTTGTGACTTGTGAGATCCAGGCTCCTTCGTTCCGTTAACAATTTTACATAAAAAGTAGTACATTTAAAAAACTTAAATAATAGATACATATAAAAAAGAGTGTATGCGTATGCTTGGTGTTGTGATTTGTGTTAGTATTGTTGATGTTGTAAGAGTGTCTGTATGTTATAGATATATTAGTGAGTATAGGTATATTAGTGGGTATTAGTGAGTATTAGTGAGATAAGAGGGATAATGGTAAATTTTCATTTATTTACATAAATATCATGCAGAATTCATAAAGCTGTGGCGAGACAGTGCTTCCCTATCCAACCCATTCGTTCCACCTGCTAAAAATCTCCTACCTGGACATGAGTTGCTTTGGCTTACCTGGAAGTCTATAAATAGACTCCGGACCCAGGCAGGTAGAAGCAAGTTAAACCTACTCAGGTGGAGATTCATACATGCCTCCACCCTGGAGTGTAAATGTGGTGCTGTCCCTCAAACAATAGGGCACTTAATATTTAATATCGTGTCCGTTGCTTGCACTATGCATGATGCTAATGGACGCTACTGAAGGTGCCAAACTCGTAGCCAAATTTTGGGCTGACGCTATGTAAATTGCCATCGAAACGCTAAGGCCCACTTGCGCGTTCCTGGGTTAGCTAAATAATTCGGAGTTACCAGTTAACTCGGGATTAATCCAAAGGGAATTATTGGATTAACCCTGAGTTAGCTGTTAACTCCGTGTTATTTAGCTAACCCATGACGACGCAAGTGGGCTTAAGAACAAGATAACGCACTCAAGCATACCTACTATTTTCTTTTTACCAACAAACACCAGAGTTCCTTTCGTCCGAGAAAAACATGTTTTATTAAAAACCGCTCGTTGTATTACAGGCCTAACACAGACAATGTTTTAGTCGCGCCGCGGGTAGTGGCCTCATGTCGCGTGTTAAGATTGTAATAATCATTAACCTCCTACTAAACCCGTCTGAGAATGATCCTATAATATTAGAGCTCAGAGATTTCAGTGGAAAATAATGAATGTTTTATTTTTCGCTGCCATTGTTCCAAATTCCACATCATCTTTGCTTTAATCTTTACGACGAACTGTATTCACTACCTCGCCATCTTATTTAACCACTCAGGAATCAGGGAGGCCTATTTTCTTGCAATACTTTTTTTTTTCTTTTACTAAAAAGAGTAAGCATGTTACACAATTTATCTTAAAGCTACATATAATTATGCTTAAAAGTAAATCAGTCACAATTGTGTCCAATTCGTAGCATCTGCTGCCGAAATAGGTTTATAGCCTGTGTTTCAGCATGCGGCGCCTCAAACCCTCGGAATGGGTATACAAATATGAGCTTACGAACAAAAGGAAACAGTTTTAACGTGACAACGTCTAAAATAAAGTGTCCCGTTACGCTTATTGTCCCGTTACGCTCATTGTTACTCTCGTTACGTTCGGAGCGAGGGAAGGGAATGTTTTGTTATGACGTTGTCACGTTAAACTATCGTCCGTAAACCGACTTTACAGACAACAAATTTTTTATTAAAATATGAATACATAAATTTGTCATAACGTTATACCGTTGTTTGTCTCATGTCAGAATGAATGGAGTATAATAAAGTGACGTCACGAACTCATTACCTGCTTTCTTTGTTTACATGTTATTTCGAGCACAGTTTTTCATTCTGATACCTACTCTAAACAAACTTCCAGCTCCCAAGATTGTTTAGTTCATGTCAAACAACAGTTTATTCTTATGCTGTTTTATAAATTATTTAACGTTAACAGCTATGAACCGCGTGACTATTAAATCATTAAACCAGGTGTTCACATTAACGATCGAAAAAAATACTCACCAAGAATCTCGCATAGCTGCGGAAACCGTCAAAATTTTCACAACGAGTAAACAGTTACTGCCCACACAATAAGATTTATAGTCAGCGATAAAAATACCACATCGGTTCTTTGGAGTCGCTAACTGCCCAAATCCGTGGATATCAACAGTTCGAGTCGTGTAAATAAATAAAGTAAAGCAGAATGTTTGGTGGGAAGAGAAATAGTACGGAGCTGCGAACGGTGAAGTGTAACACCTACATACCTATTACATGACTGTGCAGTTACGTAGCGAGAGAGAACATAATTATCTCTATTTACGAGTTGCCCGAGTTCCACTGGTCGTTAAACGATGTTCTTTTACTAGAATAGCTTTTTTATTTGAAATACAGAAACTATATTTAAAAGTAAGTAGGTAAGAGTATGGGTTGATCTTCGAGGGTAAGCAACGCTTGCCGATGTCGGTCCGTGGATAAGCTACCGTCCTTTACCTATATATAGAGACCCCTCTTTTTTTTTCTTCTTTTTTTTTTTAGTTTGGGAAGTTATCAAATAACTTCTCCCGCTCTGGGCGGAGCGGGAGGTCGTGTCAGAATTTTACTGACTAAAACCCACCCGTGTTCCTTCCGTTGCCTGTGTGCCGGGATCGCTATATCCCTTTCGGACAAACTCGCAACCTTGGCAGGGTAGAGACCCCTCTGTGCCTCGGAAAGCACGCTAAGCAAATTAAAATTCAAAATGTTTTATTTCACATAAACCTACATGGGCACTTATGAAACGTCAGAAGCTAGGTGGACGGTTCCAATTGGTCGTTTCTTATGGAGAAGAGCCGGCAAGAAACTCCACGGTTACTCTTTTAAAAATAATTGGCCTTTACAATTTTTACAAATAACAGTATAAATAGGTATGGGAGGACAGTGTAAGTCTTTCAACAAGTACCAGGTACTTAACAAAATAGAAGATGGTCAATAAATCTACAGTCCACTAAGCCTACAGCGTTCTCACATTCACAAAAAAGAAAATAATCTATAAAAAATATGAAAATAAAAATATAATAAATTAATAAAAATAAAAACCGAAATGTCATGATTGCTATTGCAACTGTAACAAATCTGAATAATTATCATGTACACAAAAGCCACTAATAAAGCAGCTGGTCCCGGCTGTCATTTGTTGATCTTTACGTCAGAAACCTGAAAGTCTGACAACCAGTCTTACGAAGAGTGTCGTGTTACCCAGTAACTGGGTTGTGGAGGTCAGATAGGCGGTCGCTCCAAGTAAATTACTGGCATTCAGCTACATTCGGTTAGACTGGAAGCTGACCCCAACATAGTTGGGAAGATGATGAGCTAAGAGGAGTAGCTAACTAGTGGCTCTCTTATAAGAACTTTCCATTCTGTCTTGTGCAAAAGAACTAGATTTTATTATATTTGCTTGATTACACACGCTCACGAATTTGCGCATAAAAGCTAGTTTTTACCATCACTCACCATCATTTGACAAATGAGGTATCAGTAGTTTAGAAGTTATGAGGTAACATATGAACACACATACCAATCTGTATATTCTATTTATATATGTGTACATAAACTGTTAAATAAATAAATAAATAAATACCTACATACATACATACCGGTCAAAATCATAACCCTCCTTTTTACTTCGCCGTAGTCGGGTAAAAACGAAACCTAACTACGACAAAAAAGTCAACTAAAAAGGTAGGTATAGGTAAACAAGATATCACAGACAGACTAATAAAAAATCTGGACTCGCACGTGCTAAGGCATAAATCGAATAGATTACGTGTGACGCTGGATTTTTAATTAGTCTGTCTGATGAATTAGTTTGTCTTGTTTATACCTTTTTAGTTGACTTTTTTGGTCGTAGTTGGGTTTTAGTTTTCATTACTTTTTTGCATTCCAACTTTATTATTTGATAATAACCTTTCTTGTAAAAAATAAAGAAAGAACAACATTTTACTTGGGACTCGTACAGGAAATAAAAAAGGAGCATTTAAAACTAACAAAATTAACATATTTTTCGAACAAAAAACCAAAAAAAAGGACCTGTACGAGGCCAAAAAGGCCTATCTTATATAATGCTACGCTATTTAAAAAATAAATACCGCAGCCCTGTAATTTTGAAGGCGCCGCTGTGATGTCTACGCCAAAAAAAAATCCCACAAAATATTTAATCAACAAATTAATAAAACAATAATTTATAACAAAAAACTACTACTTGTAGTACTTATGCGTCACGCTGAGTCCTCCCTCCATTGCATTATCGCGTTCCATATGCATATCTTGGCATCAACCTCGTTCATTAGTAATTCAACAACATTGTTTCCAAATGTTATATAGTATCTAGGTATAGTTTAAAGAAACTAATATTCAGAATATGGTTCGTTGCCAGTTTGATTTGGATCTCACTTTCTTTTATTGTTTACCAACTTGAACAAATAGTCTGTAATTAGTACCTGACTGCGCGATCGGTGAACGAAATATCCTTGACTGGACTTATTTATATACAGTTTCGTTCACTGTTTATATAAGTCTAATATCACCAATCCGACATAAGCAAGCGTGGTAATCAATGCTCATGCCTTCTCAGTATCAGAAGAGGCCTTTGCCCTGCAGTGGGATGATAATAGAGTTATATTATAATTAATACCTACCAAGTAGATTGAAAAGCATTTGGAAGATTTTCCAGCTAAAATAAGCATGACTAGTAGGTAATTAATCTTCGGGTAATTCAGTGAGTCATTAGATAATTGTTTATATTGCTCAGTCGATCGAAGCGCTAGGCACATAGAAACATAAGTACTTACTGTTACTGAAATAGGATTTAAATAGCACCATCTATGTCTCTTCAGCCCATTAAACTCTGGTAATCCTCAAGCTCTAGTATCTACAATATAAACACCACAGTTGACAGACGGGTTGGTGCTTTTAGTTTTATTACTACTACTAACACATGTTATTCTACGATTCAGATTATCTTTAGGATCGATCATGACTATCATGAGCCAGATTTCCACGAGATGCTAAATCAAATGGTACCTATCTAAATGTCCAATAAAATTTTAACAGTTTTGAAACTATTTAAGTATAACAAATGAGATTATTAAATGAAGAAACAACTCGTAAAACGTTGATTAATGTAACTGAAGACGGCTATCTCAAAATACATAAATCACACGAGTCTGAGCCACAATTTTAACTCTGTGATCTAATCTTTTGACATTAATTACTGGTCTCGTAACCAATAGAATTCACGGAAACTTTAATAACAATCGTTTGTTTGATTAAAATTACACTAAATAAAATACCAGTCTATTACTGTCCCACTGCAGGGCCGGCCTCTTCTCATACAGAGAAGGCACGAGCATTGATCACCACGCTTACTCAAGACGGGTTGGTGATTTCAGCCCAGGTTTCCTCACGATGTTTTCGTTCACCGCCAAAGTAATTTCCAAGAAAAATTACACTTGGTATCGATCAAATTGAATACCAAATGTGACTGAGGATTACTGAGGAATACGTACATCAACTCTATTTTAGTTTCATAAATTATATAGGATCCTGATACAGTACTTACCCACCATTGTAATTCAAAAGTCATTTATTCAAATTGGGCTGAGAATCAGCACTTTTCGAACGTCAAAATTACATAAGACAGTCCCCCAAAACTCTCAGCGCTGAGCCTAGCGTTGAAATCCAACAGTGCACTTTTAATTAGGGAATCATTTAAGTATCACTTAGTGAAGTTGAAAACGGGTATAAGTCCTATATGAGTAAGCTAGCTTTATCTTCTTTTATTCGTTTGAAAAACTTTGGTAGATCCACCTTGAAAGTGAATGGTAAAATAATTATGGGTAATTCGGACTAAAACTGAAAGGGGTTTCTTGAACTAGGTAGGTAGGTACATTCGGTGAGTACCTACTGAGCCCCAATTGCTTGTCACATTTTTTTTTCTGCTCCGTTTGGTTGGTGTTAGGGCTTGTTCTAAGTCCTCCCGGCTAGCTATCACCATCTTATCTAAGTGTGTCGCCATAACAACAATGTTAATAGTATTGTTGTATTTTGGCGAAACAATCCGAAAGATTTTGAAGTTAATTCCAAATCCATTGCTTCATAAGTTTGAAAACTTCGTCTGCTCAACGACGTAAAACCGCAATGAATGTTGTTGAAAATTCGAAATGAAATGCATTGCCATTATAACTGTGTTACGCAATGACCCGCAGGATAGTAAAACATCAAAAGTAAGTAGTATTGTTAAATATAAAAAGATAGAACTTGACACCACATAGTTCCATATACATTCTACGGTCATTGTAAACTCCGCAGGTATTAAATTTCTTGCCGCAGTGCGATAAACCGTGTACGAGCCCGGCTTATCCGGCAGCTTGTACCAGGCACCCATAACCCGGTAGGGGTGCGATAAGCAGCAAATGTCCGGTAGTAGGTAACATAAAACATCTACGGGTACCGCACTATCAGTTAATGACCTACAATAGCGAAATAGTTTAAGATGATCCATATAAAATGTTCAGTTAAAGTTTGGTAAACTTTTGGTGAACTGGAGCAGTGGTGGCTCAGTGGTAATGGCCGTGCCTTACGATGTGTAGATCGTAGGTTCGCACCCTTTTTTTTTTTGAGGGTGAGAAATTATCAAATAACTTCTCCCGCTCTGGGTGGAGCGGGAGGGCGTGTCAGACTTATACTGACTAAGACCCACCCGTGTTCGTTCCGTTGCCTGTGTGGGGCCGCGATATCCCTTTCGGACAAACTCGCAACCCTGGCAGGCATTGGCCCTAACGGACCCCGTCAGTTGGTACTGACATCTCTTTGAGGCGCGCGTGGAACACAACGCGCCGTCGACCCGGGCCTGGTCCTTATCGGACGAAGAGCTACCCATTGCTCACCGTCCGCGCCTACGGTGGCCGGAAGTCGGCTCGCGACTCCCGACGCCCGGGGCGTCTCCGGCGGTGACTAGGGGCGCGAGGGCGCGAGGTCCGCACCCTGACAGGCGATTCACTTTATGTTTATTATTTCATCACCACTGCTCTCAAAACGGTAAATGTAAAAAAACCACGTGAGGAAACCGACGTGCACTAGAACCAAAAAATCATAGACATGTGGCATCACCAACCCGCATTGGGCCCGCGTGGTGCATAACGGCCCATTTCCTCTCACCTAGAGGAGGCCTGTTTCCGAGCAGGGGGACAATATAGACTGATAATGAATTAATGATGAATAAATTTTAAACTTACATTATTTCCATCTCTTAATACATGCTTACAAAATATATTTGGTATAATTATTTAATTTTGGGTTTGAAACTTGGTTGTACTTTAAAAAAGTAGGTACCATGGTATAATAATATACTTCGCCAGGTATAGATAGTGCGATCCACGAAGACGCGCCCCACTCCGCGATTACTGAACTGTAAGCTGTATTTTACTACGGAGCGGAGCGGAGTGGGGCGCGTCTTCGTGGATCGCACTATCTGTATGGCATTCCAAAACACAGTGGTCACGTGGGCAACACAAGTCTACGTCATCACATCTGTGTTACCAGAAGTTTGTAATAATAACTCCCCAACCACCTTTATTACCTGTGCGAATCCGATAAAACAATGAGGTTTTAATTAACAATTACGTTGGTTTATGTTTCAATTGAATTGTTTCTTTTATTGGACACACGAAACGACAATTTAAAAGCTTTGGTTTCGAAAAATCTTTCCTTAATCGTATTTTGTTGCAAAAGAGTGACAACTGGATAGTGACGTAAGCATGTGTTAGTCCCGGAATGCCAGATCTTGTTTTATTAGACCATGGTAGGTACCTACTCCCATTTTTTTAAATTCCGTCACTCTGTCTATAGCGTTTTTCCAACTATGTAACCGGATGTAGCTGAATACCAGAATTTTACATGGAACCACAAACTATCTAACCTCTACAACACAGTTACTGTGCAACACGATACCCCTTGGCAAGACTGGTTGTCAGCCTTTCGGGCATCTGACTACCCGTAACGACTGTCAAAGATCTACTAATGGTTCTTCTACGAATGACAGCCGGGACCAACAGCATAATGTGCTTTCCGAGCCATGGAGGGGTCTTGATATGTTATAGATGGTCCATTTTTTAAGATAACCCTAGCAAAATAATCTGAACTTTTTGTGAAACTAAAAATATTAAAATACAATAACGGGTGGTTTGAAAGGAGTGATTTTAACAATATTTTTATTCAATACAAAAATTAGAAAACTCATAGTGAAAAAAATAAAATGGGTACACTTTATGGAACACGCACAAGCCTTTAAGGCTTGTGCAGACCAGCGCGACATGTCGCGCGACGCGACACCGGTTATTGTTATACTGTGAAGTTTTCTTAGAAATTGTATTGTTCGTGTCGCGTCGCGCGACAAGTCGCGCTGGTCTGCGCAAGCCTTTAAACTCTATAAGCATTTAAAAAAAAGATCGGAATTTTGTATCAAACCTAAAATTGATTGTTCTAGCACGAAATTTATTTGGACACATAATAGCAGACGACAAAATGCGATGTTTTTTAGACGAACGAATTTTAAAACTAATCAAATTATGCTGATCTCTGTCCAAATAACGAAACAGATTTCCAAGTTAAGTTCTTCTTTACAAATGAAGTATTTCAATAAATCTTTTGAGCACGGTGTTAATGTGTTGCCATGGGTTTGCTTGCAAATATTTTGAGACGTTGAACAGACTTACATTCCTGTCATGACGCATGTACCATCAAGATCGCTTAGGGCCACAGCAGACTAGCTCACAGCAGACTAGCTACTTGACTAGACAGGCATTCAGACGGCGTATTCTGAGTAATTCAGTCCTACCTTCGTACGAAACCCTAAAAAGTAGATTATATTCGAATGATTGACAAGCACGTGCCTGTTAAAATTAGGATTCATCATCAGCATTGACAGCCTTGTTCCACCCACTGCTGAGTATAGGCCTCCTCCCTTTTGTGCGAGTCTCATCCAGGTCTTCCCCACGATCTTTTGTAGGTCGTTCACCCACCTGGTTATTGGTATGCCAACGCTCCTTCGGTTGAGGATATTTTTTTTCTAATTTAAAAACATGTGTCAATTCACTTTAGTTCTACTTCCACCTCTCGCTTTTTTAACCGACTTCCAAAAGGAGGAGGTTATCAATTCAATTGTTTATTGAGTCGCATTACCACCAAGTGCCAGCATAACCTCTAAGAAAAATTTAATTTTGCATTTTTATGGTAGGTAGGTACCAAAATGTTTCTCAAATTTAATCCAAATAAACGGATGGGAGTTAAGATGATAACAATACGTACGGTACTGCCTCATCTCATAAAATACGACTGATATTCCTCTTAAATGCTTTAAGATCCTTTTTATGAAACTCCAAAATATTTATTAATGGGCTAAATTGCTTTTCCATTTACACTGAAATGTACAAGTGAGTGTAAATTGAAATTACTTTTTGATGAAGATCGTTTTGCCTGTTGTTGCTTTGGTCCATTTTTCAATCTTTGTTTTTTCTTTTCTATAGTGAACCTGCAAAAATTTTTGTCTGTCGAGACAATAGATAAGATTATTTCTACGAGATATTTATATTACGCGATAATTAAAGATAATTTATGTTTCTCATGATCATGATGAGTTTATTTTGAATAATTGTATGTTCAAATGAACATCTACCGCATTACCAGGTGGCACGGTGCGACATGGCGTGGCAAGGGATTTTCGTAAACAGAAATGTATTTGAATTTTATTTTCATACTTTCATATTTTATTGCACTCACATTTCGTTGATATCGACACAAAGGCCCTTAGTATAGGACCCGTAAAAGGCTTCGGCATGCCGAGCCATACTAGTCTAATGCTTTGCCATGCCATGCTGCGACATGCGGCCTAGTACCAACTGATAGTCATTAGACGTTAAAGATAGTGTTATTAATTGCTACTCTCTTTGCAGGTTGCACCAATTATTTGGCCCAGCCTCTGATGGAGCACGGCCGTCCACTTGACGTAGCATACGATGTAAATATAGCTAGTAAGTAGATTCTTCTCTTTTATATATTTGTTTATAAGCAAAAGACTTGTATTTAATCAATACAATAAAAAAGTAACAATAACTCAAGTTTATATAGGTCCATTGCAAGGAATGTCCAATTTATTATAAATTATCTTCTTTGCGTCGCCGTAGCAAAGTCTTTTGTAACCAGATATAAATCGTGCATGTTCCACGCTATGCCAGATCAGTTCCTATCAAATTGTTTGAAATCCTATAGAGGAAAAATGTTTAGTCGTAGTAGTTGTCTACTTTAAATAATGTATAATATTATTATTATTTTGTGGAGAGAAAAGATTTGCAAATATGACTCATCCTTCAATATTTAAGAATCTTTGTTTTATTATTTTTATACTCAAATGCCTCTACTGGCAGATCATAGAATACATGTACTTATTAAACTCGAATTTATCTAAAGTAGTGATTGTATTGACTTATTAACATATTTTTCTTTGTTTAGATTACGTAAGGACCATGATATCGTTCGGTATCATCAGCCTGTTCGTCATGGTGATGGGTTGTGGTTTCTCCGTATATACTTTCCACAACCCTCGATACATGTTCAAGCGTCTTGCCGCGGGCATACACTTCATAAGCAGTAAGGACTTCAGAATATTTTTGTTCAGTTATTTCATTGACTTTAAAATATGGATCAGATTTTGAGATTGTTCAAACAAATATTATTATTAGTATTACTTTGTTGATCTTCCGTTTTGCAAGTATTATTGAGGTTTTCCATTAGAAATTTCTCAGTAGCAGCCTGGAGTTTAGAAGTAAGAAGTGTGTCCTGCGCCTGATCTCGCCCCGGTCATGATGGATTGTCATCCTATCGGATTATAAAAGTGAGAGAAGTGCACTTCGTACTGTGTACTTCGCTAATCTCCGTTGAGATTGGCCGCCTGGACCGAAATTTAGTCGGGAGTATATTACGTATTGCATTAAATATTACCAGATTGCGTTAGTTTGTTCTCATTATCTTGGTCTCTCTTATAAAAGAACATCAAACTAACTACATTCTCAAATAAACTATACTCTTTTGGCTTTATATTATTTATTTTATTTTGATGATGTTCTGGAACACAGGCGTGATGTGTTCCCGAAGGGTTAGGCCGCGGTGCACCCAAATATCGTCAATTATTTTCGAGTCCCATGGAATAGGGGACGAGCCTATTGCCATCAACTGGGCACAATACCCGAACTCCGGACTGCTACTGAGAAATGAGTAATTATAGTAATATTTTATTAATGGGAAAAAACCCATACTAACACTATACTTTTTTGCAGCTTCGTGCACATTCGTGGTGGTGCAAGTAATGATGACTTCAGTAGATCATATGAAGAAAAACGTGAAATTTGTCTACCCGGAAAAGGCCTACCATTAGTAAGTATTCGAGTTTTTATCCCACCCTGGTTACCTGTAATTGAGTGCGCATTACAAGATAATGTATATTAAACAACTTAAATTATTGTTAAAGATAGTTGTAATGTATCTCGTTGGTTCATAGTTCATTCAATAGTTACTACAGTCTAATAACTTTTTTTTTTGTAATAGTAATAGTCTATTTATTTGTGAGAATATTGTTACAGAGATGTTACATGGTTTTAAAAGTTCATAATATTTTGCTGTTTACGGCGTACAAATACATTTTCATGGTTTTGGTTAGTTTGTTAGATCACACATTGAATTGACGTTGAATTAAATTTTGGATAATATTCAAATTGCAAATTAGTCAAATATTAGCTTGCTTGTTCTTCTTATTTTTTATTTTATTTGTTAAGGTGTGTCCAAATATTGAGCGGCATTAGCGCGGCAGCAACATGCGGCGTTTGCAGGACACATTTCTGCCGCGCTCTAGTTCGGACTAAACCAACGAATGTTTGCGTTTTAACAGAAGCGTGCGCGGACGATTTCCGCTCTATGTTTGGACACACCTTTACGATGGTTGTCTTTTCAACATCATTCGGACATCAGTTCCAAAATTCCATAGGTTTCGAATGAACACCATTCGTGTGTTATTGCAAAATTCTATTTGGTTCTGTATACAATGATATGTTTTTGACGTATTACTAACTACTTTGATCGACGTTTGTATACGATTGGACCAATGCATGTTAAGTGCGGCTAACATCGTCCATTGTTTATGCGAGCATTATCATTTCGCTTTGAAAGCATTCCGTTGTAGAATTTTGTACAGACATTTTAAGCACATCGTGGCTACATTTCTTATTTTTCAAATCTATTATCAATTGACGTCACACTAATTTCCTCTTTTTTCACAGTTATAACATCAGCTTCTTTTTGGCATGGTTCGTGGTTCTTGTCAACCTCTTCGCTGCTGCTTCTTTCCTCTGGTACTCCCGCAAGAGGAAAGGCGACAAAGCAGCTACAGATGAGCTGGCTATGGCCGATGAACCCACCATCATCGGCCGATGACGCTTCAAGCAAATTATTGTCACGCGACATCTTCCGTCGTGGGAAAGCTTCCTCAAATCTTTACTGAACAGTGCTCAAATGACCAATAGCTGTAACTATGTTCAAGTCTTCCATATAATGTATTCTACAAAAATAAGACTAAGTGATGCGGCGTGTATGACGTTTTGCCATTCGAGGTTTTTTGCAAAATTGTTCGATTCGTCGGACTGGAGTTTTGTTCAAAATAAAATCGGTGATATACTTAAAGTTATCAGCTGATTCTAATCGTCATTTAATGCAGTTATCGAAATAAAGCCATACTTTGGACAAATTATCTACAAACTTATTTTCGAAAAGACACGAATTTCAGATAAATGGTCGATGCCAGAAAATTCGCGTCGTTTTCTAAAGTCGTTCATGTACGATGGAGTCTGCTCTTACACCAGATTGGTTTAGAAAATGAGGAAATTGTTCGAAAAAATCGCTTTCGATCACGAGCTGCAATGAACTCATCCGATGAACTCGAGCAGGAGACTTGGTTGAAGTCGCATCACTAGCATAATTACACCCGTCAGTTTCAGCTTTTAGACGACTCTTGACTGATTCTGTTACCTTGAGTTTAATTACACCCTGAATGCGAATCGTGACGTTTATATTAGTACGCCTTGTTAATCTTATAATTTACGGAAAAAATAATCTTTATTGCGACATTTTTTATTACCCGCTTGCAATATTTTTTATGTGAAAAGTGTATTTAAACTTTATGTATTCGCCTCGGACTTATAGGATTAACGAAGTTAATGTACATCGTGTTATAAAATAGCGGTTTTTTTATAATTAATATAAATATTATGCGTAATCTTTTGCGTTATTATGTAAATATGTTGTACTATAACTATGCTGCCAAAGTGTAACTTGATTCTAGTCAAACTTATATTATAATGCTTATGTTTGTAAGGATCACTTCCGTCATTTGTTTGAATATTCTATGATTAGACTCATGTCCTTATTCATTGTGTAAATACAAAGGGGAACTTATATTTGTATTAATGGAATTCCTCATCCAATATACGAACAAATCGAGTTGGGACCAACACGACATAAAATTGTCTATTGTCTAAACATCGGGGACTTATTTATAGAACTTACGGAGTGGGGAGCGCAGGATACGCTATCTTAGGAATAAAGTAGGTAAGTTTGAGTTTAAACAGATATGGAAAGCATCCTGAAGCGTGGTGTTGTTTATTCCATTATATTATTTGCATTATCGTGTGTCTTGATGTTATGTACGTTCTTCATAAACATAATTCTTTTTTATTGAATAAACTTTTTCAACTTTATTCGTGAGTTTTTTATCCAACCCTATGCTTCTGTTTACAAAATTCATTATTCGAAACGAGTTTCAGGTTTAATAAAAGTATGTTTAATATGTTTATGCTGAAGTGACAAAATGTTATGAATACAATTACAAACTGATTCATATATGTTTTGATGACTGTATTGAAGTAATGTTCTGGATTGATGTACTGCGGTCCAAGTCTTTAAAATTTTACAACAGAAAAATGTCGTATAAACTTTCGACGGCAGCTATTTTGGGATAAGCATTGTCGAAAGTCTGGCATCGGCCCAGACTTGAGCTGTGACACTGCCAACGTCAACAGAGGTCAGTGGCCTAAAAAAAAACTGGTGAAGTAAAAGGCCAGTAGTTCTAATCGACTGCTGCTGCGATCCGATGGCCCAAATCTTTAGCCCCCTGCCCCTAGTAGACACGCAATGAAAAAGTGTATCATAGTAATGTAACCGGTTAGTTAAACCAATATGGTTTCCAACAATGTAAATTGATATGATATTTTAGGCCGCCCCGCCCCCGCCCTTGCCTACATAAAAGAATACTAAAATAAATATCCAGTGTGTCAGTTCAAATTAAAATGACTGTGATATTTTTTTTTCTTAAAATAACTTTTCCAGTGTTTTTTTCAAGTAGGTACAGGAAACCAAGACTGTTCTATAGTCCTCTAATAATAGAAAACGGGCAAACTTTATGTAAATTAGGGAATCCTAGCTAATATTAATAATGCGAAAGTGAGTTTTTTTGTTTGTTACGCTTCCACGCTAAAACGGCTGAACGGTTTTGGATAATATGATATATTATGATTATTATGATTTATTATTATATTATGATTTATATGAGACACGGGTAGACTATGAACTGGATTAGGACATAGGATTTTTACTCAGTAGAACGTTCACGCGGGTGAAACTTTTGGCAAAAGCTAGTTTTATATAGAACACATGGCAGACCCGTCGTACCTTTATCATAAACGTAGGTAATAAATACACCATAATTTTAATATCCTAGTTAACCTTTAAGACCAAACGTAAACTATTAGACTTATAACGAAGACTTACAAAATCTAAACAAACTGTATGCAGCCTCAGACAATAGTGTGGACAAAAGCTCATCAAATTATACTAGTCATTTATGTTTATTAATTCGTCTCTTTCTATTTGAAACCGGATACATTCCTTCATGTATGCATTGTCCTCTGAATAGCAAGGCATCGTTCACGGCTTCAAGCGATCCGACCTGCTATTCGACTAGCGTCAGGCAACACGCGCACGCGTCTCCTGTTTGCCTGTTTCCGTCCGATGCTCTGTCGCCGTCGCGGTAACTCGTGGCATGCTCTAAACAACTTCTTTAAATAGTTTTCTCTGCAGTCGCTATCGCAAGACGCGTATTGCTTGAGCGTATACCTCGTGGCCACGGGGCTTACCCCGTGTAGCCCATGGTAACATAACAATTATATAAAAGCAACGGCCTTAATAATAATAATATTCTTTATTTCAGACAACTATGATCCGGTTAGTAAACAATAATACTCGTATAACTTATTAATAGTGTTAGTAGTTACAATACAATAGCGAAGAAGATAGAATAAATATAATTGTGAAAAGGACATCCCCAAACTAATGTTTAGGGATTGTCCTCACAAAACTTTTAATAATCGGAGAGTCGATACTCTCCGCTATAGTCTTTAGGTCTTTAGGTCTTTAGTCGCTATAGTCCTTAGCTTCAGCGTGCCTTTTATATAATTGTTATGTTAAATAGTTTTTATTATCAACATCCGACAATAACAGTTACAAGCCAAGACAAGCCTCCTACACTATGTTGACCCAACTTCAACTCCCGTACAGTACAACTATTTTCTTAATGTCCCTCGGCAAACTTCGTTTTTCTTCAGTCGTCGGATTTTAATCAGTTGCCCTTTGCACTTAGTGCTTGTACGTATTGACTCCTACCGCTGCGCCCACGCTGCCGTCAACCATAATTACCAAGTGCAAAGGGCAACTGATAGAAATCCGACGGCTGACGAAACACGAAGTTTGCCGAGAGACATTAAGAAAATAGTTGTACTGTAGCTATGTAGATACGTCGAGAATGTTCAGTGGCTCGATAAATACTAGTAAAATGATTTAACTGACCGTCAATCCTAAATAAGAGATTTTATTTTGTGATTTTCGTTTTTACAACTAGTACCTACCTAGTGATTTTTTACTTCCCTCTTTATCAAACGGGAAGTAACAGCCTAGAAAGACGTCAAAGGCGCAAAGTTACACATACAAAAAGCTGACGCCTTTTTCTATGGGGGTAGGCAAAAACTACAGAACGCCACTTCATTCATCACCACTTCCTTTAAGAAGCCCCTTACATACTCCTGTTGCTTCGTTTATGTTAATAGATCTGGACACGCACGACGCGCTGGTTGCTGGTACTACACGCCTGACCTTTCTGAAGAACATCACGAAGGAAATTTTACAACTGGGATAAGTTTAGTTGCAAATTACAATCTATCGCCGCAGTCAGCCGCTGCTAGAGACGGTATTGTCAACTCATCTATCTCTGCCATACCTTGGTTAGTTACCAAGGTTGGTACAACCTCATAAAAACTGACGGTCCATGACAATTTTGACAATGCCCATCAAAACGCCGTTTACAAAACGGCGCGGCAAATTGAAGTACATATTTAGTTATCCGGATAAAAATGGTAAGATATCCATGGAATCTGGTGCTCGGACTTATGATGAAATATTATTGGTACAAAACCTGTCGAAAAATTGTGAAATTCTGAAAACCATTTACAATTTAATGCATTATTTTGCGATAGTTACCTAATCATTCTTCAATCATCAAACCTGCTTGCGACGTAACGCACCTTGCGCTAATACTAAATAGCCTGCCTAGATGCAAGCAACTTGGGAGAAGCTTTTGCCGGCCGTTGCCGCGACACCACTCGTTCGGTTCGCACGCGGTTGTTCACAATTCTAACCTAACCTAACCGATTTCACCCAGTTCACAATTTTTCAACAGTTTATAATCTAATGGAAATAATATCGATAGATTCTAGACTAACGGCTCTTTATTTTTATTTTTTTGAGGGTCGGAAATTATCAAATAACTTCTCCCGCTCTGGGCGGAGCGGGAGTATGTATCAGACTTTTATTGACTAAAACCCTCCCGTGTGCGTTCTTCCGTTGCCTGTGTGCCGGGGCCGTGATATCCCTTACGGACAAACTCGCAACCCTGGCAGGCATTGGCCCTTACGGACCTCGTCAATTGGTGCCGACATCTCTTTGAGGCGCGCGTGGAACACAACGCGC
Source organism: Agrochola macilenta (assembly GCA_916701695.1). Classification (NCBI taxonomy): domain Eukaryota; kingdom Metazoa; phylum Arthropoda; class Insecta; order Lepidoptera; family Noctuidae; genus Agrochola; species Agrochola macilenta. The sequence continues at coordinate 14,319,780 of OU753557.1, forward strand.
CATCGACCCGGGCCTGGTCCTTATCGGACGGCGAGCTACCCATTGCTCACCGTCCGCAAGCCCGAGCTTACGGAAGTCGGCTCGTGACTCCCGACGCCCGGGGCGTCTCCTGCGGCGACTAGGGGCGCGAGGGCGCGAATCTTGCCTCTCCCTCGCGCGCTCCGCCTCCTCCTTTGCGAGCATTACTGCTTCGCAGAAGGAAATGACGGCCTCCCATGCACTATCGCTCCAAACCATGGCCTGAACCAGGGCCAGACGCGAGAGATCGCCGCCGCCGATTGCCTCCGTGAGAACACGGCGATTCTCCGCCCAAGCTGGGCAGACCTCCACCGTATGCTTCACCGTGTCCTCCGGGCGATCCACACAGTGGTGACACCCGGGTGTTTCCTTCCGCCTTCTGCGGAACAGGAACCTCCCGAAACAACCGTGTCCGGTGAGGACCTGCGTCAGGCGGAAGGTGAGGACGCGCCTCTCTAGCCACTCCCCAAAGAGGGGACTTATCGCCACAATTGTGGCGTACCCAGTGTTTGTCACCCTACAATAACAATCAATGTCTACCAATGGATTGATCTCTTAAAGGAGAATATTTCTTATTATGACAACTTACGCTTACTTCGCCGCCTGAGATACAGGTTTATCCTAGTATAGGCATCATACTTTGTAATACCATTTTTTTTTTTTTTTTTTAATAAATGTTATTATTATTATTTTCATTTATTCATCTATAAACTTATTCAGTACATTTTTAAATATTTTTATAAAAATCATTTAAAAATATAAAATATAGTAGCCCACCGGTATCGGGAACAGGGTCCCAGCTACCGGTGGTCAGGGCTCCAGAGAGAGGAACCTCCTGACAATGCGAGCCGTGTCCAGAAGTACCGCTTTCTGAATCAAGCCCTTGATCCAGCTGCCCAACGAGAGCCTCCTTAGGTGTTGGTCGAGGCTCTAAGCCATTGGCTGATACGACTATCGGCACAATAATAATAATAATAATAACAATAACAACATCTCTCGAGGCTGTCGTTAGGCGGTTGGATCAAGGGCCTGATTCAGAAGGCAGTACTCGATACGGCTCGCATTGTGAGGAGGTTCCTGTCTCTGCAGCCCTAACCACCGGTAGCTTGGACCCTGCTCCCGACACCGGCGGACCTCAATTTTTTTATATTTTTAAATGTTTTTTATATCTTTCAGGGCACTGTACTCGGGCCCCTACTTTTCTTGATATATATCAATGATCTCCCAAGAAATTTGAGAAACAAAATTGTACTTTTTGCAGATGACAGTACAGCTATCATAGAATGCACTGATCCAAACGAATATCGAAATGAGATCAATAACTTGCTAAATAACATCATTAATTGACTAAATAATAATAATCTTGTGATCAATTTGAGTAAGACTAAAATTGTACAGTTTCATCAACGACGTGAGAATCCACCCCTTAATATTACCTACGATGAGTGTAAAATAGAAGAAGTTACGAGTGCAAAATTCTTAGGCATAACTGTAGACCATAAGTTGACTTGGAAACCTCACCTGGAAGTGGTTTGTAAACGACTGAGTAAATCTGCGTATCTATTGTTTCAATTATCTAAGAGAGTTTATTCTGAAACACTGTTAACAGCCTATCATGGACTTGTAGCCTCTAATCTCCGTTATGGTGTTGTTTTCTGGGGGCAATCAACTAATAGGGAACTGGTATTCAGGATGCAAAGAAGGTGTGTAAGATCCATGTGTAATTTAAAGTCAACAGATAGTTGCGTTCCCTACTTTAAGAAATTAAAAATATTAACATTACCAGCTATATATATATTAGAAACTGCATTATTTATAAAATCAAATCCACATTTATTTACAAAATTTTCAACAGTTAAGAAGACCCCCATTCGGAGTCAATATGAAAATCAACTATGTACGTTGAAATGCAATACTGCGTTAATGAAAAAGAGCTTCTTTGGTGTTGCACCAAAAATGTTTAATAAAATACCTGATGCTATAAAATGTATGCCATTAAAGAAATTCAAAAAGTGTCTTCACAAGTTATTAGTTGAGAAATGTTATTATACCCTGGATGACTATTTTAATGATAATACTATTTGATTAAATTCTGTAATTTTATAAATTTATATTATTAATGTTGACTTGGATGACTATTTTAATTTTGGATGACTATTTGATTAAATTCTGTAATTTTATTAATTCATATTATTAATGTAACGAACGAATAATTTCTCGCATATTCTTTTGTCGTGATCTTCTTGTGTGTTTTTTTTGTTTTTGTTTTTCTTTCTTGTAGTGGACATTATTAAATTGATTATTTTAATGTATTTTGTTAACGTAAAATTTTGTTAACTTTGACGAACCTGACTTTAATATTTGTATGTCAACAATGACAAAGCATAGTGCAACACTTATCTATTTAAGACCTTGACATGTATGATTAATGTATATATGTTCTTCACCTATGTTTAACAAATAAATAATTCTGATTCTGATTCTGATCTTTTTGTAAGAAATATTTAAAAATCAATTTTATAAGAAATCAAAAATTATTAAACGACATAATAATAATAATAAATACTTTATTTCAGACCATGGTGTCCATTTTGTTAGTAACAATGTTCTTATAGACTAGTGTTAGTAATATTCAAATCAATCCACAATAAATTAAAGTAAATTCAACAATCAATACTGCGCCATTCCATGACAAATGACGCAGCAATGATTGATGTAACTACAGTCCAGCCGACTAGCGATCATGCTAAGGATGCTGTTGGCGCTGCTACGTACTCTATGCACCAAGGATGCGCACCTTTTACGCATCGTAGCATAAAAGCAGTCTACGCGATGTTCAGCAAATATCCCTCATGCATTACAGAATCGCCGCAGCCCCATCAGCACCCTGAACGCATTATTAATTTGGACTCGGAGGGCACTGTAAGACTTTTGAGTATAGTCGGCCCACAGGCTGCACGTGTAGAGTGATGTACAATAAGACCTAAAAAGTGTAATTTTGACTTCTGTCGAACAACGTGCAAACCTGCGAGCTATTATGTTCGCCCTCACTGCCAGCGCCCTCCGTTCCCTCTCTATGTCATCATTGTCCCTGAGGTCAGAGGTCAGCATATGTCATAAGTACTTAAATTTTGACACTCTACGCAAAGCTGTACCATTTAGCGTAATGCTGGGAAACACGATACCTGTACTGTTTCCTCTGCCCTCAAAGACCATGACTTCACTTTTGAGTGGATTATACTTTAATTCGTGTTCCTCGGCATATGCTTCACAGATGGTAAGCAGTTTTTTAATACCACATACCGATGCACTAAGTAGCACCATGTCATCAGCATAACTTATGTTGTTTACATTGATTCCGTCTATGTGATATGATTGCTGAGTCCACATCCCACATGTCGACAACCTCGTGAGCCAAGTCAAGATACTTGATTTGTTTATCTTTCTCAGCTTTCACGAGGTTCCCGTCATGCGGGACCGTTATGTCAATAATCATTGTGCGCCGCTCTACTCGATCCACCACCACTATATCAGGTTTATTCGCAACAATAGTCCTGTCAGTGATGATGGATCGATCCCAGTACAATGTGATATTTCCATTTTCGAGAACTGGGTCGGGCACATACCTGTAATACGGCACTTCCGATTCCACAAGATTGTATTTCAGAGTAAGTTGCTGATGGATAATCCTGGCTACAAGGTTGTGTCTTTGCAAGTACTCTTCGTTTATTATTATGTTCATTTATTCGTCTAATAACTTATTGAGTACATTTTTAAATATTTTTATAAATATCATTAAAAAAATCATTTAAAAATATAAAAAATAGTAGCCCACCGGTATCGGGAACAGGGTCCAAGCTACCGGCGGTCAGGGCTCCAGAGAGAGATGCTCCATTACTATTATTATTATTACTTCGATTGTTAGTACGTTAGGAGCTACAGAGCTCTAAATACCTAATTAAGTACCTAATAATATTTCGCCAATTAATTAAACTTCATTAATTCTGTGCCTTGCAAACATCATCTTTTAAGCCACTCATTAAGCCACCTATTTTATCACCCTCATCTTTAAAACATAGCTTCCTATGTTAAACTTGCTGAACCTACCAATACCGATAAGATATATGCTATCTTTTGGTCGCTACCTTATGGCTATTGGACGCCAAGATAATTCCTTAACTTCAGTTCTCAAGTAGTCAACTATTTAGGTCATTAATTCTGAACTGACTAACAATTGGCAAGTCGTGTTAGTATCGACTTTTGCCAATGGTTAGTCAGTTCACGTTCCCAGGTTCCCCTTGAAAAGCTCTTTCCATTGGTATATTATCTTATAGCTATTGAGCTTCAGGGTAGAAACCCATATTTCGATGCCCATTTTCCTCTAGACAGGACAACGTCTTTCGGGCAGAAAGTTTATAAAAAAAGAGAGTTGGTCATTTGTTGTTGTATTGGTAGGTAAAAAAATTACAAGATAGTTTTTACTAGAAATTAAAAACTGACTAATTTTATTGCTACAACCTTCAGTGTAACGTTGGCTGACCTTTATGAGAGAATAATCAGCATTTCACATCAAGCACTTCAACACGTAGAGTTCAGTTTTAGTCTATTCTAGTTTTCTAGTGATACTTAGTGGTGCTTTAAACTCTTAAGAAAACGCTTGATAAATTTAGAACAAACAAGTTTATTTTTAACATGACGATTTTCTCGACCTTACCATGAAAAACTGTATTTTACTACTTGAAGGAGAATATCATTGAGATTAAATTGTTTTGTAAAGCAATTAGAATAAAAAAACGAACATAAGGTTCTTTTGCATTTAACCGGCCTGTTCTTTGAAATATGAAACGTTTTAACATTCAAGCAGCCCGACAGTTCCATACATTTGTCTTGGACCAAATGACGGTGGCTCCATCTACACGTTGTCTCTAAAACTTTGGTACTATGAAGGTTATAATGCACTATGTTCTAGGAGTAGTCTTCTTTAGTTGTTGCCTAGCAACTGTTATGTTTTGTTCTGTCATCTTGCGTTTTTCAGATATTTTTTTTTTTTTTAATGTAAAGAACTTTTTTAGTAATAATATAACATAAAACACGGATACGTATGATATGCTTACGGTATAACGCCTCGTGAAATAGACTGAGTCTGTCTAAACAAATCAGTTGCCAACTGAATGTTTCCCTACTTTAAACGGAAGTGAACACTCTGCCGGCTATACGACCAATCAGAGCAGAGTAAATAGTACATACAATCATTTGACTAACTAAACTACATTAGGGCTTAAGATTAACTGTAAATAAACTTTTTAAATTTAAACAATAATGATTTATTAATTATACAAAACAAATATACTTTAAAACCGATATTCTACAGACGAATACCTAAACGGATGTATAAAGTTAGTTCAACCACTTGCGCCATCTGTCGGTTGTGGAAATCGTCCTATTCTTTATTTTATTTTATTATTATTTTTCTTAATTATTATTTTACAAAATCGTTACATGTTGTTAAGTGTTATCAATATTTCTTTTAAAACATTCATTTTACTGCAAGAGATCGAAACCGTAATAAAAATTACTAAGTACCTAAAACATTTGACTTGTGCATTTCAAGTAAGTAAGTCAACCGCATAACAATGGTAACAAAACTAGTAAATGCAGATGCTGTCCTCTGTAAAACTTAGTTGTGGCAAATGTTACAGGAGAACGAAAAAACTAAATAACTACTGCTGCACTTATCAAATACGTGTCAGAACCAAAATTTGATACTTTTGTACTTTCGCGGTATTATGCGCTGTTAGTTACGCGGTATTGCAATATCAACGAATATACCTCTCTATCTGTATCTAGCTATAGACGAGCTAGTTTAGAAACAAATTGTAGACGGCGCCACTACGTTTGTTTGCATAAAAATAGCGTAAGAAAGAATACTAAATATAACAATAAGGGGGGTAAAGAGTCCTGCTGGGGTTGCGGGTTTGTCTCAAAGTCAAGTCAAAGTCAAATCATTTATTTCAAATAGGCCCTTGCAAGGCACTTTTGAACGTCAAAAATTACAAAAAAAATTGAATTGATTCTAGTCGCCCCTTCTAAAAGGTAGTTTTCGTATGGAGAAGAATGGGCAAGAAACTCCACCGTTACTCTTTTAAAATGTTTTACAATATTTTGTATATATGTAGGTACATTAGTTATATAATTATATGTGAAGACGATGCATCTAAAAATAAAAAAATAAAATTTATTATACCACAATAGGTAAAAAGAAATTAAAAAAAGAGAGCAACAACAGATAAATTAGTTACCTATGTGATAGATACATGGTTCTCACATATTTACAAACATTGTAAAAGAAGACGATTTTCCAAAATAAAATAAAAGAAGTTACAATTAATAAGTCAGTGTGTGAGGAAGTAATCACAGAATGTAAAATCAATGTCATATAATAAAATATAATAATTTATACAACTTAAATTCGCAACCAGTTTGATTTTGTCTAGATTCTAGATTATCCTATGGAGCTGGACCAGCATGTTTCCAAGCATGTTTATCTTGGATATAATCCTCTAATTTGTAATATGCTTGTTTACAAAGTGTACTTTTAATATGAGTTTTAAATTTTCTTTCATTTAATTGTAAAATATCACAAGGTATTTTGTTGTAACATTTAACACAGTACCCCATAAAAGATGTATGTACTTTAGATAATCTGAAAAATGGTTGATCTATTTTATCTTTATTTCTAGTATTAAAATTATGTCTATCACTTATTTTATTAAAAATATGTAGATTTTTTCTTACATACATAATATTTTCATATATGAATTGGCAAGGTACCGTCATAATATTAATCTTTCCAAATAGTTCCCTGAGAGATTCGCGACGATGTAAATCATAAATGGCTCTGACAGCTCTCTTTTGTAAGATAAAGATGGATTCAATGTCAGCAGCCCGACCCCACAGTAAAATTCCATACGACATAATACTATGGAAGTAGCTAAAATAGACCAAACGCGCGGTTTCAACGTCTGTTAACTGTTTTATCTTTCTAACCGCATAAGCGGTCGAGCTTAGCCGCCCCGCAAGAGATGTTATATGAGGTTCCCATTGTAATTTCTCGTCTAGCGTGATTCCTAGGAAAACCGTTTGATTAATAAATTCCAGTTTTTCTCCATTCAATATGATGTCACATTCGCTACTTCTAACATTAGGTAATTTAAATCTAATGCATTTGGTTTTTTTTTTATTTAGTACCAAATTATTTACCGTAAACCAATCTTGGACCTGAAGTATAGAGCTATTCACGTGGTCAAGATTTTGTGACCGTCGGTTGATTTTACAGATCAATGATGTGTCATCTGCAAATAACACCATCTTCGGTTGATTTTGAAGTAATTGGGGTAAATCATGAATGTAAACTAAAAAGAGGAATGGACCCAATATCGAACCTTGAGGAACGCCCAATGCCATTTCAGACCCTAATGAGTTTACGCCGTTTACTTGAACTTTAACCTTTCTATCTTTAAGGTATGATCTTAGTAAATCAAGAGCTGTATTTCTAATCCCATAGTGCTCCAGTTTCAGCAGAAGTGTCTCATGGTCTACGCAATCAAACGCCTTCGAGAGGTCGCAAAAGATTCCAATGGCATCTTGTGCTTCTTCCCAGGCATTAAAAATGTTCTTTATTAGGGTGACACCAGCGTCAGTGGTACAACGCCCTTTGGTGAAACCGTACTGTTGTTCATGAAAGATGGAATTTTTATTAAAGTGACGTAACATTTGATTGAGCATCAACTTTTCAAACACCTTACTGAGAACTGGTAGAATTGACACGGGCCTATAATTGTTAGGTTCTTTACTATCACCGGATTTGAACAATGGAACTACTTTACTGTCTTTCATGAGATCCGGAAAGACTCCTTGGTCTATACTGGTGTTAAATATGAAAGCTAAATAGGGCGCAATGGTTTCGATAATAGTTCTACAGACTTTTACAGACATTCCCCAGAGATCTTCTGTTGATTTAATTTTAAGATCTTTAAAAGCTTTTATAACAGCCTGTGGGTTTGTATGCTGAAACCTAAACTCCAAAGAGCATGCCTTCACATTCTGTCTAAGTAAGGCAGCAGAAAGCGCGGGTGAGGAATTTAAAGCTTCAGTAGTTTTAATGGGAATATTAGCAAAAAAGTTTTCGAATTCCTGAGCTATTTCTACATCTGAGTTGATAGGGCCATGTGCAGTCTCTAAATTAAATTCTGTATTTCGCTGTTTTTTCCTACCTGTTTCATTATTTATTATTTGCCAGGTAGTTTTTATTTTATCATCAGCTGATTTTATTTTATTGCTAATATAAAGCGCTTTGGCTATTTTGCACACACTTTTAAAAGTTTTTGAATATTTTGCAACATACTTATGAAAGTTTGTATTATTCATATGTTGCTTTAGGCCATAAAGTTCAAATAGCTTTTCCCTGCTTTTACGAATACCTGGAGTCGCCCAATCACTAAATAAGAACTTTGTGTAAATACTTTTAGTCTTTAGTGGAAAAGTGTCCTTAAATTGCGTGTTTAATAGTGAAAAGAACTCTGAACACATAATTTACTGGCCAAAGAAAAATTTAATTTGTCTAAACTTTTACATGTAATTGACCTAAACCTTATTTGAATTTTTTGTAAAGGTATGTAGGAGTAAAATGTTATTGTTTGTCCACTGTGATCTGATGGCAACTTGTTTACAATTTGTATGTGTAAGTAAGCACAATTACAAAAAATATTATCTATACAGGTGGCAGAGGAAGCTGTCACTCGGGTTGGTTCAATAAAAACATTTGACAAATCAAATGACTTAAAAAGGCTTAATAGTCTGACAGTATTCGAGTTATTTTCTAATAAGTTAATATTAAAATCTCCACATATGATTATTGACTTACTACTAGTACTAAGTTTCTTTAATACATCTTCCATTACAGAATCAAACATGGATAGATTCTGGTAACTTGGAGGTCTGTATACACATACTATAACATGCTTATCAAGTTCGACACAGGACAATTCAATGTTGTGTTCAACAGATAGTTCGATGATGTCTTTTCTTTCTTTCGATTCAATAGAATTTTTTATTAATATTAATGATCCACCATGTATCATACGTTTTCGGCTGAAATGGCTTACTACACAATAATTTTCATAATTAATTGACATCACTTGATGATCTTTTAACCAATGCTCTGTTAAACAAACAACATCAAACTTAGTATTTTCCAAAAACAATTCTAATTCCAGTAATTTGGAAGAGCAACCTTGGATATTTTGATTAAATAATTTAATAGTATGTTGCACTCCCTTGGATTTATATTGAGTTATATTGCCAGAAGATACCTTTTTATTATTCTCTAATAATAATTGGTTAATTGAAGGGGTAACTTCTGTTGTCTTACAGCCTAGTTTAAAGAATTATCCGGAGCAACATCCACAACTACAAGTGAAGAGTCTAAAATGCCTGTATGAGCTCTAGCAGGAAGAGAATACCCTACCTGACTGGTAGTGGCCTCCAAGTGTGTTGGTATTGTAGGTGGATCCTCCTTCGTACAACATGTTAATACATAATTACTCACTATGTTGTTAGTATAACTAGACAACATAGACTCGTCACTAATGCTACACTTTGTTATATTAGCTATAACCTCGTTAATATTATATGCTATCAACATAGAAATCATATATCTACATTCCCAAGACAGAGATAAAGTTCTCTGAGTTAACTTAAAACCACTAACAAACTTATTAGTGATAAAATACAATAATTTGTCACTATGACAACATGTCAGCCTGTGAATAGAATTATTCAACTTAAAAATATTGTTATTTTCATCATACGATAAAGTATCAGAATAAGGAAAAGCACACAACATCAGTTTCCCTATATTTAATTTTAATAAGGTGTCCACACCATCTAATATGTCCTTTCTGGTAATACCAGTACTATTACCTAATAATAAAACCATTGTAGAATAATTATTTAGGTTTGTGTTTACAATTCTTTTAATCATTTGTTTAAAACTTATGTTATGATAGCTATGATTGGTAAAACTATGGCTAAGGTAATTGAGTAAAAGGTCTGAAAGGGATATCGCGGCCCCGGCACACAGGCAACGGAAGGAACACGGGTGTTTTTTAGGGGGGTAAAGAGTACCCAATACCAGATAAAGTACTGCGTTCTAGCCCCGCGGTTTGACATTGACGCGCGGTTACGTCACTATCTACATTTTTCAGAATTTTTTACTTTTTGGTTATTTTATATCTAATTAACGATCCGTCAAGCCATCAAATGAAACAGCCCACAGACGATATTAGCCATTATTTAGCAGTAAAAATTGTGATTTAAGTTGCGTGTACCAGCCGTGTACCGATTCGGACTTGAGATAGACAAATTCTTGGATATTCCATAAGTGATCGAATTAAAAATTAAGTATCCGTTGGAGAACCAAGGCTACCGACATAGCCCAGAGAACTAGCAAACTTCAGTGACAGTAGGCAGTTGGGCAGAACAGAAGTCCGATAGAGCCGAAGGGTTCTGGAGTGGCGATCATGTAACAGAAAGTGCAGCATTTCGTTTCTAGGCCTCCCACAAGGTGGATCGATGACTTGGTGAAAGCTGCGAGAATTCGCTGAATGCGAGAACTGTCGATTTGATGACGATTGGGGATGCCTATATAAAGTACTGCACGTCATTCTTTTAAAATGATGATAATGATGAAAATAAATAAAAAAACAATAAGCTCGTGTTCGAATGAGTGAACTATAAAAACCCGTCGAAATTCTATGTGAAACTATTTCGTGCCTAAAATAAAACCTCATTTTTATGTCTACATGCATCTGTAACTGGCAGATAAGCTTTGAAAGCCGTTCGATACTCGTTTATTAGTTACCATGACAACCATTCAACAGTCTTTGCATGTTGTGCTGGGAAGATAATGGAGTGAAATAATTTCGAGTTATAAGCAGATCAATAAAAGTCGAGTAATTCAAACGAATCACGCGATATGCCTGGAACTCAGGTATGCTGCTCCATTTTTGTCCCTTTCAATTTAATTAATATGATACTGTTTGCATGCAATCGAGTTGTTACGTCAACGTCTGCTTCTGTTCATAGAACACGAACCCCGTCCCCTGTGCCGTCATTATTAGCATTTATTATGTCCGTGGTTATAGCCCGACGAACTACTGCTACGTTCTTTGCGTAATTTATTTAAGATGCCGACGATTCCAAAATTTCGTTTCATTACGCAAATCAGGGCGAGTTTCATATTGCTGCTATTTATTGTATTTTTTCCTTATTATTATTTTTTCCTTAAGTATATTATCGTTATTACTTTGAATAAAGGACATTATGGCGCTATCTACACGGGTGAGAGTATCGCAGCGATAATCATGCCGTGGCATCAAATTCAATATAAACTTTATCAAGCAACCTCCACACGATGCGGATATCATCGCGGCGAGAATTTGATGGCACGGCAAGACTATCGCCGCGATTCTCTCGCACGTGGAGATGGCGCCTTTGAGAGTTATTTTTGTGACGTTGGACTAGTTTTGAACGTTGTATAAAATGTTAACACTGGTGAGGCAATGGTTATCACTAGACATACTTGGTCCACAAAAGTTGGACATTGTGTTTTAGGTTAGGGCAATTTGCAATAGAACTTTGCTTGTACATCATTCTCTCGCCCTTATTCCAATTTGGGTAGGTACTGCATTATCGACATAATATAGTAACTATCCAAAACGTTTTACAAAATCTTTAATATTTTCAGCCCCAATATCAAATCTATCAAAAATAATGATCGCGTTGTTCTAGTTTCCTAAAAATAGCGGTGGCAGAAACCTCTTCAGTTAGTTGTTTCGGTGTCCAAGTATGATCGTAAAATAAGTAGCCTAGTGAATAAAACTAAAGATTTCACTGCCTGTCGCAACTATTAATACCAACAGTAGCAAAACGATATTTATACGTAACTTTTTTAAATGTTGTAACAAATCGTAGGATAAACCGAAGGAAGTAAAGGTAAAAAAGAAAGTAAAGACAAAAGGACATACTGTTTCTGTCCATGAAGAGGGCGTTACAAGCTCTGATTCAGAAAGTGTATCCATCGGTAAGTCAATAAACAGAATACCACTTTTTTGTGCTAAACATTAGGTAAAGTCGTCCTCGTAATTGCGTTCATTTGCACGTCTTAGAACGATGGTTTTTGTGAGTTACATAGTTTCAACCCTCAGAGTAATAACTAACATAGAGGGAGAAATTTCAGCATAGTTATACTGTTTATACTTATGACAAATTCAGTGTGAAAAACAAGGACAGATATATAGTTATAAGGGGTTATATATATATAGTCTCGGTAGTGATGTGCCGTATTTTGCAGAGGTAACGATATTAATTTATTTTAGACAGGATTTACTTATTGAATTGAATGTACGTTAGTGTCATGTCATACATTCCATGTATGATAAAATCAAAGAATACACTGTTTGTTTAAAAACGCTCTGGTTCCAACAGGCTTTTACATGTTTAACAATTGTAATAATCCTGTTCTTCTTCTTGTCGTGTGAACTGCAAGATCTATCAACCAGACACTGATGTCAGTTTTTGTACCGCTTTCCAAGCTCCAATGTTAGTAACGACCATTAGTTCGCAGCTTATCGTTCCTTCTGAAGCATGAAACTATCTTACTTTTCTTTTTACCGATTTCTAAAAAAAGGTTATCAATTCGATATATTGTATGTATCTAATATTGTTGGAATTGCACAATATTCATATTACTCTATGTGGGCTTCTAAACACGTGTGGCAAATTTCATAAGTGTATCTATACAGGGTGGCAGGGACATCGACGCGAAGCCGGCTACCATGGATTCAGTACATTATTCTGAACCCCACTGCGTTAAAATTTTTCGTCGGTTATTAAAAAAAAACAGCTGTTTCATAGAAAAGTGCAATACCTACGCGGTCAAAATGTATGGAGCAGCTGTTTTTTTTTTAAATAACCGACGAAAAATTTCAACAAAGGGGGGTTCAGAATCATGTACTGAATCACCGGCTTCGCGTCGATGTCCCTGACACCCATATTTGTCCACAAATTTCTCAGAAACTCGTAATCGGATCGTGGTCAATATTGGATTTTTATCTTTCAACTTAGGAAACAGTACAAGTTTCATCAAAATCGGTTCAGCAGTTGTCAAGATATGGAACATATAACCGAACTCCTTAACGACAGTACGAATGTGTAAATTGTGTTCGTATGGGTATTTTGTCAATCGTTTAGATACCTTTTAAAGAACTTATTAATTTTTTAGTGATGGTGTACCAAAACTAAAAAGAGAAATATAATAATTTTTGCACAAAAAATAAACCGACTTCCACACTAAAAAGCAAAAATAACTTTCGTTTCGGAATTCCGTGTCAAAAAACGACAAAAAAATTAGAGGTAAAGATAAAATTAAAGGACGACTTTCGAAACGAAAGCTATTTTTGCTTTTAGTGTTTTGCTTTGGAAGTCGGTAAATTTTTTGTGGAAAAGTTTTTTTACCTAAAATTTATGTAATGGAATAGAAACAATCGGATCAAAACGGATTTTTATTTAATATTTGGGGATAAACAATAAAATAAAGAGAGGAGAAGAAAGCAGTTTAAATTATTCGATTTTCAATCGAATAATTAAACTGCTTTCTTCTCAACTCAAACTCAAAGCATTTATTTCAATTAAACAATTTACGCCCGTAAATGGTTTAATTGACTGACCGATTCCCTTAACAATTCAAAAGTGGGCACTTTTGAATTGTCAACGGAATCAGTCAGTCAGAAATATGAAGCTTATTGTCCATTCCAAAGCACCATTCAGCTCAACCATACAATTATATGCAAAATTTCTGAAAACAACAAAGAAAACTAACTTGGTGTGTTGTTTTGTATTTTATCTACTATACTTTATTTATAGCCAAAAATACATATTAATATACATTAGGTAAAGTAAAACAATTGGTAAAAGTTAACACGTTCACAGTCCCCATACAAACCATTTAGTAGACACCTTTTTTTTTGGTGGGAAATTGGCAAATAACTTATCCCGCTCTGGGCGGAGCGGGAGGGCGTATCAGACTCTTACTGACTAAAACCCACCCGTGTTCCTTCAGTTGTCTGTACGTTGCCAGGGGCCACGGTATCCCTTTCGGACTTTCCCGCGATTTTAGTCGACCCCTCAAACCGGCAAAAAAAACAACTGAACATACAAGAAAAACATTTTTTTTTCACGGAGCTTTGGGGCACAGAACTGTGAACGTTTGGTGATAGGTAAAACATAACGCGAATTGATCACTAAGTTAGCGCACGTGAAGATAGCTTTACTTACCAATAATAGGGATGGTATGGCGCCAGATTTAAACCTTCTCCATTTATCGCTACTTACAAAGCAGTCGTTCGTAAAATGTTTAGAACATACTCGGCTATGCTTAGTCCAATAATTTCTGGCTCTTGGAATCACTTTACACCAATTTTCTTTCTCATTTGAAGGTATACTGAAAAAGAAAACGATAACTTTTCCAATTTATTGGCATAAAATTATCATATCGATAAAAAGTATCTCCATCACTAGCATAACATAACCTCACAATTTAACGATTTATTTTTTTGAAAATTAATTCGCGATCACAACATAATTTGTAATAAAAATAGTTTGAAGAGATCATTCTCATTCTAATATGTATGTTATTAGTGATGACGTCCAAATATTTCGCGTGATTTGATATGAAAACTGTAAAAAAACACTTACCGATAAAAGCTTACAAATTCATTGTTTTCTTTCCGTTACGAATGTGATTTACACGATAACACAAAACATGCCATGTTAACTACCTATTGATCTGTCCTTTGCACCTATTTTTTTTAGAAAATTGTTCATAAATCTATAATTTTGAATAAAATAATGACCCAGCACACGTACTGAAATTCACGACGTAATATACGACTAAATCAAATACTTTGTACGGTTAACCGTGTACTCAGTAACTATTGTGCTTTTTTAATTGGTCGTGTAATAAGAGACCAAGTATGACCGTTTGACAATTTCGGAACGTCCATTTAGTTTTAGCAAAGACGAATCCATATGCATTTGTCTCTTTTAAGTATACAATCTTTACAATATCGTAATTTGTCTCTAATTTGTATCCCTCTATGCTTTAGTTATTACTTTGAGTTTCAACCTAAGTGAAGTTTAAATTTACTGACAATTGCTGTCAAAGATGGCACGTTCGAAGTCGATCATCCATAAAATCCTGAAACCAAAATCCTAAATTAGGATTTAGGATTTTGGTTTCAGGATTTTATCTATATTTTATTGTAACGGACCATTAAAGTAGGTATAGGTACCTACTTTATTGGTCCGTTACAATAAAGGTACCTACCTAACTGCACTCTATGTTGCCTGCAAATTGTTTTTCACAACACAAAAATATGAATCATCAAAGCTCAGCCTACAGCAGTCCACTGCCGGACATGGACTTCTCTCCAAAGTTCTACAACAACACCCCGTTCGCCGTTTATGAATACGAGGTTGCAATAATCTATACTGAATACCTAATTACCATATTATCTTTATTTTCCTTTATTACGTTTTCATACATATAAATTATATTTTTAAATATTTTTATGAAACAGAAATAAAAGAAACATTTAAGTAAAAATATAAAAAATAGTGGCCCATATTAATAATGATAATGATAATATGATAATTAAGTATTAAGTGATAATAATATTATAAACAGGTAATTTTTTTTGGTTTGTTAGTTTAGTTTGTATGTAGGGGCTAGTCTCCGGTACTACCAATAGGATTTGAAAAATTATTTTTGCATTGGATAGCCCAATTCTTGAGACAGATTATAGTCTGTGTAACATCACGCTACGACCCTTAGAAGCCGATCAAAAAGAAAAAAAGTCAGAAAGAACGCTAAGCGAAAACTAAGTAATAGCGCGGGCGGGCGATGTGATGCGATGCTTACTAGGTCAGGGGCCAAAATTTCATGCGGTCGAAGTCACCGGCAGAAGCTAGTAATATACCGCATGTTTTTTTTACCGTCTCGAAAAAAATAGGGTATAATAGGTGAACGGAGTAGAACCCTATGGCACAGTATTCTATTTTTATTTTTTATTAACTATACAAAATAAGAGGAGCTCGTGGCTAAGTAACAACAGCCGCACTGGTCGATCCATCAGGTTAAGCTATGCTTTCCGGGGTTGGTCAGTGGATGGGTGACCATCTTTACATACGGAGAATCTTCCGTGCCTCGGAAAGCACGTTAAGCCATTGGTCCCGGCTGTCATTCGTGGATCTTTGACAGTCGTTACGAGTCGTCAGAAGCCCGAAAGTCTGACACCAGTTGACAGTCTTACCAAGGGGTATCGTATTACCCAGTTACTGGGTTGTGGAGGTCAGACAGGCAGTTACTCCATGTAAAATACTGGTATTCAGCTGCATCCCGTTAGACTGGAAGCCGATCCCAACATAGTTGGGAAAAGGCTAGGCAGATTGATTAACTATAAAAAATATTGAAATTCAAATCAAACGCACCCTGCTAAATGCGCGGAATTTATCAATGAATTCGTAGCTTTCCTTAGCGGCAGATAGGTACTCGCCGCACTTGCCGTCGGCCTCTACGATGATTTGATAATTCGAATTTTCTCGAAAAACCTAGGAATATTGCGAAAACACGGATACTATACAAAATGGTGGAAACATTTCTGCGAGCAACTTGGAAGTAGCTACTCGCTCGGCTCATGCGCGGTTGGTTACAGTTCTAACCTAACCTATATCAACCAAGTTGCTCACAGAAAGGTTTTCACTATTTTCTGACTATCCGTGTTTTCGCAATATCCCTAGGGTTTTCGCGTAAATTCGAATGATCAAAACATACTACGATATATATAGTCTCGCTAAGGTTGTGGATCAAGGTGGAAAGCTCCCAGTCTTCGCTTGCCGATACGCGGTCTCCTGTCCAAGACTCGTTTGCTTCATCGGCCATCGGTTCGTCAATGATGCGGTTTTCACCATCTAGTATTGGTTCTGGAAGGTTATGTGTTTAACACATAAATAGTTCATTTAATTACCTATAGCAATATCTTAATACCCATCTCGATGTTTTGACATTTCGAATGCTTAGTAGGAGTACAATTAGATATCATGACTGTGTTGAGTGAGTGGGTGGATGTGTTGTGTGTTATTGGGAGTGAGTGAGGCGATTCGGCTCTTTTAAAATTATATTCTATTTCCAAATTCTGCACCTCCTACAAATATTAATAGTTCATTAATTTTCCAGTAAGTGATCAACAACTAGATGATGCAACCAGAGAACATAGTGCCCAGATTGGAATTAATGTAGCTACTTCGGCTACTATTCACGTGGACAGGGAGGAGTACTTGCAAGCTCACAGAGACCTCACATTGGAGCGCAACCATCAACAAGTGCTCAACAACATACTGCATAGACGACTTGCTGAATATTACAAGTACCTATCCTATAAAGCGCGCAATATATACACTAGTTCGGGTCGGTAATTATTGATACAGCCGGGTGGTAAATCGATAATAATGTAACAGGGTGCGTGTAAGAAGAGCTGGGTGGTAAAAATGAACTCCTGCCAATTCAGTGAACGCAGATGCCGAACAGACTTTGCCAATCGGCACGAGCCGAATGTTAGCCGGGTACATTTAAAGTAATTGTTTCGAGTCGGCTTTGTGGTTAAACAAATGCTGCCAAATGAAATGTGGCGACCCGAACATGTTTATATCACGCCTCATACCTACATTTGTTTACTACCCGATCTGTATACCGCCGCATGAGCTATTTAAATGTTCATGATAGTAAAAGAAGAAAAAGCAGGCGAAACTTTCCTCGCATTGTCTATGTTTTTTAAGCGACTTCCAAAAAGGAGGAGGTTATGTGTTCGACGCGTATGTATGGTTTTTTTTTTTAATGTATGTCCGTCGATTTCTCCGTCAATTGTGAACCGAGTTTGAAAATTATTTTTTTGTTTGAAAGGGTATGCTCCCGAATTGGTCCCATATAAATTTCATTAACTTTGCTGGGATAGTTTTTGAGTAAGCTTCAATAATACGTATTTTTCACACTTAGTATATGTGGATGATATGATGATAACTTCCTGTGGCTGTTATTTACATAGCAGGTACTGGTATTCGAATTTGTGTGGGGTAGGTACCACAACTAAAAAGTGAATTTATATTTTTATAAAAGCTCTAGTCATTCGACTGCATACAATTGCCAGACGTAGCATAATTTTTTGATTGTAAAAATGTATCACATTAGTACATTTTGGAATGACGCCATAATTAATACACTCGCAATAAAATTGTAAAAATACGAGTAACGAGACAAAACATAACGTGCAAGAATAAAACTTTTCAACCGTAAGATAAAATTGAAGGTATATTTATTTTTCTAGTCATCGTCGCGAGTTTGGCGCAAACATCTGAGTTGCTCATTAGTATTGAAAGAAAATACTAGCCACTGAACTATAAATGAATAACAAGAAGTTGTATAATACTTTGGCAGACTGTTCGTGTTGTCATGTCTACGCCAGAATGCCGATATTTTTGTAATTTATTGTATCAGAGAACAATTTGTTGAAATTAAATACTTTCGACGTGATTTATGTAGAATCCGGTACTTACTGCGTTGTATGCTAATCATAACCCACGTCGTTATGTATTTAACAAGAATAAACTCTCACATTTGTTTTGTTTTTTTCGACGATCTAAAGAATTTTACTTACAAAATTGTATGTTTTCGATAACAAATAATTAATGATGATGTCATAGTTTTTAAATAAACAGTTTTAAATTAAATTAGTAAATCGGTAAATAGACCCATGCGGCTGTTATTACTTAGCCACGAGCTTCCCATTCGTGGCTAAGTAACATCTTATCAAAGGGTATCGTATTACCCAGTTACTGGGTTGTGGAGGTCAGACAGGCAGTCGCTCCATGTAAAATACTGGTATTCAGCTGCATCCGGTTAAACTGGATGACGACCCCAACAACATAGTTAGGAAAATGCTAGGCAGATTAATTAAATGAAATTAGGAAGTTACTCTAAATTTCGTTCTGTTAAATATGAATCTCGCTAAGTATGTGTATATTGGCATATCAATTTACTCACATACTTAGCGAGATTCTGATTTCGCTGAGATCTGATTGATCGAAGAATGATTGTGCGAAGAAATTTTAAGAGCAGGTGGTGGATAAAATGATAGACATGGGGAACATAAATGATCGAAGTGTAAATAGTGCAGCGAAAAATATTTTGGGAGACACAAAAGAAAAGGGTACGATAGATAGGGATACATGGTGGTGGTTAACAGAAATACAGAATGTGTTGAAGGATATGAAGATAAAGTCCAAGGAATTATCATTGGATAGACCAGCAGATCAAAAGAATCTATACTGGCGTGCTAGAGAGAGAAAGACGGTGAATGACGGGATACTTGTCAGATAAAATGTATATGGGCTGAAACTGGAATAGTTCTTTCGGATGATGAGAAAATTTAAGATTGGTGGACGGGCTATTTTGAAAGACTAATGAATGAACAGCATTACTGGAATGGTGTGCTTCTAAACCAGTAAATGAGGGCTTAGTGAGAATGTATGAATGAATAGTACTATACTATTCTCACTTCATCCATAATGAAGAATGGTAAAGCAATAGGTCCGGACGGAATACAAGTTGAATTGTGGAAGTTTTTACGGGTAATTGGATGGACGTGGTTAGCTTTACCTGACGAATGGTGTAATAGTTCACTGGTGCCCATCTATAATAAAAAGGTTGTTTTGGAGTACAACAACTATAAAATAATAAAGCTAATTTGACATAGTATGAAAGCTTGGGAAAACGTTATTGAAAGGCAACTGAAAGAAGAGAGTGAAATTACGCAAAACCAATTCGGTTATATGCCTAGTCGGTGAACAACGGATGCCATCTTCGCTATCCGGTATCCACCAGGTGTACGAGAAGTACAGAGGTGCGCATAAAAATTTGCACATGGTATTCGTTGACCTCGAAAAGGCTTATGACTGACTGCCTCCTGAAGTTTTGTGGGACCTTAAGAAGAAATGTGTGCCTTGGAAATATGTGCAGTTGAATCGAGCAATGTACTGTCAATGCAGTACCCAAATCCGGTTTACAGTGGGCACTACTAGCAGCTTCAATTTGACTGTCGGCTTGCATCAATGGTCACCCAGCCCTTCCTGGTGATAATGGATGCTCTTACGTCGAACATCCAGAAAGAGGCTCCTTGGTGTATCACTGTTGACATTGAGCTGGTTGCCGAAAGGTCCAGAGCAGATTGGAGAAGTGGTGGGAAAGACTGGAGACTGTTGACCTTAGATTAAATCGAACCAAAACAGAGTACTTGTTATGTGATTTTGGTGGTCTCCCCAGTCCTGTGCCCATATCTCTCTCTGGAATGCCCTTACCGATCTGCTCAGACTTTCGGTACCGCTACGCTTGTCCAAGGGGATGGCGAAGTAGCCCGAGACGTACAGCGCCGGATCAAATCCAGATGGATGAAATAGCGACAGGAACAAATTTCGACCCACGGATGTCCCTCAAGTGAAAGGGGAAAATTCACATGTCCGTGATAAGGCCTATCGTACTATATGGATCGGAATGCTGGGCCGTGAAAAAGATGGATGAAGATAGATTGCATGCAGAGGTGATGAGAATGTTGAGATGGATGTGTGTAATGACGGAAGAGGATAAAGTAAGAATTGAATATTTATGGGGAAGTTTGAAAGTGACACAAAAGTTGAAACGAAATCGATTGGCTTGGTATGATGAATGTAAATGTTAATGGATGGAGAGGGAGAGGAAGGCCAAATAAAGATGAATGGATTGTGTGAGGAATGATATTGAAGAGAAAAACTTGTTGCGCCGACCGACGTAATATGGGCCAAGGGCAGGAAGATGATAAGATAGAAAATATTGTCGTAGTACATTATTTGTATCAAGAAACACCTGACTTTTCAGAAAACGTAAATGTGAACATGTTTTGAAGCCTTTGGAGGGGGCTGTAGATATGGAGGAAAAATATCAACAGAAATTGTATGCTTATGAAGAATTGAAAAAGAAGGCAGAGAGTGAAATCACTGATGTAAGCATTTATTACCCCTTTATTCATAAACGTTGCTTAAAGTAAAGTTATGATTTGCGACTGTTTGACCATACATTTTTCCGTGTTGTGAAATTCACTTTTGTAAAAAAAATATACACTTTCGTCACTTCGGATGATCCAGAAAAATTAAATATCATCAGTTGAACTGTCTTCGTCGATTACCATTTACCATTATAATAAATTAATTTTCCATCATATTGTCAGAATGTACATCTCTTCTAAAGTCTTGCGTTATAATTTTCTTTCGATCGATTTTGTTTTAAAACCGAAGGTTTAAACATTTAATAATACAGTAATTAAACGTTTTTCTCTTTTCTTAATGTAATGTTTCTAAAAGTAGCTATCGATTTTTCAGTAGGTATATCGATTTTTTTCAGGCAAAAAAACAACTTAAAACGGTCACAACACTACAGCAACGAACCCAAAGACATGACATTGTAATAACGTTCTCTCGGAATATGAATCAACGAATAATTCGTGTTTTTGAGTGCGTTTTTCAGATTGATTGATAAAGTTTAACATACAAAACTATCGTATAAATCAAAAATTAATGTTTGTGTAGTGTTACAACGTATTCTTAAACAAAGTATCATCTATAAACCTTTTTTACGATTTGTTTACCTTTATTTAATAACCTGAACGAATGGACCATAGGAGATTGTTTAATTTCACCTTTTTGATTACCGTAAATTTATTTTACTTAAAAAGTTTATTTTTAAACAGATAAAAAAGAAAGTTTCTGAAGTTGAAGAAAAATATGCTGGTAGATTGGAGCATGCTAACACAAAGTTTGATGGGTTGCAACATCTGGAGCGGACCACTGGTTCGGGACTAATTTACTCAAGAAAAGGAAAACCTATCGCTGATAAAGTAAGACTGATGTCCTGAAATACAAATTTACACTAGGACAAAGGACTATCAAAACATGAAAAGAAGGGCCAGGAAAATGAATTACTAAGCAAATTGACTACCAACTTAAGTTGTCCGTGTAATCTACATGGTCTTCACATGATCTGACCAAGATTTTTTGGACTTTAAAAGAGACTGACCCCTGAGTTTGTTTCGCCATTTCTTCTCAGAGGTAGTCAGGTAGGAAATGCCGACCCCATTTGACGTGTACAGAAGTGATTCCGCCTATTTACAGAATAAACAATTTTATCACTACTGTCATTCTTTGACACTTTTATAAAATGGCTGTAACTCGGCAAATTGACGTAGGTTGTCAATTTGCTGAGTAATTAATTCTCCTGGCTGTATAGATACAGCCAGGGGAATTAATTGCTAAGCAAACCTTACTATTTTTAGAAAGTTCGACAATGTTAGGTAGGCCTAACATTGTCGAACTTTCTAAAAACAGTTAGGTCCTACCATCAATGATATACAGGCCTAAAAGACAATGACCAAACCTTCAATGCTTATCAAAATAGACTGAAATGCACTTTTGGTGTTTTCAAAATCGAGCTCATCCTAACTTTGACCACCGTAGTCCAGTATTTGTAATTATGGATTTCGGTTTGAAGTCTGAATCTCCTCGTCTCGTCTAAAACATCTGTATAATCTGATTTAAGAGGGTTAATCCTAAAAGTTGGCAACGTCGTAAATAACTGTCAAATATTTACCTGTTTTGATTCTTATAGCAATATTATAATATTTAAATATATTATATAGTATTCCAGTAACGCGGTTGTGGAGGTCAGATACGCAGTCGCTCCATGTAAAATACTGGTATTCAGCTGCATTCGGTTAGACTGAAAACCGATTCGAACATAGCTAGAATATCGCGTAGCAGATGATGATTTTAATTAGTATTCTACTAACTGCAGACTGTGGAAAGATTCCTTACTCTTCAAAGGCGCAAGAGTGAACAATCCTCTGCACTCTGTCTGCGGTACATACGGGCGAGGAATATTGTCGCTGAACTTGAGGCTATAGTAAAGAAGCTGGAAACCCTAGGCCCGGGACTTTACGTATGGCAATATGAACAACTCAATATTGATAATCAGAACTATAACACTAAAATTGAAGGTAATTTTTTCAAACAGTTTTTTATAATTTTTATTGTTTTGATCATATTTATTTTATTTTATTTATGTTATTAAAACTGATATCTACAAAATGTTTACACATAAACATTCAACACAAACGACATAACACAGTTATATTACTAATTCCAGAAAAAATAGTTTTAAAGATCTTTTCATGAAGCTGACACCATTTTCAATTGCGCTTATCAAAATGTATTACGTTTTCAACAGAACGTGAAGACGAGCTTATAAAAAACCGCGGAAAATGCACAGAGCATAACCAAATCTTGGCTCACATTAGAGAGAAGATGCATCACACTGATGAGGTCATTGACTTCACTGAATGTGATCTTGGGGACGCCGAATTGGAGTTTTACAGGGCCAGAGAAGATCTGAGCCATGTTAAGGTAATTATTGTTTCTTAGCTTTTGATTTTATTACATTCCGTATGGGAGAAAATGTTTTTGCAACCGCAAATTTAAGCTGGTCGATTATTACTATACTATCTTCGTTTTTTCTCTTCCGGCGCGCGGCGTCGTGAACTTTATGTTTTAATTTGTGGTTTTTGTCGTTTATATCCCACTAGCTTTTGCCTGGGATGTCAAGGTTTCTGATTTGAGGATTTTGATTCTGTGATGTCTTTTAAAATATTCATTTTAAATGATAGGATGTCAAGGTATATTTTAATCTAAATTAAATGCCCAATTTAAATAACATATTTTGTTGGATAAGGATTAATATGATACCGGTCAAAATAGTTTCGGAAATAATGAAATATTTATCAAATTCTGAAAGATAATAATGGTTACTGTGGGTAACCCTTAGAAGATAGACATAGGTAATAATATGCCATCGCGGACTTTTTTGTTGAACTTTTCAAGATGAACCATTTTGTTAAACATAATTTTTATGTACCTTTTATAGTTTACGCGGCGCACGCCAGTAAACCTCCAAGTCAACATGATTTTTTCCGACATCTTCAACAATAATCGTGATATTTCAGCCATTTACACAAAACCTTTAATGAATTACATACTAAAGCCGTTCGCATGAATCACTCCGTCTTTTGGTGAAAAGCGGGTGAGCGCGTAGTAGCGTGTAGCGTAAGGGTGCCTTTCCACCAGAGATGTGCTATGCTACGTTGCTATGGATGCGTTTGATATCCAGAAATCATATTCATTGGCACATGTAACGTAGCATAGCACATCTCTGGTGGAAAAGCAGCCTAACTGCGGCGCCGCCGCCGGCGCGCTACTATCGCGCTGCTAATGTCCTGATGTGAAAGTGGCCTTAATCGACATCTCAGTAATCAGCCATTTTGTAGTCATATAATTTCCAACTTTCACACAGCCCATCCTGATTGCTTAAAGTGGTTCTCAGTACATTACATACTATTACTATATTTTTTTTTAATTTTATAATGGGCAGGGTCGTCGCAATAAACTGCGTTGGTCAGTGGAGGATGAAAGACTGAAAGCCGGCCTCCTAACAAGAAAAGATTTACTGCGCGACTTCCAAGATGCCTTGGACGAGGTAAACAATATTTATTTAATATTAGCAGGCCCGACAGACTTTGTCCTATCCAGATTTCATTTTACATTTCAATACTTTATACAAAGATTTCGGGATACTTTTTTTTTTTCCACTAAACCCTAATTCGGACTATTAGAACATTCATATTTTTTTTCGAAATTTTTTAAATAAATATAAATCCGTCAAATCGGACCAGCGGTTCTCATGTGATGCGCTTAACAACGAACATCATTTAATTTTTTAAATTATGTTAGTCTGTATGTAATTTTTATTGTTTTATGCAAAGATTTCAATCGTAGATTCGCCCTGTCGCGTTAAAAGATGGTCACGTTTCTGTTTCGTTTTGACACCTCTGACACACAATATCGCAGACACTTGACTTGATGAAAACGCCATTATTATTGTGCGAGGTCACTCTTCTCAGTGTGGACACTTTTTCGCGCGACGTAGTACGGTGAGGGCACATCTGCGATTTAAATCTTTGGTTTTCTCGTATGTTCATCGATATTGTCGTCAATTATGGACCGATTTTAAAAATTATTTTGGTTGAAGAAACTTAATGATTGTCCCATAGAAATTTTACTAACTTTGCTTGAGTAGTGTTTGAATTAGCTTCGATAATATGTATTTAATCCACTTTGTGTATCTTGATGATATTATAATACCTCCTGGCACTGTTGATTACATAGCAAGTAGTGGTATACGAATTGGTGTGGGGTAGGTACCATAACCAAAAAGTGAAAAATAAAAAGCTATTTTTATGTATAGATTACTGCATCAGGCTACTATACTCCATAGGTTTAGGTAGTTAAATAAAGATAAACAAAAAAAAAACATGTGAACAGAGAAATACAGCTAGCCAGTAACCGACTAAACGTAATACCTGTTGCTTCAGTTGTCATGCTACGTCACAGTTGTACTTTTCAATTTAGCAACGTAATAATTCGTTGACGTTTAGAGTTTGGGCTCTTTACAATAGACAGATTACAAAATATTATATTATTATTATAAATCTAACAAAAAAAATTGTGCTCAAGCAGTAACATCTACGAACAGTAGTTTATGAATAAATGAAGAAGTAACAGATAAAATCTAAAATGAATTTAATTTGGTTTTATCGTATTTTTAAACAAGAAACTATCTTCTATAAAAACCCTTTTGATAGTTTGTTTACCTTTTTTTTAACTACCAAAACCTATGGAGTATAGTTTTAAAGAAGGAATATTTTGTCGAGCTTTATGTAGTTATTTTGTTTCGAAATACAAAAACTTTATATGTAGTTGAAAGAAATAAGTCGGAGACCACAGAACGTTGCTCCTGGCTGGTTTATGTACGTGTATAATTATGTAGGCTATGTTAAAGAGGAAGGTAATTTAAGAATTTAGGTTCCTACTTGATAAAAAACTTTCTAGACAGCAAACTTTGATTGTGCTGACACACATGCTAACATGAAATTCAGAAGAAACGAGGTCCAGTTGGAAAATTAGTTTTGAAATACCTACTCAATATTACAGTCCATTTTCAGTATCTCTAGACGACAACTAAATAAAAACGCGCTCCTGGATTTTCATCTTTCAGTGGTAAGTCTTGCGTTGAAAATCTAACGGCGCGCTTTTATTTAGGCATTCATTTATGTATAAGTGTTAGTGAAACCGCGTTTGTGTTCAAAGTCTCAACATTTATAGTACCTTACTTACGTATATGTTAACGGAAGTCCTAGGTAGGTATGTCTTAATAATATCGTCAGAAACGTTTCTTTATTTAATTTGTTTAGTAAATAGTGCTTATCTTGAAAGTATGTAACAAGCCCTGTCTGATTAGGTGGTGATATTAGAACAGAAGAAGAAGAGCCTTGAGGCACAGGTCTTGAAAGCCACACAAGAATTGAGGAACGCACGCAAGAACATAGATTCAGGGTAACTTACTCACAACACAATGAAACCATCTGAAATAACGTATTATATGATGCACTATGTATTTTTTGCCTCGTGTTTTTTGTCTTTACGCAATATGCTTGTTACTTTATAATAAATAAAAATAAAAAAAAATGTTAAAAAAAATATTGTTATCGTTATTTAAAATCGTTGTACAAATATGATTAAAGAATTATTTTATTCCATTTTCATTGTATTTCAATTACTATTAAGGAACATTCTCACCGCGAGTATTCGCTTCGCGTATGATTTTTTGCAAACAATCCGTGCGCGAGCTGTTACGCAACGAACATTTTTGTGAAACCAAGTTGACAAGCCAACAGTCCATCAGAGTTTTTAAATCAATAGAGCAGTACTAGTCTCTATCAGGCTAGTCAGTAGTCACTAACCACACGAAAAGAAGAAGAATATAGTAGTATTTTAGCCCAGGAAAATAAGACAAATTAAAAGCAAATTTGCGAATAAAACCCTAGTGAGACTGGGATTATATTTATTAAGGCCCGCAAATCAGGTTCTTGCTTTCATCAATTATTAAATGTACGTCAATTTATGTTATAACAAGTTTCTTCCTCATTTAATTGTGCACCAAAAAGTCAGACTCACGTAAGATGAAAATCGTAAACTAAAGTACAATTATCTGTATTTTTTTTTGGGATATAAAGATATTTATTATTATTAAGATTTACTGCTAAGCGAACTAATAAAACTATGATTTATGCTCAAGAAAGTGGATCAATATACAGATACATATCAGTCAGGTTTTAAGTACCCTAAGTGCATGTGTCTTCCGCAGCCGTCACCGGAAAGTCAACGGGAATCAGATGATGGCGCCGAAGCAGCGATACATACGTTAACTAACGGCGCGGTGTGACGGCAGTGTATGGACAGAGACGAACGTGACGGCCTGTCATCATCTCGGGCAAAGTTCTAGCGGTCGCGTCGATCTAATCGATTCTTCGGCGGCCGCCCGGGATAACGGCATTCGGGTAATGGACGTGCAGTGGACACATCATGGCCATAGTTAATATATGTATCAATTTTGGCGCCGTAATCTTGTTCCCGGTGACGTCCCGGTGACGGCGATGGTGGACAAATGTCCTTTGACTAATGTGGAATACATTAGCACCGAAATAAATGATACTGAAATAATCCTGTAACAACGTTTTCTACTGGCATTACTACAGAGATGAAAGCGTTTCGAAAATATTGAAAAAGAAAGAGAAATAAGAAAAGCAGAAAAGGAAGAAGTATAAGTAAATAACTAATAATTAATAAAATGCTTTTATATAATTCATAATCCATGGATAAGCACTACGATATCAGGTAAAGAAAAATGCGCCTTTTACTACATCATCCTACTTGAACATAGTGCGGTAACATTTGTATAGCTACCAAAAACTTTTCGCAGTGGTTTTCTTGAGAACTATTGATCCTACGTAAATGATACATGGCTCTTGACTGCGTAAATTACGAAACCTTACTCTTGAAAGTTGAGCATTACGGACTAGGTAAACTTGCGCTCAGTTTAGTAAAATTTTATTTAAATGATAGACAACAGCAAGTTCAAATAAATGGTGTCAATTTACTCGGTTTAAAAGTAAAAATGGGTGTTCCACAAGGCTCGATATTGGGTACTTTCCTCTTTTTAGTATATATTATTGATCTAACCCATTTATAAAAATAAAAAATACACAAATGGTGTTATTTGCAGACGATACTTCCTTATTTTTTTAAATAAGACGTGCAGCAAATCTTGACGACGTAAATAACGCTCAAAATTGGTTCACTGTTAATCATTTAGTATTAAATGGGAAAAAAAAAAAAATTCATAAGATTTGCTTTACCGGATAAGGAGAAACTAGAATTCGTTGATGAAACAGTTTTCCTGGGCAGCACGCTCGATGCAAAGCTGCAAAGGGATCCTCATTTAACATCTCTTGCAGAACGGCTAATTTCAGCAACTAATGCTGTGAGAAAAATCCGTTAATTTACTGATGTACATATCGCAAGGTTAGGTATTTTACTCTAGGGACGGGCTGCAGATATCGAGTCTATTTTTATTCTGCAGAAAAGAGCCATCAGAGCAATATAATGGCCTCCGCAGGCGCGATTCTCTAAAGGAACTGTTTAAAGATATGAACATCATAGCCTGATGTACCTTGTCAATTTTACTATGAAACCATCATGTACGTAATAAATAATCTAATTCTTTTCAGTAAAAGAAGTGAGAGACGCATAGTACGCGTAGTGGTGGGACTAGAAGGACCAATTAGTTCAACCAGGTTTCAGGCTGGCTAAAGTAGACTCATCCTTCATGGGGTACTTTTTAAAATCTTACAGTAAAATACCTCCCCAACGTAGTCCAATTGAATGAAACGAAATTTTAATATTGTATAAAACGCACACTATGTCTTTCATTGACTTGAATATGCACTGGCAACTAAGAGCATGTCATGCTCACTCAAGTGTCTCGCTGGTAGTGGCGTGTGTGTAGGATAATTAAGTTTAGTTCCCTAGAATGGTGCTGATCCATGCGTCATGTTCGTGAACGAGCGCTGTCAGTAGGGACTGGTCATCTCTTAGCTATTAATTTATATAAGCTTTTGAATTGTTTTTTGTTTTGGTCTTCTATTACGGATGCTTTTAACGTGCACGTCTTTCTATATTGTTCACACATGTATAATTTCAACCAATTCATTAAAATGATTTAACCAATGTTTTGATTTAAAAGAGTGTCCGTGGAGTTTCTTACCCGTTCTTCTCCATTCATTTATTTATTATTATTGCATAATGTACACTCAGTTACAGGCTAGGCTAAAACTTATTAGTACATGACCCTGTTAGGGCGCAGCAAGTATTATTACATTTCTAGGTTAGATACATATTTGGAAGTTAACATTATATTGCATATCTACTAAATAACAATATCACAACAACCATAGGAACCTACTACGCTTTGAACTGGGCACCTAGCTTCATTTTTCTGACTGACCGATCCCTTGACAATTCAAAAGTGAGGCGTATATAGTTTATTTGAAATAATTGCTTTGAGTTTGAGTCTAAAATTCGGCGTAACTTCCCCAGGCTATTATATTAATTTGAAAGTTATATAATTTCTTTGTTCGATAGTACATTATCTGATGAGTTGCGAATCTGGTGAGTTGCGAATCTGGTGAGTTGTGAATCTAGTTAGTTGAGAATCTGGTGAGTTGAGAATCTGGTGACTTGCTACTAAGCGGCAAAAATAAATGAGGATGAAACTTGAAATCACATAAATCGACGTAAAGCTAATATTTTCCGAAATATTTGTGACACACTGATTTTCAGGACTATTGGCAGGAAATAGTTTTTTCGCACATGATAATGGAATGGACTTAACCCACAGTATTTTTAATGCCTTAATAAAGATAATCCAGAAATCTTCACTAGGTTTTTTTTTGCAGGCGAATTCTTATTTTCCTGGGTTATTTGCCACACTTCTTTTATAAAATTTTTGGGGATTGTAAATCTCAAAGGTATTTCATTGAACAAAATGTTTCCCTTTAAGTTAAGTTTTCTCTTAAACTATTAATAGTCGCCAAACATACATGTAGGAATTTTGAAAATCCCTTGGCATGAGGCTTCTGAAAATAGTTTTAGACGAATGTGAACTTGCTACCCTGTTTATTGACACAACCTTTTTCAAGAACAAAAATAACTCAGTTTATATAAACTCTGTCGACAATCTCGGTGCCAACAACATATAGGCAGCTGTTCCACCGCCGACGAGGAAGCGACTAGCTATCGACTGTCGAAACTTCGTTAAAGGTCTTATCGTCAGTTTCGATATCTTAACGGAACATTAATTTCCACCTTTCAATCAAAGTTCCTTGAAAGTGTTAGATGACGCTAATTAACCTTCTTCAATATTATTGACTTTATGTCTACGAAGTTAAGGTCTCTTATGTAGCAGTTTGTGTTTACAATTTCCGTATCGGAAAATACCTAAACATTAATTACTTGAGTAGCAGAAGTTTTGTTACGTCACACTTATTTATCAGGTATAGAAACATAAATGAAAACCAAGAAAACTTTCGATAGTAAATTTTTACATGACACTTATCAAACTATTTCATTATTGTATAAAAAAAAAAATTGGTTTCCATCAAATTTACTTTACTATAGGTACTGAGTTCTTAATGCGTTATTCAATAAACAAACACACTGAAATTGGGAAGCATTATAACTTTCACACAACGTAGGGATATACGTATATCTAAACATACCCAGTTTCGGATTTATATGTAAGCCCGACTAAGGGCGAAATTCACCAATGAAACTGAACGCGTTCAGCATAATGTAAACTTCGTTCAAGAGCTGTCAGTGTCAATATTCCATAACAACGATGGTACTGACAGCTGTTGAACTAATCTCGCGATAATCTACTCTGCGGTTTTCACCGTATTGCGATGCTGCCGGCCGTCAGGTCAGAAGCCCACACCGGGGCCCCGTACAGCGTCATGGATCGCACGATCCCCAAGTAAAACCACCTACAGGCGTTGCTCGGGCTCTTCAGATTGGGAGACAGCATTGACAACGTACCCGCGGCGCCCATCAACTTGGGCGTCAGCTGTCGAAAGTGGAGGCCGAAGTCCCACCGGCTGTCAACCACCAGTCCCAGGTATTTCATGGTGGACTCGACAGCAATTCGGGAACTCCGACCACGACGTGTGATCCCGGTGGTGGCACTCGCCGGGAACCGTGAAAGACCACGGCTTCTGACTTGTTGAGAGCCACTTCCAGGCCCAGGCGTCGTATGCGACCTACCGCCTGTGAGACCGCAGCCGTCGCCAGCAACGCCGGCCTGCCTCCCTATACGAGCTCCCCCGGGCCGCGACCAACGTGTCCTCCGCGTAACACGTCAAATCCACTCCCGGTTGGAGCTCGGCCCCTTGCACCCAGTCGTAACCGATGTTCCACAGAAACAGGCCTACGACCGAGCCCTGTGGGACACCGCACGACATATCGCGCCGGCCCCTGCCGTCGTGTCCCTTGTAGGTGAAACACCTTTCCGCTAAATAAGCCCCAACGATGTGACGGAGGTAGTGGGGCACCCTATAGTACCGCAGTGCCTCCCGAATACAACTCCAGGTCAGGGTATTGAATGCGTTGGAGATGTCCAAGGACACCGCCAGCATTACCACGCCTCGGGACACTGCTTCCTCCGCCAGAACTCTCACCCGTATTATTTCGTCGACAGTAGAGTGCCCATGCCGAAAGCCAAACTGACTGTCGTCCAGATCCAGCTCCTCTCTGCACAAGTGACCGACGAGGCGGACTGAAATTATCCGCTCAAAAAGCTTGCCCACCTCGTCTAGCAGCACTATAAGCCGGTATGCGGACGGTGAGTCTGCTGGGCGCTCCGCCTTCCAGAGCAGGACCAGACGACCTGTCTTCCACTGAGCAGGGAACCGGCCCTCATCCCACCTAACCTAACCTTTTTTAAATATTCCAAAACACCATGTTCGCACTTAATATCGACTTAGCTGGCATAGTATAAATTAAATAATAACCCAAAAGCTTTCACATGGAATAAGTTTCATCACTGTTGGAGTTGGGTCCAAAATGATGCATGGTCCTTTGTAATATTTTCATTCACTTTCGTCACTGTATGATCCAGAAAAATTATCATCAGTTGAACTGTCTTCGTCGGTTGCCCTTTTAATAAATTAATTTTCAATCATATAGTCAAAATGTATGTCCCTTCTAAAGTCTTCCATCATAATTTTGTTACGATCGATTTATTTTTACGTATGTTTAAACATTTAATAATACAGTAATTATACGTTTCTCTCTTTTCTAAATGTAATGTTAATGTGTAAGTAACGATTTTTCAGAACATCGATTTGATGCTGTCAAAACTCTCGGCTTAAAACAGTCACAACATTACGACAACGAACCCAAAGACATGACATTGTAATAATAACGTCCTGTCGGAATCAACTTAATCGTTGATTCCGACAGGACAGGTTGATTCGTGTTTTTGAGTGCTTTTTTCCGGTATAAAGTAAAAATTGGTGATTACGAATGATACTTTGTTATAGTGTATGAATAAAATAGTAATTAATTAGGATTATGAATTTCGATATCTTATTTAGACGTTCATACAAAGTTATCGCAGCATGTATAATGAGAAATGTCAAATCAGGCTTCTTAGATTGTCGTGAGACTAGGTTTTTAGATGTCCTGATCGCGATCAGTTTCATTGGTGGAATTCGCCCTGAATTCCGACCCAAACTATCTTAAACAACATATTAATATCAGTAACTAAATAATGTATAGCTAAGTATTAGGTTATGTAACATCCTCCTGTGTTACCGATTTTGTAGCTTTATTCATTAACGAGTTTGCCCGTGGGTATCATGGAAGATCAGAACTTTGCAAATAAAGAACTTATTTTAATTGTATATTCCGGTCGACCTGCACCCTAGTTGTGTAACACGTGTGACATTCAGTCACAATCCGCGGGTTTTGAAGGATATAGCTAATCCATCTGCTCGACAACGGAAATAACGCAATGAAATGAATATGATGGAACGTGGCAACACGTCGTATCCGGGTTCGCAACAAGTCAATCGTCATCCCGAGGATGCCTCGTTGGGAGGTCGGTGTCGATTTCTTACAGGGTTCTTTATGACTCTTTAAGAACAGTTAAATCTTTTTTTTTTTTTTTTTTTGAACTTTGCCCCACACTAAGAATTTCTTCTTGTATTGTGGGTGCGTTTA
This sequence comes from Agrochola macilenta, assembly GCA_916701695.1. Lineage (NCBI taxonomy): Eukaryota > Metazoa > Arthropoda > Insecta > Lepidoptera > Noctuidae > Agrochola > Agrochola macilenta. Next base: position 14,353,278 of record OU753557.1, read on the forward strand.
CAAACATAGAAACTCACATACACTAACACCCAGACCCGAAACAACTACTTGCAGATCATACAAATATTTGTTCCGTGCGGGGATTGAACCCGCCGTTCGTCCGTCCGTTGAATGGATTAGGTTACTAAATATACGTCGTCTATTGTATTTTATAATGGATTTCGGCAAAGTCACGCCTGAGTCAATGACCTAATTACCCCGCTGTTTATGTGAAAGTTCTATTTTCAAGCGCTATTATTTACGCTAGGCCCGCGTGGTGAATTACAGCCCACTCCCTGTCCCGAGAGGAGGCAAGTCCCAACAGTGGGAACAATATAGGCTGATTATACTATGTTATGTTATTATTTATAGAAAGAGCTTTTATATAATTCCGTCTGTTTTTTTTGCAATGAAAAGTATCTAAATATACTTCGAACTACTTTGTATTTAAGCACAAATACAAAATATTTCGAAGAGATCATGGAAAGGACTCCTAAACCTACAGCCGATTGTTATCCTCTGTGATAAATCGTGTGTCTTTTCGAAAGCCTCTTGTTTATGTTTATTTAATATTGTGAATAACCTCATCTAAATAGGAATACTGAAAGTAAAACACAAGTCATAAAAAAGGAGATTTATTGTTAGAAAAATTCGATTATACTCGTAACTCGTCTATATCTATGTTTATGTCCATATGAACTTAAAGTATAAGGCACTGTTATTGTACTATAATTATGTATTCTTCACTGACTAGTTGCACTGGTTGCATTGTCATTTATTTCTTAAATCATGATGATGATGTTTTGTGGTCTGAGAGTTTGATTGATTCTGGTTGTTCGACTATGTCTCTGGTCAGTGGGCCATGTTTCCATCCTTCGGGGTAGCCGAACTGCCGAACGTCATCCCACCACTGCTGCTTGCCGTCAGCCCAGATGCAGTAGATGACGTTTGTGCCTACCAACACTGAAAAGCATACCCAGAAGGCCACCCGCCATTGCGCCAGGGTTGACTGTAACAGAACAAGACGAAAGAGTTAATTTTGATTCACTTTTCTCATTCGTTCCACTGTCTGAAGAAGTTAGTTCAGGTGGACAAAATTTGGAAGGTGGAAAATCTACCCGCATAATCAAAAAGCTTTAATATTTTTAATCTCCTTGACCACCTACGCTTGACATGTGCCTAAACGAAAGCCTAGAACTTCCCGGGAAACAAATGCTACCAGTTCCAGACTCTAAACAAACTTAGAAGGTTCCTTTCTCCAGTTACACAACTACTACTACTACTACGACTACTTCTGTTTTGTGCTCGTTATTGTTATGAACGTGTTTTTGTGGCAAATAAACTTATTTCTTTCTTCTTTTTCTTTATTTTACTACCCAGATACTAATATTGACTGTAGTTATTAGCTACATATATACCGTAGCCTCCGTAACGTGACCTATTACTTTATCTGCTTTTGAGTCATCCATTATTTTACTATAACGAACGGACCTTCAAAAGCAGTGAAATCAAAAGCAACAATGTGAAAAGAAAAATCTGACACGATCAATTCAGGATCGAAAATAGGTCAAGTATAATTGGTTTGATAGCTTTTGTTTCTCAAAATGATGGATTAACCAGAATACGTTGGTCTTTGTTTACTAGGAGCTTGTTTATGATTTATTGTCGTGTGTTTTGACATCGAAATATTAAGATAATTATCGTCCACTTTGCTCTAGATATTTATTGTACAAGAATGAAGAGGAAAATCAAAACTAAATATTATTTTTAAAGCAACGTAAAATTTTATGGGCTATAAAAATCGATCAATCGAAAAGCGTAGTAACGAATTGAATTAGATAGCGGTTAACATTGATTGAATTGGAGATTTTAAAAAGCTATATTATGTAGTCCAAATTTATAAACTATCTCCATTCCGTCAGAAAAATAATAAGTTTCTTAATTTATCATTATTAATCATTATAATTTTATTTATTTTTCATAACTACGCGTTCTTTGATGTGCGCATAAATCGATTCAACGGATGCTGACGCTCGCGCTGATTAGATTCTAATACATTCTTATCTATACTAATAATAAAACTGAAGAGTTTGTTTGTTTGTTTGTTTAGAGCGTTAATCTCTGGAACTACCAGTCGAATTTCGAAAAATATTTTTTGATAGATAGCCCTTTAAAAAAATAATAGGTTTGTGCAGGATATTGAATATTTGCACACCATGAGTAATGGTAGAATTAAAGTTTTCAGATCATACATTGTAAAACTACATTCTTGGAAAAAAATGGATTTGAATTCTTGAGGAAGGTTATAGGATATTTAACCACATACTCCGACCCTTAGGGGCCATGCAAGGTGGGTGAAACCGCGGGCCACAGCTAGAATTTGATTAAAGACCTGGGGCCCTACCACCACCTCTAAAGCAGTATTATTTTAATATTGCTTTAGTAAGGGAAAGAGTTGAAGCTCTACAGGACGTATAGCTCCATCTTTTCCCGCACTGAAGTAAGATTAAAAAAATACTGCTTTAGAGGTGGTGGTAGGCCCCCCGGAACTGACACTTTCTTTTTTCTTTTTTTTATCATGTTGTTTGTTAGAGAGATTTAATCGGATTGACCCTATCAATTGATGCCATAAAAGTACAGGGTGTTATTTATTCGGATTTTAGCCGGTTCTTCGGAACCTTTGTTTGCAGATTTAAAAAAAATAAAGGAATGTTGCTTTTTAGTAAAACTTGCTATCTCCAGTATTTAGAGTACTTTCCCTCCAGGTGAGGTTCAAATATCCAGCCTGTATAGTTCACACAGAAAATAATCAAAACAAAACAACAATAAAGTACTACATTCTGAATTCAAATTATTATACACGATAAATCTAATAACTGATGGACATGGAAATTAGCATTCTTTTGTATTCGAAAATGCGATGATTCCCGAGGGACATTAAGAAAATAGTTTTAGGTACTGTACATACATGATTGGTGTCAACTAAGACGTTCATTCGGATAGATACAACAAACATTGTCTCCCTCTAAACGCCTTAAAATTTTATGCGAAATCCAATCGTAAACCGAGCCAAGTGAAGTTAAATCCATTCACTCGTGAGTTTTTACGAGGTAGAAAGCACTTAACCTAGATGAAGATTGTATAGCGACTTACATCAGGCGTCAGTAGGCCGATTAGGTACGGAGTGATGATGCCAGCGAAGGTTGATGTCGTATTTACTAGTGACGTCAGAGTTCCGGCGTAGTTCGGGGCCAAGTCCAACGCGTTCACCTGAAAAATTGTTTTTTTTTTTGAATGCTAAATAATATTTTGGAGTGATTTTAATATTTTGTATTGTTTATTTGATTAGATTTGAATATTGTTTCGTTGTTGTCTACATTATTTGTTTGTTTTTAAGTGTAAAAGATTTCAGTTTTTATTTCGTAGTCAATAAAAACATTAAATTCATTCATTCATTCACTCACTGACAGATAACGCATAACCTAAACTGTTGGGTCTAAATGTATGAAATTTTGTAACAGAGTTCTTTATTAAACGAAGGTGAGCACTAAGGATGGGTTTTTGGAAATTCTTCCCCCAAAGAGACTAAATAGGGGATGATAGTTTGAATGGAAGTATTTATTTTTTGTGGATCGGAACTTCCATCAGGGCACGGCTTGTATAAATGTATTACGCAATCGTCACGTCCATTTTGTTCGTCAAAGTCAAGCGTTTGGTTTTCGAACAAATGAGTGACAAAATGAACACTACAATCGCATATTCGCACGACCGATCGCTTTTTTTAGGACGCGGGGTTAGACTGGCAAACAAAAGTCGGAAAGTTATACTTAAGAGGGTTTATCCTAAAAGCTGGCAACGTCGCAAATATCTGTCAAATATTTACCTGTTTTGATTCATAAAGCAATATTACTGAATAGAAATAAGAAATGTGGCTAACTAGCGAACTAGAATATTAATAATGAATTGCAATTATAACATTGAATTTGATGTTGTACCCATTTTAGGTGTATAAACCGCATTTGGAAAGTTTCCAAATAGTTTTTGTACATCTAAAACTAAACATTCGGTGTTATGATATTAACTATTGCATTTCATAATCAATATTCTAGTGCTAGTTAGCCATATTGCTAAATTAATCAAAACAGTGTAATATTTGACATCTATTTGCGACGTTGCCCACCTTCAGAATAAACGCTCTTAAAGTAAGTTTGTCAATACTTATTAATGGGGTTAACGCTCACGAAATAAATTGATACCACCCTTCAAACCCCTACATTTTGGTCCTAATATCCAAAATCAATCCACTACTATACCTATTTATCTCCTCCTCATAGTAGAAGAAAAATATTTTCCTTCATGTTTATCCGTGGGGAGGTTAATCAATATTTACGCCCCCTAACAACAATAAGATCCCGAAAGAAATACGAAGCCCGTTTTCGTAAACAACACTGTGTAAACAAAGGAACATAACTTATTGTCTCATTCAGTACCTGTATTCCGCCGAAAGTGCAGAGAAAACCACTCCTGATAAGATACACCCTTGGGAGTAAAGTAATACGAGGCGTTGGTGGATTAAGGAGAATTTTGAAAAAATCTTTTCAGAAATTTTTGTCTAAAGCTTTGTCTAGACGTGTGTAATGTGTTACGTAATGTATCGTGTAAGAATAGTGTGGATGGCATACACACTCAACTGTAAATGTTCGACTGCGAGTGCTTTTGTGTTCGCGCTAAATACCTACAGCCGATGGATCAGCGCGAGCGTTACATGTAATGCTCACATTACACGTGTCTGTACACGGCTTAAAAGTAAATAATTTATTCTAAAAAGGTCGCCATTATTTAGAACATTATACAGAAGCAGAAACAAATAGGTAAAGTCTGTTCCAAAAGTATCTGATAAAAATAAAAATAAAATGGATCACAAAACGTCCCATGGATGCCAATTTGTAGTGCCGTTTACAAATTGAGTGCTTCGATTTTATTATTTGAATAATTACACCCGAAATTTAAATTTTAAAACAATAGTGATGTTTATCATTTAACAATTTTGAGGTTAATTTTATAATCTCAATTTCCGTCGATAGTTTTTCAATTACAATTTAATAATGTTACGCAAACAATAACTTGTTTACAATAATTTTTCGTCTTCACATATACATAAATAATTTATGTGTACAAAATATTGTAAAACATTTAAAAGAGTAACGGTACGATTTCTTGCCCATTCTTCTCCATATGAAAACTACCTTTTGGTAGGGGCAACTAGAATCAAAGTTTGACGTTCAAAAGTGCCTTTTATATGCCTATTTGAAATAAATTATTTAACTTTGGATTGTTGCAAGAAGTGGTGAGATAATAAAGTTGAAACGTTCTTACAGATAAATGTGTCACTAATTAATTATCTTAAACTTTAGTGAGTTGCTTACTTAACCTGCATTGAGTTTGTTTATACTTCTATCAGATACTTTAGGAACAGACTATAGGTAGGTTAGGTAGGTACCTTCATGCCGCTGTAAAAGCCTCCCATGAGAGCCATAGAGAGGACGAAGTACACCATTGCAGCAGTTCTGTCGCAACCGGCGTAGGATGCCAGGATGATACAAATGGCGGGACCGGTGGCAGCTGTAATTTAAATGTGTTGACGATTTAGTTTCGTTTACTTTTTTTGAAGTTTTGAAATTCTTTGCACGCTCTAGTCAAACAAGACAACAGCTAGCTAGCTACAGGTTACAAAGCGACCTCATCACTTAAAAAAAAACCTCTAGAAACATGTTGAATAGATTTTTCACCATTTGGTTTTTATATTAGGTAACCTAATCTAGTGTTGGCTATTTGTACAATTTAAGTTTTCGTTTACCCCAAAAGGTGTGTCCAGAGCGCGGCAGCAACACGCGGCGTTTGCAGGACTCATTCTGCCACGCTCGTTAGGACCAAACCGACGAATGTTTACGCAGCAGTACGGCGCGGCACATCCGAGCCACGCCGCGCACTTCAGTTGGCAATATCAATCTGCCTAGCCTTTAATACTTCCGCAGAAATACGTCCAGACACAATAAGTGACGAATGTTTCCTAAAAATGTTTGTGCGCGTCAGGTAGACGGAAGCGTTCGCGCGCGGCTGTCATTAAAACACAGCGCGGCAGCCACGCTCGATTGCCGCACAATCTTTGAACACACCTTTACGGTAATTAATCATCAATCGACCATTATGTTGAAATCCTCGTTTCCGATTGATGTTGTTTCCACACAAATATCGACTCTTGAAACAGTCATAATATTTTTTATTTTTCTAAAAGCACATAATATTAAATATGTTTACATGTTTGGAAACTGAAATACAAATTGAGTCTTGGAACTGGTACTCCAGCCAATAAAATAAAAAAATCTTCATACCGATAGTAGTGTGAATAATTCTTCCAGTCTTGATGGTATGCCAGCCTTTCTTGATACAAATATCGCAGACCAATCCGAAGAGGAAGGAGGACACCCACATAGCGATGTAAGGCAAGGCAGTGAGCGTGCCAGTGGTTGCGATGTTGAACTTCAGGACATCGTGGGAATATTTAGGAAGATCCGTCACCATTGTGTAGTAACCCCAGTCGTGGCCAACCTGGAAGTACAACATCAAACTTAATCACACTTTGAAAAAAAATATTAAAAAAATTGAATAGCTAAGATTTGGCCTAACTTCTCATGCTATTTTAACGGCGAAAAAATATTAAAAAAAATTGAATAGCTAAGATTTGGCCTAACTTCTCATGCTATTTTAACGGCGGAATTAGGGCTCCCGCGGACAGGCGCGACGCGATTCTAGTGGAACAATTACTATGAAATGGAAATTGTGCTACCGGTGTTAAAATAGCAGAACCTTTATGGAATTACATCTTCTACTTGTTTAATTTTTTCTTCAATATCTGTATTGCTCTGAAACCGTTAGGTACCTTAAGAATAGATTGTTGAAGGCTATAATTAAATGGTCCAACTTTTCAATACACCATGCAGCACCCCAATTTAGTAGTAACACACTTTCTATTACCTACAATACAAAGGTTTTTGAAGGAAATTCATATTCCGTTGTTTCTTAGGTTTGAAAAATTCATCTGCTAGATCTTTAACGTAAATAACGCAATAAATATTGTTGAATTATTGTAAAATGAATAGCTTCGGGATTGTGAGTGTGTTGCGTTTAATAATTACCCCGCTGATTCTTGCTTTTTTATTTCTATTAATCAGATGGAGCCTCATGTGAATATCATTATTATACTTTTGTTAAAAAATACCAATATGAAAATGTCCCGGGAAAATAGCACTAACTATGGAATACCAAAATTAATGATCCCCCAAATTACGCAGTCGTTTAAGTACATGACGATCAATAACGCCTTGGCAACGCATTGACAGCTCAAACACGCTTACACGCTCCCAAGAAGCGTAATAATTTCATCTTAATATTCCATCGAATTAAGACGCTCATCATTAATTCATTTGATTTTCTCTTCATATTAATGCTTGGCGCAGTCGCTCCTTCAAACCACTGGTATATTCATATTGTTGTATGCATAATATTAAATAATTGACAATTCAATAGGAACTAGCGACTGGCACCTGTTCGCAAGGTTTTTACAACTTGTCAAAATATTAACTTATTAACTATCTACGAGTATAAGTTTAATATCCTATACAATTAAACGAGCAATATTTGTATTGTATATATATTTCTTATCACGTTCTCGAAAACGGCTCTAACGATTTCAATGAAAGTAACATTATAGGGGGTGAAAATCGATCTAGCTAGGTGTCTAGGGAAAATTCGTTTTCTCCGTATTTTCACCCGAGCAGAGCTTGGTCACCCAAAGTTTAGAGCAACATGGGCTACCTTAGAATAATCAATAATGACATGGCAGCATGGAATAAGTAAGAAAGAAGAAGGAAAGAAAGAAAGAAAAAGTATTTATTGAGACTCGCACAGGAAATCACATTAAACTAAAAACACATTAAACATAAATAAAAAAAACAATAAAAAACAAAGTAACATTAAAATGAAGGAAGTCCTGTACGAGGCCAAAAGGCTCCTATCTCAGCATGATGCTGTAAGTACCTACTATCATAGCAGCATGGAATTAGTAAGTACCTTAGTAGGTACTTACTAATACTACTATGCTTAAAAGCGAATATATACGTGTCCCAAAATTCAACGATAAGCAGGCACCAGCACGCGTAGCATGAACACAGTTTTGTCGACGGAAGAGTAGACAAAAATGACGTTCCCTATAGACAGTACAACGGCAGCAAAGTAGAAAGAGTCAACTGCACTTTTTACGAAATTCACTTTGACATAATTTGACTCAGAATTATTTGTTTTGTCATAGAAAGTCCTATTTCCGTTTGATTCTCTATTTTTACTGATAAAGTCACGTATTTAAAGACAACTACAACAAAATTATTCTTAAAATGACGAAGTATCGTGTTTTGGAACAAAAAATATTACAGTAATATTGGCCCCTTTCCTTGGTAATGCCCTATTATCTAAATGATGTAAACTAGGAGAAGATAGCTTGATAGATTAGACTAGATAGATTGTTCTTCTATTAATTATTATCACAATTTTGCATTCAAAACGTTCTTCTGTATAATCATGATTTTGTAGTTATCCGTTTATACTTTGTGGCCGTCAAGTAGAAAGTTTTCTACTGTCTTTAGCATGGCGATTACAAAATCAAAATGTCTTCACTACTGTGATTTTGACAGTTTGGGATAGAAAACTTTCTTCTGCAATAGTCTACATACAAAAGGACCTAGACAAAGATTGTTAGAAACGTAAGACAAAATGACAGATTGTAGAAAGATTTCTACGGTGCGATGTCAAAAATGGAGAAACGAAATGTCACTTTGTATAGAAAGAGCTGTGTCTATTCTTCGTAGAAATAGAAAGCGTCATGCTACGCGTGCAGACGGTGGACCTGCTCATCACTACCCGAGAAAAAATACAGTAAAAAAAACAATATTTTTTTGGAAATTATAAAACATACATTGAAATCCTTCGGAAATTTACACCCCTTAAGATATTTTTAACTACCATGACCTAAATTTTTCTAATATTTCTGTTTTTTTTTTTAAATCGGCAAGCTAAGTAGCTCTGCTACCCACCACAACCCTTAAAAATCCCAGAATGCCCGTAGGTTTTACACAAAAATCATTCAAAATTATTTTTTTCCTTAAAATTTTCAGAATTTTTACTTTCAGTTCACTTTCAGGCATCGTGGTGTAAAAAAAAAGTATAGACACTACTACGGCAAGTTTAAAAAAAAAATGGCGCAACTAATCAAGATTCCAAAATGGTACAATACTCTAAAAAAAAATAGCCACAAAAAAATTGGGTACTATTTCTAAACAAGAACCAAATTTCATAAATTGTTATTGTTGATAGTATAGTCCGCGCGCAAGTGCTAGTCACCGCCTGAGGTATGTGAGTGGTGGGCACGCCACAATTGTGGTGATAAGTCCCCTCTTTGAGGAGTGGCTAGAGAGGCGCCACGGCGTCCTCACCTTCCGCCTGACGTAGGTCCTCACCGGACTCGGCTGTTTCGGGAGGTTCCTGTTCCAAATAAGGCGGGAGGAAACGCCCGGGTCACCATGTCACCACTGTGTGGATCGCCCGGAGGTCACGGTGGAGCATACCGTGGAGGTCTGCCCTGCTTGGGCGGAGCACTGCCGTGTCCTCACGGAGGCGATCGGCGGCGGCGATCTATCGCGTCCGGCCCTGGTTCAGGCCATGGTCCGGAGCGAGAGTGCATGGGAGGCCGTCACTTCCTTCTGCGAAGCAGTAATGCTCGCAAAGGAGGAGGTGGAGCGCGCGAGGGAGAGGCATTATTCGCGCCCTCGTGCCCCTAGTCGCCGCAGGAGACGCCCCGGGCGTCGGGAGTTGCGAGCCGACTTCCGGCCACCATAGGCGTGGGCTTGTGGACGGTAAGCAATGGGTAGCTCGCCGTCCGATTAGGACCAGGCCCGGGTCGACGGCGCGTTGTGTTCCACGTGCGCCTCAAAAAGATGTCAGCACCAACTGACGGGGTCCGTAAGGGCCAATGCCTGCCGGGGTTGCGAGTTTGTCCGAAAGGGATATCGCGGCCCCGGCACACAGGCAACGGAAGGAACACGGATGGGTTTTAGTCAGTAAAAGTCTGACACGCCCTCCCGCTCCACCCAGAGCGGGAGAAGCTATTTGATAACTTCCCACCCTCAAAAAAAAAAAAAAGGTATGTGACCGGTGAGACGGGGGAGGGTGCCATTGACAAGATTGGCAGACTGAGTTAGCTGAGCCTTTGTCTACTACCCCGTCCCACCGCTCACATACCTCAGGCGGTGACTAGCACTTGCACGCGGACTATACGGGTACTATCAACAATAACAATTTATGAAATTTGGTTCTTGTTTAGAAATATAGTACCCAATTTTTTTTAGAGTATTATACCATTTTGGAATCTTGATTAATTGCGCTATTTTTTTTTAAACTTGCCGTAGTAGTGTCCATTCTCTATTTTTACACCACGATGACTGTGAAAGTGAACTGAAAGTAAAAATTCTGAAAATTTTAAGGAAAACAATAATTTTGATTGATTTTTGTGTAAAACCTACAGGCATTCTGGGATTTTTAAGGGTTGTGGTGGATAGCAGAGCTCTTTAGCATGCCGATTAAAAAAAAAAAACAGAAATATTAGAAAAATTTAGGTCATGGTAGTTAAAAATATCTTAAGGGGTGTCAATTTCCGAAGGATTTCAATGTATGTTTCATAATTTCCAAAAAAATATAGTTTTTTTTTATTCTGTATTTTTTCTCGGTTAGCTATGAGCAGGTCCACTGTTTGGTGCCCGCTTATTGTTGAATTTTGGGACACGTTGTATATATATAATATGATAGTTCATGCAACATGGAATTAGTAAGTACCTATCATAGCAGCATGGAAATAGTAAGTACCTACTATCATACCAGCATGGAATTAATAAGTACTTCTATCATAGCAGCATGGAATTAGTATGTAATATCCCATACTATTAAATGAGCATTCTTTATTTTCACCCGAGCAGCGCTCGGTCGACCGGGTACATGTATACACATAAACCTTCCGGAATAAATTTTCTAAATTATGTTGAAAACCTCATCAAAATCCGTTGCGTATTTTAGAAGAACAACGCGGACATGAAGACAAACGCGAAAAACGACTTTGTTTTACAATTATGTATAAATAAGGGTGACCTAGTTTCATTAGGAGGGAAGATCAATGAACCGGTGGATTTTGTGAAAGATTTTCATGGCTGTAAAATGGGAAAAGATTGTGTGAAACCAGGAGATATGCTGCGCTGGCCCCAAATATAAATCAGGATGATGTAGCATTGTTTTGCTATGCACTGGCAAATGAAGTAGTATGAAAACTGAACTTTATCAATACTAAAGTCCAAAGTTAGCATAAGTGTGACGTTGAAGGCTCGGCGTCGCGCTTATGCTAACTTTGTGGAAAAAAAACCCATTGTGAATCCAATTTTAGAATACGAAACGAATGCGAAATATTTGTATATATCTATGTTTATTATAACTGTAGTTTTGGCTCTTGTGATACAGGAACTGCTAGTACAAGAGCCAGGGCTACATAGATCCTGCTGGGGTCGCGGGTTTGTCTATAAGGGATATCGCGGCCCCAGCACATAGGCAACGGAAGGAACTCGGGTGGGTTTTAGTCAGTAAAAGTCTGACACTCCCTCTCGCTCCGCCCAGAGCGGGAGGAGTCATTTGATGATTTCCCACCCAAAAAAAAAAAAGGGCTACATAGATGGTTGTGGCTCTGAAGTGAAAATAAATAAATTACATTACAACTCAATGATTACTAGTGTTAAATATAGAGTGTTAATCCAATGATGCTATTGAATTATTTTCATGACGTTTACGTTGCCACAACAATCTTATTTTATCTTTGATACAGACTAATACATAAGTCATCTTGTTCGTAATTATGTAAGAAGATATCCGGTGTCATTTCCCTTAGCACATAAACTATTTGTTCCGTTTGCTCCATTAGTCGCTCGGGGGCGCTCGTTAAGCTAACCGTAAGGGAAAAGTCACAACAACATTCTACAAGTACTTTCAATTTACCTACATACATTCTAAAAGGTTACAGTAAACGACGCCATTTTGTATTCCCATAGATAGTTTCACTAATGCGTATCTAAGGAATTGCAATATTTGCCTCCTAAGACATTCCGATATCCAATAAGTGTCGGAAAGGATTTACTAAAATGTGTGTTTTGGTCGGCTGTTCGAATTGGAAAGTATTCTTTAGGCCGAAGTCTCACAGGCAGGAGCGTTATTTGGTGTCACGGGCTTTTATTATTCGTAGGTGCCACGCAAGGTGAGTAGCGTAGCTCGCACTAGGTACTTTTTATTAGTCATGCAGCGTCAATATTCGCTGGTTAGAGCATAGCACCTAAGTGCAGATTTCATCAAACGCTCAGCACAACTAAACACGTTCAAGAGCTGTCAGTGTAAAATATTCCATAAACAATTTTGTCACTCACAGCTCTTGAACGCGTTTTAGAAATGCTGATCGCGTTCAGTTTCATTGGTGAAATCAGCCCTAAGTATCTTATGAAAAGTGTGAGCATACCCAGGTCAGAACTCTCACGCAAAACTCTAAACTCTTACGCAATACTCACTAAAAAGAATTCACCACTTTTCCAACAATTATTGTTTTAATAACATTATTAAATTCTAATTGAAATTTCATCGACGAAAACTGAAGGTATAAAATTAGCCTCAATTATCAAAAGTGAAATTTAACTTTAAGGTGATTTAAAGTAGAATTTCAGGTTTAAGTATTTAAAAAATCTATTAATCAATCAAACCACTCAATTTGTAAATAGCACTTCAAATTAGCTTCCCCAGTTACGTTTTTTGGAACGTAGCGTAGCTCTAAGCAGCAAATGAAGCTCTAAGCAGCAAGTGAAGCGCCTGTGTGACTTCGACCTAAGGGACTGTCTCTACGGGCGACCGCCTCACAAAGATTCTGTTGTTGTACGATCGCTAACTAATCTACATGGCAGAGCGATTCCGGCGTCTGACGTCATGATGGCGTATCGTTAACGATTCTCGGACGCCGTCTGTGACTAATGCAATTTTCCTTCCATACACCCATGGAATTATTCCTAGATACACTTTTGAAAACAGAACAGGAAATAGTTGATGTAAATTTAATTTAAATATGAGAATGACTCATCATAAATGGGACCTTAGACAATATAGACCATTTTTGTTTTTTTTAAGTATCGTAAGGCCCGTTTACGCGGTCATGTTTGACATTAATTCGTTAGAGTATATTCACAAGCATACTTTGCACGCGAGATCAAAAAACAATTATCGCCTACCTAAAGTATTGATAGATATTTTATTGTGTTATGAACATAGTTTATCGCAATAGGTGTTTTCATGGTGTTTTTTTTAAAGTTGCTATTTTTATTTCACGAGAAAAAGGCTTTTGAATTTTGCTTAATTGCTTTGACTGTACCAACTAGAATATAATAGAATACTCTTTATTAATATAATAGAATACTCTTTATTATGTACACCATACAAATAACAAACATACATTTAGAAATTTTAGATAGGGTGACAAAATGGGCGGTCTAATAGGTATTGAATGTATAATTTAGGCACAACGCGTCTCCCAGTAAAGCCTCGTGCAGACTAGCGCGACGCGAATCGAACAATAAAATTTCTAAGAAAAGTTATAACCGGTATAACAATAACCGGTGTCGCTTGGCGCCGTCGCGTCGCGCTAGTCTGCACGATGCTTTACTTGTTGAGCTGCTTTCATGACTGGATTCCTTATTTCATAAAGCAGAAACGTATCTTCTACAAATATTTATAAGTCATCCGCTATTCCAAAAAAGATATATGTGTTTATTTATCCGATATTTTGTTTATGGGCTGGTAACGTAACATTGTTTTGCATACGATGTGGTTTTTAAATCATGTTTGTAGGTAAATGAGTCAAACTTAAAGCGAGTAGTGATCACAACAATGCATGCTTTAGTAATGAGAGTAATACCTACCTATAAAGATTTTATAGCTCTAGCCAGTAAATGTTTAGAATTAACATTAAAACTTATGTAGGATGATGACGTCATCCGACACATTCCACACAGCTGTTGTGGTTAGGATCTGAATGAGCTCCAATGATACCTATCGTAACCAACACGTACTTTCAGTCACAATTCGAATTCATTCAATCCATTGCTAAAAAAATTGTCTGCTCAACACAATACAATGCAATATCGCAATGAATGTTGTTGAATTGCCAAAATTAAAGGTAGTGCCATTGTAAGATAACATAATAACATAATTACCCAGTAGATTCAGTGACAATTTTTATTGTTTTACACTAATATTATACACAGAAAAGATTTATATTTTTATTTGTAATGAATAAACTCAAAAACTCGAGGTCGAACTAAGGGCACGCACCTCGTGACTTTTCGGATTAAATTGCGTATTGTAATATATCACTTGCTTCAAAAATGGTGAAGGAAAACATCGTGCGGAAACCGGCGGCACGCCTGAGATATTTCTTGATGTGACGCCAAGGCAGAGGCCCTTGGGCGGCTTTAACACTCGAACACTACTGAACCGCTTTTAAACATTCTTTCACCAATAGAATGCTAAATTATCACTGAATATATATAGGCTATAATTTATAAAGAAACCGCGAGCGAAGCCGCTGGCGGAAACTGGTCAATCTATTCAAAGAACAATTAGTTTTTCATGGGCAGGGTAACTTTGCAGAGCAATCGAATTCTCGTAACCACGAGCCACGTTTTTTATTTAGAGCGTTTATCCTAAAAGCTGGCAACGTCGCAAATAGCTGTCAAAAATTTACCTGTTTTGATTAATTTGGCAATATTACAGTATGGAAATAAGAAGTGTTGCTAACTAGCGAACTAGAATATTAATAATGAATTGCAATTATAAAATTGAATTTGATGTTGTACGCGTTTTAGGTGTAAAAAAGCATTTGGAAAGTTTCCAAATACTTTTTTTACATCCAAAACTAAATAGGTATTCGGTTACGATATTAATTATTGCATTTCATAACCAATATTCTACGAATAGTTCGCTAGTTAGCTACATTTCTTATTTCCATACAGTAATATTGCCAAATTAATCAAAACAGCTAAATATTTGATATAAATTTGCGAGGTTGCCCACTTTCAGAATAAACGCTCTTAAAACGGAGAATTTAAAAATAATTAAAGGTTCGAGCGCACACGTCAGTCACGTCAACGTCAAGTCGCCGAGCAGTCACGTCAATTTCAGGAACGAGTGTGAACAGATCTCAGAGTTGAGGAACAGGTAGTCAGCCAGTCAGTCATAGCAACGCCTTGATTACAAATCTTTAACCATGTTTCGTTTTGTAAAAATATACCGTTCTTTTACTATAGTATTTTTCCTTTGATTTTCTCTTCCCGTCCAGTTTATTCGATCCTGTGGTTATGTTTGTTAAATCATGTGGTTTTAAAAGGTCAGTCGGGTAGATGTACCTATAAGTATTATATAGTAGCCTTGTGGTTAGCAGACCAAGCGAAGTTACGTAAGTAATTACTTTTGTATTGTACCTAGGATTGTGTGTATTTCCGACATGAGGGCAAGCATTGTAATTTTTGTTATTAGGTAAAATTAAATCCTTCCTGTCATGTGTTTTTTCCAGAGATGAATAATGTATGGTCGTAAGGATTAGGCAATAAGCGTGAATGATGCAAGTGATGGAAAAATTGGTAAGCAATACAGTTAGATTTTCTATACAAATACAATACAAACACAAATAAATAAAATTGAAGTGTCTGTTTGTTTGTTAAAATAACAGCTTTTTACTAGATGATAAGTATAAACCGTACGTAAAAAAGAAACATTGTTTGTTCCGGTTAATCTCTGAAATGGCTGGACCGATTTTGACGGGACTTTCACTGCCAGATAGTTTATGTTATAAGAAGTAACATTAAATAATTTTATTTCAGGAAAAGAATAAGGGGTCCACGTGGGAGAAGCCGCGGGCAGCAAGTCTTAAATGACTTATTAAGAAAAAATTATAAAGTTTCTTTGCCATCAATAATAATTAGGAAATGTTCTGCGGGCAGTAGTGTTTCATTTAACAAAAAATATAATTGAGGGGTAACCCATCGTAATTGCGTGTCGCACTTAGGTACAATAGCAATGCCTTTAATTCTGACAATTTAACAACACTGATTGCGGTTTTAGGGTTCCTGCTGGGGTTGCGGGTTTGTCTGAAAGGGATATCGCGGCCCCAGCACATAGGCAACGGAAGGAGCACGGGTGGGTTTTAGTCAGTAAAAGTCTGACACTCCCTCTCGCTCCGCCCAGAGCGGGCGGAGTCATTTGATGATTTCCCACCAAAAAAAAAAAAAAAAAGGGTTCCGTACCCGAACGGTGCCAAACTGAACCCTATTACAGCCTCCGCTGTCCGTCTGTCTGTCATCGGGTTGTATCTCATGAACCGGTAATAGGTAAACAGTTGAAAGTTATTCTATTGCCGCTGTAAGAACACAATAAAATAATATACTACTACTTGTTCTTGTAGCTGTAATAATCTGTAGTCGTCATTTATATTTGTTGCTTATTAAATATTCTTATATATATATATGATGTATCTATTTTTTTTTATTTTTTTTCTTTATTTAGGCAACCAACAGCGATACATATAGTATGTTACAGAGTATGTGTGTTACAGTATTGTATGGCTAATAATAGGTTTCCCTGTATAACTGGGATAAGTATAAAACATGCGAACGGACTACTTAGAAATATTATAAATTCAAAAAGTGCAGTTTTAGGTATATTACTTATAGATAAGTTTAACATTTTAAAGAAAAACAAAAATGGTTTGAAGATTAAAAAAAAAAAAAAGTTTGTAAATTAAGAGACTAATATAGCATATATATATATCTATGTATGTGTCTATTATAATAATTATATTGTATCTATGTATATAATTATTATTTTGCACCAATGTCTACCCCATTTTTATGTCCACGCAATCACTGTCCATTCCAAGGTTGCCTGGAAGAGATCGCAGAAAGCGATAAGCCGCCCATTGTATGTTTTGTAGTGTTAAATTTATTATTTACTATGTATTTTCTGGTGTACAATAAAGTATATATAAATAAATAAAATTTTAAATTAAAGGGTTCCCCATACAAGAATCGTGTTATTTTCTTTGTTTTTTGCCAAATATTGTGTGGTGGTCCTGATCACTTTATCGGCGAGTCTGCGGTTCTTGGACATGCCGATTACCTCACGATGTTTTTTTTCACTGTTTACTATATATTCACACATAAATGTAAGTTGTAGGTAGATATACCTATGTATAGTAAGAGAAATTAATTTCTAAGCTAATTTATACGCTACATCATTTTGCCGTGATATAGCCATTTCATTCAACTGTCAAACAGTTGTGATTTGAATAAACGGACAATTTAAATTGGTAGTCAATTTGCTTAAAAATTAACTAACCCTGACTTTACAACTAACTTATTACAGGGCTTAACCAACATCCGAAGCCGTATATTAAGATCAATAGGCATCATTTAGTAAACAACGCTCATGTACGACCTTCAACAACCCGTGGACGCAAAATACAACATTATGTACGTCCAGAAGGTTAACCTATTACTGTAGAAATAAAAAAAATCCTCCTTGTTGTAGTTGCCAAGCACGACTACAAACGCAGAGTATGATTTCCAGCGGGGTAACGTAATATAATAATAAAAATAAGCTTTAGGTTTTAGCTCCAACGTCCCACCGCCGCCGGCAGCTTGGACCCTGTTCCTGGTGCCGATGGGCCACAATTTTATTTTATTTTTATATATAAATATTTAATAATGTAATTAATATGTATGTAAAGGTAATGAAGGAAATAATAATAAGTTTACTTCATAATCAACAGGTTTGAACAAATAAGTTGTAGAAGTCATCTTTTAAGAGCGTTTATTCTGAAAGTGGGCAACGTCGCAAATAGATGTCAATTAATATTTCACTGTTTTGATTAATTTGGCCATATTACTGTGTGGAAATAAAAAAATGTGGCTAACTAGCGAACTAGAATATTGATTACGAAATGCAATAATTAATATCGTAACACCGAATGTTTAGTTTTAGATGTAAAAAAACTATTTCGAAACTATCCAAATACGTTTTTTACACTTTTATTTTTTTTGAAGGTGGGAAATTATAAAATAACTTCTCCCGCTCTGGGTGGAGTGGGAGGGTGTGTCATACTTTTACTGACTAAAACCCACCCGTGTTCCTTCCGTTGCCTGTGTGCGAAGCTGCTAAGATTACGAGCTTCAAGAAGAAATTATAAATGTTTCTAATCCATAAATTTTATTACACTGTAGATGAATTCCTTAATGACATATTGTAATAATTTGACTTAGTAATGAATGTTTGTTTTTGTTGTATATTGTGTGATTTATTTATTGAATTTAATACTAATTAATCTAAAAATACCTTACTTTTGTAATTTAAACTTAATTTAATCATTTATTATCACTTTGAATTTAATTTTAATATTATTTCACCTAGGTACCTGAATGTTGTTCAAATTCATCCTTGTAGAATTTGTAGACTTGTACCCTCTTACCTACTTTCATATGGACTGGCATGCTATGGTAATATATTTATATTTAAAACATATTAAGAAAACAAAAAAATTAAAATCGAATTTATGAAAGTATTCGTTGATAAAAACACAAGAAAACGATGTAAAAGCAGTGGTTACGAAGAATTATTCTTAGAATGTAAGCTGTTGCCGGTCCATAAAAAGGTGGTCTTGTTATTGGCTTTAGGGAATTATTGCAAGCATGACTTTAAAATCAAGACGACACATAAGACCTCAAAGATATAAATCCATTAGAAGATTTGTAGTACACACTTGTATTAACTATTATGGAAAAATGTGTAGAAAATGCTTAGTCCCAACAATTTTGAATGATATACGATTTAGTGTAGCTGTACCACAAAAATGTCTTTTAAAAATAAAATGGGGAAGTTTATTTTTAATACCTTTTGTCCAAGCCTCATAAATGGAGATGCATAGATAAAATTTATGTCATACTAGCTTATGTCTGCGGCTTTGCCGACGTGATTTGGAATGCTATTACGCAGTTTAAAATGTTATTAGCATTACGCAATAGTCCGCCTTTGTGCTACTGTCAAATATGTTTTTAGCTTTAAGTAATGTTTAGCGGTAAGCGTATTTTTATAATTGATGAAAAAGTACCAACTAGTTAGTTAAGATATGAAAATATGGGAGCTAAATCTGCCAACAAACTGATATGTGCAGTTTGGCAGAAGTAAACTTTACTGTAAACTTAGGATGTCACCACAAATAAGCGCTTTTTATTTTTTTATTACTAAAAACTGCGTAATGCCATAAACCACGACTAAAAGGTCTTCTCTGTTATGGTAATAAAGCTGGGGCTCAAAATGTCTTCTGGTTTGGGTTTTGTGTTATAGGCCCCACAGGGTCCATTTGTGGTGTAGGACGAGAAAACAGTGACACGCTTAGTTTTTATGGAAAGTGTTGACATTAACACCGCCTCTAGCAGCGGCCGCCGCCGAGCCTTCTCCGTGCTCTGTGAACTGTACCCTAATTACGTAATACACGCAGAATCTGAATCGTTTTGAAAAAGATTGCTAATCAATTGCTTCATAAGTTCGAAAAAAAAAAAAATTGTCTGTAAAGTCGGTTTAGATAGATAGATAGATAGATAGATAAAACATTTATTCAGTGCATACAAAAGACACACAAAAGCACAATTAAAAGATAACAAATTACATGAATATACATAAAAACATGATGCCAATATACAAAAAATAAAAACATAAGTTTAGTACTTAAAGAAATAGAGTGACATTATGACATAGGTACTTTGTTTAAATGAAAAAAGGAAAAACAAGGTGCGGTGTGCGTCTCAAGGTTGCACCAAATGGGAGTCCAGCTCAGCATGTGTCAGGCAAATATACCTAACGCTGATATTCTGCTAGATCCCTGCAGTGACATACGGACGTCTAGCAGACGAGATAAATTGGTGTTGTGACAAAGTGTTATGCGCGTGAAAAAAGTAAGTATACCCGCAACTTAAATTATGGAGTATTCTACAGTAAAGTTTTGCCTTGGGAAACGTTCTTGTACTTTATTATGTTGATTGTATTGTTGATTACTTTATTATATATATAGTCATATGTTTAATATTGAAATAAATAATCTTAATATAATTATAGTAGCGTGGGTGCAAATAAATAAACGATTCAATGGCTAATTTAAAATAATAATGTTTATAGTAAATAAATATAGGTAAATAACATGTGTACTCGTATTATAACTATTATCGAACAAAAGATCCGCAGCTATTCAATTACTAAATACCTCCTTGTTCACAGGTTTGTGATCACCAGTTACGCTAAATAGAGGGATTGACTCGGGAAGAACACGACAGCCAGTTATATAATGGACGTGTTCGAAATGGTCATACCCAGTTTTTGCTGAGAGGCAATAAGAAACTGCCGCAGTCGAACTCTGAAGGCACCAAGAAGAACGTTTAAGGAGTATAGTTTGACGTGACAACGTCATAACAAAATATTATCTTCTCTCGCTCCGATCGAAACGTTACAATTAGCGTAACGGGACACTCTTTCGTGCGTGCAGCCGGCGTTCATCGATTTATTAGACGTTGTCACGTCATAATCTGCTCAACAACGTAAATAACGCAATGAATATTGTTGAACTGACAAAATGAAATAGATTAGTCGTAATCGTTTACGAAAATGTGTTACGTAATATGATAGCTGGACTTTCCGGCTTCTTTTCTAGGTCGTTATTAGGTGTTTTTAACCGACTTCCAAAAGGAGGAGGTTATCAATTCGATTGTTTATATATATTTTTTCTGTTTTATATTTGTGGTATAGGACGATAAAACGGTGACACGCTTAATTTTTATGGAAAGTGTTGACATTATCACCGCCTCTAGCAGCGACCGCCGCTGAGCCTTCTCCGTGCTCTGTGAACTGGACTTTCTGGCTCCTTTTTTATATGGTTGTTATTAGGTGTTTCTGTTTTATAATTCAGTCAAGGTCTCGCTTATGACGGAGCGATTAAACAATATTTCATTACGTATTGTTTTAAAGTTATATTTCCCGAGATAATTTTGCAATAACCTATTCGAAATACCTATTATACTTTCATAATATGTATTTAAAATCATTTTTCCAATCGTCTAAATAACGCAATGAATAGGTGATTAAAATGAAAGGGTAAGGGTAAAGGGTAAGGTACGTAATTACTCCATGGCCACAAGCTATACGGTCACCGCCGGCACCGATATGCCAGCGCTTGTCGACGCCTACAAGAGCTGGTTGACAAGGTCGGCGCTGGCAGTTTTCATACTTTTTGCTAATTCAGCGCGAACCGTCGCCGATAAGCGCCGAAAGTTCCTATCTGGTTAGTCTCTGGTTTACGCTGATTTGGCAAAAAGTATGAATACTATCCGCTGTTCTACATGAATATACCCTAACGCTGCAGTACCAGCTTAGGTTCGAATAAAGCATTATGTGACTATTTGCGGTTTGTTATCCCTTAACGTATTTGTGCCTGGTGGTTAGACTAAGTGCACGCGTTTGACATTGTTTTGAAGCTAATATTAAAATATTGTTGCCTTTACGGTTTCAGTGTCGGAAGATAAAATATGATTTCTACGGTTTCTAAGCATATGGTTTAAAATCGGTTGATAATAAATAAAACACGTACATAATTATTCTATGCCTACGTTTCATAACAAATTAATGAACTACGTAGAAGTAAGTAGTATTTCTCGTTTGATAGTATTAAAATAACATAATAATGCCCAATAAACATTAAAGTCCAAGAATTTTGTATCGATACACAATTTCTGGATTTAATATTTTTATAGATTAGATTCGTCTATAACATATTGTTATTTACAAAAGTTAAACAACTACGAAAGACTAATCAAAATAAGACATTTTCAAAATAACACAATAACAGATAAGATCCACTACTCTACAATATTACGATACAAATATTTTGCCACCAAACATCTCGAATGACAGATAAAGATGCGAAAAAATACTTTGAGCATGTAGAATATTTCCCCTACCTACAATGAGTGGTTTATTTATAAACGTTGCGTAAAGTTAAGTAAGTACCTAATGATTTTTTTTGACATTTGAGCTGTTTAGCTCTGGCCACACTGAGGCGAATCCCACACGGGGCACAGAACAAAGAAGAATATAAAGAAGATAGTACCTGTTCAGACACAGCAGGATCCACGCATTTCTGCTCAGCATGAGCGTCCTCATAACTACGCATTTGCCGCGCGGAATCCGCGAGATTCCCGAGGTGTCTGAACGGGTACTAACTACTTTAGGGTACTTACTGCAGCCCATACAAGCGCCCACACCGGTGCTGACCGCAGTAACGCCTTCCAGGGCACCGGGTCTTTATTGTTAATGCTCTCAGAAGTCGTTACATTGTTGTTTAAGTACGTCAGCTCTTTTTTGGATATGTACGGGTGGCTGTTTGGCGTGCTGTAGCAGAAAAGACTCTGAAAAAGAAAAGATATTAACATAATGAGTATAGTTGCTCACTTCCGAAACGTGAAATGGAACAACCTACTGCAGTACTTTGGCATCTTGTCGTGATTTTGCTAATAAATAAATTAAGTTTTAGTTTGTTACAGCACCTTTTCTGGTTAAACTGATAGATTAAAAAACAGCTAGAAAACAAAGTGGTTCATTTTATTTAAACCTTCTTGTTAGTCTAGGAAATACTAAGCAGGACTTCTCTAGCTCTGAGCTTTGGTCCTAATCCCAGGCAAAGCAGTCCTGACTTGAATACTAACCAAACTTTGGCTTAATATTCAAGTCATAATACAGTAATGTAGCAAAATATCGGAACGATTAAATAGAGGGAATAAAAGCACTATCCACAAATCAAAACGAGCAATAAACATCCATTCAACCCAGCACTCGACACTAATCCATATTATTATGCCACAAGTGCTCATAAAATTGGCGTAAAGCTGTCCATCAATTTACGCACGTAGAAAAGCACACGGCAATTTTCCGTTATAGGTACCGATTACGTGCCTACTAATTTTATTCACGGCTTTAGTAGGTATTTTTTGCAAAAACCTCTCGTATTTTATTTATTGGGTTTGCCATTCCGGGGACTGTGATTAATGTGCTTTTTAACGCGGTTTGTTAAGGCTCATTTTGGTAATTGTAATTTGTAAAACGAAAACTATACTGCATCACTATACACGGAACAGTTATTTTGAAGAGGTTACTTTCTCTAATATTTTTTTAAGTGATATTGTGATGATATATCTGATGAATGAATGAAAACTGGCTTATTAATACGTGTTTGTATCAATTTATCGAAGAGTAGATAATAATATAATGATAATTATAATCAGAATAATAATTACGTCATTCATAGATCGACATATGTCGCTGACTGTACATAATTAATTAATAAATCATGTTCTTCATCTTTCCGAGTACATAGGCTTCTGTTATATATTTTTATATGTAGAGAAAATGAACTTACCCATAACACGAACCATAAGATTCCGAATCCTCCAAAGAAGTAGAACACCAATGCCCAGTCTCTTCCATCGGCCAATAATACTCCTGACATGAAGGAGCCGAAGATGTTGCCGATCTGAGCTCCTCCGAACACAAGCGCTCCTTGGAACGACCGCTCATGGGGTGGGACCCATCTCGCCAACATTATCATGAGTGCAGGCATCGTGGGACCCTGTCGAGGAAACAAAGTATGTTTTTAATAAGACGTTTACAACAAAGAAAACAAATACAACAAAATGCATTAAAGTGTGTATATTTATAAAGATAAATAATTGTAAGATATGAATTGACATAATTCTATTCAAGGAAACAGAAATGAGTGCAGAAAAGTGTTTGTAACCGGATGCAGGTGAATACCAGTATTTTACATGGAGCGTCTGCCTATCTGACCTCCACATCCCAGTTATTAAAAGAAAGAAAAATGCGTTTATTAGCATTACAGCAGAAAAATACACCTTATAACAAAAAAAAATACAAAAAACAATGATTATAATGCCAATAGGGCCTCAGCTCAGCATAAATGTCAGATGGCAACACAAAGTGTACCACCTGACGCTGATTTTCAGCTGCAACCCACGAGTGTATGTAAATATCACCCATCTTCAGACCAACCGCGGTAAGCGTAGCTTAACCTGATCGATAGACCCGTGCGGCTGTTATTACTTGGCCACAAGCCACAAGCCACGTCATATTTTTATTCTTTATTCAATATGAAAAAATATGCGTAGATAAATGCTCGCTATTGAACGTAAAAAGCACAACTTGAACTATACTGGAGCAAGTGTTTCACAGAACTCACAAAAACTTGGTAAATTCTATCTTCACTCGGAATTTTCTGTTTGAAAACATAACATTTTATTTTTTTCTGCTTTCATCTCTTTGTTTAAAGCTCTCTGTTAACCAAAGCCAGTACTGTATTAGTTTACCTGCCTCCAAAAGACTTAGAATCCTTGTTTTTACGCAGATACAGTTCGTTACCGACATGCTCTTGTTTCGCCTTTGAAATTCAAGTCATTCCATGAAATACAAAGGAAAGAGGGCAGGCAAATGTTTAATTAAAGCTAGAAAAGTCGACCAGTGCTAAACACACAGAACTTTATTTTATCGCGGTGAAATATTATTGCATTCAGTGTTAATTAAAATGGGTTTTTATCTCTTCTGAACTGCTAGTTCTAAAAGGCATTAATATTATTTGACATGATGGGAAAAGTTTTTAGTTAATAGAATGAGAGTACACACACACATAATTATTGGTTTAATACCAACTGTTTTACGAAACTCCATTTTCACTATCCCTGGTTAATCTACTTATGGGGAATGTTACAGTATCATAATTATCTAGGATCAAAAGAAATCTATCATACCGGAGCTTACAAATGATTCTTAATTAGTTTATAAATGATAGTGTTATAATTAGCCCAGCCAATGTCGACACACAAAAATGCAAACGTCGCAAACGCGTATGTACTCGTAACTACGATTTTTTTTTAAGTTATTAGGTCCTCTGAGAGTAGTTTACACTCAAGTTTGCAACCCTGAAAACCTTGTGCTACTCCGATGATGTTTTTTTTGGGTGGAAAATTATCAAATAACTTCTCCCGCTCCGGGAGGGGTGTCAGACTCTTACTGACAAAAACCCACCCGTGTTCCTTCAGTTGCCTGTACGTTGCCAGGGGCCACGGTATCCCTTACCCGCGACCTCCGATGGTGCCTTAAGGATGCGTTATTTGGTATCTTTATTCATATTTTGGTGAAGTAAGCTAAATTTGATACAATTTGAGCCCAACCCAAGCACTCTAGGTCTAATGGTTACGAAGATACAGCTAGCTTTCTCTAGGACCATTAGTTTAGCCGGTACGTGTCATGGCAAATGACCCTAAATCGAAAAAAAACACTTGGGAAAAATATATGTTTGACTAGCTGTATATTCGCAACCAATAAACCTAGAGTGCTTGGGTTGGGCTCAGATTGTATTAACGTTTTGCTTGCTTCTTAAAAATATAGAACAAAGATACGTAAAAACGTAGTTAAGGTATATTTTTCAAAAAAACTGAAACACGTAGAATTCAGAATTCAGAATTCGCAGTTTTTCTAGCACGAGGTTTCCGGCGTAACTTGGGTATAAACTACTCTCAGGGGACCTAAAAACATACAAAAGAATCGTAGTTATATGCGTGTTTGCGATTATTGTTGTGGTTATTGACTGGGCTAAATATGATACCCCTACGATAAGTCGTATGCACATAGGGAAATTTGTCGGCTGCACGAAGAAAAAATCTTACTTTGAAATCGGCGTTTCTCTATTATTTGCTGAACTAAAAGCAACAGGCGCTTTGTAGGTAACAGTTAACAACCTACAGTGGGTCCAATAAAACTTGACGCGTGACACGATCGATAGCACTGAATTTTGCAGTCATGTGATTGGAAGTACTGTTCTGTCAGTCGCCATTTTGAACTCTATTAGTATTGAAATTAAGACTGCAAAATTCAATGCTACCAATCGCGTCACGCGTCACGTAATAATGAACGCACTATAGTTCAGAAGGGAGAGCGTATGTAACAGCGACATTTAATTACGTTTGCAAATAAATAAATAATTATTGGTAAATCTTTGAAACACTCTTTTTTTTATAAAATTTTTGGGGAATGAAAATCTGGAATGAATGTGGTCGTAAAAAATGTTTCCTTTTGAGCTGAGTTATTCCATAACTTTAAATATTTGCAGAATATACGGGGGTGTCTCGGAAGCGTTTAGCAAGAGCCTTAAAAAAAAAAAAGATTGCGTCTCTGTAAACGGGCCGCCCCGTAAACACGGTGTAAGGGACATTGACGCGCAATTTATTACCAAATTTTTAGTCAAATACTTAAAAAAAACCTCGACCTTTAACTGCCTCGTTGGAGGTTCCAAGGAAACCCTCCTCCTCCTCCTCAAGAGTCCTGGTTTCAATTCCCACCGTTCTCGACGGCATGGTGTTATTGGGTTTTCCAGTCTGAAATTTCTCAGTAGCAGCCCGGAGTCTGGATTTGTGCCCGGTTGATGGCAATAGGCTTGCCCCCTATTACATGGGACTAAAACACAATTGGCGAAATGTGGGTGCACTATTACTATTATTTATTATTAGTAGACACACCTCTGCCTAACCTTTCGAGGATTACAGGCGCGATGATAATGATATATTTAAAAAAAATTGCTGTTCCATGCATTTAGTGCGTGTAGGTATTGCAATTTTGTATGAAACAGCAGATTTTCATTAATAATCGACGCAATATTTTGACGCTGGGGGGAGTAGAATCTATACATAATTATTATAAATTAAAATAATTTTTCGTGTTTGTCTGTAACAGATTTTGATGAGGTTTTCACCATCTTGTTTGTTTTACGTAAAATAAGAAATCTCAATTTTTTATCAAGTCGCAAAAACCGTGCGAGGCAGGAGCCGGTCGCTAGTCATGAGACGAATTCATGGTAACAGTTTGCACGATGTCCCTTACACCATGTATAAATGCACATGCCAGCGGATACAAGATTGAATGAAACTTTTCATCCGTGACGCTTTTGAATCGATTTCATTCATGCACCAATGCATTAGAAAACTAAGATATTCCATTAGTTAGTTATATGTACTAGTATTATAGACTACGTTAAAGTAATGGATTGGCGTTTTGATAAGGTACCTTGTTGTGAATTGGATAAGTTTCTACTTTATATGAAAACCAGGTTCAGCAGGCGATGTCGTCCGCTTAAAATTTCTTGTATTACCTAACATAAAATAAATTCTATGATAATCGGCAATACCATTGTGAAAGAATTTTCGGAATCAATAGTTCCGAATATTACCACCTAATCTGCGTTCGCAATTTATTTGACAAAAATATAAACAAACACGATTTTTTGGAAAAACAACTGTAATACCTATTTTTATTTGTTTGCAAATAAATATACATATATTTAACTCGTCAAGAGACACAGGGATAAAAGGAATATACTCAGCAGTGGGTAAAACAGGCTGCCAATGATGATGCTGATGATGAACAGAAACAGATGTATTATGAACTCTAAGATCGAAATAAGTATAAATAACAATAG
Source organism: Agrochola macilenta (assembly GCA_916701695.1). Lineage (NCBI taxonomy): Eukaryota > Metazoa > Arthropoda > Insecta > Lepidoptera > Noctuidae > Agrochola > Agrochola macilenta. The sequence goes on from OU753557.1 coordinate 14,381,068, forward strand.
TTATTATAAATAATTGTGACGGAGAACTTGTAGTCATTTTATAGCACAAAGTGAGGAAAAGAATAAAAATAAAATATAATAACAACTCATGAATGCACAAACGGATTTTTCATTGAAAATGACGTAACATCACTTGAGTCAAAGGTACTTGTTATCTATTTGTTACATTTTGCACTTTGAAACTCGTTGTTTTGCCGCTATGTAGCCGAGTGACTAAGCGTTCCATTTTTTCATATGTTTCTCTAAGATTAATTCCAAGAACTTATCTGAGCGCCTCTTGTTTATTTATTTCCAAAATAACTTAGATACATTAAAATATGTTCGTACCTAATTAGACCCAAATAAAAAAAACCTACCCTAACCTAAACCCTAAATAACCTTAAAAACTTTATGGGTAAGTCCCATAAAGTTTTTTAAGTTATTTAGGTGTAACACGGAATCCCGGACCCCCGACTCTTGGTAATAGCTAAGTAGCAGGAACATCGGGGTTTTAGGTTTTAATCCTCCATTCTTCCCAGATATCCATGAGGATTTCCCAACAAAAAAAAAGGTATAACATGGAAGAATCTTGAAGATAATTATAGTAACGACCTAGATCATCCGGCATTTTATATGTATAAAATTATTCGAATATTTTAAAACAAGTCCCGACAACATTGTTCAGGACAAAAAATATTCAAAGTATTTCAGTGAAAAAATAACGTCAGAAAAGTAGGTCAAAGGGTTTTTTAACAGTTGGAAACAAATTGCTTTTGTGTTTCATCTTAAATAAATAATTAGTATATTTTGTTCGCGCGCCATTCATCTGTTGAACTGATAAGTTGTAGCTGAGCATAATAAAAAAGATAATGAAACCTGACCCATTTTTGTAGAAGGAGGAAAATTACAGGAATAAATATGTCCTTAAATATGTATAATTGCCAGTTAAACAAATTTATTTGCAGTCTTCAATGACACGACTTAATCTGACGCATAAATTGTCTAATATTAAGTACATAGGTACACCCGCAGCATCTTATGTCGCCAGCGAATCGGTGAATGACTACATAATAGAATTGTTTTTTTTTTAAGATGATTATTAAAAAAGATTGAACACGCATTTTTTTTCTTTTTTTACGTTACGAAAAGATTACGGCAATACATTGAGTTAAAATGTGGCATGACGTCACTCCCCGGTAGATTTAATACTGACTTGTAACGTAGCGAACCCCCAATCCCCAACTTTAATGCGTTTTAACTAAATATTTTTTTTACTAATATGTTAAAGCAAAAAATACGTGTCTAATCTTTTTTTATTATCTGACTGACGGACTAAATAGTTTTTATATTTTTTCCCCGTTCAACATCCACATTATTTGACTCTTAAAATGTACCGTTGTACACCATCAAGTTATAAGTAAGAAGCATTCTATAATAGATAGAGAGTGAGATCCCATTGCATCATAGTTAAGGCCAAGGAGTTTGGGCATATTTATTTTTTCGCTGCTGCTATGATTTCAACAAATATGTAACTACTTGTAGATTCAATTTGTTCAAATCATCAAATCATAATATTTATTTAAATTACAGTGTTAATAGAACCCTGTAAGAAACCTGTTCTTAAAGAGTCATAAATAACCCTGTAAGAAACCTGTTCTTAAAGAGTCATAAATAACCCTAGGGTTCTTACAGAGTCATAAAGAACCTAGGGTTCTTACAGAGTCATAAAGAACCTAGGGTTCTTACAGAGTCATAAAGAACCTAGGGTTCTTACAGAGTCATAAAGAACCTAGGGTTCTTACAGAGTCATAAAGAACCTAGGGTTCTTGCAGAGTCATAAAGAACCTAGGGTTCTTACAGAGTCATAAAGAACCTAGGGTTCCCAAAGAGTCATAAAGAACCTAGGGTTCTTAAAGAGTCATAAAGAACAGCCTGTTCTTAAAGAGTCATAAATAACCCTGTAAGAAATCGGTTCTGAAAGTGTCATAAAGAACCCTGTAAGAACCCTGTAGATTTCTTCTTAATAAATAAAGCGCTCCACGCTTTTTAATTCTATAGTTCGTGTAAAAACCGTGTTTTTGAGATTTTTTAAAACTACAATATTTATTTATTACTTTTTAGTCTAGTATATTTTTCATTTTCGGAGGTCTTGAAGTTGGTGAAAATTACGTTGAAAGATTTCGTTACATAGATATATAGATAGATACAGGTCAAGCTAATAAAAGCGTATTATTAATTATAAAAAAACCTAGTTAAACCAAATGAATACGATCAACAAATTGTTTCCTATCAGCATCCTATCAACATTAAGACCACAATTATCTACATAAGACTCACCTCTCCCATTCCTTGCAGGATTCGCAATATAAACAGCCAAGTTGCCCCACCAGCTCTTATCACGACCGGCGTAAGGAAGGTGAATACTGCCGTACTTAGCAGTCCAACACCAAGGGTCCATTTTCCTCCGAATTTCTCAGCTAAGTACCCTCCTGGTACTTGAGTGGCTGCATATCCGTAGTAGAAACCGCTTAGAATTAATCCTTGTGTTTTTTCGTCCCAATCGAAGATTGCGTACTGGAAATAAAGTATAGTTTTTAGACACTGTAGTAAAGATCACTGGGGCGTTAAGAGTTTTATATGAGGAATTGAGGACTGAAGGAATGAAGTATCACGAAATGTGGAAAGAGTATCTGTGAGTTGCTGCAAGTTACAGTTGGAAAATAGTTGTATACCGCATGATTTTTTTTACCGTCTCGACAAAAATGGGGTATAATAGGTGAACGGAGTAAAAACCTATGGCACAGTTTCTTTTTATTTTTCAATTTTTAACTACATGTGCGAAATTTATCAATGAATTCGTAGCTTTCCTTAGCGGCCGATAGCTAGTCGCCGCACTTGCCGTCGGCCTCTTGGATATCCTTTCGCAGGCGCACAAGCCGCTCGCGCATCCCCGCCCGCCCGCGTGGTCAATGCTACTAAGCAAATATTCCCGGGTATGGCTTCTGTTCCACTTACACAACACACCATATTATTCTCGAGACGGTTAAAAATTTCAGCCGATATATTATAAATGTGAAAGTTTGTATGTTTGGATGTTTCTCACTCAATCACGCAAAAACGGCTGAACGGATTCGGATTAAATTTGGCACACACATTTTACCAGGATACTTTTTGTCCCGCTAGTACGTTTCTGTGGGATAATTTCCGACGTCAACTCGGTCGAAGCCGCGGGCAAAAGCTAGTCTAATCTATTTTTAATACCTGCCTAGTAATCTGTTCCGCCATTTTAGCATAATTTAAGGTCGGTATATCCGTATCGTTAGAGGTACTCGAGGTGATTATTAATTGTAGGATGACATGTAAATAATCATTATTTATTATACTGTAAGTGATCCCACGTACTGCCAACGCATCTTTGATAAGTATTATTCTGTATGTGTTGTGTAGATATTTACACGGGTTTCTTACTAATTAAGGTTAGGTTTATTTGCGGCTATTCTTAGGAGTCTGCATGCATATGCATGGCAAGGCGTGTGCATACGATTTGCATGACAGGTCTATTATTTTCAACTTGATACCTTCACGCGTTTCTGAAAAAAGGGTCTTGACAGACAGACAGACGGATGGACGGCCAACGAAGTGATCCCATAATGGTTTCCTTTTTTTTTTCTTTTGAGGTACGGAACCCAAAAATTAACTCTCTTAAGTATAAACGACGTTTTCAAGAACTAAATCAAATAAAGAAAACAGCTAAGCTTATAGTAACAACCAACTAAACCGACCAACCAAACCAATCAACAAAATCGAATCAAAAATATTTTGGAAACTACCTTACATATTAGGTATAATATTTTATTTTATTTTATTTTTACAATTTTAAGAAAGCTTACAGACTAATACACGTAAATGGTAACAAAGTAGTAAAATAATCATAAGAACTAAAACACACACACATGATACTGAGGCCCTAGTGTGAGTTTCTTTTAACCATCTCGATTTTACGCATCGATTGCGTTCGGTGCTCCGATTGGCCCTTCACCAGTGCAAGCCAGTGAAGAACCGATCAGAGCGCCGAACGTGGTCGATGCGTAAAATCAAAATGGAAAAGAAACTCACACTAAGCCCTCTGGTCATCAAATATGTGCAAGCCTAACGAACGTAGACGTTTCGTGCCAAAAAGTTAAATGCTTTTAAAATGCAAATTCGCAATATAAATCTTTGCACTCACTAAAGAACATTCGAATGAGGACAGAGTATATTATGATATCATCGTGTCTGTTTTTATTTAAATAATAAATCACAATGTATGAATGTATTTTGTCCCTACATGTAGTGGCCATACATCTGCGATAAAAGTATGGATAAATCCTACTAAAATAATCACCTAGTCAGTTAGTCACCTAGTAAGTCTACCTAGTATATATATATATATAATGTTAATGTTATGTTAGTTAATGTTAGTGTTATGTGTTGTGTTATATATATGTGTTAATGTTAGTATATAATGTTATAAATATAATATAAAAATGTGAAACTTTAGATGTTTGAATGTTTGTTACTCAATCACGCAAAAACAGCTCAACGGATTTGGATGAAATTTAGCACACAGATAGTTTATAACCTGGATTAACACAAAGGATACTTTTCATTCCGGGTAGTACGTTTTCGTGGGATAATTTCCGACAAGCCGCTCGCATAATTTTGTAGCATTATAAATAAATAAATAAATAAAATATTAGGAAAACTTTAGTATTGTGACTTTCTATATCTCCTTCACGTGTTAACTTTATTATAACATATTGTTTTACGGCAGTGTTCCTGTCAACTGACCAGCGAATCAACCGTGAGTGTAAAATTTTATGTTTAAATCAAAATAAAAGTACATTCCTCCAACTAACCAGTGTTTTATTAAAAGTTAGGTCAAAAGAGCCCCGGGCTTTAAGGACGGATAATTTTGCTTTGTGATAAGTAACTCACAATAAATAATATAATATACAATAAATTACTGTCTTATTACCTACAGGGTAAAGGCCTTTTCTCATACTATAGCATTGATCATCACGCTTGCTCAGGAAGGGTTGGCGATTAGACTTAGGCCGGGACTCCACCAAAGCGGAGATGTGAGGAGATGTCCAAAGCGAGAGACGAGAAGAGATATTTTTCAGCTAGGCTGTATCCATCGAAGCTGTGCAGAGATGCGTACTGGCTAGACTGGAGCGGAGATATGTGCTGGCTAGAGTGGAGATGTGTGGTGGCTAGAGCAGAACTAAACTGCGTGCGGCGACCGTTAGATGTTGACCGCTCACTTCACGCCGCTCACATCTCTTCTCGTCTTCGCTGCGGCTGCGCGCCGTTGTGGGTGGCGAGGCACAGCTCACATCTCTGCTTTGTACCGCCGCCGCGCCGCCCAGCTCAATCTCGATGAGACACAGCTCATATCTCCGCTTCGATCGCGCCATACAATCTATTTCATTTTGACAGTTGAGTCACGTTCATTGTATTATTTACGTTGTTGAACAGACGAATTTATTGAACTTAAGAAGCAATGGATTAGAAAAATCTTTCAAAACTCGTGTGATTGAAACCGTGTTCCGCAATTAGGTAGCTGGTTTCCTCACGATGTTTTCCTTCAATATGATGTCAGTAATGTCCAAGATAAAAAGTACATACAAACTCACAATACCTTTTAAACATACTCATGATAAATGAGACAAACCAGTATATTATATCTTTTATTGTTATTCATGGATGTTTTATGGTCTAGTTAGTGGCAAGTACCTAACCATTGTGAACATTATGAACACAGAAAGCGTACCCAAGCACCATAATATTTTAAACAGACACAATCAATCTGCCCAGCCTTTTCCCAACTATGTTGTGTGCTTCCAGTCTAAACGTATGCAGCTGAATACCAGTATTTTACATGGAGCGACTGCCTATCTGACCTCCACAAGCCAGTTACTGGGTAACTAACACCTTTGTCGACGACTGTCAAAGATCTACGAATAACAGCCGGGACCAACGGATTAACGTAGTTTCCGAGGACGGAGGGTTGTCGAAATAAAATGGATGGTCAACGCACACCGACCGCGGCAGCTTAGCTTAACCTTCGATCGACTCGTGTGACTGCTATCATTTAGCCACAAACCCCTCTTCATTCTAAATAGACACAATAATTTTTAATTGCTAGTAAAGGAAGTGGTGGCAAAGATCAAATGACCATCATCCATTAGTATACAGTGTCCAGTGGCCACCGTTAACAAATAATTAACAACAATTAAATAAACAACCTCCATTATTGCGCAAACAACAGCTGAAAATGACAACGAAGATTGACATAGTTATTAACCCTTCAGGAGTTCCCATGGGACCTAGTTATGGAGTTCATGGGAATAAATAACATAGAAACACTCGTACAATGGATAGTCTCTGAAATTTTACATTTTATATCTCTTTCTTCCATATGAACTTTTCTCGTTGCATTATGTTTAGCGCAATTTCTTATTTTTATTTTTCTTTCTATGAAAATTTAAAGGTACACACGGCTACATATAAAGCTATACATTTCCAGTTTATGCTGACCTCCCATTGTACGAAAATCCTATACAATGCAAGATCAGCTTATACTGGAAATTTATAGCTTGATATGAAATAGTATCATTATTTTTTTTTACTCCTTTTGCTTTATTTCAGATATATACATTTTTGGTTGGCTGCCTGAACTACAAACAAAGTTATCTCACTGTTGGATAATGTGATGTGTGGAGATGTGGGATACATAGTAGGTACCTATACATATCCGAAAAATAACGATGAAAAAAACATTATTATTATACCACATAGTATGGTAGGTTAAACGAGGGAAGTGTAGTACCAACTCAAAAAAAAAAAACTTTGACTATGAAACAACTCTGAAATACATTAATCAAAACATTCGCTGTTCCATACAAAAGTGTAACATTAACACGATCAAATTGTATGGAACAGTTGATTTGCTTTTACATATTATTTCAGTGTTGGTCCATAGTAAAAGTTGTTCATTTTCATGAGTTTTTTTTTTGTTTTTTTTTCATGGGGATATCCTCATTCTAACCTAGTACATTTTTATGTTAAGAAAAAACTCGTTTGCTGAGTAAACTTTACCTCCTTGAGCAAAGTATCCTAGTGCAGCTAACAAATGTGGAGTTTCAGTATTGTAATGTCGACAGCTTGCTCGCTCGTCCACTTTAGTTAGAACCTGATTTGTTCTAGTTGTATTTACTTTAGTTTCTCGTAGGCCTTGGTACTAACACCATTTGCTTATAGATAAAAATCAACATAAAACTACATAATTTAAAATGCAAAGGTACACACGGCTACACATCAAGCTATATATTTCCAATTTATGCTGATCTCGCATTGTATAGGATTTCCCTACAATACGAGGTCAGCTTTTACTGGAAATTTATAGCTTGATGTGTAGCCGTGTTTATAGTATTTTTTTTTTCAAGCCAGTGCGGATGTATATTCTAAACTAGATCCTAGAGAATAACGCTAAAGCAACCATGAGCAAAATTTTATAGAATATAAAAATTACAGTTTTTTTTTTTTAAATACTTTGTAATTGATCTCCTGGTTCCTTTCAGCGTTTTCTCTATTTCTTGAACTTGTAGTTTAGAACTTATACAAATTGGCCAGAAAAAAAAAAAAAAGTATATAATATGAATAAATAATAATAATATAATATTAAAATAAATAAAATAAATAAAATAAAATAATATATAATTAAATATAATTGTAATATATGATGTATTTAAGTATATGTCAATTTATTACGTTATACGTGTAGGTTTATTTTGATATTTTAGTTTAAGACTTCGCATATTTGTATTTTACTCTTCTTGTTCTCACACACTATTGTCTACATTTCTTTCTCATTTCTCCTTTCGCAGGTCTGCTGGAAGAAATTTCTTAAGAAATAAGCAGTACCTTTGTACTCATAATTATGTTTATGTCGTATTTGTATCAATTTTACTGTGTGTACATAAATAATAAAATAAATAAATATATTATATTCCACCAAGCCAACGAAAGCTCACAAAGAGATTATAACCCAACGACCCAAACTCAAACTGAAAGTGATTAGCCAGTGATTAAAACATTATAGCAATTTATAAATTGACGTCATAAAATCCTATCCTGAAATTATTTGAAGTGTGAAAGGGCGTTGTTTTAGTTTTAAGGAGAGGAAAATTGTGGGGTTACGGCGTTTCCTTATTGGACTGCCTAACAGAGGATGCAAACAATACTCATTGATGTCAAGCTTAGAAGGTAAATAGTAAAATTAATTTAATGTCATCTAAAGTAGGTATGCTGGGATTTTTTTATGTATTTACGAGAAAGTACATTTTGAACAGTACGAATCGAAGAGTAATACATTTTAACTATGTAGTTTAAATTATTTATTTTTCGTGTGGTTAATGCCTAACCTGGTGTCAGAGTTTTTATGATGCCTCTGATTTGGTTTCACATGTCATCGAGAAATATCTCTCAGGCATGCCGGTTTTCTAACGATGTTTTCCTTCACCGTTTTTGAAGCAAATGATAAGTATACAATACGCACATGAATCCGGAAACTCAGAGGTGCGTGCCTTGGGTTCGAACTCGAGACCTATGACTTGGCAGTCTGACGGTCGCACCACTAGGCTATCACTGCTGTTTGATTAAATCATTACACTAAATAAGGTCTTTAAAAATATATCTGTCCTCGTGTCTAATCATGCATAATGTTCGAAAAATAAAAATTTATTCAAAGTGTCATTATCACTGTAGTCTGCTAGGCTAGGAAATATGCAAAAGATTTTGCCAAAAAAAGAATAGGCCCTGTTCACTGTATGATCAGTTTAGATATTTTACTATTTAATTTTGGGATCACATGGCAGTTTTATTCCCCCCCCCCCCCCCCGACCCTTGCTTGAAGCGCCAGCCCGCGCCGTAGCTTGTAATTCCCCTGATAATAATAATTATCCACATTCGATCCAGCCTGTCCCATCATACTGTCCTCCCCCAACGACACCCTAAACCACGGTTCGTACCCCACACAGACAAAAAAGTCACGGTGTATACAAGCCGACTGCTCGCTAAGGGCACCCACCCCTTAGCGAGCAGTCGGCTTGTATACACCGTGACTTTTTTGTCGTCTTACAAAAGCAGCCCACTTCATGTATCCAATAACTAGTTTAGTAGTTATTGGATACATGAAGTAGGCTGCTAAACATTGATAAAAAAGTAAATTATATACAATGTGACATTTTAGTCGTCTTACTCAAACTCAAAGCGTTTATTTCAAATAAACCAATTACAGGTAATTTTGAATTGTCAAGGGGTAGGTCAGTCAGAAAGATGAAGCTAGATGCCCATTCCAAAGCGTAGTAGGGTCCGTGGAGTTTCTTGTCCATTCTTCTCCATAGGTAATAGAGAAGAATGGGCAAGAAACTCCACGGACACTCTTTTACAAAGGGCTACTCAATGTACCCGACATAAAATACCTCTAGGAGCAATTTTTTATTATTTTTTATTAATGTTTTTGTCATTGGATACATGAAGTGGTCTGCTTTTGTAAGACGACTAAATTGTCACGGTGTATCAGTTATATTTACGCCCTGGCTGGAGGCTTTAAGTTAGTAGCTTAAAGCAGCCACAGGACAGCCCGGTTAAGTAGTTACGATATCAGAGGTCAACTTCGAGATGCCATCGTACATAAGAAAAACCGACCAAGTGCGTGTCGGACCACGCACAATGAAAGGTTCCGTAGTTGGGATGAATTTATCCTAAGAACAAACTTAACATTGTAGTTGAAAAACATGTTCTCTCATAAGGAATGTATGGGAGATCATGTTTTGCAAACCGCAAATTTAAGTTGGTTGATTATTACTCGTTAACCTGTACAGCCTACTTGGCTCTGATAGTTTTCCTTTTAATTTCGTTATAAATACTACTGCTGTGAATTTTTTCACAAATCCAAGTACAACCATCTAGCTGGCAGGGGGGGGACACCTGACTCTAACAAAAAAAATCAGTTAAAAGCTTAATATTTCGCAAACGGATCCCTAAATCCAAAAATAGTTTTCACAAACTCACAATATTTTTAAACGACCTTTTTAACGATACCCCACGATATGGGGTAGACGAGAAAAAAAAAACATCCCCACTTTACATGTAGGGGAGGTACCCTAAAAAAGAAAAAGTTTCCTTATTTTATTTTACCGCTTTGATTTTTGATTTTTTCATGATTATTATGTATACTTATGCCAAATTACAGGTTTCTAGTACTAACCGTCTCTGAGCTAATCCGCGGACAGAGAGACGGACAGACAGACAGACAGACGGACATGGCAAAACTGTAAGGGTTCCTTGTTTACTACGGAACCCTAAAAAGGCAGTTTCATACTGCATTTTGTTTTTAATTGTATTAACAATGCTATGTGGCGTGATCGGTAAAATGTTGTATTGTCTGTCTATTCTGTAAAAAAAATACCGTAAAAACTTAGGTGAAGTAAGCTTGACACTTTTAACAGCTCACTTGACACTTTTAACACACACTAAAGCTACAGTGAGGTTTTTACTGAATCAATCAGCTGATCGTCGCCGTGTGAACTGGGCCATAGTATACTGATACTTACAGGCTTAGCAGCAATAATAGTAGTGACGTTGTTAATAAAATCGTCGCTTGGGCAGGCATCAGGGTCGACGTAATCTGAACTGCCTCCTTTAGTGCGGTTGACCATCTGTGTGATAGCAAGGTTGAGGCAGACCCGCATTGTGTACGCGTTGCACACCCCTAGCAGGCCCATCACGCCGAGAATGTACCGTTGGGGGATCACGCAACCTGGACAAAAGAAAATAAAATTATTATAATAACGCAACAAAGCTAGCCGAGCAATAATTTCGTACTGAATTTAATTATAACCCGCTGATCAATAAAGTGATTTGAATTTTGTTCGTCAACAAAAAATTCGTGTTATCTGAAGTGTGTGGGGTTTTCTGATTTAATTCGTAATAACAAACTACATAGTATAAACTAAAAATTAAAGCAAGCAAATCCGTCTTACCTAAATAAATAATTATAAAGATGAAAAAAAATTAATAAATAAATTTGAAAAAACTGACATGAATCAAACAAGGATGAAATCTGAATTAGTGACTGGAAATTTCCATTTTACTTAATTTTAAGGATATCCTCGAACACTCAAATCGGACTAAAATACTGAGGTAATGAATAAGGAAAATCACAATTATTTAAACTTTGTGTAATTAATTGTGGTGTATGATACTTGTAATTTACTATACCAGCTCATTTTTGAACTTCTATTTGGTAAAAAGCAAATATAGTCAAGCACCTGCAGGTAATTTGTGAAAAATCTTCACAATTTCAGTCGAAAGACGTCCACTGTTGGACATTGGCCTCACCCAAGCACCACCACTTCGACCGGTTCTGTGCTTCTCACATCCAGCGGATTCCGGCGGCCTTCATCGGTCCACCTTGTGGGAGGCCTTCCAACGCGACGTCTTCCGGTATACGGTCGCCACTCCAGAACCTTTCAGCTCCATCGGCCATCTGTTCTACGAGCATGTGCCCTGCCCACTGTCACTTATGTATTGGCAATTCTTCGGGCTATGTCGGTTACTTTCGTTCTCCTACGGATCTCTTAATTCCTTATTTGATCACGTAGGTCTTTGCTTGGAGTAAGCATAGCCCTCTCCATTGCCCTTTGGGTCACTTGCCGCCTTCTAATGAGGCCCATTATGAGTGACTATGTTTCAGTGCCATAGGTCATCACTGACAACACGTATTGGTTAAAAAATTTCGTTTTGAGGTACTGTGGTAGTATATGAGAGGAGACGATAGTACGTAGCTTCCCGAACGCTGCCAAGCCGAGATGGATTCGACGATTGACCTCTTCCTCGAAGTTGAACCTACATAGCTGGACAGTTGTAGTATTTTTTTATAATCCTCCACAACTTCGAGTGTAGTCTCTGATATTACATGGTCATTTGACATGACCTTCGTTTTGTGCATGTCCATTTTAAGACCCACTCTTTTGGAAGCTCTACTGAGGCCATCGAGCATTGTACCTACTGAGGTCCTCCATTGTATCAATCATGACTACTATTATCGTCGGTAAACCGAAGGTGAGTGATGTACTCGCCATTGATGTTGATGCCAACCCCTTTCCAGTCCAGATCTTGAACAAATCGCATTGGTGCCCAGAAAACGATACCAGTTTTTATTTAAGAAATGTCTCAGTAGTAGCCAGGAGTCTGGATATGTGCCTGGGCTAGGCTGCCGCCTTAAAAATAACTGGCGAAATGTAGGTGGCACACCTCTACCTAACCCTTCAGGAAATCCAAGCGTGAAGTTATATTATGTTATTCTGAAGGTACTGTTGAGTATCATCCGACTCATGGTAGTGGAAAAAACCGTGGGGATTATGTCGGTCGGAGTCCGACATAACGATGACGATTCATGAGGATTTCCCTAAACAAAAAAAAAGAAAAGTTATTCTGTATTAATTTACCTATCTTACGGCCCCGAATTACGAGTTGTATGTCGTGATTTCGAACCCAGACAGGCGCTTTACGTATGTGTAAATAATTTCATCAAAACTGTGAAGGAAAACATCGTGAGGAAACCGGCATGTCCTAGAACCAAAAATTCGAAGACTTGATGTGACATATTCTACCAACCCGCCCGGGCCCGCGTGGTGGATTACAGCCCACTCCCTCTCGAAGAGTGGAGGCCTGTGGCCCAGCAGTGGGAACAGGGCAGTGGAGCTTATTATGGTATAATAATCTACCTATCTACTCATAATGTCTATTCATTACAACTTTTCAACAAGATCCCTATAATGCAATGTATTACATTGTCTGCCTTTTATGTAGAGAATGAGATATTACATTTTCATGGCAGCTCAAGATGCGTCGGTTATACAGGAAAAGTTTTCTGCATGAAGTTTGGTTATTACGATGTTGAAATTATTTATTATTCAGTACTGCCAACGTAATATTGTATAAGCTTGCTTTGCATTTTAAACTTTTGATCAGACTTGTGATTAATTAGAATAAGCGTCTTACTTGGCAGATTATTTCATACAAATTCTGTTCCATTTTTTAATTTATTCGGTAAGTAGTGGCTATCTGGACATCGCGAAATAGGCCCTTACTCTAAAAATCTTGAAGGTATAATTAGATTTTTACAGAACGTTTAGAAAGAACGATCTTATTAATTATGTACTAAGAGGCGGATTTAATGCAATTTCTACCAGAGAACCTTGCGAGGAGTTATGAAAAAAAAAAAACTCAGATATACAGGTTGCGGCGCGGAAACTTGTTGATTTGAAAGGTCATAAAAAAGTAGTAGAGATGTCCACTGTAAGTTTATTTTATTTTATTGTATAGTTTTGAAGATGACTTCGGTCAAATGACGGCCCTCGTTGTCAATGCATTGAGTTACCCGATTTCTGAAGTTTCGTTCAACTCTTCTAAGCATATCGACGGGTATCTTGGCGATGACTTGACGTACATTGTTTTTCAGGTGAGGTATGCTCCTTGGACGATCATTGTAAACAATTGATTTCAAATAACCTCATAAAAAAAGTCTGAGCCAAATCGGGCGAGCGGGCCGGCCAAACAAGATCGCCTCTCAAAGAGATGAAGCGCTCTGGCAGCCCTTAAAAAAGTAAGCCTCTACGGCAAATGCGTGCTGCTCGTTGGTCCAACTGTGGTTGGTGGAACTGACTACGCGGGTAACAAAACTTCATGATTTCGTATTTCGAATGAGATGCTTCCCGTTCTTTCCCGACCCCACCTCGACGCTTGGCGCGAAATACAATTCAGCAAGTTTTCACGCCACATCCTCTATAAACAGACAAATTGAGAACCTCCTTATTTTTTTTTAATTCGGTTAAAAACAAATACGAATTTACAAATTACCCGTGATGTTACTCATTCGAAATCATTATCTACCGAGATCATTTTAAAATCAGGAAAAAGTTACGTTGAATTGAGAACCTCCTTCTTTTTTTAAAGTCGGTAAAAATAAACGCAACTAGCTCAATTTCCCGCGCGTGATTCTACTTGATGAAGGGAAATGGGTTAATCTGGTGCTTACTGATCGATTCACTTAGCGAAGTGACTCTCCGCTGGCAATGTCACCCGATACTGCAATAGGATATCTACTCTAGTTTCTGATATCTTGTCACAAAGTAAATATACGCTAAGCTATGTATATATTGTGCTAAAGATATTTAGTGAGTCTCTTGATAAAGTGCACTACCGAAATGAGTAAAAATAAACCGCAAATTATCAACAAAACAAGAGTGGAATGTTTTCATATTTGACAATTTCAAGATGGACGAACATGGAAGTATTGCAGTTGGAATAGGAAGAACTTATTTTACTATTCAACATTTATGAATTTAACCCGAAAAATGTCGTATGAACCTGTGATTGTTGAAATGAAATGAAATTGTTTATTCTGTAAATAGGATATTGGAATCACTTTTACACGTCATATTAAACAAATGTTAAAATTTGCTAGATATGTTCGGCATTTCCTATCTGACTACTCTGAGAAGAAAGGCCGAAACAAACTCATAAGTTCTCTAAGGTCAGTTCATAAGGCCTCTCTCGGTTCATAAGATAAATACAACCGAAACGACGGCTTCTACTTAAGTAGTAGGTGATTATTGAGCGGGTTAGTTCTTACTTATAAATAAAAAGTGTGTGTGGATGTGTGTCATCTCCGACGTACGATTGTCTTTGAATATGCAATAGGCAAATAGGCTAAATAAACGCATCTCTTATAAAAACAAAAACCCGACCCCCTAATATAACTCAAATGAAACAATAATTTAATCATACTCGTAATTTAGACTAATCATAAAAAACTAAAAATCAAAAGCCCTACCCCACCTTAATATAACTCAAATAAAACAATAAATAATCGTGTATCGCACGGCCGAAATATCTAGATCGAGGTGTGAAATGTGTAATACTAGCAGCGCCCTGCGGTTTCACCCGCATAAGTCTCGATCCCGTGGGAATATTGAGATAAAAAGTATCCTATGTGGTAATCCATGTGTGTTAATCAACTATCTGTGTGCCAGATTTCATCCAAATCCGTTCAGTAGTTTTTGCGTGAAAGAGTAACAAACATCCATACATCCATCCATTTTCACAAACTTTCACGTTTATAATATTATTATATTACTGTATATTATATTATATTATATACAGGCTTAGTTTTTGTTTACCCTAAACCTCTTAAGAGGTCACTGTACTCATCATTATGAACTACTTACACTATGGGACAAACGCTGAAATCGCGAAAAAAAAATCAGCTGAGCTGTTCCCTACATTTCGACGAGGTATGCTAACATAAATGTAGGGAACAATGTTTTTTCGCGATTTCAGCGTTGGTCCCATAGTGAAAGTAGTTCATAATGATGAGTGCAATGACCCCTTAAGAGGTTTAAGGTAAACAAAAACTAAGGTTGTATATATATAGTAGGATGTATGTTTTTTCAAAATTTAAATCCGGGTTATTTACTAATAAAACACAATACAAAACATAACGCTTTTGAGTTAACGATTGTATAAATTTCACTCCTCATACAATTTCCATACCGTATATGAAAATCGATTCGAAAGCTACAGATACATGTACACATACGTGGGGGGGACTCAGACACACAAAAAAAAAAATATTTGTACTTGGAACACGGTCACACTACCACATGGTTCTTTGACAAAAGATTAAGTACGGTTTCAAGGTTAAGTTATATTGACTTAACACCATTATCCATATAAGGTACCTATGTTACAAAATTTAAGTTAGATATAAGTACATAACCGAGGACAGCAGATCATTGCAGCATCTAGTTTCACAACATTTGGTATCCGCCTACGGATTAAAGCCCTTTACTTTCAATCGAGAATCGATCCTATAACCGTAAGTTCAATGCTCTGCAGTGGTATCAAATGTTAATTGCAAAACAGGATATGTTTACGATGCTCAATACTTGCGAAAGTTGAGAAATGCGGGGGGGACACTCCAACTTTTTCGTGAGTTTAGCCAAATCAGCCTTTAACGATCCCGCTGCTGGAATACGTCTTCTCTCAGTGAAAAGAGGCGGGCAGTGGGTAAATGCATCAAACCCGCTCTGGATTATGGAATTCATTACGTGGACAGTGAAGATTGGTTTTATCGCGACAAAATCACCGGTTCCATACATTCTTTTTCATGATTTCATTTTCACTATTGCATGTGGTCAGAGCTGTTCAAATAGTAGGAACTTCTCCTTTTCTGGTTTAGAGTGAACAAACTCTAATATCGTATATGTTATTTTTTTTTATTAGGTTGTAATTAATTGTAACTTTTATTGATTATTATTAATCCTGTATTAGACACACATGTATTTTTGTTCAGAATAAATGACGAATGACTATAAGTAGGTACAGTAATACCAACATGTTTATTCCGAACCATATTTTGTCTGCCTTTGTTAGATAATTCAATGATAACATACAGCCGAAAGTTCTTCAGGCGCGAAATTACACGTTTATTCCATCAAAAGGTATCTCAATCGAGATCAAAAATGATTAGATCCGGATCGAGTCACATAATTTCAGGCTGCATGTTGCCTGATGAATTTTTTATTAGTTTAATTTATTTTCATTAATTTATTTCAATTTTATTTTAATAGTTTAATTTTAATTCAAAATAAAATTGATTTCGTCATTACTCACATAGTTTTAGATAATGTAATAGGTACTAAAAATATGGACAAAAATTATCTGAACTAAATGTACTTTTTGTTTTTGTAATCGCTTACTAGATCGTGTATTGCGGGTCATCTTGGCTACAACTGAAGGGACTAAGTCAACATCAATCTGTCTCTATATGATCTATCAGGTTAAGCTACGCTTACAGAGGTTGGTCCGTAGATAGGTGACCACATTTACTTTTTACATACCTACCTAATCATCGATCACAAAGTAGGTAACTACAGACAAAACAACACAGAAATTGAACATTGAAAGTACGTTTCTGTGATGATAATGATATATTTATCTGATAACTAGCTGACCTGAGAGACGTTGCGCTGTTCAAATTTCAATTCCCATAGAGAAACCTACTTTCAGTTTTTCTAAAATTTTCCAATTTTCCGAGCAACTTTTCAAAAATTTATTTCCGTTAGAGATTGGGACTATTAAAGAACGTTTGAAAACAAAAATTTGCCAAATCAGCAGCTGCTCTGAAGTCATGCGCTTACCAACGAAGAGCATTTTTCATTTTAAATATATAGACTAGGTCACCCATTATATTCATACAAAATTCCCATAGAAATTGCACTTTCAGTTCTCCAGAATTTTCAAATTCTCCCGCAACTTTGAATTTTTTTTAATTCTGAAAGAACCCGATTCGGCCTTTCGCGAACATTGTTAAACAAAAAATAGCCAAATCGTTCTAGCCGATCTCAAGTTACCGACCTACCTATGAACATGAAGCATAAAGCTGGTTGGGAAAGGTTGAGAAGAACAAATACAACATTGGTTCCACGAAATTTGAGGATGAGTCATTTAACAGATGGTATATTACGCTCGACTGTCGCTTATAGAGGTACAGGCAAATAACAGTCTGAGTTATAAAGATCCACGAGTTGAAAATGACTTTCTCATATAGAGGTTTATCTTGCTCACTAATAGAAGTTTTACAAGGTTAAAATGACGGGACCTGACAAATTACTCTCATTTATACAGTTTTCTCGCTTACCCAGTTCTCAATTACTAAGGTTTGACTGTAGTCGGATTGCGGTAGGAATTAGTTTAATAGTCCACAATTACCTCGATAGAACTTCTTTGTAATTATAAACAAGGTACTTAGGTAAGTACTGCAATGAATAAAGAAACTGGCGATAATGTAGGAAGGAACAAGTTGCCTAGATAATAATGAGAACACGATTGGTAAAGAAAACAAGACCTGGCGAGAAGCCAGGCTATAACACTGCCAGCTGTCTTTGAAACAAACATGTCTCCGGTTTCCTGTAGTTCAAAGGTCCTAATAAGTTGACGAAACTAATCCAGTATGCATAAGTTTCGTCAACTTAATATAACTCTAAAAATAGAAATCATAACTGTAATATATTTATAATATTATAAATGCGAAAGTGAGTTCGTTTATTGGTTTCACTTTCACGCTTAAACGGCTGAACGGATTTGGATGAAATTTGGTACATAGGTACACCATGACCTGTAGTAAGTTTAGGACATAGGATAGTTTTTATTCCGATATTTCCATGGGATCGAGACTTATGCGGGTGAAACTGCGGGACGAAGTTCGTATTAATATAAATGCGAAAGTAACTTTTGTCTCTCTGCCTGTAACTTCATGACCCCTGTAACACAGGTTTTTCAGGATCATCGATGAATATTTTGTACCAGGCTTTTTCCACGTTTAATTAAGTGTCACCTTGTATGTGTACTTCTTACGTCAAATAAAATATATTATATTATATTCACGCCTTAACGGCTGATCGAATTTGGATGAAATGTGGCACACGGTTAGACCAAGACCTTAGTGCCCTATGTCTGACATATAGGGCACCTTTATCAAGGCAGTACGTTCCCGTGGGATAATTTCAGAAATCCGCGCGAACGAAGCCGCGGCAAAGCTAGTGTCTAAAAATGTCTGAAATTCATAATTGCAAAGTCTGAATTGGTATCTATATCTTTTAAATAATTTGAAATGTGAAATGAAATTTTTTGGAAATAATATTTACTATTTTTATAATAATTTAATTGCATAATACCGAGTATCATATGCTTTAAATATTTAATTAACTTTACATGTTAAACATTATTATCTGCACGCTGTTTTCACCTGATTCACTACTGTAAGATAAAGTAATTTCATCAGCCTTTTCAGTGTTCTATTTTGGTAGTGATTATTAACTGAACTATAGTTTTATTTGTGTTGCTAATTGCTATGCTATGATTTTACGACAGCCAAAAGCCACGAAACATCATCTTTCCTTCCTATAAATAGTATACAGGAGGGGGCAGGGACATCGACGCGAAAACATGACTGCGAACACCCCTGCGTGGAAATTTATTAAATGAGCAATATTTGTATACATATTTGTAATCACGTTCTCGAAAACGCCTCTAACGATTTCGATGAAAGTTGCAATATAGGGGTTTACGGGGGCGAAAAATTAACTAGCTAGGTCTCATATCATTTAATTTTCCTCGATTGTAATGAATCTAAATCATAATTTTACTTAAAAAAAATATTATTATTATTATATCTGGGAAAATTCGTTTTCTCTATTTTTACCCGAGCAGAGCTCTGTCACCCAAGTACTTTATAGGTAATTAACTTAGATATAGCACAGAAATCTCAATGTTTTGACATGGCATGTCGCCACACTAGTAGGTTCCACCCGTATGAAGGATAGGCTGGTCGCTAGTTATTATTATAATAAATCACTGCTACCCTAACGATCATCAATTTGCTCTACACTATGATCATCTATCTGATAAATGATAACAACATATCACACACGTATTCCGAGAAGGGGTAGCCAGCATCCTAACTGTGTAAAACACTTTCTATCACAATCCGAATATTGTAATAAAATATTTTGATTTTGATTCTGATGGAGCAGCAGATTTTTCCGTAGTATAAGTTCCTTATAATAGTAACGAGGATGGCATTCCTTTTTCAAGTTCATGGTAAACAGAAACTATGCTTGTATAAGTATATTTCAAGAATCAAAACCACAAATCTTTCCACGGAACGAAAATTCCGCTACACCACGAATCAGGGTTTCCCTTGAAGTTTTATAGGTTTTGGTAAATTTGGTAGGTTTCTTTATTTCAATACGAATCACTTAATTTTACCCACTCTATGAGACATATTTACAGAGTATTTTTTACTGGGATAGCAGAGGAAAATCCGAATCCATAAGAGATACTAGGAATCATTAGCTTTTTTCATGAAAAATATTTGACCAAATTCGACCAACTTCTGCTGTGCTGTGCAGATTTTTTTCTTCCGTTAAAATGAAATATTGATCCGTCCAAAAACCGATTTGAGCCTCCTTAAATATATTGGGGTCGGCTTCCAGTCTAACCGGATACAGCTGAATACCAGTATTTTACATCTGACTTCTACAACCCAGTAACTGGGTAATACGATACCCCTTGGTTAGACTGGTTGTAAAACTTTCGGGCTTCTGACGAGCCGGAACGACTGTCAAAGATTCACGAATAGCAGTCGGGAACAAAGACAGCAGCACGCTGTTATTACTTAGCCACGAGCTCTACAACGTAAATAACACAATTAATATTGTTAAATTGTCAAAATGAATGGCACTGGCATCGTTACTGTGTTACAGTTGTGTAGTATACCCACATTTCCATTAACCAAGTTCAAATCTTAACTTTGTGTTGATGTGTGAAGTTCCTTTATGGAAAAACCAAGTAACCAAACTTAATGTCTGAAGACCCGGGTATTGAACCTCCACACTCAACAGTCGTGCTTGTACCCACTTTCTTCATGTGCTTGAGACCAGCTGAACAGTTCTGTAAAATCAGCGTCAGATGGTACACTTTGTGTTGCCATCTGACATTTATGCTGAGCTGAGGCCCTATTGGCATTATAATCATTGTTTTTTGTATTGTTTTAGTTATAAGGTGTATTTTTCTGCTGTAATGCCAATAAACGCATTTATCTTTCTTTCTTTCTTTAAAAATGTTACCCTGAAAATTTTGGTAAAGTGAGTAGTCAATAGTGCATTGATTGTCAATGTGATCCCTAGCAAGACCCGACAGTTTTGATCCAGCCTGTCCCATCTTGCAGCCCTCCTCCCAGCGACGCCCTAAGCCGAGGTCCATATCCCACACGGGGTGCCCTTAGCGAGCAATCGCTTATTTCATAAATTGTTATGACCTGGCTGGAGGCTTTAAGTTAGAAGCTTAAGGCAGCCACAATATAGGTGGCCAGGACCTTAGAGGTCAGCTACGATATGTCATTTAACAAAACTATACAATACGCACGTGAATCCGAAAATTCAGAGGTGCGTTCCTTGGGTTCGAACTCAAGACCTATGACTTGGCAGTCCGACGGCCTAACCCACAGAACACTTTTATCTGTTCTGTGGTCGCACCAATAGGCTATCACTGCTGTTTGATTAAATCATTACACAAAATAAGGTCATATTAAATATATCTGTCATCGTGTCTAATCATGCATAATGTTCGAAAAATAAAATTTTAATTAATAAAATTTTATTCAAAGCGTCATTATCACTGTAGTCATAAGCTAGGCTAGGAAATACGCAAAAGATTTTTACAAAATAAAGAAACAACCGACTTCCAAAAAAAACACTGCTAAGTGAATATTTACTTTAATTTCAGAAGTCAAACTCAAACTCAAAGCATTTATTTCAATTAAACCATTTACAGGCACTTTTGAATTGGCAAATGTTGTACTTACCCCACACAAATTCGTATACCACTGCTTGCTAGATATGTAAATAACAGTGACAGCAAGTTATTATAACATGATCAACATTCAGAAAGTGGTCAAAAAACGTATTATTGAAGCTAACTCAAAAAACACTCATCAGGACTTGACCAAATTTATATGGGACCACCTCAGGACCCTTTCAAACAAAAAAAATAATGATTAAAATCGGTTCCTAAATGACGAAGGTCTGAGGTAAAAAACATAAAAAACTAATTGAGATACTCCTCCTTTTTTGAAATCGGTTAAAAAGAACAAAATAATGAAGGTATAAGTAGTGTGCCTACACAACAGGGAAGTAACGTGCCAACTTTCAAATTACGCGAGTAATGGAAAAGGAAAAGTCTATTATACTTGTACAGTCACTCGCATCCGTAGTAACAGTACCACTACGAAAATCAACCTTACTGCTACGGCATAAAAGCACTGTCAATGTCAAATTGTTAACACTGATGTGCGGTTCGTTTTACGGCCCAGTCCTAGCATAGCCCGCAGTAACTAGACATTACTTTTACAATGTATGAGAAAGTTTGCAAGTTGACTTGGGAAGTACCATGTACCGTGATACGTATAATGAAACATGAGTGCATAGAAAAGGCGTATGAATTACGGTAGCGATATTTTTACTCGTAGGCATTTATGTAGGAACAGTATTTTAAAGAGCGACTGTTAAGTCTTTACAATGCCTGCTGGGGTTGCGGGTTTGTCTGAAAGGGATATCGCGGCCCCAGCACATAGGCAACGGAAGGAACACGGGTGGGTTTTAGCCAGTAAAAGTCTGACACTCCCTCTCGCTCTGCCCAGAGCGGGAGGAGTCATTTGATGATTTCCCAACCAAAAAAAAAAAAAAAGTCTTTACAATTAAAGTAAATAGGGAAATTAATTGCTATCTTACATTGTCCGATTATTCAAATAACAATTGTCATTCCTCAACAGTTGTACAAAATCGCTATAACACGGCAAATTGCCGTAGCGTGTCAATTAGTTTACGTGAGTGTACATAATTAATTGATTCGAGTGGTTTTACCGATAGTGTGTTATCTAAAGTGCCGAAGGCCACACATGGCGCATCCATTAGAAGGTCTATTCCCGGTTTACACCTACTGTCACTAAGAGCGGATACGATAATGCTCATGCTGACTTATTTTCACTAAAAGCATGCTTCACAACGCTACCAACTTGTAGCGAAAATATGTATCTTAACTATAATATTATAAATGCGAAAGTGAGTCTGTTTGTTTGATTCTTATGCTTTCACGCTAAAACGGCTGAACGGATTTGGATGAAATTTGGCACATGGGTAGACCATGACCTGGAGTAAGTTTAGGACATAGGATAGTTTTTATTCAGATATTTTCACGGAATCGGGACTATTGCGGGTGAAACCGCAGGGCAAAGCTCATATTAATATAAATGCGAAAGTAACTTTGTCTGTCTGCCTGTAATCTCTTGACCCATGTAACCTGGAGAAGGACAAAGGATACTCCCACCGATTGAGACTTAGGCTGCCTGTCCACTGGAGCGGAAAGGAGAGGAGCGGAGTAGCGGTGTGCCAATATTAACCAATGGAATTGCATAAAACCTCCGCTCTGCTTCAATAGACAGGGATTTGCGAACTAGTTTAAAAATTCATACAAAACCGGGAAGCGGAGCGGGAAAATGAAGGTGAGAAGCGGAGAGGGAAAGCGGAGCGGGGAAACGGAGTGGAGAAGCGGAGCGGGGAAACGTAGCGAAGAAGTGGAGCGGGGAAGCGGAGAGGTGATGCGGAAAAATACTTGAACTCGGTCTAGCTTTCCGCACAGTCTGCAACACTGCTCCACTACCTCGCTCCGCTACCTCGCTCCGCACAGTTCGTAACTCCGCTCCACTACCTCGCTCCGCATCAATGAACAGACACTGTCCGCAACTCCGCTCCACTCCGCTTCCATTCTCCTCTCCGCTGCCTAGCTCCGCTTCAATGGACAGGCAGCTTTATGCGGGTGAAACCGCGGGGCGCAGCGAGTAGCTAATAAACATAAAGGTATCTATCTGTATTATATGACTTATTCCCTAGACTCTAGGAAATACGTCATATGATACAGGTACCTTATGAATTTAAATGTATCATGAATTCATGGTCTAGGTCCTAGACCACACCACCATACCAACCATACTAGGTATTCAAAAAGTTGCTCGTAGAACAGATGGCCGATAGGGCCGAAAGGTTCTGGAGTGGCGACCGCGTACCGGAAGACGAAGAGTTGGAAAGCCTCCCATAAGATGGACCGATGACCAAGGCCGCCGGAAGCCACTGGATGCGGGAAGCACAGAATCGGCCGACGTCAAAAAAAAACAAAATATTTTATTTCACATAAACCTACATGGGCACTTATGAAACGTCAGAAGCTAGGTGCACGGTGCCAATTAGTCGTTTCCTATGGAGAAGAGCCGGCAAGAAACACCACTGTTACTCTTTTAAAAATAATAGTTTTTTACAATATTTTCAAATAACAGTATTAATAGGTATGATGGGAGGACAGTGTAGGTCTTTCAATAAGTACCAGGTACCTTAACAAAATAGAAGATGGTCAATAAATCTACGGTCCATTAAGCCTACAGCGTTCTCACATTCGCAAAATAGAAAGAAAGAAAAAACCAAGTACCGTCAACTGCCCTTACTTCGCCGTGCGTCCTATGTTTGCCTATAATGAAAAAGATGCAATATCTTTTTAATTTTACTTGTATGGCAATCGAAACTTAAAGCTTTATAAGAAAACAAGTAAAATTAAAAAGATATTGCATCTTTTTCATTATAGACAAACATAGGACGCACGGCGAAGTTGACCGGAATTGATAATATGATTAAATTAATAAAAATAAAAACCTATTTTAAACGAAATGACATGATTGCTATTACAAGAGGCGGTGCTTGCCTATGTTCACCAGTGGACGTCTTTTGGCTGAAATGATGATGATGATTCAAAAAGTAGCAGTTGCCAGTGGTTTCCTTCGCTTCTTAGTGAATTGCAACATACTACGTACTTGGGTAAAAAGGTAGGTTCTAGTAACTGAAATACTAAGTAGCTCTATGTGAAATCATTATTTCTCGATTTTATTGCGATTGCCTAACTACGAGTAGTAGGACAGTTCTTCTCAGGGTGTGTGTTGGGTCTTAAAGTAAGTTCTAACGTGCGTCAACAGTTAAATGGTATATAGTTAAAGTACAAAAACACAGTATACAGGACACAAACAGGTAAAACAATCAATTTAGGTAAAATTATTATGAGCGTTTCGCGAGAGTGACGTACGCTCTCGCGTTCATTTGTCCACAGTCGGTTGGATTCTGACCCACCATCTCTTCCAGTAAGTTTTTTTTTTGGCTTCAGCGGCATGGTAACAGGGCACTACCTCTGCTGTTACTCGCTCGAACAACACGGGAAATCAATCTTACCTCTCTAATCTCTTATACCCCTTAGCAAGACTGGCTGTAAGACTTTTTGGCTGTCAGCTAAGACCGACAGCTTGACGCGCCTTCCTATGCACGGAGGGGTCTCGACCTCGGCATGAAATGCGATGGTCACCCATCCACTGACCGACCGTGGCAAGCGTAACTTAACCTTCATCGAAGGAACCCCTACGAAGTAGTACCAGTGCACCCAGAATGACATAATACTCGCACAGTTATAAAAGCCGACACATCGACTTCGTTTACATAGTAATCGTTAGTTAAAGTTCTATACGTGTAACGTAATCCAACTATCCACCACAATCTCTTGGCTGCCGTCCAATATTCAGATACCGTTGTACCGTATCAAAGCTCAATTTGTATTGCAATCGCGTTAATTTTCTGCTGTCACTACAATTTGCAAATGGTTTAACGAAAACCGTAACTTTAAAACAACATGGAATATTTTATTTAAGTTACAGTTTTCGACATTGAAGCTATGATAAAAAAAAAAAATTTTTGGTTAATGGTTTTTTCTTGTGTGTTTTTATTGCTTATGTGGCAAACAAACAAACATAATTTATTTCATATCCCTTACTTCTTTATTATTAACTAACGACACGCCCCGGCTTCTTAACAAAAAGTACTAGGCTTACATGAATTCAAGATAGTTTTTCATTAGTCCAAGACCTCTTCATTTCGCGTGAGCATTTCTGGTTTTAGTGTAGATTTTCATACTACTCAAATAGAATTCTGCTGGGAACTTTTTTGCGCCACTTCTTCTTCCCAGCACTGGGAAGTGGAGAACGGCGGGCGTTTTGGGGACTGTCTTATGTATGTTATATTTTGACGTGTGCAACTTGCCGATTCTCAGCCTAGTTTGAATAAATTACTTTTGATTTTGAAGTATTTAATTTGTTATGCCGTGGCATACAAGCTAGTGGTAAGTGTTCACCGCACCCTATGAACATCCGCAATACTAGGGATACTAGGGTAGTGCTGTTTGTTCGAAAAATGTATCGTCTTGAAATGAAAGTTTCCAAAATAACTTCCTGGACGAAATAAGTTCTACATTTCTATGTCGAATACCAAATACCCATATAATACAGGGTTACACATTTCCAGTAAAACTTAAAAAGTTTGATAACATTATCAAGGCCAAAATTGTTGCAAATTAGATTACAAGGAATGCACCCAATCACCAATCACACTGTAGGTATACCTACTAACCTAAAAATTGTCGTTTAGTGACAGCACGCAGCAGTCGTAAATAAACAAATAAAAACGACTCAATAACAGAAAATCGACTTATCTTCACGGTTCAGTAACAATAAAGAACCAAAGAATATTATGGCTCGTAGAACTCACTACTTTAATTGCATTATTTAGATCTACTTATTATCTAATAGGCTCCGCTGTGTGGCTTCGAAGATACATTAGCGCTCTGTATTAGATAACGATTGATTAAGTATAGGAGCTCGGAGCTAAATAATAACAGGCGCACGGGTCTGACAACCAGTCTTACCAAGGTAAGACTGGTTGTCAGACCCGTGCGCCTGTTATACGCCTGTTATACGATACCCCTTGGGGTATCGTATTACCCAGTTGCTGGGTTGTGGAGGTCAGATAGGCAGTCGCTCCATGTAAAATCCTGATATTCAGCTGCATCCGATTAGACCGGAAGTCGAACCCAACATATTTAGATAAGGAGGTTCGAATCAGTTTTTGAACGGATCAGTATTTCATTGTATCAGAAGAAAAAAATCTGCATAGAACAGCAGAAGTTGGTCGAATTTGGTCAAATATTTTTCATGAAAAAAGCTAATGATTCCTCGTATCTCTTATGGATTCGGATTTTCCCCTGCTGTCCCAGTAAAAAATACTCTGTAAATATATGTCTCATAGAGTGGGTAAAATTAAGTGATTGGTATTGAAATACCGAAACTTACCAAATTCACCAAAACCGGTAAACTTCAAGGGAAACCCTGATTCGTGGTGTAACGGAATTTTCGTTCCGTGGAAAGATTTGTGGTTTTGATTCTTGAAATATACTTATACAAGCATAGTTTCTGTTTACCATGAACTTGAAAAAGGAATGCCATCCTCGTTACCATTATAAGGAACTTATACTACGGAAAAATCAGCTGCTCCATCAGAATCAAAATCAAAATATTTTATTGCACGTAAACATGGGCAGTCATGAAACGTCAGAAGCGAGGTGCACGGTTCCAATTGGTCGTTTCTATTCCATACATACATACTTATATCATACTTTTCAGATTCAGGGTTAGGTAAAAACGAAGGTTTACTAAACTGACCACCATTGAATTAGCACCTACATACCCAAAGAGTTACGGTTGAGAGGGGTTTTTGAAAAGCAACCATTAAGTTTAAAAAAAAATCTACACTTATTTCTGATATGATATCAAGATCGAAGTCATAATACGATTCAAATTTATTTTTACTTATTCATTAAAAATCGACTCTCGATCGATCCACACGTGCGACTTATTTGATCACGACTCCCTCCCGACGATATATCTTATCACTGACATAGTAAAATAGACACTGGTGCCGATTCCCTTGCTCGCAAGCTAAATTTAATTCCAGCAATTTTCATCAGTTTCATACAATAAAATTGAAGCATCATCCTTCCTATCTAGTATTATTAATGCGAAAGTGCATTTGTTTTTTTTTTTTTTTTTTTTTATAACGCTTTCACGCTAAAACGGCTGAGCGGATTTGGATTAATGTTGGCACATGGGTAGACCCATAACCTGGATTGGGACATAAGATACTTTTTGTCCCGATATTCCCGTGTGTAAATCCAACAGTGTGTTTTTCAACGCGATGGGACGAGAGTGCGTCCCAGCGCGTTGGATTCTCAAAGCTCGACTCGACACCGAGAGTAGAAAATCCAGTGCACGAAAAAAAATCGCCGCGGGAAAAGATCGCCCGTTCCAACTTGTGCTAAGAGATGTCAATTCTTTAGTTTAGTTTTTGAACAAGGAAATGGGCGCCATTGTCACTAAAATAATATAACTGTACTCACATGACCGCAAAGCTCTTGTAAGGCCGTTGTCAGGTGGGCGTGGGCTCCGAGTCTTCTGCCCGAGAAGCTTATGAGCTTGGACCTGAGCTTCCGTATCGTCCATATTAGCCATATTGAAGCTGAAGCTAACTATGAAAGTTTTTCGATATCCTGAAATAGAATGAAGTGTGCTTAATGTAAAGATTACGTTCACGGTGAGATAGCTAAAATGTTAACTGTTTTTTGCGCTCTATATAATATAGTACGTAGTAGTAGTAGTATAGTACAGTCAATGACAAAAGTTGATTAACACTTTAGTTTTTTAATAATTGAGCTAAATATTTGACTGAAATCGGAACAGAAATAAAATTAAACTCTTCGCTTTTATGTGCAATGCTGAAATGATGATGTGAAAAAAGTAGGAGTGTTATTTGACTTTTATCACTGATCGTAACTATATTATGTACATATATTATGTGAATTATGCGGTGAACCCTTTATGAAACTTACGGTACGGAATAATCGGAATAATTTACACGAAACGAAAAATATATTTTTTCTAATAATATTGGAGGTTCAATATTATTGAATCTAATAATATTTACATAAGAAATTTAAATGTTGTATTTTTTATGGTAACCTACTCTATTTCTAGTTCATGAGTTTGTTTTACTATGAACATGACATTAAATAACTATATTTGTTACTCAAATCTGAAACATACATGAAAGAGTGATTGAAATCGAGCCTAACCTAGACCTCTGGCGTAGTTCAAGAGCCGAGGTTGCGACCGATATCAATGTACCCAATGCCGATAATTACAACGTTTACTGTAACTAAGACGCTATTGTTATTCCTTATTACACAATTATTTTTTTTACCTATAAATTGTATTTTAACATTTTTCCTTTGTAGCACAATTAAAAAAATAAGACAACGACGAAGAAGAAGCACAATTTAAATTTAGTTATAAATTGTTACATGAAAAGTATTTTCTGAACATAATATTTACTGTATTTTCTGCATTCAATTCTTGAAATAGAACAATTATATATTTTGAAACATTATTCACTTAAATTCTTCATAGATTTAATAGCAAAAAAAATATTTTAGGTAAATACCTAGTTATTTATTTATTTATTTAATACTTTAAGCACACAAATGTACAGAGGCGGACTTAATGCCATAGGCATTTTCTACCAGTCAACCTTTGGGTGATGCAGAGATAAACAGTGGTAGGTGCAATATGAAAATTGTGGAATAAATATTTATTTAAATATAAGGATATACATATACCTAATAACCTATATATATAATAAAATATAAGTAAATACAAGAACAGATAAATACACATATATGCTTGTTACCTTCGTAATACCTACATTCCTACTTATTTTGCTAAGCAAAACTATGACTAATTAACAGCCACAATTACAACTCTGTCAGAGGCACAAGAAACTATTTTATAGAAATTATTTAATTAATTTCCTTCAGTTTGTTCTATAAAGTATTATTGCGAAATCGTAAGTGAAACGACAAAACCATACGAGCTCTTACACACTGTATTCTATAAACTTTGTATAGTAACACGTTTCAAACTAAAATGTGTTAAAACTGTAAAACAGACACTTCAATAACAAGCTAAGCAAATAAAACCCATACATTCATTCATAAAATAAATATATATCGCTCAAATAATCGCCAGATGGTTTCGCAACAAAAACAGATCAATTCCACTTACACAAAAATTTATCGAGAAGAAATCCAGAAAAACGCACTAAACACACTTGCAAAAAAAATTGCACATTACATTATTTTAATTGTTAATAAACAGCACACGCGAACTGAACAACAAACGCGAGTACAGTGACACGAATTAGCGATCTTTATCGTGTAATATATTGTTCGAGTATTTATTTATCAAATTGTGCGCAAGATTTAATAAGGCTACGGGCCGCGTGGTCGACGCCGGCGCATAGCGAATATTGTCAACTGTTCAGCCGCGCAGCCAGCACGAGGTTGTCGGCCTTGAATGGAATAAACAATTTTATACACTGGCGATACCTGTTGCGGGGTCAGCGATATTGAAAAGTGTATAGTAATACTCATCCGATCCGCCCCGTTTGAATTGCGAATCCGTTACCATTTTATTCACACGATTATGTACTCTTACTTCATCCTACTTACCTATATAATATTATAAGCCCGAAAGTTTGTGAGTATGGATGGATGTATGGATGTTTGTTAATCTATCACGCAAAAACAACTTAACGGATTTGGATGAAATTTGGCACACGATAGTTTATAACCTGGATTAATACATAGGATACATTTATGCGGGTGAAACCGCGGGGCGCTGCTAGTTCTGTATATATGGTGTTCAATTTAGTATCAGAAATGTTTTGTTAGTAGTAACAATGTTTAGAGGTTTTGTGTTTTATTGTACCTATTTGATTTTTTTTTTTTGCCTAATCTTTTCGTTCTGCCAATGTATATTGCTACAAAAGTCAAAACATAACTTATCAAGTTATCACTAACTTCGTGTTTGATACGTACAACGTTTATTTCGAAGTAATCGTTACAGATAATAATTTATGTCGTGGACTTGACATCTACAAGATAAGTAGGCAGTAACCAAACTCGTCTGGTTTCCTGATAGAGCTCTACGAGTTCTACGACTACTCAAACGTGAAGTAATAATTATTATTTTTTCTTAAATGGACTCTATTTAATGGAATTGGGGTATAAGATTTTTTTTTTTTTTTTTTTTTTTACTTTGTAAAATGTGAAGTACAGTCACGTGAAACTGCAATTTGTAATTGTTGTATGTGTGTTGAGATGTCTATCCATATCCGTTTAGAGACCATAAAGGAATATGTTACACAAGTATTAATAGTTATTCTTTTTTTTTAATAAATTATTCTGATGGAAGAAAATTTATTTTAAATCTCATAGATTGTATAATATCTGTTAACAAGTGGACGTGCTTGTCCTTCAAAGAATGTTAGTAGTGACGTCATTCGTTTGGTTCAAAACTGGTTTTACTAAATTTAACTTAAATCGTCTACTAAACTTTAACAAAAAATATTGACTCAACCGAAGGTCACAATTTTCTCATGAATATTTAAAATGGTTATCTTCATTGTTTAAACTATATCGAAGTACTTATGACATACTTAATGGTTGGTGGAGGTACCTATGTGTTAGATTGACATGGACGTGGCAAACAATATACCTAGCTACCTACATAAATTAATTAATAATTAAATATATTTATTAGATTTCGCAACCAAAAGTCTGCTGGCAGCATAAATTCCAGTACATTTCTATCAAAATTCCCAGAAAAAAAAAACTCGAGCAAGCCTACAGTAGTCGCATAATGATGACAATGACATCTAACATCTTGGCTGACAGTACCAACCTCTTGAAAAATGGGTTGGTACAATCTGACGACCAACTCTGGCACCACGCGCGCTCATTGGTCAAATTAAATAGTGTGCGCTTCCCCGGCTTCGTGTTACACACTTCCGTCTCTTTTTACGAAATCACTCCCACAGTTTTCAGGAAAATGAGAGGAAAGATGTTACACATCAAAAACTCGTGTGAATCCACAATAATATCTTTACTGATATTTTAAACCTCCTCTACTAATCTTTATTTCTCCTGAATAAGTATATTTTGTTTATCTTTATGTATGTATCTAAAATATTAGTATTTATACTTCTATCTACTCTCATATCGTAATATTCGAATTATAAACTTCAAAACGAGTTTATATTGACGTACATTATAAACACAATACCGAAATTTAAAAATAGAATCATATTTTAACACTTTTTCTCCAACAAAATAATGCTATTAACATTTTTTTTTCTATTACGATACAGGTCAAATCCGTGTGGGTCTATCTGGCAGGCCCCAACGAGATTTATCAGCAGGTGATAGGTTTACATAAGGACATTATTTTCTACATATAGAAAATAAATAAGATATATTTTGTACCTCGACAGTTTTTGAGTAAATGTCGTTTCTATGAAGTGTCTTGCTAGCGGGCCCCTTATGATTATTTTTATTGTTATTATACTTTCAGATCGCCCAGTAGTGCTCGGAGTTAGAAACTATAATGTACCTTACAAGTTCAAAATTTCTACTTTCTGTGAGCTATACTTTAGAAGATATTCGTTACTTAGACAAACGTCCAGCCACCGGGCCCCTTTTTTAAATATTACTCTTTTATATCATACAATAGCATTAGGAGGTTGATACTATTATGTACCTTACAAATCCAAAATTTCGACTTTCTGTGAGCTATACTTTAGAAGATAACGCAAATTTAACTAGGTCCGTTGGTTGAATACTTATTTAAATAACGAATATCTTCTAAAGTATAGCTCACAGGAAGTCGAAATTTTGGATTTGTAAGGTACATAATAGTATCAACCTCTTACTTCTAAAACATTTTTGAGGTCCTCGCAACAAGTCCTTTCATTTGATATGTCACACGGTTCAGTTTGCAAAAGTTTTTATTTTTATTTTCTTTTTGCCTCCCAAAAGTAACCCCAAAATTCAAAATTCATTTATTTAAATTATATGTTCGTGTTTGGGTCCCATAAATACATATGTGTACCAAATTTCAACTAAATCAATCCATTAGATTCGGAGCAAATTGGCTGTGACAGACGGACAGACAGACACACGAGTGATCCTATAAGGTTCCGTTTTTTCCTTTTGAGGTACGGAACCCTAAATAATGTCACACGGATAAACCATAACCTGGATTAGGATAGAGAATACTTTTTATCCCTGTAGTAAGTTGCCTTGGGATAAATCCCGACCACCACGCGGGTGAAACAACGGGAAAATCTAGTGTTTTATCCTAAAAGTTGTCAACGTCACAAATAACTGTCAATTATTTACCTGTTTTGATACAGCAATATTACTGAATAGAATTAAGAAATGTGGCTAACTAGCGAACTAGAATATTAATAATGAATTGCAAATTATAACATTAAATTTGATGTTGTACCCATTTTAGGTGTAAAATACGCATTTGGAAAGTTTCCAAATAGTTTTTTTACATCTAAAACTAAATATTCGGTGTTACGATATTAATTCTTACATTTCATATTCAATATTCTAGTTCGCTAGTTAGCCACATTTTTTTATTTCCACACAGTTATATTGCCAAATTAATCAAAACAGTGAAATATTTGACATCTATTTGCGACGTTGCCCACCTTCAGATCTTAACATTTTTTTCTTAAAGTTAGTAGGTACAACCAACTTATGTCACCCACTGCAGTTAAAACCAGTACAACTCACAATGTAGGTTATTATGCAGTTAGATTAACCTTATTTCGTACAGTTTTTTCGTAATCAGAACAACTAGTCAATGAATCAAACGTTATCACAATGTTTTAACATTCAACTTGAATTTAAATTTTATTCAACTGTGACCTTCGGAGGTACGGTTTGTGCGTATGAGAATTCGAGCATGTGAAGTAGGGTAACCGGTGACTGTTATGCAACCTACAATCAGCGCCAAAAGTCGATTAACACTGCCACTTTTACACATCATCTAAATGGATACAAAACTTACTTGTTCCTATTTTAATTAGCTTCTCCTTCTTCTTGTTCTTGCTGTTGCTGGCAATTTGGAATGATGTACCTAGTGTTGCTAGTCATAGGTACCAATGTTCCGTATTCATGGTAAACAAAAGTTACGCAACTGTTTCTCAACATTGTTTCCAATAAACACGAGGATAAAGCAAAACTAAATTAAATATAAACTAAATTTTATGCTAACATAATAACCTAACTAACCTAAACTATTTACGTCACCTCCGTTACAAAGATAAACTTTGCCAATTACTTACAAATTAATTTTTGACCGTTACGTCTACAGAGAATGGGTAGAAAGAAAATATTGGGTACTGCGGGGTAATTCTCAATTAGAAATTCAGCTATACCTATTCAATGCGTTATCTACGTTGTCAAGCAGACAAATTTTTCAAACATGATGAATAAAGCAATGGATTGTTTTGTTTCCAAAACCTTTGGATTAGGATGCAAAGTGTGTTTACAGGTTTGAACATTATTTTAAACACGACGTACAATAAAAAGCATTTTATTTTATAATTGTTAGGCATTTAATTTAAGTTGAAGTAAACACTACTGCGTTAACCCTATTAGTACCTACCAAAAAAAAAAAATTTACCTAGATCTTTATTGGAAAAAACCACACCCATTACAATGACTCCAAATTCAAATATCAAAAGTTCAATCAGTTATTTATTGCATTGTTTGCAAGAAGAGTTCAGAAACTAGGGATTTACCTAAACCCTAGTTAGACGATCACGTCTTGTGAGTCTTGTAGCGCAGGGTTTACCTCATTCATATCGCGTTTCATAGTAAGCTGGGGTTAAAGATCATACTTTAATACTACTTTTGCGGTATTCATAGTAATTGATAATAATAATAAAAGTTAATATTATTCCATTAATATTAATTAATGAGATGAGAGCAGAAAATAATTAATGAGTTTTATGATTAACCAGCGACCCCGTCCATGCTTTGTACGAGTGAAATATTCTGATGTAAAAATATCAATATTTACAGAAATATTGATATTTTTACATCAGAATATTTTATGCAATAAAACTTCCAGAAAGTTCAAATGTATCAAAATCCATTGTGTAATTAAGAAGATCTAAGCGGTCATACAGACAGATGCGAAAAGGGACTTTTGTTTTATACTAGTATGTAAAATATAATAAAATCCCTTACAGTAGAGCACACCTTTCTATCCCTATTTAATTAACAAATAATGTGTAAGTACAATAATTTTGTTAAATTATTTCGAGTTCGGATACTAATTACAATTATTTTTCCCACATATATGTAGATAAATATGTTTGAATACGGAAGACAACTGTTTTTGTGTTACCAAAAGTTTGTTTAAATAATAAGAAAATAAAACTCATTTAAGCTGACCTCGTGGAAAATTTTACTTTTTCCTAGTTAACAAGAAAAGTGCATTTCATCCCCAAGGGACAAAAATTTGTGGCACAGAGTAACGAAACTTTTCTGTTGTGATAGTGGTAGCTCGGCACATCGCTAACGATATTAGAAACAATGTAATAAGCAACGAGCAAGTCGCCTATTACTGACCACAAATCCAATTCCGGGCTGGAAATAAGATACGAACGAACAAAACAAGTTCTATTTCAAGCATGAACGAAGTGACTACAGAAACTAGAATAAGTTGCTTTTACCCGCGACTATGCCCGAGGTCAGAAAAGTATGGTAAAACAATTCCAAGGATACATACATATTATCGAGATAAAAAGTTTGTGATTATGTCTTTATCCGGGGTTATGGTCGACCCGTGTGCAAATTTCATTCGATCCCATTCAGCCGTTAAAGCGTGATTGATTAATTATTAAACATCTAAATGAAGAAACTAACAGAATTTTAAGAATTTTCATCCAAAGAATGGAATTCAACATCAGCCTTTAAACCACTATGTTGAGTTCAGCTTCCAGTCTAACCGGATGCAGATGAATACCAGTTACTGGGTAATATGATACCTCTTAATAAGAATAGAATTCAACATCTTTCATATATATTTGATCCTATACCTGTAGTTGTCCTTGTTACAAGAGGCAAAACACTGTTAGTGTGGTCACTGCATAGTATCCAAAAGGTCAACAGCAAATTAAATACAATCGTCTAACAACTTGTCGTTTCACCCTATATGACTTTACAACCGCAAAAAACGTTTGCCATAAAGAGTCCAATAAACTTGACTGTCGTCACGGAGGCTTATCTTATAGCCGAATACGAAATGATCCAAACTGGAACTTTGCTATTTCTGGTCCTTTAATCGGAGCTATGGTTTCAAGAATCTTTGGACTTTTGCATAATTGGTTACTTACATGTATTCAGAACATAGACCAGCCGAACTATTCTGTAGAAATCTACCGTGAAAACTTAGGTGAAGTGAACTGTCAATAATGTAAATCCCAAGCATCAGGTGGAATGACAGAAAGAAAGAAGAAAGAAAATACGTTTATTTGCGGTACACATTTTTTTTTTTTTTTTGGTGGGAAGTCATCAAATGACTCCTCCCGCTCTGGGCGGAGCGAGAGGGAGTGTCAGACTTTTACTGACTAAAACCCACCCGTATTCCTTCCGTTGCCTGTGTGCCGGGGCCGCGATATCCCTTTCGGACAAACTCGCAACCCTGGCAGGCATTGACCCTTACGGACCCCGTCAGTTGGTGCTGACATCTCTTTGAGGAGCGCGTGGAACACAACGCGCCGTCGACCCGGGCCTGGTCCTAATCGGACGGCGAGCTACCCATTGCCCACCGTCCGCAAGCCCGCGTCTACGGTGGCCGGAAGTCGGCTCGCGACTCCCGACGCCCGGGGCGTCTCCTGCGGCGACTAGGGGCGCGAGGGCGCAAATCATGCATTTCCCTCGCGCGCTCCGCCTCCTCCTTCGCGAGCATTACTGCTTCGCAGAAGGAAGTGACGGCTTCCCATGCACTCTCGCTCCGGACCATGGCCTGAACCAGGGCCGGACGCGAGAGATCGCCGCTGCCGATCGCCTCCGTGAAGACACGGCGGTGCCCTGCCCAAGCCGGGCAGACCTCCACCGTATGCTCCACCGTGTCCTCCGGGCGATCCACACAATGGTAACACCCGGGCGTTTCCTCCCGCTTTATCCTGAACAGGAACCTCCCGAAACAACCGTGTCCGGTGAGGACCTGCGTCAGGCGGAAGGTGAGGACGCCGTGACGCCTCTCTAGCCACTCCTCAAAGAGGGGACTTATCGCCGCAATTGTGGCGTGCCCATTTGCGGTACACATGACGCAAGGTAAGAACAAAACACGAAAATAAACAATTTGGGGGAAAATATGCGTCACATCCACGCAAAACGGCCATCGTTCAGCATAATGCTGCGACCCTATGCGAGACAGAGCCCCAGCGTTGGTTTTCAGCGACAGCCGGCGTTGACGTTATGACGTCAACCGGTGCAGCATATAGTGAAATAACAAAAATAAAATGAATAAATACAATACTTAGTCCTAAATTTGTATATAAAATATAATATTTAAAATGGTAACATTCACAGACAGCGCACTTTAAAATTTCTGGTCAGTAAAAATGGTAAAGATAAGTGCAACAAAGAGTATGATAAGCTATTTCCCATCTGTAAAGTTTTACCCGTAGATAAAAAAGTAGATTATTTGGTAGGTCTGGAATATTATTATAATGAAGAATATAAAGTTAATGTTACAAACAAGTACAACACACGTAGGGTTAGAGAGAACAAAATGGTTCAACCACAGATAACAAATTATTATGGTAAGAGAACATCTAAGTATTTGGTACCTAAAGTGTTTAACAAAGTAGATTTATTAAGAGAAAAAGTAAAAATTTGTAAAGGATCACTTAAGACAAAATTAAAAAACATTATACAGGATAGCAAATAGAATTAAAAACATTGTTAATATATAAGTAGTAGGAATGTGCGTAAGGTGGTGCATTGTTATGTTAAAGAGCGCCTCTTGCCATCAAACGTAAAAGTTTGGCGAGTTTAGAATTAAGTAACACCTCTGTATTAAAACATCATTAAATAAATAAAAAATAAAAAAAAATCTTCACCTTAGTTTTCACGAGAGTTTGAGATTTTTACATAATAGTTCGGCAGTTTTAGTCATCATTAAGCGTTGTATTAATAGAAAAGAAAAGTTGTGCCACAGATTTTTCGGTAAGCTAGCCAGGGGCGACCGAATTCAGTCGCAAAGTCCTAATGGCCTACCCTAGACGCGCGCGACGTGCTTGGCAAGCACGTGATTTTTTCGTTCTTGTCAAGCAGTTTTGACCGTCGAGGGACGCCATTAGGACTTTGCGACCGAATTCGGTCGTATAGCGATCAGTAGCAAATTTAAGGAGGATCCGCCGTGGTAGCCCCGGAAATTCAAATGTTCTTACGTTTTTTGCAATTTTCAGGTCAGTGTCATGATGATTCGCGACCGTAACAAATTAATATGTATTTACTGGATTATAATCATTAATACATCTCTCTAAGTTAGATTTGTTCTCAAATGTCGTGATTTCATGAAAAGTGATGTCAATGGAACAAATGGTGAAAAGTTGTAAAGGCTGTGATTTTATACAGATTACGACCTACGATGTCATCATCGTAGGTCGTAATCTGTATAAAATCATATAGTTTTTTCTAGTAAAAACATTGCTGCGACTGCCTCGTCGCGGTCGGTCTAATGGTTGTAAGCGCTACTACTGAGCATTAGGTTCTAGGTTCCATTCTCAGGTCGAGCAAAGTGTAATTTACTGGGCCTTTTTGGCGCAGCCCTGAGGCACACTCCCCATCAAATTTCTGCTTACATTGCTCTATACAATTTTTATTTGAATTAATTTTTTAATCTGCTGTGTATTATGTTGTGTGTGTTTTAGTCTGTGCTAAATAAATGTATTTTTTATCTTTCTTTCTTTAATTGGGTTTTCTAATAGAAGTTTCTCAGTAGCAGCCTGAAGTCTGGATTAGTGCCTGGTTGATGCAATAGGTTCGTCCTCTATTACAAGGGACTTAAAAATAACTGACGAAATGTGGGTGTACTATAGATACACCTCTGCCTAACCCGTCGGGGATTACTGGCGTGATGTTATGTTATGTATATAAAAACGATCTTAAGCGTTCGGGTATGATCGGCTTCATAGTTGTAGAGTAAGTGATGTGTGACTCAAACCGCTGACTAGGTTATTTACGCTACAAACAAACACCGTTCAGTATTTTTTTGTAAGAGACAAAAAATCTTATACAATTTGCTACGGTTATCACCACTAATCGTACGTACAGGGGGCTTCAGAGAAACCTCACCCCGGGTGCAATGTAAAAAACAATGCAAGGAGGTGAGGTTTCTCTGGAGCCCACTTTACATACAGTAGGCCGCAAGTCAGTGGTAACATAACTAGTATAAGGTGGCCTATTATACTAATAAGTCTCCGTACTACGCTAGGCCAGCTCAAGGTCAAAAGTGTTACCGCTGACATGTTACGTCGACTGTACCATGTAAGTGTTCATCCATAGCTCCTTGAGCAGTCGCACTACCACACCGATCAGCTGACTGGCTAATATTTTTACGATGACAAGAGCTCATAATCTATTATGTTTAAGTCCCATGTAATAGGAGGCGAGCCTATTGCCATCGACCGGGCCTAAATCTAGACTCCGGGCTACTACTGAGAAATTTCAGATGGAAAAAAACAATAACACTTTGCCCGACTCGGGAATCGAACCCAGGACCTCATACTCAGCAGTAGCGCTTGCAACCACTTGACTGTGGCGGCATCTATAACGCCACATGCGAACTACGCATCAAAGACCTGACGTTACACAAATCCTGCATCGCGCAAGCAGGGTTTATCGTGCGATCGGCATATATATAACATTTCGACATCAATCGTCGGGAAGTTGCCCACCAGACACGACACCCACAGTCGGAGGATCCTCCCTTTTCTATAAAAGATGAGTGAACTTTACACCCTGTTCCTCATGCCTCTAAAGACCACTGAGGCAGTGAAACTTAATCATCACCTCCATAATAACTATTGGTTTCGGTTCATTCATACACTAACCTTGTTGTTATTCCGAAACACTGATAGCGGTAATACTTTTTATTATAAGTCCTAAACTCCTAATCAATCAACTTTATCGCTGCTCGTACAAAAATATGATTGATACACAATTTCTTGTCGGATTTATCGGTCGGTATGTAGACAGATTTGGTTATTATCTGTCTGGCTTTGAGTCTATTTATATACTGATTTGGGTGATGCGTGGACTAGTTGGATGGTTGGTTTTACTTTTGCGAGTTCAGAGAAAAACAACATAGGTATTTATTTTTGGGTTTGTTGTAGGGTTCCGCATGTACTTACCTACACTTGTAGGATAGAGGGAGGAACAGAAAAGGTTAAAGAAATATTCGAATTTGTATAATTGGCGTCACTTTGACGTTGACCTGGCCTAGCGTAGTACGGAGTATTAATTAGTGGAGCGCCTGGGGGTTTTGATCTCGGATTTTTGTTACAGGGAATTCATTTTTAAATCGAGGTGGGATTTTGTTTTTTATACTATAAATTGCAAAGTTTACCAATTTTTATTTTTGTGCTTTTCGTTTATCGCATTGAATATGATTTTTTGATCGCTTTCAAGAAAAGTGCGACAGTGCGTGCGTTGAGACGCTAGCTAGAAATATTTGTTTCAATACTCGACCTACATTCAAATAAAAAGTCGAAGAAAATATTTGATATAGACAACGATGTAAATTGTTAAATTAACAAATATTTTATTAATAATTTTCTTCTTTATTTAATTTTGCTTAATTAACTTCTTTTTCTCGATTACTATCTCATATAAATAGAAAGGTTAATGTAATTTTGATATACAAAATAATATACAGCCTGACGGCCGTAGGTACTCGTGTTTATACTACTTGATTGTTCCAAAAAATGTTTTTTTATATTTCAAGATTACAATATTTTTTAATAGGTAAACTTTTTTGTATATATTATTAGCTAAATATTCCATTTTGAATTTTTAAATTTCATTCACTGTAACAGAAAGCCGAGGTTTTCATGTTTTTAATTCTCCAGGCACTCCACTAAATACAGTGAACGAAATTATTTTCGTTCACTGACTAAATAGAATAAGAGAGATACCAGCTTATACTGGTTTAGTTACCACTGACGTACGGCCTACTGTACCTACTATTATATCACTCAAAGCCGGCATGTCATGTCACCCTCTCGAACTGACATTCCTTGCTCATTCCTTTTCATTTTTCATCATTAAACGACTGTATACTTCTAAGCATTTTATTTTGTGTCTTCTACCCTTGCATAGCGTGGTCTCTATAGCCATAAGTGAAGCGAATTGACTGTTTTGTTGCCTGTCCGCCACAACTCAGTTACTGGGTAAAAAAAGATACCCCTTAGTAAAACTGGTCGTCAGAGCTTCGAACTTCAGACTACCCGGCACTACTGTCAAAACGAGAAGTAGATAGTGATCCTAAAGAGGTATGAGAAGGGAAACCCTAATGAAGCCCCTTAACCTTGAAAAGATAATAAGGATATTACCAACCCACTTAACCTTGGCCAATTTTTTTTTT
Organism: Agrochola macilenta; assembly: GCA_916701695.1. Lineage (NCBI taxonomy): Eukaryota > Metazoa > Arthropoda > Insecta > Lepidoptera > Noctuidae > Agrochola > Agrochola macilenta. The sequence goes on from OU753557.1 coordinate 14,422,271, forward strand.
ACCATGTCGGTTTATGTTTAACAAAAAACCAAAGATCCATAGTGTTAGGCCGTGTCCTAATATGAGCGACCATCGCGCGAACACGCGATCGTCGCGATCATTTGTTCGAAAATCCCGAACGCTCCCTTTGTCGACGCGATGACATGTTCGGATTAGCCGAATAAAAAGTGCGCGATACACGATCGTTTGAACTTTTTATTCGGTGAACCTGAACGCATGGTCGCGCCGACACAGAGTACTTTCCGGTTCTTCGAACAAAAACTGACATAATATGGACGCGACCGATCGCGTACTCGCGCGGCGATCGTTTTTATAAAGACGCGGCGTGACACATGGTGCTATTTATAGAATTCGTTACTCAGCAATTCAATTCCATTTTGAGACAAATCGGAGACAATGGTACTACATTGTTTTTACCCGACTTCTAAAAGAAGGAGGTTATCAATTCGGATGTTTTTTTATGTTCGGGTATAACTCCGTCGTTTATAGACGGATTTACAAAATTATTTTTTTGTTTGAAAGGGTATACTTCCGAGATGGTCCCATTGTCATCGGGTCAGGATCTCATGATTGGAAGTCGGTGTCTTTGGTTTTGAATAACTTTATGTCGGAAGTCGGTGACAGAAAACGAAAATTCAAAACCAAAGACGACTGACCGCGATTGGTTTTACGAGTATTTGAAAGTTGGTTGTTTTTTTTTTCATAATAATCATAATCATTTATTCATTTGTAAACATAGGTTTAACATAGATGGTATTAAAATAAAAAAATAATAGTAGCTCTATGTTTTGCTTCATTGGCATACAAATGTTTTTTGTTGAGAACTTAATAACTAGATTCACATGCTTAGATAATATTAGTACAATAAATTTAAAATATAATTAGGAAATATTACAGTAAGGTTTTTAGTTTTATAATTATTTCTCGTTTAAAAATTCGTCTACACAAAAAGAAAAAAAGGTAAAAAGGTTTTTACAATCTTTTTGTTCCATATTCCGTTTTTTTTTTTTTAACTTAACTACTTCTTACCGATCCCTGCTGACTGTAGTAGAACTTTATTAATGTTAGTTCACACGTTAGTCAATATCGGAGCAAAATTTTCATAGTTCCTTATTTAGAAGAATAATGACATGAAATCTTGCCCCTTTCGTTATTTTTGGTCTTCCATTATTTTGTAGTTCATATTTTTTTTAATTAAACTGCCAGTTCCCTACACAGTATCGTGACCTTAATTATATTATCTCACGCAAATACTACCTAAGAGATTCTACTCTTACTACCTAGAGACTAATATTATAAATGCGAAATTGAGTTTGTTTGTTTGTTTCTTTGTTACGATTTCACGCTAAAACAGCTAACAGATATGGATGAAACTTGGGACATAGGTCAAAACTCAAGGCATTTATTTCAAATAAACCAATTACAGGTACTTTTGAATTGTCAAGGGGTCGGTCAGTCAGAAAGATGAAGCTAGTTGCCCATTCCCACGCGTAGTAGGTTCCTATGGAGAAAAACGGACAAGAAACTACACGGACACTCTTTTAAATAAGAATATTTTTCCAAAATATTGGTTACATCATTCATGTTGTAATTATACATGCCAGAAAAATGTAGAAAGACGAGCACGCTAAATATTCAAAAATTTAAATAAATCAAAATAAGCCGTGGCAGCTAAGAGATGACCAGTCCCCACTGACGGCGCCCGTTCACGAACATGACGTATGGATCAGAACCATTTAGCCCAACCATTTTGAAAAAGAAGATTTTGAAGGAAAATTAATGATCCGACACACATGCCACCACCAGCGAGACATTTGAGTGAGCATGACATACTCTCAGCCGCCAGGGTACATTCAAGTCAATGAAAGACGTACCCAGTAAATGGTAGCTTTAAAGTAGGTACATACTGCTCACACATGTGCTATGCAATTATATAATACTAAGAGATTGAATTTATACAATCTAAATACAGTTTTATAATCTGCAGCAGCTCCAACAATATTTTTGAATGCTAATCAATTAGTTTATGCCCCCTTGTAGAGCTGAACCAGCAAAATTCAAAATTCAAAAGTCATTTATTCAAACTAGGCTGAGAATCAGCACTTTTCGAACGTCAAAATTACATAAGACAGTCCCCCAAAACGCCCACCCTTCACCACTTCCTAGTGCATTAGCTGGGAAGAAGAAGTGGCGCAACAAACTCCCCAGCAGCACAGCTGTCTGTTCAGTTAGAAGAACAACAAAAAAAGATTCTATATAATAGTATTCAGCGTTAAACCAAGCATTTTTATCAGCGATGTAATCCCCCAACTTTATAATATGCTTGGCAGCATAGTGTGCGTTTTATACAAGATTTTTAATTTCGTTTCATTCAGTTGGAGTATGGGGAGTTATTTTATTGTAACATTTTAAACAGTACCCCATGAAACCCGGTTGAACTAATTAGTTCCTATTTTTAGTCCTATATTTGTGTCTATCACCTCTTTTACTGAAAAGACTTCGATTTTTCCTAACGTACATGATGTAGTGGACTATAGAATAGAATAGAATAGAATAGAAATAACATGATATTCTATTCTATTCTAGTGGACTATGCCCTGGATTAAGACATAGGATACTTTTATATTATTATATTCGATATTTCCACGGGATCGAGACATAAGTGGGTGATTCTTTACCGCAAATTTTATAAAGACGAGTCAAAAGATTAGAATATTGCAGATAGTACAGATTTAACCTTTTAAATGATTATCATTACGCTATTTTTTTATGGACTTAAGCAGTCAATTATGTGACACACGTAAAAACCGCTATTTTACTTAACTGAGAACAAACCAACTCGCTTAGCGGTTCGACGACTGCTTCGCTAGCCTGTAATTGTAAGTTCGATTCCCAAGTATCGATATTTTTTGTGTTTTTTTTTTTACATGAAGTTTAGACCTCCTCTGTCATCTATGGATATAATAATTATAAAAATCTATGATTAGACTGTTAACCGTTTGTTTACATTCTACTGTTATATTGTTTTAGTGATAGCCGTTCGGCAGGAACAATCTGTAAGGTCAGTGTATCAGTGTTGTGCCATTGGGTAGTAAAATCAGAAATTACATTAATACTCAATACTCAATATATTTATTTGCGTTCCACAATGTTAGCATAGGTGGTAGGTACATTATAAAATATACATAATTTTAGATCATTGTGGACCCTGTCGGGCACAGCAAGATAGGATAGAGAAAGAGGGCTAAGTATATTATATTATATTAGTATTTGAAAAAAAAGTAAAATATAGATGTTTTTCCACTACTCACTTCCACTTTAATTTATTTATTATTTTTGGTATTTATTTTAAATGATTGTTTTAAATTTTCATTAAAATATTCATTAATATTATAATAGCATTTATGGATTAGGTATTGTTTTAGTTTATTTATAAATATATTTAATTTTAGTTCATTTTTAATTACTTCTGGTAATTTATTATATATTTTAACTGACATTACTAAAGTGCTTGTTGAGTGCATTTTCAGCTTAGACCCACCAGGTAGGTTTAGTCTATTTTTGGGTCGTAGTGTATATCTAGTTTGTATGTTTTCTCGTGTAGTGAATAACTTTTGGTTGTTTCTCACAAATTTGCATAATTCTAATATATAAATACAGGGAAGTGTTAAAAGTTTGTGTTCTTGGAAATGTGGTTTGCAGCTGTCTGTGTTTTCTATGTTAACTAGGATCCTGATTAGTCGTTTTTGTAGTGTGATTAATTCAGTAATTAATTCACTAAAAGCAAAACAACTTCGCAAGCAATGGGCAATTGCTGCTGAAGGCTGCGGGTGTCACGGCGCGTTGTGTTCCACGCGCGCCTCAAAGAGATGTCGGCACCAACTGACGGGGTCCGTAAGGGCTAATGTCTGCCAGGGTTGCGAGTTTGTCCGAAAGGGATATCGCGGCCCCGGCACTCAGGCAACGGAAGGAACACGGGTGGGTTTTAGTCAGTAAAAGTCTGACACGCTCTCCCGCTCCACCCAGAGTGGGAGTAGTTATTTGATAGTATAACACCATAAAATAAAAAAAATGGCTGCGGGTGTCGACCTCACAAATGTTAATCGCTTGCTCCCCCCGCGTCACCAGTCCTGACTCTCTGTTTATTTTGGCTGCTGAGAACCAAAATTATAAACATAGAATACAGGAAAGTTTCATAAAAATGTGGCTGTTATTTTAGTATAGGTACGAGTAGGTAATGTGGTGTCTTACGATTTCCAAGTGAAGGAAGTCCCAGAAGCTAGTTATATATTAATTCGTATAAATACTTTTTTTTCAGGTCGTATAGTTTCATAGCATGGAGGCACTTTTTTTTTCTTTTTTTTTTAAAAACGTTGCCCCACACTAAGAATTTCTTCTTGTATCGTGGGTGGGTTTACAAACATAGAAACTCACATACACTAACACCCAGACCCGAAACAACTACTTGCAGATCATACAAATATTTGTTCCGTGCGGGGATCGAACCCGCGACACGTTGCGCAGCAGTCGATCGCTCAGCCACTGCGCCAACCGTGTCGTCATTGCTCGCAGAACAGATGGCCGATGGGGCCGAAAGGTTCTGGAGTGACGACCGCGTACCGGAAGACGTAGCGTTGGAAGGCCCCACACAAGGTGGACCACTGAGCCATGACCTGGTGAAGGCCGCACGAATCCGCTGGTTGCGAGAAGCACAGAACCAATGTTCAGCAGTGGACGTCTTACAGCTAAAATGATGATGAGAAAAAGTACCTCTTTATCTAGGCTAATTTTTTGAATATGGAAACTTAAAAGAAAATAATAAGCAATAGGTGTCTCGTAGTATAATTTAGTGCTGTCAAAATGAGATTCGTTACCAACTATCAAAACAACAAAAAAACTTGTTTTCAGAGTAGGTACTACCTACCTACCTATGAATAATTTATCAGCAAACATGAGGTATGTGACTAGTTCGTAATTTATTAACTCTGGCTAACAATACTTGTCCCTACGCGAAATATATCCGACATGAAATGTTGATGAATATATTCCGCAAGTTTCGTTAGATATTTTTTTGATTATATTTTGTGCTGTTCAGTGTAACAGCAGTTTTAATTACAATCGGCAGCAGACCTAAGGTTTCTTCAAATCCTTAATGTTTACAATTGGTGTTATTTCCACTTAAACAAATATCAACTTTACAGCAGTGTAAATTACGTTAATTTTAGAACGATTAGTACCTACCTGCATATTATTGAAATGTCATTAAAAATGTTCAAGTTGTAGCGCAAACTCAACTGTATGTGTAGGTATTAAAGTAATTTTTCCAAATACTCTTATTTATTTAGGTACATGTTTGAAAACTACATTGCAAACGCAGATTATGCTATGATACGGTTTCCATCCTTCAAAATTAATGAAGTCGCGGATGGAAACTCAGTATTAGCTATGTCATCATATTATGTAGGTACAGTATAATTATAGTATGTACTTTACAGTAGGTATTCATAGATTACTCAACCAGCCTTAGTTATTTAATTAAACATATCTATTTGTAGAAGCATTTAAATATGTACACACGGCTATATATTAAGCTATTATTTCCAGTATAAGCTGATCTCGCATTGTATAGGATTTCCGTACAGTGGGCAGTCAGCTTGTACTGGAAATATATAGCTTTATATATAGCCGTGTGTACTAGGTACTTAGGCGCTAGCTAGGTAATATCATAATCCTAGATCAGGTTTTCTGCAGTAAGTTTCCAGAAGTTATCACTTGGAGACGGCAAGCTTATGGCATAAGTATTTTTTTTTATTTGACTGCGCGACTAAAATGTACTAGTATACACGTATAGTAGTACACATACATAAAATAAAACAAGATTTCTCCCGGGAGAAATCTTGTTCCTCATCTCTGGCTTGCCTTTATTGGCCGACTGGAGTGAAGACTGACGAGGAACAGAGCTCCCACCTCATACTTACCTTAATTGGTCGGTTTGAGTTGAGATTCGCAAGAGCCAACGTGCTCAGAGGAAGGAAATATTCCAGTAAGTGCTCGTAGGGATCTTGACCATCTTCCGGAATCTGGGATTGTTCTGAAAGCCGTGGAATATCCTCTTCACTCCTCAAGCACCTCAGGACATGTTGCCCCCTTGTCGCTACGTCGGTCGGTATTGTCTTGTTTCCCATAAAATTATTTGTACTATTATTGTTTTCCATATCGTCCCCCCTCATAATATTTACTTGCACTATTATCGTTTATACTAATAACGCTTGACATATTAACTTATTAGTCATAACTTTTATTTGCCATAAAATAAGTTTCCATAATAACATGTGTTATAATCATTAGTTTCTATAAGTAACACATTACATAATCAATACTTGACTTATGGCAACATTTAATATAATTTAGAAACGTTTATTGTCTGTAATCAAATGATTTATTACAGCAAACAATCTTTAGATAATAACAGTTTGTCAAATTCGTAACGGTTAGGTTAGGTTAGGTTAGAACTGTGACCAAACAACGCGCGAGCCTAGCGAGCGTAGCTAGCGTGCCGCGGCAGCGGCCGCCGAGTGCTAGATTTCCTCTTTTGCAAAGCAAACAAGCATGGTAGATTAGATTTATTTTTAGGTTTCCTTGTTAATAACAAAAATTATATCGTATAATCATATATTAATCAACTGAACTAGCATTGTTGAGCTAGTATGGGCAAATTAAAATTATGATGAATATATTTTTAATGGAAAACGAAATTATTGAAAATGGAAAATATAGCAAATAAATTTATGGAATAAAATTATTATGACACTTGATCGATTATGACCAATGAAATTAGTGCACGATTATGGCAACTGAAGCGTTATTTCTTATGAAATTATGGCAAATACAAGTATGGTATATAAAATTATTGCATTTAAAATTATGGCAAACATTAGTAAACCCACCCAAACCCATAAAACCAAACTAATATTTTTTTTTCCATATCCTGCAATAGTTCTACACCAACCGGGGGTTGTCCTTGGGTGCACTTGCATACACGGCGTGGCATACGCTGGCAGAGTGTGCCGCTTGGGAGGAGCCGCGCCGTGCCCTCATCTCAGAAGTAGGCAGTGACTTGTCGCTGCCGGCCGTAGTGAATGCGATGGTCGGCGGCGGCGAGTCCTGGGACGCGGTGGTTTCCTACTGCGAGACAGTCGTCTCGCAGAAGGAGGCTGCGGAAAGGGAGAGGGAGATCTCGTCCACTCACCCGGCCCGCAGCAGGCGCACCGGGCGTCGGCGGAGGGCGGATAACTCTTCCAGCCCCCCTAAATGGGTCCAGGGGTGACGGACTCGGGGACGTCCGTCGCCCCCCACACATCAGGACCCGAGGTGGCGGCGCGTAGTGTTCCACGCGCGCCCCTCTGAGACGTCGCGGGGGGAGTCAAACACCTCACTCCCCCCCCTGACCCGCGAGGAGGCCCGCAGTGGCGGGCCGGCACCAGCCGGGGGTTGCGGAAGATTTCAAGTTCCCGCGACCCCCGGCGTAGGTGTGAGTTGGAACACCGGGGTGGTTTTTAGTCAGTATGAGTCTGACAGACCCCTCCGCCCGCCCCAGGGCGGAGGACATCCATGAGGATTTTCCACCCCGGAAAAAAAAAAAGAAAAAAAAAAAAAAAAAAAAAAAAAAAAAAAAAAAAAAAAAATGGGTGCACTTGCATAGTGCATACAGGGATAATCGTAGCTTGGCGCCTCATTAAATTAAAACGCCTAACGGGCCTCTGCGAGTTGGCTTCGGCCCCTCGTACGCCTTCCAAAGGTCCGGGACCCCAGGGTCCAGAGAAATGTAAAAGACCAAAAACAAAAAAATATACATAGGTACATTTGCGAGCAAAAGTATGGAATCACCTACTTGTTACTTGTTCCGAGCGATCTTTAATACTAAATAACTGTTGAAAATTAATGAAAATGTTACCATTTCAAGCGATTTTTATAATGTAAGCTGGAAAATAATAATATTCTTCGTTTAGTGTTTTCATTTATTTTACGGTGGTACGGAACCCTTTGTGTACGAGTCCGACTCACACTTGGCCGGTTTTATTTATTACTATTTTAAGACTTTTAAATTATGTAATATTATTTATTATCTAGGAAATCGAAATAAACTGTCACGTAAACAAATATAAGTACCTTGTCGTTTTATGACGTGCAAGGTTCATTCAACCTTACAGCGTTTGACGACCCGTTGATGGACATGCGGAATAAATATATGTATCGCTACTTTGGCACCGTCATCTAGTTCTCGTTGACGTCCCATTGACATGGTGGTGGACAAACGGCCTTAGGGTGCTAAAGTAATTACGAGGTTGACTATATTGCCCTATCTCGCGTCATGCATACTATCGCGCAGCCATGATAGCTTAGATCAACCCTAAGATTATTAACACGTATCGCCCCACCCATTATACACCACAAAAAAAGCAATCAACCCCACACTCAGGCTAAGAAATATGCGTATAGTCCAGTATGAGTCAAACATAATATGGGGCATGAAATATTATGTCAACGTTTGTATTATTCTATAACGAGCAATATTTGTATATATACACAGGGTGGCAGGGACATCGACGCGAAAACTGTTACCATGGATTCAGTACATGATTCTGAAGCCCCTTGCGTTAAAATTTTTAGTCGGTTATAAAAAAAATAATCAGCTATTCCGTACATTTTGACCGTGTAGGTATTGCACTTTTCTATGAAAAAGCTGTTTTTTTTTTGTAGCCGACAAAAAATTTCAACGCAGGGGTGTTCAGAATCATGTACTGAATCCATGGTATCAGTTTTCGCGTCGATGTCCCTGCCACCCTGTTTAAATACACATATCAACACGGTCTAGGGATATTTTTAAAAAAGCGAATTACTATCAATGTGTTAATTATTTATATGACATGTATATATTTAAAAGATACGTTATTTAATATTCTACCATTTTTTAATAATGGTTAAGGTACTTCGATTAAAATTTCAGGATTTTATGGAAAAAAAATGAAGCATAGACGGAAACCGTATATGAATTAACTTTTAATTTATGAGTAAAAACTGAAAAAAATAGAAAAATCATTTAATTTGTGTTTATAAACTTGAAGTTAGTAGTCTGAGAAAGCGCCCATGATGTTCATAACACATTGGCAACGATTCGGCATGCTCAGAACAAGGTTGTCAATGTCTTGCTGCGGAATATTGTCCCATGTCCTTCTGAGGTGCGCAAAAAGTTGATCTTCTGTAGCCAGATTTTCAGGAACTTCCTTCAGAGCTCTTCTTTGCAGCATATCCCACGCATGCTCAATGGGATTTAGATCTGGCGATTGAGCAGGCCAGTCTAAGGCCCTAAAATTGTGTGTATGTAACCAAGCTGCTACCGTTCTCGCCGTGTGTGCCCGGGCATTGTCGTGCATGAGCAGGAAATCTTGCCCCATTTGTGTTCTGTGGGGCAAGATTACGGGCCCCAGCACCTGTTGGACGTATCGTTCTGCCATCATATTGCCCCGCACCCAAACGAGATCCGTCCGTCCTCCAAGACGAATTCCTGCCCAAACCATAATTGTTCCTCCTTGGTATGGGTGAACTTCCTGAGGGTTATGAAGACGGCTCCATCGTCCAGGAACTCACCAAACACACGTCCTTCGTGAATCTGGATGGAAACCGAACCTGGATTAATCCATGAACAGCACATTGGACCATTGCTCACGGCCCCAGTCCACGTGGTTCCGAACCCATTCTAATCGTCGTCCACGATTGCCTCTCCGCAAAGGTGGGACCCGGAGTGGTCTACGAGAGCGTAGATTGCTTTCATGCAGTCGCCTTCTTACAGTTTGGTCACTCACAAGCACTTGGTGTTCCACTCGCAGCCTTTGGACCAATTGAGTCGCCGTTGCATTTGGTTGAGCTCGCGCAGTAATTTGCAAAAATCGGTCTTGTCTGGGGGTAGTGATGCGACTTGGGCCCCGGTGCCTCTCCGCTACTTCACCTGTGGCACGATAGCGTGTCCACAATCTTGAAATTACATTGTGGTGGGTCCCTATGGCCTCAGCAACATTACGCTGAACAGACCCAGCTTCCAGCATTCCCACAGCTCGTAACATCTCCGCCCTCGTCAAATGTTGGCGTTGCATGGCTACAATACCTCAATTTTAACTTTATCTTTCGTTTAAAAATGAAAAAAAACTGTAACTAAATGTAATTCGTATTGTTTTCTAAATTTCGCACAAATGAAAATACCCTCTCCTACACATCAAGACATTTTTATGCCACCGAAACAAAATAATTTTCAAAAATTTGAATTTGGAATTAGTCTGAGATAAATTACAAACAAATCGGTGTATAAAAGATTCCAATGCGGCTAGTACTTTTCGAGTTATTTAATTGAGTATGAAATATCCCTAGACCGTGTTGATGTGTGTATATGTTTGTAATCACGTTCTCGAAAACGGCTCTAACGAATTCGATGAAAGTTACAATAGGGATTTACGGGGGTGAAAAATCTAGATAGGTCTCATATCCGGGAAAATTTGGAAACGGATACGAAGGTAGCATGGGACCTGGAGAAGGACTGAGGCTTCTTTTTTGTATTAAATACATGGCTACTATCATGTATAAATATCGATATCCATCCATGGGCGGGACCAGGGTTGGGCAGATGCCCCACCTTGCCCCAACGTGTGTACGCCCATGTACCCATCACATCTGCGGAGTTTTGCTAACTAATTTAATTTGACCCTGCAACCTAATTGCGTAATACACGATCAATCGCAATCTGTATCATTTTGAAAGAAATTGCTAAACATTGCTTCATAAGTTCAAAAAATAATTGCTCAATTACGTAAATAACGCAATGAATGATGTTTAACTGTCAAATGAAACAAATTAGTCTTAAACGTTTACCGAAAATGTGTTACCCAATTAGATAGCTGTATAAGTAACCTGGGACCTGAAGAAGGACAAAGGATACTTTTCATCCTGGACACACAGCGGGTACAGCTGGTTACATAATAATGTTCCTAGGCTTGATCAACCAACACGCAAACTACACTGGTTGCGCAACCAAGTAATTTTAATCATTTAGTGTTTTACTGCGCATGATGTCAGCGTGCTTGTGTTTATAATTAATGCCTTCCAAGACCATTCATATCTACTCTATAGTCTCGTATTGTGTCGCAACAGGTCAGAGTGGATTTCGTCACGGATATGTGATAAATATAATACGTACGGTTTCAGTATTGTTTTGATTCTTAGAATTATTTATTGTTGTTAAGCAAAAGATATGAATCGTGGCATTAAACTTGAATTAGGTTTTAAGATTGGCAATTTTATTATTATTCTTGAGCTTGTGGCTAAGTAATAACAGCAGCACGGGTCGATCGATCAGGTTAAGCTAGGCTAGGTCCGTGGATGGGTGACCATCTTTACATACCATGACCCTTTCGTGCCTCGGAAAGCACGTTAAGCCGTTGGTCCGGGCTGTCATTTGTAGATCTTTGACAGTCGTTACGGATCGTTAGAAGCTCGAAAGCCTGACAACCATTGTTGACAATGGGTATCGTGTTACCCAGTAACTGAGTTGTGGAAGTCATATAGGCAGTCACTCTACTTAAAATACTGGTATTCAGCTGCATCCGGTTAGACTGGAAGCCGACCCCAACATAGTAGGGAAAAGGCTAGGTAGCTGATGATGAATTTAATTAGCTTTTCTTTAATCCTGAACTAAAGATCAATAAAATTGGTAAAACAAGCTTGCTGATAGGATAGAGGAATTAAATTGAATTAAAAAATAACAAAAGTGTTCTGTAACACTACGCTACACCTTAAAGTAAAAGCCCCACTATTGAATTCTCAACGCTTAGCCGAGCGTTAAAATCCAATAGTGCGTTGTTATTAGGCATTTTAGGTGTCGCCTCATGTTGGTGAAAACGGGTATAATACTATACCTGTCAGACAGGAGGCTCCTAAGCAATCCAAGCTAATTGCGTAATACACGATCAATCACAAATTGAATCATTTTGAAAGAGATTGCTAATCCATTGTTACATATATTCGAAAAAAAAATCTGGTCATCAACGTAAATAACGCAATGAATGTTGTTGAACTGTCAAAATGAAACGGATTAGTCGTAATCGTTTACCGAAAATGTGTTGCGTATTTAGATAGCTGGTCTGCTTCATTTTTTTTATCGAGTACGCACGAGCCGTATGAGATTATTATGTCATCCGTCCTGGTATGGCGAATGACTGCCGAGCGTGCAGACAAATGCTTAAAACTGTCATTCATTGATTGTGCTGATGAATATGCATTATATGCATTATAGCATTTGAAAATACTGTTGGAGCTGATGAAGATTTAAAAAACTATCTTTGCATTGTATAAATTCAATCTCATAACATTGTATAATTGCATAGCACATGTTGAGTACTATGTACCGACTATAAAGCTACCATTTAGGTACTGGATATGTCTTACATTGACTTGAATGTGCCTTGGCGGCTGAGAGTATGTCATGCTCACTCTAATGTCTCGCTGACGGTGGCGCGTGTGTTGGATCATTTAGCTCCCTTCAAAATGGTTGAGCTGAATGGTGCTAATCCATGCGTCATGTTCGTGAACGGGCGCCGTCAGTAGGAACTGGTCATCTCTTAGCTACCACGGCTTATTTTAATTTAATTTTTGAATTTTTATTTTTGCTACGGACGCTTTTAACGTTTTGCATCGTTCTCACATGTATAACTTCAACATGAATGATGTAACCAATTCTTTGTAACCATATTATGATTTAAAAGAGTGTCCGTGGAGTTTCTTGCCCGTTCTTCTCCATAGGTACCTATTACGCTTTGGAATGGGCATCTAGCTTCATCTTTCTGACTGACGGATCCCTTGACAATTCAAAAGTGCCTGTAATTGGTTTATTTGAAATAAATTCTTTGAGTTTGAGTTTATGAGACGAAACCCTTGTCTATCAGCTATATAAGACTATGTTACTTTGTAATAACATAGTCATATTTTGCTGTTGTCTTAAGCTGCGTCCAGATATGTTCTTTTGTCCGTACCGTACCTCCATTTCGTATCAGCGTCGCGATCTAAGAACGCTAGTTTGGTCGCCCGTTCGGCGAAACCACAAAACGGGAGATAGCTGAGTGAGTGTTAGGAAAATAACGGAACACAGGTACGTAAATCAACTTTATTGACTACTCGGGCACCTAGCATGTCATACTCTAGGCCCGACTTCCTTGTTTAATACCTGCTGCTGACTCAACAAAACACTGCACTAGCCGATTGGTCGCCCAAAGCAAAAATCGAATATACACATAGCCTCGAACGTGATTTAATTTTGTGCATCACGGTACGGTGGTACGATAGGATTCAGGTACACTTCGACCCATCGCGAGTCGGTTTTTTCGCCCCGTTCAAAGGCGATACGTTACGGCGTCCAGAGAGTTTTTGGATCGCGACGCTGATACGAAACGGGGGTACGATACAGACAAAAGAACATAATATCTGGACGCAGCTTTAGAGCTTTTGTAGCTTTTTTATGTCTGAAGAGTATAAAAATGTTTACTAGGTCGATGTCAATCAACCACATTTAATATTAACTTTGTTATTTGAATCGATCATTCCAAAACCAATGAAGGAATGCACAGATTGTAGTGACATATTATTAAAAGCAATTGCATACAATTGACAGTTGTTAACACTGTACAGATTCATTAACTAGCGACCTGCCCCTGTTTCGCATAGATACAATGGCGACATTTCATGTCGAAACATCGAAATGTCTGTGCTACAACATCTAAGTTAAATATTAATGTTAAATACACAAAAACCTTCCGGAATAAATGCTCTGAACGCTGGTCAAAACCCCATCAAAATCTATTGTGCAGTTTAGGCAAACCAAGCGGTCACACAGACAGATACGAGGAGTGACGTTGTTTTATACTAATTTTTTTGCGACCCACCCCTTGCTTCGCACATTTGCATACATGGTGACATGTCAAAACATTGAGAATTCTATGCTATCTATATACAGGCTTAGTTTTTGTTTACCCTAAACCTCTTAAGGAGTCATTGTACTCATCATTTTGAACAACTTTCACTATGGGCCCAACGCCAAAATCGCGAAAAAAAATGTATGTTAATTATTAATGTATTATACACAAACCTTCCGGAATAAATTCACTGAAAGATGTTTTTAACCGCATTAACATCCATAAAATCTAAGCGGTCACATAGAAAGAGACAAAAAGCAACTTTGTTTTAACACTATGCAAGGGCGTCGCCAGCCGATAGCCCAAGTTGATTTATGGAGGATAGAAAAAGAATGATTTGTAGGTACAGTCAAGAGCACAATGAAGCTTTACACTTGTAGTGCGAGTCTAACATCTACGACGCACAATGGGGCCAAAATCGACGTGGACATTAGATTTTTGACAAATTAGTTTCAACACGATAAGAACTGAGAAACATAATAATTTCCATATTCAATGTATGGATTGGAAATAGACCTTTCGGGTCGTTTTTCCCAAAACTATTCAGAACTGTAGAGCTGAAACCTAATAGGTGTAATGACTGGGCCTACCACCAACACATAGATATGAATTACGTCCTTGAACACCGGATTAAACCCCGTTCAGGAGATAAGGAACTTTAAAAAACCAAATAAAAGTCGTTTAAATAAACAAAATTGGCATGATAGATTTATGTAGTTACTTTACATTAAAATGACTTGTAATTGACATTTTTTTTTTGGATCTCTAGGGGGGACAGCTGCCCCCTTTGCCCCCCTTGGTGACGCCCATAATACTATGTATCGATTCAACTCATAAATTCAAGACAATACAGGAATACATACAACTTAATAATAGAAACATAATATTAATAATTTAATGCACGAATTTACTCATTCATTACAGTACAACGGCAAAGTGTATTTACATAATTTACTATTGACAAGGCTAAATTGATTATTTACTATTCAAGAGACGTCGTTTGACTAGACTCAGCACTTGGTACAGAATACATGATACTGGATTTAAATACGCGATTAGATAACTTGTAACTATAAAGGGGTACTGTATAATATTCATTCGCTATGATAGTCGTAAAACGATATTTATAATGATATCTATACTATACTAATATTAAGAGAGAGAGTGCGAAGGCTTTTAGATATAGAGTGGAACTGAATATTTGTGTTTTTTAAATAATTTTTCTCATTGTTTATTTTTCTTAAAATAAAAAGGGGTATCGTGTTACCCAGTTACTGGGTTCTGGAGGTCAGATAGGCAGTTGATCTATGTAAAGTACTAGTATTCAGCTGCATCCGGTTAGACTACACTAATACTATTATCACTAATCCAGTTTTTTCAATTGAACAGACAGCAGTGCTGCTGGGGAGTTTGTTGCGCCACTTCTTCTTCCCAGCTTAAGCACTAGGAAGTGGTGAAGGGTGGGCGCTTTTGGGGGACTGTCTTATGTAATTTTTGACGTTCGAAAAGTGCTGATTCTCAGCCTACTCGTAATTTGAATAAATGACATTTGAATTTGAATTAGAGAGAGCAAATTATGTGAGTTTGTGTAACTATAAGTGGAGGGTAAACTCTGGACCCACAGCTTCTATTTGAAAAATTCTTTCACCATTTGAAAGGTACATTAGGTATTCCATATGGACATAGGCTACATAATACTATGTAAATATACATACATTTTGACCGCGTAGGTATTGCACTTTTCTATGAAACAGCAGATTTTTTTTTATACTAAAATTTTCAAGGCAGTGGGGTTCAGATTCATACTGAATCCATGGTATCAAATTTCGCGTCGATGTCCCTGCCGCCCTGTATATAATTTCTTGTTCCCCGGACCCATCCTGTCGCATTACATTGCCTGTTCGCGGTATAACTTCGTTTTCGCGTAGCGGCGCTTAGCGATGATGTAAAATAATCTAGCCTTCGTTAAGAATTGAGCTAAAAATCCAAAAAAAAAAAACTAATCCGACTGGTAGTTCTAAAGATTACCGCGTTAAAACAAATACACAAAAAAACAAACTCTTCAACTTTATTATTAGTATATAAAAAATTTTTTGTTGGCTGTTTTTCTGTTGCAAAATAGCACTTTCGAACTAAATCTTTACTTTATAAATAAAGTGCTCCAAGAATAGACATAAGTTATTTAAGCAAAATAATTTAATAGTCTGTTAGGAGTCATTAAGTTTTACTCAAAAGTTCTCTCGCAACTTTATTGCTATAATAATTTCATCAGGCGTTGTACTCAGAACAGGCTTCTTCACTTAACTTTTAAAAGCGGGTAGCAAAATAACAAAGCATTAGTTTTAACAATATTTATTTTAAACCATTTGAAAAATAACACATTTTCATTTAATTTGTTAATTCATGATTATTTAGTAAACTACTCAATGTAAACTAAACTATTTATTACATAATTATCACAATCGCTGCAAATTACGTTAGGAAAATTTATTGAAATAACCTATTTATAAAACTAGATTTAAATTATTTTACATGGCTATTGATAACTCCATAGTTTTATCAAAGCATTGAATGCACGCAGTTAACCAAAACTGTAAAGTAATTGCTTATTAAATTAATACGATTTATTAAGCTATTGCATAGCTTCTATCGCGGGCCTTGAGCGTGGAGACCGAATCCAGAAATTCCGTAACGAAAATAACCTAACACCCCCATAGAGTGAAATTTTAAGATGCGCGCGCATCACTGTGATACAAATTGCATAAGTTGATAAAAAATGCTATGCAATAGCTTTACCGCGGCAGTCTCCGAGTGCCACACGTCTTTTTTTTTTCTAAAAAAGGGAGACATAGTGAAAAGTTTAAATTTAAGAAGATACTCTGATAATGTTCCAGAAACTGTCAGAATAATAT
The DNA here is from genome assembly GCA_916701695.1 of Agrochola macilenta. Taxonomy (NCBI): domain Eukaryota; kingdom Metazoa; phylum Arthropoda; class Insecta; order Lepidoptera; family Noctuidae; genus Agrochola; species Agrochola macilenta. The sequence goes on from OU753557.1 coordinate 14,439,195, forward strand.
TTTATTCAACGGTCGAGCTAAGACGTCTATTTGAAAAAAAAAACGACTTTTACAAACTATTTATAATTCGAACGTAGTTTAGGTAGCGATTCGTAAATACACAAATGAAAATAAATATGCAAAATGACGTGTAAAATATATTTTGTAAACTAATGCAACTACACCGATTTTAAGATGGCACATCAACATTAAAATTCTTTGTTTAGGTAAATAAATTATACGAAATGAATCACCGGCTTGTGAAGCCAAGTCAGAGGCCCATGGGCGGCTTTAAAACTCTGACACCAGTTTAGTCACTAACCACACGAAAAGAAAGGAGGATCAAAATAATCCAAAATATATTTTAAGCGTTTGGTTTAATGGTTTAAATACTAACCAAAGTAAGTACCTATAAAAAATGGTAACTTTTAAAAGAAAGCCGAAGTAATGTATTATAAATATTTGTATAGCGAACGCATCGCCACTGGTACAATCAATATTCAATCATCATGATCAGCGTATATCAGACATCTGTGGTTAAATATGGTGTGGTACAGACCATAAACTGAACAACTATCTCCATGACCACAAACCAAACCAACATCGCAATCATGTCCACAAATTTCTGATACATACTGTATAAAAATTAGGTACCTAATTTCAAGCGGTATTCAAAAACTTTCCTTAAAACCCAATCGTCATTCAATTCAAATGAATCCAATTAACTAGTCGCACCGCAATTAAAATTCTAGGCCAAGTTCTCTTATTCACGGCAGTACCCACTTCGTTATGGCCTGGAACGTTTCTCGGCCTTCGGCCTGATTAAACCAAGTCCTCAAATGAATAAACTTCCACTCTTCGTCTCAATTAATATCACCTACATTGCTATAATACTTAGCTAATCACATTATTTACTTATCAATACTTAAGATAACTTAAAAATCTTTTTTGATAACATAGACCACAGACAGAATGATCATCATTTCAGCCGAAAGACGTCCACTGCTGGACATAGGCCTCCCCAAGCACCGCCACTTCGACCGGTTCTGTGCTTCTCGCATCCAGCGGATTCTTGCGGCCTTCAAAAGGTCATCGGTTCACCTTGATGACAGAATAATGAATTCGCTCATATCAGAAAAAGCGCAGTATTCCATTTGACCACTTATCTCATAAAATAAATGATATTTCCATATCGTTATTCATCAGCGCCATTTTGGTAAGTTTGTTGACAAATTATGTACAATCTAATACCCTTGCTGATGAGGTATAGTGTACTTTAGTCTGCATTAAAACTGAAATTGGAACAACCGTACAACCAAGAGTTTTTAAAGAATCTGCTTAAATCTAGCCTGTGGTCTCAAAATGTTCTAATCACAACACTTGAATTTATTTCGAAGAGTTTTGTGCTTCGATTGCTTTGTTTTTTTCTTTGTTCTTCTCTTTGTCTTGATCGGCCATCTTTAGTGGCCCATGCTTCCAGTCTTCAGGGTACCCGTATTGTCGGACGTCATCCCACCATTGCTGTTTACCATCCGCCCAGAAGATGTAGACAACGTTCGTGCTTACTAGGACTGAGAAACATACCCAGAACGCTATCCGCCATTGGGCCAGTGTTGACTGGAAAAGAGAAAATGTATCAAAAAAAGAAAGTAAGACTTAGAACTGGTTTCAGACTAGCTAAACTCGGGAGAAAATACTTTTTATGTAAATAGACTACCAAAAAAAAACCGTACATTCAAAACACTAATATAATTTATATTAAAGTTAATCATATTAATTGATAGCGTGTGACCGTCCGGTCCGTCCGAGTGGTTTGATCATCGGACTGACAAGTCATAGGTCTTGAGTTCGAACCCAAAGCCTCTGAGTTTTCGGATTCATGAGTGCGTATTGTATAAATAACACTCTCTTCAAAAACGGTAAAGGAAAACATCATGAGGAAACCTGAGAGATATTTCTCGACGGCATGTGAATCCAAGACGCACATGGGCGGTTAGTGACTAACTCTGACACCAGGTTAGTCACTAACCACACAGAAAATAAAGAGCTACTGTAATTCTTAGACAGTTTTTCGAAATGGCTGTAACACGTCAAATTGACGTAGGGTGTATTGCAATTTACTTAGCAAATTAATTTCCCTGGCACTATTTGAACGTTCATAAGGGAAAATAAACACATACGAAAACACAACAGCCCTAGTAATAGTTTCCATAGATGAAAAGACGTATGAACAGGAAGTATATAATAATAACAACAGTGAGCCGATAACAACATTGTAGTTCCCAACATCCTAAATAAGGAAGCGAGAAGCGAGTCCGATGCGGCAAGTAATTGCATTATTTTGCCAATATAATAACCGGTAACTAATTAAAACCACTATTGATTCGTTCTATAAATAGAGATTGACGCACTTACAACAAGATTGAAGGAACTTCAAAGACATCAAGTTCGCATTAAAGCCACAAAGTCGACATCTTGTCGAAACTTGACACTGAGTCGAAAATGTTTTATTAATAAAGGCCCATTTATTGTTCGAAACGAAGTTTTCGGTGGCTTCGTTGAAGATGATTTTACTTGATTTGTTTGGTATTATCAAAGTTTGAAAATCGAGATGGGCGGCTACGTGATCGGTTGTTGCCATTGATATATTTTTCTTTTGAATGAGGTTTTTTATCTTCTTAAAGTCGACATCAAAGGGCCTAAATAACTGGCAATCGTTTTCAAAGCGTTTCGCATTTCTATACAGCACTTTTCAACGGGATTGAAATACGCTTTTTAATAGCTCACTGACATGTCATAAGCTATCATCATCTTTATCGCTGATTGAATGTCACTTTGTCTAGGCCCTAAGGACATTAAATATATATACATATAATAATATTATGTTTGTATAGTGTGGCTCTTTGAATTTATTAGTCGTTCATTCCAAGCAAAATATTTATTGGAAACTGGAATCCAATTTACGTGGAGCCTTAGTTTCAAACAATCATTACCGAAACTAATTTTGGATCTAAAGCATCATTATCCGTGTTGGGCATGTGAATACATATTTCAATCAACATGTTACACGAGACGGTTAATTAGGGCTTGTTTGTCCAAACCCATTCCGTGTTTCAAACGCAACACCAAAACCTCTAAACTTCTAAAATCAAAGCTGGTATATTTTCATTCGTAGGTAAAGTCGTAGTTGAATTATTTTTAACGAAGCCTACAAGGAAGATTATGTTTTAAGTACGAGGGCTTAAAATCTTAACCTCACCTTAAAAACGTTAGGAATTTACATCTATTAAAATATAGCCTCACTTATCAATAAAGCCGATACCTAAATGAATGCCGAAATAGAGCGAGCTATTGGATTTTCAACGCTCGGCTCACCTCAAAAGTTGAAAATCCAACAGCGCACAAATGTTGCTTTAGGCTTTTTAGAGCCACCATAAAATAAAAGCAATTTTTTATTTTTTTTATTTAGGGCATCTCGTAGTTGACCACTGAAGTCATGACTACTTAACCGGTCAATCCTGTGGCTGCCTTAATCTTCTATACTACACTTGAGGCCTCCAGCCAGCGGCAAAAACTATGCTAATTAAAACTAGGCGAACGCTCGCTAAGGGCACCCCCTGTGGGGTACGAACCTCGGCTTAGGGCGTTCGCTGGGGGGAGGACAGCAAGAGGGACAGGCTGGATAGAAAGTATATCATTATTAATAAAAGCAAGCCATACCCTGCGTCTTATTTAAAAGTGATAGTCGTGCAAATATGCAATCGTCGCGTTATGTCACTTTGACAACTTGAACGCGTGGTCGTGCCTACAGAGGACGCTTTCCAGTTTTCCGAACAAAAGTGACATAATGAACACGACGAACGCGTATTCGGGCGACTATCGCTTCTAAATAGGTCGCCGCCTTATACTTACGAAGATACAAAAGAAAAAAGCTCACAAAATGGGAGCTCTATAACTAAATTCTAAAGCTCTACCCGGGCTACCCCAATAACTCCATCATGAATGTTCGCGGGTAATAGAAGTTGCTTCACAAAAGATTTTTTCAGTGCCTTTATAAAGTACTTTCATACAATTTATTTCTTTTTATAGAAATCTATTAGAAAAGGGCTGGTCTTAAAAGCTTGATTTTAGTACAAAAATCTCTTCTTGGTTTTGCAAATCCACACGCCAAGATTGGGAATTAAAGCATAGATGCCTATAGATAATCGTTGAATACGATTTGACCACACATTTATAGATGAGGTCTTACAAATTATAATATAGGTAAAAAGTGAAAAACAAGTACATCGTAATTTTTTTTTTTATAATACCAAAGTATTTTTGGTCAACATTGAGATATTTATAAGCGGTTTTCATTCTTATTTTCGTTATTGTCGTATGGTTGTTTCCAAATTGTATATATATGTAGGACATAAAGGTAATTGGGGATGATGGGAAAAGTAGATAGGAAATCATCACGGCCTAACCGCTGGTCAGACCAAGTAACCGCCCTCACTGAACTCTCTGTTACGACCACCCTGAAGCGGAGAACCCAACGAAGTCGAAGAACATCATAAATAAAAGCCACGATGGCCTTTCAAGGACACGACCTTCAGTGATGAAGTACCTACGCGACCCAGAAGAGATAGGACTTAGAGCAATATAAACCTATGTTTATACTTACATCAGGTGTCAACAGCCCTATCAAATAGGGCGTAATAATTCCGGAGATGGTCGATGTCCCGTTGATCATCGCAGTTAGGGAGCCAGCATAGTTTGGTGCCAGATCCAACGCGTTTACCTACGGACATAAGAATTAATGTGAAGCCCAAGTCTTGCCAACTAGCCTTAGTACACAAAAATAAATGTGTTCACGCGGGTGTAAAGGTCTCGTAAGCTTTTCGGGTTGGTATTGGCACTGGTTTGATAGTTATCTAATACAGTAACAAGTTCTAAATCTGTATGGTTCTGGCCGAAAATTTCATATGAGTTTCAGGTTTAGATGTTTTGTTTTTAAATTGTAAGCTTTAGAGGCACTTAGAGCGTGCATTCTGAAAGTGGGCAACGTAGCAAATGTTTCGTTCGCTGTTTTGATTAATTTGCGAATATTACTGAATTTGGATTCGTGCCTGGTTGATGGCAATAGGCTCGCCCCCTATTACATGACTTAAACATAACTGGCTAAATGTATGTACTATAGGTAGGTACACCCTTCCTTTCCCCACCCTCAGTCGTGATGTTATGTTACGTAAAATAAACACGTTTAACGTACGGCGAGTGCAAGCGTACTCGCGACTGGCATTTGTTTGGTATCGCCACAGTATAAATATGTACAGAAACTACGTAGTAAACGTTCGAAACGGTATTCACACAGACGCGCCCATTGACGAGCGACCCCAAAGCGATGTCGCTGGTCGATGTCAATTGTCACGGTGCTATCAGCAACAATAAAAAAAAAAAATACGTACAAATTATTTTAACAGATAGGCGTAGTTAACTGTCCATATTTATATTGTGGTATCGCTGTATTTACGCATCTGTGTGTGCGTGCGCCAGTTCTCCTTGTTGTATAGAGCCGACCTTCTGCTCCTATCTATTGTGTGCGCTTTGGCTCGAGCCATGAGTCACTTAAGCATGAAATTTCAGTGATATGAATCCACCGCTTGACTGGGTAACGAACAATCATAGCCACATAATTAGAAATGGAACTGGAGTTGAACGACGAAGCTAAGCGAAGCATTAGATAATAATGTAAAGGTATGTTTATCTTCATACAATATGTAAAAAAAACCCTGTCAGATCCGAAAGGGGCTCATAGGTATTGTATTAACATTACTTACTAAAAAAGTAATAAAAAATCTAATTATTATTGTAAATAAAAAAGTTATTGCTATTTAAAAATCACATTTTTAGTACCAAAATTACCCCAAATTCAGTAAAAATTTGCAAATTTTCAACAGGGGTCTTATGTTATGACTTGTAGACACCCGCTAAACGATGATGGCCAGCCGCGCTTCATAACCCGGTAAAATTGCCACTGAAAAAAAATGAGACGATTTTTTTGTCGATTTTCCTGAAAATTACCACTTAAATAGAATCTCACTACGATACCTAGCAACACCCTTACGTATCGAACAGGATTTTTTTAATATGTTGTATTATATAAAATTCTTCGCAACGATAGGTACAGTCAGCATCAAAAGTAGATGACCACATTTAGATTTTCAAAATCGCTGTACACCGTATTCACTATTAGCACTTCACTATAAAGCGATTTTGAAAATCTAAATGTGGTCATCAACTTTTGGTGCTGACTGTACTAGCATTCCATTTTCATCAGCAGTTTGTTCACAATGAGATATTTTCATACCGATATTCCGCTAACAGAAAATATCAAAGGTACACAATTTTATACGTGACCCTATAAGATGGAGATCATCAAAATTCGGGTCACAATCCTGTTTGTGACGCATTACCGTCATCTACAGACTTATCTCGCGAAGCTTCTGAAGCTTTTAACAGGTATAATGATATTAGAATATTATTATGGTGCTACTTATGAATGAAATAAGAATTAAAATAGAATAAAATTAAGTTCAAAGTATGAGAAGATGAGCACTTATTTTAAGTACCTACCTAAAAGGTTTTTATTAACACAGTAGGTATGCATCGTTTGTGTTTTTTTTATTTTTTTCATTTTTTTTTTTCATCTTTGTAACCGTTCTCGAAAAGAGCCTACTACAAAGTTATTATTCAATTCTACTAATATCACCTAAACCGTTACACCCGTTTAACCTGCATAATCCAATTTTACAAGCGAATAAACTCACAAATCGCTCCCTAGCGAGTCACAAACAACACTTCAGACGCATTAACAGGCTAATATTCCACGAACATATCGGAAAATTACTTTATTACCTTCATTCCGCTGTAAAAGCCTCCCATAAGCGCCATCGAGGCTATGAAATAAGCGACAGCGGCCAACCGATCGCAGCCCGCGTATGATGCCAATATGATACATATTGCTGGCCCGGCAGCAGCTGGAACAAATGTCAGGGAATTTATTAAACGTGCCACAATATAATAAACAACAATCTCGAAGAAACACGTAGAAGTCTGTGTTACTATCTTGTTATTTGGAAGTTATTTTAGAACGTAATACATGGATGTGTTTCAACAGCGTAACAATAAATGGCGAATATCTTTATCTAATAATCGGAAGATTATTACGATTAATTTGTTGAAAATAAGTGTCGTTTTGGTGAACGACAGAAATGTGAACCCACTCCGAACTTGGCAACGTCGCTATATTTACCTGTTTTGATTAATTTGGCAATATTACTGTATGTAAATATGAAATGTGGCTAACTGGTGAACTAAAATATTGATTATGAAATGCAAGAGATGGAAAAAAAGTATTTGGAAACTTTCCGAAAACGGTTACAAAATCAAATTCAATGTTATAATTGCAATTCATTATTAATATTCTAGTTCGTTAGTTCGCCACTTAGCTTACATCCATACAATAATATTGTCAAATTAATGAAAACATCGAAATATTGGACATCTATTTGCGACGTTGCCCACTTTCAGAATAAACGCTCTTAAGTATAGTGGGAATGTTTGGCGGGGGTCATAACCATCATGGCCTAGTCCCATGTTACTTGTGGGATCGGTGACTCACGTTAAAGAAAGAAAGTAAATACATTTATTTAGCACAGACTAAAACACAAAAAATATAATTTACACAGCAGATAAAAAAAAAAGTAAATAAATATAATAATATACTTTGAAAAGAGACATAACAAATTTAAAAAAAAAAGAAGTAAAACCTGCTTTAAACGATGCCAGACTTCGATGTTCTAACACTTTGTCACAATTTATTAATCCGTGCACCAACGCATCGCACAATACGCCATAATATTGCATACTTAATACGTTACGTTCTTCCATTCTCCCCTGTCAACCGCCACGCATTAATTCCATTTTCCTTCATATCATTCCTCACACAATCCAACCATCTTCTCTTTAATCTTCCTTTCCCTTACCATCCATACAGGAATACTATAGAATTTGCAAAATGAAAGTGATTTTGATTGTAACTTTGGAAATTATGTACCTACTAGTGATGACGAATTAGGCTGCTGCTTTAGCTGCTGAACATCATCATTATTCCAACTACCAATCAGTTAATGTAATACCAAAAACCAAAATACAAATCAAATTTGCTGCAACAGCGAATTTCGGAGCCTCGAGCCATTCGGTTCCAACTCAATAGTTGAGCAAATTATCGTTCTCGTCTGATTGCTATTACGGAGGTTGTTGCTATGAGGTCAAGTTGTTAGCTTAGATGAAATAATATTAGCCTGTGATTTAGTTGGAAGGCACAAAAAGTCAAGAAAAGGTCATTCTTATGGTGTACATAATAAAGAGTATTCTAATAAATACATACGTTAGAGTAAGACTGTCGCTGGATAATAATTGGAAAAATCGAATCTTTGCCAAAATCCTACAGTCCGGCCGTCGAGAAAATGCGTTCCTGACACCTGTCAGTTGGACAATTTCTAGTAGTAATATGGGATCAAAGTCGCAAAACATATATGAGTGAGTATGGAACTGACTGGTGTCAACTCTCGACGACGGCCCGACTGTAGCATTGTTGCGAAGGACCGGATTATTGATGAAAACAAAGAAAGATTTTCGATGATCATACGAGCCATACTCTAGACCAGGAGTCACCAAATGATGGACCGCGGTCCAGACCCGGACCGTCGACCTATTTGTTGCGGACCTAAAGTATTTAAATTATTTTTCATCAAAAATTTGGGACCTATTACGAGTAACTTACCTACTTGGCAGATAATTTCATACAAATTCTGTTCCATTTTTTTAATTTATTCGGTAATTAGTGGCTATTAGGACATCGTGAAATAGGCCCTCTAATAAAGTAATAACGTTAAAACAAAAATGTTGAGTAATTTAATTTAGCCCGCGCTGTCTTTTACAGTTTTCACAATATTATTAATTACTTTGCTATTTTTGTTTATTACATAATATTTTTTTATTTCTTAGTAAAAAATATTCATGTTTCTTTCCGTTTTAATTTTTAATTGATATTTTTAATCTTGGTTGCTAGTAATCGTCTACCAAACGGACCGCGACAGTCATTATTTTTTTAACGGACCCCCAATTAAACTAATTGGTGATCCCTGATCTAGATCATTGAAAAAGCTCAATTTATTTAGGACGATATAAATTATATGCCAAAGAAAAATAAATAAATTACCTATTGTGGTATGAATAATTCTTCCCGTCTTTATCGTGTGCCATTTTCTCTTCACACAAACATCACACACCCAGCCAAATATAAAGGAGCTTATCCACATGGCGAGGTAAGGTATCGCTGTTAAAGTACCCGTGGCTGCGATGTTGAATTTGAGGACATCTGTCATGTATTTAGGGAGGTCCGTCACCATTGTGTAGTAACCCCAATCGTGGCCAACCTGAAAAACATAATATAATCGTTTTAAAAGAGCGAAATATTATTATGATTTGTATACATAGAGCTGTTATTATTGGTACCTATATAACTTTTTTCAGACAATCTACATATATAACTAAAAATCAATTGCCGCGTGTATGAAAGATCATCACTGAGAACGGCTCGACGTATTTGGCTGTTTTTTTTTTGTAGGCGTAATTGTCAGGACAAGCTTCACATGAAAAAAAAATTTGGTAAGTCCACCGGAAAAGTCGGAAATTTTGATGGTATTTTTGTATGAAAAAAAACCGAGCCATGGACATGAACAGCTAGTATGATATAAATATTATTACTTCCTCTAATTACAATCAACTACACAAGACGTGAAGGAAAAGAAAAATACCTAATTTCACTTTCGTAATGTTTATTACATATTACAAATGTAGAAAGTACCTATAAAAAACAATTATGTTTGTACTGGTACAATTAAAAGAGTTTTATTGTATTGCAAACAGACATTCATTTACCAGTATACCACGCTATCTTCCAAACAATAGTTGCCCCAATTAATTTTCTCTATGAGAATAGCGAAGCAAAGGAACCTTTTTATTACGTAAACGCTTATTATTATCCAATTAGCGGGTAAAAAGCGCTTTGTTCGAATGCCCTCGTGCACGAGGCAGTCGGTCGGTATAAGCGGTTCCTAACAAACAACGTCTACAGATGGATTTATATGTATAGCCTGACTTGAAGAACATATTAAGACATGTTGAAGAAATAATTGAGTATTCGATTCTCGTTCCAAATTAGTTAGGAATTATTTTGTTAATATTTCTTTCTCCATTAAGATCCATCAGCTGTAGACTTTTTTATTACCTATTGACTGTTCTAAAACCACGCATGCACTCTCTAAAGTTGTGCATTGGTTTAATGTAAATAATCTTCTCCTGAACGAAAAAAAGACTAAACTCATTAAATTTTCAACGCCAAATGTCAGGCAGGTTAATGGAATAGAGTTGGACCCTATTGAGTCAACAGTTTTTCTTGGAATAACTATTGACGGTAAATTACAATGGGGCCCACACATAGAAAAATTATCAGGAAGGCTTAGTTCGGCCGCCTACTATGCTGTTAAAAAAATTAGACAGATAACTGACGTAGATACAGCCAGAATTGTTTATTTTAGTTACTTTCATAGTCTTATGTCATATGGAATTCTTTTTTGGGGAACCGGTGCGGACACTAATACTATCTTTGTTCTACAGAAAAAGGCTGTTCGAGCCATTTACAACCTAGGTCCAAGAGATTCCCTTCGAGAGAAATTCAGAGAAATAAATATTCTGACTGTAGCCTCACAATATATTTTTGAAAACCTATTGTATGTACACAAAAATATATCAAATTTTAAGAAAATGTTTAAATACCATGAAAATTCATAGTTTAAATACCAGGAATAAACACAACCTTGCTGTACATCGCACACGTCTCCACAGAGTAAGCAACTCGTTCATGGGTCAATGTATACGCTTTTACAACTAACTTCCCATTGACATTCGAAACTTACCCATTAAACGATTTAAAAGTTGTATTAAAACCAAACTTTGTAAAAAAAGGTATTATAAAATTTCAGATTATTTAGAAGATAAAAAAGCTTGGGATTGAGCTGCTCGCTCTGCTAAGCCTTGTGAAAACCATAAAACTTGACATTTTAATTATTCATCCCAATAAACCAGTTTTATGTACACATTGACATTGTTGAAAATTATATTCAAAATGACACGATTACTTTGTAAAGTATTATATTATTTTAATTATTGTGAATGTGAGGACTATGTGGATATTTTTTTTTCCCTTTTCATTTCTTTTTTCTTTCTCAGTTTTAATGATGGTCTGACAGTTTGAGTAGTTGATGCGGCCTACCCAAATATCCTTTCCTTGGTATTGTTCGTCGAGTTGAGCTCCTTAAGTTCTGAGTTGAGCTCCACGATTACTGACAAATGCTTGCACTGACTGGACAGGTCCACTCAAATCTGTGTGGTTCTTTCCTCAAAAGACCATTTCAGACACTAATCTACATGGTCCTCACATGGCTTGACCAAGATTATGTCTGGACTTTAAAAGAGACTGCGACCTCTGAGTTTGCTTCGGCCTTTCTTCTCAGAGTAGTCAGATAGGAAACACCGACCTCACCTAGCTTATTTTTAATATTTTTTTATATGACGTGTAAAAGTGATTCCGATATCCTATTTACAGAATAAACAATTTCATTTTATTTCCAGTCTGAAGTGCAGAGCATACCAGCTGGCTTGATGTCGAAGCAGTAGGTACAGCGATATTATTCTTCTACTTTTGCCGCCTGCGTTTATCAGCACATAGATGGTACGGAAATATGAACAGACTTAAAAATATAGCCTCAAAACTTCAGGGTTAAATGAAATTAGCTAGCAAAACTCCACAGACGTAATGGGTAAGTAACCATAATGAAGACATAAAGATTTAATGATATTTTTTGGTGTCAACGACCGCAGTTGGTTACTTGAAATAACAGTTTTTTTTTTTCATATACACTTCTCAAACATGATGGGTGAAACTGATCAAAAAGAAAACATCAAAGCATCTTTTTTTGTTTTATAGGTAATTTAATTTGACCTTGTATAACTACTGACCCTGTTAGAATTAAGATCACTGGATAAATACTTACAGCAGCAAATAAGAGTGCCCAAACAGGCACACAGCGAACTATAGCCTTCCAAGGTACTGGGTCCCGAACGCTCTTAGTATCAGCACTTGTGACCGTCTCGTTCAGATACTTTAACTCCTCTTCAGAGATGTACGGATGCGTGTTTGGAGTACTGTAGCACAGGAGACACTGAAATATAAATTAAAGATTTGTTATTATTATTTTGAAGTACAGTACCTACTATACTATATGAGTTAAATCAATTATTAAAAATATTTTGTTTGTTTTTTCCTGGCATTCCTAGCATTGAAATAATACCTAAATTAAAAAAGCGTCGCGTAAAGTCTGTCTCCTTATTAGTTTGAAGTAGAGGGTACTTCCCTTTAAGAGTAAAATCATATAATAAAAATATTATCTTTGTTTTTTCCTGGCATGCCTAGGATAGAAATAATACCTAAATTAAAAGAGTGCCGCGTAAAGTCCGTCTCCATATTAGTTTGAAGTAGAGTGCTTGCCTATATGAGTAAAATCCTATAATAAAAATATTATCTTTGTTTTTTCCTGGCATCCCTAGGATAGAAATAATACCTAAATTAAAAGAGAGTCGCGTAAAATCAGTCTCCAACTTAAAATTTTTGCGAAGTTGTTGGAACATTAAAAAAATTGTTTGCTATTTTTATAGATTTTATTAGGGTTAGTCGTTATTATTTACATAGATTGATTAAAGCAATATTTTGGTATATTTCCAATCAGGCCATGAGAAAAAGGTTTTTTGGTTTTTTTTTCTGGAAATCAGCTCAAATTGTGTAAGTAAAGTAAAATGTTATTTCGTAAAGGGGTCGTATTTGTTTGTCGTCTGTTTGAAAGTTTTAAACTATTTTCTATTCAAATATTTGTTCCGATGGATGTTATTTCCACATTCACATATTAGCTTTACATGAGTATAAATTAAGTTGGTTTTAGAATGACTTTAAAAAGCCATAAAAATGTTTGAAGTAAAAAGCAAACTGAACTTTTATTTTTAAAGATATTCTTCCAAAAAAGATATTTGTTTATATCTTCGGAAACTAAATTTTGAGCGCACCTTAGTGCGTTCACTTACAACTTTGATCAAAAGGACAGTCAATCACCTTCAGAGGCGTTCTAGCCTCTTGACAATTTAGTACTTATAACTGGTCATGTTTAATAAACTTTAATTGCTTATCATGCAGCTAGTCGGTAAGTACATACATTAAACGTTATTAATGTTTTATAACTCGCTGTTAATTAAGTTTTATCATAGTCAACATACAGATGTTGACTACTAACTAAAAGAGAATATGCTACAGAAAGCTATTACAGAATAGCTTTCTGTAGCATATTCTCTTTTAGTTTATGAATTTTAAAAACATAGCTACAGTTTCCTAGAAGAGCAGTTATAACGGCCATCATGGTAATCTGTCATATTCAGCAGTAAATGAGGTTTAAAAAAAAAACTCCACCTATCTATAAAGTGCCTGACCGAAATACGAGCAAGTACACGTACTACGGTACAAGGATCTTTTGGCGCGCGGCCAAAATCGGAACTAACGCCACCATCTTGTTTTTTCAATGTCTGTGACATTTTCACAAATGTTTACCAACAACGCCCCCCTGCCAATGTATTTCATGCGTCAAAAAAACCTTGTAGCACTATGTCTTTTCACTATACACTACAGTTGTATACGATGACAGTGGCTGGACTCAGTGACTCGGAATTTCGGACCCAGTCAGTGGGTTCATGTAGACGAGATTGGCAGTAAGTCAGGTGAGGGAAGCTACTGGGCTCATAAAAATACGGGTAGATTAGTCAACTGGACTAACTTGAGGGCGCAAAGACACTGGACTGCGTTGAATCTAGTGTCTATACGAACCCAGTTGCAAGTCAGCGCTGGACTGACATACTGTACTATCATATTACTGAACTCGTATAAACCTGCCTTTAGGGTGACAGATTTGGGCACGCCACAATTGGGCACGCCACAATTGCGGCGATAAGTCCCCTCTTTGAAGAGTGGGTAGAGAGGCGTCACGGCGTCCTCACCTTCCGCCTGACGCAGGTCCTCACCGGACACGGTTGTTTCGGGAGGTTTCTGTTTAGGATAAAGCGGGAGGAAACGCCCGGGTGTCACCATTGTGTGGATCGTCCGGAGGACACGGTGGAGCATACGGTCGAGGTATGCCCGGCTTGGGCGGGGCACCACCGTGTCCTCACGGAGGCGATCGGCGGCGGCGATCTCTCGCGTCCTGCCCTGGTTCAGGCCATGGTCCGGAGCGAGAGTGCATGGGAGGCCGTCACGTCCTTCTGCGAAGCAGTAATGCTCGCGAAGGAGGAGGCGTAGTGCGCGAGGGAGATGCAAGCTGCACGCCCTCGCGCCCCTAGTCGCCGCAGGAGACGCCCCGGGCGTCGGGAGTCACGAGCCGACTTCCGGCCACCGTAGGCGCGAGCCTGCGGACGGTGAGCGATGGGCAGCTCACCGTCCGATAGGGACCAGGCCCGGGTCGACGGCGCGTTGTGTTCTACGCGCGCCTCAAAGAGATGTCAGCACTAACTGACGGGGTCCGTAAGGACCAATGCCTGCTGGGGTTGCGGGTTTGTCCGAAAGAGATATCGCGGCCCAGGCACACAGGCAACGGAAGGAACACGGGTGGGTTTTAGTCAGTAAAAGTCTGACACTCCCTCTCGCTCCGCCTAGAGCGGGAGGAGTCATTTGATGATTTCCCAAACAAAAAAAAAAAAAAAAGGGTGACAGATTAGTTTAAACATCTATGTTTATTCTCCATAAAAGAAAACAGAACGAAACAAAAAATATGCTACTCACCCAGGCCAAAAACCACAGTATTCCGAAGCATCCAAAGAAGTAGAACACATTAGCCCAATCTCCGTCACCAGCCATGAGGAAACCAGACATGAAGGAACCAAAAATATTTCCGATCTGAGCTCCTCCGAACACGAGAGCGCCTTGTCTTGAACGCTCGTGAGGCGGGACCCAGCGGGCTAGCACGATCATCAAGGCTGGCATTGTAGGACCCTGAAATTAGTGAAGAATATAGTTTATTATTGGATAAATTAACACTTAACATTGTACTGCACTTGTAGAAAATATACTTAAAAACATACATCGATAAACTCACGCCTCCATCCCATGGAGGTAGCCAGAAGCTACAGAACGCCATCTGCTACGGTCCTTACATACTCCTTTAGCCTCGTTTACGTTCATACACCTGGTCATACACGCACGCCGGTTGCGAGTACTACGCACCTGACCTTTCTGAAGAACATCACCAATAAAATCACTATTTATATCTTCCCGGCGCTTCCTTGTAACCCACATCTGCCTTGTAAATACCTTTTATCACTTTTCATTCATCCTCCCAACATGACCATCTAAGCATACTCTTTTCTTGTCACTATATCTTCTTTCAAAGCGCACCGTTGTCTTATCAAATCGTATTCATATTCATTATAATTATTCATTTATTTGCATTCCATATTGTAGAAAAGATATTACATAAGGCCTAAAGCTAGTTACAAGAATATGGTTACAAAAAACAGAATTAAACGTAACACTAATAAGAAAATAAAAATCTTAGTATTTCAATTAATTTAACAGTATATTGTATAGGTATAAAACATGTCATTTAAAATGTGTCATTTAGATATTTATTAGAAATTGTTTCAATTTATTTATTTATTTATTAAGTTTTTGTTATTTGTTTATTATTTCCTATAATTTATTATATACTTTAATTGACTTAACTAGGGTGCATTTTTTGCATTTTTAGCTTGGTAGGTATAATCTGAGGTTCATTCCTATCATTCATACATAGATACTTAAATAATGACCAGTCAGTTCTGACAAGAGGACCTAGACTAGTGACAATTGAAAATTCAAAAGTCATTTATTCAAACTAGCCTGAGAATCGTCAAAATTACTTAAGACACTAGATTACTTCCCCCAAAATGCCCAGCCTTCACCACTTCCTAGTGCGTTAGCTGGGAAGAATAAGTGGCGCAACAAACTTCCCAGCAGCACTTCTCTCTGTTCAGTTAGAAAAAAAAACTTGATTCTATACAATAGTATGCAAAATAATTTACATTACTCAACACAATACAGTAAATACAATTATTTGCCATAATGACAGCTAGCATAAGCCAATATACCAACAAAACAATCGAAATCTATACTCAAGCGAAAATAAAATCTCAAAACGTAAACAGAACTTAATACCGGAATAAAAGCCTCAAGGCTTAAAGGGCGTGCCCGCTTACATATAGCTAATGAAACTGCCGCTTTCAAAGCGGTTCGTATGTCTACAACGACTTATAACAGGCTTGACATAAACTTATCGGTAACATAATAGTCCCTTATATTTTTAATTTTTCATCATCGTTACGCTGCCAGAATGTCACTTTTTCTAGGTCTTGAGGTGGTATTAGAATTAATCAGATAATTCATGACAATACGAGACATGAAAAGGCTACACTGTAGAGGTTCCAATGAATTAAAAGATTTCATCAGAATACTTCTTGCTTTTGAAAGTTATTGAATTTTAATCAGCGATTTGTATATTCAGGATGGTTGATTGGGGAATTATTATTATCTATTGGGAATCTACCCAGGTTCAGTAGAGCAGATTTACGGCCATTAAATATCATATCCTATACTATTAAATAAGCAATATTGGTATAAACCTATTGTATAAATACATATACATATATATTTGAAATCACGTTCTCGAAAACGGCTATAACAACTTCTATGAAAGTTAATAGATGTTTACGGGGGCGAAAAATCGATCTAACTAGGTCTCATATCTGGGGAAATTCGTTTCTCCGTTATTTCAACCGACCAGAGCTCGGTCGACCAGGTACTTTTAAATTAACTACGCGTTTTTTATGTGATATAACCTATGTATTTTTCTTAAATATTCTGTTCATCTCCTAATAAATTAGATGTGACTGCAATTGTATCCTTTGTGCCAATTGAATGCACAACATTGCATTATTCACTTTGAAAAATACTAGCTAAGCACAAATTAATGTTTTATGTTATTGATTTTAGTCTTTATATCATCTAGTATTCGAGGTTGTAACTTGGAACTACCAGGAATTTGGTTTAGATAAAACTAAAAGTGCAGGAACCTTGAGTTGCATTCGTGAGAGGAGTAAAGACAGACTCGATAAAAACAAGGCTGTGTCTGCATTTACTCGATTTGACGGCCAATCTGTCTCTAGTCATTGAATTGAAATTATAGCATTCTAACCATCAATGATAATTATTATAAGCTCAGACCAAATAAAAAACCAAGATAGAGCGCTGTCAACATTGAAGTGAAGCCGGTTTCGTAAAAATGTGTGCACCATGTGTGGTGTAGTTGGATTGTAGTGTCATTGTTGAAGGTTGTAAATGTGTACGTGTGACCGTGTATGCACAGAGCGGCGGTGTAGTTTTGGCATGCTTCACTGTATTGTTCGCAGCGCTCTGTCTTGGTTTTTTATTTGGTCTGAGATTAGGTTTTGCCGCGATTATTAGAAAAAGATGTGCATCCCTGATGTCACGGGTTCGCGGCAGCATCAACAGTATTCTCAGTGTGTTCGCAGATCGGTGGGATTCCTCGATAATGCGGAGGTGGATGCAGCTCCACGCTGAATTTTAATTTTTATGTTTATCCGTGTCTGTACCTATTAATACTAAATAATAAGTAAAATTGTAACTAACCCTATGGACTCTGTCCGAAATAAAATGATTCTATTCTATTCTATTCTATTAACACTAGATGGTAAGTAAAATTGTAACAAACCCGATGGACTCTGTCCGAAATAAAATGACTCTATTCTATTCTATTATAAGTAAAAAGATGTAGATAGATTATACACGCTCGGATTCTGCAAGTGGCACGTCACGTCAAAATTCGGCTAATAAGCCACATTTTCTTCGTGTTCTCTCTTTTTCGCTCCCGATAATTACGACCTGCCGTCCTACTTCCACATGTCATATAATAGTGTGACATTGTGCTGTTTTTGAAGATCGATTGTTGGTTAGGTAACCTACGTCTTTTTACATAAAATATCATTGATTCTAACAATGTTATATTATTCTAATACTGTAAAATCCTTTTCTCTCTAGAATTTGAAATGGGATAAGGGCTTATTCATTTTATTTTGTATTCCAAAGAAATGGAATAAATAATTTTCTAAGACTGTGTTCTATTGAACTTAAAGGCTCGTGCAGACCAGCGCGACTTGTCGCGCGACGCGACACCGTTTATTGTTATACTGTGAAGTTTTCTTAGAAATTGTATTGTTCGTGTCGCGTCGCGCGACAAGTCGCGCTGGTCTGCACGAACCTTAACCCAGACTTAATTTCAATATACAATAATATTTAAGTTCAATTCCCTATGTATGTAATAAGTTCAGTTATTATAACAAAGTGAAACAAATTGTCAAATTGTCGCATATTTTATATTGTTCTTAACCACAATGGCATCCCAACTACTCATTGTTTACGTTTATAGCAAAAATATTCTCATATAAGAAGTTTATGCTGTCATGTTCACAATGTTTTACCTAATCTTGTTGATTTGCGAACAATATAATTTACTACGGTAATCTTCACATCGTCGGTTTTAAATTAAAATAATAAAAGACTTCCTATGTATGTAGGTGCCTTCGCGAACAATAGTAAATTGTAGGTAATTTTAGCCATTAGTAATAAGGTTGAAAGTTTATTAGTTTATTACTAATGGTTTAAGGGAGAAAATTGTCTACAAAATTACCTACTATTTATGTTCGATAACGCAGAAATACGAGGATCGTTATTGAAAATCCGGAAATGACGTTTTCTTGTTTTCATTTAAGACTTTGTATTTAATTGTAAATATGAGGCAAGTATGTAAATAAGTAAGCTATTTTAGGGTGCTTGCATATACAAAATGTGTCACTGGATCCGCGCACTTGTACCCACGAGTAGATAATGGTAGATAGGTACAGGTGCAGGTAAGGCACGTGGTAAGGGTAGGCTTTGGTAGCAGTACCTCAGCCTGGCTAAAAACTAGCTAACTAGCTAATCTTCTTACTACATTATGAACTAAAACTAAGTACTCTCGTATATTCTTGCACCAACACGACAAAAGATGACGCAAATTCAGGCATTTTTGCCTACAACGTTCACACAAACAGATCTCTCATAACCATAATACAGCGTAGTAAAGTTATTTCTATTCCCTTTTACCCCACTTACAAGATCATAAATATAACACATAATTCACTTACCTCGCCCATACCTTGAAGTACTCGCAGAATAAACAGCCAGGTGGCGCCCCCTGCCTTCACCACCACAGGTGTGAGCAAGGTAAATATGGCCGTACTTAACAAGCCAATGCCCAGAGTCCATTTACCTCCATACCTCTCTGCTAAGTAACCCCCGGGGACGTGGGTAATGGCGTACCCATAATAAAATGCACTGAGGATTAACCCTTGAGTGGATTCTGACCAGTCAAATATTGCGTACTGAAATCAAAGATTGTTTTATTAGTGATCATCATATTTTATTAGAGATATGTGGGACAGAAATGTTCAATTTAAGAGCGTTTATTCTGAAGGTGGGCAACGTCGCAAATAGATGTCAAATATTTCACTGTTTTGATTAATTTGGCAATATTCCTGTGTGGAAATAAAAAATGTGGCTAACTAAAGAACTAGAATATTGATTATGAAATGCAATAATTAATATCGTAACACCGAATGTTTAGTTTAAGATGTATAAAAACTATTTGGAAACTTTCCAAATGCGTTTTTTACACCAAAATGGGTACAACAACAAATTCAATGTTATAATAATTGTAATTCATTATTAATATTCTAGTTCGCTAGTTAACCACATTTCTTATTTCTATTCAGTAATATTGCTATATGAATCAAAAGAGGTAAATATTTGACAGTTATTAGCGACGTTGCCAACTTTTAGGATAAACCCTCTTAAGTCGTGGCATATATTCGAAAATGTATTGCCTAAAGGCGGATCTTCATTTGTATTAGATATATAAACCGAATGCCTCGTTGATCTAGTGGACACACTGGACTACTGCTGAGTATGAGGTCCTGGGTTCGATTCCCAAGTCGGGCAAAGTGTTATTGGGTTTTTTCATCAGGAATTTCTCAGTAGCAGCCTGTAGGCTGGATTTGTGTCCAGTTGATGACAATAGGCTCGCGCCCTATTACATGGGACTTAAACATAACTGGCGAAATGAGGTTGTTGCTATAGCTTCACCTCTGCCTCACCCTTCAGGAGTACAGGAGTGATGTTATGTTATGTTTAGGGAGTTCCTTGATATTAATTCTACAATAAAAAACTGTCAATTGTAGACTGACCTTAGGTCATATAACTTGGTAGGAACTTGAACTAAGCTCACTACTAAACAAGTGCAAATTTAAATCATCCATAACAGTTATATTCGAATGCTGACTCTAATACCTAGTTATCTATATCTTACTTTATCGTTGGAAGCTAAGTAATAAAAAAAAGGCGTACAAGGACGTTTTTGTATGTATTCATTCCTGATTTACTTAATAAATGTTCGGAAATGTATTGCCTACGACACGTGAAGTCCCAGTGGCGCCCAGAGGGGTCGGAGCGCGCGAGGGAAATGCAAGATGCGCGCCCTCGCGCCCCTAGTCGCCGCAGGAGATGCCCCGGGCGTCGGGAGTCGAGAGCCGACTACTGGCCACTGTAGGCGCGGGCTTGCGGACGGTGAGCAATGGGTAGCTCGCCGTCCGATTAGGACCAGGCCCGGGTCGACGGAGCGTTGTGTTTTTTTTATTTTATTTTATTTTTTATGTAGTGCATCTCGTAGCTGACCACTAAGGTCATGACTACTCAACCGGTCAATCATGTGGCTGCCTTAAGCTTCTACACTCAAAACCTCCAGCCACGGGGGAGCGTTGTGTTCCACGCGCGCCTCAAAGAGATGTCAGCACCAACTGACGGGGTCCGTAAGTGCCAATGCCTGCTAGGGTTGCGAGTTTGTCCGAAAGGGATATCGCGGCCCCGGCACACAGGCAACGGAAGGAACAGGGTGGGTTTTAGTCAGTAAAAGTCTGACACGCCCTCTCGCTCCGCCCAGAGTGGGAGAAGTCATTTGATGAATTCCCAACCTCAAAAAAAAAAATAGGTGTCGGCTGCCCGATTGTACTCCTATACAGGTTAAAGCTCCCCAAATGAGTGATAGTATGTACAAAATTACGATATTTTTATTCCTGCTTCTAAATAAAAAATTGCACTTACACTATAGGTTCTTAAGTTGCACAAACATATTGCCCATTAATTGTTGACTTGTTTTCACAATGTTTTTTTTTTTTTTACACCCCCGACACAAACATTTCCTCACTTCTCTTTCCTACTCCATCACCAGACTCTGTTCATCATCTATCCATTGAGACCATTCCAATGAGCCCAAATACGTATTATACCTATGCTGTAAGTTGGTAAGGGAGTTGGGTATCCTGCAAATTACACGTGATGCTGCAGCATCAGTTTAAGGTTACTATGTTTTTCTTATATCATTGAAGTAACAGAATACCAAATTTGAAATCGATCAGACCTGTGGAAGACGCTCACATCCATTCATCAACTAGAAAAGAGCTGATAATATTCAAACGGCTGAACCGATTTTGATAAAACATGTCACCTTACCAGATCCATTGCTAGAAACTCGCTTTTAAATAAAAAAACCGCATTCAAATCGGTTCACTCATTTAAGAGCTACGATGCCACAGACAGACACACATAGCGGTCAAACTTGTCTTATAACACCCCTGTTTTTGCGTCAGGGGTTAAAAACCTGTGTGGAAACAGACAATCCAATTTTAACGTCTAAAAAAAACCGTAACTTCACTTTTTTTTCATTTGGCATGACAATGGATTTTTTTATTTTTTTTATCTGTCGGACATTGAATCTGAAACGCAGTTATTTGGCTCGTCTGTCAATGGAATCAAGGTGATTGGTTTATTTTACTATTGCTGTGTTTATTATTACTTGAAGGAAAACTGAGACCATTGCTAATGTTACCAAATGGGAAGGAAATAAGAAATTCTAAAGGCACTGGTGTGGGTCCACACGCGCGTGTGCTGATGTGGACTCGTCTTAAGGGCAAGATTCACAGGTTGTACTTTGATTTTACTTTAGTAAGTAAAGTAAAGTGTCTCATACGAATGTGAACTTTTTTTTAATAACAATGTTCATATTCGAATAAAGCGCTTAAAAGTAAAAGTGCGGTCTGTGGATCTTACTTTAAATGTAGTTGCTAAAGACATTTTGCTGGATAGACTGTTCTTTTCAAACAGGGAATCAATAATTGGTGAAAAATTACGAAATAATAATTATGTTCATTTAAAGGATTTGATGGTCAGTACCTAACCAAAAATCATTATGTTAGCACATACTTAAAAGTAACCAAATTGAGAAAGAAAACATCACGACTTTGATGTTGTGTTTAACTAGTTGACTATAATTTGAGTAAACATTTTCTAAAAAAAAATTACGTTCGATGATGTCAATATAGGCATAAAATATTATTATGTAGCCAAATATCACGTTAAATGGTGGCAGGAATACACAAAACAGCGAAGTAGGTCTCTTAAGTAGCCAAAATTATAAATAATAAAGGTAATTTATTGTGAATATTTTATAAACATTTCCATTAGAAAATTCTCAGTAACAGATTGGAGTACGAAAATTTTGAAATGGAAATGTTTTTTGAAATTTAAAAATTGACATCAACCACCTGGTTGAAAAACCAAAACTTCGGCAACCAAAATTAGGTTCGTAATGATTTATTTTAAATTATCGATTTTCTGCCTGACGTGAAATATCTGGTATTACTATTCGGGTTGGCTTTACTCGGGCCGAGCTGTCACTGACCCCAATTTTTGCCCGCTTTTACAAGGCACATAAAGAAAGAAAAGAAAGAAAGAAAGAAAAATTGTTTATTCTGCAAAAACAAAACGCACATATAAAGACAAAAACACATAAAATACACACATACAAAAGTAACCAAAAGCCTCGTGTTCAACCAATAAAATAAATTAAAAAAACAATGTTTTTCATTGGTTGCGGTCAAGGCCACGGACCAAAGACACTATTGCGCATGGTATGATAGTATACTCGTACTACGCTAGGCATAGCATTCCGAAACACAGTGGTCACGTGGGTAACACAAGTCTACGTCATATTTATATACCTATTCATACTCACTTTAATGCTTCTGCCTATTCTTTTAGCAAATACAAGCGTGATGACTGTGATGAGATACAAAAAAATGCAAACACAACAGATACTTTTGCAATCATTACTAATATCAATGTAAATTATTGTAAATGCATTGATGTCATATTCAAAGAGTGCAAACTTAAATTTTAAACAATGTAGGTATAAACAACACTAAAATACACATTCAGAAAAAACAAGTGCGTGTCGGACCACGCACAATGAAGGATTTCGTAGTTGGGATGAATTTATCCCAAGAACAAACTTAACGTTGTAGTTGAAAAACGAGATCTGATACATTCCAACTGCAAAGTTAAGTGCACAATATTGAGAGATTTATCATATTATTTGAAGACTTCTTATATGTTTTCCTGTATTCTATAAGTATAAAACAATTTTCCTGTCATTTTTTCAAAATTTTTGGGGTGGATTTTCTATTTTCTTAAATAA
Source organism: Agrochola macilenta (assembly GCA_916701695.1). Lineage (NCBI taxonomy): Eukaryota > Metazoa > Arthropoda > Insecta > Lepidoptera > Noctuidae > Agrochola > Agrochola macilenta. The sequence continues at coordinate 14,463,050 of OU753557.1, forward strand.
ATTAAAAAAACAATTTATTTTAAAATTATACAAATTTGAAAAATCCAAAAGTTCACGCCTCATAGTCATAAAGTTAATTAAAAACAGAAAACTTGTAAAAAATAATAGTTTTTATATACAGATTATCAATAAATTAAACAGCCATTTTACAAAATCACGCTTCGTGTTATGAGCACTTTTATTTGTTATTTAAATCACACGGTACAATTTGGAAAACTTTTATTTAAAATGTTCTAATTTGCCTCCTAAAAGTGACGCTCATATTCAGAATTCATTTATTTACGTAACACGTCCGTGTTTCGGTAACACAAAGTCATATTATGTGAGAGCTTTAATATCTGGATGCATCTGAATTTCTACTCAGTTGATCTCAATTTTTGCCCCGTATTAGAATAATGCACTTAAAATAAATAATAATTATATATACTATTTATTTTAAGTGCCTTGCCTGGTTATACCTGCATTATGTAGGTATATACTCATACTCACTTAATATATTATTATAATATTTTTTAATAAATGTGAATCTAAGATGTGAATCGAATGCAAACTCAACAGGTTGTAATTGTAAACTTTGTTATGTCATAATATTCAAAGTTTTGTAGTACAATACTATAATAATATACGAAGGAGCTCGTGGCTAAGTTATAAGAGCCGCACGGGTCGATCCATCAGGTTAAGCTACGCTTGCCGGGGTTGGTCCGTGGATGGGTGACCGTCTTTACATACCGAGACTCGTCCGTGCCTCGGAAACCACGTTAAGCCGTTGGTCCCGGCTGTCATTCGTGGATCTTTCACAGGCGTTACGGGAGTCAGAAGTCCGAAAGTCTAACAACCAGTCTTACGAAGGGGTATCGTATTACCCAGTTACTGGGTTGTGGAGGTCAGATAGGCAGTCGCTCTATGTAAAATACTAGTATTCAGCTGCATCCGGTTAGACTGGAAGCCGACCCCAACATAGTTGGAAAAGGCTAGGCAGATTTAATAGTATATTAATACACGCTCAGAAAAAAATCGTAATAACACGAAAGTTAGAATTGTGATTGTTGTCACAATTTTTTTTATCAATTATACAATTAATACGTGTTTGAAAATTATCTTGTGCTATTTATATATAGTGTGGTAGGTATAGTTAGTTTATTGTCTCGAGTGCAGTGTTCAATAACAATGATAAAATTATGTAGGGGATTAAATTTAGCCCTTCACATTAACCTGTATCTAGTTTAAACTAGTATATTGCACAATCGTTCTGAACAACTGACAGATAATAACAAAGAGGTTTATTGTTACAAAGTAAATCATGGGACTTGAAAACGAAACCTAGAGTGCGCGCTACGAAATTAGGCCCGCGGAAAATTATGGAACAATTTTTTTTCAATGGAATGTGATACATGGCATAGACACTAGCGCCGCGTCAAATGGACTTCAGTGTTGGCGCGGACTCTATTTTATTTCTCTATGGTTTAGTTTTGAAGTTGCTGCGTACTAGAGGCATACTATGATAATTTCGTGTTAACCAAAGTTGTATGGGGACTGCAAGAAACATGCCAAAATATCTGGTACACACAGCTACATGTCAAGCTATACATTTCCAATATAAGCTGAGCTCGCATTGAATAGGATTTCCATACAATGACAGGTCAGCTTATACTGCAAATGTGTTGATATGACTGAAGTCGTGTGTAAAGAAGGCCGCACGCCAGTGGCCAGTGGGAGTTTCTTTCATAGTTTTCTGCTATAATAAACAGCCCCTTTATAAATCCCTTGTAATAGGGGTGAGCCTCCAGGCTGAAATTTAACTCATTGTCAATATTTTAACCGCTTAATTTAGGCTAACAACATAGAAAAAAAAAAAAAAAACTTAAATAAATTTAAATGTATTTTTTTTTATTAGAAAAAAATATAAATAAGTCAATGATATTTTTTTTTCTATTTGAAAAGATGACGAAGTATCATGGTTAGAATACAGTGGTAAAATATTGCCAATGAACTAAATTTCGAGTCCGCGCGTCAGTTTCCCTCAGTCGTCAGTTTATTTAATTCGCCAGTTTCGTTGATTAGTCAGTTTCACTGATTCGTCAGTTTTATCGATTAGACAGTTTCGTTAGAGGCATCAACCGGGCAGATTTCCCGACTCCAGGCTACTACTGAGAAATTCCTGAAAGAAAAATCCAATAAACTTTGCCTGACCTGGGAATTAAACCCAAGACCTCGTGCTCATCACTAGCGCTTGCGACCAACGAGCGATCATATAAAAAAAAGTAAATAAAAATAAAAAAACACTCACCGGTCTCGAACTAACAGTCCCATTCGTCAAGATCTCGCTATCATCCGGACACGCGTAAGGGTCATAATGCTGCTCTTCATGCTTCGTATTGTTCACCATCTGTGTGACAGCCAGGTTGAGGCAAACGCGCATAGTATACGCGTTGCAAACCGCCAGTAGCCCCATGATGCCCAGGACATACCGCTGAGGAATTAGGAACACTGAGCGGACAAAACGAACTCATGTAGTTAATATTTGCTGTGGTAGATTTATGTAGTAAAAATGTGATGGTGGTCGTTTTTCGATTTTTGTGTAAAGATCATATACAGAACTATACTCTGTTCCAAAACAATTTGATGAAAATGTAAACAAATGGGTCAAAATTCGGAGCCACTTCCAAATTGAGTGCTTTGATTTGATTATTCGTATACTTAACCCGAAATCCAAATTTTTGATAACCTAAGATATGTCTTTCATTTGATAATAATTATTATTAAAGTTATTTTTATAACCTCAATTTTCGACGATTGTTCAATTACAATTGAATCATGTAATTCAAATAATAATTGTTGGAATTATGATGTAAATTTGAAACCTTCTAAACTAAGTATGAATGAATGTGGTACTGTGTATGTTGATGTGTATGTCCCTTTCATGGATGACTTCTACTTAGTTTACACTTTCATCAAAAAGTTTTGGAACGGTTTATATACATATATATATATATATATACGGTCCTAATCGGCAATGAATATGGATGGAAGAACTTTGCCAAGAGCAATAATTTGCTGCATTGTAGCTGCGTTTACTTATTATTTTCCTATTAATTACTCTGCTATTTATAGGTATTTTGTCAGCAAGCAATTAAGGTCCTCCTCAGACAAAGCGCTTGCAATGGAATCAATAGGATAAAAGAATATCGCACATTGTACGTGGATCCAATAAATTCCACACGCTAGGAGCAAATGGCGAGATAGTCGGTTCTATTTCCCTTCGCACGTAGGTAGGTTTAATGTACCTAGAGTATGTTACAGTAGGTATATTATTTTGACTACCTACAAAGCTCAGACAAAAAAAATCGCCGGTTTTGTAAACATATGTGCGCGTATTGAGGTGTGGTTTGATTGTAAATGTGTGCGTGTGAGCGTGTATACACAAAGCGGAGGTGTAGTCTTGGCATGCTTCACTGTATTGTTCGCAGCGCTAATAGGTTTTTTATTTGGTCTGAGCTACTAAGATCAAAAATATACACACTCTTGGTCATTAGCATCGTGGAAAGTTTACTTATGTTTGCCATAATTTAAAATGCAATAATTTTATATACCATACTTGTATTTGCCATAATTTCATTAGAAATAACGCTTCAGTTGCCATAATCGTGAAATTACATAAGATCATTTTCACTAATTTCATTGGTCATAATCGATCAAGTTTCATAATAATTTTAATCCATAAATTTATTTGCTATATTTGTCATTTATTCACCATAATATTAATTTGCCCATACCAATACAACAATGCTAGTTCAGTTGATTAATTTATGAATATACGATACAGATTTTTTATTAACAAGGAAACCTAAAAATAAACCTAATCTACCATACATGCTTGCTTTGCAAAAGAAGAAATCTAGCACTCGGCGGCCGCTGCCGCGGCACGCTCGCTGCGCTCGCCCACCTTCGCGCGTTGTTTGATCACAGTTCTAACCTAACCTAACCTAACCGTTTCGAATTTGACAAACTGTTTATTATCTAAAGATTGTTTGCTGTAATAAGTCATTTGATTACAGACAATAAACGTTACTAATTATATTAAATGTTGCATAGTCAAGTATCAATTATGTAATGTGTTACTTATAGAAACTAATGATTATAACACATGTTATTATCGAAACTTATTTTATGGCAAATAAAAGTTATGATTAATAAGTTGATATGACAAGCGTTATTAGCATAAATGTTAATAGTGCAAGTAAATATTATGAGGGGGGACGATTATGGAAAACAATAATAGTACAAATAATTTTATGGCAAACAAGACAATACCATCGTGGAACCGTAGCAAAAAATCCTGTCCAATGTAATTTTTAATTTTTGTATGAAATAACTACCTAATTTAATGTTATAATTATTTATCAATTTAACAATTATTTTGGTCTTTGAACAATCGCAGATGCTATACATGATTTTAGTTGAGGTAAACGTGTAGTCAAGATTATTTTAAAAAGAATGTACCTAATCTGTGTTCGCAATTCATGTGCCAAACATGTAAACAATTACGAGTTTTAGGAATAACAACTGTAATGCCTACACATAAGGTTCAGTTTGCGCTTCAACTTCATATTTTAATGACTTTTTCAACAAATCTAATCGGTATAAAATCAACTTTATTTACACTAGCATTAAGTTGATATTTGTCTAAGTGGAAAATTTGTGTGTGTTTACATGTTTGGCAAATAAATTGCGCACGCAGATTAGGTATGCATTTTATAATTTTTCAAAAAAAATTGATAGGATTAAATGTGAGGTGTGCTACACACTTCTTGTTCGGGTCGGCATTAAGGCTTGTGCAGACCAGCGCGAATTGTCGCGCGACGTGACACCGGTTATTGTTATACTGTGAAGTTTTCTTAGAAATTGTATTGTTAGTGTCGCGTCGCGCGACAAGTCGCGCTGGTCTGCACAAGCCTTTAATCGACACAGCCGGGCGGTAAAATCGAATAAACAGCATGTATTAGAAAAGTTTGACATATTTTATGGATGTAGTACAAACAATCAAACTGAACAACAGTATTTTTTTTTTTTTGAGGATTGGAAATCATCAAATGACTTCTCCCACTCTGGGCGGAAGTGAGAGGGCGTGTCAGACATTTACTGACTAAAACCTACCCGTGTTCCTTCCGTTGCCTGTGTGCCGGGGCTGCGATCTCCCTTTCGGACAAACTCGCAACCCTGGCAGGGCGTATACATTTGGTAGGTATTGAAGTTTTGTATGGGAAAATTGATAATTTTATCGCGAGATAGTTGTTCCGTTTCATGGTCTGTACTTACTGTATAACACACCTTTAAATATGACTACACGTATCTGATTTATTTATTTAGGATCTCCAACAAAAGATGTTGATGATGATACATGCTGTATGTAGTAATTGCTTCGGGTTGGCTGTGTTGTCCAACAAAATACTGTGTGAGCTACCCGAACGAGGTGTGTAGGACGCCTAATAAAATCGCTTCGTCCAACTTACGTCTCGAAATCGTTTTCCGCCATCCTGATAACATTGCAACGTAGCTCCTTTCTTTCCAGTACTACTTTATTACCTGAAAATAAAGAAGAAAGATTGAGCACACTGCACAAAGATAAAATATTTCTGAGTAGTTTTATATTATCTTTCTAAGAGTATAAATAAGATAAAACAGCTCTTGATGACTATTATCTTTGCAGATAAGCAGGCATTATGTGAGATATAGTTCTTAGTAAAGATACATCACAATCATGTGGGGTCTTGATGCGTATCTCATGTACCTATTGCCTTGTTACTAAGTAATGTCATGGAAAAAGAAAAAATATTTCGTTAAGAAGCTAAACTGGTACTTATACATGTAACAAGTAGACTTAAGGGTGACGCATATATGGGCGCATATATATCCTACATCACTTACGATCATCTCATGAAGTCCGAACCATCACACACTACAGACGGGCAGCTTTTTTGTATTGGAATGCAAGACGCTGCTGCTGTTTTGTGCGGCGCCAGAGCAATTTGGCTCTAACGCGAAGTATTAAGGTGGACCCGCTAAGGTCGCCCGCGAAATTCAAATTTTATTACGGTTTTTACAATTTGGAGGTCAGTGTCAGGTTGTCATGTTGATTAAAAACATTGCATTTCGTGCGCTACCCTAACGCTCTCGCCTTAAGTATAGGTTTACCAGTCTCATGAGTCTGCCAAACCTCTGGTACGTAAAGATCAAACAAAAACAGCACTTCAGCTGTTTACGAGTTTAAAAACGTAAACGCAGTCCCTGTTATCCAGGGAATGAATATACTTACAGCTTTACTGGTACTACAAAATCAGTGATTTAAAAAGCAATTTTTATTATTTATTATTTTTACGTCTCTGACATTTCTCGGACATTTGGAAGGCGTACGAGGGGCCGCTCGCAGAGGCCGTTTAGACAGCTTAGTGGCATTCCACTAACCGACTTTTTTAATTGTACGCACTATACATGTGTACCCAAAGACAACCCCCAGTTGGTTTAGGACTATGGAACCAAAAATACGGACTATAGATTTGGGTGGCTATAGTGAATTGGTTACCTAGACCTATGGAAGGACTATGTTCCCTGCCTGACCAATGATAATACACGGATAAAATGGCAGGGAGTGTCTTGCACACTTAATAATGGCCCCCGAAATCTGTCGCTAGCACATAGTGACGTAGTGACATAGGGGAACATATCCTGAGGTGCTTCAGGAGTAGAGAGCTATTTCCACGACTATCAGGGCAATCCCGGAAGTACGGTCAAGATCCCTTTTTTTTTTAGCGTGGGAAATTGTCAAATAACTTCTCCCGCTCTGGGCGAAGTATCAGACTTTTACTGACTAAAACCCACCCGTGTTCCTTCCGTTGCCTGTGTGCCGGACTTGCTTTTCGGACAAACCAGCAACCCCGGTCAAGATCCCTACCAGCATCTTACTCGAATACTTCCTTCCTCCGAGCACGTTTGCTCTTGCGCATCTCCATTCAAGCCGGCTAATAGAGGCAAGAAAGAAGTGGGAGTTCTTATTAATAAAATCATGCAATGGTTCCGAAACCAAATAAACAACTTTAATAAACTTCTCAGTACCTAACGAAAAGATAATGTTATGGTATTACGTGCAATAGTTCTCGTAAGAATAGAATATTTATTGCGTCACCTTCAGGTACACGATTCGATAGTCATTTAGGTCATTTTTTTATATATTTATCGACTTACTTGCTATTGAATAGTGTAATAATGTCTGTGTATATTATGTCGTATTTTTACTATTAGATGATGTTTTGTTTTTTTTTTCTATAGGCTATAAATTACAACATGTTTTGTTACATCGGATTGCATGACTATTTATTACCTCTTTTCGACTGAAAAGAGGTAATAAATAGTCATGCAATCTTTTCGTAATGTAAATATTTTTATTTATTTATTTAGCCAGACAACCAATATTTATGTACACACATTAAAACAGTAAATATATAATATATATATAAGAAATACAAATTTGTATTTGCGATATTTTTTAATTTAAAATGAAAAATTATAATATTCTTCGATTAGTATTTTCATTGATTTGCTAAATATGCATTATTTAGCAAATTAATGAAAACCGGTGATACGGACCCCTCGTGTGCCAGTCCGAGTAGCACCTGGCCGGTTTTTTATTTTATTTTCGTATATTTTCATCGCTCTTTGTTTTCTCTATTATGAACGCGTAATTTCAACCTCACGTTAATATCTCAATACCAAAATGAACACGTTTAGCAAACATGTAATCAAAACATGTTAGTTTCCGGAATTGTGCAAACAAGCCAATGTTGGTATAGTACCTACTACTGTCCATTAAAGTTTGACCGATATACCGCAAACACACAGAAATCTGAATAGGTACTATCAAAGAAGTTCATAATATTTAACCAGTTTAAAAACAAAATCCCGTGAACACGATGACCACATCTGTTACCGGCCCAGTCCTATAACCGCCGAGCGCTGCAAGCAAGAATAGTCCTTACGGTGGTTAGATTTGAACTTCTTCGATGGTACTTAGGTAATAGAAATTATATTTTGTATGTATGTAGGTTCAGTACCTAACTGCGTTTGTTAGAATTACCTAATACATGATTATTTTATAATAAAAATGAATTGGTACGGAATTATATTGATAGGTTTTATAGACATTTTTTTTAAATAATGTACTAGTACGCTAATTGATAGTGCTGTGCTTTCTTGTAACTCAAACTCAAAGCATTTATTTCAAATAAACCAATGTCAAGGGGTCGGTCAGATTGTGTGGATCGCCCGGAGGACTCGGTGGGGCATACGGTGGAGGATCAGTTCCGTACTTGACGAGATCATCAATTTTATTTTTAGGGTTCCGTACCTTAAAAACAAATAACGGGACCTTTATAGGATCACTCGTGTGTCTGTCGGTTCTTCTGCCGCAGCCAATTTTCTCCGAATCTAGTGGACCGATTAAGTTGAAATTTGGTACACATAGGTATGTATTTCTGCGACTCTTTTGGAAGCAAACAAGAAAATTAAAAAAATGTTTGCAAACTGTACCGTGTAACATTTAAAATGAAACGACGATCTCATTTTTTATTTTTTTTATAATTTTAATATACATACTTTTAAAAATATTTCAGAAAATAGATGAAAATTTACTATAAATAAATTTACTAAATTTATTATCTCCGAAACGACTAAGTCAAAAATTTAAAAAAAATCAGAGAATGGATCATGAATGGCTTAATACTAACAGATTACAGGAAAACCTATAAGAAGTCTACGGTCTTAAAATGACATGGTTAATCTCTCAATATTGTACGTACAAACTTATTTGCAGTTGGAATGTATGGGAGAACATGTTTTTCAACTACAATGTTAAGTTTGTATTTCTGATAAATTCACCTCAACTACGGAACCCTTCATTGTGCCGTGACGCGCGACACGCACTTAGCTGATTTTATGGCCAAGAACGACGCGCGACGGGCAGTTAGGTGCCTGCACCTGGGCTTCAGAATTTTATTATTTAACCGACATCATCAAATTGGTACCTTCTTTAAAGCAGCAATAAAACGAAATAAGGTAATAATTTCTCATGTGGTCGTGAAAAAGTTTTCATGGAGTAAATAATAATTGCGTGAGGTATTTGGAAGATAGAATGACATTTTATTTCTAAGAAAGATAGGATATCATAACTTGAACTGAAACCAAACTTAGACGCAGAGATCTTTTGCCGAAACTCTCACAGGTCCTGCAGTTTCGACATACGTACATAGCGATCGCTATACGACCGAATTCGGTCGCAACGTCCTAATGGTATATTCTGCATAGCCCCGCAAGTTTATCACAAAATTCCAAAATCAATTAAACAGTTAAATTTAAATGGATTTAAAAAGAAACTGAAAGACTTGCTATATATTAAATGTTATTATAATTTAAACGACTACTTGAATGACACTTTGACATCCTAATTGAATTGTTAATATTTTTATACTTTGACATCCTGAATATTGTGTGTGTTTATGATATTATTATTAACTGACATACCTAAAATTGTAATTTGAATTCGTGAGTATGCAATCAATCATGTTAATACTAACCTAATATTCTAATAAAAATAAATGTATGTACCTATTATTTGCACGCCACACTTGGCAGAATGTGATGATACCATTGACTAATCTTAAGACCATATAATGTACAGACGCCAGCACATCAAGCTACTACAATCTGTCAAATTTATTTAATAGATTTTCAACTTTAGCACTACAGCATAAGGTTCAAGGTTGATTGCGAAAATTTGACAGTTTCGGGTAGCTTGACCTGCTGGCCTCTGTACCATATTCTGACAAATGATTATGATTATTATTATGATTATAAAACCCCGTCGAGAGACGCCATTAAGACTTTGCGACCAAATTCAGTCGTATAGCGATCGCTGTCTATGTCGAGACTGCCGCCCCTGGTAAAATTATATGAAGCTAATGCACATTTCCCCAAGCAAAAATTCGCGTGTGTAAGGCTCTTCACTGCAAAAGGGCAAAGTTTGTCTGCAGTAATCAGGCCGATGACGGATGAACTTAAAAAGTGGCTGGGGCAGACTGTATGCAGAAGAACCGGGTGGTGAAGCTTGGCAGAGGTTTTTGTCCAGTGGACTGCTACAGACTGAGTTAGACAACTCAAATGCATTATTGTGCGCCTGAAAAAACCTTGAGAAAGAAGGTTTAAGAAGACTGATGTAGCTCCAACAGTTGTAATGTGTACTTAGATAGGTTCAAGTTCCAACGGCCATCCATCAATATTATTGACAATAAACGTGAACGATTTATCTCGAAAATGAGTTAACATGACAATACTCATAGCATTCGTTCAGCTAATCTGTTATACAAACCCTACATAAAGTGTTTTTATGCTAATTTCTGTATCAATAGCGTTAATATTTCAGAAAAACATTATGGCATGTAATTCTTAAAGAACGTTAGCTAATGTGCTAAATTTTAAATAATAATAATATTTATTTATTTATTTTTCTCTCAAAAAGGTACAGATTTGGTACAAATGGTACATAGTATATAAGTTACAGGCAGATTCAAACTTTTGTGAGAGTTGGAGTCTTTAAATATGTATAGTAATAAAATATGTATTAAAAAGAAATATGTTACCATCTATAACGACGTTGCCAAGCATGTGTGGTGTGGTGTGACTATGAAAGGCTGAGGAATGATGTGAATAAGCAATTTTTGTCACTACATCTTTTTTTAAACCACACAGTTTAAAAGAAAATGTAGACTGATGTAGTAAACAAAAATTGAAAAGAGTATGCTTAAGATGTATTTAAATTCTTGTTTCCAATTGATGTTGTTATTTCCACTTAAACAAACAACAACTTTATGAAAGTGTAAATTAACTTCTTTTTTAGGCTGACTAGTACTGTTGAAAAAGTAAAAAAAATATGAAGTTGTAGCGCAAACTGAACCTTATGAGTAAGCATTACAGTTGTTTTTCCTAAAACTTGTGTTTGTTTACATGTTTTTCAAATAAATTGCGAACGCAGATTAGATGGTTTGGTCATGTAGAGAGAGGATCAATGAAAGGCGACGAAAAAAAGGTATTTACATGGCAAATGTGAGTGGAAACGCCGGGAGCACGCCCTAGGAGGACTTATAGTGCACCTTATTGGTGAGGTGCTTCAGAAAGGTCAGGTGCGTAGTACTGGCAACCGGCGTGCGTGTATGACCAGGTGTATGGACGTAAACGAGGCTAAAGGAGTATGTAAGGACCGTAGCAGGTGGCGTTCTGTAGTTTCTACCTACCCCATGGGAACAAAGCGTGAATTTATGTATACGTTACCATTTATAGTTTTTTTATTTCACCACAAAATGTGTTTTTATGAAAAATCAAACAGTGTAGCTATATCAAATTCAACCACCAACCCATTTTTTTTGTACAGGCTACGCATAAGTACTACAAAATGCAACCAAATTTTCAAAAATATCCGTTGGCTAGTTTTCGAGTTCTAAGGTGGCTCCTCAATTCAGACGTCTGGATTGAGGAGCCACCTTTAACGTCATATAACTTTTTAAGGGTTTTACTACAAATTCCAGGATCCGACCTACAAAACCGGCTAATTTACTACTAAATATTAGTAGTACCCTCGGTCAAATACCTATGAGACATGGCTCCTCAATCCAGACGGACACTGCATTTACTGTTACTAACTTCCTTAATTATCAAGCTGTCTTAAACAGGTATTATTTTGTAAAGATTAAAAACCTGGTAGAACTCGTATTATTTTTCGCATATTCCTTCCTCAAGCAATAAATTTTAATGAAAAGTGTATTTTAAAATAACTAGGATTAGGTACTTAATTACAGAGGAAAACGGATACGAAAAGAGAATCGAGTTAGCCTGGATTTTACACCGAACAAAAAAAGAAATTCGGTGAAAATTACACCATTCCTATGGTGTATGTTTCATCGAATTGTCTTTTTTTACTTACCTACCTACTTTTAATTTGAATTTTGAACAGCACCTGCGAGGTACCTAGGTAGGTAGCAATAATTTTCATTTTGACAGTTCAACAACTTTCATTGCGTTATTTTTGTTATGTTGCGTTAATTACGTTGTTGAGCAGACAAATTTTTCGAACAAATGAAGCAATTGAAATTGTGTTACAAAATTAGGGTGCTGGACTTAATTTTTTCTTTATTCTTAACTTACCGCAGTGGTTATTGAGAAATATGTACATATAGGTACTCTAACCCAAAGCTCAATGTCGAAAGCGAATGTACGGTCAAGCAATCGAAGCGCATAATATAAAAACTTAAATTGGCCGTGTGGCCAAATCAGAACTGTCATTCTTTGACACTTTTATGTAATTTTTATAACACGGCAAATTGCCGTAGGGTAAAGGTCTTCAACCCGCGGCACCCGGGCCGCCTGGGGCCCGCAGTGGCTTCCTTGGCGGCCCAGCAATAGCTTGGCAAAATAAAATTTATTTATTACTATTCATATCAAGAAATTCAAAACAAAATAGACCAAAATACATCCTCATTTCAGATTTTCCTAATAGCAGAAATCATGCACTGAAAATGACATCACTTTTTGGCTCCACTTAACTATGCGAGCAGTTATTTTCTCGAATGAACAACGTAAAGTCCAGGGCAAGGACCAAAATCACCGATATTCACCTTGAAAGCAGTTTGAGAATTGTAACAACTGCTATTGGAGCAGATATTGATAAATAAGTTAAGAGTAAACAATGTCAAACATCTCATTGATTGAATTTTAATACTATCATTTCCTGTTTGCAGTCTTGTAAAATTTTATAATAAATTACTGCAATGATTGTTGTTTTTTTTAAATACTTAGGTACCTACCTAAGCTAAATTGATTATACTCGTATTCCTTAAGTACTAATTATACAGAGTGGCAGGGACATCAACGCGAAGCCGGCTACCATGGATTCAGTACATGATTCTGAACCCCACTGCGTTAACCGGCTTCGCGTCGATGTCCCTGACACCCCGTATTATTGTTGGGAAAACCAAAATCGTTAACAGTTACCAAAATCAAAGTATTCTCGGCCCTTGAGTTCAAAAAGGTTGAAGTAGATCCCTGACGTAGGGAGTCAATTTTCTAAACAGCCAATATCTCAACAAAACCAGCGTCGTTCGCGCTCTTATAATAAAAATCCGGTATCACACGAGTGTACCTAATCTTGTATTCTGTACGAGGGTGAATGCGACAGTGCACAAATCTAACTCACTCAATAACTCTATAAGGTCACCCACTTTCAGGCAATTTATCTTATTTTGGCACTCAATACCGGACACAGAACACGTACCTACATCCACTCTCTTTAATAGATTCACGATGTTATCGGTTATTCGGTTGAATAACGATTTTTGTTTTTGTTTTTTACCTGTTACGTGATTTGCATAACAATGAATTTGTGTCAGTGTTGTTCAGATTTTAAGCAACTTCATTTAGAAGTTGTTGTCATAATATACCAACCTACTTATGAGGAAATGCGGTTGCGTGTTAAGAAACTAGTCCTGGTTAATGATAATTAATAGTCCCATATTTTTTTTACGATATAACGTGTTTCTAAAACTTCCATGTGTCTATGTTTTGTTTTTTTTTGGCACATTTACAAAAAAATAATGAAAATAAAAACATATTATTGAATAAACGCCAACGACCACTTGACCGCGTTTCCTCGACTTATTGATTACTTATTGGTTGATTTGGACGAATTTACTTGCCCGAAATGGGCGAATCGACGCTTTTAAATAATACCAATTTATAATGCCTAATACGTATTTCTAAAGATATCGTTTCGCCCACAAATAAATTAACTTCGTGCGGATCGCCTTAAGAAAAAAAAAAGCGTTGATTCGCCCATTTCAGTCGAGTAAATTCGTGCGAATCAACCAATAAGCCGTTTCCTCATAAGCAGTCATAACTTAATTTAAAAGTTATGTAGGTTTATTGTGACAACAACCATTAGTTTAATTGATTTAATACTCAGCTTTTAAGGTGCCACTCGACTTCAAGCTTTATTTATATGAGGACAAGATTTATTACTATTGTGATTGTGCAAAGCACTATTTATCATACATTTTATCGGTCAGTACTGCACTGTCAATGCATTTAATCTGGGCTAATAACAATGTTTGCGGATTTATTATCTAACTTGTCTGTTGAATGAAAAAAAAAAAAAAAAAATATTCTCTTACAAAACAAACAGTAATTAAGTCGCATATATATGCCAGTGATCTTGGGTTAGCTTGATTGTTCTGTACTGAGGTCACGCTACGCGTCGAACGTCCAGCCAGTAATAGTACTCGCCCATCAAGGAACGCTGTTCCAAATTAGACGTTTTATTAATTTATTATACATAAAACAAAATGTATTTTAATACAACACGTATCCTACTAAAATATCAATAGTTAAATTATCTTTAAAATGGTGAAGGTTTCAGAAAAATACACTTGGTTTGATTTTGCGTGATTCTCAGTTTTTTATCCGCGTAATAGCTCCTACACACTATGCCGGTGGCCCTGGGCAAGCCGCGGCGCGCCCGGCCCTGCCACACAAAGCCGCACAAAAGATTGCAAAAGAAATGAAGGCGCTAAAGCCGGGGGTACGTGCCGCGCGGCAAAAGCCGGTGGACATGCCGCCGGCATAGTGTGTAGAAGCCATTAGATTTAACTTTACAAATTAATTTCACTATGTAATATTAACATAATATAAAATATTCCTATATTAAGTTATTAAAAAAATGCTCTAATTTAACATATTTTTTTTTCAAATCATTTACACTACTCGTTTAGACGTAATTTTTTGTACAAAATCATTAAAAGTCGGTTATGGTCGCCTTAAGGACTATGAAGAAATAATTTTCTTAGTTTACTCTATAAGTACCTACTTATTTAAATTAGGCTCGTCGTTAAATGGCAACAGCCGAACGGGTCGATCGAAGGTTTAGCAACGCTTGCCGCGGTCCGTTCGTGAATGGGTGACCATCCATTACATATCGAGACTCCTCCGTGCCTCGGAAAGCACGATAAGCTGTTGGTCCTGCTTATTGGCTGTCATTCGTAGACCTTTAACAGTCGTTAAGGGTAGTCAGAATCCCTAAAGTCTGACAGCCAGTCCTACGAAAGGGGTATCGTGTTACCCTTAACATAACTGGGTCATAGGCAGTCCGTGTAACATACTGGTATACAACTGCATCCAGGAAGCCGACCCCAACTAGTAGGGAAAACGCCAGGCAGATTGAAGTAGTAAAAAAAAAATTTATGTAGGTACTTAAATACGACTCGGGCGTCCGAGCTCTGTTCTGGTGAAAATAGAGAATGCTCATTTAATAGTACAGGATAGTTCATACTAATTCCATGCTGCCTTCCTTCCATGACATTCTAAGCCATCTTGTTTCAAACTTTGGGCGACTGACCTCTGCTGGGGTGAAAATAGGGAGAAAACGAATTTTCTCAGATACGAGACATACCTAGATCGATTTTCGCCCCGTAAATCCCTATATTGCAATTTTCATCGAAATCGTTAAAGCCGTTTTCGAAAACGTGATTACAAATATATATATACCTACAAATATTGCTCGTTTAATAATATAGGATTTATATAAATTGGAATACAAAGCAGTTTTAAAATGACCGTGTTCTTACAAAAGTCAAACCATTCAACCTGACTTAAACTGTGTGATTGATGCCCAAACTCGTATTTTCGTATCATGTTTGTTTACCAAATAAGACATTTAAGGAAAAAAAATACACTATACCTAAGTGAATTTTGTTCGCAATAATAATACGAGTAGCTTTATTATTCCTGTTAATGACAGCATGGGAAATAACCTTATGTTATTAGGTACTGCTTTTTCCTGAAAAGTACTTTGGGAAAAACATTCTACGTCTGAGGCAGGTAAAACACTTATCTTTTTCGTTATGAAGATCTTGAGGAAAATGAAGTTATCCTCATGCCTGATAAGTACTACAATTTATTATTTATTATCTTGGTACAAGTAGTTTGGTATTATGTGGATAAAAACTTTTTACAAGAAAAACAACCGACTTCCGAAAAAAAACACTACAAAGTGAAAAATAACTTTAATTTCGGAAGTCGGTGGTAAAAAACGAAAATTCAAAACAAAGACACCGACTTCCGAAATTAAAGTATTTTTCACTTTGTAGTGTTTTTTTTCGGAAGTCGGTTGCTTTGTTTTCGTAAAAAGTTTTTATTTTTCAATTTTTAGTTATGAAATGAAATGAAATGAAATGAAATTGTTTATTCTGTAAATAGGATATCGGAATCACTTTTACACGTCATATAAAAAAATATTAAAAATAAGCTTGGTGAGGTCGGTGTTTCCTATCTGACTACTCTGAGAAGAAAGGCCGAAACAAACTCAGAGGTCACAGTCTCTTTTAAAGTCCAGACATAATCTTGGTCAAGTCATGTGAGGACCATGTAGATTAGTGTCTGAAATGGTCTTTTGAGGAAAGAACCACACAGATTTGAGTGGACCTGTCCAGTCAGTGCAAGCATTTGTCAGTAATCGTGGAGCTCAACTCAGAACTTAAGGAGCTCAACTCGACGAACAATACCAAGGAAAGGATATTTGGGTAGGCCGCATCAACTACTCAAACTGCCAGACCATCATTAAAACTGAGAAAGAAACAAAGAAATGAAAAGGGAAAATAAAAATATCCACATAGTCCTCACATTCACAATAATTAAAATAATATAATACTTTACAAAGTAATCGTGTCATTTTGAACATAATTTTCAACAATGTCAATGTGTATATAAAACTGGTTTATTGTGATGAATAATTAAAATGTCAAGTTTTATGGTTTTCACAAGGCTTAGCAGAGCGAGCAGCTCAATCCCAAGCTTTTTTATCTTCTAAATAATCTGAAATTTTATAGTACCCTTTTTTACAAAGTTTGGTTTTAATACAGTTTTTAAATCGTTTAATGGGTAAGTTTCGAATGTCAATGGGAAGTTTGTTGTAAAAGCGTATACATTGACCCATGAACGAGTTGCTTACTCTGTGGAGACGTGTGCGATGTACAGCAAGGTTGTGTTTATTCCTGGTATTTAAACTATGAATATCGGACATTTTCTTAAAATTTGATATATTTTTGTGTACATACAATAGGTTTTCAAAAATATATTGTGAGGCTACAGTCAGAATATTTATTTCTCTGAATTTCTCTCGAAGGGAATCTCTTGGACCTAGGTTGTAAATGGCTCGAACAGCCCTTTTCTGTAGAACAAAGATAGTATTAATGTCCGCACCGGTTCCCCAAAGAAGAATTCCATATGACATAAGACTATGAAAGTAACTAAAATAAACAATTCTGGCTGTATCTACGTCAGTTATCTGTCTAATTTTTTTAACAGCATAGGCGGCCGAACTAAGCCTTCCTGACAATTTTTCTATGTGTGGGCCCCATTGTAATTTACCGTCAATAGTTATTCCAAGAAAAACTGTTGACTCAACAGGGTCCAACTCTATTCCATTAACTTGAACATTGGTAGTTAGCTGCCTGACATTTGGCGTTGAAAATTTAATGAGTTTAGTCTTTTTTTCGTTCAAGAGAAGATTATTTACATTAAACCAATGCACAACTTTAGAGAGTGCATCGTTGACTTGTTCAAAGTTAACTAACTGACGTTTGATTTTAAAAATGAGGGAAGTGTCATCTGCGAATAATACGATGTTGTGATTATCCCTTATGTAGTAAGGTAAGTCATTTATGTAAATTTGAAATAAGAAAGGACCTAGAATTGAACCCTGCGGAACGCCTATGGTGACCGCAGATCCTGCAGATCTCTTGCCATTAACATCGACCCTCTGAATTCTGTTATTCAGATAAGAAGTCAGAAGGTCAAGAGCCTTGTCCCTCATGCCATAATGGTACAGTTTCCTGATAAGAGTATCATGATGTACGCAATCGAAGGCCTTGGACAAGTCGCAGAAAATGCCAAGAGCATCTTGCGAATTCTCCCAGGCCTCGAATATGCTCTTCAGTAATTCCACGCCCGCGTCTGTAGTTGAACGACCCTTTGTAAAACCAAACTGTTTCAAATGAAGTAAATTATGTGCATTAAAATGTCCTAACATTTGTTTTAAAATTAATTTTTCAAAGATTTTACTCAATGTAGGTAATATCGAAATAGGCCGAAAATTTGTGGGATCAGTTGTGCTGCCAGATTTGAACAGTGGAATCACTTTGCTAAGTTTCATCAAATCAGGAAATACACCAGATGCAATACAAGAGTTAAAAACGATTCCTAAAAAGGGTGAAATAACATCAATTATTGAAGACATGGTATGTACTGATAATCCCCAAAGGTCAGCAGTTTTTTTTACATCAAGTTTATTAAAAGATTCTATAATGTCTTTAGCAGTAATAATTGTAAATTCAAAAAGTTTGTCACATTCTGGTACACATTCTTTAAGTATTGAGTAAGCAGAAGTGGAGGACGACAATGACAGAGTTTTGGTTGTTAAAATGGGAATATTAGTGAAGAAATTTTCAAACTCAGTTGCCACCTCCACGTCTGCCTTAATATCTACATTATTGATTTTTAGATGGAAGTCACGATTCCGTACTGTCGTTCTTCCCGTTTCTGAATTAATAATATTCCAAGTTGTTTTAATTTTATTTCCAGAAGATTTTATTTTATTTTTAATGTGTATGGCTTTTGCTGAGGAACAAACTCTTTTAAAAGTTTTAGAATATTTCTTAACAAATTCTTTAAAAGTTTCATCATGGTTATATGTTTTTTCATGATACAATTCAAATAACCTCTGCCTACTTTTGTAAATACCTGGTGTTGCCCAATCACTAAATATAACGCGGTCAAAAACAGGCAATGTTTTTGCGGTGAAAACCTTCCTAAACTCACAATTGATGAGGTTAAATAATGAAGCATACGCTTGGTCCGGGTCGTTATGATAAGGCAAACCCGGTAGCTTTTCCATTAAATTATTTTTAAAATGTCCTAAGCGACTTTTATTTACAGGAACAAAACTCACAAGTTTTCTTTGAGCTCTGACTGTTTTCTGAGGGAAAGTGACTAACTGGCCACAGTGATCAGAGTCCAACTCATTTATAATTAAATGGCTAGAAGGTCTTAAGTTTGTAAAAATATTGTCAATACAGGTAGCACTAGTGGCAGTTATTCTAGTCGGCTCAAAGAATGTATTATACAAATTATATGACTTTAATAAAGTTACAAATTTATTTACTACAGCAGATTTTTCCAGTATATTAATGTTGAAATCTCCACAGACTACAACTGTTTTATTACTTGTTATTAGTTGTGGTACCTACCCCTACAAATTCGAATACCAGTACTTGCTATGTAAATAAGTCACAGGAAGTTATCATCATATCATCCACATATACTAATGCCCGGTTTCTGAGTTCCCCAGAAAAATTCTCAATAGCTATTGATTCATTAAAGTTAAGCTTAAGATAAACGTCGGTTAACTGTCACTGCGTTTCTGAATACGCAACAGTCCATTCAATAACTATGGAACCGATAACTAGTTCCTTAGTTGCCGCTAGATGGCTCTTTATAGGAGATCGCGTCTAAAATTGATTTCTTCAGACTGTTTTAGTTAAAAAAATACGAGTATGTTATGTCGTTATTTATGGGCGGATCATTGTAATTTTTTTTAAACAACACGTGTTTCTAGTTTCACTTCATTGTTTTTGTTTCGCATGGTATTATTTTTGCTTTGCCGTTTCATTTTAAGTTACTTGAGTCTATTTGTCTTTCCAATTGTTTGTGCTTTATCAATTCTTTAAATAACATAATGAAATGAAAGTAGCGTACAATCGTAATGCGATAAAAATGTATTCCAAAACAGACGATGCATATTTGCGATGCGTAACGGGAGTTAGAGCAGGGCTGATAATATCACATAAGTGTATCACAGTATTCTTAACAAAGCGATGTCTTCATATTAAATTTCACTGATCTATTAAAAATAAACTTCAGTACTTCCGCATCAGACTCTGATGAACTGCTCGTATTCATTATACTAACACTCATTATATTCTCTTTTTAATATTTTTTTATAATATATTTAGCTTTCACTGGCAATTTAATTCAATAATACGCTAGTATAACCTAAAAGTTGATGCAGTCCATGAAATGAAACTTCACATTATAGTTATGGAATCGATAAACGGCACACATTGATCAGTTAAGTTAACATAAGTTTAAACGGAGTTTATCTTACATTGCGGTGTTCGGAAACGCACTTTCACGAGTTATCGAACCAATAGCGCTAACAAATAGATAAACCACTGTTAAAAGTGACTCAGAAACCGGGCATAAGTGGGAAAAAAATACGTATTATTGAAGCTTACTCAAAAATTATCCAAGCAAAGTTAATAAAATTTATATTGGACCAATCCGGGAGCATACCCTTTCAAACAAAAAAGAAATTTTCAAAATCGGTCCACAAGTCATTAATGACCTTATTACTAAACTCAACGCAAACCGCTATTATACAATAGGGTATGCAGATGACCTCGCAATCCTTGTATCGGGGAAGGTGACGGGAACGATCTGTAACCTCACTCAGCAAGCACTACGTATAGTAGAAAGTTGGTGCAGGGAATTTGAACTATCAGTGAACCCCACTAAAACTGAACTAGTCATGTTCACCCAAAAACGAGCATTAGGCCCCTTCCGCCTACCCAAACTGTTCGATACAGAACTCCAGTTGGCCAGTGACGTCAAGTACCTCGGGGTCATTCTAGACAGTAAGTTAAACTGGAGCAGTCATGTAGACAACAAGCTAAACAGGGCCTGCATCACCTTCTGGCAGTGCAGGAAAATGATAGGTAAAAAGTGGGGCCTATCCCCCAAAATAATACTGTGGCTTTATACAGCAGTGATCCGCCCCATGATCGCTTACGGGGCCGTGGTCTGGTGGCCCCGAACTCAGCTGGTTACAGCTTCTAACAAACTACAACGCATGCAAAGACTAGCCTGCGTGGCGACCACGGGCTGCATGAGGACTACTCCGACTGCAGCAATCGAAGCCATGCTGGGACTGCCCCCGCTCCACCTGTTTATACAGCAGGAAGCGACAATGGCAGCGGTACGTCTTAATGCAATCAATCTCTGGGGTAAGAGAGACACACAACACACCGTGCTGCTTGAGGGACTCAATAATGAGTTCCCTATCACGAAAGCCATTAATGATCGGATACCCAAACAATTTATCTTCGATAAAAAATACAGAATCCAACTTCATGAGGATCGCATATGCGAGGGGCTGCGCCCCGCAGAACTGCGAATCTTCACTGATGGATCCAAAACAGGTAGTGGCACAGGTGCTGGGATCTTCTCTGAGGACTTCAACATACATATAGCCACACCGTTGGGAGTCCACAATACAGTATTCCAGGCCGAATGCATGGGTATATCCCTTGCCGCTTTAGCCATCATGGCCAGGAAAGTTAAGGACTACTCGATACGTATACTCTCAGACAGCATGGCTGTTCTGCAAGCGCTAAACAGCTACACTGTTGACTCTGGGCTGATATATGAGTGCCACCAGCGCCTTAACCAGGTGGGTAGCCTCAATAATATTACCATTCAATGGATCAAAGGACACAGCGGTTCGCGGGGTAATGACGCTGCCGACGAACTTGCCAGAAGGGGATCGAGCATGGCACCAGTGGGGCCTGAACCCATTGCGCCACTCCCCTTCGGGTACCTACGCACTCTGGTAAGGAAACGAACCAGGGACCAACATCACAAACTATGGTCGGACCACGGTGAGTGTAGGCAAGCCAAGGAGGCACTACCTACAATTGATGGCCGCCTCACGAAACAGTTTCTTCGACTATCGAAACAACAGCTACGTACAGTTACAGCAGCTGTAACTGGCCATGGGTCATTTAATAAACACCTCTTTGTCATAGGAGTCACAGACAGTCCGCTGTGCAGAGCCTGCATGGAGGACGACGAGACAGCATCCCATGTGCTGTTATACTGCCCGGTGGTCGCCACATACAGGGCAAAGTACTTCGGTAACCCAGGTACCCTACGTGAGATTGTCAGCGACACCAAGGCGTTGTTGGCCTTCTTTGTGGAGCTGGGGTGGATCGAATAACCAATTTTCCCACCCGTACGCAAAATACGCGCTTAGTCGTGGAGTTGCGGATACCAGCCCGAATTACCTATTACCTATCGGTCCACAATTGACGGAGAAATCGACGGACATACATATAAAAAAAAAAAACATTCATACGCCTCGAACATATAACCTTTTTGGAAGTCGGTTAAAAATACATGATTATTGTTTGTTTGTTTGTTCCTTTCTTCTTGTTTGTTTATAATGTACAAAACACTGGTACTGCCTCGTTGGTATAGTGGTCACAAGTGCTACTGCTGAGCTTGAGGTCCTTGATTCGATTCCCGGGTCGTGCGAAGTGTTATTGGGTTTTCCATCTGGAATTTCTCAGTTGTAACCCGGATTTGTGCCCCGTTGATGGCAATGGGCTCGCCTCCTATAACATGGGACTTAAACATAACTGGCGAAATGAGGGTGTACTATAGGTAAACACCTCTGCCTAACCCTTCGGGGAAAAGAGGCGTGATGTTGTGTTACGTAAATGTACTAAGTATTTAATCTGCGACGCTAAACTACGCGCGTGTACTTAGCTTCGGTTTGTATGAAAATGTAGGCAGGAACACCCCACTTTAGATGTGCTGATCGTGTTCAATTTCATAGTGTTATCAAACTGGCTGTTTTTAACCGACTTCAAAAAAATGGAGGAGAAAATTCAAAACTAAAGACACCGACTTCCAAAATAAAGTCGTTTTTCACTCTGTAGGTAGTGTTTTTTTTTTAAGTTGTAAATAGTTTTTATCTTAACATTGTCGCATTTAGCGTCACAAATTCAATTTCAATGTTAGATTTGTTAGACATTTTGCTGACAGTGTTCCCATTTCCTCTACTTGCACGTCAAAGTGCCTGGGGCAAGGAATACCTAACGACGTTCATCATTTGGGGTTGTAGTTCACACGAAAATCAATGGCTGACAAAAAGTCTGAATAGATAGAAAGAAAGAAAGAAAGAGAGAAAATACGTTTATTTGCGGTACACATGACGCAAGGTAAGAACAAAACACGAAGATAAACAATTTGGGGGAAAGTATGCGTCACATCCACGCAAAACGGCCATCGCTCAGCATAAAGCTGCGAGACAGAGCACCAGCGCTGGTTTTCAGATGAGTCTTCTTTGATCCTTAAAATGTGGATATTAATCGGGAAACCTTTGCCTAGTAGGTAACTTATGTATATTTTACAAGCCGTTACGAAATTCCATACGAACTTGAATGCCCGACTTAACACACTTTAGGGGATCAATCAATCTGCCTAGCCTTTTCCCAGCTATGTTGGGGTCGGCTTCCAGTCTAACCAGTCCAGCTAGAATATCAATATTTTATATGGAGCGACTGCCCATCTGACCTCCACAACCCAGTAACCCTGAGTTGTGGAGGTCAGATAGGCAGTCGCTCGTAGTGGGGTATCGTATTACCCAGTCTTACCAAGGTAAGACTGGTTGTCAGACTTTCGGGCTTCTGACGACCCGTAACGACTGTCAAAGATCTACAAATGACAGCCGGGACCAACGGCTTAACGTGCTTTCCGAGGTACGGAGGAGTCTCGGTATGTAAAGATGGTCACCCATCCACGGACTAACCCCGGTAAGCGTAGCTTAACCTGATGGATCAACCAGTGTGAACTGGAACGGACTTAGGCTGTGCGTATTGTCTGTCAATGAATGAATGAATTAAAGAACTTTATTAAGAATAAACTTTAATAAAGAAAAAAGAAATCGTAGTTATTTAAATATACATTTTATAGAAGATTTTATTTAGTTAAATAACCATTAGTTATAGGGTTTATTTATAAAATTTGCTTAAAGTTAAGTAGGTAATGATAAGCGTCTGTTAAACCACAATTTTTTGACGTTTAAACTCATATTAATTGCTTGAAGTCTCTCAACTTTAAGCAACGCTTATAAATATACCACTAAGTATGTGGTCGCCACTGTGGATCTTCGTTATGTGAATAAATCATTTATTGTTATTATAATTTAATAGTGTGTAGTCTATAAATCATCAGCTGACACTTAAAGATGGTCTTAAGTAAATACAGTAGGTTTTTGTTTGACGTCCTAACATGTAGTAGGTAAATAACTATTCATTTAAACGGACCATGCGAACATAAAAGAACATACAAATGATTATCTACTTATTTTGTAATGTACTTTACATAATAGTACCTACAGCATAAACCTTATTATTCAATATGTAAAAAATACCTGTCCGATCCAAAGGAGCATAATAGGTACTGCAATAAAATTACCAAACCAGTATTTGTTTTTTAAATTATTTGTAAAAATAAAAATTTATTGCTATTTAAAATTCACATTTTTAGTACAAAAAATTACCCCAAATTCATTAAAAATTTGCAAATGTTTCAACAGAGGTCATACGTTATGACTTTTAGACACCCGCTAAACGACGCCGCCCGCGCCCAATGTAATAATAACACGGTAAAATTCCCCATTGAAAAAAAAAGTGGCGATTTTTTTTTTCTTTTTTTTTTGAGGTTATACGTTATGACTTTTAGACACCCGCTAAACGACGGCTGCCCGCGCCCAATGTAATAATAACACGGTAAAATAACCCACAAAAAAAAAGTGGCGATTTTTTTTTTCCTTTTTTTTTCTCTCAGTCCGATACCTAACAACACCCTCACGGATCGGGCAGGGTTTTGATTACATGTTGTATAGGCTATACCGACGACACAGTCTTATTTGTGTGTAGGTATACATAAACGTTACAATGTCACTTATAAAAAAAGCATATAAGCGAATTCGCGAGTCTAAGAGATTGTTAAAAAGTCGAAGTAGAACCAAGTAGAAAAAGATCTATAAATAAAATGGAGATACGATATTTGCACAGTGGAGTCGTTAGGGGTAGTCAGAGGTCCGAAAGTCTGGTCACCAGTCTTGCCAAGGGGTAACGTGTTACACAGTGACTGGGTTGTGGATGTCATATATGTAGTCGTTCCATGTAAAATGCTGGTATCCAACTGCATCCGATTAGACTGGAATCCGACCCCACCATAGTTGGGAAAAGACTAGACAAATATAATAATTATGATATTTTCACATTATCAGATCAGCATCAGACCATCAGTGATATCATTATGAAAATTATCTCTTCGTCTAGAATTTAAAATAAGGTTTTTCTTGATAAACCTAATAGGATTAAAAAACAAAAAATATTATTTATTTATTTAATACTTTAAGCACACAAATGTACAGAGGCGGACTTAATGCCATAGGCATTTACCAGTCAACCTTCAAAATTGATTTGTAAAAGATAATAACTTAAGTAGCTCCCTACTTAATTGAAACGGAATTATGTTAGTTCCTTCCCACTTCTATTAGGTTGCAAGCGTAGCCTGGGGAATAGAGACAACCCCATAACAGCAGCAACTTGGGAGTTAATTGGTCCTAATAACGTCATCGACGGACCATAACCCGGACCGGACCGGGCTTGTGCACACTGCACACGGCGTTTTTTTACGCGCCTATTCCGCGCTGCAAACGCAACTAGTGCTGATTTTTCGAGTTTAGTCATGTAGAAGACTCACCTTTGACGAGCGTTACGCGGAACGCGCGTTCCAGACTGTCCCTTGCTGGCTACCCCGGCGATGCCCTAAGCGGAGATCCGTACCACACAGGGGGTGCCCTGCATGTAGTCACTTCGTTTTTAAGTTTTATGCCCTGGCAGAAGTCTTAATTTATAAAGTTATCCACAGGATAGTCCGGTTAAGCAGCGGACAACCTCCTAGGTTGACATGCGAGACACCTTTCTTAAAAACTGGCTAAGTGCGTGTCGGCCCACGCACAATGAAGGGTTCCATAATTGAGATGAATTAATCCCAAAAACAAACTTAACAATATTGAGACATTTACTATGTGATTTTAAGACCATAGACTTCTATAGGTTTTTATCTATGAGTAAACAATATTGAGACATTTACTATGTGATTTTAAGACCATAGACTTCTATAGGTTTTTATCTATGAGTAAAAACCATTCACTGCATTTTCTTCAAAAATTTTGGCTCAGTAGTTTCGGAGATAAGGGGGGGGAATAGTCAATTTTCATTAATTTTCTTAAATATCTTTAAAAGTATTTAGTTTAAAATTATTTTTAAAAAAGAATTGAGATCCCCACAACAAGTCGTTTCATTTGATATGTCACACGGTTCAGTTTGCAAAACTTTTAATTATTATTTTCTTATTTGCCCCCCAAAAGTAACCCCAAAATTCAAAATTCATTTATTTACGTTACACGTCCGTGTTTCGGTCACATAAATACATATGTGTACCAAATTTCAACTAAATCAGTCCATTAGATTCGGAGCAAATTGGCTGTAACAGACGGACAGACAGACAGACACACGAGTGATCCTATAAGGGTTCCGTTTCTTTCTTTTGAGGTACAGAACCCTAAAAAAGCCCTTTAGTGTCAGCTACCACCTATGCCTTGCGAAATAATGTACTGAGTATTTCAGATGTACAAAATTCATGCACTTGATAAAATCAAAAGATACATTTGAAAAAAAAAATCGCTGGTAGGTGGTGGCTGGCTGTTCTACAAATAACGTAACGTAACAAAAACATTTAATAACACATTAGACACCTTATCCTTAAAATACTGGTCATGAAATACATAAGTATATTTCCCCAATGGAATTTTCATACCTACCAGTTATGTTTATTGTTTGCAATCACTTAATTCGGTTTAGCTGACGCGAACTGGATTTATCCGGATCGTAGTTTTTGTAACGTTACTTTCCATTTCACGACACGTTAGCAACAAAGCTACTCCGTGACGCAAAAAAAACACAAACGCGGAATGTGCTGAGACCTTTACAGTGTATGCAATGTTCCGTGTTTCATAAAGTAAAATTTTAATAAACGTGGCAATGGACACATTCATAAATTAGTAAGGCTGCTTCTGTTATATCTATTAGCTATTTCTGAGTATTTGGATCGAAGTTCCTTATCGCACGTTTACACACTTGGCGAATGAGAGTGTAACATTTTAACCGTGACGACGCTTTTGTTTCATTTAGTTATTCTTAAACGTTGTTAATTGATTTATATGTGCCTGTTATTTAATACATTTCACTGTATATTATATACAGCTAAATGAACTTTGTTCAAACCGGGTGGCCCACGACACCTCTCAACTTTTTAATATCATAATTTAACAAAATATTTTTGTTTTTTTTTTTATCATATTATCATAATTTACTCGTAGTTATGGTGACGATAACCGACTTTTAATGATTTTATACTGAAGATCACGTCTAAACAAGTAGTGGTAAGGATTTGAAAAAAAAATGTGTTGAATTAGAGCGCTTTTTTAACAACTTAGTATAGGAATATTTAAGATTATTTTTATATTATTTATTGAAATTAATTTGTAAAGTTATGCCTAACGCGGATAAAAAACAGAATTACGCAAAATCTTACAAGCAGATTTTTCTGACCCCTTCACCATTTTAAAGATAATTTAATTATTGATCTTTTAGTAGGTATACATATTTTATAAAAGTACGTTTTGTTTTGTTTCATGTATACGTATAATAAATTAATAATGCATCTAATTTGGGACGGCACGGCTCTTTGATTTATTTATTTATAGTTAATTAAAACGGTACAACACCAATTACATTAATTAACATAGAAACATAAAAACATTAATATTGACAATTTTGTTGATGATCGAGTCCTATTACTGGCTGGACGTACGACGCGTTGCGTGAGCTCAGTACAGAACACACAAGCTAACCACTCGAGTTCACCGGCATATATTTGCGTCGTATGGGATCTCGCGTACTTGGTCGCAATAGCCGATCAAGTGCGCGATTCGTATCGGTTTCTATAGTTTACTTGTTCGCTGCGACCAATGGTCGTGGTCGTGGTCGTTTAGTGCGTGAGATCCCTCATTCGTCAGCGTACAGTAAAAGTATTTTTTGCACAATATTGTGTAGGCAAAACCTAAAAATAAAATGTAACTTCTGGTTTATCAACAGAATTTTGTCAAGGCCGATTTGAATTGTGTGTTTATAAATATTGATCAGACAGAGAAGGTCATAAAATATAGTCCGTTATTTATGAAATAGATGAACATTTCTCTAAAAACGAAAAGCGAAATTAGATCAATCCTCTAGTGGTGGAAAGAGATTTCGATTTAACACTTCAGTGCTCCTTCGTATCTGATAAACCGAAACACTTTGTGACGTATCATACAATATGCAACACAAACTCAAACAAAAATTATACATCCTGTATAATAGAGAAATTATACAGGGTGTATAATAGAGCAATATGGAATGTTTCTTTTATGAAACATACTGCTTTTCCAATACTTATAGCATCTTGTAAGTGTTAATACTATTGACAGAGGCGGACTAATTGCCTTGGCACTTTCTACCAGTCGACCTTTGGCTAATGTAATAAATATTTTTTATATTTATTACTAAGGCATTTATATTAAGGCACACCACCAAACAACATTACAATATTATCTTATTATCATAATACATACACAGAATTTTTACTATTATGTATTGTGTATTATGTATTGTGTCATTGTTTATTTATTAAATGAGTTATACTGATTGTGGGAGAAAATACATTACAAATCTTCGCATGCAAATAGTCGCACCTGTATCGTCTAGCGTAGTAGTATATGTCCATTTTGGTATGTTTTAACTGTGCAGCGGAAGTGTGACTGTAATTTACTATTATTTACGCTAGTTTTAATTATTTTGGGATAAAAAAATTACATTAATTAAAAATGAAAGAAATCGATTAAGTAAACGATTCTGAACAAACTACTTTCATAAAGTGCATTAATTCAGCTACGCTTTGTGTTTAAGTTTTTTTTTTAACAGTCAGCTAATCTGACATTAGTAACCACGTAACTACAGCATGTTGTTAATTTATGCATTAAAGTTGCCGCGTTGCGACTGCATCGAAGGTCGCGGCCTAAATGCACCTTCATTTATTTTTAACACATCTAACACTCAACCTGTATACAAAGCGAGACAGCCTTGTTACTAGTTACCGAGGTGTTAATTACTAATTAATTAATGATAATAAAGTGACAGTGATATACGGTACATTATTGCAATGGTAAAAAATGCGTTTGAATGAATTTGAAACATGTAGATTCATGTAATTATTTTTCTAAAATAAAAGTAGCATTGGTTACTCCTTATAACGTTCGCCATTTGAAAGTCCCGACAAAATCGGTCCAGCCATTTTGGGGATTAGTCGAAACAGACAGACGGAAAGACAGTTTTTTTTTTTTTTTGTGTACCTTCTATACTTTCATAGGCATGTAAAAAGCTGTTATTTTGACACAAACACAAATAGACACTTAAATTTTATTTTTTAAATTTACTTTATAGTATAGAGTAAATTTTCGATAATTTGTCATGAATATTCAGAAAAATGCGGGCGGGCACATGCACATGTGTCGACATTGAGTCGACAGTGAGTTTGTTTGTTTGTTACACTAAAACAGCTGAACAGATTTGGATGAAACTTTGCACATGGCTAGATCATGACCTGAGTTAGGATATAGGATACTTTTTATCTCGATAGTACGTTGTCGTGGGATAATTTCCGCTCTCCACAGGCTTTACTTTTATTTTACGTTTAAAATTTAAAAAAAGTACGAGTATTAGTCAAGGCTCGTTGGTCTTGTGGTGGCAAGCACTACTGCTGAGCATGAGGTCGTGGGTTTGTTTCCCAGGTCGGGCATTGTTATTGGGTTTTTCTATGTGGAACTTCTCAGTAGTAGCCCGGAGTCTGGATTTGTGCCCGGTTGATGGCAATAGGCTTGCCCCCATTACATGGGACTTAAACATAACTGGCGAAATGTGGGTGTACACCTCTGCCTAACCCTTCGGGGAAAACAGCCGTGATGTTATGTAAAATTAAAAGTAGTTAGGTATATAAGTATAATAAGTCAGAGAGTTTATCAGCTCAAGGTCAATTCCGTCGCAGACCACAAGGTCGAATCTGCACGTTGCTTAATCATAGCATTCATGGTCCAGCACTTATAATAACAATAATTACAAGAAATGTAGGCATGAATTCCAAACAATGATTATATTTTGATCAAGGATACCTACCACCTAATTTAGTACCTATGGTCTATTTATAACCTTGTTTCCAATTGACGTTATTTCCACTTAAACAAACATCAACTTTATGTAGGTGTAAATAAAGTTAATTTTAGACTGACTAGTACTGTTAAAAAGTCATAAAAAATATGAAGTTCTTGCGCAAACTGAACCTTATGTGTAGGCATTACAGTTATTTTTCCTAAAACTCGTGTTTGGAAAATAAATTACGAACGCAGTATAGGTGTTTATACTATAAAGTCCGTACTAATAACATAAGTTTTTGTTTCAAACAAATGTTTTAATATTGCCGTTTCTTTAACAGGAAAAATTGTCTCCATATTTTTTTCAGAAACACTATCAAGAATTGTTTAAAGGTACGAGTTATAAAAAAAGAACCCGTTTTAAGACCTTAGTAATCTAACTAAGGTCAAAGAAACCAGCTTCTATGGTATAGGTACCTACTTTAAATTCATCAAAAATTATTGAAATTTTCTTAATATGATGCGCAATGTGACCATTTGGAGCGTCTTTTAAATGCATTATAGACACAACATGAATTTACCGTAAGTTTAATGTTTCTTTACCTCACTAGGGACAAAAAGTATAATTAAACCAAAAGAGCCCAGACGACAGGCGACAATCCGTCAATTCGCCATTACTTTAACAACATCTGTCGTGAAAATGTGTCAATTTTGTAATTTTTGGCAAATATCGCATTGTCTATTCAAATAAATACGCTCCAGATTTCTATTAACAGGGATGTATGAATGGTTCTAGGAAGCTTAGTTACGTTATAAAAAAAAACTGTCTATTGCAAGTTTTTTTTTCTTAGAAACGGTAGGTAATGATCTTAAACCGTTTGTAAACGTAACCTATTAGCAATCTGTTAGCATTCATCGCTATCCTAGCGAAGGGCATATTGTGCAAGTTCTCAAGCATCCATTGTTACTAAATGTTGGTTAATCTTTAGATAACACGAAGATAATTATTAATAGGCATTCCAACTGTAGAAATCTCTATTAGCAATATTCAATACATTTTTTTTATTTTATATTTCGTTTGATGACATGATTGCCACTACAGCTGTACTGTAGTGGCAATCATGTAATTTGGTTTAATTAAATAGGTCTTTATTTTTATTAATCTTATATACCTATAGTCTATTTTCTTTAAAATTTTGTGAATGTGAGAACGTTGTAGATCTGTGGACCATTTTATATTTTGCTAAGTACCTGGTACTTGTTGATAGGACATATACCTTTTAACACTGTAGATAATTTGAAAACATTGTAAAAAACTATTTACTTTTAAAGGAGTAACCGTGGAGTTTTTTGCCGGCTCTTCTCCATAGGAAACGACCAACGTGCACCTAGCTTATGACGTTTCTTTTGTGCCCTTGTAGGTTAATGTGAAATAAAATATTTTTTATTTTTAATGCACATCACGGAAAACGAAAAAATCTTCATATTCAACCTATACTGCTGCTATACTGCTGGGACACGGCCTCCTCTCTGTGAGGAGGCCTGTGTCTATGCTTAAATCCGTAGTAAAAGTAAAAGAACT
Organism: Agrochola macilenta; assembly: GCA_916701695.1. Lineage (NCBI taxonomy): Eukaryota > Metazoa > Arthropoda > Insecta > Lepidoptera > Noctuidae > Agrochola > Agrochola macilenta. The sequence goes on from OU753557.1 coordinate 14,494,939, forward strand.
ACATTCTTAATGATTAACTAGATTGCTACAGTAGACCGCACGCCAGTGAGAGCACTTTGACCTTGAGCTGGCCTAGCGTAAGACGGAGTTTCAATACAATAAGTGACCAGCTTATACTAGTTTTGTTAACCACTGACGTACGCTGCTGTACTACTTTGTAAGGACTGGTGAGTAAGTAAGAGCCGCACAGTTCGATCAATGAAGGCGAAAGCATCAGGGTAGCAATTTTTTTTACGTTTTTAACAATTTGCTGGTCATTATCAGGTTGTATGTTGATCGCGGCCGTATCAAATTATATTTATTTATAGAATTGTAATCATAAAAGTCACCAATACAACTCTCTAAGTTCATGTATACCTATTGAATGACTACTTCATAAAATCATGACATTTGAGGATCTTTCTAAGGAGTTGTGCTGCTGATTCTAATAATTATAATTCTGTAAAGCCATATTAGTTACGGCGGCCGCGTATCATATTTTAATCAACATACATACAACTGCAAATTGCAAAAAACGTAAGAAAATTTCTAGGCTATCTAAGCGCATTTCTCATAAGTTCAATTAAGTTTCAATCGAATGCTAGGCCAGTTTATACCGGCTTTTTACCACTGAGCCACCGTCCTTACGATGAATGAATTAAGTAAAGATAAGCGAAAGCGGGTGTCATGATTACTAGGATGACGGGTATTGGTAGGAAGGGCAGCAGAAGACATGCTGTGTGGACCTCCAATGAGCAGATTCAGGTATCATAAAAATACCTACTAACCAATTGTTCGATTCAGTAATCATCTCTTCTACAAAATAAAGTAGGTTTCAGTTTGGTCGGTGGTAGGTCTTGTCCTAAGTCCGCCTGGCTAGCTACTACCCTGGTTAGTTATCTAAGTCTGTCGCCATAAAAACAATGTTAACAGCATTGTTGAATTTCGGCAGTTAGAGGTAAGATAGCCAGTTCCTCTGTGGTTCAGGATTCTGGCTGAAGCTCGCTTCCACCCGGCCTAATCATCACTTACCATCAGGTGAGATGAAGGCCAAGAGCTAACCCGTTGTAGATAAAAGAAATCATTGATATCTACCATTACGAAAATAATCATGCAATTAAGAATAGATTTCCATTGTTCCTAAAAATAACTCTTTTGCATAATTTTAATAATTAACAACAAATTGAAATCTTCATGCAGTATCGACTGACGAGTTATTACCTTCAGCATGGGAAACTGACATTCTAAAGCCAAATCGTGTGAACGCAGTATTATGAAAGAACCGACAAAATCTTAGATTTGAAGTCAAGCCTATGGTTACATAAGTGGTTTTAATCTATGCTTAGGCATTCGAATAAAATGATACTAGGCATACGCCTAGTATCATTTTGTATCTACAAGGTGTAACTTAAATGGTGTTGGACATGAAAAGGGGTCATTGTACTCAACATTATGATGAGAACAACCCTGAAAAACAAATCAGCTGCTCCATACATGTATGTTCGTATAACTCTATAAAATGTAGGAAACAGCTGTTTTTTTTGCGATTTCTTGATTGGTGGTCCCCTTGTAAATGCTGTTCATAATTATTAGTACAATGACCCCTTTTGAGGTTCAACATTATTAGGGCATAGGGCTTGTATAATATCTTATCTAATGTTTTTTGATTTCAAGCCTTTACCTACTGCAGTTTTGGAAGCGGTCATTGACATCACAAGCATGACGATGTAATGCAACGTAAGGTCAATAACCGTTACCTTCCAAAGAGTACAAAATACCTAAACAGTCTATGCCTTCCATTGGCTTAAAAAAATAGTAATTGACAACGATCTCCGGTCGTAAGAGCCTGTGCACACGATGCGTTGCGGGGCCCCCCTTAAAGATTTCGCCGCAGCGGCTGTGTCTTTGACAACGCACAAACAATTGCCGCTCCGGTGTCGCAACGCGTACACCCCACCCCACCTCATCTCGCGGGCTGTAAGTCCGGAGGTACGTGCGGTGCGACGCGCGACGCCGGAACGCACCATGTATATTTGTATGTAGGACGCCGCAGCGACTCCGCTCCGGCACCGCGCCGCCGCCGACATGCATCGTGTGCACAGGCTCTAACTGATAGTATTACCAAGAGGAAATCATATCTAATTACCGACCAGAAGGTACAGTCAGCATCAAAAGTTGATGACCACATTTAGATTTTCAAAATCGCTATAAGTATAGTGAAGTGCTAATACGGTGTACAGAGATTTTGAAAATCTAAATGTGGTCATCAACTTTTGATGCTGACTGTACGTAACTACCACCAAGTCAACGGAATAAACCTCGCATTCATTGATTTGATTAAGGTGTCACTTAGTAGCACTTACATTCTGTATAAGTGGTAGCTAGCAGTCAGTTGGTGTCACAATTTCTTTAAAAAGTTACGATACATGAAACCTTGAATATTGGTAGAGTATTTATATTATTTCAATATAAATATTTCAATATTTCCGAATTTGCACTGATGTTGTTGTTTAACGTGTTTATCAGTTAGAAATTATACCAACTGCATCTTTTAATGGCAATTTTAATACCTAGTGACCCCCCCCCCCCCGTCCTTGATTTGCACGGTTGTAAACCTACTAATGTGGTGACATTATAACTAACTAATATTATAAATGCGAAGAGTTTGTTTATTTGTTTGTTAATTTCACGGTAAAACGGCTAAACGTGATTCATTTATTATTGACATAATCTACTCATTACAATGTTTATTTTATTTTTTGAGCTGTATTGCAATTTGTGGTAATGTAAATTCTTTTTGCATAAGTACTATTATATAATCAAGTATTTCCAACTGAACAGACAGCTGGGCTTCTTGGGAGTTTGTTGCGCCACTTCTTCTTCCCAGCTAAAGCATTAGGAAGTGGTGAAGGGTGGGCGATTTTGGGGGACTGTCTTATGTAATTTTGACGTTCGACAAGTGCTGATTCTCAGCCTAGTTTGAATAATTGACTTTAGAATTTTGACTGCTGTTTTGCACGACTCATAATGCAAAGCATTAGAGAGTGCTCTGCGATCGAAAAAATTGTTTTTTAATCTACCTATGACTGCCATAAATCGAAGGTCAAGTGTATTGACCGACCCACAAACCTTCGAGCATGCGACCCTGACATCATGTCGGGATGTTAATTTTTAAAGCAGTACTTAAGTTATGAATGTACTTAGATACTTGTAATTACTTTGCATTAGCATCTAGTATCTTTCCGTGCACGCGACGTTTGTATATAATCGTCTTTTTGTATTTATTACATGATTCTCTCACGATTTCCGATGGGTTTCGCACATTTAAGTGGAAGTAATTACATGACCGGACTTACTCGCGTTATAGGACTAAGTATGACGTAGACTAGACGTTGTAGGGCTGTAAAAAGTGAAAAAAAACTACGTAGTCGTTTATCGGGTGTCTCCATAAGTCATAACTTTATGACCAATGTTGAATTTTTTTCAATTTTTAATTAAATTGGGAGAACATTGGTTCTAAAAACGTGCATTTTAAATAGCATTAACTATTTTATTTTCAATAATTATAAGATTTTTATTACGTTTTGATCATGTTATTGCAGTAAATATTTTAGCTTTTTTCGGATCGGACACGGTTTTTGTTACACTTTCTATAGTTTATCATAAGAGTTACAGGGAAAAGAAAATAATGCCAACACCTATCAAGTATAATATTCAACATTTCTCCCGCCGTTTACCTAATTTATTCGGGGTCGGTGCAATATGTCTTTTCCTTCAATACTTCTGTGTTATAGTTTGACCGATACCGCGCCTTAAGTATGTAAGCGGCGAGACGAGGAGGGAGGCAGTGCAGGACGATCATTAGTCAAAGCTCACGGCGGTCCGCCAGTCATTCGTCAACGCCACCCCCCGCCTTTCCGTGCATTCCTAAAGCGCGGTATAGCGGTCTTGGTCAATCTATAGTCGTCATCTCGGTAGCCATTCATTCTAGACATATCATCTTTTACACAGTCCATCCATCATTTCTTTGGTCTTCCCTTACTGTTATAGCCATCCACATTCATACTCAAAACTTTCCTCACTCTCAAGCATAATATTACCAACGCTTATTCAAATCTGCAATGATAATTTGATTACTTATTGGGGTTTAATGTACATCCATGTTAAAAAGGGAGTAAGCACATAATAAAGTTAAAACATCATCATAAATACCACTACTAATTATGGACCTCTCAAATGACCCATTGAATTTGACAAAGAGGATTGACGATGATTGATTGGGTTTATTTGCAGATAGGAGCACTCAAGTTACTGTCTATGCTGACATTACGACATCAACAGACAGGGCAAAGACGGCTTATTCTTTGTCGGATACAGAAAATGATGCAAGGTGTAATTTAACATTTTACTCATCATTAGGAACAACTTTTACTACGTGCCCAATCATGACTTCAAAAAATATCAGGTGTTCCATATATTTTGAGTTATGCGAAAATAAATGGATGGAGCAGCTGATTTCTTAAGTAATTTTCAGTTATTCCAATCCCATTCCCAATCCAACACCTCGTAGGCTGTTGATAAAATGAGTGAACTTAATGGAAAATAGTTGAATCAAACGATGTATTGCTATAAAAAAAATCAACTAAGTATTTAATCCTATACTATTAAACGAACAATATTTTTAAATATAGTATATGTTTGTAATCACGTTCTCGAAAACGGCTCTAACGATTTCGATTAAAGTTGCAATATAGGGGTTTACGGGGGCGAAAACTCGATGTAGCTAGGTATTATATATGGGAAAATTAGTTTTCTCCGTATTTTCACGCAAGCAGAACTCGGTCGTCCAAAGTTTAGAACAAGATGGCTACCTTGGAATAATGACATGGCAGCATGGAATTAGTTAGTACCTATACTATCATGGCAGCATGAAATTAGTATGAACTATCCTGTACTATTAAATGATCATTTTTCTCTATTTTCGCCAGAGCAGAGGTCGGTTGCCCAGCGTGGGAAACCGTCACCTCCTTCTGCGAAGCAGTAATGCTCGCGAAGGAGGAGGCGGAATGCGTGAGGAAGATGCAAATTTCGCGCCCTCACGCCCCTAGCCGCCGCAGGAGACGCCCTAGGCGTCGGGAATCGCAGGCCGATTTCCGGCCACCGTAGGCGCGGGCTTGCGGACGGTGAGCAATGGGTAGCTCGCCGTCCGATAAGGACCAAGCCCGTGTCGACGGCGCGTTGTGTTCCACGCGCGCCTCAAAGAGATGTCAGCACAACAGAAGGGGTCTGCCAGGACCGATGCCTGCCGGGGTCGCGGGAAAGTCTGAAAGGGATACCGTGGCCCCTGGCAACGTAGAGGCAACTGAAGGAACACGAGTGGATTTGAGTCAATAAGAGTCTGACACGCCCTCCCGCTCCGCCCAGAGCGGGAGAAGGTATTTGATAATTTCCAACGCTAAAAAAGAACAACAAAAAAAAGATCATCCAGGTACTATTACAATATTACGATGAGATAATAAATACCATTCTATAAAAGTCAAAGTCAGACAGATCAAGACCAAACACTTGATTGACACCAATCAAACCGTGATTGATTAAATAATTATAAACTATTAAACAATCACTCAATTTTGATGTGACCTTTGAGTGATATGAGAACTAGTTGAATTATTTATATGATTTTTTAATTATAATTAAGTTATTTCGAAAGATCCGGTTTTATGAATGCGTTCAGAACTCAATTTGTTATGTTTATATTTAACCTGATTTAGAAAAAAAACAGTTTGTTCTTCATCATAATCAACCTAATGTTCATCATAATGTTCCCACTTAAAGGCTTGTGCAGACCAGCCCGACTTGTCGCGCGACGCGACACCGGGTATTGTTATACTGTGAAGTTTTCTTAGAAACTGTATTGTTCGTGTCGCGTCGCGCGACAAGTCGCGCTGGTCTGCACAAGCTTTAAGCTGGGATACAGGCCTCCTCTTTTCGACAGGGAGTGGGCTGTATTCTACCACGAGGGTCCACTGTGCGGGTTGGTAGATGTCACATGTCTTCGATTTTTTGGTTCTAGGACATGCCGGTTTCCTCACGATGTTTTCCTTCACCGTTTTGAGAGCAGTGGTGATGCCGCGCAAAGCCGCACAAAGAATCGCAAAGGAAATGAAGGCGCAAAAGCCGGGAAGACGTGCCGCGTGGCAAAAGCCGGCGGCCATGCCACCGGCACAGTGTGTAGGAGCTATTATATATATATATATATATAGCCTATGAGTATCTATAAATCGTTGTATTATTTTTGGTGAAATAAATAAATAATTATTTATATTATTCGTTTATGTTTTTTTTTTACATATAAAATACAAATTTAATATTTAAAAAAAAAACGATTAAGTATATACTCGTTTTTTTATTTTTATTTATATAAATTTATTTATATAAATATATGTAGTGTTCCGCCGGTGTCGGGAGCAGGCTCCAAGCTACCAGTCAGTGACTAGGGCTCCAGAGATAGGAACCATTATTATTATTATTACCTTTTCACGCCTAAACCCTTGGACCGATCGTTATGAAATTTGACAGAGAGTAACCTGGGACCTAGGAAAAGAACATACATAGTTACTTTTTATCCTGAATAGGTATTTTTATTAAAACAATATGGAATACAAAATACACGCAGACGAAGTCACAGTCAACAGCTAGTATTATTATAGTTCCTATGAATACCTACAAATACATTTTTATCAATAAACGCATTTATTTAGTAGTACTTATTGATGATGTATTCATTATAAGTACATTGAACTTATGTTGGGTAAAGACGTATCTCCCCATTGAGGTGCTAAAAACAATAAAACACAGTCTGTTCAACGTTTCAAAACAAGATTCCATGTCATTTTTTATTTATTTTTGCTCAAATTATATGAATACAGAAAGAGAAAAAAAAATATTCAAAGCAGTTCATAAATACAAATTGGAAACGAAGATTTAATCAATGCTAATTAGTAAAAATGTTTAGCTAAAATAAAATAAATGCAATCAATAATATGTACTACTACAACAGTATCAACTGGCTGTTGCTATGGCCATGGAGTTTTGGAAAAAAAAAATTGAGCGTTGTCTTGTGACCCATTCATGTATGATTGTGGTTTGTGACTAAAATTCCAACCCCATTACAAAAAAAAAAAAAATTAAAAGTCATAGTCGGGTAAAAAACGCAATGTAAAGGTTGCCTGGAAGAGATCGCAGAAAGCGATAAGGCCGCCCATTGTATGTTTTGAAGTGTTCAATTTACTGTTTACTAAGTATTTTCTGGTGTATAATAAAGTATATATAAATAAATAAATATAAAGAAACAATCATTAGGAAATTCATTTCCGTTTAACCATATATTTTTTGAGGTTAGACTTTGGCATACACTTAACTTTGGGTTTATTGATAAAGCGGTATGTATGTATGTGCCTTATCAATAGAGGCAGACCCAAAGACCGCCCGACAGATATACAAAAAGTAACTAGTAAAAACTGAATGGAGCAAGTTGAAAACAGAAAAAAAGGAAAAATTTGAAGGAGGCTTATAGTCAAGAGAGGACTTACCCAGTAACATACCATTTAATGGGTTATTCCACTTCCACTAATCCCCATCAATGGGGATTTGTGGACAGAACTTTAATAGAGATTTGTGGAATAACCCCATTTATTTAATACTAGCTACGCCCCGCGGTTTCGCCCGCATAAGTCTCGATCCCGTGGTAATATGGGGATAAAAGTATCATATATGTCCTAATCCAAGTCATTGTTAACGCATGTGCCAAATTTCATCCAAATCTGTTCAGCCGTTTTAGCGTAAAAGCGTAACAAACAAACTCACTTTCGCATTATGATATTAGCTATGATTTATTCATGTTAAAAATTATTTTTTGGAAATAAATGCCTTTTTATTATGTGTTTTATCAACAGCCGCATACCTGCGACAAAAAATAAACAAATTCTTGCAAAAAGCGAAGACGACACAATACTTCTTGCTACGTCACTACGTATTACACACAAGAAGTGGTTAAACTTGACCCAATGCTGGTGGTAATTTAAAATTCATCGCCGAATCAACCGGTAATCGACTCGAGATGGTAATAAACTGGTTCTTACATTTGTGTATATTGCAATTTTTAATTGCTTGTTCGTATTACCTAAAAATATCAGTTTTTTTTGAGAATGAGAACTGTAGTTCTATTCTAATCATAAAAACTTGACTAACGCACGGCTGTCCGGGAGACCCGTACGGGTAGCGCCCGCAGTGTACTGAAACGAGGAAGTAGTACGATACGTTGTACGGGCTCTACCCGGAGCGGTCGCGTACGGACCAATTCGCGTCGCTGTGAAACAATGTTTTAGCGCCCCACCTGTGTCTCCGTTCCGGGAGCCCGTACGGGCGACCCGTTCGGGTCTCACGGACAGCTCCAAAACCAGCCTGAGAGTTATAATATCGTAGTTACAGACAGATGCATAAATGTGCAAAGTCGAAACTTCTATTACTGTGTAAGTACTGGGTAGGTGTACACCTGCAGGGAAATAAGAAATATACTTTAAGTAAATCAATATTAACTTGTCATATTTTCTGTCAATTGTTGCTACCACCTACTTATTTTTGTGTGTACTAATAACAAGCCTACTAACGCCTTAAGTAACTATTTTATGGAATGTGTGTATGAAATAAACATAATAAATGTGTATGAAATAAACATATTAAAAAAATAAAATAAATATCTAACAGTTATTCAAAAAGGTTATACTCGTGAAATAAAAATTGCTACTTTGAGAAAATACCATTTTCTCAATAGTACTCGTACTGTTTCGATACCTACTTATTACTATTCTGTAACACTATAAAAGCATAGCAATGCTCTAGGAGAAAATGGCTTTTGCATTTTGCTTATAATAAGTATGAGATATTTAAGCTTGTGATTGTACTTATGTATTTACTGATTAGTACCTATGTAATAACAGAGCTCCTTCAAAAGGTTTGTGTGGGGAAGTCCAACTACGATACCTATTCATTTCATTTTATACGAAGCATCGCTGTTTGGTTTGGTTGACGGAGGCATACAAATACAAATACAAAATAATTTATTTTCTTTCACATGTTATGTACATTGCAATGTTATACAGCATGAATCAGAAAGGTATGTTATATTTAAGTGTATGGTACAGCCCATCAAACTGATCACTTTCTCCATGGGACCAACATCGCAATCGCGAAAAAAATATCAACTGTCCCATAAAGAACTTCAATGGGTTCCTACTCAACCCAATGTATGGGACACTTGATAATTTTTTCGCGATTACCACCGACCTATTGTCTTATAAAATCGAAATACATTATGTGTATTCAAATAACAAGTTAACGGTTGGTTAAAATTAAAAATGATAACACAGACAGTTTTTTAACAACCAATTAGTAACGTTCCTTGTGGTTTATTTTTCTCAAAATACATCGTTGCAAATAGCGGTCAAATATTTCGCTGTGTTGATCAATTTGTCAATATTAATAAATTAAATGATGAAATATCGCTCTATTTTGCACTAAAATATTGATTATGAATTGCAAATTAGATACATACTACTTACATTGAATTAGAATTGAAAAAGTCACATTGGAATTTGCCCGGTTTTGAACCGGTGGTGGTGGTGAATTTAGATTAATTATGAAATATTAATATTTTTGAAATATCATGATGGCTCGGTGGTTCTAATATGTCCTCACCTCTGATGCATGGGGTAGGGAGGGCGCCTCGTGCATCAGAGGCGAAGACATAACCACCGAGCCATCACGACATTACAAAAATATTAATTAATCTAAATTCATTTACAAAATGAAGTTAAGTTTTGATAGTTTTATCTCAGAAGCATTCTACAAAACAAAATTCATACGGTATTTTTCTTACTCTTAAGAGTAACTTTCAAGTACTTTATTTATTTAATAAAAGATAAGAGAAAATAACGCCTCTTATTTTCGTTTTTCCTTATTATTATCGTGAGTATTGTTAGTTAGTCGAGTCACGTAAAACTGTTCAATGATAGTTAAATTGTCTATTATTCACGCCATTCTATCCTTTATGGAGACAGTATTAAAGCTGAAACTACTTGCATAAATGAAATATTAAAATGATTTAGAAAAATAGACTCTATAGACAAAACTTGTAATAACAAGCATGTTTAAATTAAAATTAAATTTCTTATCATTGTATATTGAAGAAGAAATCAGCATAGATTTTAAGACTATAATAATAATATAATGTATTGTTTTCACTTTTCAGTGTCACTACATTACATGGTTTCGCAATTATTTTTAAATAACTGACGCCGAGAGATGGCCGGCCACGTGTCTGACCACGCACAAAGACGGGCCCGTAGTTGGGATGAATTTATCCCAAAAATAAACTTAACTTTGTAATTAAAAACATGTTCTCCCATATATCGATACGTCACGGTCAATTCACCAACTGTAAATGTATGTTATCGCAAAAAAAAATGTGATAAAACTACAAATTAACGATTTTCGGACATGTTCCTTTACTTGTGCTGTGAGACCTTACTTCCTGCGAAATTTCATGATTCTAGGTCAACAGGAAGTACCCTAGGTTTTCATTTATTTGCGAGTATCAAAATATGTCACATAAATGGTCGTATTTTTTATTGCGTTGACTTAGAAGCTTACATTTTTTAGAGCTCCAAGGCACCATAGATCTACGTATTTGATATTGACTAACTTGATAACTCCACACGTTCCTGACAAAAAGGGTCTTGACAGACTGACAGACAAACAGACGGATGGACAACATTTTTTCCTTTTGAGGTACGGAACAATAAAAATGATTATACCGGGTGGATTTTTAGACAGGGGATACAAGGGTAGATTGATATGTTCTTTACGCGGTACTTAAGAGTTTTTGAGTAATATTGGAATCCACGTGCAAATACTTAAAGAGGCTTAAGTACATAGGTACCTATATAGGCACGAGATATAGATTGCGTAAAATTACTTACTACATTGTAAAATTATAACAATTCAATTTTGTAATAACCAAGTGCTTACAATAAGCAAGTGGTTATACCCCTTGTATCATTATCAGTTTCTACACGAATATTATATAAAGAGGTAAAATTTGTTAGTCTGTATGTAGAGAGTAATCTACGGAACTACTGATACGATTGCGAAAATTCTTTCACCGAAACAAAAAAAATGTGCAGAAGGTACTTAGTAATTATCATAATTATGAAAAACGGAAACTCTCACCTGCGACAAGGGGGAATAAAGACGACTGGGCTTTAAACGTAAGAGGAAAGTCCTGCAATTCCAACAATATTTACGAAATCTTCCAATCATACACTTCATTCTTTACCAATATCCCAAAATGAATGTTAAATAGTGAAACAAGATACCGGCTGCGTTGTTCGACATTTAAATGTTGCTAAACACCGCCATTTAATTACCCGCACTAGGCTTTACGCTTTACAGTTACCTACATACAACTACCAGACCTTGTAAAGATAGCCTCTATCTTTACTGCCTATGATTACCAAGTAATGGACTCTAAAGTGGGTATTTAAGCACTCGTTCACACTGCAAAATAGAACAGTAACTGTATCAACTTGCAACTATAATGTTGGCAATATTGGTTCACATTGGATTGGCACTCGCTCGGATTAAATATTGATTCGATTTTTAATTTGAAGTGTGTCGGCCATTTTGTAATCTGTGTATAAATCGATACAGATAACGTAAAATAAAAGATGTGTCGGTTATGATTACATCACTATTAAGGTCACTATATGTCCTCCTAGGACAAACAACTACTACTTTTACTATAATTTAAGTGACTGCGCTCTATCTACAACCTTAGTTTTTGTTTAACCGAAACCTCTTAAGGGGTCATTGTACTCATAATTATGAACAACTTTCACTATGGGAACAAAACTGAAATCGCGAAAGAATAATCAGCTGTTGCCTGTTCCCTACATTTCGGCGAGGTATGCGAACATAAATGTAGGGAACAGCTGATTTTTTTTTCGCGATTTTAGCGTTAGTCCTATGGTGAAAGTTGTTCATAATGATGAGTACAATGACCCCTTAAGAGGTTTAGGGTAAACAAAAACTAAGGTTGTAGATAGAGCGCAGTCACTTAAATTATAGTAAAAGTAGTAGTTGTTTGTCCTAGGAGGACATATAGTGACCTTAATAGTGATGTTCTTCAGAAAGGTCAGGTGCTAAGTACTCGCAACCGGCGTGTATAGATAGAATAGATAGAATATTCTTTATTATGTACACCATAAAAAATACAGATATAAATGTAGACATTTTACATAGGGTGACACAATGCGGTCTTATCGATAAAAGCGATTAAAGTAAGAAGGAGAGACAATACTGCAGTCAGTGGTGTACAATTTACATATATAATAAATACATACAATTATTTTTACTGTCTCGAAAAAAATAGGGTATAATAGGCGAACGGAGTAGAAGACTATGGCTCAGTTTTTTTTTTTGTACTTTTTCATGCCTTTTTAAATGCCATGTAAGTGTATGACCAGATGTATGAACGTAAACGGCAAAAAGAGTATGTAAGAATCGGTAGAAGTTATTTGATAATTTCCCAACAAAAAAAAAAAAAGTACCTTAGCAGGTGGCGTACTGTAGTTTCTGCCTACCCCCGTGGGACGAAAACGTGAGTTTATGTACCATCGCCGCCTGTTCGACCTTATTGCCTAAGCAATAAGGTTGAAAAGTGGTCAAGCACCAGTATCTCGCGATAGTACGTGTAATGTTAATTTTATTATGTTGGTTCATGAAAATAGTTATCTCTCTCCACCTTTATTTACATCAGCAAACGAATATAAAAAATAACAGTGTTTTAAAATGTAGCTCAAAATATAAATTGTATAACGAAAATATAGAATAAGCTATAATACATCCGCTTTTGATCAATCGAATTTCAAGAGCAGCACTTGACATTCAATTTGTAACTTTGCATCCGCGATGAGTGCTGTTTTGACGTTTGCTATCATCACTCCTTAATATGGCAATAAACTACCCTAATATGCATATGCTACGTTTTTAGGGTTAAGTCATCATACCAAGTTTCGATACATTTCTATCTAAAAAAGGACCAACTATAATATAATATTTATTATTTATTTTCATCGTTTAATATCAATTGCTTCCAAAAAGCCTCAAACTACGACTTTAACTTGATCTCGAAACTGGTATTTAATGCGAACAATCAACATTTTAGACGGAAAGCCGATTAACAAATCAAAAATATTTGAACGATCAATTCGAATGCTACTAACATAAAGATTATTATCACTATTACTAATCAAATGTAAGCAGAAATTTCAGTATCAAGGTGAGAAACACGACCTGCCGGCCATCAAACTAAATAGAATTTTCATCATGGTACAATGATTTTCCTCACTGAGTTTTCCTCTAAAGCACCTCGCACACTAAGCGACTGTGACAGCTGGACGACAAGGCACTGACCTGCGGGGCGAGCATGGCCTTGTGACATAGCTCGAGTCATTTTTAACCGACTTCCAAAAAGGAGGAGGTTATATGTTCGACAGGTATGTATGTTTTTTTTTTTTTTATGTATGTCCGTCGATTTCTCCGTCAATTGTGGACATGTGGTATGCTTCCGGATTGGTCCCATATAAATTTTATTAACTTTGCTGGGGTAGTTTTTGAGTAAGCTTCAATAATACGAATTTTTCCCACTTGGTATATGTGGATGATATGATGATAACTTCCTGTCACTGTTACTTACATAGCAGGTACTGGTATTCGAATTTGTGTGGGGTAGGTACCACAACTAAAAACTGAAAAATAAAAACTTTTTACTAAAAAGACACAACCGACTTCCGAAAAAAAACACTACAAAGTGAAAAATAACTTCGGAAGTCGGTGGCAAAAAACTAAAATTCAAAACCAAAGACACCGACTTCCGAAGTTATTTTTCACTTTGTAGTGTTTCTTTTTCGGAAGTCGGTTGTGTTTTTTTTGTAAAAAGTTTTTTATCACAGATTAGTCGTATAAAATGTGTGACTCGAGCCATGTCACGGTCCGTGCTCGCTAGTCTGTAGCATGCGACTGTCATGGGGTGTGCGCGTGCACCGTGCGTCTAAACGCTGTGGCGAGATAGAGTCACTAGTTCGTCGTTGCGACTCTGTAACTCAATGCCAAAGTTTGCCGAACTTTTAACAAAGTATACAAATATTTTCGGCCGAAGCGTGTCGATTAGGGGTGGGTCGTTATGTGATTTTCGCGAAACGTAACGTTACTAGTGATTTCGAAGGCGTCACCTGTTTTGAAAACTAGTGATTTTAGTAACTAGTTATTTTTCAAATTCTATTTGGTGATTCAACATGGTGATTCTATCGAAGTGTTACAGTTATTTGCGAAACGAAAATATAGATGATTACTTTACGTAATACGTTAGGTACATATCAGCTTTAAGTTTTTGGAATGAATAAGTTTTTGTAGCTACATGATGCAGTTACATTATTAACGTAATACTAACACAAATAAACTTTCTTTCATACTTTATTCAGGCTTAGGACGGTTATTTTTTAAGTACTCGTAGTTACATTTTCGATGCAGTATCGAAATTGTAACTACTTATAAAATAACGTGTTTACAGTTTGACTCGAAACTAGCTATTCAGCTACATGCCCGGGAGCCAGTTATTGTACCTAGTGACGTGAAATAACGCCCATACCTAGTGTCGATGCGTATAGTCGCCAAGCCGTAGCAGGCGCATGTCGCATAGTGTGCGAGGTGATTAATAATATGGTTTGTTTATCATGACTGTAGTTACTTCCTGTCTACAATACCTATAGTATAGTGACGAGAAACATAATGAGTTTCTAAATGAGGCATTAAATGTTAATTTAAATGATTTATGCAGTACTAGCTTATACCCGCGGCGTCGTCCGCGGGGAGTTCTGAAATAACGCCAGGGTAACGTACTACTGAGATCAAAAGTATCCTATGTCCTAAACCAGATTATGGTCTACATGTGTACTTACCAAATTTTATCGAAAACCGCTAAGGACCGCAAGTTACATGCGCAGTTAGAATATTGGTACCTATTGTTAGTATGGATGGATAAGTAATAAGTATGGATTGGTACCTATTATAACACTTGTGTTATTTATTATTTATATTGTTGCATTTTTTATCGGAGGAGTAGCAGTTTTATCAATTAGGGCCTGTTTCACCACAGGCCCTAATTGATGACACCTACGATTAAGTTCCTATTAACTTACTTGGCAGATAATGTCATACAAATTCTGTTCCATTTTTTTAATTTATTCGGTAAGTAGTGGCTATTCGGTCAATGTGAAATAAGCCCTTAAACAAAAGAAAATTTTCTATAAACTTTCCAATGTTCTTTTTTTTTCATTAAAGACTGCCTTGAATCCTGGCTTACAGAAGTCAAAGGCAGCGAAAGGCGGGTTAAGCCGTTAACCCTCCAACCTCTGCCTGCAAGTGGATTAACAAATCGAGGTCGAATTAGGACTCACGACACTAAAACCTCCGCCTTAACTTGGGGGTGGACCCTTTCTTCACCTTTTCAAAAGCATTAACCTCTAGGCCTAAGACCCTTCCAACTCGCACTGGACCCGCGTGGTGGATTAGGGCCCACCTCCTCTCATAGAGAGGAGACCTGTGTCCCAGCAGCGGGAACATTATATATTATGCTGATTATGATTATGCTAAGACCCTTCTGATTTTTATGCAAATAATATATTATTATGATTTATTATACACACCAGTAAAGTGCACCAGCGTACGCAAGCAGCTAACATGCCATTGTGACATTCACCAATCAGAAGTTTTTATGACATTTTTAATTTTTATGCTTAACGTCTATACCGCATGATTATTTTTTCCGTCTCGAAAAAAATAAGGTATTATAGGTGAACGGAGTAGAAGCCTATGGAACAGTTTTTTTTTTTTTTACTATAAAAGTATCGAAATTTAAATCATACGCACCCTACTAAATGCGCGAAATTTATCAATGAATTCGTAGCTTTCCTTAGCGGCCGATAGCTGGGCGCGCACAAGCCGCTCGCGCATCCCCCGCCCGCCCGCGTGGTCAATGCTACTAAGCAAATATTCCCGGATAGGGCTTTTGTTCCACTTACACAATACACCATATTATTCTCGAGACGGTAAAAAAATTCAGCCGGTAGAATAAGTTAGGTTTCACAATATGCCTGTCAGGAAGGAAGGCTGACATCTGAGATACAGAACACGACCTTATTTGGGTAACAAGAATTTCATAAAATCGAGCATGTACTCGTAAGTACTTAGTCTAATTACTATAAGGATCTAAGTTACTTAAGTAATTCATCGTTAACCCTTTTTCTCTCCTTTTATATATTAGGCTTATGAAAATTAAATTATAATATCATAATTTTTGCTACTGGCATGTGCGTTCTTGCATATTATTATTTCACTAAAAGCAGAAATTTTAACTTCATTTTAATTACAATAATATAATGACTACTAGATATAGGTACTGCGTTGAATTAATTACAACGTCATACAGAGATAAATCTGAAATCTTTACAAGAATATACGGGGTGTCAGGGACAGAAATTTTTCGTCGGTTATTTTTTTTTTAAATGGTTGCTCCATACATTTTTACCGCGTAGGTATTGCACTTTTCTATGAAACAGCGGTTTTTTTTTATTAATAACCGACGAAAAATTTCAACGCAGTGGGGTTCAGAATCATGTACTGAATGCATGGTAACCGGCTTCGCGTCGATGTCCCTGCCACCCTGTATATAGATAAATATTTTATGTTTTGTGTAAGCAATTATAATATTAAGATTATAATATAAAGATAAGAAATACAAGTTATTCTTAAGGCTGTCTGAGGATTTCATAGACGTAAACAAATGTACCATACATTTGTTTACGTCTATGAAATCCTAATTAAATTTATAATTTCGTATCTCTTATTTTTACTTGATAATAAAGAATAATTGGATTGAATTTTAATAAAGAAACAAGCATTGAACTTTGTTTTTTGTAAGGTATTGCAGGCGGGGAAAAACCAATAAACTGAAATTATGTATGATGTCACCTTTGTTTGGCCCCGCCACCCCAACTGGACCCAAATCATAATATATTACACTCCCGATTATGGTGATTTGTATAGTCGGACGGAAAATTGATATTTTAAAATAAATAATTATGAGATTATTTTTTTTCCCGAAGGTTTTGGTTTTAAAATAACATACAAAGCAGGTAAACATAATTATCTACAACACCTATTTCAATATTATGATACCTATATAATTAGCCAAAGTTCATTAGTTGTTTAAATATCTGGACTAAAAAAGACAAGCGTTCCTTTGCTCCAAAATTATACATGTAAAATATAATAATAGTTGAGAAACTAGAACGCAATTGTCATTGTTACAGATAAGAAATACCGAAAAACATGAGAATTTTGTGTTTTTTTTTTTTTTTTTTATTACATTAATTTTTCGTAATATTCATGTAATTTGTTAATATTTAATCCTGCTTTTATAGGTCTGAATTTTTTAATTTTTTTATAGCTGTCTTTTTTCTGCATCAAAAAAAAACTGGTATTTCTTACTAATTTTTTCGACTATCTGCTCTTAAATTAAAAAGCTTACTTATATTATATTCTTGCCTACATCCTAATCATTAAACAAATAAAAGCAATAATTGTCGTTATCTTTACATTCCTGTATTTATTTACCTAACACTTTCCTATCTTTCAAGTTATAAAGCCTTCTGAGTTTTATACCTACGGCAGCGTCATAAAATACCTGATATACGCATCTCATCATGCATCGTCATTATTGTATTTATTTTTTTATAAGTTAATCCTGTCCTGTTAAATGGGTTGTGGAGATCTGGGGGCCTACCACCACCTCTAAAACAGTATTATTTTAATATTACTTAAGTGTGGGAAAGAGATGAAGTTCTACAGGACGTATAGCTCCATCTCTTTCCCCCACTGAAGTGTGTGGCTTTAGAGGTGGTGCCTTGATAGACAGTCGCTCCATGTTAATTACTGTTATTCAGTTGCACCTGGTAAGACTCTGTCATTATGTCGGAATTTACAGACTGAGAATACTGAATCCTGCTAATGCTTAGGGCCGAGTAATGCCGGCAGCGGCTGCCAGCATCCGCCAGCGGCCCCCGACGTCACCGCTGGCGGCCTCGCGCAACCTCGAGATCCCACGTGCCTAGTCTCCTCTTGACTAGTATTGTTTCTATATTATATACACGCGTCCGTCCGCGGTGCCGCGAGCGGCCTCGCGGCGCCGCAGGCAGAACCACCGACAAGATGCGCGTGGCATGCGGCCGCTCGCGGCACCGCGGGCGGCCTCGAGATCTTTCAATCTTTTCAAACGTTACTGGTATTTTAAGTATGTAGATAAAGTTTAAAATTATTTCACACTGAAAGTGTTCGCCGCGCCATAACTTTTTTTACCGCTAGCTGTGCCCGCGACTTCGTTCGCGTGGACGTCGGAAAACTACGTATAATGTGTCGCTTAGAGAGCGTACGTTCAATGAAAAGGGAGAATTTTCCGATCAGGCCAAGCGTTCTTGCCTGGTGGGAAGCATGACCTGGGGATCTCTTCCACAGCCCTTTCCAATCTAAGCGGCTTAGAACTGCTTTTTCCAACGACAACATTTTTGACAGTTTTTCCATACAAAAACTGACAGACGTCAATGTTATTCCATGGATTAAAAAATCTGACATTGAAAAATCAGCCCATAATCGAAGAAAAATAATTCGTTCTGCCCGAGAAACTGCGGTTACATAGATGGTTATTGGTAAGATTTTAAAAATTGTTCATTTTATTATTACTTGTGTTTCAAACCATACAATGTGCCAGTGTGCAGTTTGTTTGCAATGGACACTCTTAAGTAATTGTCAGATAATGGTTCATTAACCTTAATTGACGTCCGTGGGTGGGTCAGCATAGTAATGAAAAATATTACTTCAGTTTTTGCTTACTACAAGTAACTGTTGCAATAAGTAGAGTACGCATTTTTGTAGGAAATAGCTGATAGAGCGTAATTTGAAAAACTGAAGACCAGCAGTATTTTTTTTGTTGCTTTCTTGTAATTTAATACACCAATTTATAATTTATAAATATAATACAGTTCTTTTATATGAGTATTTATCGTCTACTAATACCAATCCGCACAAGTTTAAACAATAGTCTCGTTGTTTCTGACAAGGGGATTGCATCTTCCCACCCTCTGTAACATAACACCCAATATTTTTTCATTTGAATAAACTCTGGCCTATTTTTCACAAAAGGGTAGGCAGGCACTGGCGTATTGTACTCCACATTTTGCTAGTAATGTTTAAGTCTCACGTTTAAGAATGTTTATTTCAAAAATAAATTTCTGCCAAAACTTTTATGTTCTGATAAAGTAAACGTACACATAAATTATCTCAATAATCATTTCAACTTGCTAATTCGCAAACAGTTGCCTCAACAAGGTTAACATGCAATTCTATTCATTCGCAGAAACACCTTTCTTCGTGTTACGTACATCGTAAAAATATAAATTATATTCTATATAATTATTAACGTTACAATTATAGCAGCTGTTCGCATTTGATTACTACAATCGTTAATGACGTACGTAACCAACGGTCTGAAATAATTATGATTAAAATATAAATTATACGTACGAAGTGATTCCGGAAATAAAGTGTTTAGATATTGTTATTAAATAAATATGTATGTTTACGAATTATATTCTTATTTAAAATATATAATTGGGTTTACTATGTTTTTTTTTTATATTCTTTATTAAACATCGCAATAAAAAAATGAAAGTAAAAAAACAGATTATATTGCAACCTTTTTGCAAAATATGTTAACTTTAAAAAAAAAAACTGCGAAAGTAGTAAAAACTTACAACATAACACAAAATTAAATTCGAAGTGAACCGGGTAGTTAATATCAATGCAGTATTATAATTATGGCAAAAATAACCATTCTCACTAGGTAATCATTTTGATTAATAAAAATACATTAGATAAGTAATTAAAAATAACACTCACAGAAATCAGCCAAAAAATCCTGTGTTCCAATTTTCTTTTCAATATTTTGTTTCCCATACAATGGTTGTGTTTATTTTACACGCGAACGTCAAGTAAGTCTAGTAAAGTAACAGACAGGCGAGCGACTGTGCGCTTGTAACTCGACTAGCGCGAAAATCGGCGCGTACGCAGCCTCAGTGTTCCGCCCACAGATCATGACGATTGCGTGCAGATGTCATATAGATAGAAAGGTGTGGTGAGATGCGCTTTGATTCGTATTTATTTAATTAAATAATTAACAGGTAGAGAGATTGTTTAGGTAAGCCGTTATTGTTATTAATCATCATTTCAGCCGAAAGACGTCCACTACTGGACCTAAGCCTCCCCTATAACCGCCACTTCGACCGGTTCTGTGCTTCCCGCATCCAGCGGATTCCTGCGGCCTTCACAAGATCATTGGTCCACCTTGAGGCATTCCAACGCTACGTGTTCCGGTACGCGGTCGCGACTTCAAAACCTTTCGGCCCCATCGGCCATCTGTTTTGCGAGCAATATGCCCTGTCCATTGCCACTTAAGTTTGGCTATTCTTCGGGCTATGTCGGTTACCCTGGTTCTCCTATTGTTATTAAGTTTTAAATATTATTAAAATGTACCTAAAGTAGATCAGTAGGTGTTGTGATCTAACTTTTGGGTGTGGAAAACATTTACTCATCACTTTTGATGATGACGATGTTCGAATACAAAGAAGTATCAAGTAAAAAACAAATACTATCACTACTACCTTTATTACTTTAGTAGGATCAAGTCCCTAAAGATTCTTGAGCGAAAATCAACATGACAATTTGGTAACAAATTGTTAAGCGAGGGTCGACTGTTGAGATTGGTTGTCTTAATTATCAACAGCCAATCGGATCTCTTGACATGCTTTTAATTTTGACACGTCGTCGTTGATTTTCGTTTCAGATAACAGGTGTAATAATTCCTACCTATTTGGTGCGTTTAAAGTTTGCAAAAAAATTAAGTAGACATAAACGGCAGTATGGCAGAAACCCCTAACCCACCAGTAGATGATTCCAGGTTGAAATTAAGATGATGAATGATGTCATTGTGCCTTTAGTAGTTATCTTTTGAGGTTAATTTATTAACGGTCAGCACAAAAACCAGTGGGGTTGCAATGGAAAAAAAATAATGCATGTGATCAACACTGAATTGGCCCTTAAAATTCTTGTACAAAAAGAAGGTAAAATCATTTCTGTTCAATGATCTTTGTTGAACATAAGTCTCAATGACCAGTTCTCAATACACGTGCTTCTGCCGCATATTAATACAAAACGCAATAACAGGTGACTCGCAATATTTTACGAGACCAATACTTTCGATTTTATACTTCCTTGTGCGACAAGGGCGAAGGTACCATTGTTCATATTAACGTCCCATTTTTTCCTGAACGCAACTTATAATTTGAAGCTGTACGTCCAAGTTAATAAAGTAGTTTATTAATTTGGACGTACAGCTTCTAATGTAATAAAACCAGTTTAAGATGGCATCTTATTCTATTGGAACTCCGTACTATGTTAGGCCAGCTCAAGGTCAATTTCAAAACCTTTGTGGCTAAAGTATGGTCATTAGGTAGTTTTGGTCCGTAGGAGTCCCAATAGGCACTTCTGCGCCTTCCAAAAAGAACCTGCGAGGAACATCTGTCTAGATTATTATAAATTAAAGTCGATTTTGGTGTCTGTAATTCCGGAAGGTTTTTAAGTAGGTATAATGAACTAGCTTCCGCCAGCGGCTTTGCCCACTTGATATCTTTATAAATAGCCTATGTTACTCAGTGAAATTATAGCATTCTACTGGTGAAAGCATTTTTTAAATCTAAATTGTTTAGTTTATTAATTACAAACAAACGAACAAACATACAAAAATCAACCTTTTTTTCGTTATAATATTAGTTTAGATTAATATTAAAATTACGTATTTAAATAAAGAAATCTCAATAGTTGTGAACACGTAAAACAAAGCATAGGCGCGTCGATAGTAGTGTCTAAATAAATAAAACAGTGTTGTCTTTTGCCTTGACGAATTTGGTAAACAACTCAGTTTCTTATTTGCCTAAAAGTACTTGCGTTTTTATTGTCGAAAGATTTTTTTTACGACCATACCACTCCAATCCTGACATTTGAATTATGTTCTCTTCCAAATATAGAATATCATATTTGAAGAAATGTAAGGTGGTCGGATCATATTTCCCGGAGGGGCCAAACTGAAGGGCAAAAATGAAGGTGTGATGAATGGATTGGATTTTTACATGCAATTCAATTTTGAAAGGAAAGTGCTTTTTTATGTAAGTACGAATAATAGATAAAGATGAATTGAAACGTAGATATTTGAAGCTTGTTCTGCACACGCATGATATGCATTTTAAACTTCAACAAACCGAACACGTGTACACACCCCTATACCAGAGTTCTCCGGAGGAACTAGTGGGTCAGTCAGTAGTGTATACGGGCCTATAAAGTGCGTCTACACTCTTACGATAGTAATGTGTTTGGATGGCAAAAACGTTATTTGAAGAGCCTCCTAAAACGATCTTCAAACAGGAAAAACGCCAGATATGCACAACTTTGGAGACATATAAAACAGAATGAACGTCTGCGAAAACGGTAAAAACCATCCTAATTTTAGTTCTCCAAAAAGTTAAAACCAAAAGCCTCACTATGTAATTCATTTGCAAACGCTAACTCCAAGAGCCTTACTATGTAATTCGAAAAAAAGTGAATACCTTCAGATTCTAGAACCATTACCTACCCTTGCTGTGGTGTAAAATTATACTTGAAACCCCCGGGATTTGCTGCCATTTATTGAGCAACGGCCAAGGCATTGACTGGCTTGGCCTTATGACCTTAAAATAAGATACGTTTCAACCCAGTGCACCTGCATATTTATAGTTTTGAAATTGGATTTGTAAGATGTCGGTCTCAGAGGAAAACTATTAAACCGTTGATGACAGATGTGCCAGACTTTTACTTGTGATTAGGTTACCCAGTATATTTTATTGTAACAGAGAATCAAATTTCACGCCTCCCCCTTAAGACCTAGGCCAGATATTTTTTTATATTCGAATAGCTTATGACAATCATGATCTAAAGAGGTGACATAAAGAATATGAATTTAAAAAAAAGAAACCTGGACATCCCGCGGGTTAAAGTTTAATACATGTTATAAAACATATTAAAAATCATAGCCATGTTTTTGATCAAGCTTTTAATTAATACTCGTAATGACACCCGGTGATCCATGGTAAAAAATACTGTTCTTAGTTCAAGTGTAATGTCATGATAATGATTGTAACTACGTACATACGTAGCACCATCTCTGAGACTACACAGCAACTACCACGCTAAGAAGTTTATCGTTACACCACTAGATGGCGCTGTGTTTAGTAACACGGTTCGCCTTGTGATGCCTTAAGAAAAAGACTAACGTAGATATTGCGCTTAATTTCGGATCGCTGATTAAATTAATCTGTTGTGTACTTTCTACACTTAATATCAGACATCACTGGCTACCTGTAAAGGAAAACACCTGAACTTAAAGTCGCTAACAAGTAGAGGTAAACGTGAGAGCCAGGTGGATCTATTAGCTCTCGTATCAATATTAAATAAATATTAGTTTTACGCGCTATAGATTTATTTATTTTTACAGCACCGCCCCGCGGTTTCACCCGTATACGTCGCGATCCTATGAGAATATTGGGATAAAGAGTATCCTATGTGTTAATCCAGGTTATAAACTATCTGTGTGCCTAATTTCATCCAAATCCGTCCGGAAGTTTTTGAGTGAAACAGTAATTAACATCCATCCATCCATCCTCGCCAACTTTCGCGTTTACAATATTTAAGTAGGATAGGTAACTCAACTTCTACATTGCTCCTTTTCATGTTGAACATATACTTTGACACATAATTATAATACCATCACTATCACGGCTGGTTGCAGTGAAAACTTCTGATGATATAACTCAATTACCTACACCTTTACCGACCTGGGGTCGAATCCTGGAACCCACTTTCAGCAGTCGTGCTTGCAACCACTGACCGACGAGACAGTACAATTAATTCTGTACCCTAATTGCGTATCACACGATCAATCACAATCTGTTTAATTTTGACAGCTCAACAACATTCATTGCGTTATTTACGTTGTTGAGCAGACAAATTTTTCGAACATATGAAGCAATGGGTTAGCAATATTCTCCAAAATGATTCAAATGGTGATTGGTCCTGTGTTACGCAGTTAGGGTGCTAGCTAGCCATCATCATTCCTATTATCCCAATTCATTCAAGGTTGGGGCACCATGACTTCTTCTTCCTCACTATTATAAGTCATCTCAGTAGTGACCGCCTTTCTAGCCATACTAGTTCATGCTTCGTTTTATTTTTATCTTCTCCGAAAATCTAAATATACGTTATGTTATATATATGTTAACTAACAGAGGGCGTTCCCGTTAACCCGCAATAGTATAAGACACATACATGCAAAAAAAAAAACACATTAATTGATACATACGTAAAAGAAACACTCTGTACACGCGCACTTGTCTTTCAACATGTTTCTTTTACGTATCAATTTAATCTTATTTGTGAAAATTTTATTAATTAAAAAATTAGAAGAAAAAAAACGACGGTGTTCTTTTTTTTTGCATATATGGACCCTATACTATTGCGGGTTAACGGGAACGCCCTCTGTTAGTTAACATAGTGTATTTATAAATATTAGCTACATTTATAAATATACTTAAATTAACCACATCGTCATCTGCCTAGCCTCTTCCCTACTATGTGGGGGTCTGCTTCCAGTCTAACCGGAGGTCAATTTTACATGGAGCGAGTGACTATCTGACCCCCACAAACCAATTACTGGATAATAAGATACCCCGTGGTAAGACTGGTTGTCAGACATTCGGACTTTTGACTACCCGTAATTACTGTCAAAGATTTATAAATGACAACCGGGACCAACGGCTTAACGTGCTTTCCGAGGCACGGAAGGGTCTTGATATGTAATGAGTAGGTCACCCATCCACGGACCGACCTCGGCAAGCGTAGCTTAGCAATCGATCGACCCGTGCGGCTATAATAGGGATGTTGAATGGGGAAAAAAAAACTATTTAGTCCGTCAGTCAGATAACAAAAAAATATTAGACACGTATTTTAGGCTTTGTCATATTAATGAAAAATGGTTTAGATAAAACGCATTAAAGTTGGGGAGTAGGGGACACATTGCCTACTCAATGTATTGCTTTGCTCTTTTGATTATGTAAAAAAAGAAAAAATACGTGACCAATATTCTTTAATAATCTAGCTGATGAACATTTTTATTTTTTGTCACCTTCCCTATTATTTAGAGTTAGATTGACCACATAATATTTGATAATAATAAATAACAAAAAATACAAAATATTTTATTTACGAGTACAATCAATCATTTGATACAGGCGAATGGTCATGTTTAGGGTATACGACTTTCTTCTCTCCATCTATGGCTCGTTTTTGCAATGGTCCATGTTTCCAGTTAGGAGGATAGCCATACTTGTTCACGTCATCCCACCACTGTGGCTCGCCGGAACCCCAAATAAGATATACGATATTGGTTCCTACTAGAACTATGAATACGGTCCAAAATGCTATACGCCATTGTCCGACAGTTTGCTGAAAAAAAATGGTAAGATTTGTATTCGAGAACGGATAGATTTCATAGCTATGGTTATGTCCAGTTTATTGTAATGAAGTACCAATTAATTTGACCTTCCTGAAACTTTTCTGATTACAAAAAATATTTGAAATTATTTCATTCAGTGAGCAACAAAATATATAAAATTGAGTAATAACCTCGTTGAAAAAAACAATAATCTCAGACGTAAAAACAACAACAAACATAAAATTATTAAAAAGCGATTCTCTGATCAGTGATCTAATTTGATTATGCTTATCACGAAATTTTATTGAGGAAGACACGATTTTCTAGAAAAAAAATGTCCAAAAAATCGGTAAATTCTTCGCCTGAGTTAATTTATTCCGACTTTTACAAGTTCGGTCGAGCGTAATGCCCTTCCATAACTCTTTATGGAAAAAAGATCCAATTTTTTTTCCATTGTTGTTTGTGCGATACCATTATTTATTTTATTAATTATTTACACACAGTTAAATACATAGAGATCCGACAATTTTAAGTACAAAGGTACTGCTTATTTCTTAGGTAATTTCTTCCAGCAGACCTGCGAAAGGAGAAATGTGTACGGCGTTTTTTTTACGGGAAACTATTTAAAATAATTATAAATATATTAAGGGTTAAAACTAATAATTGTTTTGAACCCTAAAGGTTAACCTTTCACCTCTTCCTGTTACTCCGATAAAGGTACAATGACACTAACTTAAGATTAAGATTCTAAATTCAAGTAATAATACTTACATCCGGAGTCAACAATCCAATCAGATACGGCGTAATAATGCCAGATATGGCAGCAATTCCATTGACGAACGCGGAACATGTGCCAGCGTAGTTCGGAGCGATGTCCATGGCATTGATCTTGACACTACTGTAGAAGCCTCCCATGAATGCCATCGAAGCTATGAAGAGGCCGACGGCCTCAGCTCGGTTGCAGCCAGAGTACGAGGCCAGAATTATAAAGAGAGCCGGTATAGACGAAGCTGTTATAGAAAAAACAACCTTATTGATGCTTTAATTGGTGTCAATATTTTAATCAATTGTGTGTGCTGCTGTTAATAAGTTATTTATACATGAAAATAACGTTGAATTATGTTAAATAGAATTTCACAAACTGAATTAGAATTTTCTAAGAGAATGGTATTATAGACTTATTACGACAATATTGCCTATAAATCATTTAAACAGTCGATTTGCCGACAATGTTAAACGGCTTAGTGTATATAAAAAAAATAGCCATGAATTAAATTGACAACTTAGCCTTGCAATGTCTCGGAAGAGTTAAAAAGAACATTGAATAAGGAATTAAAATCGAATAAACAGTTGCTATTGTTTATCAATATTTACAAAATATACTAACGTCATTTCTAAACAATACTTACAAACTGTGGTGTAGATTTTCCTGCCAGTGCCAATACTGTGCCATTTCTTCTTTACACATAAATCACACAAACTGGCGAATATGAAGGAGCAAACGTACATGGCTATGTACGGCAATGCTGACATGAGACCCGTTTCTTTGATATTAAACTTCAAGACATCAGAGAAATACTTTGGAAGATCTGTGATCATTGTAAAGTATCCCCAGTCGTGGCCTACCTGTGAAGTATAAAGAAGAAACGCATAAGGAAATATAATTTAAAAACCATTTGATTCAGTACCGTACTCTGTTATTTTATACACAAACCAAGTAGTTTTTTTTTTGCTATATTAGAGTTGCACATATTTTTCAATAAATGGGTACCTACACTTTGGGATTTCATTTACGTTACGGAAAAATAATATAATATAATATAATATTCAACAGTAGGTATAACCTTCAAAACAATAGAGAAATCCACGAATCGATAATCGAGAACAGTGTTCAAACATCGCCCATTTCCAATGTATCGACAATCGTAAAGAAAATGTTCCGAATTTCCCTGTTGCCTTCCAAGATTGCACTTGAAGAAAAAGCCATACAGCTATAGTGTGCTTGGTGACATGCTCGTCTAGCTCTTAGCGAACCAACCCACAATCATTTTCTGCCTAGCCTGTTCCCAACTATGTTAGGGTCGGCTTCCACTCTAACCCACAGCGGTTGAACTCCAGGATTTTACATGGAGCGAGTGCCTATCTGACCAATCAACTACGAAAACAAGACACTTACGGCCGCTAATACAAGGACCCACAAAGGAGCCGATCGTAACAGAGCCTTAAATGGCACTGGATCCAGCTTCTTATGTAAACCAGATGCTATTATATTTTTGTTTAAGAATTCCTTCTCTTCGTCTGATATAAATGGGTGGGAGTTCGGCGTGCTGTAGCATAGGAGCACCTGGAAATAATCTTTTATTAACATTATTTATATAATAATTCGAATGTTCCTTAGCAATAGCAATAGGCGCACCCCCTATTATGTGCGACATAAATATAACTGCCTCATTGGTCTAGTCTCTGACTTTTCGGATTTATGTGCGTATTGTATAATTATCACTTGCTTCAGAAACGGTGAAGGAAAACATCGTGAGGAAACCGGCATGCCTGAGAGATATTTCTTGACGGCATGTGAAGCCAAGTCAGAGGCCCATGGGTGGCTTTAAAACTCTGACACCAGGTTAGTTACTAACCACACGAAAAGAAGAATAGTATAGAATACAATAGAATATTCTTTATTATGTACACCATAAAAAATACAGATAAAAATGTAGACATTTTACATAGGGTGACACAATGGGCGGTCTTATCGCTAAAAGCGAAGAAGAAGATTGGTTTAGTGATTGCAAGCGCTAACTGCTGAGCATCAGGCCCTGGGTTCGATTCCTGGTTCGGGCTAAGTGATATTGGGTTTTTCTATCTGGAATTTCTCAGTAGTAGGCTGGAATCTGGATTTGCACCCGGTTGATGGCATTAGGCTCGCCCCCTATAACATGGGACTTTAACATAACTGGCGAAATGTGGGTGTACTATAGCTACACCTCTGCCCAGCCCTTTGGGAAAACAAGCCGTGATGTTATGTTAAAATAAAGATCATCTTCAGTTCTGTTTTGTACTTAATAACAGAGTGACTATCTAAGTTAAATTTGTTGTAGGAAATTGTGATAATGTATAAATAGTAAACAGATCTGAGAGCTTGCAACAACTCTCATGTTATTATGTATTCTTATAGCCAACTCTACGTGTGGAATCATGTAAAGTGCGGATGTTACTCGAAACATTCCACCCACATCAGCAAATCATACATTCATGTCACATTTTACAACGTTCATAAATTTTGTCATAAATATGAAATATGTTCAATAAACTTTACCCAGAATAAGAACCATATAATTCCGAGTCCGCCAAAACAATAAAATACGTTGGCCCAGTCGCCGCCATCTGCTAACAGGAGACCAGAAATGTAAGGCCCAAGAATATTTCCAACTTGAGCTCCTCCGAATATCATTGCTCCGAATCTGGACCGTTCTGATGGGGGTACCCATCTCGCGAGTAGAAGCACAAATGCTGGTGTTACTGGACCCTATAAGAAATCAATTACTATTAAAAAAATTATGAATTCTAGATTTAATTGACATACACTACTATAAAACATAATTTCGTTTCATTTCAGAATACGAGAAACGGGAGAGAACATTATGAAAATCTATTTAATAGCTGTTATAACCAACTCACTTTAAAACCATCAATTTGTAGTTTTGTGCACTAAAACAATAACCACGAACGGACTTACCTCTCCAAAGCCTTCAATGACTCTAATAATAAACAGCCCGATCGCTCCACCAACCGTCACAGCCCAAGGAGTAAGCACAGTCGCCACAGAGGTCAGAAGAAGTCCACAGCCTACGGTCCATTTACCTCCAAATTTCTCGGCCAACAGACCTCCAGGTAAATGGGTGATAACATAGCCATAATAAAAGGCGCTGAGAAGAAATCCTTGGGTTGCTTCGTCCCAGTCGTACCGCTCTCGACCCTGGTGACATTATTTTAAAGATTACACAATAAATACTTAATCCTTTTAAATAATTTCGTAATACGAGTAATAAAAGAAGCTACCGTTTTTTGTTATTTGCCAAAGCTATCACTGCACGTGATTAGAACGATAGTAAATTAAAATATGTTGAGTATTATATTATTATTAAATAAGCATTTAATTGCTCGGGATTTACGATATTTTGTAAGTCATTGCTGCATTTAATTATGTTTTATTAGCACTGCTTTCTGGCCTTGTATGTCGAGATATTATACATGACCTGAGTATACTACATATATACCGCACTACTCCTGGGAATACAGGTGACTTTTTGTTGTGATATGTGGGGAAACGCAATATTAGGTATTTAGATTTCTTGTAAATAAATATACTTTTCAAATTAGACAGTCTATCAATAAGATAAGTTTGACAAGTTATTTTCGATCTGATCAATAGGTTTTTATTATAATCCAAACAAAAATATTTGGCAATTACGAAGTACGTACACGGTTCACACGTGCACCAACAATAGCATAACTCAAAAACATAGCTTTTCGCTAAGCGTCAAAAATCTCACAGGCGCTGATATTGTTATTGCCTCTTATTATCTTTACCAATAATGAAGCAAACACCTCATAGCTTTTCATAGTAAACCCTCCCATATAAAAGTAGCTATCACAGGTAAAGTTAGCTTACGAATATCTATTCATAGGCCCAGTTTGGCAATAAAAAATACTGCATCTATATATATAAAATGATAAACTGACTGACTGACTGGGTGATATATCAACGCACAGCCCAAACCGCTGGTCCTAGAGACATGAAACTTGGAGGGTGTGTTCTTTGTTAAGAGTAAGTATCCACTAAGAAAGGATTTTTGGGAATTCCACCCCTAAAGGGGTAAAATAGGGGATGGAAGTTTGTATGAAAGTCCGTCAGTTTTGAAGTTAGGATCTTCAAATTTTGTGTTTAGGCTGACGATTGAAAATTAATTTATACGTGTCTCAGCGTTTTTGATAATTCCACCCCGAAGGGTTAAAAAGGGGGATGAAGTTGAAAAGTCCATAATTTTCTAAGAAAAATCACTTTTTTTTTATCTAGGCTTATGGTTGGAAGATAA
This sequence comes from Agrochola macilenta, assembly GCA_916701695.1. Classification (NCBI taxonomy): domain Eukaryota; kingdom Metazoa; phylum Arthropoda; class Insecta; order Lepidoptera; family Noctuidae; genus Agrochola; species Agrochola macilenta. The sequence goes on from OU753557.1 coordinate 14,525,821, forward strand.
CGCAACGGTGTTGTTAGAATTTTAACCCTTAAGGGGGTGAAAAGGGGGATGAAATTTTGTTTTTAATTAAAGTTCTTTATTTTTTAAGTTAAACTCACTAATATTTCGGCTTATGGTTGGAAACTATACAACGTTAATCGTTGTCATTTTTTTATTTCAACCCACAAGGGTCTGGAGATCATCATGGAGAGTGTGATTGTCGTAACTCACTGCTGGGCACGCCACAATTGAGGCGATACGCCCTCTCTTTGAGGAGTGGCTAGAGAGGCGACACGGGGTCCTCACCTTCCGCCTGACACAGGTCCTCACCGGACACGGTTGTTTCGGGAGGTTCCTGTTCCTCATAAGGCGGGAGGAAACACCCGGGTGTCACCACTGTGTGGATCGCCCGGAGGACACAGTGGAGCATACGGTGGAGGTCTGCCTGGCTTGCCACCTGGTGTCCTTGTGGAGGCGATCGGTGACAGTGATCTCTCGCGCCCGGCCCTGGTCCAGGCCATGGTACGGAGCGAGAGGCCAACCGTCACTTCCTTCTGCGAAGCAGTAATGCTCGCAAAGGAGGAGACGGAGCGCGTGGCGGAGAGGCAAATGTCGCGCCCACACGCTCCCTAGCTACCGCAGGAGACGCCCTGGGCGTCGGGAATAGCAGGCCGATTCCCGGCCACCGTAGGTCCGAAAAGGATACCGTGGCCCCTGGCAACGTGGGTATTAGTCAGTAAGAGTCTGACACGCCCTCCCGCTCCGTCCAGAGCGGGAGAAGTCATTTATTAATTTCCCACCCTAAAAAAAAAAAACGGTCTGAAAAGGGCGATGAAGTTTTGTATTGAATTTGTTCATTCGCTGAATTTTGTATTCAAGTAAAAATAATATAAGTACACGTGTACTGTTTCTACTGTTTCTAACTTTACAGTATTTTACATAGAGCGACTGCCTATCTGACCTCCACAACGCAGTTACTGGGTAATACAATAGCCCTTGGTAAGAATGGTTGTCAGACTTTCGGGCTTCTGACTTCCCGTAACAACTGTCAAAGATCCACGAATGACAGCCGGAACCAACGGCTTAACGTGCTTTCCGTGGCACGGACGGGTCTTTGTATGTAAAGATGGTCACCCATCCACAGACCAAGTGCGGCAAGTGTAGCTTAACCTGATCGATCGACCTGTGTGGCTGTTATTATTTAGCCACGGGTCCCTCCCCCGGAGTACCCCCCCTGGGTTCTCCGGGGGAGGGGCCCGTCCCCTTCTCCGGGAGAATCGATATAGATATAGATTAGGATAGTAAGGATACGAACAGAATGCGATACTGCTCATCCCTCATAGCAAATAGCGTGATAGTTTGTACCAATGTAATATTATAGGGAACATCTATGCTATGTTATTGAGGCCAAAATACTAACTGGATCTGCCAGAGGAGAAACAGTCTTCGTGCCGCGTATACCATTGATACCAAATTACCTTACGTTTGAATTTAAAAGATTGCTGTTCCTAATCAAGGTTTGCTTCGCGATGACTTTTAATAAGTCACAGGGACAAACTCTGAAATTTGCTGGAGTTGATTTGCGGCAAGACTGTTTCTCCGTCTGTCAGTTTTATGTGGCTTACTCACGTGTTAGCTCTCCAACTAGCTGGTTGTTTTAGTACCCGCTCCCGAATTAGTGAAAATCATTGTTTATAGAGAAATACTGTGAAGGCTTTAGGTAGATACCGGTCCTTTACAGTAGGTATTTCTTGACAGTAGGTTATTTTTTAATCCCAGTAGTACGTTCCAGTCGGATATTTTTCGACATCCACGCGGGCGAAGCCGCGGGCAAAAGCTAGTTGATACATAAAACGATTCGTTTTTGTTTATAGGAACTGCGTATAAGTCGACAGAATAGTAAAACAATCGCTATGAATTATAATAAGGTGTAATTGAAATAACTGAAAATCTTAAAAGGGGTCGCTGTACTCATCATAATGAACAACTTTAATTATGGGACCAACATTGAAATCGCAAAAACAAAATCTGCTGTTTCCATCATTTTGTCGAGTTTTGCGAACATAAATGGATTGAGCAGCTGATTTATTTTTCGCGTTCTCATGGTTTGTTTCACAGTAAAAGTTGTTCATAAAGATGATAAAAACTAGACCCCTTTCCAGGTTTTTAGATTTTAATTACTCATACATTTTATTATGAGACTAGCTTTTGCCCGCGGCTTCGCCCGCGTGGATGTCGAAAAATATCCGACTGGAACGTACTACTGGGATTAAAAAATAACCTACTGTCAAGAAATACCTACTGTAAAGGACCGGTATCTACCTAAAGCCTTCACAGTATTTCTCTATAAACAATGATTTTCACTAATTCGGGAGCGGGTACTAAAACAACCAGCTAGTTGGAGAGCTAACACGTGAGTAAGCCACATAAAACTGACAGACGGAGAAACAGTCTTGCCGCAAATCAACTCCAGCAAATTTCAGAGTTTGTCCCTGTGACTTATTAAAAGTCATCGCGAAGCAAACCTTGATTAGGAACAGCAATCTTTTAAATTCAAACGTAAGGTAATTTGGTATCAATGGTATACGCGGCACGAAGACTGTTTCTCCTCTGGCAGATCCAGTTAGTATTTTGGCCTCAATAACATAGCATAGATGTTCCCTATAATATTACATTGGTACAAACTATCACGCTATTTGCTATGAGGGATGAGCAGTATCGCATTCTGTTCGTATCCTTACTATCCTAATCTATATCTATATCGATTCTCCCGGAGAAGGGGACGGGCCCCTCCCCCGGAGAACCCAGGGGGGGTACTCCGGGGGAGGGACCCGTGGCTAAATAATAACAGCCACACAGGTCGATCGATCAGGTTAAGCTACACTTGCCGCACTTGGTCTGTGGATGGGTGACCATCTTTACATACAAAGACCCGTCCGTGCCACGGAAAGCACGTTAAGCCGTTGGTTCCGGCTGTCATTCGTGGATCTTTGACAGTTGTTACGGGAAGTCAGAAGCCCGAAAGTCTGACAACCATTCTTACCAAGGGCTATTGTATTACCCAGTAACTGCGTTGTGGAGGTCAGATAGGCAGTCGCTCTATGTAAAATACTGTAAAGTTAGAAACAGTAGAAACAGTACACGTGTACTTATATTATTTTTACTTGAATACAAAATTCAGCGAATGAACAAATTCAATACAAAACTTCATCGCCCTTTTCAGACCGTTTTTTTTTTTTAGGGTGGGAAATTAATAAATGACTTCTCCCGCTCTGGACGGAGCGGGAGGGCGTGTCAGACTCTTACTGACTAATACCCACGTTGCCAGGGGCCACGGTATCCTTTTCGGACCTACGGTGGCCGGGAATCGGCCTGCTATTCCCGACGCCCAGGGCGTCTCCTGCGGTAGCTAGGGAGCGTGTGGGCGCGACATTTGCCTCTCCGCCACGCGCTCCGTCTCCTCCTTTGCGAGCATTACTGCTTCGCAGAAGGAAGTGACGGTTGGCCTCTCGCTCCGTACCATGGCCTGGACCAGGGCCGGGCGCGAGAGATCACTGTCACCGATCGCCTCCACAAGGACACCAGGTGGCAAGCCAGGCAGACCTCCACCGTATGCTCCACTGTGTCCTCCGGGCGATCCACACAGTGGTGACACCCGGGTGTTTCCTCCCGCCTTATGAGGAACAGGAACCTCCCGAAACAACCGTGTCCGGTGAGGACCTGTGTCAGGCGGAAGGTGAGGACCCCGTGTCGCCTCTCTAGCCACTCCTCAAAGAGAGGGCGTATCGCCTCAATTGTGGCGTGCCCAGCAGTGAGTTACGACAATCACACTCTCCATGATGATCTCCAGACCCTTGTGGGTTGAAATAAAAAAATGACAACGATTAACGTTGTATAGTTTCCAACCATAAGCCGAAATATTAGTGAGTTTAACTTAAAAAATAAAGAACTTTAATTAAAAACAAAATTTCATCCCCCTTTTCACCCCCTTAAGGGTTAAAATTCTAACAACACCGTTGCGTTATCTTCCAACCATAAGCCTAGATAAAAAAAAAGTGATTTTTCTTAGAAAATTATGGACTTTTCAACTTCATCCCCCTTTTTAACCCTTCGGGGTGGAATTATCAAAAACGCTGAGACACGTATAAATTAATTTTCAATCGTCAGCCTAAACACAAAATTTGAAGATCCTAACTTCAAAACTGACGGACTTTCATACAAACTTCCATCCCCTATTTTACCCCTTTAGGGGTGGAATTCCCAAAAATCCTTTCTTAGTGGATACTTACTCTTAACAAAGAACACACCCTCCAAGTTTCATGTCTCTAGGACCAGCGGTTTGGGCTGTGCGTTGATATATCACCCAGTCAGTCAGTCAGTTTATCATTTTATATATATAGATTACGGGATAGGACAGTAGAGATCATTTAATTTATAATTGCACAACCCTCCACTGACTGTTGCATATATATTTCAAAAGTTTCTGTAGAATATTTTAAGGGAGAGGCGTGCAATTTTTTGTATGGTACACTACTAAGAGCGTTCTGCACACTGCACCTGATCCAAATTCGAGATCCGACTACCCACCGAATTGGAAATGTTTTAAATATGAACGTAGTATAATAGATCTAGGGCGCAAAACCTCAAACAAAATGTAATACAGTAGGCTGCACGTTAGTGGTCATATTTTTACCTGAGCTGGGCTAGCGTAGTACAGAGTTTTAATAAATAAGAGACCAGCTTACACTGGTTTTGTTATCTCTGACGTACAGCCTACACACCGCGGCTACTTCGGGTCGTCATTCCTTCTGATTCAGATTTGTTGATTTTAGGGTTGTTTCACTTACCGTGAATACAACTGAAACGTTATCAGTGGAAGTGCTATTAGAGTCCACTTCATAGGCCGGATCAGGACATGTTTCTCCAATGATGTGTTCTCCTGGCTCCACGTGGAGTACCATCTGTGTGATAGTCATGCTGAGACAGACCCTCATGGTGAAGGAGTTGCCCAAAGCGAACAGCCCAAGAATACCCAGGACATACCGCTGGGGGATGACCATCACTGGAAATAAAATATAAAATAAAAAGAAGAATAGAATATAAATAAACTCAAGGTTGCCTGGAAGAGACCGCAGGAAGCGATAAGGCCGCCCATTGTATATTTTGTAGTGTATTACTTTTTCTTTATGTAATGTATAATCTGGTGTAGAATAAAGTATATATAAATAAAAAACTCATTTATGAAATACGACGCGGATGTAGATTTATTGTATTATTTTGTACATAACTAGTCTTACAAAAGGATATTGTATTGCTCAGTACAGGGGTTGTGGAGGCCAAATAGCCGGTCGCTTCATGTAAAATACTAATATTCACTTGCATCCGTTTATACTGGAAGCTGTCACAAACGTATTTGGGTAAATGCTAGGCACCTAATGATTAATTGATGACGTACTTGTTTAGGTAATTTAGCAATTCTTTCTGCCTTTTTCCCAGAAAAAGGAAGAAAACAGTCATACTGCGCGCGCGCACATCCCGATTGTTGCTGATTCAGCTAATAAAACGTGACGTTTAAACTCGTTTCATCCCAATTGGCACTGATTCAGCTAATAAAACCTGACGTTTCAACTAAACGATGCGTTGACGTTAGATATGTATTTAAAAGTTGAAGTTGAAAGTTAACGAGTGTGGAAATATATAATGCCACACTAGAATGAACACCACATTTCTCTATAGGCATCAGACAGACACTAGGTTGTCAAAATAATGTCAGATTGAAAATGATTATTAGCTAGGATAAAATGATCTTCTAAATCTTAATAATAAGAACGGTCACACCACTAGGCTACCACTGCCTACATTCAAGGTAAAGTATAGGTATGTATAAAGTCTTGAAAAATTGCATTAAGAGGGTTTATCCTAAAAGTTGGCAACATCGCAAATAACTGTCAAATATTGACCTGTTTTGATGCTTATAGCAATATTACTGAATAGAAATAACAAAGCGGGCTAACTAGCGAACTAGAACATTAATAATGAATTGCAATTATAACATTGAATTTAATGTTGTACCCATTTTAGGTGTAAAAAACGTATTTGGAAACTTTCCAAATAGATATTTTACATCTAAAACTAAACATTTGGTGTTACGATATTAATTATTGCATTTCATAATCAATATTCTAGTTCGCTAGTTAGCCACATTTTTTATTTCCACACAGTAATATTGCAAAATTAATCAAAACAGTGAAATATTTGACATAAATATTTGCGACGTTCCCCACTTTCAGAATAAACGCTCTGAATACCACATAACACAGATGTAAATATATGGATTGATAAGCTTGGGTACGTGCTTTTTTCTTTGCTCTAATTTTCTTTAAAATATGATTATTATTTAGTCAGTACTAACGATTTTTCATTCTTATAGACACCTGCATTATTTTAAGACGGATCCTAATAAATGCACGTGTCTTCATACGTATTCTGCCTTCCATATTCTACCCAAGGTAGGTAATTATTGTGATTATGGTTTCATCATTATAGGTAACTAACTGCAGCCCGCGGTTTCACCCGTATAAGTCTCGATCCTGTGGCTACATCGGGATAAAAAGTATCCTATATCCTAACCCAGGTCATGGTCTACCCATGTGCCAAATTTCATCCAAATCCGTTCTGCCGTTTTAGCGCGAAAGCGTAACAAACAAACTCACGCATTTATAATATTATACGTATATAGTTAGGAATAGGATTTTTAGGTGGATATAACTTTACTGTTTCGTTTTTACCTATCTACATAAATTGTATTAAGAGGCTGACAACGGCTAAAGTGCGGTGCGCTGTCGGATAGAAAAGAAAGAGAAGCTCGATGACAAAACCCTGGTAATTTATTGCAAGTTATGAATGTTTTTTTTTTTACAATAAATTAAAACACTGTTACGTTAAAATTAATATTGTTGCTTGTAGAATAATCTGACAAAAAATAAGAATGATAGCATGTATAATAGTGTGGATTTTAATCGTTAAAATATATTTTTTTGAGGCATCTTCGTTATTTTTTTTATCGTATCAACTTATTTGTATTATGTTTTCAACACACTATCTAACTAGCATAATAATATATTATGAAAAATATCATATTATATGTATTTTTCTGATTTTGTTTACTGCAGTTGATCTAATACTTTTATGCATTATAAAACTTGCGTTTAGCTCCTGTACTCCCCTTAACCATACATAAATCTTTTCTCAAGTAGGTAGGTACTCATCCATAGGTTTTAACAGTATTCTAACCGCAACGTCGTAGAAAACGTACGGAAATTACCAAGACAACGATGACCGTCGATTATATGGTGGGCAGGTATTTTCCCTTTTGAAGGAAATAAGCAACAACTGTCATTAGGTACCTATTCTTCTTCTTTTCGTGTGGTTAGTGACTAAGCGGGTGTTAGAGTTCAAAAGCCGCCCAAGGGCCTCTGGTACCTATTTCAAGTTTCCTGTAAAGTTTCCATAAAGTAAAACTCGCAAAATGTTTTTTTATGAGGAAACTGCGTGTTTAATGGGTAATTTTTTAAGTGTAGGTAGATACCTACTTACGTTTTTTTTGGTTTAGGTACCTGTATTTCTTCTGAGTATGTACTAATTGAAATATCAATTGCATCTTTGAGAAAAAACCACTGCATATAGTATGGTTTCGATAATAATGTGTTCGTAACATCATAAAATAATTATCTATACTTTAGGAGAACACCGTGGAAGAGCTCGTGGCTAAGAATAACTGCCGCACAGATCAATCCATCAGGTTAAGCTACGCTTTCCGGGGTTAGTCTGTGGTTGGGTGACCATCTTTACATACCGGGACTCCTCCATGCCTCGAAAAGCACGTTAATTGTCATTCGTGGATCTTTGACAGTCATTACGAGCCGTCAGAAGCCCGAAAGTCTTACCAAGGGGTATCGTTAATACGATACCCCTTGGTAAGACTGGTTGTCAGATGGAGTAACCGATAGCACCACACAGTAACTGGGTAATCCCGGTTACTATGTGGTGCTATCGGTTACTCCATGTAAAATACTGGTATTCAGCTGCATCTGGTTAGACTGGAAGCTGACCCCAATATATAGCTGGGAAAAGGCTAGGCAGATTGACTTTAGGAGAAAATCGCTTTTGAAAATTGAGTAAGTGTAAGGTAACGGCTCGTAACTGTACCAACTTATTTATAACTTTACACCCTTAACCTTGTAGCCAAGGAAATATACATTTTTGCTTGTACACGAGTGAATTCACAAGCATAACATTGTATGTAATAAGTTTTAGAAAATAAGTTGTTATTATTAAGTTTGCTTCAGTATTGAATTGGGGTGTACCTGTAATAATAGTTGTAAGTGATTATATAAATAAATAAATAAATAAATAATTTTATATATTTTTTTTTATATTGGATCTTCTTCGGCAGGCAATTAATTTTTGATGTTTTATCCGTACTGTTACAGTTTCCCGATGTTAAGGAAAACCATTAACGATCAATAATAAACGATTACTTAGATTTATTAAGAATTGTCATGTCATCATCTTAGAGCAGACTGCCTCCCCGCTCCCGCGGTGCGCCAGTCTCGTCCCGATCACTGAACCTCTACCATCTCCATATTATCGTTGTCTCTGCCAGTTTTGACTTAGTGTGTTAGTCGAAAATTGTTCGACGGTCAAACCCTAATTACAATAAACAATTTATTTTCGTGTAACTCAAAATTATTTTTTTTAAACCTTGTTTACTTGGCCTCGCGTAACAGTACCATAGATAAAGATCCTTATTATAGATTGCATAGGTAAATAATACTTTATGTAAGGTATATACTGTTACGCCTTCGTATGTCCTGTTACGCCTGAAGACATCGTTAACTGCTTCTACGTGTACTAAATGAATAGACAATTCAGTGAAGACAAATCGATGAGAAGTCACAATCTCATGACTGATTCTGAAAGTGGGCCACGTCGCAAATAGATGTTACATATTTCGCTGTTTTGATTAATTTGGCAATATTACTGTATGGAAATATGAAATGTGGCTAACTAGCTAACTAGAAAATTTCCAAATTCCTTTTTTTACGTCTAAAACTAAATATTCGGTGTTACGATATTAATTTTTGCATTTCATTATCAATATTTTAGTTCACTAGTTAGCCAAATTTCATAATTCCATACAGTAATATTGCCAAATTAATCAAAACAGGTAAACATTTGACAGCTATTTGCGACGTTGCCTACTTTTAGGATAAGCGCTCTTAATCAATATTTTTAATAGCATTGTTGTCAGTAGATGCTTAAGGCATTCAGCAGACGACACACAATTTTACTGAACTGGACAACACAAAATATTGTATGAAACAGCGCGTAACAAGAACGACACCGACGTTTAAAATGAACGGAGGCGCAAAAATAATGTCAGTGAAGTTAACGGTTCATGCTCAATCCCGTAAAAAGGACTTCCTCTTTGAGAAACCTTACTCAAAGTTTACGACGTACATCTACTTACGCCTGTCGATGACATAATAATGGTCATTTCCGACATCAAAACAAAACAATAAAATAAGAAAACACCAACCTTTGTTCAAAACACGCCGCCATCCCGTCAGAGTCATTTTGTCACTATCATACACATGCAAAAACCTTCGATAGTAAAAACATATAAAGGTACACTTCAAATTCTACAACATCACGGAGTAGCAATGATTCGGGTGACAGAATTGACAACGTTAACCTCGCCATATGAGCACTATCTGACAGATCTGTGATAAGGAACGCACTCAAGACGACTTGAAGATAAATATATATCCGGAGATAATTTCGACTGCAGCGAGGAAGCGTCAGTTTATTTCTATTTTTCTAGAATTATGTGTTAATTTTTAGCTAATTTATTGAGAAAATTTCCTTTAGCGTGGTAATTACCTTCAGTTGTACAAAAAACACTTATCTAAAACACTATGCAGCGTTACAACTAAGGGAAAGAGTGTTTTCGATGAACTCTGGCACCCAAAGTAAGATTTAACTTGTGTTTAGGGTGCCAGCGTCCTCGCCTATAATTTGAACATTTAACAGTAGTTGCAGGACGAGCACAGTATATTATTATTAAATTATCTACTTACTAGTAAACGCATACAATATGATGTGGCCTATTAAAGTACCTATGTGGGGGTATGTGTATGTATTGAGAGATAAATATGGTGAAAAACTTGTGTTTATGTACCTAAGTCTGTATAAATGTAACTATAAAATGCGATCACATCTAAATTGTTTTGGTTGTTCAAATGTACCATCAACCATTCGTTGACTATAAACTATAAATATATGACATAATTAACTACATTAGGTTATGCGATTGATACATGTAGAAAATCTTCTTGAAGTCTTATCGTAACTTAGTGTCAATAGCCACTTTGTGACCCTGGTCTTACATTCATTTAGGCACATGGGAGCAATGGTGCACAGTTTATTTATTTTATTATATAAATGATTGGACAGAGTATCATAAAGAGGCTGAGCAAGGGCCGTTCTGCATCCGCGAGTTGAGCATACTTCGAATTATTTACGCTTTTTTGCAGCATTCGGCTTGTATACTACAGAGGGATGTTTGGGCAGAATAGTGCCAAGAACAAAATTCATCCTTAGGGCTTCCTTATTTTTCTGTGAGTTCAGAAAGTTCAGAAAGGTCAGGGCCGTAGTAACTACTCACAAACGGCTTACTGGAGCGAAGCAAAAGGAGTATGTAACGATCATTGCATATGGCGATCTGTAGTTTCTGCCTGGCGTGAGTTTATCTATGTATACGGTACTTAAAAAATGCTTTGTCCTGAATGTCTGACTGACTGACGGATCAACGCACAGCCTAAACCGCTGATCGTAGAGACCTGAAACTTGGAGGATTTATTCTTTGTATGACGTAGGTGTCCGATAAGAAACGGGGTGAAAAAGGGGGCAAAGTTTGTATGGGACAACGTGATTCCTTGAATTAATAAACTTGAAACTTGGCACAAAAAGTACTAGGCTTGCATGAATTCAAGATAGTATTTCAATCATTAGACGTGCACAATTTCTGAGCAGTAACCTAAAAAAAAGTACTATAGTATTCAATCATTATGTTATGCTACTAATAGGATTTGGATGAGGCAGACAGATAGTATATAACCTAGATTAACACATAGGATACTATTTATTCCGGTAGTACGTTCCTGGGGGATAATTTCCGACATCCACGCGAGGAAAGCCGCGGGCAAAAGCTAGTGTATCTATAAAATTAGTTCTTTAATAAATAATAAACGCCAGTCTCGGCATGAAAGTTACATAAAACCCGGGTTAGTAATAATTACATAATCGTATTGTTATGATACGTTTTTGTTTGTTATGCAAGCAGCCTTTTCTTTGTTAAGATATTGCCGCAAAATCATTTATTTATTTAGAGATACCCTTACTATAATCAACGTATGATATTTAGAGATACACTTACTATAATCAACGTATGATATTTAGAGATACTCTTACTATAATCAACGTATGATATTTAGAGATACACTTACTATAATCAACGTATGATATTTAGAGATACACTTACTATAATCAACGTATGATATTTAGAGATACACTTACTATAATCAACGTATGATATTTAGAGATACACTTACTATAATCAACGTATGATATTCCCACTGCTGGGATATAGGCCTCCTCTTTTCGAGAGGAAGTGGGCTGTATTCCACCACGCGGGCCCAGTGCGGGTTGGTAGATGTCACATGTCTTCGAAATTGTTGTTCTAGGACATGCCGGTTTCCTCCACAATGTTTTCCTTTCCCGTTTTGAGAGCAGTGGTGATGAGATTATTTACACATAGTAAAGCGCCTCGGTTCGAACGACCTACAACTCGTAAGTTACCTACCACTAGGCCTCCATTGTTCCTCCGGTTAAGAAACACGCAACATGCTCAAATAAGTGTTTAAAATTATAATTAGGAGTGAAAATAAAGTTGGTGTGATAACGCTGGCTTGACGAATATGATGCCACTGTCCTATAAAGTTATCTAATCAATCCTCGTTGCTGACTGTCTGTTTATTCTACCATGTAAGCATAGTCATTGAGCTAGAGAGAAATAAAGATAAAATACAATAGACGATGTATATTTAGTAACCTAATCCGCTTAACTGTTCTTAAAGAGTCATAAAGAACCCTGTGAGAAATCGACACGTGTTTCACCTCTCAACGAGGCATCCCCTAAGGATCGATCGATCGAAGGTCGATGACGATTGACTTGTTGAGAACCCGGACCCGACGTGTTGACACGTCAAGCATCGAGAGCTGAGGAAGCGTCGAGAGGCTTCTCTGGTCTCGACGCTTGACATGTTAAGCACGTGTTGATTTCTTACAGGGTTCTTTATGACCCTTTAAGAACAGTTAAGTGGATTAGGTTACTAAATATACGTCGTCTATTGTATTTTATAATGGATTTTCGCAAAGTCACGCCTGAGTCAATTAACTATCAGAAATAAAGATATCTCTAGATATCTTTGATCTTTGTTTCTACGATTAGTCATATAAATCGACATAGTGAATCAAATCATCGTTACATGATTTCGATCTAAACGAGTAGGTATAGTCTATCCCCCTTACAAAAATATACGGTGTAAAGTTACAACATTCAGATTAACCATGATTTTTCAAGTTTTCTCTGCGTTTGTTAATACCCGGGTAAAGGGTATAATTGTTTTAAATAAAACGTGAGAATTGACGTATTGTTCTAACCGACTGTTGAAATTTGTGAATGCAGTTAGCATTTACTTAACGAGTTAAGGACAGTCTCCTAAAGACGTTTTCTTGTAGCTATAACGCTCAACGGTTAAGGTACCTGCCCTTACTCATCACCATCATCATTTCAGCCGAAAGACGTCCACTGCTGGACATAGGCCTTCCCCAAAGCCTGCCCGGCCTGCCCTTACTGGCCCATCTCAAAATCCACCCTGTAAAGTAATTAATTTTAAAGCTAAGCGCACATTTCAGGCGCAAAATTGCGCCAAAGCACATTAGGAGTCGCGTCAGGCCGAGCCGCACGCAGCAATTGTGTCAAACAGATTCAAATTTCGAATTTGACTATTTCATAGAAATATGATCAGAAATGTATGAGTCATTTTTATATGAAGAACCTAAGTCGGTATAATATCTCCATACGATTCATATTGTCTATGATCATAATTAATTATTACAAATATTATTAAGTAAATGTTATTACAGTGTAAACGAATATTTAAATGATCAATCTCTGAAACTCATATAAAATACACAAAAAAAGTTTTTGTTTTTAGAATATCTTAGATATTCTAAAAAGTTAAGCGATAAGTCCTCATCTCTACCCTTCTACTATCTTTCTTTTGCTGTGCCCGACAGGGTCCACGATTGTTCCTCAAGCAAATGTTTACCACCTAAGCACATACATTGTGGAATGCAATAAATAATTGAGTATTGAGTATTGAGTATTGATCATAGGTAAGGGATCCTATTTGACAGCAAGCGTACACCAACGTATGACCATATCCGTCTAACCTCAAAAATGGCTAAATCAAACACGGTTAAATCGATATCCATCTTGATTAAATATTACGTGTATATGATCATAACTGTAATAATATGTAAAAATGAAGAACATCATCTTAAATCTATGATCATAGAATTTGACAGATATGAAACCTTATTTGTATGATAAATATATAGTGTAATTGGGGCCTTATACATACATAACTGGCGAAATGTGGGTGTAGTTTAAGTACACTGTTGAAATATTGTAGTTACCACAGCGCTACTGCAAGAAGCTGCAGCGACACTGTTTGCCCACATTTTGTCGCTGCGATGTAGTGTGGTTGTTGTGGTACGTGTGATTGGGCCCTTAATGATCTGTATTTCATTTGTCTATTTTACACGTGAATTACCTACACACAAATGAAAATTTTGTGTAATTATTATAAGTATTTGCTATTCATAACAATGTAAAACTATTATTGTTTGCATTTGTTTATTATTGTTTGCTATGATGACAATCATGAGGTGCCGTGGTGTGGCGTCATTATCACTAATAATTGAGTAATTGGTAGTAATATTTCTTTATCTTGGTGCGAACGTCATAGAAAATGGATAGTTATTGAAGTTTTCATTGTCATGGCCATTGGTTGATTCATTAACAACTAACCGAGCCTTGACTAACACCGGTGACACTGAAAAACCATTTGATTATAGTTATCTACTCTCATTTTTTTTTTACCTTAGTGTTGTTGTTATTTATAATAATAATTAACAATAGAAAAAGAATAATCAATAATAATTTATAATCTCCGAGACTCTGAGTAGAAATTTACTCACACTTAACGTAAAAAAAACTAAGCTGATCACTTTCTTCAAAACCATAGCTTCCAGTCCTCCGCGCCAATTGACACTCAAAATACACACATGCCGCAACGATCACAATTCTCCACTCACAAACTGTATCTGTACTCCTATAGATCGCATTTCCTCCCTTAGATATCTAGGTATTACAATAGACGAAAATTTATCATTTCAACCTCACATACACTTGCTAGCGGGCCGCGTCAGAAAACTAATCTACATCATGAAAAAACTACGAGACTGCACACCTATCAAAATTCTCCGAGCAATATACCTAGGTCTTTGTCAGTCAGTACTCCAGTATGGAATCTCCGTCTGGGGCGGAGCCGGGAAAAGCATATTTATTGAAATAGAAAGAGCTCAAAGAGCCGTAATTAAAGTGATGCTTAGAAAGCCTTTTAGGTTCCCGACAGATCTGCTATACAACCAATTTCCGGTTCTTCGAGTACGTCAACTATACATACTCAGTGCCGCACTGCATGCACACAAATCTACTAAAAACAGACCTGACTACCAAAGCCTGCTTTCAAAACGTATCTTACACGTCCCTCTTCCTAATGCAAACAGTCTTCTGGCCCGACGGTGCCCCTCATACTCACACACTCATATCTACAATAAAATAAGCAAGCGCTGTAATACTAAAGGTCTTAACACCCACTCGTATAAAAGAATGATAAAAAGTTGGCTTCTCTCCCTGTCATACAACGACACAGAGGTTATAGTGAGTTAACACCAAAATATACAAGCAAGTCATTCACTCAAAACTCACACCTGCAACTCACCACCACACCCACACTCACACACACACACACTAACACACACACACACACACTCTCACACACGCATACTATAATATTATTTAGAATAATTTTATTTTGTTCAATTTATTTTTATTTGGTAATTCGCTATCCTTATTTAATTAACTACCCTGTCCATTTTCAAACATCCTGATATAAAATTTAAGCTAACGCAAAAATGTTTCGAATTAAAATTTAAGATCACGCAACTCAGGCCCCCAAGATACAGGCGCTGCCTAGTTTGGGGACCACTGTTTTAATACTTTGTTAAATATTCTAGTTACAGTGGTAAGCATACAATGTCATTACTTATTGAAATTTATTTTGTAACAATGGACCAATAAATTATTCTTATTCTTATTCTTATTCTTATTTTTTGCAATTTGAGACTTTTCTAGTAGGTACACTTACCTCAGTTGGTTCAGAAGATTCTACTAATCCCTATACGAAGATGCATCGATTATACAATATATCAATCTGCCTAGCCTTTTCCCAACTATGTTGGGGTCGGCTTCCATTCTTACCGGATGCAGCTGAATATTTTAATTTACATGAAGCAAATGCCTATCTGACCTCCACAACCCAGTTTCTGGTTAACACGATATCCCTTGGGAAGACTGTTTGTCAGACTTCTGGGCTCCCGACTACCCGTAACGACTGTCAATGATCTACGAATGACAGCCGGGAACACCGGCTTAACCTGCTTTCCGAGGCACAAAGGGGTCTCGATATGTAATGAATGCTCACCTAGCCACGAAACGACCGTGGCAAGCGTAGCTTAACCTTCGATCGATTATGCAATATGCTTCATAAAATAAAGCGAGTGAGAAAAACGTCACATTTTCTTAGGTGATCGACATCTGTGAATGCATTTAGCAATTACTCCAAAGTTATAGGTGATTTCCTGAGCATATTTTCCTTAAGCTGCAACTGCTCTGCGTGCTACATTTGAAATTACCACCTAGCATCCTAACTAATAAATAAATGCGTGCGAAAAGTAAGTTTGTTTGTAACGTTTTCACGCTAAAACGGCTGAACGGATTTGGTTGAAATTTGGCACATGGGTAGACCATGACCTGAGTTAGCTCATAGGATTCGAACTTTTAAATTAAATTAAATTCATTTTATTTCAGAACCAATCCGCATACGTGATGTGAAACTAAAAATATTAGATACATTAAAAAAAAAAAAAAGATTACAATTAGATAAACATTACAAAAGTCATCAATAAAAACATTATAAATTACAATTTTACAATAACAAAAAGATTAAAATACATTATGTTTCATAATAGTCTAAATTTAGGTTTAGATCTTGCTCAACATGTAGCCTGGTCCAGTACCACATTATTGGGCAATCCAAATCCAGATCAATCAATTCAATTCAGTCACACTGTAGTCCTGGCAGGGTTGCGAGTTTGTCCGAAAGGGATATCGTGGCTCCGGCACACAGGCAACGGAAGGAACACGGGTGGGTTTTAATCAGCAAAAGGACACGCCCTCCCGCTCTACCCAGAGCGGTATTTGACAATTTCAGAACCAAAAAAAAAAAAAACACGCTGTAGTACGTCTTATCCTTTAAAAAATTACGTAGTTTACTCGTAAACAGCACTGTTGTCAAGTATTTCCAACCACTTGGTAATTTATTGTAAATTAGTGGGGCCAAACAGTAGACACTTCTGCGCACCAAAGTAATTTGACACGGTAATTGACACAGTTTACTATTATCATGCGAGTATGGCCGCCAAAAATTGTACATTTGGGGAAAAGTTTGTGTCCTTCTCAGTTATGTAAAAAAAAACAGGCTTATTTTAAATTTTTGTGATATGTTTTAAGTTGATCTGGTTAACAGAATTATGGAGAATCATATATAATTTTTAGTCGAAGTATATTTCGCTTTTAGGAATTATCGGAGATTTTTTTAAATTGGCTTCTTTCTACTTCCATACAAAATTCGTGTGTCCCACTCCCACATGTCGCACATTGAAGTCAAAAATATGTATCTAATTGATAAGTAACCACTTACATTTTGAAATGGTTAACTTTTCCTATAAATGTTCTAGGTTTTTTTTAAATTTTTCTAATTCAGGTAACGTTTTTAAAGTATTAAAAACCAATTTTAAAAATGTGTCTCACTTTTCGTTCCCGTATGTTACTTCACGTATGTTACTATTTATCTGTGAAACTAATGAGAATCCAAGCGCGTTAAAACTATTCTTGGGTCAAGGCAACACCATACTACAGGTTGGCCAACCGCCAACAAGTGAACATCAAGTCGGTCGGAAAATTTGTCTCGTGAGATTTTCGTACTTTTAAGAGCTGATAATTAAGGTATGATCGCAAGTTTACTATATTATTTCAAATAGTACGTGTTCCTAGACTATTTTATTACAAAATAACGCTGTACGGTGCCTTTTAACTTCAAAGCTCATATGTTTACATTTTTTTTTGGCTATGTCTATAGTATTTTTGATTCACGGATGATACCGTGTGTTACTATTGTGTGACGTAATATTCGTGATCTGTTGTTAAGCTGAGTGTATACTATAGAAACTTAGTAATTTGCTTCAAACTTCTTTATATCAAACTCAAAATTCATGTATGAATATGATTCATTCATTTTCAAATTAAGTAGTTACCAATAAGATTTATTTTGTAGTTTCATATAATTTTAAAATAATTAAAAAATAAAGACTTGCTAATGAAAAAAATTTGATTTTAATAAGTGTTAAAAATAGTTTTTTATATAAAATATAAATAAAATAAAAAAATAAAAATTATGTTTATTTATCTACACAAATTACATTCTTAAACTAGTTAAACATAATAAAGTTGACAGATATTTTGAATTTTTTTTGTAATTTGTGGGAGATCTGAAGTCTAAACTAAGCCTAGGCCTGTATTTTAGAACTCCAGGTCCCCCATTGTAACACATAGTAGAGATTGTCAACGTGGTACAATTGCGAGTGGTTGATGATGTCTCTAAGTGCAAGTCTGTTTGAGTGCGTGTGCGTGTATGTGTGTGTCTTCTAACTGAACAGACAGCTGTGTTGCTGGGGAGTTTGTTGCGCCACTTCTTCTTCCCAGCTAATGCACTAGGAAGTGGTGAAGGGTGGGCGTTTTGGGGGACTGTCTTATGTAATTTTGACGTTCGAAAAGTGCTGATTCTCAGCCTAGTTTGAATAAATGACTTTTGAATTTGAATTTTGTGTGTGGGTGTGTGTTTATGCCTACATTTTTTGTACATACATTGTTTCATAAATAAGTAGTATAATTAATTATGTACATGTGTATAAAAAATTAAATACAAATATTACATTATACCTATGTAGATAGAAAAGAATATACTCGTACGAGTATATACAGTTTTAACAAATATACCTTGTTACTTTATTATCTCAAGGACTTGTTCAGTTTCAGCGTAACTTCGATTTAGTAACCATTCTTTTATTTTTCTTTTACATTCTATTTTACGACAATCTATATTAATGATTTTATTTATTAAATAATACCTTACCTTCGCATTATTTTCACAATTTGAAAACAAGTATGTTTTCAAATTGTCAAAATAACAGTCATTACAGAATAATGAGGAATTTCTCTTACTCATGTAAGAGACTCTAGGCTTTACAAACTTCACGTGTGTTACCTTCATTCACTTGCTTGATTGTGCTTGAAAAACATAGCTACTTAAAAAATATAGATACCTACAAGGAAGTGACTTTTTTTATTATGATATTTATTATACTGCTTAAAATAAGGTTTGCAACTGTTTGTAGTTTTAATCATCCTCCATGCGATAAGTTTTACCTCGGTAGTAGTACGTTCCTGTGGGATATTTCCAACCTCCACGCGGGCGAAGCCGCGGGCAAAAGTTTACCATAAAAACTATTTTTTTGTAGCTTTCATGCTGACTAATCCGTTTATTCAACAACTAAGCTTTTTTCACACATATAATGATCACTTTCTGCAATGCCGAACAACTTTCGTTCCGCAACATTGATTATCCAATAACAAGGTGCTTGTTTTGTTTCGCGTCAAGTTGCAAGTTGCAACGCTGTGCATTGTATTGTTCGGCAACGTTGTTGAGCAGCTTCACATGTTGCACGTCAATTACCTATATTCTGCTCGTGGTTATCGCGAGTGCCTATGATATAATATAAAAAGATATGATAATATATCTTTTTTCCATTATTTTTTCCATACGTTTATGAAATATTTGTTTTGAAAAATGAATGGAAAAATCTTTACAAGGAAAGTTTGTCTGTGTTTGTGATATGATCTGTGAGAGATACGCAGACAGATACGTGTCGAATGTCAGTTTTATCTTGCTTTTAGATATACCCTCCTGGTAAGCAAGACCTACCTTAAGGCCTTTTCAGATATAAGCAATATTGCTGTCGCTCTCGGGAGCGATCGCGGTCGCCTTCTGGTTAGTCACTTTGGACCAGTACCGCTACTAAGCGCGACAGCGATATCGCTTATATCTGAATAAGCCTTATGAGCGTTTATTCTGAAGGTGGGCAACGTCGCAAATAGATGTCAAATATTTCACTGTTTTGATTAATTTAGCAATATTACTGTGTGGAAATAAAAAATGTGGCTAAATAGCGAACTAGAATGTTGATTATGAAATGCAATAATTAATATCGTAACACCGAATGTTTAGTTTTAGATGTAAAAAAACTATTTGAAAACTTTCCAAATGCGTTTTGTACACCTAAAAGAGGTAGGAGTACCTACTCGTACAACATCAAATTCAATATTATAATTGCACTTCATTATTAATATTCTAGTTCGCTAGTTAGCCACATTTTTTATTTCCACATTGTAATAATGCTATAAGAATCAAAACAGGTAAATATTTGACAGTTATTTGCGACGTTGCCAACTTTTAGGATAAACCCTCTTAAAACAGGGCCAGAGTCAGACAGATAACATGATAAGAGCTCGCATTTTTTTTACAATCAGCACAAAATTTAAACAAATACCTACATAAAACATATTTGGTATCCTCACCAACAAAGCGATATCGATGTTGCGCCGATAAGACTAGGCGGACCGCATATCGCTCCCGAGAGCGACAGCGATATCGCTTATAACTGAACAGGCCTTAAGAGAAACCTAAAGCTGTGTCCACATTTCTGACACATCTATGGGCTCTGTGAAATTGCCACACACCTACTTTAACTTGAATTGAGAATCATAGATTATATTTTTAAGGTTTTGGAACTGTTTATAGGTTTCATGCATACTTTAATATACCTAGTAAATTAGATGTAGTTTAGGTACTAAAATATATTTCATACGAATCTACAGCGAGCCAGTTTTTAGTTATTCGATGTTTAATAAAGGCGTGATATTAAAATAAGTTGTGTAATGTACATAATACAAAACAATCAAGTTATTAACTATAATAAGTAGGTATTCGACTTGTCAGTTTTGAATAAAGAACTGTATTTCGATCACAGATGTACTTTTTACGAAAACTGGCTCTGGCTTTTGCTAGAAGAGGTTTAAACTATGTCTAAAGAAAAATCTTGTTATGGCAGTAAAAAAATAACCATGTGGCAACCGCTCTAGTGCTCGCAAGTGTGCGCGCGGCTGAAATCAGAACTATAAGTATGCCACCGTCTTGTCTTTTTTGTAAGGTCAAATTGAGTATAGATTTTTTTGTTTAATTAATATTAATATAAGATTAATAATTTTAAGATTAATATTTTAAATAAGCACGCCAGCGCCACCAGCCGAGTGCAGACTTGTCTTGCGCGCACTCTAAAAGCGTTTCGTACTTCTACAACAACTATCAATGGGATTGACATTAGCTTTTCAGTAACATATGTCAATCCAATACATTTTTGACTTTTCCATCATCGTGATCGCCGATGGAATGTCATATTGTCTAGGCCATCTGGCCTTCTCTCATTTCTCTTAAATTCTTAAAAAACAAATAAAACAACAAAAATACGTCATCTTATTCATAAATAATAAAATTAGCTTTAATACAATATTTACAGAATATTACGTTAACATTAACAGTCGGTTTATTTTTTCTCTTTCTCGCTCTTTTCTTTTTTCTCTCCTTCTGAGTCCGCGGGTCTGACTGGCAGGTCGCCGTGAGCCCAGCCATCCGGGTACCCATGGGCCTTGACGTCATCCCACCATAACTGTTCTCCTCTCGCGAAGAGGATGTAGACTATGTTTGTGAAGACTAGAACTCCTAAGCAAACCCAGAATGCTATCCGCCATTGTTTCAGTGTTGACTGTAAAGAAGAGAAAAGACAAGTTATTATTAGAAAAGTATTACCCATCGTTTTAGCTGAGGGTCGTTTTATGGAACTTCTAGAGGTGCATCTGCATAGTGCAAGGCATGCACCGCAAATGTCAGATGCCTCAGCGTGAACTCTCCATAGGAACCTACTACGCTTTGGAATGAGTAACTAGCTTCATCTTTCTGACTGACCGACGACCCCTTGACAATTTAAAAGTGCCACTAATTGGTTTATTTGAAATAAATGCTTTGAGTTTGAGTTTGAGTGAGGCATGCGTCAACTGTGTGGTTACCATTCGAAGCACCCACTGTCCAGAAGCACCTTAGTAAACATGGGCAGCATCGTTGTTTGCATCCTTGCCTTTGAATTAAAACTATCTTGTACTACATCAGGTACCATTTTCTCATTTGCTTGTCTTATTGTGTCAAAGTCAAAGTCAAATTATGCCCTTTGTAAGGCACTTTTGAACGTCAAAAAGTGAGGCATGCGGCTAACGCCATAACCAGGCTTCAAAGTTGAAGTGGTTCTAGTATAGTCGACTTCGTAATTGCTTTAAAACTCGTGCAGACAGATGCTACGTGACACAAATTGTTTTATTAGAGTCGCGTCGCGCCTGTCTGCACGAACCTTTTCCACTCTAAGGTTGAATGTCACTTGCACGTCATAGAACGACAAGGTCTGCTTGTCTATGTGACAGTTAGACCGGGTTCACACGGTTCGATTTTAGTTGAACAATTATTGTTGTTCAACAAAACATACTTTCAATTTGAAATTCAACTTGATTGAAAGTCTGTTCAGATGCTTTCGACTTTGATCAACTAAAAATGATCCATGTGAACCCGGTATTAGACCGTTTCAATCTGAAAGGATGATTTCCACCAAACGGCTCGCATCGCATCGGATCGGAACGGATTTTACAATCTTTAAACGATATTAAATCGTGTACACAGTATTTAAAGTCTATATTACCAAGCCGGGCGTCTTGGCAAGTATGCTGCGACGCGCGATCAGCTCCGTTCGCCTGTCGTCGTAGGAATGAAACTATTTGACTAGGCGCAGAAACAACGTTCACAAGCAACGGTACGGGGCCGATCGTATGAGTCGACATCCTGCCGGACGTGATCGGCTGTCGCCGCATCCGTTCGTATACATTCCGATCCGATGCGATGCGAGCCGTTTGGTGGAAATCATCCTGAAGTCGACTATACCTACGACAATTCGACTCATGCTAGATCAAGTCGGTCACAGTTGCTTGGCTATTTAATATTTGTAGTACCTACCCCAAAATAGGAATTTTGATACGTTCAGAAATAAAGGCGCATTCATTATAAAATTTGAGTTAATTTTTAAGAAAGCAAAATGGGAATTATTTGAAGTTAGTTAATCAAATACACTGAATGCCTGCCTGCCTGCCATTCTGAAATCACCAGCAAGTCAAAAATTGGCAAGGAATTGCAATAAAAGCTGACTCATCTAAGGCAACACTGCAATTTTGGCACGAATAAGGAAAAAAGCAATTCGTGTATTTTAAATATCTTTCAAAAGAAGATTTTGTTTCCCTATTTATTTATTTATTTTATTTGGGACAAAAAACAGTTATACATTACAGCATTTACAAAAAGTAGTTAAAATACAGTCGAAAAAACGTATAACCCACACTATTGTCCACGAAGTGACATCAGAGTATGAAAACGAACGCATGCTAAACGAAAACAAAACAGAAAAAAAAAAAATTAAGTAAGTACATATTATTTAGAATATTAAATAATAAAATAAAAAAACACTATACTATATACCGACGAATCGAAGGAAGCGGATGACAAGTATATCCAAGAATATCAAAATCAATAAATTGTGAGTTATAGGTTATTGTGGTCCCTATCTTGGAAGAAGTTTCAATAAGTACCAAGCATAATACCAACAAAGATTAAAGTGGAAATTCAAGTGGACATCTCAAGATGTCAAAAAACCCGTGACACGGTTTTCAGACGAATTACGTCAAAGCCATTTTTTACTTTATTTTTTTCTTGTTTATGTGTCAACGATGACAGGTCGATGAATAGGTATAACCGATAAACTGACAAGTAAAGAAACGATAACAATGCTACGAAATTGTTTATCGGATCTATGAAATTTAACTTTACGCAAGTTAGATTAACTAGGTACTTGATGTGTTTGTTTATTTATATTCCAAGTTCATTACTTTTATCGAAAACCCGTTATCATAATGCATATTGCATAGTTTCGTTAATCGTCATACTTGATTCAATAAGTACCTACATAATAACCTTATTACTGGTTTGAGTTTACTGAAAAACTAGCTGCGCCCGCGGTTTCACCCACTTAAGTCTCGATCCCGTGTGAATATCGGGATAAAAACATCCTGTGTCTTAACCCAGGTCATGGTTTACCCATGTGCCGAATTTCATCTAAATCCGTTCAGCCATTTTTGCGTGAAAGCGTAACAAACAAACAAAATCACTTCAGCAGGGACAAAATAGGTTACCAAAAAAAAAAATTAAAGTTTCAACTTACATCTGGCGTCAATAGCCCTATGAGATACGGTGAAACTATGCCCGAAACTGCTGCAATACCATTGACCATGGCTGTGGTAGTTCCTGCGTAGTTCGGAGTGATATCCAACGGGTTAATCTTCATACCGCTGTAGTAAGCCCCCATGAGGGTCATAGCGAATATAAACCAGAAGACGGCCAGGGTCGTGTCGCAGCCGGAGTAGGAGGCCATGATGATGCAGATACCTGGACCAGTGGCCGCTACGAACAGAAAGAAATAATGAACGGGCTTATATATTGATGGCCTTTATTGTTGCAAGTGCATCTGTTGAGCTAGTAGTCCTAGGTTCGATACCCGAGTCGGGCAAAGTGTTTAGTGTTTTTCTTTTAGTAAATTTTCCGTAAAAGCCAAAGTGATTTTTTGAGTCGGAGTTACTTAAACAAAAGTAGTCTATTTAAAATAATTTATTTTTGATTTCTTTAAGCTTGCTGCTGATTCATTATAAATTGAGTTTTCAAATCGGATAAAATTTTAAATTACTTGTGACAAGAGTCGTCAAGGACTTAGTATAGATTATATTATAAATTCATTTTATAGATCAGTTTTAATCATTTTAATACGGGATCCTTTTCACATCTATTTGTTAGGTCATAACATTCATAACTACATTCGTAACTTACCGATAGTAGTGTAAAGTTTCCTGGCGGTTCTGATACTGTGTATTCCTCTCTTCACGCAGAAGTCGCACAGTAAACCGAAGAAGAAGGAAGCAATCCACATCGCCACATACGGCAAGGCTGACAGAAGACCAGTGGACTTTATGTTAAACTTCAGAACATCTGTCATGTACTTAGGGAGGTCAGTGATCATTGTGAAATAGCCCCAATCGTGTCCAATCTGTTGATAAAATACACATGTCTTTATAAGGTCCCGTTCACGATCTCGAGGGAGCGACTTGGGACGCGACCTGTTTCCGTCCATCGCGTCGCTCCGCAAGTCGCTTCACTGTGACTCATGGCATGGTCTAAACCAGTGGTTCCCAAACTATGGGTCACGACCCACTGGTGGGTCGCGAAGGAATATTGGGTGGACCTTGAAAAATTGATTTTCAGCTACGTATATTAATATTAAAACTAAATACCGAAATAAATTGTACGTATCAAACTCATTGCGATTAAAAGTAACAAAAATTGAAGTTTATGTTAAAGCTATAATGACAAAAAATAAGAAACAAATACATCCTTCTCATTGAAATAGCAAGTGCCTTGTATTTATTTAAGTATAAAAAAAAACAGTCCTTTATTCACATAGTTAAGTATCCCCTTTTTTCACCATGACAGCCAAGAGGTGAGTCCCGAATTTTGAAGTTTTTGTTAGGTGGGTCGCGGTCCAGTCAGCTTTGGGAACCACTGGTCTAAACAACTACTTTCTTTTGTTTTCACCGCAGCCGCTATCGCAAGACACGTATCGCTTGAGCGTGTAGCTCAAGCTGTAAATCCACAAAGATTTAAATCGCTAAATTTGCCCTATCACGTCGAAAGATAGTCGCGCTTCTGTTTCGTTTTGACACTTCAGACACAATAATTGCAGTGACTTGATTGTCACAGAAACGCTATTTAATAATGTGTGAGTTCAATCTTCTCAGTATGAACACCTTGAATGAGGGCAAGTCTAGCGATTTAAATCTTAGGTAATCATATATTTTTACATTTCCTATCATTCTATGTGGTTCATGATAAATCAATATTTTATCATACAACTCTTATAGTTTATGGTGATCATAAAATCTATACAAACTGCACACCATAACAATAAAATAAGAAGTTGACAGTAGATAGTTACACTGTTTTATGTTTGTGCCATGCAATTTATCAAACAACTATCAGTTTTTATAGTTACTGGATGGATGGCGTTTTTGTTTCAATCACAAACATAATTTGTATGGCTTGTGGTAAACCACAATAATAACAAACATAACATATTACCATAAAAAAACAAATGAGCATTAATCTGTTTAAAATAAATTCAGACGTAGGTTAATATGTCTCAAGAGTCGGGTAGGTAATATGCTGAGCTGAGCAAAATTGAAGCAAAATGTTTAATCCTTATCCATACAATGCCATACATATTAAAAAACAAAGTTAAACGGAGTGATTCATGAGAAAGGTTTTAGTATATAATGGATTAAGGTTTTGTGTAAATTGGCTGAACTAAAACGATTATTGTTGAAGATTTCGGAAAAAATCATGCCGACTGGGAGCTTTACTGGCCATTATTTTGTTTTTCATAAAAAATCAGAAGCAATATTCAATAAGGCCCTCTTGCTTCAAAAATCACTAAATGCATGTAACGCTAAATGTAATGTAACACATAATTTTGTGTCTGATAATTATACAGAACAGAAATATAACGTTGTTCTAAATTCGTTTAGCGCTAAATGCGTTTAGTGATTTGTGGTGCAAACAGGCCATGAAATTACTTACACCGGCGATAATCAAGGACCACAGAGGAACAGATCGGAGCAACGCCTTCCACGGGATGGGATCCAACTTCTTCGAATAAGTGTGGATCAAAGCGTCCACATTCTGGTTCAAGAACTTCTTTTCGCTGTCTGATATGTAGGGGTGCGTGTTCGGGGTACTGAAGCATAGCACCGACTACAAAAGGAAGATATAGCTATAGTATATGTAGACCTTAAGCCTTAATATTTAGGATAATTTTAGAAACTCTAGAAAGCGTATAAGATTTAAGCCACATAGGGCTTTGTTGTGCAGTCAACCCTATGTTAGTGGAAACACTTGAACTACGAAATCTGTCCTTAAAGCTACGACATAAAGGCGCTTTTAATGTCAAATGTGTGTCGAAATCATCATCATCAGGTGCTTTTTCGTAAATTTCTCTTCTCAAAACCGGGTTCAAGTGACGAACGTTTTACGAAGACAAAGTTGTTTTGAAAATAATCGCTAATTCCCATTCTGGTAACATTCTAATTTCAAACTGATGCTAGGGAATAACAAAATCTAACCAAACTCAACCGTTTTCCATAACCGTGCACAATTTGATAACTGAAAAAGTTTACAGCCGAAATATGCAACGGTTTAACTGGAGAATAAAAGTGTCCTATACAGTAAAATAAAACGCCACTAGATTGGAAACAAATAAATTGGAAACTGAATCGATAAAAAAAGATCAGAGCGACACTGCACTTCGACAGATATTGGTGCCGATTGTCTTGTACACCGAACTAAACTAACTAAACTATCACTGAAATTCCTTACTTTTGGCTATGAGAATCATAAAGTTATTCTGCAAAAAAAACTCTAAATTTAAAAATAATTTTGACACGACTAAAATCGAATTTGATAATCGTGACTCCACGTGGTAGTTGTTTGCCCTACCCCGTGAATTTTTTTTAGATCCGGAGGCGCACATGGGCAGCGTCGACGTGTTTATATGGAATTTTTCACTTTTCCTATGGAAAATATGAAAAATTATTACCTACATGTTGAGTTTTAGGTGTTTATGGGTGTTATAAAGGGGGTCGAATTTTTTATTATTTTTGCGATAGGACACACCATTTTCGAGATATGTATAAACAAAAGAAAAGAAAAAAAAGATACAGTACTGTTTTTGCACCTAAAGTCGAGGTGTTGTTGGTGTGAATTTTAGTTCATGACAACAAATTTTATTCCACACCATATAAAATCGCGATTAAAAATTGTCAGATTTAGTTAGACAATCAAAGTTTTGGGGAAAAAACGTGAAATTCAGAATAGCAAAATTGCGATTTTCACTAAGGTAATAACTCAGTGCTATCTTAGTGCTGTCAAACTGAAATATAGTTAAGTTGTGCCACTTTAGTCTATTTCAGAATGTGAAAACGTCGTTTGACAGGAATAAACTAAATTTTGGTGATCTTTAATCTAATTTAGAGGCGTGACAAGAGAATCAGCACTAATGTCCATGTAGTATTACATGGACATTCAAACAAAATAACAAGTGACAGTGACTCAGTGACAGTGACAATGCAATGCTTACGGCACTTTGGCAGGGCCGTGGCAGCGCCACTATTATGCTAGCGGCACTTTATCCGATAAAGATAGACTGCCGGTAGCGACACTGTATAGGTAATTATATTCACTCTTCTACTAAGCCTCATGCATGACGCCTTTACGAAAAATATGCGACGGAAAGTTTAGAGCCAGCAATGCTAGAAAATTAAATAATCTATGAGACTTCAAGCTGAATTGTATCGCCTGATTGTGGCTGTGCTGTGTGTTATTATTAAGTAAATTCTACCATCGAACAAACAACAATTCTCACAACACAGGGAATCCTAGTGTAAGGTCTAGGATTTCAATCCACTTGAATGTATACTTTGCGAAATAAATGTATTCTTATTCTTATTCGCTTGCCGGGGTTGGTCAGTGGATGGGTGACCATCTTATTCATTTACATACCGAGAATCCTCCGTGCGTCGGAGAGCACGTTAAGCCGTTGGTCTCGGCTGTCATTCGTGGATCTTTGACAGTCGTTACGGGTCGTCAGAAGCCCGAAAGTCTGACACCAGTCTTACCAAGGGGTATCGTATTACCCAGTTACTGGGTTGTGGAGGTCAGATAGGCAGTCGCTCCATGTAAAATACTGGTATTCAGCTGCATCCGTTTAGACTGGAAGCTGACCCCAACATAGTTGGGATAAGGCTAGGCAGATTGATATATTGTATAATCGATGCATCTTCGTATAGGGATTAGTAGAATCTTATTCATCAAACTTCATTTCTCTGCTTTGTTTATAAAAGAATAGCCACTGGTGTCGTTTGTGATTTGTTTTCATTTGGCTTTTCCTGGTGTTGCAGTCATCGGTTGCCTTAACCACATTTACGTAAAAGGAGTAAAAAAACACGGTCAAATTAAATTCATTGGCGAAACTTTACACACCGTTATCAAAACATCAATGATCATCATCATCATTAGCATATAGCGATTGGAGAGAGACCACAACTGGATATATGGGCCAAGGCCAAGGAGCTACTTCTGACAACAAACTGCTGTGCAGTTTAGCAGACGTAATATATCTTGTAAAAAATATATTTCTGCGAATAAACACTTTTTCATTTTTTTATAATTTATTGTCAATCGCTCGCCCTGCGTATATCGTCGCTCCACCACAACCTATCCTGAGGGCGTCCTATCTTATTTTTGCCATCAATCACACGTTTCTTAAAGTTGTGAAGTTTTGCAAATTAATCTATTTTGACCTTCTAAAGTTACATATCAGAGTCAATCAATCTGCCTAGCCTTTTCCCAACTATGTTGGGGTCGGCTTCCAATCTAACCGGATGCAGATGAATACCAGTAGTTTACATGGAGCGACTGCCTATCTGACCTCCACAACCCAGTAACTGGGTAATACGATACCCCTGGGTAAAACTGGTTGTCAGACTTTCGGGCTTCTGACGACCCGTAACGACTGTCAAAGATCCACGAATGACAGCCGGGACCAACGGCTTAGCGTGCTTTCCGAGGCAAAATGGAGTCTTGGTATGTAAAGATGGTCACCCATCCACAGACCAACCTCGGCAAGCGTAGCTAAACCTTATAGATCGACCCGTGTGGTAGTTATTACTTAGCCACGAGCTCCTCCCAGTTACCTATCAGAGTATATTATTATTTTATGAAACTCACCCATAACATGAACCACAACAGGCCGAGTCCTCCAAACATGTAAAATACATTTTCCCAACTTCCGTTATGCATGATAAGACCGGAGAAGTATGATCCAGCAATGTTTCCTATCTGTGCTCCTCCAAAGACGATGGCCCCTATACGTGCTCGCTCTGCTTTGGGGGCCCATTTCGACAGCATGGCCATTAGAGCTGGCATTGTAGGACCCTGGGGAAAATTGGTTCGTTATAGTACAGTTTCCAGTTTTCAGTGGGCCGTCGAAATAAAAAAGAGTGCAAGAGAAGATTATAAAGGTACATATACAGGTTGACTTTGAAAACAATCGTCATAATTTAAGCGGGTGTTTTACCCATCAAATATTAAGAAGTTTTACTATGAAGTACGAATTCGCAAAAAAAAATCGACATTCCCATATAAAGGTACATACCCGATTGGACAAATTTGTATCAGAAGGTCCAAAAAACATTGCAAATTTTATTATTCCCATAGTAAAAGTTGTTTATATTTTATGGGTAGAACACCCCCCCGATCAAACCCCTTATCATTCCCCGCGCTTACCCAAACTACACCATTTTGTCGATTGTTTTCAAAGTCACCCTGGATAGACGGTAAAGACCGAAAGACGTGGAGTAAAATGGAGGACGCCTATACTCATAGAGAGTAAAAAAAACGATAATAAGAATTGAATTATTAAATAAATATTATTATGTTATGAAATTAGAATTAAATGTTAAATACTTCAATAATAGTTGTGCATGAAACTATGAGTTTATTCGTTAGTAATTTATTTTGTTTAAAACATGTAATTTGAAAATTAAATGGTAATTAGGACAAATAGGCTTTAAATTAAATTCAACAGTTAAGTTTTAACTGGCCTATAGTCATTAATCCCTTACTTCGTTATGGGGTTTGTACCTAATGCATTATGCTGAGATAGGAACCTTTTCGCCCTTGCACAGGTCGTAATTATTTTGTTAGTTTTTTAAAGCACTTTTTTTGTTTTTATTATTATTTTTATCCTTTATTACATTTTTATACATATAAATTACCTTTTTAAATATTTTTATGAAAAAGACATTTTAGATTTTTTATTATTATTGTTTGTATTTCCTGTGCGTGTCCCAAATAAAATATTTTTCTTTTCTTTTTTCGTTTTTCTTTTTAATGGTGAGTTATAAATGTTTCTAGCATATTGAGTTATATTCTAGCCTGGCATTGCTGCAGTCATCAATGACACGTATACAAATGATAAATCTTATTTTTTATTAAGACCATAATGATTAGTTTTGGTGGAACGACATCTGACCGGTTTTTTTAATCTAGCTAAAATTTATTAGATTATAGATTATTTCTAGATAGAAGGTCTCAAAAACAGGTTATTATGATAGTCTTTGCATTTTAAATTAATTAATTAATTTTAATTAAAGCTTTATTTTATTTAGTTTTGTTTTCTTTAATGGCCAACCAACAATTGTTTACACTGCTAAAATGATAAAATAATATTTTACTAAAATCTAAGGTTAGTGTAAACATTTCTTACACTTTAGCACATGCCCCACAAACGTAAAATGTGTGCCTCAAACATTTTAAAATTAATAAGTTACTAGAAAAAACAAAAAGAAACAAGTTTAAAATTAGGTAAGATATTTAGATTATAAAAATAATCATCTTAGCAAATTAGTCTTAAAACTTGTAGATACGATGAGATATATTTAAGAACAACACAAATAAATGATGGTGTTATTTCCATAGCCAGGAACCATTAATTATATTTACCATTGCTTTTATTATTATTAATATTATATAAATATTATTGTGGAGTTTCTTGCCGGGTCTTCTCCATAGGAAACGACCAATTGGAACCGTGCACCTAGCTTCTGACGTTTCATAAGTGCCCTTGTAGGTTTATGTGAAATCAAATATTTTGATTTTAATTGGTTTGAGGTACTTATGTAGGAGATTTCCTTTTAATATTCTGATTGTGATGTAAATATTACGTCTCGAACACATCCTTGTGTGCTCATTCAACCATTGACTTGAAGAGGTTCACTTACAATTCAAGAGGTTAAAAAAATTAAAATTGTCAAAACATTAAATCATCGTCGATTTCAAAGTCACATGCCTCTTAACAGAATGTATTTTTTTTAGTTAAGGAAATTTTGCCTTTAAGACCACCGGCAGCTTTTTTTAAATTAAACTTGTATTTAGTAGGTACCATACCTTATAATAATAAATAATGGAGGTCAATTTTATGTGACAAATTTTTCATGTGAGTGATTCAAAATTTGTACCTGTCGGAATAACATCAAAGATTGAACAATATATTTCACTCACCTCTCCGAAACCTTCAATGACTCTCAATATGAACAGCGCAGTGGCTCCTCCCATTTTGACCGTAATTGGCGTTATGAAGGTACATACAGCAGTCGACAGAAGTCCAAAGCCGAGGACCCATTTACCGCCGAATCTTTCAGCCAGCATTCCTCCAGGTATATGGGTCAATACATAGCCGTAGTAGAAAGATCCCAACAGCAAACCCTGGGTAGCTTCACTCCATTCAAACAGAATCTCCTGCTAAAATAAATTGTAAAGTCAGGGTCAATAAATTAAATAATAAAAAAAGGGTAAATAAATTGTATAGCCAATTGACTACCAATTGAAGAGCATTCATTCTAAAAATTGGCAACGTCGCAAATAGCTGTCAAAGATTTACCTGTTTTGGCAATACCTATTGCTGTATGGAAATATGAAATATCGCTAACTAGTGACCTAAGATATTAAAAATTAATTGCAATTGTAACACAGAATTTGATATTGTAACCGTATTAGGTGTAAAAAGGGCATTTGGACAGTTTAAAAAACTTTTTTAACACTAAAACTAAATATTCGGTGTTACGATATAAATATTTTAGTTCATGTTAGCGATATTTCATATTTCCATACAGTAATGTTGCCAAATTAGTCAAAACAGAAAAATATTTGACAGCTATTTGCGACGTTGCCCACTTTCAGAATGCACGCTAATAAATTGCCTGTCAAATCACAAGCGTCATTCTTTTGACAGTTGTATAAACTGGTTATAAAGCTAAGCGCACACTCCGAACCGGCCGCAGCGCAACGCATTGTCATGCAAAGAAGTGCAGTGCGCCCCGCCCGGAGTGTGCGTTGGTTCATAGAAAATTTAAGAAAGGGATGGACGATAATTTTTCCAATGCGTTTCATTGCGACACGGCACACGTTAACACGGCAATCAGACGCAGAGTGTCAATTTGCTTTAAAATTATTTTTTCTGACTTGATTGTAGTAATTGTTATCATAATAGTTGTGAAAGATTATTGAATAACAGGTGTATCATTATCAGTCGGCACTATTTATATAATTGGCCACTTCAGAGCTTAGATAAATTGAGACAGAGCATCTTTTGTTATTGCAGGTGGTGTAGATTTATACTGTGACAGTGGTATGGCATTTGTGGCATACTTACTCGTTGTGTTTGTCATAATTACATAAATACTTTATGTCATTTATTTAGTGTGCCTTGTTGGTCGCAAGAACTACGCAGCTACTAAGCATGAGGTCCTGGGTTTGATTCCCAGATTGGGCAAAGTATTATTGGGTTTTTCCAACAGAAAATTCTGAGTAGCAGCCCGGAGTCTGGATTTGTGCTCAGTTGATGGCAATAGGATCGTCAATGCACATGGGACTTAAAACTTAACTGGCGAAATGAGGGTGTCCTACAGGTCACACACCTCTGCCCCACCCTTCGGGTAAACAAGGCGTGGTGTTATGTTATTTATTTAGGTAGGTATGTCCTAGTCATGCGCATTAATCTACAACTCGCACCTAACCTAAGTTGAGAGAATAAATTAGAGATGCCGCGAATACTCGCTATTATTCGGTACTTGGCATTACTCGATTTTTTTTTTTGTTATTCGTTGAATACCGAATAGTAGTGTCTATTATTCGACATTCGGCGAATAGTTGTCTAAATAAAAATAAACTTTGAATGAACAGAAAATCTATAGACTAACAATAATTAATCATTTATTCATCTTTAAAAACAATACACTTAGTATTATTATCATTAATATAAAAAGTTTGCAAAAAATCAGTCATGTTTAAGTTAAGTAGTTACGCTTTTAATATTTAATATTTAAATATAACATTATATTTTTTTTATATTTAAAGTCCAAAAGGGGCAGATTGTGGTACAGAAAAACTAGTTTTTCTGCATGATTGGGATCAAGTGAGTTTTTTGAGAGCGCAAGAGAGCGCTTTTTTTCATAAATCAAACCTGCCTCAGAAAATAAATAAACTTTATTATTATTTTATATTTATTTAGGGGTATGAGGAACAGGGTGTAAAGTTCACTCATCCCCCATAGAAAAGGAAGGATCCTCCAACCAGACGGGTGTGATGTCTGGCGGGCAACTGCCCAGAGGTTTGAAGTTGGGAGATTCTATATATGTTTATCGCGCGGTAAACTCTAATTGCGCGATGCAGGATTTGTGACGTCAGGATGTTGTGTGACGTCAGGTCTTTGATGCGTAGTTCGCATGTAGCGATGTAGATGCCGCTACATCACTCCCCTCCGGAGACTGGAGGTCGATAGTGGGCTGAGTCTTGAATCTTGCGATGCTTCACAGTGCCAGCTGTGGTTCCAGTGAGTCGGAACCGGGTGCCGCATAGTTCGCGGTGAGTCGGAACTGTCTGCGGTGATTCCCCAGTGAGTCGGGGTAGCGCTGCGTTATGATCCAGTGGGTCGGATGTGGTACAGCGCTGGGTTGTGGCTGAGGGTGATGACCAGGAATGCGCGTTCGCTGCATGCTGGTGGTCAGGATACCCGTTGAAGCCGTGGGTGCTGACTGGCTGTGTGACTCGCCTCACGAAAGCTTGCGGGAGTGATGATGATGATGACGTCACGCTGAAGTAGTTGCACGAAGGCTGCGTTGACGTTCATATTCGGGGTTACCAATTTAGGGGTATGAGGAACAGGGTGTAAAGTTCACTCATCCCCCATAGAAAAGGGAGGATCCTCCAACCAGACGGGTGTGATGTCTGGCGGGCAACTGCCCAGAGGTTTGAAGTTGGGAGATTCTATATATGTTTATCGCGCGGTAAACTCTAATTGCGCGATGCAGGATTTGTGACGTCAGGATGTTGTGTGACGTCAGGTCTTTGATGCGTAGTTCGCATGTAGCGATGTAGATGCCGCTACATTTATATTTAACTTTTTTTATATTCCTTTTTTATGTCGGTTAATAATGGCGAGTATTCGACTATTCACCATAGGGAATATTCGAATAACACTATTCACGGCATCTCTAGTATAAATGAACTGTAGAAAAATACGATTTCAAGGCTGACACACATTTGAGCGGACCGCACTGCAACGCGAAAATCTTCCTACATCATTGCACTTTTGAACATCCGTATGAATCACATCGCACACTAGAGGCGGGCCACATCACGAATTTTTTTTCATCCACACGAGGTATGCTTTTGGCCTGCATCTCACCTGACGGTACGTCATCACTTGATCATCATCAAGCCGAAGGTGAAAGCGAGTTTCACCCATAATCCTCAACCACAGAGGAACTGGCTATCTTACCTCTAACTGCCGAAACACAACAAAGTTGTTAACATTGTTGTTATGGCGACAGACTTTGATAAGATGGTGGTAGCTAGCCAGGCGGAATTAGAACAAGCCCTAGCACCAACCAAACTGAGCAGAAAATTTAGCCTCCACTGGGAATCGAGCCCGGGACCTATGGGTCTGAGACAGGAGGTCTAGCCACTAGACTACAGAGGCGGTTTTTATACCTGGAATACGTTGCGCTGTACTGTGCGCTTAACTTTATCCACCACCAGGGAAAGCAATCTCGAGCCTTTCTCGAGATTTCGAGACTGAGTGCGCGCGACTTATAAGACTGCTTCTTGAGAAGCCATTATCAATATTATAATAATTTATTTATTTATAGTGTGCGTGATGAGTGTTGATTTCTTGCATTAAGTATGCTTAAGGAAAATTATTATTATTTAGGTATTTAGACTTTGATTTTTTTGTTTCGAGAATCGATTAATGGTGTCCGTCTGGATTGAGGAGCCATGTCTCATATTTGAACGAGGGTACTACCAATATTTAGTAGTAAATTAGCCGATTTTGTTGGCCGGATCCTGGAATTTGTAGTAAAACCCTTAAAAAGTTATACGACATTAAAGGTGGCTCCTCAATCCAGATGTCTGAATTGAGGAGCCACCTTAGAACTCGAAAACTAGTAAACGGATATTTTTGTTTTTTTTTTTAGGATTTAGTAGTACTTATGCGTAGCCTGTACAAAAAAAATGGGTTTTGTAGTGCTGAATTTGAGATGGCTACAATGCTTTGATTTTTCATAAAAATCCATAAATTTCACCGCGCTGTTTCTCAGAAAGTAATCAACCAATTACAACAGATTTTTAGTATAATTTAGTAGCA
Organism: Agrochola macilenta; assembly: GCA_916701695.1. NCBI lineage: Eukaryota > Metazoa > Arthropoda > Insecta > Lepidoptera > Noctuidae > Agrochola > Agrochola macilenta. The sequence continues at coordinate 14,561,962 of OU753557.1, forward strand.
AATGTGATTTAATTTGTACAGTAAAAATTAAATGGAAAAACTATATAATTTCGCTGGTACAACACATTTAATGTGTCTCCTCGTATATGTACCATGGAAGAAGTTCATATCTATACACCGTAAGGACTATTTCTGCTTGCAGCGCTGGGCCGCTATAGAACCGGGGCGGTAACAGATGTGGTCATCGTGTTCATGGGATTTTGTTTTCAAACTGCTTAGATATGAAGTTCTTCGATAGTACGTAGCTACTACGTTAATAATTAATCAAAGTCAAAATATAAAACGATTACCATAAGTTGGTGTTGTATTAATTTTAATTAGAATTAAGATTTATTAGATTTTTGAAATAACGCCCTATTTCAAATAGCACTTAGTTGAAATCTCGAAAGGCCTATCTCGTAACCACACTTGAGCACTCGAGATCTCGAGTTGCCAATCTCTTTTATTAGGTTCTTAGGTTACTTTAAGATATTTTCCATCGCACCTGTCGTTAAAACGACCAATGGACTCATGATTGACCTCACACAAATACATGAAATGAATACAATATAATATGTACAGTTTGCTTTGACAAACGTTCTTCGGAAACTCTTTAGCAATTCATTTCCTTGTCGAACCAATAAAAATCAATATGCGGTTGAAATCAAATAAATGCTTCACGTGACATACATTATGTACTGCAAAATATAGCTTCCTATTTATTTTACGAATTTAAAGTATGTTTTGAACCACAGACGATTTATTTTGCGGTTTACCTACACTATTAATATTTGTAATAGATAAATATTAATATTATAATAGATGTTTGCACACCTGTTAAGGTAGGATATGGCTTAAAGAACTTTACAATGCATTTGCTCGAAAAGAGCCTTTTCCAAGCAATAAATTAGTGCGGAAAGTGTCACTTTTTTTCACTAGTGCTTTTTACTTTTCTGTTTTTTTTTAATTTTTTTGGGCGTCGTCCAGCCCGTTGCAGAGTTTTTATTATTTGAGAAAAGTTTTACAAATCAGATGATGATGATAACGATGACGATGGCTAAGGCGATGGCGATGGCGAGGACGACATCGATGACGATGGCGATGACGAAGTCGAAGTCGAAGTCGAAGTCGAAGTCGAAAGTCAAAGTCATGAATGTTGTTTTTATCATTTATATACGTCGTCATTATGTTAGATGTTACACATCATCGTAAGGCTCAATAGTTTTTTTTCTTTTTTTCTCTCACAATGCATAGTAAAACGGTGTATGATACACGTGCGTAAGATGATTTCCGACTCGTGTCGACTTATACACTCGCTCGCTACGCTCGAAATTGATATTTTTCTTACGGCGATTCGCACGCAGTTAATTTATTTGTAGTGCGAATTGTCAACTCCAGAAATTGATTCACCTACAAATAAATAATATTATTTAAAAGTGTGGACGATTCACCAATAAGCCGAACCGATGCGTACCTACCGCAAGCGCTGGTTAGAGATGGTGTCGAAAAAGAAGCTGGAAGGATTTGGGAGTCCTTTTCCCAGTATTAGGCCAGTATTGGCTGTTGGTATGCTGTTTAAGTTGGTGTTGGGATTAAGCCATTGGTCCTGCGCCTGATCGCTCCCCGGTCGTGTCGGATTACGTGCCGTTCCATCGGACTATGGCAGTGAGGAAAGAGATGGTGTACCTGTGTCTGCACTCACTCTTATGCACTATAATATCGCACGCCCGAAGGCTAGTCTCTCTTGAGATTGACCGCCATGGCTGCAATACTGTCTGGAGGACTATTATATTACCAAAGTGGATTTCTGCCAAAAATCGGTCGCTTGCATTATTGTTTCGCGTTTGAAAATACAAACAACCAGGTGAGCGTTATACCAGGCGGCGATAGTCATCTGCATCCATCAAGGGGGTGATACTACCTGTCATACTAAACCATTTTCACTATGTAAATAAACGTCAAATTCCTATAAATAGACAATTTTGAAGCTTACCATGTTATTTTTTTCCGAATCGAATGTGGATTTCGTAGAAAAGTTGTTTAGTAGAACGGGTATAATTACCCCTTGACGAATACAGGTGACTAAATCGCCACCCTGAATTGGTATTTGATCAGATTTTTAAGAAAAAATGTACATAATAGCAATGTGAAAAATGCTAGTTTATTACGCTGAATTCAAAATGCTTTCTTAATCTAAATCGTAAACAACATAAGTACCTACGCTTGAGACAATAATCTCTTGATGATAATAATAATATCATTTATCTAACTCCTCTACCACCTAAGGATATTATCAGATTACAGTTTACTTTGTATTAAGATAAATATTATTACCATACGAGTATTATATACCTACGTTTCAGTTGGTTCTTTAATAATATTAAGGATGGTGCATTCTGAAAGTCGCAAACAGCTGTCAAAAATTGCGTTTTTTTTATAGTTGTCAATTTTACACTTATCATAACATCGCGCCGGTATTCCCCGAAGGGTTATGCAGAGGTGTACCCCTCTACACACACACACATTATTCACGGTATTCACAATAACGTACCTGAGGGGCAATTCCCGTAATTTTTAAGCCCGTTCGCATTCGCATCTCATTCGCAATCTGTCAAAAATACAATCTATTTACCAACATTTTTGACAAGTTTGACAGATTGCGACTAGAATGTGAACGTGTTTTATGTACGAGAATTGACCTTCTGTAGTACGATAATGTGAATTAGAAGCAAGACCCAACGGGGTCATTAATCATGGAATCATGGTATTCAATCCATTATAATGTGTATTTGATAAGGTCCTGTCCCAACCACTGTCAAACCCACATTTCACCAGTTATCAATAATATTGAATTAAATTATGAAATATCGCTTTGACGTGCATTCAAATATTGATTATGAATTGCAATATTATCACTCAATTAGGTGTTATAACAGTTTTCAGCGTAAAAATTTAAATGCTGTTTTAAACTTAAAACGAAATATTCCGTGTAATGATACTAATTATTGCAATTTATAATCAATATTTTAGTGCACAGTGATAATATTTTTTTTTTTTTTTTTAACAGTGAAGTAAGACATTTCGAACTTTAAGATTGAACAGATACATACTCATACTCAAGCATTCTTCCGACGGGGGTAGGCAGAAACTACAGAACGCCACCTGCTACGATCCTTACATACTCCTAAGACACACACTCATACACACTCACACTCAGTAACTCACTCTTCACTCATACTCTTTACGATTGAACCCTCAGTTTCAGGATATGTGCCACAGTCTAAATCTTTTAATTGTACTAAAAATCTGCACTAGGCTTAAGTAAAACCCGACCTTAACCTACATACTTGATAAAGGCTTAGACGGGGATAATATAAATCTGCTGATTATGTTGACATTTCCTCATTGTCTGCGACTGCGACCGGTTGCAAAAAGTAACGTCACTTCGTCAACCGGCAGAAAAAGTTGATTGAACAAAAAATTATTGTAACAAATCGATTTTTAAATAAAGAAAAAAGTGCACTGTTTACTAAAGTTTTTTATTCTGAAATAAACGTAGAACAAGTTTTTGTTAACAGTTGTAACAATTTGGAATTTAATTGAAAAGAGTTTTATTTACGATGACAATTTGTCTCACACTTATAAAAAAGGCATAAATATTATATTTATTCCCTCTTTTCACTTTTCCTGCAACCTAAAGTCAAAGTCAAAGTCAAAAAAAATATATAAAAGGTACTTTTGAACGTCAAAAGTTATGTTGCGTAACACACAAATTAATAATCCAAATTCATAAACCATTGATTTATATTTCTGCTGGATAACGTAATGATATTGACGAATTGTCAAAATGATTGCCATTACTTGAACTAGATATACAACATGTAAAAAAAACCGGTCTGATCCGTGATGGTTATGTGGTAATTTTCGGGAAAATAGAAAATAAAAATCGTTTTTTTATGGGGCATACTCGTATTACCGGGCTTTTTACATGTGGCGCTGGCCGTCGTTTATCGGTTGTCTAAAAGTCATAATTTCTGACTCCTGTTGAAAATTTGCTCATTTTTAATGGATTTGGGGTAATCTTGGTACTAAAAATGTGAATTTTAAAAAGCAATAACTTTTTTTTTCAATAATAATTTAAAAAAAAAACTTTTTGGGAATGTTATTGCAGTACCTTTTTACATATTGTATAGTACTGGCATACTTCTGCCTGGGATTTTTATTTAGGGATTAAGTTCTATTTAGGTTTTTATTTTTTATATTCGCTTGAGTATAGTTTTCGATATTTTTTGTTCGTTTATTGGCGTATGCAAACCGACAAAAGGCAAATAATTTAATTTTATGGTTTGCGTTGCGTAATGTAAATTATTTTTCATACTATTGTATAGAAACAAGTTTTTCTAACTGAACAGACAGCTGTGCTGCTGGGGAGTTTGTTGCGCTCACTTCTTCTTCCCAGCTAAAGCACTAGGAGGTGGCGAAGGGCGGGCGTTTTGGGGGACTGTCTTATGTAATTTTGACGTTCGAAAAGTGCTGGTTTGGTTGGTGGTTGCTGGTTTTAGACTAGTTTGAATAAATGACTTTTGATTTGATTTTATTGGGATTGTGAGTGTGTTACGCAATTAGAAATAAAGGTTTTATTGTTTACATAGGTACTCTTTGAAGCCAATGACATATGTCATTACTTTACAACTAACTATTATATTTAATATGTACAAGAATGTAAAGAAAAAAATTAAATAAAATAAAGGGAAGAGCTCATTGGGCATCAAAAAATTCGTCCGCATCGCTGTCAGCGGGAAAAGTGCCCAAAAGGCTGGCAGCATTGCCACGTTGGATGGCAATGCTGATTCTTTGGCCTAAGAATTGGCCAGCCCTCTGGTCACGTGAAGAGTCGACCAACCGCTTAGCGATGTCCCGAAATATTCGATGAGCACTCGGACCCCACGGCCCTAGTGTTTCAACCCCAAACGGCTCAAAAATATAGCTACCAATAAGGTTGTTATATTTGCGCCGTTTGAGGTTTTCTGCACCTGCAGCAGCCGCCCCGGCACAGCCCGCCGTGCTAGGAAGATGGGATGGCGCAAGGGTGTCGACACAGGTTGCATCCCACACCAAAGGCCTACCCAACTTCCAAGGCATAATGGTCATTCCATCTGGCCTCTTCCCATCGTCGCGTGCCAAGCCATTGGGTTCTAAAACAGCTGGCACCCCGGCGGTGACAAGAGCCCGACGGATGATGTCATTAATGCTTGCGTGCCGTGCCAACCGACCAGCGCTCTTGCTGCAGGAAAGGCCATGGTGTGCGAGGCGGTCGACTGCTTCACCGCATTGACAGCGATGCGGAGCCCCGCAAGGAGCGCCCAGACGCAGACTTGTAGCGAGCCGAAAAGTGGTGTCACCCAGCATAGTGCCTATGTTGGGTGACGGTAGCGCCTGAAGCCAGAGGCCCGACTCCCATTCTCCCACAGCCAGCAGGCGGGCACGCTCAGCAGTATTGGTGGACGTATTAAAGAGGTTATTCCGTACCAACCTGCAGAGCGGCTCATCCCACTGTCTCTGGGAAGACGGGTTTTCGGGCTTCTCCGTATCCGGACAAGCCACTTTCCAGGCGTTCATCGCATCAGTCAAACACGGCACTTCAGAGTCAACCTGAGAAGCGGCTAAGATCTTTCTGGTTAACTTTTCGGTGCTGTGGACCGAGGACAGGAACGCCGGTAAGCTTACACTAGAAATTTTGCGGACGCCGAGCCCACCATAGCGAATGGGTAGTGTAGCTTGCAGCCACGCGCGGTCGTCCAATGCCACATTTATAATTGATGTCAGAGTACTTCGAATAATTTGATCAATTTTGTCTAAAAGGTGTGGCTTTTTCCATAGAGAGGAAGAGCGGAGAAAATACATAAAATTTGGACCGAAACAGCAGTATCTGATAAGGGTGAATGCCGAATGTAAGTTAATTTTAGAAAGTCTATCCGAAATATCGTTAAAATGTTCAATTTTTCCGTCAATGAAAGGTGAAAAACTGTCTTCTAAAATTGGGGAACCTAGGAGGTGCAGTGAACTTTTTTCCAAAATTTTGATATCTGGGGTAATTGAATTAAATTTCTGAATGGTCAATTGTCTGTCAGTATTGTCACAAAGGTAAATTTCGCATTTTGAGAAGTTGAGGTCGAGGCCGATAGATTGGAACTGCTGCTTTAGAAATTGGAGATCTTTTAGAACACTATCTACGTCGCCTCCTAGAGTCCCATCATCTAAATACCACACATTAAATTTTGAATTTAGTTGTTGTATTATGGGGTGAATAGCTAAGCTGAAAATGACTGGCCCGAGAGGATCACCTTGTTGGCATCCAACTGCAGATTCCAAAACGTTGTCTTTATATAGTAATTTTGAAGGGTGCCTGTAGCACTGCCACAAAAAACCATAAATTTCCGGTAGCTCTTTTTTAGCTTCAGCCAACAAAGTGTCCCTGTTGATGGAGTTGAAGGCATTTTTAACGTCAACCTTGAGGATGACCTCACCTTTACCGGAGTTTAAAAAACTGGAAAGGGCATGTACGGCAGCCTCGCAGCCCCCTTTGGATCCGAAGCCAAGCTGTAGGGGCTGGAACTTGTTTTTTAAAGTTTCTCCATATAATTTGCAGCATATTTTAGCTGCCGTACGCCTGTAGGTACACCCAACGGCAATGGGACGAATGCCACCGTCCCTCTTGCGCAGGGCACATAAATTGGCCCCGTACAAGACATCGACGACGGCATCATTCACACCGCCGTTGAGCATCAGATTAATTAGAGCCGCAAGCTCCTTCAAAAGTGACTCACCAGCTTCCCCGGCGCCTGAACTCAATAAGTCTTTTAAGTGCTGAGGAGTCAGGCCGTCGAGGCCGCCGGCGGAACCACTTCGGAAAGAGCTCACGGCAGCAATCAGCTGGGGGGCAGTAACGCTTAGAGGTATTGAATCCGGATCAGGAGGGTGGGGGGGGTCGGGGAAGGTGAGACCATCGGCAGGCGCTGGATGTTTACTCTCCAGGGCAGTAAGGGTTTCTGGAGAGTAGGGCGCCACCACATCGCTACTGAACAGTAGCCTGGCCGCTCCCCTGATGTCACCTTCACTTAATTTGGGTTCTACATGTGAACATAAGCCTCTTCGTGAAGGGTTATTAGAAACAGGTAATTTTGGATCTAAAATGAGGGTCGAATTGTTGCAATTATCTTTAATTTGATTTGTCAAAGTATTTTTTGTTGCCAAATTTCTTTGGACATGTAGAATCCTATAAGGGAAGGTAAGTAATTGTTCCCAGGCACTTTTTGAGTTCTCCTGGGTCGCAAGGCGGAGACATTGCGCTAAACTCAGTGCAACGGACCGCCTCGCGCCCCGGGGAACTCTCTTTAATACTGGAGTAGAATTTTTGAATTTTGCCAGCGTATTCCACAAACTTTTATCTGAAGTTGTTGATGTTGGAGATGGGGTTGGGGGGCACAAAGGTACACTATGTGGTTTGTGAACCTTGCCATAGTGTATCCGTAGCCCCCGTTCGCCTTTGAAGAAGCGCGGCTGGGAGCAGTGGGGACATCTCACCTGGACATCGAGCGATGTGGCAGGTTGACTAGCACTATTTCCGGCATCGCTACAGCCGGCATTTAACATATGTATTTAAAAACTTACCTAAATGAACAAAAAACACTTAAACAATAATATATAAAGAAATTCACAAAAATAAAACGATAACAGTCATTAAATGACACTTGTTTTGATGGAGGTGGCGCACTGACGCAGACGCGCGGGCCTAGGGCGCCGCAGCGCCGCGCGTGCACGGCGCGGCGCAGCCTTCTTTTTCTTCTTTCTTCACAAAAAGGTGTTATTATAATTAAACAGCGCTTTATCGGGAATACCCGTAACTAATATGTTACGGGTGCGTCGCTACTCAATAATATTTTTTAGTAGTTGGTCGATTTTCTCACTGTGATTTTATTTATTATTGTAAACTTTCCAGATTTTCAAAAGCTAAATTTAATTTTCAAAAGTAGAGGTTATTAGAACATCCGCCATTCAATTTCAAAATTATTGTTATTCTGGCTTAAATGATAATATCAATACCGTCTATAAATCGATAATAATATAATCGTTCAATATTATCAATTACAAATGTACTAAATACAATAGCTAATCAGCTACACGTACTAATGTAGTACAACTAAACACGGCCGGCCGGCATTTTTGTCTAAAGAGAAGAAATAAATAAATAAATAAAAAAATTGCTGGCCTACTGCGACTGTCAGCCAATCTTTTAAAAAGGAGCCAAGCTCATTCCGTTGTTGTTTTCTGCCGTTTTTCCAAACATACAACAGACTGACAAAATGCCCGGCACAGTTCCATTTTGCGCTATCAGCATCAGTTATTTGTGATTAGGAACAAAGTATAGAGTTTCTAATGCGGTCCATGAGTTTGACACCCAGCAGGTTTAAGTGCTTTTGCAAAACGCAAAAACACGTTTTCACACGTGATTTGAGAACGTATAAGACGTTCTCAAATCACGTGTAAAAACGTGTTACGGGATAAAAAAAACCATTTAAAGATGAAATACAAACGATTAGAGTCGACATTTCCTCAATAAAAATTGGTAACTAGCAACTTGCTGTGGCGATGAGGACTGCTGTCATCAAGTTTAATAAACTTTGGCATCCGGCTATAGGTACAGTCGACCGTACGTTCGGTGGTAACATTTTACCTTGAGCTAGCCTAGCGTAGTACGGAGTTTCAATAAAATTAGTTCGGATAAATTAGGATAGCTGACCCGACAGACGTTGTCCTGTTCAAATTTCAATAATTGATACAAAAATACTATAGAAAATGCACCAATTTTCCTGGTAACTGTTTTTTTTTTCTTGAGCCGGACATTTTAAAACAATAAATACAATAAACAATAATATTATCGGTCCAGTCGCGCTCAAGTTATGCGCTTGCCAGCGAAAATCATTTCATTTTTATTATATCTACATGTAAAAAAAAACCCTTTCCGATCCCTGAGGGTGTTGTTAAATATCGTACTGAGAGTATAATTATGTGGAAATATTAAGGAAAAAAAAAAAAAAATCCCCACACCAATTTTACCGGGTTAATACATTGGGCGCGTTTAGCAGCTGTCTCAAAGTCATAATTTATGCAATTTTTTTATGGATTTGGGATAATTTTGGTACTAAAAATTTAAAAGTTTAAATAGCAATAACTTTTTTATTTTCAATAATAATTTAAGAAAAAAAACTTTTTGTTAATGTTATTGCAGTAGGTACCCTAATATACTCGTAATTGCGCCCCTTTCGGTTCGGACAGGTTTCTTTTACATTTATTGTTTAGATAACTATATTATTTTACTCACCTCATCAGCTTTCGCAGAATAGAAGCTCCTGATATCAGTCGAATTAATTTCATCCCCGTATCGTTCCTTGCATATGAGGGGGTCATTTTCATACCCAGTCGACACAGACTGTTGCTTCCTCACCATCTGAGTAATGGCCAGGTTCAAGCAGACTCGCATAGTATACGCATTAGCCACGGCCAACAGGGCCATGATAGCCAAGACATACCTCTGCGGTATTATAAATACTGAAAAAAAATAACAGGCCTGTAATATTCAAAGGGTTATGCAGAGGTGTACCTTAGAACAGTCAGCTGCAGAGAAATCTCACCCCCTTGCAATGTATTTATACATTGCTAGGGGGTGAGATTTCTTGCAGCTGACTGTACACATTCCGCCACCTATGTTTAAGTCCCATGTAATAGAAGGCGAGCCTATTGCCTTCAACCAAGCACTAATGCAGACTCCTGGGTGCTACTGAGAAATATGAGCCGAAAAAACCCAATAACATTTTTCCTGACCTGGGAATCTAATGCACAGAAGTAGCGCTTGCGACCACTAGAGCAATGAGTCAGTCAAAGAAAGAAAGAAAGAATAAATAACAAGTTAGTTACGATCAATGCAGATGTCGAAATTCGAACTCAGACCACCCACAACCAATTGCGGAAAGAAAATATTTTTTTTATGAAGGAGCGGTACAGATAATTTAGTAAATGCATTTTTTTATTTTTTTTTATTGTTGTATGTTTATGTTTTGCATGATAAATAACTAAAATAGCCTTTTGGATTTAATTTTTAGAAGCCTAGTTTTAAATATTTTTTGTTTTCCTTCTTATCGACTCACGGAGTCTTTGTTACCTTATAACTGCATGATTTATTTGTATATCTCGTATATTAAGTGAACTGTCTTGTGTTCTATAAGAAAATTCAATTCTTTAAACCAATATCAATATAACCTGACCTTAAATTGAATTCAATCATATTGGCTGTCATGAGCATTTATGAATTAACCACGAGAATCTACAACAAATACAAGGATTCAGTGTTGCTGAGGTTCTAATTGTTGCTCTAAAACACTAGTCACAGTACATGTAGGTAGCTAGTTTAGCTAATCGTTTAATTATCACTAAAATAAAGAAAGAAAGAAAGAAAACAAAGAAAGAAAATACATTTATTTAGCACAGACTAAAAGGCACACAACACAACATATTGTACTACAAGTAAAAACCAAATTAAAAAAGAAAGAAAACAAATAAAAAGCGTAAAGTGCGTTCTACGATATATAAAATATTAAATGCTCTACTTGGTTTTTATTTTATACTAGTAAAGGCGTTCCCTCACCGGGAGCATTCGCCTGTAATGCAACAGCTCAGATTCGAGCATTACATTGTGAGTGAGGAGAACCGAAGTAACGGTAATATAGCAATGCTCAAAATCTAATCTAGGATGGTAAGATTACAGGCGTCCTGGTGAGGGGGCGCCTTTACTGGTATATCAATCAATCTGCCTAGCCTTTTCCCAACTATGTTGGGGTCGGCTTTCTGTCTAACGGGATGCAGCTGAATACCAGTATTTTACATGGAGCGACTGCCTATCTGACCTCCACAACCCAGTTACTGGGTAATACGATACCCCTTGGTAAGACTGGTTGTCAGACTTTCGGGCTTCTGACTACCCGTAACGACTGCCAAAGATCTACGAATGACAGCCGGGACCAAACCAACGGCTTAACGTGCTTTCCAAAGCACGGAAGGGTTTTGGTATGTAAAGATGGTCACCCATCCACGGACCAACCGCGCCAAGCGTAGCTTAACCTGAACGATCGACCCGTGCAGCTGTTACTACTTAGCCAGAAGCCCCTCACCGAGAGCATTCGCCTGTAATGTAACAGTTCATATTCGTGTATTACATCAGTGAGTGATGAGAACCGAGGTAATGGTAATATAGTAATGCTCAAAATCGGGACGCCTGTAATGATTTTGATCATTACAGGCGTCCCGGTGAGGAAGCGCCTTTATTGGTATAAAATAAAAACCAAGTCGAACATTTAATATTTTATAGCTCAGAATAACTAATTTTGAAAGTTAATAAAATTTAATAAGTTATGTAAAGTAAAGTACAAGTAGGTGCCTCATTTTATACTTTAGCTAGAAATAATGGTATGTGTATTTTTTTTTATGGAAGTACATTATTTAAAGAAATAATTAAAAGTGAACAATATTAATTGTAATTGTTGATATTTTAATGTTAAGGTAGGAGTTATTATTATGTATAGTTAATTATTAATATCTAATTTGGGTGCACATAATATGATTAATTGTCGACTTTAGATAAATACGTAGACTAACAAATAAATAATAGCAAATAAATAAACAACGAGTATAATTATTTTTTTTAGTAACTCAACATAACAAACAATAAAACAACTCCACAAATCACTTGAAACTAATTAAATACTTACATTTCGATAACGCCAATCGCCATCCCGTTAACATTTTGAAGCTTTACCTTTAAAAAATAAGATTTAAATTAGTGTAAGACACACTGACACAGCACTGTTGTATTTAGTTCATTTGTGAGACGGACTCTTGCGCACTGTCGGGACACGACTATTTGGCTCAAAGGCTAATCAGGAAAAAGTATGGCGGCGTCTGGGCACGGAGTTTTCATTGAGGTGACGCTACCGGATCGCAGTAGCAAGGTCGCTTGCACAGCATCTCCTTTTTTAATCGCCAAGTGCGAACCGGGACTTAACCGTTTACTGTTCCGTAGGTACCTGTACTATGTGCGAGGAAAACCTTTAAATGTGCCAAATAACGCTGCTCGATTTTTTGTACGTTCAACGTTTATTTTATGTTTTATTTATTTATTAAGGAAAACACACCAACGAAATTATTTACAAACATAATAACAATAGGTAATCACGAATCGTCAATAATATGTAAATATTGTTGCCGTTCTTACATTATTTTTTTGTAGAAGGTATTTTTTATACAATTTATATACATCTATTTTTTACAATTTACATTAGGTAGTATAAAGAAAATAAGGCGTATTGGTCGATTCGCACGAATGTTCTCGCCCGGAGCGGGCGAACCGTTTTTTTTTGTAGCCTCTTTACACGAAGTTTATTTATTTGTGTTATTCGCGAAAAAAATATAACCGAAAATAACGGCCTTAAATTCTTACCATGATACCTATAACATATTAAATGTAGGTATAAAGGTGACAATTGATTGATGTACTGACAAAAGATTTTTGTATTATCGCTATCAAAGAATTGCGAATGTTTTGTCCGATTTTACCTGAGTGAATCAAGAAAGTTGACCGTGGGTTTTTTCATTTCTTACAAGATTTGTGTTTAACCGACGTAATTGACGTAGGCTTTAAGGATAAAATAAGGTAACAGTTAATTTATAATGTGAGTAAGGAATCTACATAGATAATGAACTTTATAGGTAGTAACTTTTTTATACGTCATCGAGGATTTTACATATTTCATATTACTAATAAGGCCGCCCAGTGTATGTTTTGTAGTGTTCAATTTATTTTTCGCAATGTATTTTCTAGTGTTCAATAAAGTATACAAATAAATTTCAGAGTAATATTAGTGTCGTAAAAAAACATTTTATTTATGTAAGACCGCGACAAATTTGCGGAATGCTAAAACCGTTCCAACGTTTTCAAGTTCAATGTTTCATAGCAACCGCTACTTACAATAATGATCTATTCATAATGTAAATCGTTGACTAACATAATAAACACAATAATAATGTTAATATTTTTTTTGTATTTTTAAATGCGTTTTTATGTTTTTTATAAAAATATTTAAAATTTACAGCAAATCATAAAACTCATCTGGTTTCACTTAAGGTCACGTCATGGCCCTCATCATTAAGGAAACAGTAACTCTAGGAAGTGTTGTAGCTTGTAGTCACGCAACGATATTACTCAACCAATGAAAACTTTCAGTGTCAAAAAAATAATTGAGTGAGTTGAAGAAAATAAGTGAACTATGGATTGTTTTCCGTTATGGTTGGCAGATGAACTAATTAGGAAGTGACTTTATGTCTTTTTCAGAGGCCAGATATTATAGCAAACGACATCGCGGCAGGCACAAACGGAAATGGCGGGATTAGCTGGACTCTTTTAACAAATACTGGTCTTTAAATCCTCTGGACAGAGAGAGGTAGAAATATTGTAGGGAGGCCTTGCCCAGCAGTGGGACAATAATGGCAAATAAAAAAAATTAAGAAATGATATCACGCGTTTAAAAAAATATTTTAACGTTCAATCGACCGTTAGCCTCGGAAGACCGAGAAAGGCTATCGTCCTGAAAGCAACCGTAAACAGCCCACTAGTTCTAAGACTAAACATAATTGGTGCTGATGGGACGGCGCCACCATCGATGCAAGAGGACGTAGAGTTTCTCTTGACATAATCGGTTATTATATTGTCTAAACAACTTTGGTTCTTGGTGGATGAAACAATATCAAACTGAAATAAAAGTGGAATTTTCCGTTTTGTTACTATTAAATTAAATGGAAGGAAAATTATATTTTATTTAATTTCTGCAACGCATAAACACGACAGCTAAGTAACCTCGAGATGGAAGAACCTCTAAAGGGGAACTCGTTCTTTTTTATATCCACGGTAAAAGTTTTAACACGAAGAGGATTTGCCAAAAATATTATTATATAAATATTATTGCCCCAGTGCAGGGGCCTACAGAAGAGGCACTAGCATTGATCACCACGCTAGCTCAAAACGGGTTGGCGATTTCAGACTTATATTAACTAAAATTTCAGGTTTCCTCACAATTTTTTCCTTCACCGATGTTAGTTGTATCCCAGATAAACACAGAAAATACACAAGAATTTAAAAAGTAACATTGGTATAATATACACATAAAAATAATATTGTGAACATTGATATTATTCTATCGTGTAGACACTTGCTCTAAAGGTGTGTAAGTAAATCGCAACTACTTCCAATTAATTTCTGTTTTCCTGGTAGTTTTAATAAATAAAAAATTGGGCCAGTTGTATTTTAAAACGTCTATCGATATCATTTATTACGAATCCTTCATGCTCTATCTATGTTTCATCGTTTGGTGCGTTTCGAGGAATACAATTATAATATTACTAGCTACCCGCCCCGGCTTCGCACGGGTAGTACTATGTACTTATCTACGGCGCACCTACCTACCTACTTACCTACCTACCCTACCTACCTACCAACCTACGCTACTCTACTATATTCACATTCATCATTATGCGCTAACTGTCCAACGCGCGAAGTTAAAATAGTCGTTAGGTATGTTTTCTGAAATTTTCCTAATTGCTGTGCAATTTTCTTAATTTTTCTTTCCGTAAGAACCCTCTCCTTACAATAACGAACACAACAAAAAAAGAATTAGCGAAATTGGTCCAGCCGTTCACGCGTGATGCCGTGACCAAGGGAAACATGGGTTCATTTTTGTATATATAGATTAGCTAGCGCTAGCGCACCCGAATGGCGCGTTTCGAGGAATACTTTTGGTGCGTTCCAATATTGGTGCGCTTCGAGAAATACAAACAAACATACAAAAATAGCATATAAAATATAACATATAAAACTAATATTTTCTCTTTATAACATTGGTTTAGATAACGGAATAAAATTAATTTCTCATTTCCCTGTTCATGTAAACTTGGGGAAAATGCTGGAAGATCTTTACGACTATATTCAAGTAGATAGTCATCTTCACAAGGCTAACGGGCTTGCTTATTAATTAAACAAATCACATTCCTACATGGTAACAAAAATATTTCGCAAAAATAAAATCTGCTAAGGATCGTATCATAATCAATACATAATTTACGTGTCTGTCTGTGTGACCGCGTAGTTAATCTAAGCAACGGATTTTGATGCGGTTTTCACCATAATTAAGAGAATTTCTTCCGGAAGGTTTACATATCAATACATTATTTACATAGAATAAAGGAATCTCGATATTTTGTCAAGTCGTAAAAACCGTGTGAAACAGGGGCGGTCGCTAATAATGTTATAAAAAACAAACCATAACTAGTTCTGTTTCCGTTTATATAATGTGATATTTAATTAATTTATGAGAATTCGAATCACTTAATAAGCTAATGAACCAAGCGACAGCTTTTTTTTTTAAAACAAACAACTAACTAAAAAACTATTAAAAATAAAAGAAACTTAAAAAATGCGATTTCTTACGTCACGAATAAACATGTTAGTAAAAATCTCGTATCTAGCAAACTTTGTTTCGGTATTTTTTTTGCCGTCGACTTTCAATACAATTGCGAACGTTTCAGTGAAATCAATTATTTTTTTCGTTTTTAATAGGTATCATTGTTTTTTTTACCTACTCTTACTTAACATTTTTAATATTTTTTATTTGTGACTTTTTGAATTACATTTGGGCTATGAACATAAACAACCTCTTCGCATCATCACCATTTGGGTGAAAAATAATTCTATGGAATGTGCCTAAATCAAGTCGGTTCAACCTCAAGACCCCTTATAGATCAGATATATCAGACTCATACTGAACACAGTCCATCAATAAAGTGATATAAGTCTTCCACATCTCTACACTCCAGAGTTACAATCTTGCAGCAAGTCACTAAACTGTAGTAACTACTTACACTTACACTATCTTTCGCCCGCGGCTTCGCCCGCGTGGAGGTCAGAAATTATCCCACAGGAACGTATTACCGGGATAAAAAGTATTATAAGTGTTATTACAGGTTATAAACAATCTGTGTGCCAAATTACATCCAAATCCGTTCAGCCGTTTTTGCGTGATTGAGTAACAAACATCCAAACATACAAACTTTCACATTTATAATATTATATTAAATAATATTAAATATATATTATATTATATATTATAGTAGGATTACCTACAATGCTTTACAATAGTAACTACACTAATAACAAGGTTATACCCGTAACAATCGGCCATAGAGTGCAATGCCTTGTTCTGCTATTTAAAATAACATTAATATGAAACTAAATACTTATACTCGTAGTAACAATATAAGTGCCTATTCTTATATAAAACTATTGTTCAACTATATTAACATGTCTAATAGTTTACGCTACTGTTAAAATTTGTGATTAGATACGTACCTGTCGGAAATATGTTACTGAGTTGACTAATCGGGACGCCAGCGCCGCCTAGCAGCGCTCGTCAGAGTCTACAATTTAACGCTCGGACCGGCCGGAGCTAAGCATGGGTGGCGGTCAAGCAGTGAAGACGTTTAGAAACTGTCCTGCGTTCTGAATAGTTGTGTCGTGTACCTACGGTGTGTGAATTGCTAGTGTGATTAATTTGATACTTAGTAAATTGTAATTTGATCTGAACTGTAAACGTTTTTCTAACACTACCCGTAGTACAACCACAGTAGTTAAAATTTGCCTGATAATAACGAAAGAGACACATTTACTCCCCCGTTATACCTATTATTGCTAATGTGCACTGAACCTATACAGCATGTATCAGAGAGGTGTGATCAAATTTAAGAGTATGGTCAGACCATCAAACTAAACAACTGTCTCCATGGAATCAACATCGTAATCGAGAAAAAATAAATAGCCTCCCCATACATTTGGGTCTAAGGGCCGAGTCACACCGAAATGGCAGCGGCCGCCAGCGGCCCCCAGCGTCGCCGCTGGTGGCCTCGCGCCTACTCTCCTCTTGACTAGTTTAGTTGTAGTTTCTACATTACATACGCGCGCATAAAGACCAGTATCGCTTGAAAAGCTTTTCAAGCGATACTGGTCTTTTAAGTACCTCGCGACCTTTTCAAGCGATACTGGTCTTTTAATTATGTAGATAAAGTTCAAAATTATTTCACACTGAAAGTGCTCGCTCGTAATAGGTATTGAAGATTTGTATGGAATAGTTCTCAAAATCTTTGGAAGATCTTAAGCGGTCACACAGTCACGAAAAGCTACGTTGTTCTATACTATGTACAGATTATAATTCTGTCACGAAATTAAGCTTATGCATAATCATCCTATTAAGTTCCCACTCCTGGGTCACAGGACTCTTCTCTGTGAGAGGGAGTGGGCTGTCTCGCAATTACTGTAATTTAATGCTAATTGCGACATATTGCACACGCTGTAAGAATTTCCACTAACAATAACCGGAAGATAATATTTTCAACAAACCCTAGGAATCTTTTATACACACGGCTACAACAGAAACTTATCTAAAGATACGTCTGTATGTTACTGAGTTAAACGATGAATTCGCACATAAACAAAGCGTATGTATGTGCGTATATGTGTTTGTTGTTTGGCGCATCTCTCCCATTTTTATAATAATACGTTATTTATGCCGTTTTTGAATATTGAACCTGAAAATTATTTAGTGTAACAAAAACGTATCTCAAAACGTTTTACCCAAAGTTATTGCAGGATTGAACTTACATGCATGATTACGGGATACAAACCAAAGAAACTGAGGCAAAAACCCAAAGTACTTAATAAGAAGAATACATGCTATTTTAGTTTTTGGTATTTGAAAAGACCTAACGTGATTTAGGTAGGCATAGAGTAGTGTAGTGTAGTAGTATTTTGTATCTTCAATGTACACTTGTGTTTTGTTATATTGTGTAGGTACTCATAACTACCATAATAAATAAATTTAAAGAATAAAACCTAACGTATCTAATCAAATTAATATAATATTTTATAAAAACGTTAGCAACACAAAAACGTAAGTATCTAGAACTTTATTCTAAACAATTGAATTTTAAACATATACTAAAACCCTTAAATATAATCAGTTAATTGCTTTGCGACCCTGATTAAAAATCTAAACATATTCTATGCGTTAAACGTAATAGCTTTGAAAGTAAACGTAGTCATTATATCTTCATTATTACACGGTGCCGCGCGTTTTTATATCTGTTTTATCCGTTTTCTCAAACGAGGAGCTCGTGGCTAAGTAACAGCCAGTAAGCAACAGCCGCACTGGTCGATCCATCAGGTTAAGCTACGCTTGCCGGGGTTGGCCAGTGGATGGGTGACCATCTTTACATACCGAGAATCCTCCGTGGCTCGGAAAGCACGTTAAGCCGTTGGTCCCGGCTGTCATTCGTGGATCTTTGACAGTCGTTACGAGTCGTCAGAAGCCCGAAAGACTGACACCAGTCTTACCAAGGGGTATCGTATTACCCAGTTACTGGGTTGTGGAGGTCAGATAGGCAGTCGCTCCATGTAAAATACTGGTATTCAGCTGCATCCGGTTAGACTGGAAGCCGACCCCAACATAGTTGGGAAAAGGCTAGGCAGATTAATTGATTGATCCGTTTTCTCAAATTGTATAAAATCGAGATACGTGTTGTGATACTACAGGGACGTATTATAAATGCGAAAGTGAGTTTGTTTGTTTGTTACGCTTTCACGCCAAAACGGCTAAACGGATTTGATTTTTACCATCCTGATATTCCCACAGGATCGAGACTTATGCGGGTGAAACCGCGAGGCGCATCTTCTTATTTACATAAAGCAAAGCACGTGGCTGGGTTCAAAACATCGACCTACAACTCGTAAGTCGGGGCCGTTACCATCGGGCCACCACTCTCAACTGCTAGAATACTTAAAAAGATATAAATAATAATACGATATGAACAACTGTAAAAACAATATACCTAATATTACGAAAACAAAAGCACAAATGCCAATTCAAAATATTCCATGTAAAAGAATTTGCGGGCAGCAAATATTTAAAATCGGCTGAGTAAATACTTACATCAACGTATTAAGCCAAGATCAAGGTTGCCTGGAAGAGATCGCAGAAAGCGATAAGGCCGCCCATTGTATGTTTTGTAAAATGTAGTTTCAGTTTAAATTTATTATTTACTATGTATTTTCTTTTAAATTTATTTTTTACTATCTATTATTTACTATGTGTACAATAAAGTATATATAAATAAATAAATAATATATCCAACAACTGATATCGGTAGGTAATTCAGAAAAACATTTGTTCAATATAATTGGGCCTGCGGAAAACATCCAGAGTTTCAAATAACATACATAAAATATAACATTATAGCTGTAATCCTCGAAGGGTTAGTCAGAGGTATACCATAAAGTACACCCACATTTCGCCAGTTATTTTTAAGACCCATGTAACAAATCCAGTCTCCGGGCTGCTACTACCATTATTACTACTTTTACTACTATTATTGGGTTTTCCAACAGGAATTTCACAGTGTCACATATTTAAAAAAAAAATATCAGAGCTGTTCTAAGCAAATGCATAGATGTTTTGGGTTCTATTAAAATTAAATTGAGTATAAAATATTTCGTGTCACAAATTGTTGTTAAAAGTGCTCATAAAAAAAAATACAAAAGAAAAAAATTACTTCCAAAAAAAAACACTACGAGTACAACGTGATAAATAACTTAAATTTTGAAGTCGGTGTTTTTTAGTTTTTTTTGGGGGTTTTTTTTGTGTCGGTGGTCGGTTTTGAATTGAATAGCTCACAGTCACTAACGTGGCAGCCTGACAGTTATGAGAAAACTTGCCAACAGGCCGTTAGTAGGCACGTAATGTTGAAAAATGTGTGGCAAAATATAAAGTTCATCCTCAATGGAAGCCTTTCTGCTAACCTGACCCACCCCGATCACAATTTGGTTTTTGCCACTGACTTCCGAAATTAAAGTTATTTTTCACTTCATGTGTTTTTTTTTTGGAAGCCAGTGTCAAATCTAAGAATAAGATCTTAGATTTGTTTTATAAGAAAGTGTAAGTGTAAGTACCTCTCTCTAAGATCACGTGATGGTAGTTGTTTTGTTTTTTTGTAAAAAATACGTATTATTGAAGCTACCTTAAAAACTACCCAAGCTATATATATTATAAAAACTACCTCTAAAGTATGACCTACCAAACCAAAAAAGAATCATCAAAATCAATTCATAAATGGAGTAACAAAAAAAACACATTCGAATTGACAACCTCCTCCTTTTTTAAATCGGTTAAAACAATCAAATGCATACCTATCTATGCTATCCTTTTGCTACATACCTACCTATATCAAGATATTCAAGCATGATCCGACCTGAAATGATATTTCATTAGTCATTGTCAAATATTAGTTTAGTAATCCGTGAGAAAATAAATTACAATTCACTCGGTCTGTTTGATTAAGAAAATGTAAACATTATTCTTAGTTTGCGAATACCTAAACACCCTGAGACTTAGGAAGACCGAGAACAATCAACCAGGAAGCGGGCCAATGATATAACAACGTAAATAGATAAATGTTACAAGTTAAAAAAAAATATCCATTCAATCTCCCTAGCCTTTTCCCAACAGTGTTGTGGTCGGCTTTCAGTCTAACCAGATGCAGCTGAATGGCAGTAATTTATATGAAGCGACTGCTTATAGATAGATATATTCTTTATTATGCACACCATACAAATTACAGAAATAAATTTAGAAATTTATCTATAATTTTTAATATTTTTAATGGTTCACTAATGTTTCACCAAAACACCATTGACAAATATTTACTTAAAAACCAACGTTACGTATATTATTTATTTCACAAACAACTTTTTCCGCAAATGTTTTTTTTTATAAACACTCGCTTTACTAACATTTATTTAGCAAATGCTTCTCTTTACAAATGTTTCGTATATATTTATTTAATCATTTAAACATTTTTCATTTAACATTTAGATTGTTTTGGAAAAATCACGTGTATATCATTTTTAATATCATTTTATAATAATTTTTCTAAACCAGTCACAAAGTGATCATGGTGGCAATTTCCATGTGGGTCGTTGAATAATTTACAAGCAAGTACTGAAGTTCTTTAAGCCTATTAAAGTCTTTTTTTATATATACCGTATTCTAGTCGTTTTTGGCGTAGGGGTCACGGTTTTAACCTAACCTAACCTTACCATTTTCGAGAGTAAAAATATTTAACCTAATCTAACAATTATATAATTTTTTATGGTTTATATGTATATTAAAATTACCATTTTGCTTATTTAATGAGTTTAATTTTTTGGAAATTGCGTAATTCAATATGTAAAACGTTTTTATTCCAAACGTTGTTTTATGACATAACATGAATAAAAAATGAATAATTTGTCAAAAATAATACGTTAAAAAAAAGTTTATCGGATAATGATTTTCGTAATTGAATTATTTGGCAAAGTTGTTATTGTTTAGTGATGAAATATCAAATCATATTTTTGTCAATCGTTACTTGTCAAATGAAAATTTGTTAATTAAGTTTTGGTGAAATGACTGGTCACCCACGAAACACCTTGGTAAGACAGGTTGTCAGATTTTCGGGCTTCTGACTACCCTTTACGAGTTTCAAAGATCCACGAATAACAGCCGGGACCAACGGCTTAAAGTGCTTTGAGGGACGGGTCTCGGTGAATAAAGATGATCGCCCATCCACGGACCGATCGCGACAAGTGTAGCTTAACCTCCGGCCTGTGCGGCTGTTATCATTTAGACACGAGCCACGAGCATTTTATGGTTACAGTTACACATTGATACAATATTATGGTACCAATGATTGTAGACAACTATATAAATTCTTGTCGACATACATTTATATATATTTTTACTGTATGTTTATGAAATGATGAAATGCTATTACAATTGAAAAGAAACATTCCACTGTATTGGGAGCGGAATTCCCTGTAGCAGTCTGTTTTTCCCTATAATTATGTACCTATGAACTTCTTCAAATCGAGTACTATTATATCGAATCAAGTTTTTCCAACTGAACAGATAGCTGTGCTGCTGGGGAGTTTGTTGCGCCCATAGATATAAGAAAGAAGGAGATATGCCCGGTAGTTGAAAATGTATCGAAACCCAATGTCTTCTATCTATCCCTACTCTCTAGCCTGCGATCACACATGCGATCAGTAAACCCAATAAATACGAGGCCCCGCTCACACTTGCAATTTACAAATCAGAACGTACTACATAATCAATTATAAACCTTATCCCATCAAACACAGCGTGCATTTACCATGCACCGTACAACTCACCCACACGAAAACATCGTTCGCTATCGTTGTGCTGTGCAAAAGCCATTTATTTTACATATACGCTAGTGATTGACTAAATCGGAAACTTATCGATTCTCCCATTTATTATTGTATTAAAATTTTTGGAAGTTGCTGAAAAAATTATAAATAAAAAACGATATACATATAATAAGATGATATAAATAAACAATAAGTAAGTAAAAAAAAAAAATATTAAGTAAACCAAAAAAATAACAACATTATGAGAAAATCTAAATGAGTATAAAACAAGATTTCACATCGGTCTTCCAATCAGGCTATAACTGTTGACAAATTGAAGAATAAACTTTAATAGTAATATAAATTCATACGACAATCGACATTATTGTCGATAGCCTACGTTAGTGGATCTGCACAACCACATCACTAATCCGTCACAAGACGCTGCGGCCGTACTAACGATGCAACCGCTTAAAGTAAATATCGTTTTGTAATTTTTACATTGCTTGTCCAGTTACTTAGCGACATACTTTGGTAGTGGTAAAGAAGCAATGTATTTACTACAATAAAAGTACAGTCGCTGTGATATATGAAAACAAAAATAACGTAGTAAAGGCAAGAAATATTTTACGATTTGTTGTTTTTCATGATTTTCAACACAAATATAGCAAAATACTTGTGCTGATTTATGAAAAGTGGTTCTACGATTTATAAAGTTTATAGTTTAGCTTCGATTTTTACAAGAAACCACTGAACAACACGGTATTCTTAAATGTTATCACGATCGCGCTCGAAAGCGCACTAGTTAGCGGAGACGGCCATTTGCCTGAGGCATGAGCATTGTGATCAAGACGCGCGGACACAGACACGCCCCCATACCACTTCTCCTGTTATTTATATTTCTATGGTTGCGCCACTTCTTCCCAGCTAACGCACTAGGAAGTGGTGAAGGGTGGGCGTTTTGGGGGACTGTCTTATGTAATTTTGACGTTCGAAAAATGCTGATTCTCAGCCTAGTTTGAATATTTTTTGTATTTATTTTTTATTTTTAAGGTTGAATAGTTTGCATCTAGGCAAACATGCACGATCGTCACCGCTCGCCTTACGATGACGTGGTCGACAATGGTGACAGCAGCTCACTTCACCAAAATCTCATCTTGAAATTTTGGTGAAGTGAGCTGCCAATAGTGTCAATTCCTAGCATCAGATGGAATGATAGCTTAAATCAAGATCAGTTCACCTAACTTAATTTTTAAAGCAGGTGAAACGGGAGCGTACCAATAATGAAAAAACGAGCGAGCCTTATAGGTAGTAGTTGCATATGATTTGTAACAACTGACATCTCACCTTGGTAATAAGCAACATTTAAGGGGGGGGGTCGTCAAGGTTGTTTTTGACGGCCAACTCTAGCACCGCGCCTGCTCATTGGTCAAATCATATAGCACGCGCTTCCCCAGCTTCCTGTTACTCGCTTTTCACGAAATCACTCCCACAGATTGCAGGAAAACGAGAGAAAAAAAAAAACTTGTTGATCAGATTGTTTGGCGTTATTTTGGTATTAAAGTGTTGTGTGTGTTGAAGTCAGATATATTTTTAGTTCGGCGAGCTGGATCGAAGAGCCAATTTCCTTCAGGGGACAACACTGTACGATTCTCATGCGAGTGAAAAAAATCATAATAGCATATTTTGGCCACATATTGTGCCATGTTAGTGATATACAATATTTGCTTTCACACCTACAAATATTATTTAAACAATGATTACCTACGTGGTAAAATTTGAGTTTTAAATAAATATTTACCAAAGGAGTAGCAAGCAAGCAAGTACCTATCTTATCATTTCCTTAAATTTTCTATGTTACATTTTGAATTATATTCATTACCTATGCTATAGACATTGAACATAACGTTTGTATTAATACACAATCTATTTTATTACAATAAAGCTGTAATTCCTGGAATTTTTAATTACCGGTCGGATCAGAAAATATCAATTCTTAAGGAAGGTGCGCTATGATCTTTAGGAGCAGCGAAAAAATAAAAAAGTCAGAAAGAACTCATGAGAAAATTAAGTCATAGCGCGGGCCCACGACTCACCATTTTGCATCGCATGACCGTTGCGATGCAAAATGGTGAGTCGTGGGCCAAAGTTTCACGCGAACGATGCCGCGGGCCGAAATTTCACGCGGACCATGTCGCGGGCCGAAATTTCACGTGGACCATGTCGCGGGCCGAAATTTCACGCAGAACACGTCGCGGGCCGAAATTTCACGCAGAACATGTCGCGGGCCGAAATTTCACGTGGACCACGTCGCGGGCCGAATTTTCACGCGGGCCATGTCGCGGGCCACAAGTTCACGCGGACGATGTCGTGGGTAAGCTAGTAATAAAGTACTTTTGGAGCTTTGAGACAAGTTGCCGAACTTCTCAGGATTGGTTATCAATAACAATAAACAAAAGTTCCAATTTGTTACCATCTTACATAACGCAGGTTGGTCGATGTAAAATATGTTATAAAAAGTGCACGTTTTTAACCATACGTGTTATTACAAATTCATAATAAAATATAAGTCCATTGTTACAAACAATGAAAAAGAGTTAGACACAATGAGCTGTATGTATGTTTGGTAGGATTGAGTTTATAAACTCGGACACGTTATGATTACATTTTATAGCTATGTCGAATCGTACTATTTACATACGTACATTCACCAAGGATATCATTTAATAAAATACTAACGATTAGGTACGTTACGTGGCGTATTTCCAATCTATACAAGGCCTGAACGCAGCCATAGGAAACTGCTCGCGTATACATTGTAATGCTATTTTTTAATCTGTGATTACAATGTACGAGTAAACACGAACTTTGCGTACTACTCGTGAATAGTTTGTAGCGTGGACGCGCGCGTCCTGGTTCAAAACTATAATACATCACTTACGCTTGACATGAGTTTTAAACATAAATACGAGTAGTTAAAAATTAAAAAAATGTGAACTGGGTGAAATGGAACAGATAATATGAAATGGGTTAGGTTAGGGTAGGTTAGAACTATCTCCCCCACCGAATGTGTCTCCACGTTGTCGTCGTGGTGGGGCTTGTGCGTCTCAATGATCTTGGGGCTCTGCCGGTAGAGTTACTCATGCCGGAAAGGCCCAAGTGAGAGACCAGACTAAGAGAGACACCGGGACGGGGTCGCTCCTGATCGATCGATGATAGTCGATCGACAGATGATGCGACCATGCCGCTGCGGTGCAGGCGCACCAAAGTGGCACTTTCGGCGGGTTCGCTGAGTCGGGTTAGCCGGACAGCGAACGGAGGCATGTCTAATGCCGCCGCCGGGGGCTTGGCTTAATTGTCTGGCCCAGAGGAAGGCTACCTCTAAGATAAAAAACCACCCAATCCTAAGCTTTGAAGCGCGGTGAGAGGATGAATGGCTGGAGGGAGTCCAGTCGCGAGCGCTTCCCCTACAGAGCACCTGCCGCACTCTGTAGTATGTAGGCTTACCGGGTATCTAGGCTCTGCCCGGTGGACTTGTAGTACCTATATCTACTCGTGGGATTTACATGGAACCAATTAATAAAAATAAAAAAAACACAGCATTGACGAAATTGCCGATCGTATTGGTCGAGCAGATGGGCGTGGGTGTGGTGTCAGATTCTGACACCACATCTGATAGGATTAGTGTGGCGAGCGTGGCGAGCGTAAGCTCAAAGCGCTCGCGGACTAAAGGGGAGAGGATTGAGCGTGCTTCCAAATTTTGGAGGACGCACGCGCGCAAGGAGGATGAGGAGCACGCGGGGTTCTCTTCAAGCGAAGAAAACTTACCGGTTGCCAAAGTGCCGACAGGCAAGAGAGGGCGAGGTCGCGCAATTACTGGAGCGTCAGCTTCTTCGTCATCGCGCGATCCTCTGGGGCGTTTCCTTAAACGCCCCGACACGCCGGCACCCAGTGGAGGAAGCGACTCTGGGTCCAAGGAAGTGGTCCTTGAGCCCACGGTGGTGGGCCTTGGGAGCGGGCCCACTGTCTCCCTACTGGGATCCAATAGAGCGGAGGCCAATGCTGCAAAGCGTTCGCAGCAAAAGACAGTCGCGGCTGACGAAGTCAGCGAGTTGGCCCAACAGGCCCGAGAGCGGCGCACTGCTCGCATGGCTGACGGCGGGAGCGTAACGGCGGTGGCGCTTAGTCGCCAAGTTTTGGACGGCGTGGATGTCGTCCTGAAGGTTGCCACCAAGTCGGGCAATCTGAAGGGCACATTCACGCGTGCTCTTAAAGAAGCGGCGGATGGGATTAGGGAGGCGGTTGAGGTCCTCCTTAATCGCACTAGCACGGAGGAGACGGCGAAGCTATGGGAGGAGAATGGCCGTCTCCGATCCGAGTTGGAGGACCTCAAGCGGCAGGTTGCCGCCCAGAGTGCAGCTCCCGCGGCAGCCGGCTCCTCTTCCATCGTGGCGCTGTCGTCGTCGGTCCCGTCTTCGACGCCTGCACTTGCGGATGCGGAGGTCGAGAAGATCGCGCGCATCTGCATGATGCAGTGTGGGAAGATGGTGTGTGCCCGCCTGGAGGCGATAGAGAACCGGCTCCTCCCGGCTCAAAATCTCCGCCCACCACTAGCTGCAGACAAGCGGAGGGAGGAGGAGGCGGCGGCTGAGTCGAGCCGGTCTGGGAGGGGGACTAAAAAGCCCGCGAAAGGTACTTCCGTGCCCGCCTCCCGGGCGGCTGCGCCGCCAGCTGCGCCACCAGCAGCACCACCGGTGGCCGCGTCCGGGCCTACTACGGAAGCCTGGACGACGGTCGTCAAAAAAGGCCGCCGTCACGGGAGGAAGACAGCGCCACCGGCGCCCGCTGGAGCACCGGCACCGGCACCAAAGAAGGGACCGCCTAAGGTCAAAGCCCCACGCACCGCGGCTGTAGTAATTACACTGCAGCCCGGAGCCGCAGAACGGGGCGTCACATATAAGGCGGTCCTAACAACGGCGAAAGAAAAGGTCGCGTTTCCTGACCTCGGCACACCGTCCGGCTTCAAAATGAGGCCGGCAATTACGGGGGCGCGCCTACTCGAGGTGTCAGGTGTCTCCAGCGGTGAAAAAGCGGACATCCTGGCCGCCAAGCTGAGGGCGGTCCTCAACCCGGAGGACGTCCGGGTGTCCAGGCCAATGAAGACCGTGGAGTTGCGCGTCGATGGTCTGGACGACTCGACGACCCCAGCTGAGGTCGTGGCGGCCATTGCCAAAGTCGGTGGATGTCCACCCGAAGACGTCCGGACGGGCGAGATTCGCGCCGACGCTTCCGGGCTCGGCACGATTTGGGTGCGGTGCCCGGTGGCGGCGGCGAATAAGGTCGCTGACGGTGGGCGTTTGTTGGTGGGGTGGGTTGCGGCGAGGGTCAAGCTGCTGCAGCCCAGGGCCTTGCGGTGCTACCGGTGCCTGGACATTGGGCATGTCAGGGCACGGTGCACCGCTGAAATAGACCGCAGCGAGCAGTGCTATCGCTGCGGTCAGGCCGGCCACAAGGCGGCCCAGTGTTCGGCAGCGCCAAACTGCAGCCTCTGTGCAGCTGCAGGGAGGCCCGCCGGGCACAGAGCGGGCGGAAAGGCCTGTGGCGCACCCGCTAAGAAGAAGAAGAAGAGAGGAGGGGCTGCCACGGCTGCCGGGGGCTCTTTACCCCCCTCGCAGCCTGGCTGCCCTTTGGCCGACTCCCGGCCTAGGAATGGTGCGGAGGGAATGGATTGCGCATAACGGCGCTCTATCATTTCCTCCAAGGCAATATCAACCACTCTGCCAGAGCTCAGGATCTCTTGCTCCAGAGCATGGCAGAGTGGTCGATTCACGTGGCTGTGGTCGCCGAACCGTATTTTGTCCCCCCCAGGGATAACTGGGTGGGAGACTTGGACGGTTTGGTGGCCATCATTGGCGGGGCTCTTGTCAACCCGTCCCGAGGTCACGGCTGGGTAGCCGTCCTCGCGGACGGCATTGGCACGGTTGGAGCGTATTTTTCGCCCAACAAGAGTCTCGCCGACTTCGAGAGGTTCCTTGTCGAGTTGGGTGCCGTCGTGGGCCGACTCCACCCTCGCCCAGTGCTGTTGCTGGGGGATCTCAACGCCAAGTCTGCGGCGTGGGGATCCCCTGTGACCGATGCTAGGGGTGAGGTGCTGGAGGAGTGGGCGGTCGCGACTGGCTTGACCGTCCTAAATCGGGGCTCGGTACACACGTGCGTGCGGCAGCGGGGCGGGTCTATAGTGGACGTCTCGTTCGCTAGCCCCGCTGTCGCGAGCCGTGTCCGCGACTGGCGTGTCGCCGTGGAGGTGGAGACGTTGTCGGATCACCGATACATCCGTTTCGACGTCTCCACCCAGACCGCCGGCGGCCGCAGTCCACTGGCCCCGCGAACGGACGGTCCGCGCTGGGCGCGTAAGCGCATCGACAGGGAGCTTCTCGAGGAGGCCGCTATTGTCCAGGCCTGGAGCCGGGAGTCGGCAACGACCGGACCCGTCGACGTCGAGCAGGAGGCGCTGTGGTTCCGCGGGGCGATGACGCAAATTTGCGACGCGTCCATGCCCAGGGTCCACACACAGTCCGCAAGGCGCCAGGTGTACTGGTGGACCGCCGAGATCGCGCAGATGCGCGTCGCGTGCGTGGCGGTTAGACGCCAGTACACCCGATACCGGAGGAGACGTCGTCGGGTCCCTGACGAAGAGGCCGCGCTGTATGAGGTGTACCGCGCGGCCAAGGAGACTCTGTGGCTGGCCATCGGTGAGTCGAGGACGCGAGCCAGGGAGGAGATGTTGGCGACTCTAGACGGGGATCCGTGGGGGCGCCCTTATCGCGCGGTCCGAGGGAAACTTCGAGCCGCGGCGCCTCCACTTACGGAGAGTCTCCAACCCGAGCTGCTGGAGGAGGTGGTCGCAGCCCTCTTCCCGGCGAGAGCGGAGCATACTCCGCCGCCGATGGCTTTGCCCACAGCCGCAGAGTCTACAGAGGAGAACGCCATCAGCGTCCCAGAGGTGACACAGGCAGAGATGAGGGCAGCCGTGATGCGGCTCCGGGCCAAGAACGTGGCTCCGGGGCCCGACGGGATCCACGGCTGCGTGCTAGCCCTCGCTCTGAAGGAGCTTGAGCCCCAACTGAGAGGACTCTACACAGCGTGCCTTGAGCGGGGCCAGTTTCCCACTTTGTGGAAATCTGGTCGTCTGGTCCTGCTCAGGAAGGCGGGGCGCCCTGCGGACTCGCCGTCCGCGTACCGGCCCATAGTGCTGCTTGACGAGGTGGGCAAGCTGTTTGAGCGGATAATCGCAGCCCGCCTCGTCGGCCACTTGTGCAGAGAGGGGCCGGACCTGGACGACAGCCAGTTCGGGTTTCGGCATGGGCGCTCCACGATCCACGCTGTGTCGCGGGTTAGAGTCCTGGCGGAGGAAGCGGTGTCCCGGGGCGGGGTGATGCTGGCGGTGTCCTTGGACATTTCCAACGCCTTCAACACCCTGCCCTGGAGTTGTATTCGGGAGGCACTGCGGTATCATGGGGTGCCTCCCTACCTCCGCCACATCGTTGGGGCTTATCTGTCGGAGAGGTGTGTCACCTACATGGGACGTGATGGTGGAAACCAGCGCCGCATGTCGTGCGGTGTTCCACAGGGCTCGGTTTTAGGCCCGCTCCTGTGGAACATCGGGTACGACTGGGTGCTGAGGGGCGAGCTCGGTGCCGGGGTAGACCTGACGTGTTATGCGGATGACACGCTGGTCACTGCCCGGGGGAGCTCGCACCGGGAGGCAGCGTTGTTGGCGACGGCTGCGGTCTCACAGGTGGTGGGCCGCATACGTCGCCTAGGCCTGGAGGTGGCCCTCAGCAAGTCGGAGGCCATGGTGTTTCATGGCCCCCGGCGGGCGCCGTCACCCGGCTCACACATCGTGGTCGGGGGGGCTCGGATCGCTGTCGAGTCCACCATGAAGTACCTAGGATTGGTGCTCGACAGCCGGTGGGACTTCGGGCCCCACTTCCGACGGCTGGCGCCCAAGTTGCTGGGCGCCGCTGGGGCACTGTCAACGCTGCTTCCCAATTTGGGGGGCCCGAGCGCCGCTTGTAGGCGGCTCTACGTGGGGATCGTGCGATCGATGGCCCTTTACGGGGCCCCGATCTGGGCTGCTGACCTGACGGCCGGTAGCATCGCCGTAATGCGCAAGCCGCAGAGGGCGATGGCCGTCAGAGTCATCAGAGGGTATCGCACGATCTCCTACGAGGCGGCTTGTGCACTGGCCGGATCCCCGCCCTGGGACCTAGAGGCGAAAGTACTCGCGTCATCGTATCGGTGGCGCGAGGAAGCGAGGGCGCGGGGCGAGCGACCGATGCAGCGACACATGGAGCTGCATCGGTCTCAGCTTCGCGAGGTCCTGGTGGCGGAATGGCGGGACAGGCTTTCACGCCCTACCGCCGGCCTCGACATAGTCGAGGCGGTCCGGCCGGTGCTCGACCGCTGGCTCGGGAGGAGGCACGGCTCCCTGTCGTTTCGGGTGACGCAGGTGCTCTCGGGGCATGGTTGCTTCGGGAAGTACCTGTGTCGCATAAACAGGGAGCCGGACGCCCGGTGTCACCACTGCGTCGACTGCCGGGAGGACACGGCGCGGCATACGCTGGCAGAGTGTGCCGCTTGGGAGGAGCCGCGCCGTGCCCTCATCTCAGAAGTAGGCAGTGACTTGTCGCTGCCGGCCGTAGTGAATGCGATGGTCGGCGGCGGCGAGTCCTGGGACGCGGTGGTTTCCTACTGTGAGACAGTCGTCTCGCAGAAGGAGGCTGCGGAAAGGGAGAGGGAGATCTCGTCCACTCACCCGGCCCGCAGCAGGCGCACCGGGCGTCGGCGGAGGGCGGATAACGCCCTCTTCCAGCCCCCCTAAATGGGTCCAGGGGTGACGGACTCGGGGACGTCCGTCGCCCCCCACACATCAGGACCCGAGGTGGCGGCGCGTAGTGTTCCACGCGCGCCCCTCTGAGACGTCGCGGGGGGAGTCAAACACCTCACTCCCCCCCCTGACCCGCGAGGAGGCCCGCAGTGGCGGGCCGGCACCAGCCGGGGGTTGCGGAAGATTTCAAGTTCCCGCGACCCCCGGCGTAGGTGTGAGTTGGAACACCGGGGTGGTTTTTAGTCAGTAAGAGTCTGACAGACCCCTCCGCCCGCCCCAGGGCGGAGGACATCCATGAGGATTTTCCACCCCGGAACAAAAAAAAAAAAAAAGGTTAGAACTATCTCGTCCACTCACCCGGCCCGCAGCAGGCGCACTGGGCGTCGGCGGAGGGCGGATAACGCCCTCTTCCAGCCCCCCTAAATGGGTCCAGGGGTGACGGACTCGGGGACGTCCGTCGCCCCCCACACATCAGGACCCGAGGTGGCGGCGCGTAGTGTTCCACGCGCGCCCCTCTGAGACGTCGCCGGGGGAGTCTAACACCTCACTCCCCCCCCCTGACCCGCGAGGAGGCCCGCAGTGGCGGGCCGGCACCAGCTGGGGGTTGCGGAAGATTTCAAGTTCCCACGACCCCCGGCGTAGGTGTGAGTTGGAACACCGGGGTGGTTTTTAGTCAGTAAGAGTCTGACAGACCCCTCCGCCCGCCCCAGGGCGGAGGACATCCATGAGGATTTTCCACCCCGGAAAAAAAAAAAAAAAGGGTAGGTTAGAACTGGGGCAACCGCGCGCGAGCCGAGTTAGCGCAGCGAGCGGTGCCGCGGCAGCGGCCGGCGAGCGCTACTTCCAAGTTGCTCGCAGCCAGGCTATTTAGTGCAAGGTGCAATACGTCGCAAAAAAGTTGGATACCAGTTTACAATTTGACGCAATATATACACGATTAGTCCGTATGCGTACTGGCACTGTATATTTTGGAATAAGGTAGTTAATTAGGTCACTACGAAGTATACGCGAGTATTTGCGTACCTACTACTCTTGTATAGATTGGAAGACCTTAGTAAAAAAGTGATTTAATTTCGATTATTTTCACACCCGTGCGTTCTGGCCTTGTATAGAATGGAAAGACGCCGATATGTACTAACGTACCTAAATGAGGTAATTATAAAAATTATATTTATAAATCTTACATAATTTTTATGTAGGGACAATATTGTACTGTCATTCGTGGAACTTTGACAGTCGTTACACGTCAGAAGCCCGAAAGTCTGACAACCACTCTTACCAAGGGATATCGTATTACCCAGTTCATAGAAATCGTCTTTCTTATATCTATGACCCAGTTATTGGGTTGTGGAGGCAGTCGCTTCATGTAAAATACTGGTATTCAGCTGCATCGGATTAGACTGGAAGCCGGCCACAACATATTTGGGAAAGGCTAGTTACCGCAAATGGTGTAAGGGTTTTCGTCTAATGGTATGTATTATTTCTCACCTCTCTCTCAACGGGAGCTATAGTTTTTCTCTGGTGTACAAGTCATGCCATTCAGAGGGTTTATCCTAAAAGTTGGCAACGTCGCAAATAACTGTCAAATATTTACTTGTTTTGATTCATAAAGCAATATTACAGAATAGAAATAAGAAATGTGGCTAACTAGCGAACTAGAATATTAATAATGATTTGCAATTATAACATTGAATTTGATGTTGTAGGTACCCATTTTCGGAGTAAAAACGCATTTGGAAAGTTCCCAAATAGTTTCTTTACATTTATAACTAAACATTCGGTGTTACGATATTAATTATTGCATTTCATAATCAATATTCTAGTTCGCTATTTAGCCACATTTTTTATTTCCACACAGTAATATTGCCAAAATAATCAAAACAGTGAAATATTTGACATCTATTTGCGACGTTGCCCACCTTCAGAATAAACGCTCTTAAAGTTGAGACTTGACGCACCACGTGGTTTGACTTGCGCAATAGACGATTTATGAGTCTCTTTAGCGGTATGAGGTCTGCGCCGGGGCGTCATCGGGGTGGAGGAAAGAGCGGAGGGAGGCACGATCAAGTCTCAACTTTAATGTCACGACTTGTACTTAATACCTTTTTTATTTGTCGTAAATATAAGACCAGTTGAAAAGGCCGTTTCCGGCCTTTTTTGGGGTATCGGAATATCCAGCAGGTGGTTCGCTTTACCAGCCGCATAGCTTGGAGTTCGACACCGATGAGTACGTTTTGGTGTGTTGCCTGTGATGCTGTCCAGGCGGACTACGTCTGAGAGCCCAGTTTTGGTGAACGTCGTATCACTTACGGTGCGGTCGAGTTGCAGGATGTACTCGTAGTTTGTCAGGATCGACTTGTACCCGTACGGTTTATATTTTAGCACAAGTTGTTTTTAAACTAGGACTGTTTATATCCCGATAACTTAGGCTCATCTTTATTAGATAAATATTCACGTGTTGTTATGTAATTAGCGGTCGTGAACCGAAAACCGATTGCAATCTATTCCCTGGCTCCGAAACCAAATGCGTAACTAAATTTTATCATCTGATGTTCCTTAAGTTTTCTCGTAATCCCTTTTCATTTACTTAGGTCAAATTACCTGTTCCACGACTGTTTTATTTAGTGACATTTTTACTTCAGTGTTTTATATTTATTCACGCGATTCTTAAAAAGAAAAAAAATAATTGTATACGTATTAAAGTGGTGAATCTGTATTTTTATATCGCTAAAATACCTAGGTATCTATTTAGCAACTTATTAGAATAACCCACAAATTCATAATTTTGTTTTACAAAAACACTATTTGGTTTGTCACAATTGCACGACGAAAATCTCTATAAACGAAGTTAATGTCTAAAATTCTAAATGATAAATTGTTCACTGATGTGCGCTTGAGTGTACTTAATTATAAATAAATTCATTGAAATTACTAAAACTTCGATACTGTAATCATTTATGAAAAATATCACGGAAAACAACTATTTAACAGTTTTGATGAATCTATCCAAGTATAAAGAAAATTTATTTTAAACTTACTTCCTTAGATAATAATTTCACCGCATTACAAAACAATGTAGCACCTTCTTAAATAAATAATTAGAACCCCACCTTGGGTCACGCCAAATTCTGACCGGTCATAAAATATCAACTTATGAAAATTCTACTTTAAAAACGGAACAATACCTACGTATGATAATTATTTTTTAATCACAATTAAATTTCGATTTTCATAGATGAGAAAGTCAAAATTAAAAAAAGAAAACTTACTTGTAAGTTTTTTTAAATTGGAACACGTTTTTCTTTTATTCCATGAGCGCGTATAGCGTGTGTCGTTCGGAACTTGAAATAATACTGACACATACGTTGTAGCAGGCCATTATAATAATATTTTCATTGTGACTTAGGCACGACAGTATCGATATGATTGACGTTATCTTCTGAATTATGTTATGCTACCTTTTATGCTTAGGGATCTTACGGGGGATATTTCTTATCTATGGTACTTAAGGACCTAAGTATGTCGGTTTCCTTTATCCGGTGGAAAGTTATTTGTAATATAATAAACAATATTTCTAGATGAACAGCCAGCCGCACGTTAATGGTAACAAAACCAATGTAAGCAGGCCTCTTATTCTATTGAAACTGCGTAAGGTCACAGTGTGTTGTGACTTCTTGCGGTCGACTGTTCCGGTAATATTTGACGTTGATAAAATTTGGTCCTATGAGCTGCAAGCTAGGTGAATGTAAAGTAAAACATAGCATTTTTTTTTCAATGTAGTTTTGCTACTTGTCGTAGTGGTAGGGGAATTAATTAGTCTCGCTTCCTGTGTATCGTGTAGATCACGAGTACTTTAACCGGGCATCTACCAGTATATTTATCATCATCATCATTTCAACTGAAATACGTCTACTGCTGGACATACGCCTCCCCCAAAGTGTCACCGCCACTTTGACCGGTTCTGTACTTCTCGCGTCCAACGGATTCCTGCGGCCTTCACCAGGTCATCAAAAGAAAGAAAGAAAGAAAGAAAACGTTTATTTGGACACAGTTCGTGAAACTCAAAATAAAAACAAACTAAAAGTGGAAGTAATCTTTTGGCAATATGACGTGTGCCTCACAAAAAAAAATCATTTCAGCATTAATGCCAGACAAATGCTGCCTGACGCTGCTTTTCTAATGAAACCTTATGGACAAGTGACGGGGAGTGCAAACAGTTTCAACTTACCTAATACATAATTATAATACTTCTAAATAAATAAACAAATTAGTAAACAAACTACCAGTCCACCTTATGGGAAGCCTTCCAACGGTCTTCCGGTACGCGGCCATGTTATTAATGTTATATCGGTTAATATTATTACCTATCATCATCAGCCGAGTTGTGTAGTAATTACATAAATAAATTATTTTCTTACGAACCTGACATATTTGATCATGATCACTGAGTTGTGGCAGAGATGAATACAGATGGTGCACTCCGCAAACACAATAAAGTGCAATTCAGGTCGCACAGCGCTAATTACCTACAGTTATATTCACCTAGAAGCTGCCTCTCTCTCTTATAATATTCTGACTACGTTACTCTCGCTGAAAGGGCCCGACCAGACGAGCCCGCCGCGTACTGGTAGCTTCATACCTAAAATGCGGAGCCCCGAACCATCTGTATTCATTCTGTGGTTACGGCGAGAAAAACAACGTGCGCCCGAAAACCGAGAGTTTATTTATTTATTTACTAAGTTCCAATATACTAATCACAAATACATATAATTCATTCAATTCATTATATCATTAAAATAAAATAAGTACATTACAATGCAATCGATCATTTAAAATTAAATAATTATGCTCATTAAAATTCAAATAAAAAATTCCATACAAACACAAACGAAATTACATTAAAACTGAGTAGTCATTAAAATTAAATTTAATTATTTTTTGTTTTGTAACAACCTATGAGCAAAGCTTGAAAATTACCTAAAAATTTTATCTGGTCCTTCGGTACCCTTGGCATCTAAAGCCGCGTCCCCACTAGAGCCGCGCGGCTTCGTGAGGCCAAGCCGCGCGGCCGAGCCTCGTGAGTTTGTAAACGTACACACTCACGAGGCTCGGTCTCGCGGCTTGGCGTCACGGGGCCGCGCGGCCCTAGTGGGGACGCGGCTTTAGGAAAAAGTTTTCAGACTTTTTACTTAAATAGTTTCTATTTGTATTGGGAAAACTAAGGAGCTCAAACCATTCGTTAAATATTTTATGGAGGATGAATTTTGATCCTTTATGCTGTCTCACTATCATATTTATTTACTTGATTATTATAAAAAAACTTTATTTCTTTACCTTACCAGTCCAATACGCTAGCCATAGTGAATAATCAGATGAAAAAAAAATACTCAAACTCAAAGCATTTATTTTTAATAAACCATTTAGGTTTATAACTCAAAGCATTTATTTTTAATAAACCATTTAGGTTTATAACTCAAAGCATTTATTTTTAATAAACCATTTAGGTTTATTAAAAATAAATGCTTTGAGTTTGAGTATTTTTTTTTCATTTGAGTATTTTTTTTGAATTGTCAAAGAGTCGGTCACTTAGTCAGAAAGTTGAAGCTAGTTACCCATTCCTATACGTAGATCTCTATGGAGAATAAGGGGCAAGCAACTCTAAGGCCACTCTTTTAAATCAAGATATTACAAACTGCAGTACCCTAATCGCGTAACACACGATCGATCGGAATCTGAATCGTTTTGAAACAGATTGCTAATACATTGCTTCAAAGGTTCGAAAAAAAAATCTGCTCGCCAACGTAAATAACGCAATGAATGTTGTTGAACTGTCAAAATAAAAGAGATTAGTCGTAATCGTTTACGAAAATGTGTTACGTAATTAGATAGCTGGGACATTATACATGTTTCAGAAGAATCAAGAAAAAAAAATCTTCACATTTTTCCTTTATTTTTTTCATTTAGACAATGTAAAAAAAATAAAGAAATTTTATTTAAGAATTCTTATTCTATGTAATTACATGTCCCGCTGGAATGTGCGCTGAACATTTTCGCGGAACAAACTGAACGCAATCAGCAATGTAAATAAGGTAAGCAAGAAAATATTTTCATAGGAAGAAATACTTCTTCTTTATGAAGAGTTCACTGCACTTAGCTCAGATTAAATTATTAAGTACTGAGATCATAAACTATATTTGTTGAATAAACAAAATAACTTGAAGGAGACAGGTTAGCGATCGCAGCAGTTATATACTTATCCTTTATTATTAAATGAGCAATATATGTTTATCTTCTAATATATAAAATTCTCGTATCACAGTGTTTGTAACAAAACTCCTCCGAAACGGCTTTACCGATTCTTTTGAAATTTTGTGTGTATGTTCAGTAGATCAGAGAATAGGACGTAAACTATTTTTCATACTCCTAAGTGATAATAATATATATGGTGACAATAGAGACAATATATAGTGATAATTGGGGTGGTCCACGCCAATTTTTTATTTTTTATTTCTGGCCAAATTTTTCTTAGGATAGGTAGATGAAGGTAGGGTGGGTAGGTATGTATGTACGAGTATGTAGGTAGTTAGTTAGGTAGGTATGTAGGTAGGTGTAGATAGCTAGGTAGGCATGTAGGTAGGTATGTAGGTAGGTGGGTATGTAGGTAGGTAGAGTAGGTAGGTAACGTAAGAAGGTAGGGTAGGGTAGCATAGCGACGCCCCGGGCGTCGGGAGTCGCGAGCCGACTTCCGGCCACCGTAGGCGCGGGCTTGCGTACGGTGAGCAATGGGCAGCTCGCCGTCCGATTAGGACCAGGCCCGGGTAGACGGCGCGTTGTGTTCCACGCGCGCCTCAAAGAGATATCAGCACCAACTGACGGGGTCCGTAAGGGCCAATGCCTGCCAGGGTTGCGAGTTTGTCCGAAAGGGATATCGCGGTCCCGGCACACAGGCAACGGAAGGAACACGGGTGGGTTTTAGTCAGTAAAAGTCTGACACTCCCTCTCGCTCCGCCCAGAGCGGGAGGAGTCATTTGATGATTTCCCAGTCAAGAAAAAAAAAAAAAAGGGTAGCATAGATAGATAGGTAGGTGCGCCGTAGATAAGTACTTAGTGCTACCCGTGCGAAGCCGGGGCGGCCAGCTAGTATTGTAAATATATACAGGGTGAATTTTTGAGATGGGGCGGTAAGGACAGCTACCTTAGCCGTTGTCGCTAGAAGAAAACGGTCTTAGGAGACTGTCCTTATCTTTTTGAGACATTTAAATCTGCATTCACAGATTTTGAAAAAATTGTACAGTCAGCAAGGTAATGGGCAGTTTTCACAAAAACTTTTTTTGATGCCAATCGATCCGGTTTCTTATAATGATAAAAACCTCTACTAGACGAACTGAGGTTTGAGTAGGTACTAGAAAAGTCAGAAACAGCAAAAATCTTTTCCCATTCATTTCGTAAGAAATAAACTCCAACATACTCGTACTTTATTATGATAGACAGACTAGCCAAACAGAAACAAAAAAAATTAAACTTCGAACGAACACGCGTTATAATTTTATTTACTCTACGAACAAGATAGTTTGTTGCTTGTGATGTCCGACGTTCTGAGAAAAAAACCAGCCAAGTGCGTGTCGGACCACGCATAATTGAATTTATCTCAAAAACAAACTTGTAACATTGTAGTTGAAAAACATGTTCTCCCATACATATCGATGTATGGGAGACGTACGGTACGTATGCGTTACGGCCATTGCTTGATTTTTTTTTAAATTCAAGGGATTACAGACCTACGTATTTGATGTTATTTCAACTTGATACCTCCACGCGTTCCTGAGAATAAGTGTACAACGATGACGGTGGACAACGATGTGATCCTAAAAGGGTTCCGTATTTTCCCTTTGAGGTACGGAACTCTAAAAATTACCTCATATCATTTATAACTTTCAGACTTGTTTGTAAAACGTTAAAAAGACTGTCTTCTACAAAAGACAGAAATTGCAAAAAAACAAACTAGCCATGTAAAAACTTTTTTTCAAAAGTAACAAAGGTTCTAAATTTTGTTCTCTATTCGTTCGAAATTTAAAGTTCAATTTGTTTTAGTTTAGTTTCGGCCAGTCTACTATCGTAAAATAGTAAGTTGGAGTCACATTTCCTATGAAATGTATGGGAAAAGTTTTTTGCGATTTCTGACTTTTCTAGTACTCAAAGCTCAGTTGGTCCAAAAAGTTTTTTGATCCTTATAAGAAACAGGATCGACTGGCATCAAAAAAAGTTTTTGTGACAACTGCCCATTTTCTTGCTGACTGTAATTTTTTTTCAAAATCTGTGAATGCAGATCGAAATCTTTCAAAAAGTTAAGGACAGTCTTTTAAGACCGTTTTCCTGTAGCTTTATCGTTTAAGGTAGCTGTCCTTACTGCCCCATCACAAAGATCCACCATGTTATTTGTAATCACGTTCTCAAAAATGTTCTAACGATTTCGATAAAAGTTGCAATATAGTATAGTATTGTTGTGGTTTACGGGGGAGAAAAATCGATCTAGCTAGGTCTCATATCAGGGAAAATTCGTTTTCTCCATATTTTCACCCGAGCAGAGCTCGGTCGCCCAAAATTCAGAACAAGATGGCTACCTTAGAATAATGACATGGCAGCATGGAATTAGTAAGTACCTATCAGTCTGCACTAATTGCCCATCATGGATTTCTTGCTTCAATCGTACGCTACGGTATCATTTTATAGGGCAACTCTGTAGAAAAAGAGCGTGCTTTTACAGCTCAAAAACATTGTTTTAGATCGATGTGCAGTATACACCAAGCAGATTCATGCAGTCTCCATTTTATAAATTTAAAAACATTTACTCTCCCTAGTGTATACATATATGAAACTGTAATGTTCATACCACAGAACAGAAAAAACTGCTCATTAAACTATTCAGTGTGCGCTTTAAACGGAAAAAGTAATAAATACGTAAAAAGAGTAGACAATAAACAACTCTATTGTCTATAAGTTGTGGTTTATTTTCAAATAAGCGACGACTGACATTATTTCCTACTTTCATTCAATGTTAAACTACTAATCACACCAAAGATTTCTTAGTGTTATAAAATACAATTAACATGTATTTGTGTGAGTTGGGGTACGCTGGTTCCGATACTAATGAAGCGCTATGCTACTTCTACTGTTTTTTCTGTTCTGTGGTTCATACAAACAAATAAAAAAATATTAGAATTTTGCACTGTGGCCAGACACAAAGACATGCTGCGCACCGTAGTCAGTAAAACAAAGCTTTTGCACCAAAGCATCTTTTGTATGGGCCCACGTATCTCTCATCATCTTCCACCTTTTTTCAG
This sequence comes from Agrochola macilenta, assembly GCA_916701695.1. Classification (NCBI taxonomy): domain Eukaryota; kingdom Metazoa; phylum Arthropoda; class Insecta; order Lepidoptera; family Noctuidae; genus Agrochola; species Agrochola macilenta. The sequence goes on from OU753557.1 coordinate 14,602,565, forward strand.
AACTATGAGCGATAAAGAAACATACATTAAAGAAACTACACGATTTTTTTAAGTAAATGTAAAAAATATTTTATAGAGTTATCTCTATAAGATAATTTCTAAATGACAATACATTGAATCAGTAGGTGTATCACAACAAATCAAGGGGTACACAATCATGAATGTAAAAACTAGATACTCATAAACTATGAAGTAAGCACTGTGCAAGTGTTTTATAAACTATTTTGTAATATGACTAGTTTGTAATTTGACTTAAGAGCGTTTATTCTGAAGGTGGGCAACGTCGCAAATAGATGTCAAATATTTCACTGTTTTGATTAATTTGGCAATATTACTGTGTGGAAATAAAAAATGTGGCTAACTAGCGAACTAGAATATTGATTATGAAATGCAATAATTAATATCGTAACACCGAATGTTTAGTTTTAGATGTAAAAAAACTATTTGGAAACTTTCCAAATGCGTTTTTTACACCTAAAATGGGTACAACATCAAATTCAGTGTTATAATTGCAATTCATTATTAATATTCTAGTTCGCTAGTTAGCCACATTTCTTATTTCTATTCAGTAATATTGCTATATGAATCAAAACCATATTTGACAGTTATTTGCGATGTTGCCAACTTTTAGGATAAACCCTCTTAAACATTATACTAACTTAATCTTAATGTATTGAAAAATAATTTGATGTATTGTATTTTAACTATGTTCCCATCTGATAATATGAATTTTGTATGCCTTAATGACGGGACATAACAGCTGTACCTGTAACTAACACAATATCTTATGAACGTATGATCCACCATATTTAAATTTACTGTCATGGCAGCATGGAATCAGTATGTACTTACTATACATGGAACAAAGTATGAACTATCCTATACTATTAAATGACCATTCTGTATTTTCACCCGAGCAGAGCTCGGTCGCCCAAGTACTATTATTATTTATGTCCAGTACCTGGGCGACCGGGCTCTGCTCGGGTGAAAATAGAGAAACGGAATCGATTTTTCACCCCTGTAAACCCCTATATTGCAACTTGCATCGAAATTGTTAGAGCCGTTTACGAGAACGTGATTTGTATATATATGTAAATACGCCCCCCAGCTAGATAACCGACGACCTTAAAAGGGTTGATGGGACAGACTGGATGTGGAAGGCGGGGAAGCCTATGTCCGTCAGTGGACTGCGGTAGTCTGAGTTGATTGACTCCAAATATTCTTTCATACTGACAGAATATTTGGAGTCAATCAACTCAGACAACAGGGTATGATTTACTTAATGTTTAAACAATCATAATATTTATTTATTTTAATTTTTGACTGTTTCAGTCCCGTACTAATCGAACATGATCTACAATGAGTTCCGCTGTACCACTCGGGAAAAAAAATGTGTCTTCAATTGTAATTTTTATTTATTTTATTTTATTATCATTAAACAATAGAATAGAATAGAGATTAGAATGACCTTTCCATCATCGTTATCGCTGATAAATTGGCACTCCGTTAAGGTCCTCTGGTCTGGTTAGAATTTAATCATTTGATGTGGACATTTCGGTTTATCTATTGATTATGTCGATGTTGAATCTAGAAGTCTCAGCTACATAACCGCATAGCCCGCAGTGATAATGACGACAATAATTTCCACGTTGTGAAAAAGGTAAGACAAGTACTGGTGAAAACCCAAATGGTCAGTAACTGTCCACGTGGCTATGTTGTGCTAGATCCAGAGAATGAGGACGTAGGTATTGTCGTAACGTAATTTGTTCTTACTTACCCTTTGATTTCCCTAATTCTCTAGTAGGTTTAGTATAAATTTTTCCAACTCGCCTTGAATAAATTTTTCCAACCATGTTGAAGTCAGCTTCCATTCTAACCGGATGCAAATGAATACTATTTTACATGGAGCGACTGCCTATCTGACCTCCACAATCCAGTTACTGGGTATAAGTATAGTATATATAGACCAAATAAAAAACCAAGACAGCTCTGTCAACAGTGACGTGAGGCCGGTTTCATAAACATGTGTGCATTTAGTGAGGTGTAGTATGATTGTAAATGGTTGTAAATGTGTGCGTGTGAGCGTGTATTATTTTTTATTTATTTTATTATATTATATTATTAATAAAATTTTAACAAAAGTAAAAAAAAAAAAATTGTTGAGAAATAATTAATAATTATCATTTTAACATTTACCGAAAAGCTTAAGTCAATTCTGTTGAAACTCGTTGTAGTAATAGAAAGCGCTTTGAAAGCGATTATCAGTTGTCTAGGCCCTATGTGCCGTTTTACTAAGTACCTACTAGTTTCTTAGTTAGTTTAATTGATTACAGACAGTTGCAGAAACGAACCTTAACTATTGAAGTTGTCATTAAATGCATGGGCGTAGGTACCCAAATAAACTCTATAATAAGTAGTAGGAATTTCTCTCGAAAAAACTACAACTATGCATGCACACTCGATTCATCGATACTGCATTGTTTCGCGCGGTAATTTTGGATTTTTCCAAGTAAATAATTAATTTTGTTACTAAAACCTAAGATCTTAGGTTTTAGTAACAAAATTACTTAAAAAGATGCCTTGCCCCACCGTGGGGACACCCATGATTAAATACCTACTAATCTTCCATGAACTTGTTGCAGAAACCAACATTAGACCCGATTTTAATGATTCTTTGATGAAATGAATGAAATCATTAGCGTTAATGATCCATTACGTAACGGGGTATTAATGTTTGACTTTGTGCAACTGAGTGTTGAAGGTATGGCAGGAATCGATAAGTTTTTTATCGTCAGACCTTCGATCCAAGTAGGTAGGGTAAGTACGATAGGTACCCTTGTTTTCAGCTAATCTTATAAGTTATAACACACAACTTAAACTTGCAATTTCATACCGGTTTTTGTCGATACCGTGTGACAAATTAAGATAAATAGATACATCATTGGCACGTTTCAAAATGTATCTGGATCATGTGGCTAATCTCTTTGAGTGCCTGCTTATAAGACGTAGTCAGCTATCTTCACGCGTCAATAAGCTCTTGTCAGATTGAGATCGTTTCAGATTTCAATTTTCTATGTAACACTTGTCTTTAGATAGGATTCGTGCGTGGGGTAGTAACGCTCTTCCTTGGTATATTGTCAAAACAAAAAATTGTTAAGAGCGCTTATTCTAAAAGTTGGCAACGTTAAAACATCAAATCCAGTGTTATAATTTTATTGCTATTCATTATTAATATTCTAGTTTGCTAGTTAGCCATATTTCGTATTTCCATACAGTAATATTGTCAAATTAATCAAAACAGCGAAATATTTTACATGTATTTACGACGTTGCCCACTTTCAGAATAAACGCAATATTTTTAATTTTAGCGCGGTTGGGTACTAGATTCACCGATGATCTGGTGAAGGTTGCAGAAATCCGCTGGACGCGAGCACAGGTTGATGTTGCGAATGATGGGGATGATGGGGATGCCTTTGGGAGGCCTATATTAATAATAATAATACATATTTATCTCAAAGCATTAGACGTCTTTGGGCTGAAAGCAGATGATTTTTTTGATAATATTTCTAGCTAGTTGTGCCATGATGGGCATGGAGGGTTATTGAGCTCAGGGTTTGATAAGGTTCTGGTAATGTAAAGAACTGAGTTTATCAAAATCATAAATATTTTATTTATTTTGAAAAATCTTCAATACAATATACAAACTAAAATACTTTTAACATGTAGGTACATTGTACAATCGTCCACGTCTCTGTTAGTGGGAAAAGTGCCCAAAAGACTGGCAGCGTTGCCACGTTGGTTGGCAATGCTGATTCTTTGACAGCCACCAGCCCTCTGCTCACGTGACCAAAATGCTGTCCTATTTTAAGACTTGGTGATGTCCTGAGTACTCGATGAGCACTCTTACCCTAGTGCCGCCACATCGCTACTGAACAGTAGCCTGACCGCTCCCCTGATGTCACCTTCACTTAGTTTGGATTGTACATGACATGTGAACAAAAGTACCTTCGTGAAAGGTAATTGAAAACAGGTAGTTTTGGATCTGAAGCAAGGGTTGAATTGTTATAGTTATCTTTGATTTGGTGTTTTCAATGATTTTTTAGTTGCCAAATTTTTTTGGACGTGCTGAATCCTATATGGCAAGGTGTGTAGTTGCTTTCAGGCGCTATAAGAATTCCCCTGGGTCGCAAGCCCGACGCGTCGCGTCAAATTATAACACCAGAACGCCTCACGCCCCGTGGAACTCAATTTAAAACAGGGTTGAAGTTGTAAAAAGATATACTTATATAAAAATCATTATGTACTTTTAAAGTTTACCGTGAACAACACATTCTGAAAGAAGACATCGTGAAGGAACCTGGATTCTGGCTCGTGCTTTCTTTGCTTATACACCATGATATTTTAGTCGTCTTACCAGTTGTCTTACCGGCCACTCAAGGCCCGACATAAAATACCTCTAAGAGCAATAAAAAATTGTACAACAAATAATTTTTATTTTAATCTAATCTCTACTCCAACTCTATCACCGTGTGCGCTCATTGGTCAAATCAAATAGAGCGCGCTTCCCCGGTATCCTGTTACACACTTCCGTCCTTTTTCACGAAACCAGTCCCACAGATTTGATTATTTAGATTTTGATTGCAGGAAGTGAAAGGAAATATGTAACACATCCAAAATAACTGAGGTGTATGCGCAATGTGATTGAGTGCGAAATATACCTATTGAAAGAATGATTAAACTTCGTGTGCTTATTATAATAGTCTTTATCACTTTGACGGTTTTTGGAGTGTTGTTTTAAATGGGTGCAGGTCCGTTGTAATACAAGGTCATATAGATAAAAGTAGGTTACAAAACAATAGCTCACTTTCAATATTTTAATCCATGGTATCGCATCTTCAAACATCTTATCTTTATTTATCTATTACCCTGTATCAACCTACGTAGCTACCTGTAGAAAAACATGAAGGGCATCAATGTGCCACATGACCAAAATAAATAAAATCTCGTTCTCATTTAAGATTTAGAAGATAATATAATCTTATCTAATAATCATTTTCAATCTAGCATTTGACATTATAGTGTCTGTCTGATGCCTATCTTGAAATGTGGAATTATTCATCCTAATGTTACAATAGATATTTCCACACTCTTTAACTTTCGACTTAAGGTACCATTCCGTACCAGACCGCAGGCAGCAACTGCACGCGACGTGTCGTGACGTCATGTCATGGCGACACGTCGCGGTGTCATGTGGCGGCGAAACGTCGCGGCGTAATGTCGCTGCAGTCATGATTCCGAACCCGACCGCAGGCGACAGCAGCCCGTATTCCAGTCGGTAGATAGAAGATATAAAAACGTGTTATCGCTCGAGCGTTGGCGGCAATACTGGTCCGCGGTCGGGCTGCACGTGTCGCCTGTCACTCGCCCGTAGCTGCCAACGACGTTTCACTAGCTACGGAAGGTATTTCATAGAAATGTATAGAAACCAGTCGATTGGGGTACGGAATGGTACCTTTATACTTTTAAATTAACATCTAGCATCAACGCATAGCTTAGTTACAACGTCAACTTTTATTAACCGAATCAACGCCTATCGTGATACGCGCACGCGCAGAATGACTATTTTCTTCTGTTTTCTGGGAAAAAGGCAGAAAAAATAGCTAAATTACCTAAACAAGTGGATCATCATTATCTGCCTAGCATTTTCCCAACTATGTTGAGCTCAGGTCCAGTATAAACGGATGCAGCTGAATACCCGTATTTTAAATGGTGCGACTGTCTTAGATCTGACCTCCACAACCTAGTTATTGGGTAATATGATGCGCCTTGGTAAGACTGGTTGTCAGGCTAAGCGATTTCAAAATGTTGCGAAATTCATAATTAAAAAAAAAACAACTAGGTATCCTACTATCCTACTTCCTACTATATAATAATAATATATTATATTAGTGCTTTTTTTATAGCAATTTAAAAAAAAAAAAAATTGTTCGTTTTATAAAGTGTACCATTTTTAACACAACGAACTATTTACACTAGCTACTAAATCAAAAGATCAACTAACTATCTGTTAAAAAATATACAAAAACAAAAGGACACGGGCGCGGGAAGCGGCGCGTTTCAATGCATAGATTTATATGGAAGTATGGAACTGGCCTCGACGGCAGCGGCGCGGGGAGCGAGAGGTTCCATATAAAACTGCGCCGCTCCCAGCGCCGCCGCCGTTCCCCGCGCCGCCGCCGCCGTCCCGCGCCCGCTGACCTCGTGTCCATAGCCTAAGGCGTCGCAGTATGCGTTCATATTCCTGTCATCCGGAAACGTGCCCAGAAGACTGGCAGCATTGCCACGTTGAATGGCAATGCAAATTCTTTGGCCAAAGAACGAGCTAGTCCTCTGGTCACGTGAAGTGTCGGCCAATCGGCGCGTCTTAAATAAGGAGACTGGGCCCCATGACCCTCGGGTCATGAGGCCTGAGGCCGTTTGAGGTCGAAACGCTCGCGTTTCGACCTCAAACGGCTCAAAACTGTAGTTACCGTTAGTATAAGGTTACAGTATTTGTGCTGGTTTAGTATTCCAGCACCCGCAGCAGTGGCGCCAGCATAGCCCACCGTGCAAGGAATATGAGATGGCGCAAGAGTTGCGTCCCACACAAGAGGTCTACCCACCTTTCAAGGCAACAACGTCATCCTGTCTGGTCTCTTTCCTTCTGCATCAACGCGTACCAAGCCGTTTAGTTCTAATACCGCTGGTACGCCGCGGCGTCGAGCCGTTGTCACCGCCGGCGCGCCGGCGGTGACAACGGCTCGTTGAGGGTGACCAGTCATTTCACCAAAAATTTATTTACAATTTTTCACTTGACAAGTAACGTTTGGCAAAAACATGATTTGTTATTTCATCATTATACAACAAAAAGTTTGCCAAATAATTCACTTAAGAAAATAATTATCTAATAAACTTTTTTTTAATAACGTATTATTTGACAAACAATTCATTTTTTATTCATGTTATCTCATAAAACAACGTTTGGAATAAAAACGTTTTACATGTTGCATTACGCAATTTCCTAAAAATTTAACTCATTAAATAGGCAAAAGGGTAATATTAATTTATAAAACAACAAAAATGGTAGTTCACGACTTCTGCTAACAGAACAAAAATTAATACTATAGTACGATATCCGGAACCGAACTAGTTAGATTAGGTTAAATATTTTAACTCGCGAAAAAGTTTAGTTTAGGTTAGGTTAGAACTGCGACCCCCTACCAAAAACGACTAGGATATATTTAAAAAACACTTTAGTAGGTTTAAAGTACTTCAGTACTTGTAGGTTCAAAGAACTTCAGTACTTGCTTGAAATTATTCAACGACCCAAATAGAAATTGCAACCGTGATCACTTTGTGACTGGTTTAGAAAAAATATTATAAAACGATATTTAGTATAAACGTGATTTTTCCAAAAGAATCTTAAGAATATTAAATGAAAAATGTATAAATGATTAAATATCATCCGAAACATTTGTAAAGAGAATCATTTGCCAAATAAATGCTTGTAAAGCGAGTGTTTATAAAATAAAACATTTGCGGAATAAGTTGTTTGTAAAATAAATAGTATACGAAACGTTGGTTGTAAAGTAAAAAATTGTCAATGGTGTTTTGGTAAAACATTAGTGAACCCTCGACGAGTAATATCATTGATACTGGTGTTCCGTGCTTTGCGAGCTGCGCCCCTGCAGCATCAAAGACCTGTCCTCTCTGATTCACGACAGCATCTCCCACGCGGCAGTGGCGGTGTCGAGACATACAGTCAGTTGCATCTATTACTCCGATGACGCCGACGACGCCACCGCCTGATTCGCAAAGAGGGCGATGGATGCACCGACTAAAATGGTCGTCGATTACAACCTAAAGACGACCATGCAGCATCGAGGCGTAATAGTAGTGGAAGAATTGCTTAGACTAGCGAAGTCCCTTGTCAGCAGACCCCACTTAAATACCTAAACACCACCTAACAAGTCCCCATTCAAACTCCAACCCAAACCAACGCAACCTTACCCAAACCATGACCCAGCCTGTAACCTCCTGTAGAATAAACAATAACATAATTATGTAAAACTGCATGGCAGAGCGAGTCTATCATACTCACGTTTGACGTTTAAAAGTGTCGTGCAAGGGCCTGTTTGAAATAAATGATTTGACTTTGACACGTAAATGCTCTGCCGATGGTGGCGCTGCACATCCGGACGTTAAGTTCCCTAAAATACCTATGGTTGAGCTGAACGGCGCGGATGTGTACGTCAAGTCCGTGAACGGATGCTTTCGGTCGGGGCTGGTCGGCTCGCACTGCCATGTAGCATACATTATCTTAAATCTTAAACATGTATTAGAATAAATAAGAATACCCCAATTTCAATTGAACCAACTAACCTCACACAACCAATTAAATGCATGTATAAAAAATATAAAAAATTATAGACACACGTAGTTATTAAGTATGTAAGCTACTAAAGTGTCCGATGAAGGAGCACAGTAATTGAGAGAAGTAAATTAAGAAAAACCTTTAAATAAATTTAATATGTAGACAAAAGCACGAACCATCGAATCTGAGGATTAATTGTATGACAGGAGTGTGGTTTTAGCCGGTAAGAGTCCAGCATTGCCCAGACTGGCTCATGCGTGAGGAAGTCTGGGCGTCCGAGAGAAGTACCAACTGCCGCCAAAAAAAAAAAAAACCTTGTAAGAAATCTAACTATAAATCAATCCTGTAATTTATCTATATTTCTTACAGGGGCGTAAACCTCTTTAGGAATAGTTAAGCGGAATAAGTTGCTATATACAATCTACTTAAGTCTATAGTATTTTATTATAAAGAGTTATAGTGGAGTTTCTTCCCGGTTGTTTTCCATAGGAAACGACCAATTGGAACCTTGCATTTTGCTTCGGACGTTTTATATGTGCCTGTGTTATATGTGTTGTGTAGATGTTTATGTGGAACAAAACATTTTGAATTTTAATTAGAATAGGTTAGGTAGTTAACAAAAATACCTACAGGTTATGAGAATAATTCTTTTCCCCTTCCAACCAAGCTTAAATAATTCTGTCTGTGCAAAGAGTTCGATGCGTGGGGTTTGTTTCTTCAAACTGACGTATAAAGCCCTTTGTACACGGCACGGTTTATTTACGGTACGTCATATAAACCGCGCCGTAGAAAAAAACGTGTCTGTCCACAAGCTTCCATAGTGATCCATACAACACTGACGGCCGGGCCTACACGCTGCGGATCTGTCTCGCAAAGAGTCACAGCATTATGCTGTGCGATGTCTGTTTTGCGTGGATGTGACGCATATTTTCCCCCAAATTGTTATTTTCGTGTTTTGTTCTTTCTTTACGTCATGTTTATCGCAAATAAATGTATTTTATTTCTTTTTTCTTTTCACATGACGAATAAACCGTAGTTTTTCACGGCAAGAAAAACATGTGCGTACAAAGGGTATTAATAACCTTTGGGCTGCTTTTTATAAAACGTCAATACGACAATTTTAACTAAAGCCTAACAGTATAATTAAGTATATATATTTTAGTGATATTTATTTTAGAAGTATGTAGGTATGTAGGTTTATTCTCATATTGTTATTGTTTTCATGTTGTTATTGTTGTTTATTTTCTTTTTAATTCCATTCTCTAAAAATGAAATTAAAAATAAAATAAACACCTGGCTACAAGCATTAGACTACATACAGACTGAAAAATTTATAACTTAAACCCCCACATACACACACACACTCACTCACATACGCTCACACATACACACACATGTATACACACCCACCCTCACACATACGACTCAAGCAGGTATTGTATAATTTAAAATTGTTTAAATTTTATTGCATATACTCTATGTAAAACTACTGGGAGAAGACACTGATTCCTACAGGAATCAGTGTCTTCTCCCAGTTGTGACCTGTGTTTCAACACAGGTCACAACCTAGCACAGGAGTCAGGGTTTCCATATATAAATGTAACATACTTTTATGTCAATAAATATTATTACTATTATATGTTTATAGTTAAATAAGTGAATAATTAAGTGTATTTATTTTGTGTATATTATTTTCTCTTCTAATCTTACACACGTTGTCTACATCTCTTTAACTACTTTCCTTTTGCAGGTATGCTGGAAGAGATTTCTTTAGAAATAAGCATCACCTGTGTACGTATTTTTCTGTTCCTTTCTTCTTGTCTATTTATATGTGTGTACATAAACTGTTAAATAAAATAAAATAAAATTATTATTATCACCACTCGTTTCTTTGATCCCCATAAGTCTTCAGAGACCACTTTTAGCACAGGCTTTACATAAATACTTCAATTGTTTCAGTCTCCAACACTATCAGCTTTAGGATTATCTTCAAGTGCCTTCACGCAGCGGCATCTATTGCATTGGCATATATGACGTCATATACCTCTTTGAGATACATTATCTGATTGGCAGTTTATTTGAATGAATTTTCGATTTATCATCCTGATAATCTAAAATTTTCACGAAGTTTTTTTCTTGTAAACAACACGTTATACTATTTTACTTCATGATGTTACTGATTTACAGGTAATTTAGAATTTGAAGTTGTATACACGACTAAAGTCCCTGTCACGAGAAACTATAAATTTTGTAAATAAAGATTTTCTACTAAGTTACGTAGCGATAATTCAATCAACTCAAAGTAACATAACAATAAATTGCTGTCATCTAATGTTTTGTGGCGTGTGCGCTTTATATCGCTAAAATATAACCCGACCAAATGAAATTGCTCGTTAGTTTCGTATTACACGTATGTTACTTTGAGTTGATTTAATTTGGGATTATTTGTTTCGCTACGTAACTTATTAGAAGTTCTTTGTTTACAAAATTTATAGCTTATCATGACGGGGACTTTAGCTTCTGTGTCATCGTCCGGATGCAATACCTGGTTTAAAAAAAAAATATCACTCGGCAATACTGTAGCTTCCCATTAGTGAACCAATTTTCGGAATCTGATCATTAATTCCGAAGATTAGGTATCCCTTACATGCAAACGCACTTTATTTCCTCTTTATAACATTAATAGTAATATCTAGAAGGTATGTCAAACAAGAAGTCTGTTAAGTATATTTGTTATAACTGTTCATATTATTTATTAAATTCCTTATATTTATATTCTTTTCTATCTACGTATAATGTAATTTTTATATTTAATTTTCTATGTACATAATTAGTTATCCTACTATCCTACTAATATTATAAACGCGAAAGTTTGTGAGTATGGATGGATGTATAGATGTTTGTTACTCTTTCACGCAAAAACTACTGAACGGATTTGGATGAAATTTGGCACACAGATAGTTTATAACCTGGAATACTTTTTATCCCGATATTCCCACGGGATCGAGACTTATGCGGGTGAAACCGTGGGGCGCTGCTAGTATTATATATTTATGAAACATTGTATGTACAAAAAAGTAGGCGTAAACACACCCACACACACACACACACACACACACACACACGCAAACACACTCAAACAGACTTGCACTTAGACACACCATCAACCACTCGCAATTGTTCACGTTGACAATCTCTACTATGTGTTACAATGGAGCCACCTGGAGTTCTAAAATATAGATGTAGGCTTAGTTTAAACTTCATTTCTCACACAAATTACAAAATTTTGTCAAAATATCTGTCAACTTATTATGTATAAGAATGTAATTTGTGGAGATAAATAAACATAATAATTTTATATCAGCTCACACCAAATAGAAAACCAAGACGTTAACAGTGAAGTGAAGCCGGTTTCGTAAACATGAGTGCATTTTGTGGGTGTAGTTCGATTGTGGTGTCATTGTAAAAGATTGTAAATGTGTAGGTGTGACCGTGTATGCACAGAGCGGCGGTGTAGTTGTGGCATGCTTCACTGTATTGTTCGCAGCGCTCTGTCTTGGTTTTTTATTTGGTCTGAGTATGTCAGTAATAAAAAATGTACTTACGTGCTTTTGCGAACAAGGCAGTCGAGTATTCTATTACTGATATAGTTAACAGACTTCGTTTCCCTTTCAACTAACTACTGTTTTTGTAATTTATTTTAGAGTTTTATTTATTAAGAGGAAGTTGCCAGACGACCGTGAAAATCTGTCACGCCTGAATTTAGCACGACGAAACTATTAAGATTTTTACTTTGTCGTGTAAGAAAAAGTATAATTATTATTACCTACTAAATACATTGTTGTTCATAGCATTTTTAGCTTAGCCTTCCTACCTCTGTAAGTGAATTTCCCTATTCTTATTACGCAGAAAACATCTCTACAGCGGCTTCCTTTGCTCATAAAATCTAGATTAAGGGCAGTAGGCAGATACACTATCTATCTCGAGGCTTGGCTTTACTTTTCTGCTGCATAGTAACAAAAATTACCTAAAGGGAATGCATATCGACTTACAATCGTTATCATTGTTTCACACGAACCACGGGACTCATTTATAACAGTCTTCTGTGCAGGGCGTGCATGGAGGCTGAGGAAACCGTCCCGCACGTGCTTTTTGAATGCTCAGGCGTCACCCAGATTAGAACAGAGACCCTTGGGACACCCAGATCTTACACAGATGTTCTGAACAGACCAGGAGATTTAATCAACTTCTGGAGGGAGGTGGGCTGGTTGGACCAACGGCCGCTATGGCCCACGCACAATGGGCCACTGAAAGACTAAGTGCGGAAACCAAACCCCATAACATAGATCATTGATTAGGTAACGGCCTCAACTGGTGACGGCCACGACTTACGAGTAGACAGGTCGAGGGTTCGATTTCCATTGCCGACTCGTAGTTACACCAGTATGACAAACAGGATTTTTTTTCTCGTTTGTCATACCACTGATTTTTCCACACCATTTATTCCTAACTAGTGCTGTCCTAGTTATAGGTACTTACTACTTAGTTAAATTAAAAACCTTCAAATTACGTTTTTATTAATTTAAAAACCTTCAAATTACGTTTTTAACGCAATGTTTCCAGGAAATGTCCCAATGATATTTCACCATTTAAAAGTTTTAATTGGCAGAAAATGATAAAATTATCTTTATCAGTTTGGTCGGCCCTTCTTTTTTTTTCGATATTAGTTTCCTTTTGATTGAATAATACTGTTAATAATTTTAGTATGGTTACGTAGTTTTTATTTATATTTTTATTTAATTGGTAGTGCCAACTTTCACAAACGTTGTTGGTTCTGTGCCTTTGACCAACTATATTCCAGTCGGCGATATATAGCCATTGTCGGGCCATGTATGCTATGAACTGTTTCATCTTTTCCCCGCTAAATTCATTAGATTCTCTTTTTATGTACTCCCATCCGTTTTTAACAAGTTCTAATGGAGTTAGCGGCAATGCCGTACATAGTCCCACAGTTATTTTATGTAGTTTACTTTTCAAACCAATTGATTTCGCTTTTCGCCATAAGCTCTGACAATAATGATAGTAACACTTTTTTATCGATGTATGTGGAAAAAAACATCTTAAGGCATATGCTACGGCAATCTCGAAATCTGCGTGGAATACAGTGGGACACCAATCGGGAAATTTAGTTTTCAGCATGTCAAACAATGCAGCATATGTCGACTCTTTTTTGTCGCTCATGAGCACATGTAGCGGTACCACTGAAGTTGTTTGAGACGTGCTCCCCAAGTCGCCGAGGATAGAAAGTAATTGTGGAAATGGTCGTGGAGAACTCTTAAAAGTCGCATCTATAAAATATTCTTTCACACTTTTTAATAATTGCTTTGCTTCTTCAGAACAAAATACTAATAGTCTGGTATGCTCATATTGATGGTCAGCAACGACAAATTTCTCAAATGTAGCGGGTACTTGTACTTCTTCAATACGTTTGAAAACGATCTTGCTGACTTTTAGTTTCCGTTTTCGTGCATTGTAAAGGCTGCACTTTACGCTATCGAATAGTGGTACTTTCAACCCTTTTTCTTTTAAAGGTCTTATATTTTCCTTGTAGATTATTGTCATTGGCCCCGCAGAAGTACTAGCTACTTCATGCATTTTGTATATAGAAATAGCTATTTCATTTTGATTCTCATCTGGTTGACATGTATATTTTTGTGCTCGACTGATTTTACAACATTATCACCCTATCAAATATAACTAAAAGTAGAAAAATCTAAATAGAAAATAAGTCTATTGCAAAGAAGGGTAGGTTCGCAAAGGCCGATCAGGAGATAGACTTCATTAGAATATAAAGGTACTGCAATAGCAATTATCGTATACATGGTGTGGAAAAATCGGTGGTGTGACAAACGAGAAAAAAAATCCTGTTTGTCATACTGGTGTGATAATCTGGTGTGACTACGAGTCGGCAATGTCGAATTCGAACCCAAGCAGGCGCTTTACTTTGTGTAAATAATTTCATTACCACTACTCTCTAAATGGTGAAGGAAACCAGCATGTCCTAGAACTAAATATTCGAAGATATGTGACATCTACCTACCCGCACTGGGCCCGCGTGGTAGATTACAGCCCACTCCCTCTCGAAGAGTGGAGGCCGAGTCTCAGCAGTGGGAATATTATAGGCTGATTTACTTATGTTATCATTGATATCAGAATTAAAAACAATGTTATCGTGACATACGGAGCTCGTGGTTAAGTAACAACAGCCGCACTGGTCGATCCATCAGGTTAAGCTACGCTTGCCGGGGTTGGTCAGTGGATGGGTGACCATCTATACATACCGAGAATCCTCCGTGCCTCGGAGAGCACGTTAAGCCGTTGGTCCCGGCTGTCATTCGTGGATCTTTGACAGTCGTTACGGGTCGTCAGAAGCCCGAAAGTCTGACACCAGTCTTACCAAGGGGTATCGTATTACCCAGTTACTGGGTTGTGGAGGTCAGATAGGCAGTCGCTCCATGTAAAATACTGGTATTCAGCTGCATCCGGTTAAACTGGAAGCTGACCCCAACAAAGTTGGGAAAAGGCTAGGCAGATTGATTGTTGTCGTGACATACCATAAAAATTAAATTTTAGTTTTAATGGAGAATTTCAAATAGTCATCATAATGATGATTAAAGCCGAAAGACACGCATCCTGCGGATTCTCATGAACATCACTAAGTTATCAATCCACCGTGTTAGGGGCTACACCCGCTGTGTCTTTCAAAATAGTAGCCACATAAAAACCTTTCGACCCAAACGGCGATCTTGTCTCCAAGCAATGCTATGTGCTCCGTCCACCGGGGTCGCGGGAAAGTCCGAAAGGGATATCGTGGCCCCTGGCAATGTACAAGCAACTGAAGGAACAGGAACACGGGTGGGTTTTAGTCAGTAAGAGTCTGACACGCCCACCACGTGACCTAGAGTATATATTTTTCGTAAAAATAAGTTTTTCAATTCATTCATTCATTTTTCATTCAAAATAATTCAACAAGGTGACAATTATTTATGTAAAATACCCTTATGTAAAATATAAAATCATATAATTCCGACTATTATAGGCATTC
This sequence comes from Agrochola macilenta, assembly GCA_916701695.1. Lineage (NCBI taxonomy): Eukaryota > Metazoa > Arthropoda > Insecta > Lepidoptera > Noctuidae > Agrochola > Agrochola macilenta. The sequence continues at coordinate 14,618,083 of OU753557.1, forward strand.
CACATTTTAAAAAAAATACGTCACTTTTTCTTAGCTTTAAATATGAATGATTGGTTTGAATGAAAATGATTTACGCGTACTTATCAATGAAACTTAGATACACACATCGAGAGTAGTGTTATATAAAAAATATGCCAGTTGATTCTTTGACATGGTTTCATTAATACCCTAGACTCTAGGGTATTAATGAAACCATGTCAAACAATAACTAGAGGCCTAGAGTTATGGGATATCAAAAAGAACACTTGTATATCTACGCGATATTATCGCACTCGCGCGCGTACCATATTCCGCGGCAGACATAGCTTTATGTACGCGGTGTGACTGAATAGGCAAGGTTTAGCATTATAAACCTACGCGGTGTAAACGTTACTAAGCACCTGCTTTGGCACAAAAAAAAACCTGTCACTGTCGCACAACTAGCAAACTACAAGTACAAGATAGAGATGGAAACATTTCTAAGCTAAAACAAGTGCTTTATCGTTGTATTAAGTAACGCTTATTAATCTGGATCTAATAATGGTTTTATGTTTCAAATCCAGATTTACATAAACCATCTTTAAAAGTAATGTTGTCAATCTAGCGTAACAAGAAACAGGAAAATCTCCCCCATAAATAAAACACATCAGTATTATGATAATAAGGTTCTTGTTCGATTAATACTAGTTTACAATAAGATTACTTTACCATCCTTAACGTACAAGTAATAATTAGGTGTATGTTCACAATGTACAATTATGTATGTAATTTTTTTTTGTCTTATTCTGAGTAAAGTTCACCGGGCCGCCGGGCACAAGGGCACTTTAAGATAACGTCCACTGTTAGTTTTTCAAAGAAAGTAATCGAGAAGTTTCACACACACAGTCAAACACGATACTAGGTATAAATTATAGAAAATAGCTGCGTTGAGTTTCCATCAAGTCGAATTATAAGCCCATCGTTCACAACACTGTATACTCAAAAATAACGTGTTGTTTGTAACACTTTACATAAGAGTAGCGTAGACTAATAACGGTTACGGCGGTTTTTTTAAATGTATAATGGTAAATAGATTACACTGCTTTGTACTTATTGTGAAAAACGGAGAATAAAATACGTTTAAATCGAAATAACGAAAGGGTAGTAACCGTTATTTGTCTAATGTTATAATAAATGGAGTATAGTGTACGATGGGCCTTAACGTTACGACTGTAGTTACGTTTAGACACCGTTCTTTGGAATACGTAAACGCTACTACAGTAGTATCGTTACTTATCTTCGTAATACATTGAAAACACCTACGTTAAAATAAATGTTTGATGAGAAAAATGTGCAGTTTCATGGCATTGTTTTGAAATAGCTGTATCTAAGCTAGAAATGATGACATGAATTCGTCTAAACGGTTTTACATTATTATAATATTTATATTCGTCACAAAACCGTTTCATATTTTGAGAGCATTAATTTTCGACTGTGTACAAAAATATTCTTTATTTATTAAAATCACTTAGGTACACTATTATTTTAACCAGTGATTTTACCAAATAAAACGTTACTTTCTAAAATAAATTAAGACAATTTTATCTTTCATTGATTCGCACATTAGTAATTCATCGTCGACAATTAAGTATGATTTTTTATTGCTTTTTGCACGTTTATTGGAGACTTCTGAGCAAAATATGCGTCTGTTCACTGTAAAATGAACCTTATGATGAAATTATTTGCCTTGATTTTTGTATTGATTTTCATCGAATACGACTTTTCATCACAAGGGCCAATTTACCGCGGTCCAACGCGTTATAAGTACACTAAATTATTTAATATTAATTCATAAGAAGTAAATAAGTGCCTACATAACTAAGTATTTTAGTGTTTTTACATAGAGAAAAAATAATTGTGCTGAACAGAATAATCTTAAACGAAACAATAGTGATTTCAGACTTTTCAAATGGTTTCTCTTTTATATTTGTGCTGAAGATTATAGCGCTTTTTCAGCATTATAATTTTACACTCTTCAAATAAATATATACATAGTTATAAAATTTTTGTGCATGGGTAAATTACGAATTTACTCTCAATTTCGAAAAGCCTGCTCAAATCATTAATCAGTTAATCTACTGTCAAGTTTTATGTTAAGCTACTGTTTCTTAGAAGAGCGGTGACCGACACGTAGCGTCCGCATTGTACCGGTGACTGACGTCACTGAAACTTTATTTATGAAAGATAACTTAAAATGTGAGTTTTCTAGAAAGTTTTCGGACACCGTACAGTCTAACCCCCCAGTCTGCTATAATTTTAGAAACCTGTTTAAAGTTATTGATGGAAATAACAAAGCCCAAGCAAATCACTTGACAACAGATTAATTTGTCGAGGCTTTTAAAAACCAGGGGTGAGTCTTTTACACAAAAAGTCACTTTAACAACGTTTATTCTGAAAGTGGGCAACGTCGCAAATAGATGTCAAATATTTAGCTGTTTTGATTAATTTGACAATATTACTGTATGGAAATACGAAATGTGGCTAACTAGCGAACTACAATATTAATAATGAATGGCAATTATAACACTGGATTTGATGTTGTAACCATTTACGGTGTAAAAAAGTCATTTGGAAATTTCTAAATACTCTTCTATTTTTCATCTAAAAGTAAATATTCGGTGTTACGATATTAATTAATGCATTTCATAATCAATATTTTAGTTCACTAGTTAGCCACATTTCATAATTGCATACAGTAATATTGCCAAATTAGTCAAAACAGGTACCTAAATATTTGACAGCTATTTGCGACGTTGCCAACTTTTAGGATAAACGCTCTTAATGGGTAATTAAAATATAATTAATTCGTTTCCATTTAACACTTATCTTATACTTCTTTGGCATTCGTAAAGACTTTGGCCCTTTGTAAACACACGTTTTACTTGCCGTGAAAAACTACGGTTTAGTCAACGTGTTTATGCACGGTAGTTAGTGTTGTATGGTCTATGGAAGCTTGTTAACGCAAACGTCTTTTCAACGGCGCTGTTTATACGCAGTACCGCTAAGAAACCGTGCCGTGTACGAAGGGCCTAAGTAATAAAATTTACGTTTACGTTTTTTTTATAGGCTCGCGTTTTGCATGCCTCGGACCACGTCGAAAGCGATGATGCTTTGGAACGATGGCTCACGCATTCCCAGAAATATCTTAAATAGGTATACAAGATTATATCATTTAGAATGATGTACCCTATAAACGAGTGTTAGTAGCGTCACTTTGACGATTATGATTAACACCTTAAAGACTCCTGCAGACAATCACGACCTGATTCTGGTAGAACAGTATCCATGAAGTTTTCATAGAAATTGTTCTACTAAAGTCGCGTCGCGCCTGTCTGCAGGAGCCGAAATACGGCAACAATTGAGAATCAGGGCAATAAATGCTCATCACAATTGCCACTGGGTCAAGTAGTTATGAACGAGCCACTTAAGTGTTACAGAACGGAAACATTAATAGAAGTAAACTATGTGCGCAATTTAAGAGTTAAAACATATTTCTTCAAACTCCCGAAGTACAGTATCTACAATGGTTTCGTGTCAGTTGTACAAAATTTGTTACACACACACGCAATCTCGATTAACATTCCTTAGCAAAATAACTGTTTAATTACAATGATCACCACTTTCGCTTGATTAAATTTATATATTTACATTCTTTAAACTAAAAATATTATTATTAACATAGTGACTAGTATTAAATGTAAATTCGTAATAAAACATGTAAAGTATGAATGATAGTGAACGATAAAGTCTCCTCTAAACTGTCTGTAGTAAAATAAATATCCCTAAATATAAATAGTATATATAATATATTCACTAGCATATTATATAAAATAAATGTTAATCTACGCAGACTTGATACAGCTATATAAATTGACGAAATCAAAAATCCATTAGAGTACTTACACATAGACTGAATTCGTTCATATACGGTGAACTTAATAGATGAAAAATATGTTTTTAACGTTATAATATTTACATTATTTAGTAATATACTAAATTATGTATATTTTGACACTGTTACGGGATCGCGTTAGGTCACATTTACGGAGAGGAAATATTAGAATATACTATTGTTTGTTTAAATTGTATTGTGTGCGAAATGTTATTATTATTAGTTCTGTGTACATACGTAAAAATCTCGTGTATAGATACAGACTTAATAATATAGAATGTGACGTAACGAGGCTCCCGTAAGACTCACGCAGACGTAACGTAACCACACTTAACACGACTCACCTACCACCGTAAAATTATTATTATACTTACTCCTTCTCCGAGACATATTAACGAGTAGTAGCGCGGGATTGTACCAGCGCAATCACAATTTTTTCAAAGCTAAAAAAAAAATAAACTGTTCTCTCATTAGGTAACACTATAAGTACTGTCATTACGTGTTTTTGTGCTTAGCGCTGTCACTACGTTCTCTCAACAAAAATACAAATAATATTAAATTTTCTTAGTTAATGATGTACAAGTCATATTTAAATTGATCACCATGAATATATCCATGATACATAAAGTGTGTAGTTCATTATTTATTGAAATAACAAGTGCAGTGAGCTCAGCTACCGGCGTGAGTTTTATTGACATTTGGTTTTATTTACAAAGGAAAAAGGTATGTAATTATTGAAAATAAGAGGAACAATCATTTTATTGAAGCAACAATAAGGTAAGACTTAAAGTTTATTACGAATTCTTCAAAGAATTCTTATTATTATAGGTTTTAACCTAAAAATTGCTTAAACAATTTCGTTCGTTCGCCCTTCCAAACGACTATTTCCGGTTGTCATTGAATAAACTCACTCAAATGAAAAGTTGTCGTTCAAAATTAATATTTCTTCTACTAACGGTTTTTCGCGGTGTTGTGGAATAACTCATTGCCTTGTCTCCGATTATACGGACGGAATTGAAAAAAAATGGGTAAACGGAAGAATAAAGATCAGGAATATATCAAGAAAAAGATAAGAAGATTGGAAAGAAAGCTGGAAAAGATACCAGTCGAAGTAGATTCAGATTCAGAAATCTCATCACCTCCATGCTCACCGCCGCCGTTGCGGTCTCCGGTTACTCAACCGACTGTAACACCGTCGTCACCTGTGCTTAATACACCTGCTCAAAATGATACGGAAAAAGAACTTGATACAGGTCAGTATAACCAAAAATTGTTCAACAATTAAAACCTACTAGGTATGTTACTTCTTCAAACGCCTGGATGTTCCCAATAGAGGGATATCCTATCAACACATAAGCGCCACCACATGCGGGTGGACACTGTGTCAAATCTCACAAAATACTTGGCAAGCGCTATCACACTGCGGGTAGACAATGCCATAAATTAATTTCCACACTGGAAAACTATTGACTTAGCGCTATCACTAAGCGGATAGACATGTCTATATCTTTATGTTCAACTTTTCAGAGGACAATCTTCCTGAAGAACTCTTACAAGCCCTGGGAAACGAAGGCGAAGACATAACAGAAGTTGGAGAAGCTATCCGACCAGAACTAGCACTCCGCTGGTCGAGGATCGTACAGACAGGACTTGGCAGAGAATCTCGAGAGACCATTATTAAGAAGTATCCTACGCCTATCAATTTCCCAAGGGCAGTGGCTCCTTTAATGAATGCAGAGATATCTGCTTCCCTTTCAGACCCAACCCTCAAAAGAGATAAAAGGATCAGTTATAGACAAAATCTAACAGGAAAACTGATTACTTGTCTGGGGAAATCCTTAAGCAAGGTACTGCTGGGTAACATAAACAGTAAAGTCCTCGTAGAGGAAATAAGTGATGCAGCAAAATTAGCGGCTGAAATTTACTATCAAGACTCCTCTTCGAGAAGGTTTTTTGCTTTAGCTGGTGTCAATAAGGTGGTCCAAGATGCTGTACGGACAGCAACACCAGATGAGACATTATTTGGAGCAGACTGTGCTGAAAAAATTAGGGCTGCGCAAGCTATCCACAAAGCAGGCTCCCTAATAAAAACAGCGGAAAAGAAAAATATCAAACCAGGGACTCAGAAAAAACAGGTAAACTGGAGAGGCCCGCCGCAGTACCAACAACAGCAACGAGCTCGCGGCGGGCATCAGCCTCAACAATACCAACACCAGAGACAACATCGACCGGATCAAACACGCTGGAAGACTCAGAAGCCAGCTCCATCCAGTTCCAGGCCCAGATTCCGCAGATAAACCCTGAGGTACATGCAGGTAGACTCAAGTACTATAGGAACAACTGGTGTGAACTGACCAGTGACTCAGTAGTTCTAAAATGGATTGACGGCTATGAGATTCCATTCAGGGAAACTCCACCTCCTTATCATGCTATGCCACAACATTGGTCAGAAAAAGAAAAAGAATTAATCAAATTAGAAATTGTAAAACTAATTGCCTTAGGTACAGTCTCAAAGTGCTCTTTCTGCCCAAATCAATTTACATCTCCAATATTTTTAGTTCCCAAACCAAATGGCTCATATAGATTTATATTAAATTTGAAAAAACTCAATAGTTTTATAGACACAGAACACTTCAAATTAGAAGATATTAGAACAGCTTGCAAACTTATATCAAAAGATTGCTTTATGGCCTCTATTGATTTAAAAGAAGCCTATTTTTCAGTACCCATAGCAGATAATTATAAAAAATATTTAAGGTTTACTTTTGATGGGAAGTTATTTGAATTTAATGCTCTACCTTATGGTTTATGTACAGCACCATTTGTTTTTACAAAACTACTAAAACCAGTTGGTACTTACCTTAGAAACAATAACATCATCATGACAAGTTATTTAGATGACAGTCTGTATTTTCACAAATCAAAAAGAAAATGTGAGGAAAATGTAAAACTTGCAGTAAATCTTTTACAAGATTTAGGGTTTGTCATAAATTTTGAAAAGAGTCACCTTAAACCAAGCCAGTCATGTCAGTATTTGGGCTTTATCTTAGAATCAACAAATCTTGCTCTATCGGTTCCCCAATCAAAACAAATTGCAATATTAGAGAAAATTAAATACTATCAAGAAAAAAGGCAATGTCAAATTAGAGAATTCTCTCAATTGTTAGGAATGTTAAGCTCAATTTGTCCAGCCATTCCATATGGCTGGGTATATACCAAGATTTTAGAGAGAGAGAAATATTTAGGTCTGCTTCAGTCAAATGATAATTATGATGAAATAATGCCCCTAAAAGGTACAATAGTTCATCCAGAATTAGACTGGTGGAATAAGAATATATACAAATCGAATCCAATAAAGCAGCATAAATTTAAAACAGAAATACTAACAGATGCATCAACTACTGGTTGGGGAGCTGTGTGTGAACTAAATAAAGCTTCAGGTTCGTGGTCAGATTTAGAAAAGAAGTACCATATAAATTATTTAGAATTAAAAGCTGCCTTCTTAGGGCTCCAATGTTTTACAAAAGAGTTGCATGACTGTGAAGTGTTATTAAGAGTGGATAATACTACTGCAGTTGCATATATTAACAAAATGGGGGGAGTTCAGTTTCCCCATTTAAATAGTATTACTAGAGATATATGGCAATGGTGCGAAGAAAGGAATATTTGGATTTATACATCTTATATTAATACCAAAGATAACTATGAAGCCGACAGAGAGTCAAGAAAAATCAACATCGAATGGGAGCTCTCTCAAACGGCTTATAGTAAAATAGTAAATTGTTTTGGGGTACCGGATATAGATTTATTCGCTTCTAGGATAAACACTAAATGTGAACAGTTTGTGTCCTGGAAACGCGATCCTGAAGCCTTCCAAGTTGATGCTTTCACTCTTAACTGGTCTAATTACTTCTTTTATGCATTCCCTCCATTCTCACTAATATTAAAATGTCTTCATAAACTCAAGACAGATAGGGCAACAGGTATCTTAGTTTTTCCATATTGGCCATCTCAACCATGGTTCCCACTATTGGATTCACTGTTAACTAAGAAATTATTAATCTTTGAACCAAATATAAAGTTATTATCCTCTCCTTTCAGAGGAAGTCACCCTCTTCACCAACAACTTACCCTGGCTGCAGGGCTGCTCTCAGCGAGGCATACATAAGAAGAGGCACACCAAATTCAGCTCTTCAAATTATGTTAAATTCACTGTCCAATAGTTCCATAAAACAGTATGACTCATCCTTGAAACCTTGGTGGCTATTTTGTAAGAAATGTAACATAGACACCTATGAAGCTTCCATTCCCTATATTCTGAAATTTTTAAGTGAATCCTTTGAATCCGGAGCGTCATATGGTACTATAAATACTACCAGATCAGCCCTTTCACTGTTAATTAGTTCTAAAATTGGATCTGACGACAGGATTAAACGATTCATGCGGGGAGTATACCGTACAAAACCACCTGCCCCAAAGTATAATTTTACTTGGGACCCTGGAGTTGTATTAACATATTTATCAAATCTTTACCCCAATGAAGACATAAGTTTAGAAAAACTAACAAAAAAGATGGTAACTATTCTTGCCCTTACCACAGGTCATAGAGTACAAACTCTATCCTTAATCAATATTAAAAATATTAAAGTCATGAATGATGGAATTCAGATTTATATTCCAGACATAATAAAAACCTCCAAAACAGGAAACCTTCAGCCACTATTACACCTTAAAACTTTTGAAAATAGAATTGAGATTTGTCCAGTCACTGCTGTAAAATGCTATATCAATAGAACTAAATCACTGAGAATGAGTACTGACAAGCTCATACTATCCTTCAAAAAGCCACATCATAGTGCTTCAACCCAAACTATAAGCCGCTGGATTAAAACAACCTTACATGAGTCTGGTATTGATGTAAATACTTTCACAGCTCACAGCACCAGACATGCTTCCACATCAGCTGCTAAAAGATTTGGGATCAGCATAGACCAAATACAAAGAACAGCTGGGTGGTCTCAGAACTCAGCCATCTTTGCTAGACATTATAACAGGCCGGTGATTCAAGAGCCAACTGCGTTCAGTGATGTAATATGTAACACCGTGAATAATATGACTTGATTTTGTTGATCTCATAATTGTATTAATTATTTTAATTTGTTACATTACTACATTGATAATGTTATACAAAATTCTGTGATTTAATAAATACCTTACTATTTTTACAACCAGTATTTATTAACTCATAAACAACCCTGACTGACTTCAAACATCTACTCGTTAATATGTCTCGGAGAAGGAGTAAGTATAATTATGTGATTAAACGAACTTACCTTAAGTGAAGTTCTATCATAATTATACGAAGCTCCTTCTCCGAGACAGGTCTCCCAACCCATCCCTAATGAAGCTCTCCCCTAAATAGGGTTGTTTAAAATAACTATCTTTAAACGAAATGACAGTACTTATAGTGTTACCTAATGAGAGAACAGTTTATTTTTTTTTTAGCTTTGAAAAAATTGTGATTGCGCTGGTACAATCCCGCGCTACTACTCGTTAATATGTCTCGGAGAAGGAGCTTCGTATAATTATGATAGAACTTCACTTAAGGTAAGTTCGTTTAATCACATAATTTTATTTTACAGAATATTTACATCAGTAAGTCGCGTCTGCAATGTTAGTTCTATATCCGTGGATTTAGCACAATTATTTTTATTTAAAATTCAATTTGGATCGAATTTATTTCACGAGTATATTGTCAGCCATTACTGAACATCGCTCTGTCAATTATTTTACAAAATCAGACTTAACACATTGCATTTTAGAATGAAATATTTCAAGGATTTAAATCATGGACATCGAAAATATGCTAGAAAAATAAATTCGACCATTTTGCACTTGAAATTCGGGACAAATCATGAGTCCACAAAACAACAAATCTTAACACGCAACAATACGTCTCTATCGATAAATTAAATAATCGATGAAATATTCGCATACACTTTATGATAGTCTAGTTCGACGATTATAAAATCTTAAAAGATCGCCTAGATAGTAACTAGAGCTCACTCATACCGACACGTTCGTTCAAGTGGGCAGTAGCGACACAGCACACTATATACAGAAACTCAACATTGAATGAGTAGGTAATATACATAGATACTGTCCATTCAGATCAGTGAGTCAATTAACATTTTGATTTCGATAAACGTTCATTTTTCTTGTCAATTTGTGTGCTCATCATGTCATTCTAAACCATTAACCACTTATTGCGCACAGGAGACCAAACTATTGCTTGTCATGGCATCTCGTTGCCATCACTTTGACTGGCAGTGAGGAGGGTTTGTTTTGTCACCAGTACGCAATAAGAGAAGATTGAGTTTCTGTAGCAGTGTAACTGTAATAGCGAGGTGACGATGTGAGGTATGGGCAGCGACGGCGTGGGCTCGGGCGGCAGGTGTGGCGCTAGGCGGCGGCGCGGCGCGCGGGGCGCGGGCTGGCGGGGGCGCACGCGGGGCACGCGGGGGCGCGCGGTGGCGCGGGGCGGGGGGGCGGCGGCGGCGGGGGCGCCCGGGCCGCGCGCCGTCATACCCCGTCCAGCTGCCGCACGCGCACGTCCTGTGACGCACACATGTCCGGCGCGAACGGTAAGCACGTGAAGTATGCGCACGCCGCGCACTCGTACGCCGGCGCCGCGTAGAACAACGCGACCAGCGCGCACAGCATCCCGCCCGCCGACACCATACAGACCCAAACTAACGCAATCTTTCTTCGCCTCTCGTAAGGCCCGAAGGTTATGAATGGCAGCAGCGCATACGCGAGTAAGAATCCGAACACGAAGCCGAAGACGTGCGCGAAGTTATCGATCCAGGGCAGAAGACCCAGGAGGAACAACGCGAAGGCGATACCGACTAGTTTTAAGATTGCCCGTTTCGGATGCCTCAGGAGAGGCCACGCGCCTATCACTTCTACTATTAGACACGCCAGAAGACCGAAATGTGATCCAGCTGGCCCCACCTAGAACATAAGATAAAATTTTTGAGCATTTTGTCCATAAGAACTCAAGCCAAGTTAAGTCTCTGACAAAAGCCAAACGACAAGAGCAAGAGATAGGTTGACTAACCTCCGCCCTATAAGGTTCAAATATGGCCGAAGCCATATTCCCGGCGACCCCACTTCCTAAATATATGGTAGCTATTCTAACTGGCCCGGCCATCTTCTCAAGGTCCCTCATGAAGAGCCATTGCAACGCCAACGTGGCAGCCAGGTGCAGGAGACCGGCATGGACGAATAAAGATGTCCATGCACGGTACAGCTGGTCTGGTCGACGTCGCCGCATGAAAGGTAGCATGCCACAGACGTCGTCGAGACAAGATACCTGAAATTGAACGCAGATATTGAAGCAGGTGAAAGTAGAGATGATAAGTTAAAAAGACAATATGTGTTTTTTGGAAATGCTTTGTTTTAAAGTTTCCTGAAATGGTACAGGGTAATAAGTATTTCACAGAATCCGTGAGAAGTTAAATGGCATGGCACGCTTGCAATATCAAACCACTATTTGCCATTTAGATATAAATCAGGGTCTTTCACCAATTTTTTATCACAAACATCTAATACCTCATTTACACTCTCGCACGAGCCGCGACACGAGCCGCATGGCAAACCACGGCGCGCGTATGTAATCGGTACGCTCGTGGCTCGCCTCGCACCTCGTCTTGCCATTCGCAGCGCTTGCGTCGGAAGCGGTTTTTTGGGCACGAATCAAAGGGGCTCGCGTACTCTTCGACGTCCTCCATAGTTGATAGTTCCAAAACCACTAAACGTGCCGCGAGAGTGTGATCATAAATTGATTAACTTGACGGACGAGCTTTAACCGAGACACGAGACGAGCTGCGAGGCGTTAGTGTAAATGAGCTATAATAATCTCGCCATGCCGACAGACTTCAATGTTTACTACCACCAAGCCTCTTTTGTTTCTCGTCAGGGTTGACTATGCAAGGAACGGAGCTACGTCCACTAACCTGTGAACATAATGACGCTTCTTCATGGAAATAACCCTTGACGAAGTCACAGTGTTCTCTAGTTGTGATGACGCATTGACCATGAACTCCTATGCAGCACGGGTGGCCTATAACCTCACAGGCCATGTGTTCTGCTGCGTGGCCGGCCCGACCAGCAGCCGCAGACCCGTCTAGAACTGATTTGCGGCAGATCGGCCATTTTGTGATGTCATCTGGCCATTCATGCGGTGCTATCGATCGCGGCGCTTCGCAGAACCTGTAAGAAATAAAAATGGTGATTAGACTATCAAAATACACTAAACAGCAATTTTCTCATTTGGGTTATGGTATTTTTAGAATAAGTAATATTAATTAATATTGAGGCTCATGGATATGTGTATTCTTCCAGTCTTAATCTATGGTGAACACACTTGGTCTTTGACTGACATCCAGAAGTCCAAACTCAAGGTCTGCCAACGAGCAATGGAACGCAGTATACTAGGAGTTAAATTAACGGATCGTGTTCGGAACACAATACTGCGCTCTAAAACAAAAATACGTATAGGTGACGTGGCTCAAAAGGCTGTCCAACTTATATGGGACTGGGCAGGACATGTCTGCCGCATGCCGGACAAACTGTGTGCCCAAATTGCATAGAACTGGTCCCTGAGACAGTGAGGCGGGATCGCAGCAGACCACGTAGGAGATGGCGGGACGAGCTGGATAGGTTCTGTCAAAACTGGAAGGAGGACAGCACAGGGTAGTAAAAAAAAAAAAATAACTGTTGGTGAAAATTAACTTGTATGAAAAGGTTTTTCGCGTGGTTCACATTTTCACATGAAACAACCATGGAAAATTACTAGCTTTTCTACTGATAGAGGGTCTATTATATTCCAAGTATTTCTGTAAAAAAAATTAGGTACTTACTTGGGATCTAATCCGCAAACAGACCCTGATATCCGACCTCCAGGCCCCGACTCTCCCGATGACCATTTCTTCCACGTCGAGATGGTGGTCTGAAAGGTAGACAAAACAAAGTTCACGGTTGACAAGCTTATGCGTCGCCCAAAACTAGGTGTGACCCTTGGAGCGAGAAGCATTTGAAGACTTCATTATGGCAAAAAATATTAACATGCACGATTGCTATCAAATCCGATAGCTAGTTTTACGAAGGAGTGACGGTAAAATACTCTTGCTTAGCTGCTTCTGATTCGACTGGAAGCAAACCTCAGCATAGTCGAGACAAGGCTAGCCGGATGATTTCATTTCCACCCCAGTAGTTACAATTTGCTACTTACCAATATATCTAGAGAAGATTTTTCAAAACTCAAATCAAACTAAACATTTATTTCAAATAAACCAATTACAGGTACTTTTGAATTGTCAAGAGGTCGGTCAGTCAGAAATATGAAGCTAGTTGCCCATTCCAACGCGTAGTAGGTTCCTATAGAGAAGAATGGGCAAGAAACTCCACGGACACTCTTTTAAATCAGAATATTTTTACAAAATATAATCAGAATATTTTTCAAAGATTAGCTATCCTCTTTCTGAACATGGGTATCACAAAAGCAGGCTTAGCTTAGCCGTTGGATAACACCATAACCTCTCAGGATCCTAGTATGACACTATATCCGTTTGCCAAAGAAATCATTCTGGATGACGCAGATGCAAAGTTATTCTGGGAGGTTGATAACTTGTTGTGACCATTTTCAGGGGCCTATTCCAATCGGATCCGATAGTCCGATCTCAATGTTGTGGTATTCGTAAGAAATGTTTGGTTGAGTTGAACAATTAGTAACGAACGAAATTTCTTAACATAATCTTAACCTATTAGAGCTATCGAGATATATGCAGAAACATACCTTTGATATTAATCCTCGTATCTATACGTAAGCGTGCGCAAAAATGAAACATTAAACATAGTGAATACTAAACGGTTTATGTAGTACGAACTGCGTTCTCATTTAAACAAATCAGCAACAAAATATTTTGTGTTATACCCACATCAAATTAGGCACGTAAATTGTATCGCTAAATCTCATGTCACACAAACAAGGTGATCTGTAGGCTAATTCACGTAATTTCATGACGTACCGATCAATGTTTGATGCAGTAGCAGTAAGTTCAAGTTTGAGTGCTAAACCGTAGGGATTCTTGTAATCTTTGAAGTGTAGCAGCTGATGCTGACAGCGATAAAGAATTCGAAAAGCGTTGTTTTGATCGAGACTTAACTCAACTGCACTTCAATTAAATTTCGTAGTTACGTGAATTTGCCTACTTAGCGTCGAACAGTCCTTCCTTACATATCAAATTCGCTTTATCCTCATTCATGCCTCTTGTATACGTTTTGTAAGAACACATGACATGACATCACGTCACAAATGATGTATTATTTCTCCAGGAGGAAGTAATACCCACCGAACAATCAGCCTTAGACGACTGCACACATCCAGAATCGTCATTCCGTATGCAACACGCCGTGTCTCGTTCTCTTCGTGCTGATGCTGCTATTGCCCGGGCTATTCTCGCGTCCCTTCGCATACATGGAGCAAACTTTGCCCCCAAGTGAATAAGATCGGCCGCGCGAGGACCCAGCCAAAATGACGCCGGCTCTTCCCATTCAACCTGAAAAATTATTTAGAATATGTTAGCCAAAGTAGAGTATTGATGGTACATTGGAATCTTATTTGGGACGCGAACCAAGTTGCATGGAAATGTATAGATCGTCTAATTTAAAATTGTGCGGTGTTCTATAGCTTGTTACGTGTTTGCGTAAAGATTATTTTGCAAAAGTCTGAGAGAAAATTTAGTAGAAAATGCAACGTATGCCTGCTTCTTAAGTACAATCACATACGAAAGTAGGTTTACAAAGTTTCAGAAGACTGTAATGATAGTAAATGAAAGATTGTTTGTCGTTTATTCAGAATTAAAATGATTTAACATAAATAACAACTTATATGTACCCAATTAATATAATAAAAATAACAAACTAAAATATGGCGTCGATAAATTCATCAGCATCGCTGTCGACAGGTAATGTACCCAAGAGACTGGCGACATTGCCACGTTCTATGGCAATGCTTAGCCTCCGGCCAAAGTAAAAGTCGACAGCGATGCAGATGAATTTTGGACGGCATATTTTAGTTTGTTAATAGTTTTAGTTAATTGGGCATGCGCTAAGGTAAAAATTCAAATCTTCTTTAGTTTTTTGCATTTTGCAAGTCAGTGTCTGGTTTTATGTTGATTAAAATATGATTCGCGACCGTAACAAATATGGCTTTACTTACTTTATAATTAATATTATAATCATTACAATCAGGAATACAACTATTTATGTAAGCACAAACGTCAAAAAGATTTCATGAAATAGTCATTCAATGGAATTATATGATCTTAGAGAGTTGTATTGATCATTTTTATGATTACAATTCTATAAATATACATTTGATACGGCCGCGAATCATATTTAAATCAACTTACAGCATGATACTGACCTGCAAATTGCAAAAAACGTAACAAAATTTGAATTTCGCGGGCTACCTTGACGCTTCCGCCTTAAGTTAAGCTTGTTTGTTAGAAAAGATTGAAGAGCGAACTACAATAATTTTAATAAGGATGTGACAAAAAAAATTGTTTTGTCCGTCAGGAAGTTTAATAAAAAATATTAGACACGTATTTTTTATTTTATTTTCGTGATCAACAGATTACGGCAATACATTGAGTAGGCAATACGTTAAAATGTGGCATGACGTCACTCCCCGGTAGATTTTATACTGACTTGTGTCGTAGCGACTCCACAACGTTAATGCGTTTTAGCTAAACCATTTTTTATTAATACGAGTATGTTAACAACCCTATTATAAGATAGTGCGCGAACCGCACAAGTTTTTTTTACAAATAGCTTGGAAACAGCAGTTAGTTATTTAATAAGTCCCAGGCTTTAAAAATACTTTTGTAAGGGAGCTATTATTTTTGTAAAAGATCTAAATTGGCTGTCTACCTAAGAACTAATAACTCAGACGTACTTACGTACCTGGGCTCAAAAGAGAACTCATTAACTTTAAGTACTAAGGTTTCAAACGAGATATACGAGTATATACCAAGAATATTGCGGGCTTTATAAATACATCGTGTCTTTGTAGACGCTCAAAAATATTATAATAATTATGAAAGTTGACTAGACTAAAGATATACTTACTGAAGCATTGAGATTTCTTTGTGTATATCAGGGTTTTTATATCACATTTATTAATTTCCAAAAATATTCCTACTTCACGTCTTGAAAACATATTGATCTACGTAAACAGCAATTTCATTGGTTTTTTTTCAAACACAATCCGAAGGGTTTTGAAGGAAATTCCTAATACATTGCTTCATTGGTTTGAAAAAGTCGCAAATACCGCAATTAATGTTTCTGAATTTTCAAAATGAAAGGCATTGATATTGTTGTACGCAACTACCTTGCTGGTCCTTCGACACGAAAATAATTTTACACAGTTTTTGTTCCCAAAAAAAGTGCAAGTATCAAAATTACCCGCTTCAAACCCATTATTTATGGAAACAAAAACAAACTAAAAGTACAATCAACAAAAATTACATAGACGGACCTTTTGCGGTCACTCGTCGCTAAAAGATAGCATCATGAAAGACTGCAGTAAGCAGCAAAAAGCAGACAAAAGGGGCGACTCACAAAGACTGTGTGACCTACATTCGGAGCTTGCTCACTAATACTCTTACTTTGTGACGCTTTCCCTTACGTCACAACGCATACGTACACCCTTTGTGGTTGCTACTTGCTAATTGTTAATTTCATATTGAGTCATAGTCATAAATATGTTCTTGGTTCTTTCTGGTATAGTTGCAACGAGTGTTTTTTTGCCGTTGGTGCCTTGCAATGTACCGCAAAAATGATTTTACAATGCATTTGCTCGAAAAGAGCCTTTTCCAAGCAGTAAATTAGTGCGGAAAGTGTCACTTTTTTTCACTAGTGCTTTTTACTTTTCTGTTTTTTTTTTAATTTTGGTGGCCGTCGTCGTCAGCCCGTTGCAAAGAGTTTTTATTAAGTATTTGAGAAAAGTTTTACAAATCAGATGATGATGATAACGATGACGATGGGGAAGGCGATGGCGATGGCGATGGCGATGGCGATGACGATATCGATGACGATGGCGATGGCAATGGCGGAGTCAAAGACAAAGACGAAGTCGAAGTCGAAGTCGAAGTCGAAGTCGAAGTCGAATTCGAAGTCGAAGTCGAAGTCGAAGTCGAAGTCGAAGTCGAAGTCGAAGTTGAAGTCGAAGTCGAAGTCGAAAGTCAAAAATGTTGTTTTTATCATTTATATACGTCGTCATTATGTTAGATGTTACACATCACACACACACACTCGCTCGATTTTTTTTTTTTTCTCTCTCAATTCATAGTAAAACGTTGTACGATACACGTGCGTAAGATGATTTCCGACTCGTGTCGACTTATACACTCGCTCACTACGCTCGCTCGTGAATAAAATGCCACTCATCGAAAATCACCTACCTTCCGCACTTATAGCATAAATAACTATTTTCACACCCTTGCACACTACTACTCGTATTATTCCTACTTTGTGACGATTTCCCTTGCGTCACAATGAATACGTACAACCTGGTTGTTGCTTGCTAATTGTTAATTTCATATCGAGTTATATGATCTTGGTTCTTTTTGGTATCGTTGCAACGAGTGTTTTTTTTTTGTAGTTGCACGATGCTGCCGTGGTAATGTATCGCGAAACTGAATTTTACACCACTACATAAACTAAATACCTACTTATTCCTACGGCCGTTTTGACACATAAACATTAATTTAAAACTTTATATTATTTCGATTAGTATGAGACCTGTCAATTTCAATATAAACAAAACTCATGTTTGGGCACCTCCAATTTGCCTAACGTACTTAAAATGGCTTAGTTACCCTTTCCTATAATAGTCATTAATTTGGCGTAAGGGATCAAAGTATTCAGTCTGAAAGTTGGCATCGTCACAAATAGCTGTCAAATATTTACCTGTTTTGATTAATTTGGCAATATTACTATATGGAAATAATAATATGAACTATCGCTTACTAGTGAACTAGAATATTAATAATAAATTGCAATTATATCACTCAATTTGATGTTGTAACCGTTTTAGGTGTAAAAAAAGGCATTTGGAAAGTTTCCAAATCTTTTTTTTCCATCTAAAACTAAATTTCGGTGTTACGATATTATTATGGCATTATATAATCAATATTTTAGTTCACAACTAGCGAACTAAAATATTGATTATGTATTATTTATTAGCCATATTTCATTTTTATACATATACACATGCATATGCATATACATACAGTAATATTGCCAAATTAATCAAAATAGCGAAATATTTGACAGCTATTTGCGAAGTTGCCCACTTTCAGAATAAACGCTCATAAAACGAATCGAGTGTTTGGTAGTAAATTTTCAAACATCGCTCAAAAACTAAACCGATACTTTAAATCCAAAGAAAAATGTGTGCCAATAAATCGTCTAAGTTAGTAAATATTGTGCATTGTTCAGCTCAGTCTCAGACATTAAATCAAGAGGGAGCGTGTTTTGTCTAAAGCTTCACGTTGTATGCTAAGTCTTATTCAAAGAAACGGAATTTAAGGGATGAAGAGACTGCAGATGGATTATAATATGTACATTTAAATAGCTTATTTTTACGTAATAATTTATTTAGGGAGCGTTTTCATGAGTCTTCGTAAAGTAATACTGATTAGAACATAAAATAAAGTAATTGCTACGTATTGTTGAAAATCTTCTTTTTCGGGAACCGATGTCTTACTTATTTAAACACTATAGATAAAGTTAAAGGTTGATCAATAGACTGGTACCCTGATGGAATGCACTTGGCATTTTTTAATTGAGATGACCTATAACAGTAGTTTAATTAATGTTGTGGAACTATTCTAGGAGGAGCTCGTGGCTAAGTAACAACAGCCGCACTGGTCGATCCATCAGGTTAAGCTACGCTTGCCGTGGTTGGTCAGTGGATGGGTGACCATCTTTACATGCCGAGAATCCTCCGTGCCTCGGAGAGCACGTTAAGCCGTTGGTCCCGGCTGTCATTCGTGGACCTTTGACAGTCGTTACGAGTCGTCAGAAGCCCGAAAGTCTGACACCAGTCTTACCAAGGGTTATCGTATTACCCAGTTACTGGGTTTTGGAGGTCAGATAGGCAGTCGCTCCATGGAAAATACTGGTATTCAGCTGCATCCGGTTAGACTGGAAGCCGACCCCAACGTAGTTGGGAAAAGGCTAGGCAGATTGTTGTGGAAGTATTCTAGTGCAACTTTACGATGTTTATATGAGTATCAGCCTGTAAGCAGGCCGTTAACTTGCCAACACGGTGGAATTGTAACTGAGAGTGACAGTGTTAAAAAGCTTCCAGCAATATCTTAATTTAAACTCATCGTGAATTCACTGTAAAACACATGAAAATTGTAGCACTTTTCACATGACGTGTGAATTCTTAAAATCACTTGGGACCATCATAACCCCGTAAAAGTCATAAACATTTCACGATTTTGAACGCAGTCCCAAAAAAAAAGGTTTTATATGCGACGCCACATAAAATTACCTATTCAAGTGTAAATAAAGTAGGCAATCAATATGCAATGTGTTGGAAACTGTGAATGATCAGTCTTATCATGGTAAAAAAATGTAAGAGACGGCTGATACTTTATATATTTTTGCGGATTCTTAGAATATGAGCACGGGTGTGGTAGAATAAGGAGAATTCTACATATTATTTACTTGTAATATTCACATAAGTTCATCACATGTTTTGAGCTTTCGATCGAAAAGCTTGAGCAGTCTCCCACTCAATTGTTGAACTTATCTTGAGAGATTTATTACGAAGATTTATTTATCAAGTTCTTCGGTAAATTGTGCCGGCTTTCTTTAATAACACCATGAAAAAAGCCATCGGGACTTTGTATTTATTTTAATTATAAAGCATGATGCTGATAGATGGACCTAAAGCGGCTAAGAGTATAGGTCATCCGGCAGCGTGATCGGAGACAGGAGACATTGCTACCATAGCAGGTAGAACCAAAATGAGACTTGCACAAGAGCGTGAAGATGGGCATCAGCAGTAAGGGGCCTTTGCCCAGCAGTGGCTGAAGTCGGGCTGTGTATATGATGATGAAAACACTAAGCACTTTACTAGTTAGTGCTATTAATAATATCAGTAATGATTTAGACCAGTGATACTCAAAGTGTGCTCCGCTGCCTCTGTGTCAGCCTCTGTGGGGGCTCCGCGAAAATACTGGTCAAAATTAAATTAAATACTACTAATATACAGTAGTTTAAGTAAATGGATAGATTGATAGAAGACAGTTGAATGTTAGGTTCGGCATCCACTCTATTGCGGTATTTTGTTTTTATATCTGCATAGGTTGAGTTGAGAATCCTGTTTCGCACAGTTTGTAACTCCGTTCTAAGTTCAAATAGCTTTGTTAAAGTTTTGCTGTAGTATTTTATGTTTGTTGGCATAATCTTCACACAATATTGAAAACATTCGGGATTGCAGTGGACAAGATTTGACGAAATTCATAGTTTTTACCGTTTAGTCAAGAATTAATTTTAGATTTAGTCGCATTTGCTTGATCGCGTGTCTATGCAGAATATTATGGAATTACAATAAGGCGCATTAATTTTTATTAGGGCTCCGTCAAATATAACGTTTTCCAAAAGGGTTCCGTTGCCAAAAAAGTTTGAGAGCCGCTGATTTAGACTATCTAAACTCTCTATTGATCGTCATGCGTCATCAGTTAGCCATAATTTACTTCACAAAAACAAATGATACTCCACTTACCTGCTGTAAACTCAAGCTCTTCACCAGGACCTGTCCCGAGTGTGTGTGCCTGCCGAACCCGACAGGTCCGAACCCGTAGCAGAGGAGTGACAGTAGCAGCACCAGGGTCTGCACTGTGCTCACCCACCACGTGAAGTAAGGGCGATAGTCCGTCAGCTCGTCAAGCTGTCGTGCCACCTCCTCGTGATGCGCCATTGACTTGCGGAGGGAACGCCTGTAATGTTAATTTGAACGTTAGTCTTTTGTTATAGGATGCAGAAAATGAGGTTGGTGTGATCGGTCTTGGATTGACGAATGAGAAAGGTACATTACATAATATTTATACAGCACCTTAACAGCTGAACTAGGCAAACTTATAATAATTATACCTAGGTGACTTTACACAATAGTCTAGACAAAAAAAACAAGTCCAATTTTTTTATATTATCTCCTACTTGCTGCAAAAACAATTGCGAATGTTTTAAATAAATAACCAAGTTCCACGGAGAGAAATTGGCATAATGCATTTTACCATAAATTACTAACGCTGGATCCACGAAGCAGGTAAGTATTAATTCAGAAAGCCATTACAGCAACTTTTAAGTGTGACTTGGCGTAAACACCGTGATATATAGGAGGCTCAGGTGAATTATGAACGAGAACGACGCTGTACAGTTACAGTATTATTTTTTAATCTTTCTTTGTTACTTTAAGTAAGATTCATTAGAATGTTCCTAGTTTTTTAATTATGAGAAGTTGTGTTGATGATGTTTTCAGCCTTTTGAGACAGACTGTGGCCCTGTTCTGAGAGGCTGTAAACATGCTAACAAGCCATCAATGTGTTTTAAAGACAGCTACTAGAGAAAACCAAAACAGTAGCTATCAAAATAGAGATTTAGGCCTAGTTGCATCACAAACTACAGTACGTATTTAATGCTAAATCTACTTAACACATCATTCTGTCTCTGTCGTCTTCAATCGATTTACAGAAATAGAGCGATGTTTTAAATACGTTTAGTGGCAAACGTATTTGTGGTGCAACCGGTTCTAAGACATCAAAAAGCTTCTATTCCTGGAAAAGTTGACTTAAAAAAATTCTATAATTTTTATTTTTAATATTTTGAATTTTCAATAACATTTTACAATATGACATTTTATTTGATATGCGGTTCTGACATTTTAATTTTTTGATTATTTTAATTATTATTTTTATGAGTTGTTAAATATTTAAATTTAATTAATCACAATTGTATTTGGGTTTTTGGGCAGTTTAATTTAAAATAATGAATAGTTTATAATTTAAATGTGTGTGTGTAAAATTATGAACTTGAATTTTTCTGAAATAAATGAATAAATTAAATTAAATTAAAGGATACAACAATATTTATTTTTTAATGGTTACGGGACCCGAGCGCGGCAAAGTGCATTAATAGTCTATAATACCTTAAATTGCTTAGCATGATCCTTCGTTAAATATGGAAAATACTGCAGCATTCATTTTGAAATAAATATATGATAAAGTTGAGGATTAATATTAAGTAAAATGTTTGACGAAAACACAATTCCATAAAATTTTCTCTATTGAAAAAAAAAAACCTTAAGCTACCTCCAATCAATCTGCCTAGCCTTTCCCCAACTATATTGGGGTCGCCTTCCAGTTTAACCGGATGCAGCTGAATACCAGTATTTTACATGGAGCGACTGCCTATCTGACCAGTAACTGGGTAATACGATACCCCTTAGTAAGACTGGTTGTCAGACTTTCCGGTTTCTGACGACCCGTAACGACTGTCAAAGATCCACGAATGACAGCCGGGACCAACGGTTCAACATGCTTTCCGAGGCACGGAGAAGTATCTGTATGTAAAGATGGTCACCCATCCACGGACCAACCCCGGCAAGCATAGCTTAACCTGATGGATCGACCCGTGCGGCTGTTATTACTTAGCCACAAGTTTCTCCTTTACTTTTAAAGTTACCTCCAAACCGAACAATAAACTATTTCAAATTAGATCATGAAACTTTGCTTAATAACTGAACTAACTATAAAGCAGATATACTGTGCTTTAGTTTTTTTTAAATTACCTAATTTCGCCGTAAAAAGAAATTATCTAAATCAGTCTGTGACAGTATCGTGCGAACGAGATAAGTAGTGAATTTGAGCTGACGTAACTCTTAAACAAGTTAAAAGCTATAAATATACATTTGTACAAAGAAAAATGTTAGCAACGATAATAAATTACTGTTTTATCTAAACCTAAATCAAAATGAACTCGAACTAACTAAGTTAAAATCGTGCAATTGTATAAAAAATTACTCTTTCCCCGTTATCAATTTGTTTGATTATATTATTACAAGAAAACCGCTTCGTAGTCAATATACAAAAGCTTCAGCTAATTCAAGAAATGGGGTTTAGTATCTAACCCACAAATACCTCTCACGGTTAGAATACCTAAACCATCAGGCGGTCTTAGCATTTTTTGGATATGGAATGAAGTTGGTCAAATTCACACCAATATTGTGAATACGGAGCGGAAGCCAGGAAGGCTTTCGATAATACGATATTATTAATACCATAACAACAGTTGGGATGACGTAATGATTCGATATTTAAGTAAGTGTACTTAAATCGTTAAATCGTTAAGTGTAGTAACTTAGTATCTTTCAAAATTTCAGTGAGTTTCAGTGTGTTTTCTATATTTGTTTCGTAGCAAATAACGAGTATTATGTTGAAATGTAGGTGTACACTGAACATACACATTTGGCTACCCCTTCAAAGATTCCAGGCATGATATTCTATGATTCCACAAAAAAAAAGTCATTTATTCAAACTAGGCTGAGAATCAGCACTTTTCGAACGTCAAAATTACATAAGACAGTCCCCCAAAACGCACCCTTCACCACTTCCTAGTGCTTTAGCTGGGAAGAAGAAGTAACGCAACAAACTCCCCAAAACATTTTGACATCCGATTCCTAAGAATTTAGGGCGTACAAAAAAAAAATCGCCTGGCAGCTGTAGGTACGTTGAATCATCTCATCATCGTATTCAATAGCATGCCACACTTCACTGCTGGACATAGGCCTCTCTTATTGCAAGCCATTAAACTTGATTCGACAACTTTCATCCAACTGCTACCATCGGCCACAATAATCATCATCTCATAAAATTCAAAATTCAAAACTCATTTATTCAAACTAGGCTGAGAATCAGCACTTTTCGAACGTCAAAATTACATATGATAGTCCCCCAAAACGCCCATCCTTCACCACTTCCTAGTGCATTAGGGTGGGCGTTTTGGGGGACTGTCATATGTAATTTATACATAATGCCAAAAACGAAAATACAGAAAACCTTCCAAATATCGTGAATATTTACAGCCAAAACAAGTCCTTTAATAGAGCACCACTCTATTTTAGTCGACTTAATATTTAATAGGCAGGTATTTTGATGACGTCAACATCGCCCTATTATATTAAACTAGTAAATAAACAGAATAAAGTGGGTCAAAGGCAGCTCTCAAGGACATATTTAATAAACTTCACCTCGCGTCCTCGATTCATGTGTTCTTTGATGGGTATCCACACCGCTACCTACTAATATACATATAGCCGTTTAGACGTATTGCTGTTTTTACACCTTGGTCGATCCGTATGTAAAATTTTTGTTCAAGTACTATAGCCGTTTGGCTTGAAAAACATTTTGCATACGTTTCGACCATGACCTGGATATTTTTTATCCCGGAAGTACGTTCCCGTGGGATAATTTCGGACCTCCAAGCGGGCAAAAACTAGTATTCACAAAATGTTCGAGAATTATGGAATTAGGGTAAAGGACTGAAATGACTGTATAGCGTTTCCTGAAGGCAAGTTCCGAGAAATTAAATGTATGTAGTATCAAAGGTTAAATATTTGCATTGATCTTTTGGTGGATGTTTGCAATACGAATTTAGGTTTCTAAGCTTATAACGTATTTTGAAACCTATTTGAATTTGATATTAAACACGACTGCTGATGCCGATAATACTAATAATTGTTTAATTTTATGTAGTTAGCCATATAAATTTTATACTCATCAAAAAAGTCTGACTCCACAACAAATTACTTTCGATTCATGCAGGTCGTGTGACCCGTACCGTTTTCTGGCAGATATACAGAAAAGGTTCCTACACGGATCAACACAATGAACACAGTATGAGGCTAAACAAAATAAAAACAACAGGAACGCCCCTCAGTGAAACTCCTTAATAATTGCGCGATGGGTCGATACCGGTCGTCGACCGCGTGGAAATAATTCTCTGAGCAACTGTAGACTCGTTCTTTGTTTTCCCCACCGTTTTGCGCCAAAAAGGCTTAAAAACGAAGCGTTTTCCAACTTTTTCGGTATGTATTAAAAGTTGTTTTACGATTCGTTTGGTTTTGAAGGGGGACTTTTCTGTTGGAACTTGGAAAACAGGATGATTTTAGAACTTTGAAGGCTTGTCTGATTTTGTAGTGATGTAAAAATCATTTTTAGCTTTTGTACGTCAAATTGAGCGTAACAACGTTTTGTGTGATGCTTTTATAAATCAACATTAAAAATATAAAAACTTCTTTTTTTTTTCAAGTCGTGTTTGCTGATTCATATTTCCGTCAATACACAAAAAGATTTATCATTGATACGGCAGAATAAGCTTCTTGTTGTAAGGCATGATAATATCTGGCCCAACAAAGCAACGACTAACAATATACCAAATCCTTATACTTTACAGCATTTGGTTAAAGAAATATGTCCGTTGATTTAGGCTGGAAGGATCAGCACTAAATTAACTGGATCCCTCCGTAGCAACCTAAGGATTGTCCTCAATTTGCCAGCATGGTTGGCTGAACTAGCTTTCTGTGCGTTACATAAATCTTCGTAACTTTCAGCCTAATCCCAGACTCGTGTTATAAAAATGTTAGACCTTCGAGAAACATCGGGAATTTTCGGAACAGTTTGATATTAAACTGTGGCTCGCCAAGCTAGTTAATTATTCTAGCACCCGTCAGGATTGTTAATTGAAGCTGTCTCCAAAATTGATAATGAATTAAATAATTATCCACCTGCTGTTGATCTTTGTCGTTAGTCAGAAGCCTGAAAGTCTGACAACCAATATTACCAAAGAGTATCGTGTTACCCAATATCTGGGTTGAGGCGGTCAGATAGGCAGTCGTTCCTTGTAAAATACTGGCATTCAGCTGCATCCATGTATGAATGGTTAAATACGACGCCCAACGTAGCTAGGAACAGGCTAAGCAGATGCTGATGATAATGATGACATTCCAGTTCTTACCTAAAGAATCTACCAACAACGCCCATGCCGAACTGCCTTCTGTTGGAGTTGTCTGCGAGGGGCTCCAGCATCGGTGTGTGGATGCGCGCTCCCCCCGCACCCCACGACACACTCCGCTCAGGCCTCCGGTACTCCACGCTGTTTGAACCGATTGGGGATCTTGCCCTGGAATCAGAAAAAAAAAATGTAAATGGAGGTGATATAAAACTGCGTTTTAACGGGGCCGTATTACTTAGCCTACTCCGTATATATATACGTATAATTAGAGGTATTCTGTGATTTCAACTGGCTAACTATTACAGTTTTAACTCTGCTACAGATATACGGACGGACAGACAGACGGGAGTAGGCTAGTAGGGTAGTTATTTTCAGTAATAGCGAACGAAGCTTGATAATCCACAGAGGAGTGGAGGCAAACCAACAAAAAAAACTGTTCGCGTTGTTGTTACCCACAAATGTATCCCATCCAATTAATAAGAGATAATGAGCATTTCTTAATTACATTTTAAATTCATTTAGATCAAAGAAATAGCGCCCTCACTTTGACAGCACGAGTAATTATTATTAACTTCTACGTCTATTTACATTTTCTTTACCTTTGCGAAGATAAATGGGAAAATGTGTTTACCTATCGTGTCTAGTTTCATTAGAATTATATTAAGTATTTTAGCAATTATGTACTTTAGTTGTCATCGTTGTGTCACTGTCGAACAAAAACCTGTCGTCGTGTTTAGAAATGGAATAAAATATATTTCTAGTGGTCGATAATGGTAGAATGGATTGGAGCAATATTAAAGAAAAGTGCCACAGTAGAGACAGGATGTTTATCAAATAAAAATGGGATAAGTAAATATGAACGTTAGTCTAGCAAGACATCTGCCAAATTTGCTTTCTATGAATATTATCGACGCTACTTTCGGCCTTTGATGTGTCCTATTTCGGTAGGTAATAATAGGCATAATATGAAAAGAATGACAATCATATACACGCCGAACTTTCCGTCGTGTAGCTTCGGCAGATGTGTTGTTACACTTTTTACAAGTACCTATACTTATAGAAGCGTGAATCTACAATGATTCTCATTAAAAGCAATTATTGAAATAACT
Source organism: Agrochola macilenta (assembly GCA_916701695.1). Classification (NCBI taxonomy): domain Eukaryota; kingdom Metazoa; phylum Arthropoda; class Insecta; order Lepidoptera; family Noctuidae; genus Agrochola; species Agrochola macilenta. Next base: position 14,645,257 of record OU753557.1, read on the forward strand.
TTTACGGTTTACTACTACACATAGTAATTTTATTTCTAAATACGTCTTTTTACTAAACCTACTTTAAATATCTCTCTTTCTCATAGTTTTGATTTCGTTCGTGCAATATCTCAAACACAAACCCTGTACAGTGTATGTTATATATAGTTATATGTACATATATATAGACATACGCTACGTGTGACAGTATAGGCCGAAGATTTAATCTCCGATCAAAGACCCTTGTCACAAAGATTTGGGACTGAAACCCGCGTGAAGTACGCATGCGCAATGAGGCGTCTGTTTTTTATTATTTTATTTTACACAACATACACTGCAGTGCGTTCCTTCGTCAACTGTGCGTATCAGACTTTATCGTATGTTAAAAGTAGGTCTTTCAACATGAAATATAAGGTAACCAAGGCTTTAATTAACAGGGTGAAAATTAACAGCCGAATTTGTGAATTATTTTTAATTAACTTTAATAAATTTAAACAAGAAAATCGATAATAGATTAGAAAACCACTGAGGTCATACATCATTCAATGACAGTTTTAAAAGTAAATTCGTTGGCTTCGCAAAATATAGCAATCAATAATTATGATTAGCATAAAATCTAAAATACAAAAATTGAAAGTTCAACGTTTGTCTGACGAGGTAACTTTGAAGATTTAAATATCATGACATTACTTATCGATTAGTCGCCATACGATTCTGCCACCAAAAAAAGGTCTCAAAAACATAGTTATTCAGAGAGTTGTTCATGTAAACACATAGGGATTTAATTAGAAACATTGCTTAAAGTTAAGTGACGTTCAAACGTCAAAAACGTATGGTTCAACAGTCGCTAATCATTACTTAACTTTAAGCAACGTTACAAAAAAAAAACGTTCGTTCGTTCGTTTGTACACGTTTATAAAATAAACCCCTAAGCGTAAACCACGCTGGCATCCGTTTAAAAAAAAAAAAAAAAAAAATTGAACTATTGTGAAAACGTATCAAAGTATGGGTAAGCTTACATACACATACATTTTTAAACAAGTAAATCTTTACTGAAATCAATTTGCAGATTCTGGTAAATCATATCGCCAGTTATCTAAAACGACTTTATTTTCACCATCAATTTTATTAATAACGTTGAAGAAATCGTTGCGTAAGGAAAAAGCGTTATGTCTCCTTCATGCGACTTTCTCTGTCTCTCTTTCTATTATACAGAGTGACAGGGACATCGACGCGAAAACTGATACCATGGGTTCAGTTAATGATTCTGAATCCCCTGCGTTAAAAGTTTTCGTAAAAAAAAACCTCTTCCATACATTTTGACCGCGTAGGTATTGAATTTTTTTATGAAACAACAGATATTTTTTAATAACCGACTAAAGATTTCAACGCCGGAGGCTTCAGAATCATGTACTGAATCAAAGGTATCAGTTTTCACGTCAATGTCCCTGCCACCCTGTATAATAGAAAGCCACCCTGTATACGAGTGTGTGTGTGCGTGCTAGTATCTCGTAGGAACTTCATTCCACACAGGGTTCCACCGACCGCACATTTTTTTATTTCTGCAAGTAACCTGAAACCCCATGGCTTTTGCGATTTTCTTTTATTCCAAATAATCTATTTGCAATAGCGAATCAAAGCCTTGTTTGATCTATGTTAATAGATAAAGACAAAAAAAATGTTGTAGGTACATATCGAAACAAACTTAATTAAGAACATTACCAATTGAACTTAGTTCAACTCATGAAATAAAAAATGGCGAAAAATAAAGAATATACTGAATGCCAACAACCGCACGCCCGGATGATAGTTCACAGCAAGCTTAATAAAGCGAAAATTAATTACAATTTATCATTCTCCTGATTTATTTTAAAAGTTACTCATGTGAAATTGACACTTCGGTTAAATTGTTAAATACAAATAGGTACTTCTGAGGACTGAGTCAATAAATGCACAAACACTAAGAAGATCTAAGTAACTCTGTCTATAAGGGGCTACCTATTATAATAAGCTCGCAAGATCCCATTACGGGCCCCACACGCAACCGCATGCGGGCACCGCACGCGGGGATTTAAAACACCACTGTTAGACGGTTATACAGTGTGTTAGGTTAAACGAGGGACATGACATAAGGGAGTGAAAAAAATATAACTCGTTTATTTATTTTTTCATATTGGTTAGTTTGTCCAATTGTAAAATTTGTTCATTTTCATGAGTGGGATAGTCCAGTAAAATATGTCCCTCGTTTAACCTAACACACTGTTTAACAGCGGCCATACACTCTACGGTCCACTAGAGAGGTCTACATGTGCAGGCGCGTGTGTTGGAATAGACCTGTGCAGCTCTTGGAACATACTGTACCTGGTCGTTGTATGCAGACACACCTGATGGTGACTAGTGGCAACTGCTTTCAAAGCATTTCATGTTTCTACAACGACTGAGTTTTAAGAAGTAAAAGGAACAGAGTAGAAAGTTCCTCATCCTCCATAGAAAAGGGGGAATACTTCGACTGGTTTTGTTTCTGGAGACCTACTGCCCGACACTTTTTGTCGGGCTTCTGTATATTAATTGCGTGGACAACTCTGATATCGCGATGTGGAATACGTTAGTGTAGTTTCTTTGAGGCGGTACCTATAAGCGGCCAGAATTACGTTTTTCGATAGCATATGTCAATCCTATAAATTTTTAACTTTTTCACCGTCATTATTCTTGATAGAATGTAACCCTGTCTAGGCTATAGGTCCCTGTATAGTGTTTATAGCTTACATAAAAATAACTATAAACAAACACCTATAAACTCTACATGATAAAGTCCTCACACGTTGCAGTATATAATAAATGAGGTAATTAATCTGTCGAGCTAGCAACATGGCGCAGCTAGATCTGGTTGGAACAGGATTATTAGGCAAACTTAGCTGCTACAACTTGACGTGGTTTACTTAGTACCACGGCTTTATACCGCTATTACAGCTTCATCTTCAGTTATGAAGTTCGGGAATTACCACGGAATTACCACGTACATTGTCTATATAGCTATATCTTTGCATTATTAAACAGGAGGAGGTTATTTGGTTGCTAGGCTATAACAATGGAATATGAACTTTGTTTAGGTACTATAGGTACTGAAAAGGTTGACTGCCAGAGGGAATCTTACAACATGCAGGCTGGCAGAAAAATGATTCTGGCTGGAAATAAATCAGATCCAAACACTCAATCAAATCAAATTTGGAAGCAGTTTAAAGTGTAAGAGGAGTCGATTGTTTATATGATGTAGAAGTGTTTTAGACGAGCTTCAGTAAACAGGCTTTGTTGAAAATGTAAATGAAAATCAGAAGAGGCTTTTTGTTTTTGGTAGCTGCTTAGCGAGGCCTGCTTGTTGTCTCGGTGTTGCTAGGATTCTTAAAGTTCTACAGTACCGTATGTTAAATATTGAGTTGCCTATTGTTACTATAAGATATAATACATTGCATTTTTACCAAATTCCTTTATAAATAAATAAAATACTTTATATTTCGTGAAAAAAAAAGAGTAATACATTGTTCTTAGTTTAAATTTTATCTTAAGCTTAACCTTTAAGGGTTTCGATTTCGATACCATTTTTTTTTTTTTGCTTTATATCTAGTTCGTTTTCCAGACCCCTCCTCGGGTGCAAGCCTCCTCCAAAGATTACCAACGTTCCTTATTCTGGGCTTTTTGTATGCAAGCGTGACCAGCCATCTTGATGATTCCGTCTTGCCATCTCGTAACCCTCCAATGATTTCACCAAATTCCTTTAAAGAAATTAAACCAATTGTACTCACCCCTTAGATCCGTCAACATTATCAGCTTCATCGTGATGCTGCAGTGGCGTGGCTGATGTCGGTGGCGTGAAGAACACGTCATCGACGTCAACGTCGTCATGCGGAGGCACTCCTCCGCGGAATGATCTCGACCATTGTGCCGAAGTCGACTGACGCGAGCGTCGCGTCACCGCCTGGGGAAGACGTGAGTGGTTAGATTCCAGGGTAATAATAAAGTGCTAGGTAATACATAATATTGTGATTTAGATAGACGAATTGGTACATGTAAAAATAATCACAGATTATACAGAATCAAGAGCGAAATTGTTCTTCTTTCTTCGGCTTCTAAAAGTATAAGAAAAAATAAAATGATTTGCCACTGTCATAAGTACACAAAATAAAAAAACTAGTTTTTTTTTTTTAAGAAGTATAAATGTGGAATAATTGTAATGGGCCGGTGGTCACAATGTTCTTAATTTAATTAGTTTCAGTTTACCATAGGTAGGCATTATGTATGAGCATGAAATGTAGCATACTTGAGCCTACAGAGTACCTATGTACGCTGAACAGTAATGACAAAAATCTGCGACCTCTCTGCCAGTCCATACAATATTAACCATTTTTACTTAATCACCATTTACGAATATAATGACTATGTACTATCAACTAACAAAAACTCTGACCATATCCATCCAGACAAGATGATCGTGCTTCAATAAAAGAAAATCAGTATTATATTTTTCTTTTACATAAGATAGCGTAAAAAAATGTCGTTAACTGAATCTTTTTATCAGCTTTTTTAAAAGGAAAAAGAGATATCTGATCATTTTCTTTTGCCGCCTGACTGCGGCGTAGCCCAATAGGACGATATTTTTTATAATATTTTGGTTTAGAGTTGGTTTCCATACAAACCAAGCGTGTCACCGTTTTACTCGCACAACAACATAAATTCATGACGAATAGAAACTGATGGCTTTGCAGGCGGTAAGTGTGAAGTTGTGCGCTTAATGTACTTTCAGTGTCAGGAATTTGATTAGTATCTACTGCCGTCTCTAGACGCTGCCGGTGCGGCAATTCCGTGCTCTGTGGATTGACTTATTACATTTTTGGTAATAATATTATTAGTAATGATGATTGACATAACGGTCCCGCATGACGGGAACCTCGTGAAAAACGAGAAAGATAAACAAATCAAGTATCTTGACTTGGCTCGCGAGGTTGACGTCATGTGGGATGTGGACTCAGCGATCTTTGTGCTGATAGTCGTATCAGCCAATGGTTTAATTGCCAAGAGCGTCGCCAAACTTATGGAGGCTCTCGTTGGGCAGCTGGATTAAGAGCTTGATTCAGAAAGCGGTACTTCTGCATATGGCTCGCATTTTTAGGAGGTTCTTCTCTCTGGAGCCCTGACCTGTCTGTAGCTTGTCCCTGTCCCGATACTGGTGAGCTACTATTTTTATATTTTAATACATTTTTATTCCAATATTTCAAAATATAATTTATTTGTACACAATGCCGCCCATGGGCATGTGACCACCCATATTATTTTGAATATTCATGAAAAATTATCTAAATTTTACTTTAAAAGGGGGAGGTAAGGGGGGGGGGTAAAGAGGTCTAACTTTTTTTTTTTCATGTTATTCAACTTTTAATATTTTTTTTGAAATAATTAACACAATCCAAATCGAGCCAGTAAAATCGGAAATATGGCAAAAAATTAAAAGCAAGGTCACAAACGCTACTCAAAAAATTAAAATTTATTTATTTAATGAATATTATTAAAGTAAGACCCCCTTTTAAAGTTAATTTTCGATAATTTTAAATGAATATTCTGAAAAATACGGGCGGTGACATGCCCATGGGCGGCATTGTATAATGAAACAAAAGAATCTATATTAGTAATATTCTTAGTTTTGATAATAAAATTCGTTGTTTCAAACAGTCGTAAATTATTTGATGTTAATGAATGCTATCACAATATCGTGTCAAGGGGCAGTAAACTCCAAGCGTGTTCAAACTAATATTATTAATGTTTCAAAGTCTAATATAGGTCAATGAGGATGTCAGCACATGTTAGATACACGTTACACTATGCTGATTGAACAATGCTTTGCATCGATTGAATATATGTACTTAGATTAGCTCACTTTTTAGACTAAATCTAGTATTGTATTTAATTTGATTCTTGCCTAAGAAACCTTGGCAAAACGCTATGTAATTGTCAAAGAGGTTGTATTAACAGTAACGAAGGTATCTTCATAACTATTTAAACTATCCACCACACCACCACGTGATGTTTTTATTTTATGTTATTTAAATTATACACAACACATGTTCTCTGCAAGTCAGCCATTTTCTTTATTTGTGCAAATATGACATCTGTTTACCTTTTCCTTAAGTACCTTTTAAGTACCTTTTCCTACTTGCAAAACATGTTAAATATAGATTAACAAAAGCTCCCCTTCAAAAGAATTTGTGAAAAGCACAAAAAATTGAAAAAAAATTGCCAAATAAGGTAAAAAAGCCTTTTAAAATATTACACATACTAATAACCTTGCATATGAAAGGGGATTAAAAATTCCTTCGATGAAATACGCTGGCGAGTACAGTCGAGAACAGAACGCGTTTCACGGACAAACTCAGTGATGTTACAAAGTTACGAACCGGAGTCAGTGAATAGATTTGGACACTAGCTTCGCAACTGTCCTAACAATAACTAGGAGTTGAAAGCACTGCAGTAGCTGGCAAATTGAATTTTAAATACTAACTAAAACTGATGTTTTGGTAAGTGATATTATATTTGTAGTACACACATAATATCACGCCACTATTCCCCGAAGGGTTAGGCAGAGGTGCACTTAAAGTACACCCTCATTTCGCCAGTTTCGTTTAGTATTTTGTAGTACTTCTAAAATAAAAAGATAGAAACCTTACATTCACAAACACATTATTTTTTTCCATGCGGAAACGAAGAATTGAAACAAAATGGTCAAACACTGACCATCAATGCTTAAATCCCTTCTGATAGATATCTCTCTGTAGTTATAGAACTAATGAATATTGCCAACATATTTCTACCTACTCATACTCACAGCTAAATCCTCACAATTTTCATAAGCCCCTCAAAGGCCCCGAAAAACGCGCAATAAACATGGCTAGCACTAAAAGAAACCGCTCACGTCAGCTGTTTTACAGGAAGCAGTAGTTCGCAGTCCGGGTAGTTCCTTCCTTGGGATATTGCCGGAAAAGGGGGGGGCCCGAATGGCTCCGATTATTTACGATGCCATAACGGCCGCCTCTACCCAAAAGACATCACTTTTATAATTTATTGCTCGGAAATATCGCGGTCTAATTCGTACGCCCATATTATAATATTTTGAGGGTTTTATGGACAGCAATATGATATGAGTTACCTTTCATTTTGTGCAAGGTTTTGATATAACTTTCCGTTTTAATAGATCCGTACTTTGATCAAAAGCCTAGCATAATCAACCTACAAATTAGAAGAACGATGTCTTAATTAATATAAATTAAATTAAATATGTTACAAAGAGATTCTTTAATAGTAATAATAATGAATGTTGTGATATTGATATTTAGTAGGTATGCAATATAAAGGCAATAATTGTTATTAATTGGCACAGTGGGGTTTGGTGAAAAAAATGTACCGCAGTCTCAAAACTATAAAAATGTATCTGTAAGACGTAGTATTCGAAGGAACAATGATCTCCGATTCCAAAGGAACATGTTCGAAAGACATTCCAGAAAACTACCCTACAACCTGTTCATTTCGTAAAACCTAGAGCTAGCAAATGCATTAAAAACCACATAAACAAAAATAAACTTACTTTTAATACAACGTTATTAAGAGACAATTTCCAGTATAAAATAAAGTGAAGATAAAATTACATAACATAACTGATACTGTTCGCAATAAATACACGGACTTAATCTTATTAGTTATGTAGTAACTTCCGTGCTACGAGAGCTACGCGACTACGTCTACGCAACTGCTACGCCGTAGTCGCGTAGCCACGAAGAGGAGTTGGCGGCACGTGATATGATTTTGAATTATACGGAGCTTAAAGCCTGAATAGATGATCGACTTAACTATTTTGTGCGGTTACTATGTATGTGTGTTAATGATACCTAGCCAGTAACTAACACAACTAATGTAACTTACAAAAAAAAAATTGTTAGAGAGTACACTCATAATTTTTTTAAGCAAATTAATTGACTTAAAATGTTTTTTTAATTATTATTACATAGTGTCTATACCTGCTACTATCTAACCTAACTAAAATTTGTTATATTCACGTGACTAAAGACGTAATTTTAGCCGAATTGGGGTCACATAGCTCACATTTACATTAAATAAAATGTTTACGTAAAATTTAAATTTAAAAGGGTGACTTTATTACTCAAATACTGAGATTCACATTTGAACTTTACGTCCAATCCTCGTGACCTCGCCATTGCCACCTTTCTTTGTTTGGGTTTACTATGTAGTAACTATAAACATAATATTTTAAAGCCAACAAACATTTTTAGGTCAAACATTAAGAGTTGGATTTCATACGTGTTCATTATATACGTATATTACGTTCAAGTCGGTTTTGTAATTTGTAACTCAGTCTCGAACAAAGGAAGGTAGGTAGTAACTTATTTGATTTAGGACAAATAAATTAGGTTAGGAAACAGGAGAAGTTCTTTGTATGTCTATAAGAATATATTTCAAGGAAAAGTTATTTATATCCTAATATTCAAGTCAATCTAATATGCTAGTGTTAGTCAATCCCTCTTCTGTTGGTTCAGATTCTTTAGATATTGGACCATATAATTTCCTCAATTTACATACAATCAATACAAAACATGTAAGGATGTGAATTCTCTATTTTTTTGTTTTTTTTCTTCTGGGTTGGTCCGTGGATGGGTGACCATCTGTACATAGCGAGATTCCTCCGTGCCTCGGAAAACACGTTAAGCCGTTGGTCCCGGCTGTCATTCGTGGATCTTTGACAGTGGTTACGGGTCGTCAGAAGCCCGAAAGTCTGACAACCAGTCTTACCAAGGGGCATCGTATTACTGGGTTGCGGAGGTCAGATAGGCAGTCGCTCCATGTAAAATACTGGTATTTAGTTGCATCCGGTTAGACTGGAAGCCGACCCCAACATAGTTGTTATAAGATTGAGGTGTTTTAAGATTGATTTTTATAAAGATTCTCATTTAAGTTTCGTTTTTATATTAATTTATTTTCTTGGAAATAAATATGCTGTTGAAAATGTAAAAATAACTAATTTATTAAATATAACTGGAGGACATTATACTCATTCAAAAGGGAACGAAATTTAACGGAAATAAAAATAAGACTAATTTAGACCACAGACAAACAAGTGACCAGGAATAAATTAAATAAGTAAAATAGTTTAATAAGTATATTTTCATGCAGTTTATATTGAACATTTAATATTAATACCTTACAAGTATAAAAAACTTAATGTGAAACATCTCATGAGACAATAAATGATTGATTGAGCGAGTGATTTTATATTTACTTTCTCATCAAATAAATCGTCTATCAACATCTGTAACCAACGCCAACCAGCACTCTAATCGTATGATTGAGGACAACACCAATCATTACCGAGATCCTCCATTTGCCTAATATAGGTCAACAGAACCATTTATATCAACTATCTCAAAATTAACTAACCTATAAATTACTCATCCCTCTAAAATCGGTGACCTAATTCGCCTCAAATCTGGTACAAACGTGTATATGCTATGTACACATACGCAATTTTATCATGAGCCAAGTCACATAATGCGGCGTGTATTTATAAGTCTCGGGGCACACATAGGGCGGTCCATTAAAGCTATGTGTTCGCTGGTTTAGGATTTCACACGGCCTGCAAGAGCTTTTAGCATAGTTATAACACAACAACTTTTCCGTGAGATATTTAGCCAACTTTTAAATGGTTAACACATGAAACTGGGTTAGCGGCTAACTATATGCCACCTGTGGTCATAAGCGGGCGTTGTTGGTGTTGCATTATCATAATTTTATGCTACATTACACATATTATTTAGTTTTTATTCCAGGATTGCATTTAGCATTCATAAAACCAGCCCGTTCATTCTTCCAGAGAATTTCATTAATTCTAGCGTTTTCATGGTAGAGCGGTGGTGGCCCAATGGTAACAGCCGCGATTTGGCTGGGCCCGCGTGGTGGATTACGGCCCACTCGTTCTCATCGAGAGAAGGCATGTGCCCCAGCAGTTGGAACATTATAGTGTGATTATGCATGGTAGAAAGGATATTTATAATTTGGCGAACGCTTGGTCTTAAGACTCCTTAGAGCCATCTACCAGACTCATTAGAATTTTATTATTTTTTACTGCTACCCGTTTGTTGCTTTTCAATAGAGACAAAAAATTCTCAAACACTTCTTCTAAATTTGAAAGCACACAGTTTAGTATATTTATTTTATCATCAAGGAGACCCAATCAGTATTCAAGTCTTGCCACCAACAAAGAATTGGTAAAACGAAGTAGAATACTAAGTTCTAATAAAAAAATTGCCTTATTGAAATTAGAATTAGTTATTTAAATATTCCGTTTGAAGGAAAACCAAGTCGAACAAGAAGTTAAATGTTTTCTGTTTGAGTAGTTTTTATCAAAAAGTTAATAGAATTGTAAAAAAACAGAATTCTTATTGAATAAATCCAATATAAAAAGTCATTTTTTTCTAGAGATCTTGAGTGTTAGTCTCGTATACCTGTGATTAATCGAAATTTATGAATCTTTACACTCAGCGGAAGAATCGATGATCACGGTGTGTGTGCTCACAGCCTAAACCATCTTTGCCAAACATTCTCGGAAAAATGACTAACTGTGTACTTGGAATAAGTTTTTCTTTTAACTCAAAATCCCACCAACAGTTTTTTTATTGTAAAAAAATATGTTTATTCGAGACGGAGCAGGAAAATAGTAGCTGGAAGGACTTGTAAGAGGCCTTTGCCCAGCATTGGGCCAGTAATGGCTAGAAAAAAAAAAACGATGTGGCAAGTAATATTTAAGCAGAAATGGCGCAAAAACCTCAAGCAAACCGTCTCCATCTGTTTTATTATTATATGTATATAACTAGTACTAGCGACCCGCTCCTGCTTTTTCTTTTTGTGTTGGAAATTATCAAATAAGTTCTCCGGCTCTGGGCGCCTGGTGTTAAAAACTTGACAAAACATCGAGACTGCTGGGCAAAGGGTTCTCCGTCTTGCTTTTGCAATTTAAGCCCAATCCTTTAGGTAGTAGGACTCTTAACTGTTAACTGTTTAGTTTTTTGCGTCAACCCGAATTGCCTAATTTACTCCTTACAACATCTGTTATCTGCCAGATAAAGTCTCGTCAAAATCGGTCCAGCCGTTTCGGAGATTAGTCGGAACAAACAGACAGACAGACACAAATTTCAAAATTGTTTTATTTTTTTGTTAATAGTGCCGATAAACTTTCATATGCATTTAGTAAAAAGCTGTTATTTTAGCATTACAAACAGACACTTCAATTTTGTTTATTTGTATAAATGTATAGAAGATAAATCCCTTTACTGTAGTAAACATTAAACAACACTACATCCTCCACCTATTGGGGCACACGTCACGTCCGCTAGCAGGTAGATACACCAGTTATTATCATAACAAGGTTGGCTCTTACTGGCACGTGACAGCCGAAGTCCTCGCGTTTCGCTCTTATCGAATATTCTAGAACGTAGGAAATAAAATCATCGTGCGAATTTTCGGTGTATGAGAAAATCTGTTTTTGTATTGGTATTAGGCGAGGGTAAATAGATTTATATTTTTATTGTTCTTAAATGGCGGGTAGTATTGTTTTTTTTTTGCCAAATAATCGTTATGTTTACGGCACTTTCCTTTTTGACCAATTTTCTAAATAACTGGCATAAGTAGACTTTACCTACTTCCTGACATATAAGCATATTGTTTTAATTCTTTCTTAGTTTTTATTTTTGTTATACATGTTGTTTAACTTAAACTCTTGCACGGTACCTCTGTGAAAGCTAATTCTAGCCGTGGAGGGGCCCTGTAAAACAAGTTTTTCCCAAAAACCTATATCAAGCACCAGTCTCTCACAAAGGTGGAATACAGCTGAGACATTTTTTGTACACAATAACTTTAAGTCAGCTTTGTGAAGAGAGAATAAATGATTGATTGATTGATAGACATAAAAAGGCATTTAATAGTCTTTGGCAGTAGAACAAGTATTGACATTAATTATCATTTAAATTAGAAATTAGGACAATAGAGGAAACCTCTTGCTTAATCAATGAAGAAAATTTAAATACTGGTTTATATCATCAAAATGTTACAAAAAGTTCTTCTTTAATATCTCACCCATCAAATTGTTGTAATCTAAATAAATGTAATAATAATACTCTAAAAATTGTTCATCAAAATATACAGGGTGTGATAGGTAAGGAATTAGAATTGGAGCTGTTCATGAACTGTAGTTATATTGATATCCTATGTGTAACTGAACATTGGTTGAAAGTCCACCAGTTCATGTTCAGCTTTAACAACCACCAGGTTGCCAGCTCATTCAGCAGAGTTAATTTGATACGTGGTGGCTCTCTAATAATTATTCGTAATAATATGAAATTTAAAGAACGTAAGGATATAGTGAGCCTCTCTGTTGAGCGAGTTATTGAAATAGCTTGCATTGAGCTTGAGCAGTTCATTGTAATGAGCGTGTACAGGCCCCCATGTGCTTCATATGATATTTTTGAGAAATATATGGAAGAAGTATTATTAAAGACTTCTAACAGTAATAAAACAGTTGTAGTCTGTGGAGATTTCAACATTAATATACTGGAAAAATCTGCTGTAGTAAATAAATTTGTAACTTTATTAAAGTCATATAATTTGTATAATACATTCTTTGAGCCGACTAGAATAACTGCCACTAGTGCTACCTGTATTGACAATATTTTTACAAACTTAAGACCTTCTAGCCATTTAATTATAAATGAGTTGGACTCTGATCACTGTGGCCAGTTAGTCACTTTCCCTCAGAAAACAGTCAGAGCTCAAAGAAAACTTGTGAGTTTTGTTCCTGTAAATAAAAGTCGCTTAGGACATTTTAAAAATAATTTAATGGAAAAGCTACCGGGTTTGCCTTATCATAACGACCCGGACCAAGCGTATGCTTCATTATTTAACCTCATCAATTGTGAGTTTAGGAAGGTTTTCACTGCAAAAACATTGCCTGTTTTTGACCGCGTTATATTTAGTGATTGGGCAACACCAGGTATTTACAAAAGTAGGCAGAGGTTATTTGAATTGTATCATGAAAAAACATATAACCATGATGAAACTTTTAAAGAATTTGTTAAGAAATATTCTAAAACTTTTAAAAGAGCTTGTTCCTCAGCAAAAGCCATACACATTAAAAATAAAATAAAATCTTCTGGAAATAAAATTAAAACAACTTGGAATATTATTAATTCAGAAACGGGAAGAACGACAGTACGGAATCGTGACTTCCATCTAAAAATCAATAATGTAGATATTAAGGCAGACGTGGAGGTGGCAACTGAGTTTGAAAATTTCTTCACTAATATTCCCATTTTAACAACCAAAACTCTGTCATTGTCGTCCTCCACTTCTGCTTACTCAATACTTAAAGAATGTGTACCAGAATGTGACAAACTTTTTGAATTTACAATTATTACTGCTAAAGACATTATAGAATCTTTTAATAAACTTGATGTAAAAAAAACTGCTGACCTTTGGGGATTATCAGTACATACCATGTCTTCAATAATTGATGTTATTTCACCCTTTTTAGCAATCGTTTTTAACTCTTGTATTGCATCTGGTGTATTTCCTGATTTGATGAAACTTAGCAAAGTGATTCCACTGTTCAAATCTGGCAGCACAACTGATCCCACAAATTTTCGGCCTATTTCGATATTACCTACATTGAGTAAAATCTTTGAAAAATTAATTTTAAAACAAATGTTAGGACATTTCAATCCACATAATTTACTTCATTTGAAACAGTTTGGTTTTACAAAGGGTCGTTCAACTACAGACGCGGGCGTGGAATTACTGAAGAGCATATTCGAGGCCTGGGAGAATTCGCAAGATGCTCTTGGCATTTTCTGCGACTTGTCCAAGGCCTTCGATTGCGTACATCATGATACTCTTATCAGGAAACTGTACCATTATGGCATGAGGGACAAGGCTCTTGACCTTCTGACTTCTTATCTGAATAACAGAATTCAGAGGGTCGATGTTAATGGCAAGAGATCTGCAGGATCTGCGGTCACCATAGGCGTTCCGCAGGGTTCAATTCTAGGTCCTTTCTTATTTCTAATTTACATAAATGACTTACCTTACTACATAAGGGATAATCACAAGATCGTATTATTCGCAGATGACACTTCCCTCATTTTTAAAATCAAACGTCAGTTAGTTAACTTTGAACAAGTCAACGATGCACTCTCTAAAGTTGTGCATTGGTTTAATGTAAATAATCTTCTCTTGAACGAAAAAAAGACTAAACTCATTAAATTTTCAACGCCAAATGTCAGGCAGCTAACTACCAATGTTCAAGTTAATGGAATAGAGTTGGACCCTGTTGAGTCAACAGTTTTTCTTGGAATAACTATTGACGGTAAATTACAATGGGGCCCACACATAGAAAAATGGTCAGGAAGGCTTAGTTCGGCCGCCTATGCTGTTAAAAAAAATAGACAGATAACTGACGTAGATACAGCCAGAATTGTTTATTTTAGTTACTTTCATAGTCTTATGTCATATGGAATTCTTCTTTGGGGAACCGGTGCGGACATTAATACTATCTTTGTTCTACAGAAAAGGGCTGTTCGAGCCATTTACAACCTAGGTCCAAGAGATTCCCTTCGAGATAAATTCAGAGAAATAAATATTCTGACTGTAGCCTCACAATATATTTTTGAAAACCTATTGTATGTACACAAAAATATATCAAATTTTAAGAAAATGTCCGATATTCATAGTTTAAATACCAGGAATAAACACAACCTTGCTGTACATCGCACACGTCTCCACAGAGTAAGCAACTCGTTCATGGGTCAATGTATACGCTTTTACAACAAACTTCCCATTGACATTCGAAACTTACCCATTAAACGATTTAAAAGCTGTATTAAAACCAAACTTTGTAAAAAAGGGTACTATAAAATTTCAGATTATTTAGAAGATAAAAAAGCTTGGGATTGAGCTGCTCGCTCTGCTAAGCCTTGTGAAAACCATAAAACTTGACATTTTAATTATTCATCACAATAAACCAGTTTTATATACACATTGACATTGTTGAAAATTATGTTCAAAATGACACGATTACTTTGTAAAGTATTATATTATTTTAATTATTGTGAATGTGAGGACTATGTGGATATTTTTATTTTCCCTTTTCATTTCTTTGTTTCTTTCTCAGTTTTAATGATGGTCTGGCAGTTTGAGTAGTTGATGCGGCCTACCCAAATATCCTTTCCTTGGTATTGTTCGTCGAGTTGAGCTCCTTAAGTTCTGAGTTGAGCTCCACGATTACTGACAAATGCTTGCACTGACTGGACAGGTCCACTCAAATCTGTGTGGTTCTTTCCTCAAAAGACCATTTCAGACACTAATCTACATGGTCCTCACATGACTTGACCAAGATTATGTCTGGACTTTAAAAGAGACTGTGACCTCTGAGTTTGTTTCGGCCTTTCTTCTCAGAGTAGTCAGATAGGAAACACCGACCTCACCAAGCTTATTTTTAATATTTTTTTATATGACGTGTAAAAGTGATTCCGATATCCTATTTACAGAATAAACAATTTCATTTCATTTCATTTCATTTCATTTCATTTCATTTCATTTCATTTCAGTAAATGCTTCGACGTCTAATATTTGATGTTTATGGTATTGGCAAAAAAGTGAAGTCTTTATTAAGGTCTGCCTTCAAATTACAGTAACCAATCTGAAGAGGCTGGGTAAAGGTGATTATTCAATAAATAAAGATAAAAACAGTGCTCTACTTCTGAGAAATTTGGACAATGGGTGCTATTATTATTTACCCCGTACAGTACGAACTCACAAGACATCAAAAATCGCCGTCACACGGATGCGTCCTTCAAAGATTGTACACTAATAAGATCCAATTTACAACGCACTCACAAAATATGTAACCGTCCTTAAAAAGTAACAAGAAGTCTTCAAGTCTCATATTTTACGTTACACCTACATATATTTAATGTAATAGGTTGCAACCGTATGCCGCACATCAATAACGATGCTACATTGCCAGGGCGGCGCCACACATTTAATATTTATGACTCTGACCATTAATATCGAATGATTTCTAAGATATAAACTCATATATCGGAGGAGATGATTTTTTTCGGAGGGGCCAAAAGTTCAGTAAACTAATTCTTTTGGTTAGAGCATTTTATTACTTGTGATGAAGCTTAGACTTGATAGAAGGACCAGATGGTCTGTACTTAATCGAGTTTGATAGTTTGTAAAGTTATTGGTTTTTTAAATTAAAATTATTCATAGGATTAACTGCCTCAACTTATTATAAACCTGACTGGCATTTAAAACAAGTTGCTTAATTGTTCTTTGAAGCATTTTTTGTTTTATTAGTTCGAATGAATATGAATGGCATTGTGTTGTGATGTCGTTGGTTTTTGTAAAACTACATGAAATTGAGTTGCGTTAGTAGTAGTTGTTAATTAGGCTATTCGTGCGATATTGAAATAGTTCATAGTTGATTACAGAGAAGGCCACCCTTTTAGTACTTAAGGGTTTTTCTTCAACAGAGTCACAGCAAAAAAAAATGTAAAATAGGTACT
The DNA here is from genome assembly GCA_916701695.1 of Agrochola macilenta. Lineage (NCBI taxonomy): Eukaryota > Metazoa > Arthropoda > Insecta > Lepidoptera > Noctuidae > Agrochola > Agrochola macilenta. The sequence goes on from OU753557.1 coordinate 14,661,909, forward strand.
TACAGTAACAACATAAGAAAGCCCGGTAAGCGTGAGCCTAGCGACGCTATCCTTCCCGGGTAGGGGAAGGGACGGCGGCGTGGGCTCTTCGAGCGGCGCCGGCGCTGGGAGTACGTCGGGCCGCTCCCGCGCACGCCCCCGCGCCTCTCTGGGTGCTGCGCCCGACGCTCCGTACATACTGCGGAAAGGTACATAGTTACAAGAGTAGAACATAAAATAGTAGATTATTCACTAAGGGGATAAAGCATACTGAATGAATCCGAAGCGAAACGAAGGATTTTAATACTGTAGCGAGGGATTCAAGCTCGCCCGAGGAGAACAGTATACTTTTCACACCTTCTGCTAGGTAATAAAAAGCAATTCGTTATTTTTTGTAAAATTTACCAACCTAATTATTAATTCGGGTTCCAAATTCAAATCACAATATTGACCAGCAGATTATTATAAAATTCAATGCAATATTTATTTCCCGGTTACACAACACTAGGTTTGCATGACATTTAATTTGACATAATCAAGAATTTCTCCACTCGCCTCTCGATCGGAAACTAGTCAAGCTTGTGCTAGTTTGCGCAAACGCAGGTCTCATCTGTTCCCCATTCTCATAGTATGATTGAACGGCAATCCGACACTTTTCAAAAATATTCAATGTATAGTTTTGACTTCTCGATTTTAATAAACGTATAGATTCAAATCCTCGTTTCCAATTGATGTTATTTCCACCTCAACAAATATAAACTTTAGAATAGAGTAAATTAAGTTATCATATTTTAAAGTGATTTATTGATAAAGTCGTCAAATGTTGAATAGTGCAAACAGCACAAGTGGCTATTAAACTTTTTTCTAAAAATACATATTTATTCACATGTTTGAAAACTAAACCGTGAACGCAGGATACATTTAAGGGAAACAAAACAACAATCAACATTTTAAAACTAAATAAAACCTTTGATAAACAATATCTTCTTGTAGCTGTAGCTCACCGGAAATCCTTTCCATCAGATTTGATTTATTTTTCCATAAAACTGGCTCTGTATTTTAACACTTTGTATCAAAAGAAAACGTACTGGCAAAACCAAACAAAATATAAAGGTTTTATTATAACTTTTGTAAATAGGGAAATACAAATGTTACCTTTACCTAAATATGTTTCCCTCTTTTTTTTATATGGCAAAGTTTTTGTGGCACGGAAACGCTACAAATATTGTTTTAATTGTTCATATTGTACTCGTATGTACGTACCAATTCAACGTTTTTTGCAATATACTCTTTGTTTTGTTTGAGCAAACAAAACCTACTATTGATACATACAGATGTCAGGTTCATTTTGATCATTAAGATAAAGTGTTATTAAATTCAGAAACTTGTGTTATACCTAAGCAAAATGTCAGACTTGCTTGCTCGGACACGCCACAGTTGCAGCGATAAGTGATCTTTGAGGAGTGGCTAGAGAGGCGCCATGGCGTCCTCACCTTCCGCCTGACGCAGGTCCTCACCGGACATGGTTGTTTCGGGAAGTTCCTGTTCCGTATAAGGCGGGAGGAAACGCTGGGGTGTGGAAACCACTGTGTGGATCGTCGCCCTAAGGACACGGTGGAACATACGGTGGAGGTCTGCCCGGCTTAGGCGGGGCACCAACGTGTCCTTGTGGAGGCGATCAGCAGCAGTGATCTCTCGCGTCCGGCCCTGGTCCAAGCCATGGTACGGAGCGAGAGGGAGTGGGAAGCCGTAGCCGTACTAGTATACTGATATTATTCTAACAGAAAAACGTGTTATATGGGACTTCTTCATTACTGCCAAAATGTGTACTATAGGCACACCTCTGCCTATACCTTCGAGGATTAAGTTATGTTATGTTAAAAACGTGCTAAGAATCAACACAAAGCACGAGAGAAACATTTTAAAGCTATTTCTTACAGTAACGTATTCCATACTTGCAACGGAATTTATTTTACATTCAATTTCAGCTCAATGTTGGCATTGCAGACGTAACTTATGAAAGCCGTCAAATAAATATCGTGCATCGACATCGGGAAAACTGAGAAATATTCTAAACAACTATCGAGATAGTGCACACACATATTTTTGTGAAATATGTGTGTGCTTTGTTTTGTAAATATTGTTTGCTAAAAAGTTTATGCTGTGGTCAGCTGAACGTTTATGTCGTGGTCATTCGTAGATTAACAAGAATTCTGTTTACACCATGGGCTGCTTTTCATGCTTTTCGTGTCCTGCTTATAAATTTTTGGTTAAATTTCAAAAACATAATGTCTATATACTTTATATTGATAAAGAGTATTCATATTATTAGTTTTTTCGAGTTTTCTGGTACTAACAGTTTTTATCTTAGTGAATAACTTGGACTTGTACTTATAGCCTCGATGAAAAAACTAAGGTAAAACAGAATATATATTCTCATCATCACCCCATGAAGAGTTAGGCGGCTACCTTAATAGAAATTAAAGATTCCACAAAGACTAAACGGAGCGAAATATCTATAATCTCAATCGAAACGTTCCTTCGAATACGTACAATCGAACTCAACGAGTTTAAGAAATTCCTTTGTGCCACAAAAGTGCACGACGCCAATGAAAATGCTTATACCGTGCAAACTTCCTCTGGATTTAGTTTAAAAGTTCGTCTAAAAATGTGTGGGTTTATAAAATTGTGCAACTTTTTTGCATCATCTAAGTTTAGTGCTGGCCTATTACTCCTCGCTGTTTCGCTATTCTAAGTAATTATACTGAGAAATTTCCATGTGAATGACAAAACCTTGGACTTAACGATAAAATATACCTACCCACATACCTTACCCACTTACATACCTCAATTACTGTGGATCTAATCACGTACCAACCATGTATCTAAGCAAATATACTCTAATTACTTCAGACTACGTAACATCACAATCTAGTCCATATATCACGATATTCCAAACTTCGATCGTGTAATCCCGAGCAACCGCAAACAAATGTAAATTTAACACTAGCACACAGTCTCGAAGCGTCTGAAGTTCAACTACCAGGAGTCAAGAATTAACAAGAGCATTAATAAGGTTGCCTCGCCCGGACGTCCCGGCGGGTAAACAACTCATTGTCGTATGACTTACTTCCTCAGTTAGACACCCCTTTACGTTATGATGTCCTGGTAGATTATGTGCAGTTTAGGATGGCTGTTTGTTGAAATTGGGTGCCATGGAGATAGTCAAAGTCATGCAGTAAGTTTGATTATTTGTTTAACCATATATCTTGAACAGAAAAGGGAAAATATCTGTATAATTATTTAACAGAATCTACAATGAAACTAACACGGTTTCCTTCTGCGTTCTGAAAGGAAAATAACTCATTGCCGATTTGAATTACACCTACGGAGAGACTTCCCTTCATATTATAAAACCACCTAGGTGTTACTGCTCTGAGCTGTAATAGAATTCATTTTACAACATCTACAAGTTTATAACAAGAGAAAATTATAAGAAACGTTCTAATTGGTTGACTATTTCAATAAGAGACCTGGATTTCTTATGATTGAACATTATTTTACAAATTGAAACATCTACCGATATCTCTAAGCTAATGAATTAAAAAAGGAATCCAGTCTAATTACAGCGAACCAACCGTAATTGTCTTGTGCCTAGTTAACTAAGTTGCACGCAAGAATACAAAATGCCTATAAAGAGTATCGTCACTGCTGCCGACGGCGAATAGTTACGTTTAATTTTATTATCCCGGGGAGACTGCCCGGTATTGGCAACCGTTCCCGGCTGTACCGGGATTATTCTGCTTTGTAGCCCATTTAGTGAGCCTCTAGTGAACCGATTGTACGTCGAATGGAACAATCGATGTCGATGAATCTGGTGAATTGATAAGTCGAGACAAGATCAGACGGATTATTAAAGATGGCTTTGTAAATTGTGAGCAGTTCTGATTAATTTTCATGACTTGTTAAAATTGATTAATTTTGATTGATTATCCACCAAACGTTAAGAACGACGATAATAAATACGAAATAAATAAAAAGAACGACGATAATAAATACGCAACCTTTTGTGCATTGCAGTCTATTTATTGCATTCGACAAATATGGTTTTTTTTTTCGTCAGGCCCTCCACATCAATTCCTAGGTACTTCAAATGTCTGTGATTTACTAATTTCATTACGAAATCATTAAACAACCCTTTACCATCACTTATCTTGGTAAATGTTAAACTACGGCTTAGACTACGCCCCGGAACTGCTCAAGGAAAACAAAGTCGGATTGCTTCCGTGGAAATTGAATTCTATATCAATCTCGCTGGGTCGAGTTAAAGCTATGTCAACTTGTTAGACGAAACTTTTCTCTCACTTTTGTTTTGATATACGAGTACAGAGAAAATATTGTTAGGTTCAGTTCAATATACCATCCTCTTTTTAAGAAGAATAAAGTTGTATAGGTGAAGTTAGGCAAATTAATCGTGTCAAAGAATGACAATTGTGATTTGAATATACGGACAATTTAAGTTGGTAGTCAATTTGATAAACCTGATTTTCCTGTACATATTCTTTATGGAGAGGATATTATATTAAAACTTTATTCCGGTCTATTTATAATCATACTAGCTTCCGACAGCGGCTGCGCCCACGTGGTATCTTCATAAATTATGTTGCTTAGTGATTATATAGCATTCTACTGATGAAAGAGTTTTTTAGATTTTTTTCATTACAAACTAAAATACAAATCTTTTCTCAATATTAGTGTTGATTCTGCTGATGGCTGATGTTCGAATTTCTTTATTTGATTTAGTTTTACAAAGATCTCAGTCTGGTTCAGATTAGAATCTAGTTCTTAGATCTAGTGCTTCATAATCTATTGGGAAAATTGTAAAAATAATAGAAATTATGTGTAAATCTTGATGACCTGGTGAACTTCGTACCACGTGAAAAAGAAATTTGATTTTTCGGCTGTTTCTTTCAGTTTTTTCTAATTTTCTTTTTTTCTAAACCACCCTAGTAATAAAGCGAACAAAACAAAACAAAAAATCAAATCGGTCGAGCCATTTTCGAGTTTTTGCGAAACTAACGTAGGTACGGTAATTGATTTTTATATGTATTTATATGATTACGTAGCTTTCCATAAAAATCAAAATAAATTAAAGTAATTTAATTTGATTTCACTTCATAATAAGGCAAACGGGCTACATGACCGGCAATTAATGAATGGTTAACAATCAATGATGAAATTAATAAATGGTCCATGAAACCATATTACGACAATTGCCCACGCTTAAAACATTTTAATATACTGTTTCCAGTAAAATGATATAATAAAATACCACTGACAATTAATAAACCATTTTAAAATCGCATGATGCGTTACAAAATTACAGCATGGAGCTATATTATGAAGTGTTCAAAGTGAGCATTATTAGTCAATGATACGTATATTGCAGTTAATTTTGTTCGAAATTTATTTGATGTGAAATGTAAACCGTATTTCATATGAGCAATTAGTGGAAATATTGATCTATCGTGCGTAAACCAATCCGGTTTGGTTTAATCGGAAATTATGGCGGTTGAAACATTTTGTTATTTTAAATTGACTGTCAGGGATTTTTTTCTTGTTATAAATTCGAGTAGATACTACTCGTAGTCTCATTTAGCGTGTTACGGAATTTTATTATAATAAGAGATCAGCTTCTAACGGTTTTGTAGCCATTTTTTTATTTATTTTTTATTTGATTTTTTTACTTTGCCCCACACTAAGAATTTCTTCCTGTATCGTGGGTGCGTTTACAAACATAGAAACTCACATACACTAACACCCAGACCCGGAACAACTACTTGCATTGAAGTGCGGTCGTCTGTATCTAGAAATCTGTAATTTTTCAAGCAAGTGTTTTTTATTTAGCTTTTGCTCGCGACTTCGTCCGCGTAGAAGTCGAAAATGGTTCTAACAGGATTTTTATTGGTTTTTTACGTTATTAATGTTATAACATATAAATTATTATGATAAAATGTTTGAATGCTTATAAAATATAACAAAACATATGTAACAATTTTTTTTTTAAATCCTTGTGGCCTGAGTCTTGTTATTGGACCTAAACACGTAGTAGACGGCCCCACGGATCCGCCATTTTCGTATGTTCAACCTTCTACCGAACACCCTATATTTTATGAACACGAAGCTCGGCCTTCGATCTGGTGAAAGTTACACGGGGGTATTATCTTTTTACAACGAAATCGAAATATTACACCTCCCGCAGCAATTCTTTGTAAACAATATTTTTTGTTTTTCCTTCGGGTGCTAGAATCACCAGGCTGCTCTGTGCGCTTACTCTGGAGCATGCCACATACAGCTGGCCGTGGGAGAAGCAGCTTTTCCTCAAGTCTACTCCCACTTCCTTAAGAGTGTGACCTTGAGCTTTGTTTATGGTTATTGCGAAGCAGACTCTGATGGGAAACTGCACTCTCTTGAATTCGAAGGGGTAATTTGATGGTGTTAAGGAAATCCTAGGAATAAATACAAACCTCTGTAAAGCTTAGAAACCTTCAAATGCGGTACTAATATAGTACGGTCTTTCGAGACATTCCAATGTTAAAGAATATTTGCATTGCACCAAGCTTTTATGTGAGTTCAACGTTTTTTGAATGAAATCGGATTGAGTTTTCAAACATGTGTCAAAATAAAATGTAATTTAAATCAAAAGCATTAAGGAGTATTGATATCAACTTCGAAGCAAATCACTCCCAAAATAACTTTCTACCCCTATTTAACCCCGTTAGAGGATGAATTTCAATAAAATACGAAATACGTCTTCCATCAATTCTGTTAAAAAATGTTTATGCAAAATTTGAAGTAGATTGGACCAAAGAATCACATCGTCCCATACAAACTTTGCGTCCTTTTTTCACCCCCTTAGGGGTAGAATTTCGGAAAATCCTTTCTTATCGAATGCCTACGTCATACAAAAAACACACCCTCCAAGTTTCAGGTCTCTACGATCAGCGGTTTAGGCTGTGCGTTGATCCGTCAGTCAGTCATTCAGGACAAAGCATTTTATATGTATAGACTAGCTATTGCCCGCGACTTCGTCCGCGTAGAAGTCAAAAATGGTTCGAATAGGATTTTTTATTGGCTTTTTACGTTATTAATTTGGTTATAACATATAAATCAGGCAGTCCCAAGGATTCACCAACATCACGACACTAAGGGTACTATATGACGCATTAGTCAGAAGTCACCTCGAACATAGCGCATTCATTTGGGCTCCTCATGAGGCGAAATATAGTGTTATGTTGGAACGTATCCAAAATAAGTTCACGCGACACTTGTATTACAAGTTGTATGGGGTATATCCATTATACCCATTGATGTACCCTACACTATTTGTTCTGGGTATGGTAGGGTATAACACTCTAAGAGTACGACGGGAGTTTTCGCTCGTAGCGTGTGTAGTGAAACTACTACGAGGTGTGGCGCATAACCCGGGAGTGCTGCGACACCTACAGCTGTACGTGCCCGACCGGTACGTGTGGAGGCGGCAACGCCCGCCCCTGCTCGCTGTACCTGCAGCCAGGACCAACCTACTGGCGAGAACTCCTCTCACTAGAGCCATACGCGTGGTGAATGAGGTTCACGGGAGGGTTGATGTATTGTGGTGCAACTTGAGTGAATTCGCAAAAGTTACACTGTATGTAATAAGTTATGTAGATTAAGATATTTTTTAACTAGGTATAAGGTGTATATTTAGGATTTAGTTAGTAAGACCACTCTGTCGCATTGGATCATAGATCTGTAATGATAGTGTAGGTAAGATTGTTATAAATAAATAAATAAATAAATAAATTATCATGTTAAAATGTTTGAATAATTATAAAATATAACAATTTTTATTATAGTGTAGGGATATAAAGGTTAATTTGAAAAAAAAAAAAAACTAAATTATGAACACGAAGCTCGGCCTTTGATCTGGCGAAAGTTACACGGGTGTATTATCTTTTTACAACGAAATCGAAATACTACACCTACCGCAGTATTTCTTTGTAAACAATATTTTTTATTTTTCTTTCGGGTGCTAGAATCACCAGGCTACTATGTGCGCTTACTCTGGAGCATGCCACATACAACTGGCCGTGGGAGAAGCAGCTTTCCCTTAAGTCTACTCCCGCTACTTTAAGAGTTTGACCTTGAGCTTTGTTTATAGTCATTGCGAAGCATACTTTGATGGGAAACTGCACTCTCTTGAATTCGAAGGGGTAATTTGATGGTGTTAGGGGAATCCTAAGAATAAATACAGACCTCTCTGTAAAGCTTAGAAACCTTCAAGCGGTACTAATACTCGTACTATCGGCCGCAACACTACAACAACAACAAACGCGTATTTAGTATTTTTATGTGTATTTATTTGTACTTATATTTATATATAATTAGGTGTATATATTATATTTATAGTTTTTGATAGATATATGTATATCTTTATATTTAAATAAATATTTATTCCTCAATTCTCGCTATTGCACCTGCCACTGTCTCTGCATCACCCAAAGGTTGACTGGTAGATAAATGCCTATGGCATTAAGTCCGCCTCTATAAATTTGTGTGCTTAAAGTATTAAATAAATAAACGCCGCAATATGCTACATTGCTGGGCAATAAATTTTCTTTACAATTTTTTTTCCGGTATTCCGCTTGAAATTGTTGAAGCGCGCCATATTGCACTAACAGTGTAGGGGTATGAGGAACAGTGTGTAAAGTTCACTCATCCCCCATAGAAAAGGGAGGATCCTCCGAACAGACGGGTGTGATGTCTGGCGGGCAACTGCCCAGAGGTTTGAAGTTGGGAGATTCTATATATGTTTATCGCGCGGTAAACTCTAATTGCGCGATGCAGGATTCGTGTGACGTCAGGTCTTTGATGCGTAGTTCGCATGTAGCGATGTAGATGCCGCTACAACAGTATTCCCCGTTTAAGAGAAAGAAATTAAAGAAAGAAAAAGTTTTTATTGTGACTCGCACAGGAAATCACAACTAAAAACACATTAAACATAAATAATTGTAACCTAAACAAAGAACAATTTAGGACATATTTTGGTATTGATAAATAATTATTTATGCATTTCAAGTGTTATTACAATATCAGTATCTAAATACTGAAAGAAAACGTTGCTTCAAATAAAGCTCAGAAATAAAGCCTGCGTGAACGAATGAAAGAATGCCAATAATGTTTCTTATCTGTGGATATTATTTGAACCTTAGTTATTACTCGTGAGTTTGAACCATGAACCTTCTTTGGTACTACTGATCCTCGATTGGTCTTCGTTTTGTAATCGGGACCCATTTTGAGGCTGGTACTACTCGTAGCTTTGTTACCGTAACAATCCAAGACCTTTTAGTCTTGGTTTAAACCATTACTTATGCAGTTTTTTGTAATAAGACGGATAAAGTTTTTGGAACATATACACTATTTTTTTTTCGCCATCTACTATTTATTTACTGGCGATAGCTTCGTAAAAATTGTATAAAGTGTATTGATATAAAAGTTGGCAACCTTAGTCCTATGCGATCGTCGCATACCCAATATAAGAAGAGAATAGATTGTTGTTGGTGATGTGTGGCGGCCACCATATAACTGCCGCCACATAACGGCCGTCATATAACGGCCGCAACATAACGGCCGCTAAATAACGGCCGCCATATAACGGCTGCCACATAACGGCCGCCACATAACGGCCGCCATTAACGGCCGCTATATAACGGCCGCCACATAACGTGCGCCACAAAACGGCCGCCATATAACGGCCGCCATTAACGGCCGCTATATAACGGCTGCCACATAACGGCCGCCATATAACGGCCGCTATACAACGGCCGCCACATAACGGCCGCTAAATAACGGCCGCCACATAGCGGCCGCAACATAACGGCCGCCACATAAAGGCCGCCACATAGCGGCCGCAACATAACGGCCGCCATATAACGGCCGCCACATAACGGCCGCCACATAACGCCCGCCATATAACGGCCGCCTTATAACGGCCGCCATATAACGACCGCCATATAACGGCTGCCAGATAATGGCCGCTATATAACGGCCGCCACATAACGTGCGCCACATAACGGCCGCCACATAACGGCCGCAACATAACGGCCGCTAAATAACGGCCGCCACATAGCGGCCGCAACATAACAGCCGCCACATAACGGCCGCCACATAACGTGCGCCACATAACGACCGCCATATAACGGCCGCCAGATAATGGCCGCTATATAACGGCCGCCACATAACGGCCGCAACATAACGGCCGCCACATAACGTGCGCCACATAAAGGCCGCCATATAACGGCCGCCTTATAACGGCCGCCATATAACGACCGCCATATAAAGGCCGCCACATAACGGCCGCTATATAACGGCCGCCACATAACGTGCGCCACATAACGGCTGCCACATAACGTGCGCCACATAACGGCCGCCGTATAACGGCCGCCTTATAACGGCCGCCATATAACGACCGCCATATAACGGCCGCCATATAACGACCGCCATATAACGGCTGCCACATAACGGCCGCCATTAACGGCCGCTATATAACGGCTGCCACATAACGTGCACCACATAACGTGCGCCACATAACGTGCGCCACATAACGGCCGCCACATAACGGCCGCCATTAACGGCCGCTATATAACGGCCACCACATAACGGCCGCTAAATAATAGCCGCTAAATATAGTCTGTCCGTCTCGTATGTATACGGTGACTTTCGAGACATTCCAATTTTAAAGAGTATTTGCAGTGCAAGCACCAAGCCTGTATGTGAGTTCAACCTTTTTTTTAATAAAATCGGATTGACTTTTCAAACATGTGTCAAAATCTAAGGTCAAAATAAAATGTAATTTAAATCAAAAGCACTAAGGAGTATTGATATCAACTTCGAAGCAAATCACTCCCAAAATAACTTTCTACCCCTATTTAACCCCGTTAGAGAATAAATTTCAATAAAATACGAAACAGGTCTTCCATTAATTCTGTTAAAGAATGTTTATGCAAAATTTGAAGTAGATTGGACCAAGGAATCACGTTGTCCCATACAAACTTTGCCCACCTTTTTCACCCCCTTAGGGGTAGAATTTCGAAAAATCCTTTCTTATCGGATGCCTACGTCATACAAAGAACACACCCTCCAAGTTTCAGGTCTCTACGATTAGCGGTTTAGGCTGTGCGTTGATCCGTCAGTCAGTCATTCAGGACAAAGCATTTTATATGTATAGATTATTTAGGATACCCCGTTGTTTCTTAATAATTATATTATTGGCGTTTAACCATGTTACTTTCGTATTTCAATTATATGTGATTATACAGCATAGTTGTTACAGACGTAGTTTATTGTGCTGTCAACTACAATGCATTGAATAAAGCAATGTTTATTTTACATCTTGCTTAAAAAATATATATATTATAGCTTGTTTATTTAGTAGCTGAGGAGCTACTAAATAAACAAGCTATAATATATATATTTTTTTAATTTTAATTACTTGCAATAATTACGACATATAATTCCAAGTTTTAATACGGTAGGTATAAGGATATCTTTTGTTTAACAAAACTATACTGTTTGGTAAGTTCTAACCTAAGTTATTTTGCGAACGGTAATTTACTACTAAATTAATCCTTTACAATTTAGGTCACATAACAAGGGCAGAGAAATGAATGGCCTGAATAAAATGAAATTACCTATTTGCGATCAATAATAAACGTTATTAATATGAACAATAGGGTTCATTAAGTTTGTTCGCAAAATTATATGGTGACTGGGTGACTTATTGATTAATGATGTGTACATAGGTACGGTAAAACACAATGCAGATTACCTAATCGATAATATAGCTATGCTTAATTTAGGTCATGTACGAGTAGCTACGCTATTTTAATTTGGAAGGCTTTATGTTTGCGATTTTGAGCGACATACAGCCTATGGTGACATAGGTATATTACCGAGATCTCTTTTAAAAATAGATCATTAAACTAGAATATTTAACCTGTCAAGGCTTATATATAGGTATAAGGGGCTCGTAGCCAGTCGGATTGATAGATTGCGAGGTCAAACTGCGCTTGCTCAGTCTATCAGATGGGTGACCGTTTTCTTACAATATCGAGACCCCTCAGTGCACCAGAGAGCAGCTAAAAACGTCGGTCCTGCGTCTGATCTTACCCCAGTCATTCCATCGGACTATGGAGTAAAGGAATAGAGACTGAAGCTGCGTTTACGCATAAACTTGTGCACTATAATATCTAGTATCGTACTTGGGTAGCTTCCTTTGAGATTGGCCGCCGTGTCTGAAATTCACACGGGTAGCTAGGTGTAGTTTTTTTTTTCTAAGTTATCAAGATATTGTATTGAACACTCACCTAATATCATCATCATCAGGATGATGGTCCGGCGGCAGGTCGGGCCGGAGGTCGCCGAGCGCCCGCGCTGCGTGCCTCCTCCGCCTCTCGTACCACAGCCGTCTTTGTTCCCTCTCATTATTCTTCTGAACGCCGAAAAACGTTTGCGTTTCCCTCTTGAGGTAGTCTCGTACGGCGACTGTATGCGTTCGCCGTAATCTGACGCCATCTTCCTGGTCCTGCGGGGCGGGGTCGGGAGGGGGTTGCGTTGGGGCGGGCGGGGCGGATACGACGCGGGGAGGAGACGCGGGCGCGGGAAGTGGCGGCGCTGGCGCAGACGCTGCTGGTGATGATGACTGGCATGCCAGCTGCGGCGCCAGTAGACCCGCGCTTGAACGCCTGTAACAAAAGAGAGGTTTTTGTTAGAATAATAAATAGGAAAGTTCATTGTGTAATTTTAATTTAGAATTATCCTTTTCACTTGTTGACATTTGCGCAAAAGGTTTGTTTAGAACCTTAACAGCTTACTTTAAAAAAAACACGAACATTCAAAAAATATGATTCCATAAAGTACATAACAAATACAACAGAAGCAATAAAAAACGGGCAACGATATCAGAATATAAACGATCGCACGTTTTTCCAGTTACACAAACTAATATTGAAAATAAAAATAAACCAGCTTACATCAAATAACAACAACAACGGAATACCCATAACAGATCTATGATGAGTAGCAACGGAATTCGTTATCCCGGCTCCCGAGTCATCGTGAAATTGGCCGAATTGATTCGGTATTTCCGATTGCAATTCCGTTCAAAATCGATTCGCACCGCCTGTAGTCAATCATCGAGCTATGGTTGGAAATTATTCGACTATTTAGATTCTATTTGCTAGGAATTTGTCGGAAACAGACTGGAATAATATTAATCAACGTTGAATATAAAAATAAAAGGATAAAGGAAATAAAATTGTTTGATTCTGTTATAAATTGTGAATAGAAATGCATATTTGTGATTCGTTACGGTTTCTTCTGTTTCAGCGATTCTTTTGTTTTCCTTTAGAGTTTTTTGATCAACAGAATGCTTTAACAACTTTTATTCCCACAGCAACTGATTCTCCATTAACACGATAGTTGTCTGTCCACGATTTTTAGTTAGGGCATTCATTAGCAAAAAATTATGTAACTTCCTACAAGATATTATATAGATGGAAAATACGTAGACTTTTGTTCATAATTTATTTCTAAAGTTATTCTACTATTTTATAAACAGGATTACAAGAAACTGAATAAGGCCTGTCGAGGTTTAAAAAAGATTCGGCTTTATAGAGCAAAATTTCTGTCACCTCAGTGACAATCTCTTTCAGCTCGATGTGTTATTTAAAATGTCTGGTAGCTACTGTTCTTCATATTCAAGACAAATTCAATTTGTACTTTTGTCTTTCTCAAAACTCACAAACAACTTGACATCACGTTTCCTAAACGACTCACCTAAAGGTACTTAAGACCTATGCCTACCTACATACGCAGTCTATTCCACTATTATTTATGCGTTTGCAGCAGCACAGTATTAGGTAGGCAGTCGCAGGTGTGAGCTCAACGAGCCATAATTTTAACGTGAAGTAGAAACGGTAAATTAAGATACAGCGCCGTACTAAGTAATGTCTTTGACAAATATTCCTTATTATTGTGTGTACATTCTGAATAGAAGATTAAGATGCTTTATGCTGGTGCTTTGTGTGCATATTATAGTGATGTGTGTTGGTGATATTATGTAAGGTTTGTAAGGTTGACAATGTAAGGAAATTGGGTGACAAAATTGGGTGTGGGAAGAATATCCGATGATGTCACGGCTGTGGTTGTTATGGGAAGTTGTTTGATACTAATCTTAATTTTATCAGACTATCTTTGTTTTTTTTTTTAATTCATTTTATTACTGTCAATACCACCCGAGGAGCCGAGTAAGAGCACTCGGCTCCTCGGCTGATATTGCTAAGTAATAATTGCCGCACGGATCGATCCATCAGCTAAAGCTACGCTTGCTGGGGTTGGTCGGTGGATGGGTGACCATCTTTACTTACCAAGAATCCTCCGTGCCTCGGAAAACACGTTAAGCCGTTGGTCCCGGCTGTAATTCGTGGATCTTTGACAGTCATTGCAGGGCGTCAGAAGCCCGAAAGTCTGACAACCAGTCTTACCAAGGGGTATCATATTACCCGGTTAATGGGTTGTGGAGGTCAGATAAGCAGTCGCGCTATGTAAAATACTGGTATTCAGCTGCATCCGGTTAGATAGGACGCCGACCCCAATATAGTTGGGAAAAGGCTAGGCAATTAGCAATCGCTAAGTTTATTTGTGTTAGAATTCAATTTAAATAATAATAGGTATCTTTATTCAGAATGAGAAACACACTCAAATTGAAAGAAACAATAGCTACATAACAATCAATTCTATTCTAGGACGATATCCTTTAGATACACATTAAACTACTTAAGTGCAAATCTGTCCAATAGCAAATATACCAGGCGATAGATAAAATGGCTATATTTGGATACACTCAGGAGATCATCAATCCTTATTTACTGGTACCTACCGACTTACGTAAAAAGGTGTCAATGTACGAATACCCTTGAGATTCTCCTAAAATTAGAACCTAGATACCTTACCTAAAGAGCGTTTATTCTGAAAGTGGGCAACGTCGCAAATTGCTGTCAAATATTTCGCTGTTTTGATTAATTTGGAAATATTACTGTATGGAATAATTAATATCGTAACACCGATTATTTCGTTTTAGATTTAAAACAAGTATATGGAAACTTTCCTAATGCCTTTTTTACACCTAAAACGGTTACAATATCAAATTCAGTGCTATAATGGCAATTCATTATTAATATTCTAGTTCATTAGTTAGCGATATTTCATAATTATACATATATACACATACAGTAAATATTGCCAAATTAATCAAAACAGGTAAATATTTGACGGCTATTTGCGACGTAGCTAACTTTAAGAATGAACGCTCTTAAGTAAGTAGCTACCTACCCAAGTTATCACAGAATGTTTCTATATTAAATAAACCACTAGCATAATTTGACTAATCAATCATCAAAGTAATCGCTATTCAAATAAAATCTTTCGATTCACTGAATTGGCAAATCTTTACAAGTTTTAATACCAATGTCATTTGTAGGTAACACAGATTTTATTTTATTTTTTGGCTATTCATTCAAAGGTTTCATCTTAAGGGCATTAAAAAGATATAGTTGGCGCTTCTAGGACGATTGAAGGGTTAATAAAAAGTAAATTTGAATAAAACAAATAAAATTTGATAAAGCTGATAAAAATAAACACGACAGTGATAAAGCATAATCGTAGGTACTGTTTGTTCATAAATAAAATACATTGGTTTTTTTTATTACTTATGGAATCTACAAGATTTTTGTGTACCTAATATTAAAAACATCAACAATTTTGCTGTTGCTAGCTGCTGCTACAATATATCCTCTAATTTCAATAGATAGCAATCAATCTGCCTAGCCTTTTCCCAACTACGTTAGGGTCGGCTTCCAGTCTAACCGGATGCAGCTGAATACCAGTATTTTCCATGGAGCGACTGCCTATCTGACCTCCACAACCCAGTAACTGGGTAATACGATATCCCTTGGTAAGACTGGTGTCAGACTTTCGGGCTTCTGACGACTCGTAACGACTGTCAAAGATCCACGAATGACAGCCGGGACCAACGGCTTAACGTGCTCTCCGAGGCACGGAGGATTCTCGGCATGTAAAGATGGTCACCCATCTACTGACCGGCAAGCGTAGCTTAACCTGATGGATCGACCAATGCGGCTGGAGAGGCACGCCTCACAAAATTATCAGTACCTACAGACAGTTGAAAAATGCACCTTAAAACTTGAATCGATTGACTAAATATAAGCGGCAGTTGTTTATTTTAGTTTTGGTAAATTACAAAATGCATGTTTATTAACAAGTTCGATCGTTCGCTTCGCTCGCTCGGCTTGCGCGCGGTTTTTCACAGTTCTAACCTAACCCATTTGATTGGGTTGCCCTGGCTTACGTGCGTTCTTACTTACTACGACCAATTCGGTTCGAGCGTGGTTGGTCGCAGTTCCAACCTAACCTATGAACTGCCGAACTATTTATCTAACCATTCCAACATTTGACTGGCCTTTCATTTATTAAACTACTTGAGTATTTTTTGTACTGATAGCCACCAACTCATTTAACATAATAGATACATGTATCAAAAATATGTACCATGGACTCAAAAAAAAGAAGGGTGAAATAACTGTTCTTTTTATTTTTATTACTGTTGCACTAATTTATCAACCGCCGAAAAATTAAATTACTGACCGTTATATTTTTCATCTGATCATTATTAACCGCCATTATGTTGTAAAAAACATTACCTGCTGAAAAATGTACGGACTAAGCAGTGGGTGAGCGCTGCAATTTTAAATTAAACAATCTATAACTACTTAACCTACCTATCCAGAACTACAAACACCCCAGACTTTTACCCAGATCACCAGATATCGATCATCGTCTGCACCAGTATTCCGCTCACGTCATCCGCCCAATAATGCAGATACCTAGTTTCCATCCGTGTTCCCAGCTGATTGCTATTCTTACCGCTTGTCCAATATCGGGGCTATATTGCTCGGTATCGGGAAAACGTTATTAGGCCATACATCTTGGTACTTGACAAACAGATGGTTATCACATGTTTTGAAAATGATTTGTTGGTTGAAAAAGTAGAGGTTAGTAGCAATATTGGGGGTTTTCTAGACAAAAAATGCTTCTTCTAGAATAAAATACTGGTTTTGTTTTGTGAGCAGAAACAATTATTTATGATATAAAATTCTGTTGATCATAAATCTGATACGACTTAGGTATGTATAACTGGCCGATGCAGAATTTAAGTCCCGTTTAATTTGCGACGCCTTTGTTTCACATTAAAACACATAAAATAAATCAATGAAACCACCGCAATTGTTGCTAAAAAAGTAAGCAATAAACAAATTTTTCCAAACATTAATAAGATTTATAGTGGTTTTAAACACTAAATATAAAATTGAAAGTATATATGATTCCCCTCAAATGATTTTTGTATCAGTGTAGTCATGAAGTTTAAAAGTATCTCGTTTGACAGAACTTACCGTAAAAGTACTGGTTTTTTTAACGGAACGGAATGAAAACATTATGATGTTTGGAGCGTCGACTAGATTCTTAGTTAGTTCTCTTCGAGCCTCGGAACCTAAAGGTTGTCTAAAGTATATCAAACTGCCTAGCCTTTTCCCAACTATGTTGGGGTCGGCTTCCAGTCTAACCGGATGCAGCTGAATACCAGTATTTTACATGGAGCGACTGCCTATCTGACCTCCACAACCCAGTAACTGGGTAATACGATACCCCTTGGTAAGACTGGTGTCAGACTTTCGGGCTTCTGACGACTCGTAACGACTGTCAAAGATCCACGAATGACAGCCCGGACCAACGGCTTAACGTGCTTTCCGAGGCACGGAGGATTCTCGGTATGTAAAGGTCACCCATCCACTGACCAACCCCGGAAAGCGTAGCTTAACCTGATGGATCGACCAGTGCGGCTGTTGTTACTTAGCCACGAGGTTGTCTAAAGTATATACTGATACTATATTGAAGTACCTTATTAAATAGTTTGTATATGAGTACAAGAATTTAAATACAAGAATATTCGAACTGAAACAGTGTATAATTTCTCATTAGTCCAGCATCCCTTAAAGATGATATTCACACATTTTAAGCCCAATTTGATAAATATTGCTTAGCACGTGCTTGGGCTTTAGTAGTATGATGTTCCCGTCTCTATCTTGCAGTTGTAGTTTGACAGTTGTGTGACAGTGACACAAATATTGATAACCCATAGTACTTTGTTAATCTCGGCTTTACATCATCATTATTCCACCACGAGTAGGTAATACGGGCTGGTATCCGCAACTCCACGACTAAGCGCGTATTTTGCGTACCATCATTATTCCAATTTATTTAAGGTCAACGTGACATCCACCAAACCGTACTGGGCCCGCGTGGTGGATTACGGCCCACTCGTTCTCATCGAGAGAAGGCATGTGTCCCAGCAGTTGGAACATTATAGTGTGATTATGCATGGTAGAAAGGATAGTTATAATTTGGCGAACGCTTGACTTTTTTTTTTGTTTGGGAAATCATCAAATGACTCCTCCCGCTCTGGGCGGAGCGGGAGGGTGTGTCAGACTTTTACTGACTAAAACCCACCCGTGTTCCTTCCGTTGCCTGTGTGCCGGGGCCGCGATATCCCTTTCGGACAAACCCGCAACCCCGGCAGGACGCAGCATGTCGCCTTCTTCCATAATTCTCTATTAGTCGAACACACATTATTACATATTATTACATTACATATTACATCTCAAACTCCAACCCCGTTCTAGCCAAATCAGCTTTCACACAGTCCATCCATCGTTTCTTTGGTCTTCCGCTACACTTGTAGCTTTAGAGGCACGAGTTCACTCATCCTCATTAGAACAGGGAGGATCCTCCGACCAGACGGGTGTCGTGTCTGGCGATGTCGGTGGTTGATGTCTTATTTCGCGCGGTAAACTCTAATTGCGCGATGCAGGCTTTATGTGACGTCAGGATTTTGTGTGATGTCTTTGATGCGTAGTTCGCATGTGGCGATGTAGATGCCGCCGCATAGCCATCCACATTCATACTCTAAAACTTTCCTCACGACATGTTCCCCATTCCTCCAATCCTGGCCGTATAGTTTCACCAACATCCACAACTACCACAAATTCATAATTAGGCCAAGCATGTTTAAGGAAGTTCCTGATTAACATCAAATCTTCGGGACAACTATTCAATCTGTTACCAAAGGCCCTGCCTAGCAACTTAAATTATATTATCAGTAATTTCCT
Organism: Agrochola macilenta; assembly: GCA_916701695.1. NCBI lineage: Eukaryota > Metazoa > Arthropoda > Insecta > Lepidoptera > Noctuidae > Agrochola > Agrochola macilenta. The sequence goes on from OU753557.1 coordinate 14,681,231, forward strand.
CCAGTTGATAGCCTACTAAAGCTGCGTACCCGGTCATAATTATAATGTTTATGGGTAAGCATCTATAAAATACGAGGGTATTATGGTGGAATTCAAGACTAGAGAAACAATTTGTTTTTTAATGAATTAGTGTTCTAGATTTTTTAATTTGGTTTGTTGTAGTATTGTGATGTTTTAAAGAACGATACCTATGATGGTTATAAAAGTATAATTGTTGTGAAATATGTTTATTTTTCGGGTATCCTTGATTGCATCCGAAATATCAAAATATTTTTGTGGAACTCTCTATGCGCTCAAATTAATAAACTTTTCTCAGGGTTTCTGAATCCAACCATATAAATAAAATGAGACGCAAATAAATAAATAAATAAATATTCAAGCAAACAGTTGAAAAAATACTGAGAACTGAAAATAACGAAATTTTTCAACTGAATTATGTATTCGGGACTTGTATCGTGAGGACTCATGAATAACGAGTTTCGTTATTTCAAGGAACGTTAACGTAACGAGACGAGCGTGTTTTTTTAATTCTCCGTTTATTAAGCCGAAGGCTGTATCGCTTTCGGCGTGTGCCGATACGAAGGTTGTACCTTCACAAGTTACCTTTTGTTTTTTGAGAACAAGGAGGTAATTTAAAATGTTGTTTTTCCTTCATAATGTACCTTTCACATTGAAATGTAAACAAAGACAATATTATGTAGTCGTTTGTTTTACGTGAAGTGCTATGTTCTCAACTCAATGATTTTTTTTTAGTTCAAACTGTGTTGCTAACCGCTCGTCATAATATTTTTTTGGGGGTTTTATAAAAACAATGATTTAAATATTTTATGTGGGGACACGTCGCCGTCGTGCTGGTAAACGCCTCGCCTTTTATGCACGAGATTGTGAGTTCAAATCTGGTTAAGTACCAATATGACTTTTTCAGTTCATTCATATGTACTTTATAAGTTTATTTTGGACATTACTTGTTTTTTTAAACTTATGCACAGGTAAAAAACTACTGTACAAAGACAAATTTCATGCATGGGAAACATTATCTGTCCGTCAACCTTAGGGTAATGCAGAGACAAACATGGCAGGTGCAACATATGGGATAAATAGCTCGTCTTGCGCAAGCGTGATGGTCAATGCTCGGGCCTTCTTTGTATGAGAAGAGGCGTTTGTTGTGCAGTGGGACGATAATAGGGATAGATAGCTCGTCTTGCGCAAGCGTGATGATCAATGCTCGGGCCTTCTTTGTATGAGAAGAGGCGTTTGTTGTGCAGTGGGACGATAATAGGGATAGATAGCTCATCTTGCGCAAGCGTGATGATCAATGCTCGGGCCTTCTTTGTATGAGAAGAGGCGTTTGTTGTGCAGTGGGACGATAATAGGGATAGATAGCTCGTCTTGCGCAAGTGTGATGATCAATGCTCGGGCCTTCTTTGTATGAGAAGAGGCCTTTGCTGTGCAGTGGGACAATAATAAGTCGATATTTTTTTTAAATGTGTTTCATAATTAATTTATTACTATTACTATTAGAAGAGAGAGAAGTAGAAAAGTTTAATTAATTACTATTAGGTCTTAAATTTAAAGCTTAGAATAAAATAGCCTTTTATTTACCTTCAAAACGGTAACACAACATAATTTAAGAGACGTTTGCATATAATATTTGAATTTTATTCAAATGCAACCGGACCACAGTATTAGGCAGTCTTACCAACCCATTTGTGTAAAGTATGTGAACCCATTAAGAGAACAAATGTGTGCAACTAACGATGCTTACATTAATTTTGATATTAGCTTTACTAGAACCCTGCATACTTAAGGTATAATCTTTTAGAATAGTTCCAGTGGTGGTTCTAAATAAAAGATTCATATTTAGCAAATGTTGTTCTTAAAATATTAGGGAATGTAGACAATTGAGGATCGACGAGTCGATTTGAGGTCTTTAAACCACTATTTAAATATCAGAAAGATGAGAAGTTTGCCACGGGCATTTTTGGTCCGTAATAAAAATGTCAGCCTTGGCGTGGCCGTGGCGTGTATGAAGAAGATGGCGTGTGACATAAAAATTTAAATCATAAATACAGACCCTTTTATAAGTAACACCTACAACTTTTAAAATAATTCCTGGAAGAAACTATTGTATAAAAGCTCTGAAGGTTTTTTAATAAGACAAAAAGTCAAGGTGACGCAAACAAAATTACGACTCGTCAAACAAAACACAGATTGACGGATGAAATTAAACATCACCCCCTACCGAAACTAAAGTCTGCACAATTTTTTAAAAGTTTTTCATTCGTAGTAAAGCGTAGGCATCTACGGCGCTACGTGGCTACGGCGTAGCAGTAATTTGTTATGCGAAACACGAACTCAATAACTCAAGTCTAAATGTGGATGGAAAGAAGGATATATTAAAAGAGCGTTGTGTAATTAACATTGCAATTTGCTATAATGCCCGGCACTAAAATAAACAACAGTATGCAACTGGATACTATAAAGCTTGCATATCTTACTTTAAAATCTTTTAAATGCTACTTAGAATTTTAATTAAAGCCCTAAATACTCTGTTTTAAAAGGCATTTTTTTCTGGAATATTTGAACTAATACATCTGTAGTTTAAATACCATTAAAATATTTTCATAATCTTAATTATGAAAATATTTTATGTTTCTCAAAATAAAAAAAACATATTCGCCTGCGTTATAAAGAGATCAGAATGACATTTAAACAAAAATTAAATTTCAATTTGCGGTTCACAAATTCATCAGATTTGCACGCAACGGTAAATTATAGTCTTTAAACTCCTCTTTCTCGTCAAATTGAATTTTGAATAGAATTTGATAAAGTTAATTCAAGTATGATTTAGGATTAATGTAACATACATTTAATCGTTTAATTAGTAATACAAGTTTAGAAGTGTATTACGTTATGACATAAGATGGCTTAGACCATAGGCAACAAGTCAATCGTCATACTGAGGATGCCTCGTTGAGAATTTAAACACGTGTCGATTTCTTACAGGGGTCTTTATGACTCTTTAAGACCAGTTAAGTGGATTAGGTTACTACATATACGTCGTCTATTATATTTTATAATGGATTTCCACAGTCACGCCTGAGTCAATTAACTATCATTCAATACTATAAAAAAAGCTAACAAGCATATAATATGACCTCGAAATCTGACGAAAGGTGCCTCTAGGTATATACAAATTATTTGCACTCGACGCAGCCAAACCACGACCTCGCGTAAGTACCTACATTTAATATAATAGCTCAATTCATTAGCCAGTAGGTTTACTTTCACTATATTAACATACAGTATCACGTTATTAAACTAAAATTCTAGCTATTCAGAATATTTAATAATAAAAAATCTGTTCTAAGAAAATAAGTCTCACTGGTATAACAAGACTACTGCTATCCCGACACTTGGAAGATCTTGTTACATCTATATGTACCTGTTAATATTTACTGTAATAGAATACATATTATTGAATTATTTTTATTGTATTAGAATTTTTATTTAATTTATTTAATGTATTTGTGTGGCTTACAGCTATCAATACACGACAAGCGATTTACAAGCCTCCACAGTTAGTTGTGTATGTTGTGTTGTAAAGTTTTGTCTTACAAAAACCTGACAACGCCAAAAATATAAACGTACTTAAAAATATGTTTCTTTCTGCCAGAAAAGAATAGTTTTAATAAACATAACATAAAACAACATCACACCTTATTTTACCGAAGGGTTAGGCAGAGGTGTGGTAGTACACCCACATTTCGCCAGTAACGTTTAATAATTATATTTAATGTTTAACTTGCGTAAATAAGCACCTAGTCAAACTTCTTTTAACAGTTTTTACGTATCCAATTTTTTTTCAGTCCGCCATTTCTATCGTAATTTAAGCATACCATGTTTACAGTAAATGTTGTCGTGCTATAAAGTTGGAGTGGCATTTAAAAGTATGGCGTGTCTGCAGTTTTCAGAACAGTGTAATAAAACGTTTTTCTCTGAAACTAATAAAATTGTAAAATGAAAATGTTATAATATGAAGAGACTTTCAAAGTGTAGTTATATAAAATACCTTCTTTTTTGTTAAGTTATAAAAAAATGTTGAGTGAAAATAAAGCAATATTTTTCGAAATATAAATGGCACCTGGCAATACATTTTTTTAAATTGCTTTTTTATCCATTAACCTCACATGCCCTGCCACTGCCATTCACTACCTAACAAAGTTATTAAACACGTAGATAAGGGGTGCAATTTATTAATTTTTTATGACATATTTGCAAAATCACCGCATCGTTATTAGAACATTTACGACGCTCCCCTTTAGTCATAAAGTATAAGAGGAAATGAGTTATATGCAGTAAATTCCGCAGTAAAAACACAAAGAATTGGTCATGGTCAAATTGGACAAGGCTAATAATTATCGCTTTCATCAACCTACTACCCTTTTTACAAGAAAGGTAGAGTAGGTTGCAAGGCCTCTTTGGCTAAACGTTATTCCTGTCACTGTCACTCAGCTGTCAAACTACAAGTACAAGATAGAGACGGAGATATGTCAAAGTACGAGCTAAGTAAGGCTAACAGTGGGGCAATTCCCGTAATTTTTAAGAACGTTCACATTCGCATCTTATTCGCAATCTGTCAAAAATACAATCAATTTACCAAAATTTTTGACAAGTTTGACAGATTGCGACTAGAATGTGAACTACGTCAGTATTTGCGACCTTGAGCCACGACGAGGTTTCGAAGTCAACGTCAAACATAAGTAAAGGCTTGTGCAGACCAGCGCGACTTGTCGCGCGACGCGACATGAACAATACAATTTCTAAGAACAAAAAACAAGTTCCAGCCCCTACAGCTTGGCTTCGGATCCAAAGGGGGCTGCGAGGCTGCCGTACATGCCCTTTCCAGTTTTTTAAACTCCGGTAAAGGTGAGGTCATCCTCAAGGTTGACGTTAAAAATGCCTTCAACTCCATCAACAGGGACACTTTGTTGGCTGAAGCTAAAAAAGAGCTACCGGAAATTTATGGTTTTTTGTGGCAGTGCTACAGGCACCCTTCAAAATTACTATATAAAGACAACGTTTTGGAATCTGCAGTTGGATGCCAACAAGGTGATCCTCTCGGGCCAGTCATTTTCAGCTTAGCTATTCACCCCATAATACAACAACTAAATTCAAAATTTAATGTGTGGTATTTAGATGATGGGACTCTAGGAGGCGACGTAGATAGTGTTCTAAAAGATCTCCAATTTCTAAAGCAGCAGTTCCAATCTATCGGCCTCGACCTCAACTTCTCAAAATGCGAAATTTACCTTTGTGACAATACTGACAGACAATTGACCATTCAGAAATTTAATTCAATTACCCCAGATATCAAAATTTTGGAAAAAAGTTCACTGCACCTCCTAGGTTCCCCAATTTTAGAAGACAGTTTTTCACCTTTCATTGACGGAAAAATTGAACATTTTAACGATATTTCGGATAGACTTTCTAAAATTAACTTACATTCGGCATTCACCCTTATCAGATACTGCTGTTTCGGTCCAAATTTTATGTATTTTCTCCGCTCTTCCTCTCTATGGAAAAAGCCACACCTTTTAGACAAAATTGATCAAATTATTCGAAGTACTCTGACATCAATTATAAATGTGGCATTGGACGACCGCGCGTGGCTGCAAGCTACACTACCCATTCGCTATGGTGGGCTCGGCGTCCGCAAAATTTCTAGTGTAAGCTTACCGGCGTTCCTGTCCTCGGTCCACAGCACCGAAAAGTTAACCAGAAAGATCTTAGCCGCTTCTCAGGTTGACTCTGAAGTGCCGTGTTTGACTGATGCGATGAACGCCTGGAAAGTGGCTTGTCCGGATACGGAGAAGCCCGAAAACCCGTCTTCCCAGAGACAGTGGGATGAGCCGCTCTGCAGGTTGGTACGGAATAACCTCTTTAATACGTCCACCAATACTGCTGAGCGTGCCCGCCTGCTGGCTGTGGGAGAATGGGAGTCGGGCCTCTGGCTTCAGGCGCTACCGTCACCCAACATAGGCACTATGCTGGGTGACACCACTTTTCGGCTCGCTACAAGTCTGCGTCTGGGCGCTCCTTGCGGGGCTCCGCATCGCTGTCAATGCGGTGAAGCAGTCGACCGCCTCGCACACCATGGCCTTTCCTGCAGCAAGAGCGCTGGTCGGTTGGCACGGCACGCAAGCATTAATGACATCATCCGTCGGGCTCTTGTCACCGCCGGGGTGCCAGCTGTTTTAGAACCCAATGGCTTGGCACGCGACGATGGGAAGAGGCCAGATGGAATGACCATTATGCCTTGGAAGTTGGGTAGGCCTTTGGTGTGGGATGCAACCTGTGTCGACACCCTTGCGCCATCCCATCTTCCTAGCACGGCGGGCTGTGCCGGGGCGGCTGCTGCAGGTGCAGAAAACCTCAAACGGCGCAAATATAACAACCTTATTGGTAGCTATATTTTTGAGCCGTTTGGGGTTGAAACACTAGGGCCGTGGGGTCCGAGTGCTCATCGAATATTTCGGGACATCGCTAAGCGGTTGGTCGACTCTTCACGTGACCAGAGGGCTGGCCAATTCTTAGGCCAAAGAATCAGCATTGCCATCCAACGTGGCAATGCTGCCAGCCTTTTGGGCACTTTTCCCGCTGACAGCGATGCGGACGAATTTTTTGATGCCCAATGAGCTCTTCCCTTTATTTTATTTAATTTTTTTCTTTACATTCTTGTACATAATATATATAATAGTTAGTTGTAAAATAAATTGTAGCTAATAAAAAAAAGTTGCAAAAGAAAATAAATTGGTTAATATAAATTTCTAAGAAAACTTCACAGTATAACAATAACCGGTGTCGCGTCGCGCGACAAGTCGCGCTGGTCTGCACAAGCCTTAAAAGTATCATCGTTTAACATCGTCTTGTATGTATTAGTTTTTTGTTCCCAATAAAACGATTTAATGTAATTTAATTTAATTTTAAAGGTATTACAGAATAATGCAAAAAAAAATTGTTGAAGCCAACGGTGTACAAATATCGTTATTTGTAGGAAGGAAAACAATTTTTCCAGTTTTGAAAAACTGTTTTCCATTCCAAAAATGGCCACGACAACCTGAGTTTACTTACCTAACAGACCTATCGATCCACCCATAGCTTCGCTTCGACCCTCTCCGGCGACGATATAAATATGTTTTTTTTTTTTTTTTTTTTTGTTGTTTTGATATAAATATGTTAGAAACCGTAAAATATATACGACTAGTACAAATTCCACTTGTAGATGTTAGGGTGAGGTCATATTGCTAGCGGGTGTTCCTTTGAGTTATTTGGTACATTGTGATAAGTCAAAGTCAAATAATTTAATTCAATTTTTTTTTTTTTTTTCATACGTAAACGGCACTTTTGAACGTCAACATTTACAGAAAAATAGAACTGATTCTAGTTGCTCCTTCCAAAATAAGCGTACCTATTAAGTTTTAAGGGACTACAAGATAGTTGAAAATCGCATCAGTTATCGGCGGCAGCTAGCATTTTATTTAATCAGAGTTGAATTAAGCTTTAATATTTTTTTAATTTTCTTGGATTCATGAAAACACCTTACCTTAGGTATTCTTTTAGTTCTTTTAGCTTCTTTTCTGCTTGAGTTAATGTTGTCATATTTTCAAGTTTAAAATATAATACTTTGTTTACAAAGTCGATTTTTCCTTCTTCATGTCTATTCTCGCAGACGTATTGTACAATTTACAATGCTTCCCTAAGAATATACTGTCGCCTCGCTTCCCATGAGAACAATAAAAGACGCCTGTCTATTTCACAGCTCTGACCACACGACAAAAGCAATAAATATCGCCAGTTCGATCCTAGCACAAAATAAATGTTTATTCAGCCTACATATATTTGTTCTGAGTCTGGGCATACAAACATAAACATGTATAGAACCTAGGAGACATGGTATCCTGGTGGGCAGTTGTTTATTATTATTCATAGTATCGAAATAGATATTGTTCTTTTCAGTCATAGATTGCAAATTACTTCTCTCTTAGCGAATGTATTTTTTTTTTCCAGTAAACTAGTTTATCAACGTAACTTCTACATCACAAATCCAAGGCTTAGTGATTATTAAAAATAAGAAAGTTTAAAACTAAAACCCAACCATGGCAAAAAAACGCCAACTAAAAGGGTATAAACAAGAGATAGTAACAAAATAACATCGGCGTCGGTTTTTGTATAACAGTCACATATAATCTGTTTGATTTATACCTGAACATGACATATTTAGTAATTACGTGTACGTGTATTACAAAAGTACCTATGTATAAATAAGTTTATATACTTTTATGAAGTACCTATGAGAAACCATAAAACACGAGAAAAATATGAACTCGCTACTCGCTTGCTATATGACCACTACCCCACTACAATAGCGTGCTTCTCAGCAATATAATGTAGGGTCATGCTTATCCACTGCATCTCTTCCGCGACAGAAAGCGAGGTACTGTTTACTAACAAAACTTTGTACTCGTAAACCTTATTGTTAGTGTTGAAACTTCTGACAGCGTAAGCCAATGCTTTATCTTATATTAATTTATTGCTATGTTGCCTACTATAGTTAGTGCGTTTTAGCATGGCAATCTCGGTCATTGGCTTACCTATATTTATTGACAGATTCTAGTATTCTTCATTTTCATGAAGCATCTTCATTTTGAAAATGGAATTTGAGTCCTTTAACGTCGACATCTACAACCTTAGTTTTTGTTTATACTAAACCTCTTAAGGGGTCGCTGTACTCATCATTATGAACAACTTTCACTATGGGACCAACGCTGAAATCGCGACAAAAAAAATCAGCTTTTCCCTACATTTATGTTCGCATATCTCGTCGAAATGTAGGGAACAGCTGATTTTAGTTTCTAGTATAAACAAAAACTAAGGTTGTATATCTATCGTGATCTTGTGGCAGTTTGTTGTTCGTATTCCTACGATGAAGTGGCGACCGCGTACCGAAGGCATAGCATCGGAAGGCCTCCCACATGGTGGACCTTGTAAAGGCTGCAGGAATCTGCTGGATGCGAGAAGCACATGACCGGTCAATATGGCGACGCCGCTGTCCAGCAGTGGACGTATTTCAGCTGAAATGATTATGATAATGATTCCCACGATGACATATTAGGGAAAGGGCAATGACCGCTATTGCCATGCTCAAGCGCATCAAGTATAGTATGAAATGGTATTTCTTTAGATTTGTTTGTGTCGTGGTTAGTGTTTTCTGGGCTGCTGTAATCCGCTTTACTTAAACTGGTTGTGCAGTATTTGGTAGCGATTACGAGTGGTTCTGTTTCAGCTTTTTTGGTATATTTTAGATTTGAGGTTAAGCTATTAGATTTGATGCAAACACGGAGAATTTCCGCAAAAAGGTTCATGTAACAAGTTTGGTCAACAGCATACTGATTTCAATGGTAAATAAATATTTAAGGATTAGGTAGTGGGGGGCGATACTAGCTCAAAAATACAACTCCATCCTATTAAAAACTGTCCTGGCTTGTAATCTAGCTTACTATCTTAGAAATGAAGCTAGTTTTGTCTACACGAAGCCAGAAGTACTAGCTTGCCAGCTTACTGACACTAGCTTGAAAAACTAGCCTCGTGCAGCCCGGGTATTAGACACAGTGTTTTTTTAAATGTTTTACTAGCAAGACATGTCATTTAATTTACTAATCAGAGGGCCTATACAATTGACAATCGCTCTCAATGTGTTTCGGGATTGACGTAAGTTTTTCGGTAGCTTATGTCAGTCCCATCCCATACATTTTTATCTTTTCTATCATCACTCAGATACGTATTGATAAAAGATTACAGTGCAGCCGTTGAGAGAATGAGTTCCTCACACCTGTCAGTTGGACAATTTCTAGTAGTAATAAGGATCAAATTCGCAAAACACTTATTCTTTATAAAATTAAGAGTTAAGAGTTAAGTTTAAAAACCAATAAACCATTAAGAAAGTTACATGTCACGGTAAAAGATTTTACAGTAATGACTCAGCCTTGCTTTTAGCTAAACTAACTTAAATTGAATGAATTCGCTGACGAGTTGGCGACAAACAAGAACTTTGAAGATGACTACTAAAATATTAGTTAATTTGTGCGTTTAATGTTATTGAATAGATTTTAAGCCTCTTAAGAACGTGGCACCTAAGTTTGCTTTAGAATTTAAAATTTATAATTGGCATAGGAAACTAGACCAAGTCGGACAAATTGTTATTGGGTTTTTCTACCTGGAATTTCTCAGTAGCTGCCTGGAGTCGGGATGTATACCCGGTTCATGGCAATAGGCTTGGGCCATTTTTTTTTTTTTTGCTAGCTTGTGCTGTCCCACTGCTGGGCAAAGGTCTCCCTATTACATGGGACTTAAGCAATGTGGGTGTACTATAGTTTCATCTCTGTCCAACACTTCAGGGAAACAAAGCGTGATGTGATTGTGTTTTTAAACTGGAAATTACGGGTCGCTCCCGTCTGGCAACGCTCCCGTTTGGCAACGATGCGATGTATGGCGTGCACCAGTTACAGTCCGTACTTTAGTAATTTTTTTAAGGAATGTATATATTTGTTTGAAATGAAAAAAGTAACTATTTAAGACTGAGCCCTGATTACCAGTATTTTACATGGAGCGTCTGCCTATTTGACCTCCATAACCTAAAAAACATCTAGCAAAAGAAGTAAATAATCCAACAAATGCTAAAAAAAAGAAATCCCCAATGCACTCTAAAATTAAACCTTTACATTTTCCTATCTGCAACTTGTTTTTGAATCGCAAAAGTAGTTATACCGTAGTTCGCTACGTGCCGATGTCGCCAAGTATCATGTTTCTCAGAGAGTACATTAATAATTCAGCAGGCAGACTCGGGGCGTGTACAGCGTCCTCCCAGCTCTATTAAGATTCGTTTTCACGCGAAGCGACATTGCAAAGTTTATCTTAGTTTGAAAATGGTGATTTGAAAGGGGTATATAATTTATCTAGTAGTGCAGTAGTGTTTAATATAGCGTATTACCAAACTGCTGCTATACTTGCTTCACCGCATTTTTTTTTTCATTTGTCGACGTTTTAAATACTTAAATAATAAACTCAAACTCAAAGCATTTATTTAAATTAAACCATTTACTGGCACTTTTGAATTGTCAAATAGTCGCGTCAGTTAGTCAGAAAGTTGAAGCTAGTTGTATTATGTTTAATTATCATAAATAGAAAAAAATCGGTTCGCTCCCGCTTATTCGCAAAGAGAGAGAGAGGGAAAAAGAGAGAGAGAAAGAAAGAAAGAGAGAAAAAAAGAAAGAGAGAGAGAGAAAGAAAGAGAGAGAGAGAAAGAAAGAAAGAGGGAGAAAGAAAGAAAGAGAGATATAGAAGGAAAGAGAGAGAGGAAAAAGAAAGAGAGAGAGACAGAAGGAAAGAGAGAGAGGAAAAAGAAAGAGAGAGTGAGAGAAAGAAAGAGAGAGAGGAAGAAAGAAAGATAGAGAGGAAGAAAGAAAGAGAGAGAGAAAGAAAGAGAGAGAGGAAGAAAGAAAGAAAGAGAGAGAAAGAAAGAGAGAGAAAGAAAGGAAGAGAGAGAGAAAGAAAGAATACATATAACACATAACACCACGCCTGTATTCCCAGAAGTGTTTGACAGAGGTGTATATAGTACAGTACATTTCGCCATTTCGCCAGTTGTGTTGTGTATGTTAAACATATAATCCTATCCAATCCTAACTAATATTATAAATGCGAAAGTGAGTCTATTTGTTTATTACGGTATCCCGCTAAAACTGCTAAATAGATTTGGATGAAATTTGGCACATGGGTAGATCATGACCTGGGTTACGACATCTAGGTTAAGTTATCACGATATTTCCACGGGATCGAGACTTATGTGGGTGAAATCACGGGGCGCAGTTAGTACACTATAATATAATGCACACAGTTCCCAGCTTTTACACCCCGAAAATGTAAAATAAACAAACATTTTCATCTCTGCTTTTAACCGTCATAACACAACATGTCAAAGAAAACGCCGACAGACCTTTCCTTTAAACTTCAATACAGAGACGGCTACACCGGACTGCAATGGGAAAATCAATACGACGCCCAGCACTCGTCATACCCGCCACTCACAAAATCTAAACCAAAGTTACTGCAAGATTTATTCCCCACATCCACTACAAAGCTATCTCGTCTGAACATGGCTCTACTCTAAAATATATGGGTAAAGTGTTCGTCTTAAGACGCGGTAAATTCTTGTCTATAGGGACTGTTCGCTCTAACATGTCGGATCGACGAGGTATAAATACTAATATCAGTACGCTATGCATATTAAAGTACATGTTATCGGTAGGAATAAATTGTATGTAGGAGACACGTAGTTTATTATCGAGAGCTTGTAATATATTTACAGTTTTTGGTTCGTAACTGGGTCTGATGGTTATGAAATTGATGGTTTTTGTCAGGTCAGGGATACATGCGTGTCTACATACTTTTCTGAATACAGGAATATAAACACTACTAACTTTCCTAGTTTATTTATTTATATTTAATAAATACTTCATAGTGGACCACGTAAAACAAAATGGATAACCATATTCACAAACTCAACGCACTGCAACTTTTATAACTATTATTTAATAATAATAATATAATAAGAATGTATGATAACTTAATAAAAAAATTGCACGCTTGCTTGCAGGCAGAATACAATGACACTTAGGTTATAAGATCTCACCTGTACCAAAACAATGTATTTCTAGCAAATAAACAATTGATTTGATTTTGACACAGCAGTTTCACATTTTCTAATTATTTTTTAACTTTAATAGGTTTTCAACAACAAAAAAAATTAACCATATTAAAAACATTGATAGCAATTACCGTCATGAAATGGAATAGGTTTCTATTTAATAACCATTTCTAATTTTATCTTCATACGCTCATATTCCCAAAGATAAGGTAGTTAATTTGATTTGACTCAATTTGCAGAGAAATGATATGGGAATTTTCAAGACACGCAGACTGAATTAATATTTCAGAAATTCATTTACCGCTAAAGAATTACTTATGCAATTAGTAGAACCTTTGTGAATACTAACTTTAATAAGCCGATGGAAATGACTATTGATTGAATATTACGAGTATTATAGATTATTTACATTAGGTTACCTTCATTCAGTAGTGGACCAGTGTCCACTACTAACTATATTACGTAATATTATTATATCCCTAGGGATATAACTATATTACGTAATATTATTATATCCCTAGGGATATAACTATATTACTTAATATTATTATATCCCTAGGGATATAACTATATTACGTAATATTATTATATCCCTAGGTATATAACTATATTACAGCTATAACCATCTTACTGCGACATACACATATAATAAAATAGTAACGATTGATGAATTTTTGTCCGTTTGTCTGTTTGTCTGGATGTATATTCCGGCTTCGCCCGCGTGGACCCTAATTCTTTTTCTAAAATAAAAGTCGTTACTCCTTATTACATCAGCTATAGGCAGTGAAGTGGTCCAGCCGTTTCGGATATTAGCCGGAACAAACAGATAGTATTTTTTTTTAAGAGTCGTTTATACTTTCGTATATGCATTTAGTAAAAAGCTGTTATTTTGATATTACAAACAGACATTTAATTTTATTTACATAGATATTAGGCTCTTTCGAACACTGGCTTAGAAATACCGAAAAAAGGAATTTACTGCTCTCAACTAAATTCTGATTACAATGTTATCTTATATATAGTGGTTCTTTATGTACTTTATGTATAATCTGGTGTACAATAAAGTATATATACTCGTAAATATAAATAAACAAATTATCAATAGAGTTTTATATACACCATTTATACGACTTCAACTGAAACATGGTACAAGTGGCAGCTTGTAAGGGGTTGTATACCCCTTACAAGCTGCTAACAACAAACAGTTGGCTGAAACCTTGTAAGTGTTCTGTAACTGAAGTTGGTTCACTTCAGCAAACGTATAGAAAACATTGATAAAAGCGTAGCAAAAGTGTCTAGCTGAATAGGTACTCTTTTCAATCAGAAATAACGCGTACACTCGAAGAATGGATGATAAATGCTAGTACTTATATCAAAGTAGTCGCTTTAGAAAGTTCAAGAACGCAATAAAAGATTAGCGAATTATAACCAGACTTGGCTGGCCGATGGTCACACCTACTGCTGCTATTTTTACCTGATGTTTCGTAAAAAAACAGTGTATCTTTACCAAAATGTACAAACAATATCAATCTATCAATATAAGTATGGAGTTTTAAATATTGTTTATTGCTAAAACTGCATTAATCATGTATTCACGCCATATTTTGATGAATTATGAATTACCATCTCACTACTTTAATTTTACCTTTTTTTATGTAGCTATTATGACACACATATTCGGTATTTATTTATTTTAGTTTGTCATTCACAACACACCACACACACTCATGTATGTCACAACATTTTATTTTATTTTGTGAGCTTTTCATGTTATACTATCTTTTACTACTTACCTTTAATTTATTCTGAAAATTTATTAAAACGGACACACACTTCCCTGTCTTTAATATTCTAGCGTATGGCACTTGTGGGTTGCAGCTGAAAATCAGCGACAGGTGGTACATTTTGTGTAGCCATCTGACATTATGCTGAGCTGAGGCCCTATTGGCATTACAATATTTTTTTTTTTTTTTTTTAGTTTTATGTTGTATTTTTCTGCTGTAATGCCAATAAACGCGTTTTTCTTTCTTGCTTTCTTTACTCGCCGGTCGCTCAGCGCATTATGGAGCGGGCTATTCACGGAGTCTCTTTGAAGGATAAAATGAATGAAGACAGGAATGAAGATCCGGAAAAGAACAGGTGTTACCGACATAGCTAGCAGAGTAAGCAAGCTGAAGTGATGGTGGGCTGGCCATGTTTGTCGAAGAACCGATGGCCGGTGGAGCAAACGAGTCCTGGAGTGAAGACCGAGTATCGGCAAGCGTAGTGTGGGATGGGATGAAGGTGGCTGGGTAGACTGCATGCGGAAGGCTGAGGACAGGGTGTTGTGGCACAGCCTGGGAGAGGCCTATGTCCAGCAGTGAACTTTGATAGACTGACTTGATTTATTAATCACTCTACTAATTACAGTCTTATCCTATGCAAGAACATCATCTTGTGAACTTCGATAGACTGACTTGATTTATTAATCACTCTACTAATTACAGTCTTATCCTATGCAAGAACATCATCTTGTGAACTTCGATAGACTGACTTGATTTATTAATCACTCTACTAATTACAGTCTAATCCTATGCAAGAACATCATCTTGTGAACTTCGATAGACTGACTTGATTTATTAATCACTCTACTAATTACAGTCTAATCCTATGCAAGAACATCATCTTGTGAACTTCGATAGACTGACTTGATTTATTAATCACTCTACTAATTCCAGGCTAATCCTATGCAAGAACATCATCTTGTGAACTTCAATAGACTGACTTGATTTATTAATCACTCTACTAATTACAGTCTAATCCTATGCAAGAACATCATCTTGTGAACTGCGATAGACTGACTTGATTTATTAATCACTCTACTAATTACAACCTAATCCTATGCAAGAACATCATCTTGTGAATTTCAATAGACTGACTTGATTTATTAATCACTCTACTAATTACAGCCTAATCCTATGCAAGAACATCATCTTGTGAACTTCGATAGACTGACTTGATTTATTAATCACTCTACTAATTACAGTCTAATCCTATGCAAGAACATCATCTTGTGAACTTCGATAGACTGACTTGATTTATTAATCACTCTACTAATTACAGCCTAATCCTATGCAAGAACATCATCTTGTGAACTTCGATAGACTGACTTGATTTATTAATCACTCTACTAATTACAGTCTAATCCTATGCAAGAACATCATCTTGTGAACTGCGATAGACTGACTTGATTTATTAATCACTCTACTAATTACAGCCTAATCCTATGCAAGAACATCATCTTGTGAATTTCAATAGACTGACTTGATTTATTAATCACTCTACTAATTACAGCCTAATCCTATGCAAGAACATCATCTTGTGAACTTCGATAGACTGACTTGATTTATTAATCACTCTACTAATTACAGCCTAATCCTATGCAAGAACATCATCTTGTGAACTTCGATAGACTGACTTGATTTATTAATCACTCTACTAATTACAGTCTAATCCTATGCAAGAACATCATCTTGTGAATTTCAATAGACTGACTTGATTTATTAATCACTCTACTAATTACAGCCTAATCCTATGCAAGAACATCATCTTGTGAACTGCGATAGACTGACTTGATTTATTAATCACTCTACTAATTACAGCCTAATCCTATGCAAGAACATCATCTTGTGAATTTCAATAGACTGACTTGATTTATTAATCACTCTACTAATTACAGCCTAATCCTATGCAAGAACATCATCTTGTGAACTTCGATAGACTGACTTGATTTATTAATCACTCTACTAATTACAGCCTAATCCTATGCAAGAACATCATCTTGTGAACTTCGATAGACTGACTTGATTTATTAATCACTCTACTAATTACAGTCTAATCCTATGCAAGAACATCATCTTGTGAATTTCGATAGACTGACTTGATTTATTAATCACTCTACTAATTACAGTCTAATCCTATAAAAGAACATCATCTTCTTTTCGTAATCAACAGCTAGCAAGTACTGGATTTTTTTTTGATAGTGGCCACGTTCCGCACTTTCACACACAAACTAATAACAACTTTCAACTCAAAAATCCTAACTCACTTCAAAAATCCCAGCACGATTTCACCAAAACATGTTTTTACTAGTTCAAACTCTTTATGATACTGCCGCGTTAGCCTTTCGAAGTGCATTCCGTAAACTTGGACAGTTCTGAAAGTTACGAACAGTAACATTTCAGTCGGCTAGCCAACAAAATAACCTACAATGCATTTCCTGGGTAGTTTACGAGTTGCCTTGATGCACGTATAACGGGAATTGCGAACATATGAACGTATGTATGTAGGCATACGAGCTAATAGTTGAAAGTTTGAAAAGTTGCAAACAGCTATGCATCACTGGAGAGACTTATAAGTTCGATTTTTAAATGAACGAGTTTGTGATAAAGTCTAGGGAGTGGCTCGAGACTTCACTTTGGTATCAGAAAAGCGTTCACTAGTTTATCTTTTATTTATGGGTATGTTAACATTAGACTATATTAGCCTGATCAGTTCTTTGACGTAAATATTTATCACGTAGATTTGTTTTACGTGAATTTTCAAATGGTAATTTGGTCAGTTATTCATTTTTATTATTAATTTATTAATTGAAGTCCCATGACTCTTAGGCAATATTGAATTCATTACACATACATTAACATTACAATACAAAACAAAAACCACCGTACTTTCAACATTAAGTGCGGATTTCACCAAAGAAACTGAACGCGATCAGCACTTCTAAACCGCGTTCAGCAGTGCCAGTGTTAATATTCCACAGCAATTTTGACACTGACAGCGCTTTTACGCGGTTTGGATGTGCTGAACGCGTTCAATTTAATTGGTGAAATTCGCCCTTCGACTTACCTACATCAATGGCCGACAACTGTAGATGAGGTGCAAGTCACCAACAATAACCATCAATTTTGACACTGACAGCGCTTGAACGCGATTTAGATGTGCTGAACGGGTTCAATTTATTTGGTGAAATTCGCCTTTAGACTTACCTACATCAATGGCCGACAGTCCGACCGGTGAAAGTCACCAACATTAACCATCAATCAATAAACAGACTATACCAACTTACAACACATTTAAAAATAATTATGTACATAATCAAACGTAGACCTAGGTACATACCAAACTCGTACATACCTATCTACCTACCTATACAAACTTTACTTTAACAATTTTCACTTTCTCGTATCAGCACTAAGTAAATCGGCAACGTTAGAAGTATCGTGAAGTTTATCCAGAAACTTCGACGGTC
The DNA here is from genome assembly GCA_916701695.1 of Agrochola macilenta. Lineage (NCBI taxonomy): Eukaryota > Metazoa > Arthropoda > Insecta > Lepidoptera > Noctuidae > Agrochola > Agrochola macilenta. Next base: position 14,699,287 of record OU753557.1, read on the forward strand.
CTTAACAGACTAACATCGAGTAACCGTCGCGGGAATTATAAAAAGGAGATGATGATGTTATACAAAACTTTACGTATACGGTAGATATACCTACGTTCAACTTTAGAGGGAATCAACATTAGAAAATCAATAAGTACTTAGCAAAGAATTAATAGTCGTGATATCCTAGTGGTGTGTCCGTCGGACTGCCAAGTCATCAGTCAAGGTCTAGAGTGCGAACCCAAGACCTCAACAACAACCAACCAACCAACCAACCTCTGACTTTTTGGATTCATGTGCAATTATCACTAGCTTCAAAATCGGTGAAGGAATCTTGAGGAAACCAGCATGCCTGAGAGATATTTCTCGACGTCATGTGAAGCCAGATTAGAGGGCCGTGGGAGGATTTAAAATCTGACACCAGGTTAGTCATTAACCACACGAAAAAGAAGAAGAAATAATTAATTTGGGATTAATAAAGCTACAGTTTACTAGAAGAGCGGTGGCCGCTACGTAGCGGCCGCAGTGACAGCTGTCATGAAAATTATGGCAGCGGGCAAAAACCGCTGTCTTGAAAAAAACACCAACTTAATTTCATAAATGACATTTCAGTAACGTCATTCATTCTTCTAGGAAACCGTAGCATTACACTATAATGTTTCTTTTTACTTAATTACGGTTTCAGTTCTTAATTTATAAAAATGTCTTTGACATATCTCGGGACCCTGTTCCCGAGGTATGTTGAAGACATTTATGAATTCGTTCCGGACCTTTGAAAGGCGTACGAATGGCCGAAGCAAAATCGCAGTGGCCTCTTAGACAATTTTAAATGATGAGGAGGCCCATCCTTGTATGCACTATACAAGAGCACCCAAGGACAACCCTCAAACAAAACATATTGGGCTATGGGTTTGGGTGGTTTGGGTGGTACCTTGATCAGTTGTTATATTTGTGTCATTGACATCTCTGGACTGAAATATTTTACAGTAAACCGCACATCAGTGTTAATACTTGCACTATGAAAATCGCCCTTACTGCTACGGCTTAAAGACACTATTAATGTCAAATTATTTCCACTGATGTGCGGTTGTACCTACATACCAACAAATATCGCTACGAATGTTCTTTAGAGGGCAATCCATAATTAAATATTTGCTTCGTGGCGGCATCTACATCGCCAAATGCGAACTACGCATCAAAGACTTGACGTCACAAAAAATCCTGACGTCACACAAAATCCTGCATCGTGCAATTAAAGTTTACCGCGCGATTGACATATAAATCGTTGGGTAGTTGCCCGCCAGACACGACACCCCCCTGGTCGGAGAATCCTCCCTTTTCTATAGAAGATGAGTGAACTTTACAGCCTGTTCCAAAGCTTCAATCAATGATCGAAACATCAATACACAGATGAATTCAGTACCTCATTCAGCTCATACAACGGCTGACAGCACAGGCTCGACCATACATAAATTACTCCTAATGACGTACCACTCAAATGTAGGGTAAATAATACCAGTGTACATATGTGTGAGTTAGTGGACATGTTGGCAAATAAGCCAGTTGCTAGTCGAAATTAATTTGTGTAGTAGATACGTGAATCTATTAGGAAAATTGCGTATTCAATAGTTCGGTTTTATCTGTCATTATCTGTTTCACGGTGTTTACCTCAGTTCATCATTTGCCTAGCGTTTTCCCAACTATGTTGGGGTCGTCCAGTCTAACCGAACGCAGCTGAACATCAGTATTTTACATGGAGCGACTGTCTATCTGACCTCCACAACCCAGTGACTGGGTAACACGATACCCTGTGGTAAGACTGGTTGTTAGACTTTCGGGCTTCTGACGACCCGTAACAACTGACAAAGATGTACAAATGACAGCCGGGACCAACGATATAACGTGTCTTCCGAGGCACGGATGGGTCTTGGTATGTAAAGAGGGTCACCCATCCACGGACCAACCGCGGCAAGCGTAGCTTAACCTGATCGATCGACCCGTGCGACTGTTATTACTTAGCCACAAGCCTCTCCGGTCTTTACTTCAGCTATGTACGGACCGCGAGCCGACTTCCGGCCACCGTAGGCGCGGGCTTGCGGACTGTGAGCAATGGGCAGCTCGCCGTCCGATTAGGACCAGGCCCGGGTCGACGGCGGGTTGTGTTCCACGCGCGCCTCAAAGAGATGTCTGCACCAACTAACGGAGTCCGTAAGGGCCAATGCCTGCCAGGGTTGCGAGTTTGTCCGAAAGGGATATCGCGGCCCCGGCACACAGGCATCGGAAGGAACACGGGTGGGTTTTAGTCAGTAAAAGTCTGACACGCCCTCTCGCTCCGCCCAGAGCGGGAGAAGTCATCAAAAGCTATGTACGTACAAATAATAACAAAATAATCAGAATAGCCGAAAAAATATAAAATAAATAGGCTAAATATCCCTAACAACCGTAGCGACGTTTCAAATAATGTCTAAACTAAAATTAATTCCCAAACTTTTAACTCGAAGCCGTTGACTCGAGTCTTTAAATCGAGTACCTATTTTATAAACGGGTCATTGAACTCTAGATCTCAATCCCAATTATGGAAAACAGCTTTTGTCATTCTCTCCGAAATATTGTTCGCCTCAACCGTAAATCAGAAGTAATTGTAAATATTCAAGCAACAGCTAAATTATACAACGATAAGTTCAATATACGTATTCTCAGACTGCCACGATCCCCATCAGATTAATGATAGTCTGTACTTATATACCGTCCAGCCCTGAAATATACATACAGAAACATTAATGGACTGTATAGGATACTCAATTAAATAATTAACCATGTTCATAATTGGTTTTTATTAAATTTTACCCCAACATACAGATTATGCCAGGTATCCATAATTAATATTCCGTTGTTTCTCTCAGGATTTGGTTGTCCAGTGTAGTAGGTAGGTCTATCCAGAAATCTAAAGAGACGTACAGAATTATCAACATCAGCATCATTATTTGAGCCGAAACACGACCACTGCAGGACATAGGCCTCCCCCAAGCACCGTCACTTTGACCGGTTCTATGCTTCCCGCATCCAGCGGATTCCTAACATCGGATTAAATCCTATAAATTATACATTTCGCTTTTTCATTATGCGAACGATATAAAAAACTTCAGTAGTTCTAAGTTCAGAACAGATTGAAATAATAGTGTGCTTCGTTTAGTGCATAAGTAATGATGAAGGCATGCACTTTTATTCGAGCAATTCTTCGTTTTAATACGAGCATAAAATACCTCATGAGTCATGACCTGTTTCCCAGAGTTATAGATTATGGACGAGGTATTTTGTATAACAACTACAACTTATGTTATATTTATTTCAATCAATACCCTTTAAATACAACTTCCTGATGTTTTGCAAACAAGAAATACGAGTACACCCCTCTCTTTAAGTGAAATGCAAAAATAACCATTTATATAACACACCTAGGTAAGTATTCAAGCACCTTAATTATGATGGAAGAGTCGAAGTCAGAAGAGCAGTGATAGCCTAGTGGTATGACCGTCGGACTGCCAAGTCATAGGTCTCGAGTTCGAACCCAAGGCACGCACCTCTGACTTTTCGGATTTATGTGCGTATTGTACTCGTATAATTATCACTTGCTTCAAAAACGGTGAAGGAAAACATCGTGAGGAAACCGGCATGCCTGAGAGATATTTCTTGACGGCATGTGAAGCCAAGTCAGAGGCCCATGGGCGGCTTTAAAACTCTGACAGCGGGTTAGTTACTAACCACACGAAAAGAAGAGGTCGAAGTAAGAAGGTTTTTTTTGAATTAGTAAAAATAATATAGAGAAGCAAATGCTACTTAATCATAAAGATATTACCTATAAACAATGACGTTTTACGATTAAACAACTCTAAACTAAAAAACAAACAATACAGAAAATTCTAAAAACAATCTTAATCATTTCGATTCTCAGTCTCATTTCAACTCGCAGATAGCTATGCAAATCCTCTATCGCTTAGCCAGCTTGTGTGACGAGCTACATAAGCTGTTAGCGGTAACTGGCAGCTTATTGGAAGCAGCTTGGGGAGAAGCGGTCGATAGCCTACCCGATAGCTATGAATTATTTCTTACGAGTAGTGCACAGTGGACATCGTTCGTTGGCCTATAATATGTGAAGGGGGTCAGGAGAGGGGGGTTAGAAGATTATGGAAGGGTTAACTAGTGTGGGAGATTTTTACTTTTTGGGTTGTGGTGGTGGTTGTGTTCTAAGTAAAATTAGTAAATACTGAGTGCCTGTTACCTACGCAGTGAACCGAGGCGTTGTTTAACAAATGAATAGGTACAAAACAAATAAATAGGAAATTATTTTGCAAATAATGCATACGGAACCAATCCGGAGCTGGTAAAACAGAACTATGTTTATGGTTTTATGACCAGATTATTTAAATTTTGTGAAAAAGAAGCAGGTTCTCCATTTGTCTGTAGACCAGGTATAATTTCTCTCTATTGGAATAAATTGTAAAACAAAGTGGTCATTATTCTCATTCGTAAGTAGGTTATTATATATTTTCATCATTCTGCTCTTAATTTTTTGGAACTCCGTACACAGAAACATATAAAGTATATTAATAAAATATAAAGAGAAAATCCCTTAAAATCGAGGTGACCTACTTTGGGTTTCAACTCATCCTCCCGTAAAACACTAAAGTGAAAATGTACAAAGTAAACACAAAAATATAATTTTAAAAAAAAACGTCGCTCTTCTTTTACGCGACGGAATAGGCAGAGTAATACCCTATTTTCCGTACAGTACCGTGGTTACTTGGTTAACAATTAAAGTAAAAGTCTATTGCATGTTATCATAATTTATTATAGGCAATTAGGCAACTAATTACTAACAATTAGGTGACGAAAACTTTTGCACAATCTGGGAATCAACTCAGGACCCTTAGACCTGGTTTTTGATCTCCAAGAATTACACAGTTACAAAACACAAGTAATTTATTTTTTAATTTTAGGAGATTTAAACAGAAATAAAATTTCAACTTATTCATTAAAAATAAACATTCTGAAACTTTTCAATTCGTCACAGCACGCGAATGAAATTTTATTTCCTTTGGAAGTGAAAGGAATTTAAAAAGTTGTCGTCGACACCGGCAGTTCCGCAATATGACGGAACTGTCATTAGCAGGCTAACGCTACGGCTCAGGGCTGTCACTCTTGGTGGCTTTAAACTTGAGGAAGGGGTGAAATCAATCAAAATCTTTTAAGGGGCTCGTTCTTATTCAGACGAATTAATTCTGCTAATAGGGATTCGGAATGCGAAATTAACATAATAGATTTTAAAAATTGTGTTTTTATTTTGTTATTACAATATTCACTAATTAATCATTAAAGTAAAAATTCAATTAAAATCAGTAAAGATGTCTGGTTCACCTGAACAGCATTATTCAAGGAATCGCAAAAATTTAATAAGAGTTGCCTCTGATATTATTACAAAGTAGGTATACTACTCGTATAGTGGTAAAATTTTCGGAAACCATAAAAAAGTCGACGGTTGTAAAAGACCTGAAATCTTTTACAATTTATTGTTGGTACCTATAGGTGCTTATATAGCGACGGGCGTTCGCAATGCCATTCCAAGTACTAGTGGTAAAACAAGAGGAAAAACTATTGTAAAATGAAGAATGTATTTAGCTCCAGTTTGATAAATGTTTTAAAGTTACCTTTAAAATATCTATAGCCAACGAATTTTCGAAAAGACTGTTATAACATTATGGATATAACAGATGCAGCTGTGAATTCATTTAAAATCATAACAAACCAATAAAAACCTTAATTTAGTTAAAAGTCCTTTAACATTTTTATATAAAAATAGGGTAAATAAAATAATAAATGTATATTCGACATGACCACAACAAACTTTGGTTAGCGAAAAACATTTGGCTCGCATAAATCCCTACATTTTAGTATGAAACTACGAAACGTTTAATAAAATACCACTGTGTGTTCCTAGGATAACAAGCGCTACAGCGGCGTAAACCTATTTTCGTCCAACATTTTATTTAACGTTTGCCAAAAACTGGCACGTGCAATAAAATCGAACCCTGACCTAGAAACCTGCGTTTACGTAAAAGATTTAAAAAAAATGTGCGTGTCGTAAATTAAGAACCTAATATTTTGTGTCAAAATGAGTTATAACAGCAGCACAATGCATTACATAATTTTATTTTATCATATTAAACCATTTTTTGATCATAACTAAACTATTTGGCACTTCGTTATATTTTTTCACTTTTTTACAAATGATTATTCAAAGTCATTTATTCTGGCGAACTGTGAAAGTTTGTTATCATATATTGCAGACCTCTATTTAATCCCTACTCAAGAGCTGAACACTTACACAGAAAAAAAATGTCTAACAACATTTTCATCCCTTTAAAAAATCTAACAGTGCCAGCCCTAACATGTCACCCAGGTTATTTGGGCCAGCACTCCAGCTAATGGCAGGTCAGGCACGGGCGAAACGCTTTTCATAATAATTACCTAGATATCGTTAATTATCATTTTACTGTCCATTATGGATTTCCGATAAAGATTTCCATGTAGTTTTCATTTGGTAATTTGTAAGCAAATTCAACGATTAAACTGTCAAAACAACGTTTGAAAGTTATGGCAGGTTATTGAGATTTTGGAGGTTCATTTTTGGGTATAAATTGATAACACGTGTAAATTCTGTTCTGTAATTAGATACGCATTTAGAAATGTTAGGTAGGTATATCTTCATGTGATGACGTATATCTATATTTTGATTCAAGAGAGTGTCACTAAAGTGTCTTTCGTTCTTCTCCATAGGAACCTACTACTCTTTGGAATGGCTAAACTAGCTTCATCTTTCTGACTGACAGACTCATTTACAATTCAAATGTGCCTGTAATTGGTTTAACAAAAATAAATATACTAAGTTATGAAATTATAAGTGTAAGAAAATGTTGAACGGAAAACGCAGCGGTATTCTGCCTCCTTTTATCCCTTAGATTCATCTCAAGTCAGATACCGATAGTGGTTTTGTATGTTGATATTACCTACATAGTCAATCGAGGCATCATAAAACGTATAACATAAAGATAGATACATTCAACTATAAGCTCGTATGGCCCTACAAAGTTGAGATCGTTAAGGTTCAGACTACTCAAGGTTGACTAAAGCTAATGGATCTTTGAGACATAATGAACCATTATCTTTAATAGGGCATCGACTGCTACAAAGCTGCTCTCTGTAGAATTAGTAATAAAGTATTTAATCTAAACAAATAAAACAGTTTCGTTACTGACTTATTTATAGACAACGCGCAGTCTACCAACTGATGATAAAACATGAAACAATGAATGAATTCATGAATTCGAAAAATAATGATTTGTTAAAATATTGATTCTTAGAAGTGTAAAGGTGCACTGAATCAATATTTTTCGAAACAAAAGCCTTAAAAGTGTATAACACAGGTTTCAAATGTACTTATCCAGATTACCTACGCATTTTATCTTACGCGTGGTCATGCGAGCAAATCGTGCACATGTGAACGGAATTTCTTGGCTCCTACTTTGTCTGCTACAAGTGTGCCTGTACCCATGTCTAATTCCTTATCTAGACTAGGTCCTATATCCGGACAAAGTTACGGTCAACAGTTAGTCATTAAGAAAAACCATAAAGAAGGCCTTCCATCACACCCCAGTATTTAGGAACTAAGCAATACGGGGTCATTTGAGCCGTGTCGTAAAGTGACGTATCTCCATATAGTCATCTCATATAATATATAGTATCTTGATGTAGTACCTATATTGTTGGGGGGTAATAGTGTTACATGTGATGATAAAAATGATGATGATAGGAAACAGTCTGCTTAGTAGTTTGAAGTGATTAGGGATTGGTTTAATTAACCTATGTCTAATAACATCAACCGACTAAGCGGACTGTTTCCTACATTTGTATCATCACATGTAACAGTATACCACTATCAAGATACACCACTTTACGACACGGCTCAAATGGCACTCAAACGACCCCGTATTGCTGAGTTCCTAACTACTACCTATCGGATAGTCATTGATTTAAAAACAAAGCCATTTAAAAAAGCCCAACCACCGAAGCAATTATGATCTCGTTTCGTATCAAGCAACAAAACAGTTAGCGGAGTATTTCCTACAGTTTTAATTGTGATTAAAACTGTAGGAAATACTCCGCTAACTGTGTATAACTATGTAAGAGTACTTTTTACCCCTCATCCTCAACAATATTATATTGTCCTATTGACTACTATCAAAATATGTCGTCAGTTTACGACTTCGGGTCAAGTGGCGTTCAGACTACCCTGTATTGCATCATTAATCTGAACGGTCTTTGATATAATTATGTTACTATTCTATGAACCAGAGGAAACCGCCGCGCAAGTGCTCTTTGAATACTCAGGCGTCACACAGATTAGAACAGAAACCCTCGGGTCACCCAGATCTTCCAAAGACGGTCTGAACAGACCAGGAGATTTAATTAACTTCTGGAGGGAGGTGGGCTGGTTGGACTAACCACCGACGGCCGCAATGGCCCACGCACAATGGTCAATCTGAAGGACTGAGTGCGGAAACCAATAACCCAATAACATAGATTCTATGGATCTGCACGCATTCGTACGTAAGGCAGTGGGGTCAATACGTAAAACATTGACAATGGCAATACCTTTCATTTTGGCAATTCAACAATATTCATTGTGTCATTTATACGTCGTCACACAGACCAATTTTTCAAAGAAATGACTCAATGAATTTGCAATTTCTTTGATGATCAATTAAAACTGCCGAATCTTAGTATCTTGAAGGCAATATTTTCTCACAGATTTATTTCCTTCGGGTTATTTTTGAAGTATTATAAATAGTTCTAAAAATCGAAGTAACAAAAGATATTCTTTATTCCCTCAAAAAGAAATAAAATTCTGTATTCAATATTGATAAAATAGTAGTTTATGAAACTGTTGCCTAAAGAGGGGTATTAAAACACGAGGGTGTGTTTAAAAACCGAGCCGTAGGCGTAGGCGAGGTTTTAATAGTACCACACGAGTGTTATAATACCTAGCTATGTGCAGTTTCATACACTACTTTATCTACTCTCATATCGTAATATTCGAATTATAAACTTCAAAACAAGTTTATATTGACATACTTTAAAAAAAAATACCGAAATTTAAAAATAGAATAATATTATAACACTTTTTCTCTAACAAAGTAGTGTATGAAACTGCACATAACTAGGTATTAAAATACTCGTGTGATACTATTAAAAACCGCGCCTACGGCTCGGTTTTTAAACGCACAGTCGTATTTTAATACCCATATGCAACAGTTTCATAAACTACTATTATCTACTCTCATACATTGGGATTGAACCTGCTAAGTAAAAGATCAAAGTTAAAGATCAAGAATAAAAAAATCCCACGAAATCCAGTTCAACAAAACGTGTGAATGGCGCCTGCACCTAGCACATCACTGCGCATGCGCTAGAGAGGTGCTGCTGTTCCCCGCTAACGTTCCATTGCAAAAGTTGATGGAAACTAGGTACCTATATGAGAGTAGATAAAACCTGTTAAAAGATAATTCAATAATTAACTAAACTAAGTAATTAAAAATACACAATGGGTGTTATCTTTCTCCTACCTACGTAATTAATTTAACGAGCTTAAGTTCATAATTTTATTAATGACGTAGATATATCTTTCTGTACCGACATAGGTACCTAATCTTCATTATACAGGCTGCCCGCTTCGTGAAATTACTACACGAACTGTAATAATCTCACAACTCACTTCAATCAAGGTCATTCACCTGGCCGCCAGTGCTGAAACTGTAATTTGATGAAAAATTAACATGTGAGCTTTTAGCCTGTAAAAGAGGATACAGACGAGCCTTGCGTATACGCACAATGTATCTTTCTATATCATGAATTAATGACCACAACGTTATTTCAAAGTCAAATCTATGGTGTGCCTTTTACAATCGCGAAAAGATTTCATCTACGTGCCAGTATTTATACAAAATATTGGTAATCACCAGTGATTGGATATTCGGATGCATATTTACCTAAAGTTATTTATATTAATTAGGTATTGTTTATCATGGAATGCACTTTTGTATCGAACTTAAAAATCTCGCGATTCCGGAATTGATAAATTTTGTACATTTTGTACAAATAGAAATGCTAAACTGGCAAAGCACATATATCGTTAAACAACTCGGTGTCTAGAGTTTCGTTAAAAAATGTTTACAGCATATGTAATTATTATATTTTTTTATGTAACGTATATGAGGGTTAATAAGTCGTTTCATAACATGTATCCGATTAGTTGTGCATTCCCGGTTTTTCAGGAATTCCGGGATTTATATTAAGAAAAATAATAATTAAGAAGCCGCTTCCATAATTTCTTACCCAAAAATTAACTTTAGATAAATATGCATCCGATTATCCGATCTCTGGTAATCACAAACAAAAACGTTATCTACTATACATTGTAACAGCGAATCAATTTTCACGCCTCCCCCTAAGACTTATGCCATATATTTTTTGATATTCGGATAGCTCATGACATAAACAGGTGACATAAAGAATATGAATAAAAAATCACGACTAATTGAAAAGTTATGCAACAACGCGAAATTCCACGCGTATTCTGGTTCTTAACACAAAAGGAGTTAGATTACACAAGAAATTAAGAGAAGGCAGAACCACTACTTATCTACATTTTAGTACCACGAAATCGAATCATAAAACTATTGGACGAAATTGAAGACATTTTGACGGGTACATATTAGAACGTCGAAAATTAAAATATCTACAGGTAAAATGTCACTGTTCAAAACATCAAAAATTTAAATATCGAATGACCACATAATCAATTTTTTTTCGATATTTTAACAAGTAGGTATTTTTAACGTAAATATAATGAACTTAGGTGTATTAAATGTTGAAAATTTTTAGGTATAACAATTTTTCGATACAATCGATATTTAAAATTTCGATGTTTTGGACAGTGACATTTTACCTGTACGTATTTTAATTTTCGGCGTTCTAATATGTACCCATTTTGACCATTGGACTAAGCGTAATATTCTAGTGCTCAAACCATGCCAATAAACCTTACGTTTACAATCAGCATATCACACGGGTATCGGTCCTTATTGCTAATTTATGCTGAATTATGTACAAACACTATGACCATGATATTGTTAGCACATGCAAATTGAACTAATAAGGCTGTTCAGCCAACTATTGAGCACTAAACTACAAACACGCTGTAGATCAACAATATTGTAAGCGGGCAGCGGGCAGCGCTAAATTGTGACGTAATGGTTTTTGATTACGTCATTGTTGGGTAAAATTTAATAGCATTATGAATGTAGTGACTTATTTTATTTAGTATCTAGTTAGTAGTTTAATAACGTAGTGTACAAAATGTATATTCATTTTCTTACGTTCAATAAATTTAATATCATAGCACAGTTGCGATACACATGCATATTATTTACATAATCAACCAATGCAAAACATTGGGTCGATATTTGAGCGTATCCAAGTTCAAGGGATGATAATCGTTAGCCAAACTATGGCTTAACGAAAAATGAGAAAGTTTTTAGGTCCTATTGATACTAAAGTTGGCAACACAGTAGAATACCGCAGCCGAAAGAAAAACAAGATATAAATAAGTCAAAGTCGTTGTTTTAAAAATATGATTAGATACTCACCAATATCATCCTACCTACTTTCAAAAATATTTACTTTTTTGAACTGATTTGCCAGAAGTTTACATATGATCCATCATGGAATGTCTCCTAGCGCTTGATTTTAGATCGCCCGAGATATTCGGCTGGTTATATGATAGACAGTCGCCTTTTACATCACCCTCGGGAAATACTAGAGTAGTGAACAACCACACGAAATATTTGCACACAGGTATCCTAATAATACTATAAACGCGAAAGTTTGTGAGTATGGATGGATGTATACTTGTTTGTTACTCTTTCACGCAAAAACTACTAAACGGATTTGGATGAAATTTGGCAAACAGATAGTTTATAACCTGGATTAATATATAGAATACTTTTTATCCCGATATTCTTACGGGATCGAGATTTATGCGGGTGAAACCGCGGGGCGCTGCTAGTATAAAATATATGGCTAAAGTCTAAACCTACACAGGTAAAGTATACCTTAACATACAGAAGTATATTAAACCCATACTTTCCCCGCTTCAGTGCTAAACCTAGTACATAACTTCGAAGTACATTCAGCTAGAAACATGGGCTGCACAGCCTTCCACCGGGGAATTAAGGCTTTTAATATAAAAGCAAAGTTACTTTCATTGAGTAACTCATGTACCTACATATCTACGGTATGATGTTGTGAAGGATTTTTTTGAAACTCGTTAGGAGAGTGAAAAGGGTCTTGAAACGATCAGGGTTTAGGTATGAAGTTTAGGGATCGGTAAACTTAGTGACGCTAAAGATTATATAATTTGGCAATATGTGCCAGACCCAGACGAAATTATAGGAAGTCTTTGTGTAACTTTAACTTTTGAATAGTCGCTAGAGTTGCCCGAGCAGAAATCTCTTAGATCCTAGTGTTTTAAAACACAATTTAGAATTACCCTTATACTGAATAAATGTGAAGTCTGTAAAGATATAACATAATTTTATAACTTTAACCAGATAATTATTTTATTTAATGGGTATATTCTGAATAATCTAAATAAAACCCGTAAAATAAATGCCCATTCGCAGCTTACTCACATCGTCAACCCAAATATTTATTCGATTTTCAACCTCTTTTAAATAGATATTGCGGTAATAATCGAAAATGTTGATTTTAGACAAGGTTTTCTTTGTGTAACATCTTTCCTCTTACTTTTCTGCAAACTGTGGGAGTGATTTCGTGAAAAGGGACGGAAGTGTGTAACAGGAAGCGCTATTTGATTTGACCAATAAGTGCGCGCGGTGCTAGAGTTGGCCGTCAGATGGTACCAACACATTTTCCGAGAGGTTGGTATTTTCAGCCAAGATTTCAGATGTCATCATTTATGCGACTACTGTAGGTTCGCTCGTTTTTTTTGTTTATTGCCGACCTATCATGACTTTGAGGTTATACCAAGTAATTTAAAAAGGTCTTGTACCTAAATAAAATCTATATTCGTTTTGGAAGCGTGCATAGGACGATAAAAAGACTTTGTTGTACTTTAAAATTGATAGAGCAAATGTTTTATTACACACGTTCGTCGTACGCTCATATTCATATTCTGAGAATATTCAGCCAAGTAATTACAAACTAACAATTGTTTTGCAAATTTTGCTGCGAGTACAATTTATGTTTTATAACTTCACCTACACGTTAAATGAGTTTTAATAAAAAATGAGTTCGTATTTTTATTGAATACTTTAGTTTTGATTTTTCTATGTTTTTTATTTTATTTTACATAATTACATTGCTTAGCTGCGATATTAAGTGTACGACTTTGATTTTAAAATCTAGCTTTGATGTCGGTGCACATTGAGTACCGCTGAAAATAAATCCATAAAAGAAGGGGCCTAATTCAGGCACTACATTACCCTAATTCAAGCACTACATTACCCTAATTCAGGCACTAAATTACCCTAATTCAGGCACTACATTACCCTAATTCAGGCACTATATTACCCTAATTCAGGCACTACATTACCCTAATTCAGGCACTATATTACCCTAATTCAGGCACTACATTACCCTAATTCAGGCACTACATTACCCCAATTTTCTTATCTTGTTATCATAGGTATGCACACATACATAATTTTCTCTTTTAAGTTTTGTGTGTGCATTCTAACTTATATATCTTATATATAAAATTCTCGTGTCACAATGTTAGTTACCATACTCCTCCGAAATTTTTTATGCATATTCAGTAGGTCTGAGAATCGGCTACTATCTATTTTTAATACCCTAAGGTAGGTAGGTAGGAAGGTAGGTGTAGGTAGGGTATGTAGATACGGAGGTATGGTAGGTAGGTAGGTAGGTAGGTAGGGTAAGTAGGTATGTTAGGTAGGGTAGGTTTGTAGGGTAGGTAGGGTAGCTAGGTAGGTAGGTGCGCCGTAGATAAGTACATAGTGCTACCCATGCGAAGCCGGGGCGGGCAGCTAGTTATATTATAAATGTGAAAGTGAGTTTGTCTGTTAAGCTTTCACGCTAAAACGGCTGAACAGATTGGATGAAATTTAGTACAGAAGTAGACCTTGACCTGGAAAAGGACATTGGCTGCTTTTCATCCTGGATTGCAGACGAATTCGCGGGCAACAGCAAGTAAGTAAATAAATAATACATACTGTTTTTCTGGAGTTTATCTGTGGAAGTACCAACTGGACTTTCAGCTATTGAATACAGTACAATTTAGTACCTTAGACATGTATATAAAGGAACGAACAGCGTCCATCCGTCCAGTAAAAGGCTAACACCGCAAAGCGTTGTTGCCAGCGAACGATCACAGAACACAAAAGCTTAGCCCCACTTTGATGTTAACACTCAAACATAATTGATAGCCGACAAGAGTCACTGAACATTTTATTAATATCAGCTTTGTCCTAAGCAAAATGTTTGTTTTCTCATAAACAGACTAAACATAACAACATAAACAGCCTATAATATTCCCACCACTGGAACACCGGACTCCTCTCTTCGAGAAAAATAGGCCATAATCCACTACGCGGTCCAGTGCCGTTTGGTGGATCCCTTTTTACACGACTGCCCAAAAAAGGAGTGTAATGTTTTCAGGGTTCATGTACCTATGTATGTGTGTTTCTTTATTCCACCACCCTTAGCAGATTTTGATGTACGGGGTATCGTTAAAATCCTTACATCACTCCGAGTGACACATAAAATTATGATTGCAGTCGGGAGACCTCTTCCACAGAACGGTCCCCCGACTGCAATGACAATTTTATTTTATTTAGCTGTTTAGTCAGCGAGTAAATGAGTGAGACAGACATTTCGCTTTGTATGAACAGATTAATTAATACAACTTTTTTTAACTTGCTTTTTACTTTTTTGTTCGTTTTTTTGGCAGGGCTGTATTTTAGCTGCTGTATTTTATTTTTGTTGTTAGAACATGCACCGTAGAAACAAAAATTCCTCACGATGTTTTCCTTCACAATTTTGAGAGCACTGGTGATAAAATAAACTACACAAAGTGAAGTGCCTGGCCGGGCTATCACCACTGGGCCATCACAGCTTTGTTGTCTTTTCATGTAGCTAAAAAATAAACTCTTGTTTACTGCGTTCTGACGATATTCGTCCATTTAGACCCACATTCAGACCATAAAGATATTACTATTTTTTATATGCTGAAATCAGGAATTCTGCCCAAAGTGATGGTAATAGGCTCGCCCCCTCATTCTCTGCCAATTTCCAACTATATTGAAGTTGATTAACCAGCTGAATGCCAGCATTTTACATGGAGAGACTGCTTCAACAAAAACCAAGCTTGTATAGGCTCGCCTTCTACTACATGGGATTTAAATAAAATTTGTCAACAGTCATTGTGTATTTAGCACCTCTGCCTACTCCGGAGAATACACGCGTGATGTTATGTTATAAATCTCTAAATGGCCAATTTGGATTTCCATTTCCCTTCATCATGTCCGTAATGCGTTCCATCTAAATTCGGATCAGAGTAATTCTGTTGATAGCTCGATTGACGTACAAACGCGTGACGTATTGCATTCAATTAATCAAAATGGACGGAATTGTTTATCAAACAATGTTTATTGGATAGCTACCAGGCAGTGACATGTAAATTTAATCTTTTTGAATAATAAAACTGTCCAAAGTTTGTAATTGTTTGAGTTGCCGTTGGAATATCTAAGCAAGTGATTGTTGCTGATATTTGGTTCTCAAAATCTTTACTCGAGTGGAGAATGATACTTTAAAATACTCTAAATTTGTATTTATCGGTAACTGAAACAAATTTTATTAGTTTTATTTTTTTATTACGGTTAATTCTGCTTAGGTTAGTTCTGCTCTTGACCACGATCTCACCTGACGGAAAGCGATAGATGAGGTCTGCGATAGACAAGCGTGCCGAGAAGGCAATCGTATAGTAAAGTCTAGAACTTTGGTTGCTAGACTGATCTTCTAGAGTACCTACCTACGTAACACCATACATGAAGCTCCTCTTTTTAAAAAAATACTCGCTCAAAAAATCTTTAAAAATACATGAGTATTTCAAGCCGAAATTAAAAGGAGGATTTACGAGTGCAATATAAATCAAACGTGTTTATCCGTTTTCCGAACTCGCATTGTTATGTGTCGCACGTTGAACTCGCTATAATTTACTGAATGTATTACAAATTAAACGAGAACGCTTACGTGCAAACTCACACATTTGCACAATATAATGTGTAAACCAAGTCCTGAATCTGTACAATTTTGCACAGTTAGCGGTCGCGGAAATCCGTAATGTTCTGGTTATACAACTTGATAGCATCAACTATTGATTGGGTGATCACTATTTATTTTATTAGAAAGAAAGAATGAAAATATGTTTATTTGCGGTAAACCTGACGCAAATCAAGAACAAAACACGAAAATAACAATTTGGGGGAAAATATGCGTCACATCCATGCAAAACGGCCATCACTCAGCATAATGCTGCAACCCTATGACACCAATGAAACCTCTTCCTGTCTCAAAGCTTTTCAAACGAATTTAACCATTATGGACAGAAAATAAAACCCAAATCTAATTAGCTACTGAATTACATTTGGACATTTTTCGGTCCTTTTATAACTTACCTAAGTTTACAGGTTTATGTTGATTAAAACTATATCCAAAAACAAAATGTAAGTATTATTATTAAATGTCAGGAACTTTCACTAAAGGGATCAAAATGAAATAATTACAGGAGATTTTCAAATTCACCTTTAAAAGTACCTACTAAAAGTGGAGACGTGAGTAAATATAGTCAAGTAAAGGTTAGCACAATGATGAATAAGGGAAGTGAAAAGTTGGCGAACAAATCATAAATTCATTAACAATGAAAGGGTGGTTAGAGTGCAGCAATTACTCTAAGATTGCGAGACTCCAATGCTACGGGCAGTGAGCCAACAGCCTCGGCGGCCATTTTAATAATTATGACTTATTTCATTAATACCCCGGTACGTGGTGCTGCCTGAATTGTCTCACAAATTAATGCAAGCACCTTTATACAAACACTGAGGAAATACCGTTTCAGTTTTGTAATTAATCGGTCTTTTCCTGATTTTTTTTTGTTATATACTTGTCGATAGTCCAAGGGATGTAAAAGAGGTTACTGTCCACTATGCTTATGATCGTCGCAAAATAGTAGACAATACAATACCTACTAAATGCTGATTTTAATAGTCAGAACATAACTTTTATCTACGGAATAAAGCTATCGGGGTTTGACAGCTTTTAAAAGGTTTTTTTTTTTTTAAACAATATTTAACTGAAGAATAAATATGACAGTTCTCTAAATCAGCCCTTTGTTGGGTAATATGTCGGTTTAGCAATGAACCAAAATGCTGTCCCAAAGTTTCGTATATTCTTAAACCTTAAAACAAGAAGCTCTAAATGTGACTTTAAACTAAAGTTACACACAGTCCACATAATATAAAATGTATTATGCCAAACGGTAATTACGATAAAAAAAACTTTGCTTTAGGAATCAGATTAGTTATAAACGTAGTTCCACCAGACACACATGATTTATTGTTGTTCATAATGTACGTAAAGTCATGAACCCTAACCTTTTAATTTACTAAATGCCACAAGCGTCAAGATTGTTTTTAGAATAAACAATATTATGAATACGTAGCTACATCTCACTGAACTTCACACAAATCTTGAATATACTTAAGATGCTGACAACAGCTAAAGCGCGGTCACTGTCGGATTGCATGGAAAATAATGAAAAGCGCGATGACACAGCGCTGGTAATTTATTGCAAAGTACGAAGCAATTATCTATTTACAAAAAAAAACTATTGATTGGACCAAACAATTAAAACACTATTACGTATTAGTAAAATCAGAATGATTGTTTATGGTTTTTAATTGTTAAAAGAAAATTTTTAACGTTTAAACATGTTTTTTTCTTCTATCGTATCAAATTAGTTGTAGCTATTATGTTTTTAACACACTATCTTACTAAAATATATCCTGAAGAATATCACAATATATTTTTCTAAATTTGTTTACTGCAGTGGGTCATATACTTTTAGACATTACAAAACTTACGTTTAGTTTAAACTCCTTTATTAGTCCCCATAAGTAGACGTAATTTCGGTAAAAAAGTTTTCTGCTTTACTTAATAATTTATTTTGATTTTACCATACCAGTCACCCGCGCTTGCACGGGTCTAATCTACTAATATGGAGTCACGTCAAAATCTTTATTGGTGCCATATCTTAATTAAATATTAATGTATTATATCTACACATAACCAACCTTCCGAAATAAATTATTTAAATGATGGCGAAAATTGCATCAAAATCTATTATAAAATGTATTTTATTGTATATATTTAGAAGAACTAAGCGGTCACAGAGACACACACGAAAAGCGATTTGTTTTATATTATAGATACATTGTCTAACTGGCATTATAATTATGGTCATCTCGATGCATACGAACTCTTACTATTTTGGAAAGATTTTTAGTTGGTCATCCCTACGACTGAAACACACAGTCTTACATTCCATCGAGTTACCTGAGCCAACGTTCACATCATTCCTGAAACCACTTTAGATCC
The DNA here is from genome assembly GCA_916701695.1 of Agrochola macilenta. NCBI lineage: Eukaryota > Metazoa > Arthropoda > Insecta > Lepidoptera > Noctuidae > Agrochola > Agrochola macilenta. Next base: position 14,718,076 of record OU753557.1, read on the forward strand.
CAACTTATAGTCTTATAAATAAAACCCTTCTCTTTTCCATTTCAGAAAACAAGTTCGTATCCTATCCTTACTTATTCTATGTAAAATTGAATTAACCTCATACCCTAAAGCTCAGGCCTGAAAGAACATAGGTTTTTGTACCTGCCTGAGGAAATTCGGGGAATTTGTATCGCTTTACAGGTCCCTGAACTCGGTACAAAATTTCTCGGAATATACCTAAAGGACGAATTTATACATTGTCTTGTATTAGAGCTGCTTTGAGTTGGCTTAATTTTATCAGGGGAACTTGAGGAGCAAAGAGAGTGAAATTTCGTTTATTCAGAAATCTGATCATCTAATCTAAGTTCACGGTACCAGCAATAGATCTTTCCATTGCTGGTACCGTGAACTTAGATTCTCTGATTGGTTACAATGTGAAAGACAAGAAAAGTATTGTTCTAAATTGCTAAACCAAACCCTAGTAAAGTAAGCAGAGGGTGATATTCAACCAGGGTTATAACGGAACTTTGCTTCCGCCTCCGCGAAATCTGGCTGAATTTATGAACCACGTAGGTGACAAATCCGCGAAACAGTATTTTATTAAATATTGTTTGCCCTTTCTGGATTTTGATTATCTACCATTAAGTCGATTGTTGTCTTTAAGAAATATTTAATGAATATTTTTTTTGTTTATACATATTTCCACCTCCGCCTCCGCTAAGATGGCCTCCATTACAACCTTATAATCAACCCATAAAATGAAATGGGATGTTTGGGCATATCCAAACTCCACGCAAACGAAGTCACGGGCAAAGGGCTTACAACAATCGAATTATAAATAACCTATGGTCAAGACTAACTCATTATGTATGAGGCTTAGGATTTAGGAATTGCATTTTTTTTTCTATTGTAATTACCTATATAAAGGAAATGAACATAGAAAAGAAAACTGAGTAGGCATTGGAGACTGATTTCCCCTATTACCGATTTTCTAATAGATACGATTTTTTAACCTCGTATGGATGTATTTTTCCAGCATAAGCCGACCTCCTATTGTACCGATAGCCTATACTATGTGAGGTAAGCTTATGCTGGAAATATATAACTTGATGTGTGTGTGTGTAGTGTTCTTTGTGTGTAGAATACAACCTCTGTTTGTAACCTCGACTGATACATTCCGCGAATTCAGAGAATCGTTATATAAGAAGTATCTATCAATACTTTGACCTTTTACTTAGAAATGTATGTAGAGTAATGAAAAAGTGTGCACATGCCTTTCAATGGGTTATAACCTCTACGTCGATTACCACTTGAAAATATCGTCACTCTCTGGACGCCTGAGGGAGGATACATCCATCCCCGTCGAGGTAGACCGCGGCGATGGTGTGACGATCTGATCATGTTTGCAGAGACAACATGGCCAGAGATCGCACAAGACAAAGGTTTATAAGGAAAAATTGGAAGTCTTTGGCCAGCAGTGGGATACAATAAACGCTAGCAAAAAATATAAAATAACAGCCCTAATGAATACGTTAAGTATTTAAACTCACTAGCTGAACGTTTCAAGCATTTTTAAACATTTTCGAATAAAAAGTCTAACAGTAAAACTAATTAATCGTATCACCTGACTCGCTCGATAAGGCGCTGGTCTAATTGCAATTAATTAAAAGAAAGCCTTTGTAGCCTCCGTGATGAAAATATAGACTATAGTCTAGCCTTTTAGCCAAGAGTTCTTTTGCAATATACTTACACTTGATAAGAAATAGATTCTGTAGCCAAGTTTACTTAAGACTGGTTTTTCTTTCTTTGAATTTCTTAATGGAAATTGGACCTTGATGAAACCTTTTTATATTGTATAAAATTATACTAAAAGTTTAAAATTATTGTAACACAATGTTACTTTTATTTCAATACTATTAGAGAAGGGAGAAAAGGGAAATTTTTAGAACATAACTTGCTACCTATTGTAAACGATAACATAACATCACACCTGTTTTCCAAGGATTGAGCAGAGGTGTACCTACGCCCTCCTTTCTCCAATTATATACGAGCCAATTGTCATCAAACGGGCGCAAATCCCGACTCCGGGCTGCTACTGAGAAATTCCCGAGGACCCACGACCTCATGCTCGGCAATAGCGCTTGAACACTAGGCCAACGAGGCCAAGAAACAACTGTAAAAAACGTAACTCCAAAAAGCTGTGTCAATCCGGAACCGGATGACTAGAAAGCGGATTAGTATCGACAGTCTGACTATCCTGACCAGTTATAGATTGACTAGAGCAAAACATGGTTTTTTGATCCTCGGATTTGTTCTCACCTAGCTCCATCTATCGTGATAAAACACGTACCAAAGAAGAATCGTGACACATGTCACGGTCATACGACATAAGTCTGCTGTAACTGCTGTAACGCGGGCATCATTTACAGTGCACAATATCATAAATTGCGCATGGTTTTTGACCGTTTAGGGTTAATTGCGCAATGATTGAACCAAAGTTTGAGCGATTTTAATTTGTAGTACCATATTTTAATAGCACCGTGCAAGATAAGGATTGCGTAGTGTTCACGCGAAAACATTGAAGCTTATGGGCCGCTTATCACTTTGTTCGCACTTGGCCGAATATTTATTGGTAACTAGTTTTGAATAAGTTAAAAAATTCAGTGACAGAAATGAAACAACTTTTCCCTATAAAATCTCATGATGAATCGCGACTTATGCCCGAGCGTGGACCACACTTCACAACAAAGCAGCCAAAAATCTTTAACTCCTATACTATGAGCTATATTTATAATCACGTTCTCGGCTCTAACGATTTCTATGAAAGTTGCAATAAAGGGGTTTACGGGAGGGTAAAAATCGATTTAGCTAGCTCTCATATCTCGGAAAATTCGTTTTATGTATTTTCACACGAGCTGAGCTCGGTCGACCAAGTACTAAAGATAATACACAAATCTTTTTAATTAATTATGAACCATTTTACAAATCGATTGTGGTTTTCAACGCGACCTGCAATCGTGATATTTTCAGTTCGATGATAAAAGTAATTGCTTCATTATTGGAGCTATTAATTAAAAGACTTATAGCAGTGGGTGGGCAGCGAATAAAATGAATCGGCACAAAATAATACAATGCGCTTAAAGCTTACAAAGTCCGCTATCAAAAATAAAATAATTTTTCACAGATAAAAGGATTTTGAGTAAAAGCAATTTGGATTATTTATTACGGTTTTTGCACGTCATGCATGCGTTTTTGCACGATTTTTATCTATAACACCTAGTGTTTGCATGCGTATGAAATTGATTGTGAGAGCCAGGTGATTTGGACATGCAGTTAATTTGGACATGTTTAAAAATGTATTAGTTTAAATTTTATACCAAAGGGTTCGTCACCTCTCTAGTTACTTAGTACTTACTTAGTAGTGGTGGATTTTTGAGATGGGTCAGAAAGAGTTTAATCGTTGTAGCTACCGGACAACGGTTTCAGGAGACTGTCCTTTACTTTGAGAGACACCAAGATCAACACCAACGACTTTGAAAAAAAAAATACAGTCAGCAAGAAAATGGGCACTTTTCTTCATAAGCTTTTTTTGATACCCATCGATCATGTTTCTTACGAGGGTCAAAAAAACTCTTTCGAACCAACTGAGGTTTCAGTACTACGAAAGTCAGAAATCGCAACAAACTTTTCCCATACATTTCGTACGAAATGAGACTCCTACTTACTTTTTATGATGAATTGACTGACCGCTACAATGAAGACTGGCAGAAAAAAAAAATAACTCCGAAACAGGAACAGTCTCCTAAGACCGTTTTCCTGTAGGTAACAAGAGTTAAGAGAGTTAAGAGTTAAGAGTTACCCTTACTGCCCCGTCTCAATCTCTCAATCTACCCTGTACAAGATAGTGCTCAGACGGATGTAAAACAACGTGATTGCCTTGACAGTGAGATCATGAAATCACATCGGGATCAAACAGGCCCTGGTACTGATATTCATAACACAAGAATTATTCATTGAAGCCATTCAGTCGTCGCGGGAAAGGCTTTTGTAAAGCAAAGCTTGATAGGGCTTAAAATCCCATACAGTCCCACAAAAGCCAACAGAGCGCATCATATGAATAGAAGTGACACCATAAAGTATGTTGAGCTTAGTCTCGCGCAAGGCACTTCCATATTTTGTATGTATATATGTGAAATATGACGAAAATCTGCAACCAGATTATTTTGAAACGTCTGTTTTCTCCGAGGGATAAACAATCTTGTTAATAACATATTTTAAAGTATTGGTATTAAGTATTTTGAAGTTGCTGGTATAAGTAATGGGTAGGTTTTACCTAATATAATAGAAGCTCTACTGCTGAGCATGAGGTCCTGGGTTCGATTCCTAGGTCAGTGTTAGGTATTGGGTTTTTCCATCAGGAATTTCTCAGTAGCAGCCCGGAGTCTCGATTTGTTCCCGGCTAATGGCAATAGGCTCGCCCCTATTATTATTACATGGGACTTAAACATACCTAGCGAAAATTTGTGGGTGTACTATATAGGTAATCTGCGTTCGCGCGTTAGGAAAAACCACTGTACACACATAAGGGTCAGTTTGCGCTACAATTTCATTTTTTTTATGACTTTTTCAACAGTACTAGTCAGTCTAAAATCAACTTTATTTACACTGGTATAAAGTTAATGTTTGTTTGTTTCAACAGCCGCACTGGTCGATCCATCAGGTTAAGCTACGCTTGCCGGGGTTGGTCAGTGGATGGGTGACCATCTTTACATACCGAGACTCCTCCGTGCCTCGGAAAGCACGTTAGTCGTCAGAAGCCCGAAAGTCTGACACCAGTCTTACCAAGGGGTATCGTATTACCCAGTTACTGGGTTGTGGAGGTCAGATAGGCAGTCGCTCCATGTAAAATACTGGTATTCAGCTGCATCCGGTTAGACTGGAAGCCGACCCCAACATAGTTGGGAAAAGGCTAGGCAGATTGATTGATAAAGTTAATGTTTGTCTAATTGGAAAACTCGTGTTTGTCTACAATAGGGTGATGAGTAAAAATTTTTTGTTAGGTCGTCTTTGACATTATAAAAAAATATTGGACACGTATTTTTTCTTATTTTACGTAATCTAAATATTACGGCGATACATTGAGGTAAAAAGTGCCATGACGTCACGAGTATGTAGATTTTATACATAAGTGACGTGGCGACCCCCACTCTCCAACTTAAAATGCGTTTTATCTAAAAAAAAATTTTATTAATATGATAAAACAAAAAATACGTGTCTAATATTTTTTTATTATCTGACTGACGGACTAATTAGAATTTCATTTTTTTAACCCAAGCATCATCCCTATTGCGAACATACATTAGGTACACCTCTGCCGAACCCCTCGAGGAAAACAGGCGTGATGTAATGTTAATAATCCTTAAATGAAGTCATGTGTAATGTGAATGGAGATTCTAGGGAATTGTGACATTTGACATTTTATATTCCCATGCGGGTAGTAAAACACACAACCTACGTTTTCTGTGCGCGTGTTTCGGCTAATGGACATATAATGTTTTTGCCCGCAACCCAAATCAAACGAGTTTTCACGTTACAGACTATGTTTAAAAAAAGAGAATTGGTATAATACATGTATAGGTAGCGGTAGGTATAGGTACATACCTAAGGTTAATCACGTAGGTGCAGTACAACACAACTTAGATGTACCATCGGCAAAATTCGTAAAACCGATTACCATCCGAACTGAGTGCGCCTTCAAAATTACCAATCTTTATTACAGCTTTAGGTGAAAATGATCTTTACGCAAACGCTATAACTTGTAAATTCATATAATAAAATATATTCGCATAATTGGAATGAAAGAATGCCAATTTTCAAATTTATGCTAAGTACATATAAGTTGTGTCGTATGTGCAAGACTGAACAGTGAACATCGTATAATCTTTGGAATTACTGTTTGAGCATTTCATTCAGATACACACATATAAGGTGGCAAGGACATCGACTCTAAAGGCTTGTGCAGACCAGCGCGACTTGTCGCGCGACGCGACACCGGTTATTGTTATAATGTGAAGTTTTCTTAGAAATTGTATTGTTCGTGTCGCGTCGCGCGACAAGTCGCGCTGGTCTGCACAAGCCTTAAACCTGTTACCATGGATTCAGTACATGATTCTGGACGATAAAGTTTTTCGTCGTTATCAAGAAAAAAAACTGCTGTTTCATACAAAAGTAGGTACAATACCTACGCGGGTCAATTTTTTTTAAACAAATTTATTTTCAAATAACTGACGAAAAATTGTGAGTCCAGAATGTAGTAAAAAAACTTTGTATTTTGTAAATTACTAGTCTCCGATCACTCGGCAGACCTAAGGAAGCAAAGCCAATCATGTATTTTTTTCTCTTTTTTAAGTAATTTAAATGTCAACGTACTTTATTTTTTACCAGCGTGGAATTCTAGTCCTTCAAGATTTTCTTCAGTTTTCTTCTAGGTTTTTCTAGGTGTACATAATACTACTCTCATTTACCGTAAAAAATACAAAATATTAAGCCTTCACATGTAAAGTCTCAGGCGGGCACCAGTCGAAAACAAGAATTAAAATATAAATTGAAATAACCTCTCAAGATGCTTACAAAGGTCAGGAAGCGGGCGAATAAATACAATTTTATATTAATATTTATTAAATACTAGCTGACTCGACAGACGTTGTCTTGGCCAAACTCCAATAATTCAAAATTCAAACAGAAATTGCACTTTCAGTTTTCCTGAATTTTCAAATCTTCTCGGCGTCTTTCCAAATTTTTCTGCCTATAGGAACCTGATACGGACTATTATGATAATTTTGAAATTTAAAAAAATCAAATCGGTCCAACCTTCCTGAAGTGACGCGCTGCTTACCAACGAACAGCATTGAATTTTTTATTATATATGTCGGAAATTCGTTACTGACTTGACTAATTGGGATGCCAGCACTGCCTAGCGGCGCTCGAGTCAGCAACATAGCGCTTGGACCGGCCGGAGCTAAGCAGGGTCCATCGGTGGCGGTCAAGCAGTGAACACATTTAGAAACTACGAGTATCACGCGTTCTGAATAGTTGTGTCATGTACCTACAGTGAATTGCTAGACTGATTAATTTGATAGAAAATTATAATTTGATCTGAACTGCAAACCGTTTTTCTATTGCGCAATAACCAACACTACGCTATAGTATGCCCACAGTAGTTAAAATATGCCTGATAATAACGTAAGAGACTCATACCTCCTTCTTTATATAGATAGAGTTTTCCTATTGGTACACAAAGATAAATATAATTTCGGTCAATTTATCTTCCCTTATGGTAAAGTTCAAAGAGATTATAATTCTAATAAGCTAACGTCCAATCAAGTTACTACATTAATATACATACAACCATAAACTCATTGTTCACATGGGGGAGGCAGAAACTCCAGAACGTCAGCTGTTACGAACCTTACATACTTTTTTGCTTCATTTACGCACACACGCACGTCGTTTATACACGCACGTCAGGTGCGAGTACTACACACCTGACCTTTCTGAAGAACGTCACCAATAAGGTCCCTTTTAGTCCTTCTAGGATGTCCCCTTCCGGCGTGTCCACTCACATCTGAATTGTAAATACCTTTCGGTACTGGCCTTTCATTCATCAAATCTCATCAACAAACCATCTAAGGTCTATTTAAATCCTTGTTTCCAATTGACGTTATTTCCACTTAAGCAAACATCAACTTTATACTAGTGCAAATAAAGTTGGTTTTAGACTGTCTAGTACTGTTGAAAAGGTCATAAAAATATGAAGTTGTAGCACAAACTGAACCTTATGTGTAGGCATTACAGTTGTTTTTCCTAACTCGTGTTTGTTTACATGTTCGGCAAATAAATTGCGAACGCAGATTAACCATACTCTTTTCATCTTTTTTTTTAATCGCACTTTATCACATCATTCCACAGCCTATCATTCATAGTTACACCACACATACTTCGCAAGGAACGCATGCAATTAACATGTCTGCTGAATAATGTAAAGTATTTTAGTGTGCCACCGTATAATTCACACTTACTTTTAGAATGTTTACTTTTCAGATGAAACTCAAGTCTTATCATATCAATAATAGTCAAAAGAACGGTTACTAATAGTTTATTCATTTTCACTTCAAGACACAAATATCTGTGTAGCCTAGCTCTTGTACTAGGAAATTCCGTATAAAAGAGCTAAAAAAATATTTGTCGTTTTCGATTTTTTTTAATTAACCCAGGCGTTTCTTTGAATTGTGTTTTCTTCAAAATAAATCAGTGAAATCAATGCTTTATTTTTTGGAAGTTTTCATAATAATAATATATACAAGTATGTAAAAAAGGGAGCAGTGGCGGCCCAGTGGTAATGGCCCTGAATTACGAGCTGTAAGATCGTGGCTTCGAACCCAGGCAGGCGCTTTAAATTGTGTAAATAATTTCATCACCACTGCTCTCATAACGGTGAAAGCAAACTGCGTGAGGAAACCGGCATGTCCTAGAACCAAAAATTTGTAAACATGTAACATCGGGGCTGCGTGGTAGAAGGAGTGGGCTGATTGTAGCCCACTCCTTCTACCACGCGCCCCCTTCTCGAAGAGGCCTCTGTCCCAGCAGTGAGAACATTATTTTATACTGATAATACTATAAAAAAGGGGGGGATATAATCATAGGGCATCAAACAATTCGTCCGCAACGCTGTCAACAGGAAAAGTGCCCAAATGGCTGGCAGCATTGCATTAAGTGAATAGTTTTAATAATGGTATGAACTTAATAGTAAGTATTTTCGCTTTACCTGTTTAGTTTACATGAGTTAACTTTTTACATGATATTTATTTTGATGTTAATGTCATTGGGCTTAGAAATAGGTAGAAAAACTTAACACGGTATTAGAAAACGGATGAAAACACTTGCAGAACTAGTTGAAACCAAACTATTATTAAATTAATACGTAATAATTCCATAATCTAGCTTTGATGATAAAACAATTAACATGATTCGTAATTAACTTTATTAAAGAAGATATTATGACTTACCTAAAACTCAAAACTAAAAAGCGTATCTTAATAAAATAGTTAGCGAAGAGAAACATTTACTAAATTAGTTCGGTTTTAATTACGTTATGTCAGCATCAGGACTCGGGTCGTTAATTTAGAGCAGTGACCTAAAGGACACAGTCTGACTGAATTTCAGCTTAAGTTATATATCCATGTATTACATTAGGTAAATTATCATATTTGAAATATAAAAGCAAAAACAATTAAGTGTAATTAATCTGGTTATTTTAAATATATCTACGTCTAAAGAACAAAATGTTGATGACCTCTTCTTGCCAGAGGTTGGGAACCTTTCAGTTTTTTGTTAGCTTTATTAAAAGCTTTTACATGCTAGATCTCAGAACTAATTATGATATTATTCGCTTTTGAAAAAAGGTTTTTAGTAAACAAAGGATATTATGCACTCTCATTCTTCTCTTAATTAATAAGAATGTTCGATGAATGTCTGACAACGTTTCTGGAAAAAGAACAAGAAGATGTCTATAACTCAGTTTCGCAATTTTTTTGTCAAAACAAAGACTTTCTGAAACTGACAGAATAGTACTAACAGTACGAGGAAAATAAAACAAATTGTGGAAACAATTCGTAGAAATACAGACCCAATTTTGCAAATAACACTCAATATTAACATACTGATAATGGAACAATGAAATGAAAACCCTGTCAAAGGAGCCGTTCCAATTAAAAAAGGTTGGTTACAACAATAATTACGACTGAATTCATATGACGATATATCCATGTTTTATACTTCCGAAAAATCGACGTGACATCGAGGCCAGACTTTATCACGCGATCTATCGCTCGTATTTCTCTACCGTCAAAATCTATTTCCGAACGAAACAAGCAACGGTTGCGTGAATAAAAAAATATGCGAAAAAGACAATTTTTCTTGGCATAAAGTGGTAGACTGGGTGTCGATAGATGACGGCGATTAGGAGACGGGAGGTGAGGAAATGAACGATATCTCATTGCGATGAAAGACGACGGGCGGCGGAAACAGCCGACTATCTACTTGTCGATGTAGTAAGAGTTGCGTACTCGGTAACTTCGCTTCCTTTACTTAAGTGATGAGCTTAAGATTACATCGATAAGATGAGATATTTTTAAATGGCATTCCTTTTTTATAGCCAGTTGGACAATATAGTTTTTTTTTTTTCTATGGATATGGCTATTGATGAATAAATAATATAAATAAATGTAACAATGTCTGTAGCTATAGTATATAGTCGCTAACAGAAGCATGAAGACAGTTGTGCTCAGCAATACACAATCAATGTCTAAACAACATTTCAATGCATGGCTTATTACAAATGGCACTCGTCGAAATACACTGAATTGAAAAATGTGACATTAAAAACTCGTTACCAGCAACATTGACACACATTAACCGACGTTTACCTAGCGAAGTCACCATTTCCATTGTGCCTATTGTGTTGCGAACACTGTTTATTTTTCTACAGCAAATATCAAAATTTTGGTCAGTGTCGGAGTTTTACATTAGAGTTTATTCATGAAAGAAGAATATAAAACAGGACAAGCTTGGATATAATTAGAATAGCAATAAAGAATAGACGAGTGGATATAAAATTGTAGGAAAACCTCTAAGTTTGTTTCGGCCTTTCGTCTCAGAGTAGTCAGATAGGAAAAGCCGACCTCATCTCATTTTATTATATGATTGACGTGTAAAGGTAATCATACAAAATAACTTACAAAATAAAATCATTTATCATCAATAAAAAAGGTGGTAGGTAGACAAAATATAATATTATCAAACCAAAGTAGTAGAAAAGTACATTTCTCCCGTATCAATTCCATAATTGATTAGACTTTAAAAAGCATTTATGAGGGCACAAGCCGTGTGTCCGATGGGATTTTCCAGCGGTAACTATGTCAAAATTCCATAAAAACTTTCATCCTCTTTTTAACCCCTTTAGGGGATGAAATTTCAAAAATCCTTAGTATTCAATTTCACAATTATTATTTTTTTTCACCAAAAATCTATATAACGGAGTGCGTTGTGTGTCAATTAATGAAATTAGGATTTTTAATAAGTAGATATTTCAGTACATACCAAATTAGTATCCAACCGATCACCACCACTATCGATAACTATAAAATGAAACAACAGCTCATCTCTACTGGTAGAACATTAACGATAATAAGAATAAAACAACACACAGGGGGCAGCACTAATGTAACAAGGACGAAGCGAGTCGTAATAAACGTGTATAATGTAGCGATATATACAACCTGTACCTACATAGATAGGTTGTATACCTACATATGTGTACTACACATCACACTGTTGTTTTTATCCTCGTGACCCGTAAAATATAATGAGATGGCACATTTTTCGGCCCTAAGACATGAAGGAAAAGGTTGACGTTGTCGCAAAAAAAAGGTTGACTATGGCTCTTGAATTACCTAGGAAATGGTTCCCTACAGCTACAAATTAATTGAAAAAACAACATACCATCCAAATAGACAGACCGTCAGCAGCTTTATTGCCAAATACAAAAGTGATCAATGTACTTCGTAGCTACATCAGTATGCCATCAACTGTATTGATCAGTTCCGCAAACCTTAATATTCTGAGAAACCCGCAAAACGTCAACGCAGACATCAATTCACGTCAACACATCCTACCCAAAACTCCCAAACATGGCCATATTCGTCGAAAACGAAAAGAGTTGCCAGCATTAACGTAGCAAGATTTCCAAAAAAATTAATCTCAAATTATACGGGACCGACTGTTAACCGAATGAATAAAATTTAAAAACGCCATATTAATAACCGTGAGCTCGGAGTAAACCTCAGTCGTCCAATTTTCTCGATCCCCTGTTTTGGGCGAGGTGATATAGTGACATGTTTGAATGGATGTTTAAAAATAAATAATATTATAACTTACATAAACAACTTGTTTAACATTTTTTTTTTGCATATTTACGGATAATTCTAGCGTGTGAAAACTTGATATTCTTTAGAATTTAGTGGAATCGAAGGATCGCTTTGAGAAAAGTTAACAGTTCACCAAATACGAACACAGCTACTATATAAAAAAAACTAGTTATGACTTTTTATACAGCCAGTTGCTTCGCTCAGCCCCGCTCCGCTCGCGCTACAACCTACCACGGGCGTCACCTTAACGCCGCACAGAACTGGGTCACCACAATTATACCTCAGACGCAGCTTGACACAGTTTAATTTATCTAACAACTTAATTCACTTTTACTACTTATAATTTTAATGTACAACCGTATAGAAAATCTTACACAACCATTAAACTTTTAATGGGGTATCTGAGAATATTATTTACATAATATAAATGTCAGTTGTGTGATTTACATCGCTCGATTTTGTGCAGGTCAACGCGGTGGTCTGGTTGCTATAGGGTTAAAGGGCAATTTTACATGGCAGTAAATGGGATTTTGACAAGTCGGGGGGCTTAATCGGTTGAATTGGGCGTTGTCTTGGTTAAATGGTTAATTATGCTAGTGGTTACGCGCACTGGTGTCATCTGTTAGCACTTAATTATACCTACACACGTATTTTAATCCTTGTTTGAGAAAAAAAATGCACTATACTATACTTAAAAACGTGCTCCAATAGCACGTTTTTAAGTTGTAAATTTATCGAGATTCGCTTAAACGGTGGTAATTAATCCATATACATGCGGAGTTTGCATTTAAGTGATTGATGCACTATTGCATACACACTTTCGCAGGTTACCTTTAGCATAGAACCTGCATAAATGATTGTTTGTGAACCAATAAAAACAAATAAATATAATTAGCATGTCTTTTAATCATTATCATGACTGCCTTATTGGTATAGTGGTCACAAGTGCTACTGCTGAGGTTCGATTCCCGGGTCGGGCAAAGTGTTATTGGGTTTTTATCTGGAATTTCTCAGTAGAGTCTGGAGTCTGGATTTGTGCCCGGTTGATGGCAATAGGTTCGCCCCCTATTACATGGTACTTAAACTTATCTGGCGAAATGTGGGTGTACTGTAGGTGCACTGCCTAACCCTTCTGTTATGTTTTTAATTATTCACGTAAGTGAGATTTGACATCAGTTTTCAGTGATGAAACATTGGAATCTTGTGGCTTAGGTTAGCAACTGGAGCTATCCCATCCCATTACAGTAGTATGGGATGGGATATGAAAATAGTGATGCCCTAAAAAAGGCTATCTACTGGTAACTACTAAAGGTACACTTCTGCTGAACCCTTCGCGGAAACAAGGCGTGATGTTATGTTATGATATAATTAAAGAAAGAAAAAGTATTTATTGAGACTCGCACAGGAAATTACAAATTAAACTAAAAACACACTAAACATAAATAAAAAATAAAAAACAAAGTAAAATTTTAATTTAAATTTGAAGCTTCTGTACGAGGCCAAAAGGCTCCTATCTCAGCATGCATGTATGTGCATGTATTAGCATGTGTAATCTCAAATTAGGTGCTCATCATCGAAATAAAGCATTTCAGTGTGATCGCGGATCAGTCTAATTAACAAAAGACAACCACAATCGTCGTAATGTCGTGATGGCCCAGTGGTTAAGACGTCGCCTCTCATGCCCGAGGTTGTGTGTTCAAATCCGGGCAAGTACCAATGTGACTTTTGCAATTCTTATGTACTTTCTGAGTTTATCTTATACATTACTGACATCTTTGAAGGAAAACATCGTGAGGAAACTTGGACTTATAGTTAATATAAGTCTGAAATCACCAACCCGTCTTGATCAAGCGTGGTGATCAATACTCTTGCCTTATCTGTATGAGAAGAGGTCTTTGCATGTCACTTGCATTGCAGTGCACTGCAGTGGGACAGTAAGGGCCGAGGCACACCGGAATGGCAGCGACCGGCTTGCGGCACCGCGGGCGACCTCGAGACCTTTCAAGCGATACTGGTCTTTCAAGTATGTAGATAAAGTTTAAAATTATTTCACACTGAAGTGCTCGCCGCGTCGCTGCCGGCCGCTGCCATTCCGGTGTGACCCGACGCTTATAGGCTGGTATTATTATTATAACCACAATCGAAAAAACAAATGAAAGCCACTTCAAAACTCACCACAATCCCGAATTACAATCTCATTTATACAGCGCCTAGAGACTCGTCTAATGCGTCTAAACGACGTACGCGAAAGGAAATCATAAAAACAAGTTACCAATCTTTATTAAACGCGGCTCCAGGGACTCTGGCTACCTACCATGGTGAACGTTAGCGCTCTAAAAGCATATTTTTCTTCTTTACCCTCATTTCCCCCGTTTTATACATTCATTGTACTTTTATGCGATGTATAAAAGTTCCGTAACGTAAAATATTGCGCACATTACGTACTGGAGTTACACTTACAAATGGATGAGTGATGTATCTTGTCTTGTTTCGTAATTTTACTGCGGGATTTATAGTGTGTACTCTTATTTACATAGCACTCAAGATTTTTTATTCGAGAAAAATAAGTTCAATTTTTTACATGAGAAAATTTGGGTACCGAGCTAGCAAATTACACAGAAAGATTTTATATATGCAATTTTCACCACACGCACAGCCACTGAGCATATCAGACAAAATGCTACGCTTACTACGCCGTAGTCCTACTGCTACCACAGCGTAGGCATCGCAGCCAAGACAGCGAATCAGCTACGGCGTAGCTCTTCTCTTTAATTCCACATAAATAATTTTAAAACGTATTTTATTCCATTCATGCATGATACAATGGTAAAAAAAGTAAAGTAATGTGCTCCACGGAGCTTCAAATTTGTAATGCAATTTACAATACTCAAAAAATCTGAAATACTTCATTTTAATATTAGAAATATAAGATCAATAGCATATTTCAAAACTTTTCTTTTTGAGCGAACACTGAGAAATTGAATCGTAACTAATTGTCAAATCGCTTGGAAACCTATTGAGACCTGAGATTATAGGTACTTACAGTAAAAATTAAAAGACCTTAGAGCAAGCAATGCCATCTTGAATTTATGACCTTGATTATGAACTTACAACAAGAACATTATTAGCAGCCCGCGAAGTACAGCCACAATCAAAATACGTTTACACTTACGCAAGATTCAAAAGCTATTTTCTCATAAAGTGTTCATAATTTTTAGGGTTCCGTACCCAAAGAGTGCCAACGGGACCCTAAGGTACCGCTGTCTGTCACAAAGCTGCATCTTTAAACAGTAATAATTTCAAGTGTCTTTCACTTGAATTTTTTACAGAGTGTGTACTACCAGGGCCGCTATAAACAACCTACAACAAAATATTGTACGGCGGTACGGAACCCTTCGTTTGCGAGTCTGACTCACACTTGGCCGCTTTTTTATGTAGTATTTACGAAACAAACCGATTTCATAATAGTATTCATAGTGACGAATACTAATAAGAAAACGGTTTTTTCTCAAAGTTCGGACCGTTATTTCACAAGAAAATCGTATTTTAATTTTAAGTTAGTGTAGGTAAGGTATTTATCCTCGTGAGTGTACCTTTTATACTCAACAAGAGTGCCTATTAAATTCTTAAAAACAAATGAAACATCTCTAAAGAATTAACATTCAAGTAATAAAAATTTCGAACAAAATTAAGATAAGAACACACCGAGATGTCGGTCAAACAATGTCGAGCTATCAGATAGGTCGAAAGCAATTAAAAGTGTCTTAGAAGTTTGCCTCTAAAGTCGGTGCTAAAT
Organism: Agrochola macilenta; assembly: GCA_916701695.1. Lineage (NCBI taxonomy): Eukaryota > Metazoa > Arthropoda > Insecta > Lepidoptera > Noctuidae > Agrochola > Agrochola macilenta. Next base: position 14,733,835 of record OU753557.1, read on the forward strand.
GGTACATTGAAGTCGGTTCGATTTTTTTTTTAAGTCGATTTTGTTACGAGTTCTAATTCGATTACAGAATAAGTTTGGGTTTTTAAATAACTTACAGAGTTTTAACGATGTTTTATAGCTGCATCGGTCTAAAATAAACATTAAACATTATTCCGATTTAAGTACGTAAATCACTAGATATTTTTAAAAGAACCGAATTTGTAACATTTCTGAAAATCAATATTTGTATGAAATAATGTCATAAAACGGTTTCAAAAGATTTATCTTCGAAGTTACGTACTCATCAACTAGACTATCATATTGAAAAGTACTTTAGATTATTCAGAAAACTTTTGATAATCTTCTTCTTTTCGTTTGGTTAAGACTTTTAAAGCCGCCCATGGGCCTCCGACTTGGTTTCACATGTCGTCGAGAAATATCTCTCAGGCATCCGGTTTCTTCACCGTTTCTAATCAAGCGATAATTATACAATACGCACATGAATCCGAAAAGTAATAATGGAATGGATACAAACGCTTACCTACAAAGATACCGAAATATTTCTGAAACCTTGACACATACATACACACCCTCACACTCCTGTACTCTCAGTCACACCTACAGGCTATACTTTCACTCACATATACTCACACGTACTTACACCCACTCATACACACATTTGATTTAATTTAAGTTAATGTTAATTTATGTAGTTTTAGCATTAAAAAATATACGTTTTGCTTTTATATAACACGGGAAGAGCGGACTCTCCTAATACAGGCACTATCTGCCTAAAAAGAGGATCCAATCAAAAAATGTTGTTTATGCCGATACTTGTTTTACCAAGATTCTGATCTTGATTCTTTATTTTTATTTATTTATTTATATATAGACTGCACAAGGAGGAACAAGGAGGAGCTCGTGGCTAAGTAATAACTGCCGCACGGGTCAATCCATCAGGTACGCGCGTCTGTGGATGAGTGATCATCTTTACATACCGAGAGACTCAGAAAGCACGTTAAGCCGTTGGCTCCGGCTATCATTCGTGAATTTTTGACGGTCGTTACGTGTCGTCAGAAGCCCAAAAGTCTGACAACCAGCCTTACCAAGGGGTATCGTATTACCCAGTTACTGGGTTGTAGAGGTCAGATGGCAGTCGCTCCAAGTAAAATACTGGTATTCAGCTGTATCCGGTTAGACTGGAAGCCGATCCCAATATAGTCGGAAAAAGGCTAGACAGATTGATCTACGACTGCACAAACGACAACTCCCACACCTCCACCACTGCTACTTTTCACAATAAAGCAAATAATTGATTACTAAAAAGTTCCTCACAACCTCATTCCTAATGTAGATCACCTCGCGGAACCAGGGCGGTAATAATTCACTATTTTCCCACAGAGATTACCAAGTTATTTTAATTAAGGCCACTATTTCCCTGTTGGTTACGAGAAAATAGCTTTCATTACCTTTTAGAAGTTGTTCCGTCAGTTTGAACAGTCTCTGTTCCTGGAAAAGTTGGTAGCTTTAAATATAACTTGGTAATTGGTAATGATTCGGAATAAAACCAGCCATACCTACCTATTTTTATCAATACACAGTATCAAATGTTTGTCTGTGTGACCGCTTAGTTCTTCTCAACTCCACAACGGATTTTGATGCGGCTTTCACCATCATTTAGATAATTTATTCCGGAAGGTTTATGTTTTTATTACATTTAAATAAAACTTAAATAAACAAGAGCGAAAAAAAAAACTCGATGTTTTTTCAAGTCGTAAATAACGTGTGGTTGGGCAAGTGAGGAATATTCCTCACCACATATGATATATACTAATAATAATGTTATAAAGAGGTAAAATTTGTTTGTTTGTAAGTTTGTGTGTAGGAGATAATCTCCGGAACTACCAGTCGGATTTGAAACATTCTTTTTATATTGGATAGCCCAATCAATTATAGGTATGCGGATGAAGTCGCGGGCAGAAGCTATAGTTGTTACATATTTTAACTATCAAAAGCCGAACTAACCACAAAAAGTTTACGTTTTAAGACCTCACTATTCTACAAAAAAGTGACAACTAGCCAGTACGTTATTAACAAACACACAAACATTGGAGTTTATTTAAAACCAGCTAGTCACTTGCCACGAAACCATACAAACGATACGTCACGTTTAAAGACCCGTATTTTCCACTAACGTCAATCTAAATCACGGACCAAGTTTGTCATTCGCAAAGTTACGGTCCGTAAGGTTGCCCTAGAAACGGTTCACTTACGGAGACAAGTTTTTCAATAAGAGCCTTTTGAACATACTGTGTGATGGGGAAGTTTGTTTACAAGGCCCTTCACATGCTGTTACTTGTAATTGGTGTGTTAACGACCGGCGACATGTTTTGAGATTAAAGTGACATAAGTTGATTGAAAATTGACCTGAACGCGGTGCGGGGTGAAACTGGCTTGCAAATAGGGAAGAACCGTGTGTTGTGGCAAACATTTAGCAGTGGACTACGATCGTCTGAGATTTTTTTTATCATGGAGTAGTCAAAGTCAATCGAAAGTGATTTGTTGCATGTATGTATTACAATTTCTGAGTAACATTGTCAATCACAAAACAAAAGAAGCACGATATTATATCTCGACCAAAATGCAGAAGAAGCAGAGCTCCCAGAAAAAACGCAATCTATTGAATCATAATTAATATTATTAATCATGTATTCCTGAGTCGATAGTCGATTTTTACTAAAAAACAGCTCAATTTCTAAGAAAATACGATCAATGAAATTCAATTTTGAAAATGTGAATGATGAAATGATGTAAAAGATGCGCACTATAATTATAATTTATCACACAAACCTAGAAAAATAAATTAATATAACATATTTTGTACTATTTCAAAAACTGTAAGTTTATTCACAGTTATTACCCCCATAAAACTTCGACGGTGCAGTATATTTTCGAAAACAATATGGCTTCCAGGTCACAAGTTTAATATTAATAAGTGTACCATAAGTGTAAACATAAAACGGTGTTATTATGACGTAGGAAACAAAAGTCGAAACATTTTCCTGTCCCATAAAGTATTAACCTAAATAACGTAAGTATGCGCCCTTCGAGAAACTTCGGGAGAGTTCATCGACGTTCCTAGAGTTTTGTCGAGTCCCCGTCAAACTTGTTAATAACAAGATGTCATGTTGCCAAAGAATTACTTGATGACGTCATGAAAATTTTATTCGAACCTTAAAATGCGATACAAAAAAGTCTTCATTGCCAGAGCGGCTTTTTATTTCACTTTCATCATCATATTATTTTGAGATGTTTTAGTAAAATATACAATGTGTTACTGAATTAATGCACATTATGAAAATATTTTGTTTAGAAAAACTACTTAAATTACAGTCACACTTCCACTATACAGTCAAAACAAACGTGCCTACAAAAAGTGCAAAAGTGCCTACTACGCTAGACCCCTATAGCGCATGCGTGCGTAGTTTTGTAATGTGACCACAATTTTCTCCTACAATCAAATCGATCTGCCTAGCCTTTTCCCAACTATGTTGGGGTCGGCTTCCAGTCTAACCGGATGCAGCTGAATACCAGTATTTTATATGGAGCGACTGCCTATCTGACCTCCACAACCCAGTAACTGGGTAATACGATACCCCTTTGGTAAGACTGGTGTCAGACTTTCGGGCTTCTGACGACTCGTAACGACTGTCAAAGATCAACGAATGACAGCCGGGACCAACGTCTTAACGTGGTTTCCGAGGCACGGAAGAGTCTCGGTATGTAAAGATGGTCACCCATCCACTGACCAACCCCGGCAAGCATAGCTTAACCTTTTGGATCGATGAGTGCGGCTGTTGTTACTTAGACACGAGCCCCTCCTACAATCAGAATAACTAATTTAATAAATAAACAATGTTTTAAACATAATAATAACAATTCAGATTATAACATATCTAATTGGGGTGTTTGGTGGTGTACGTTAATTCCGGGAAATGTTGTTTATCTACGGCTGCCAATGAAAAACTCTAGATTCAATCATCAAATGAAATATGGAGATATCTTCTTAATAAAAATCTTAAATTCACTGACAGGCACTGCCTAAATCGCTGGGTTTACAAGCATGAAATTTTGCACAAGAGTTCCTCATTTATCTTAAGTGAACACTAAGGAAGGATTTATGAAAATTCATCCCTTAAAGGGGTTAAACAGGGCATGAAATTTTGTAAAGAAGTTTGTAGTTTTTGCCGATGGAAGATCCCCTCGGGCTCACGGCTTGTTCAATACCTACGAAAAACCAAACTGCTTTTCACACTATCGCCAAAAACCAACCAAAAAAGGCCTTGGTCTCCACCCAATTCAATCTAGTTCAAACAAAAATCATTCACACAAAACACTGCATTTAAAACAAGTAGATTGCATGTCCGTCCCCTATCGGGCTGGAGATCGGCCTCTTAATTAAGAAAGTCAAGCGTCCGGATGGTTGCTTACCCCTCGTCTTATCGCGGCACCCTTTAATTGGAGTGACGTCAACCAGAACATACTACATCCATTGATGAATGGTAAAGTTTTACCGCCTGTGGGCGCAAAACTGACGAGTTTGTTTGATAGTTATTTGTCGTTAGAAGTGATGGGTAAAATGAAGGGGTTGGAACTATATTTATTTGAAGACTTTTTGGCTTGTTACTTTTACTGTTGGATGTAGATTACATCTACCAGCATATTTTTTACTTTATTGTTGTACTAGTTGCGCCCCGCGGTTTCATCCGCATAAGTCTCAATCCCGTGGGAATGTCGGGATAAAAAGGATCATATGTCCTAATCCAGGTCATGGTCTACCCATTTGCCAAATTTCATCCAAATCTGTTCAGCTGTTTTAGCGTGAAAGCGTAACAAACAAATAAACTCACAATCAAATTTAAACTTAGTTATGATTGAGATAGTAAGTAGTACATAGTTAGTATTTTATATTGCTCATGTTCTACTTCGTATGGTTTAGGACTTACTTGCATTATAAGATGCGCAAGAACACCTATTTGTCTTCTAATAATAAAATAATAATAATACCAGCCTGTTATTGTCCCACTGCAGGGCAAAGGCCTCTTCTCATACAGAGAAGGCACGAGCATTGATCACCACGCTTGCTCAAGACGGGTTGGTGATTTCAGACTTATATTAACAATAAGGCCAGGTTTCTTCACGATGTTTTCCGTCACCGATGTCAGTTATGTCCAAGATAAACTCAGAAAGTACATATGAATTGAAAATGTCACATTAGTACTTGCCCGGATTTGAACCCACAACCTCGAGCATGAGAGGCGAGGCCTTAACCACTGGGCCATCGCGACATTTATCTTCTACAAATTAAGGTAAGGTAAATTTATCTGACACTTCCTTACAAATATAATTCCTACTTCCAAATCCGCTTTTAAACTTATCTGAAGTTAAAATATTACCTCGGTTTGAAAGAATGGAGTAACTATAATTGGCAAACCGACAACTGTGTTAAAATTACAAGTGTCAGACTACAGTAATAAATTCTAGAAGTTTCTCCTGGATTATTCTCAAGCCTCTGAGTTCAAGTTACACGGCGTTTATTTCTATAAGAAATCGCGTGGAACTCAGTTTCTAGATTTTTTTAACTAGAAAAGTGCTTTGATCCTTAAACCGCAGGCTTTTGTGAAGCAGTGTAATTTATGGTAACAATTTTATTTACTTTTCTTTATGAAATTGTTTCTGAACGAATGATGGTTTTTGTTATAAGTACCGCGTCGACCTGCTGGGAGTTTGTGTGGCTTAAATTTGTGTGCTCATTAAAAGTATACCGCATTTTTACCTTGGAGATGTTTTGTACATGCTTATTTATTGACCGCAACAGCTTTTAGATGAGAGGGTACAGAAAAACCGAGTTTACGTAAACGATGTTAAGTTTTACATTAAACTGTAAAAGTTGATTTGCTTAATGACCGCGGGTTTACAAATAAGAGCAAAGGAGCACTTTTGAATCAAACTTTCTTAATTCTTTTGATCCGTTTAAATATTCACGTAAATCAAAAACAACTAATAATAACTGTTGCAGTATTTAAAAGAAGAATGAAAGAACACTATCTTTCCACTGCGTCATAATTGCGTAGGTATTTATTTTGTATTTTTTATTTTTGTTACATTATAATTAATAAAATCTTAGTGATATTTATTTTAGAAGTATGTATGTTTGTATGTATGAGGAGCTCGTGGCTAAGTAACAACAGCCGCACTGGTCGATCCATCAGGTTAAGCTACGCTTGCCGGGGTTGGTCAGTGGATGGGTGACCATCTTTACATACCGAGAACCCTCCGTGCCTCGGAAAGCACGTTAAGCCGTTGGTCCCGGCTGTCATTCATGGATCTTTGACAGTCGTTACGAGTCGTCAGAAGCCCAAAAGTCTGACACCAGTCTTACCAAGGGATATCGTATTACCCAGTTACTGGGTTGTGGAGGTCAGATAGGCAGTCGCTCCATGTAAAATACTGGTATTCAGCTGCATCCGGTTAGACTGGAAGCCGACCCCAACATAGTTGGGAAAAGGCTAGGCAGATTGATTGTATGTTTGTATGTACGTATGTAAGTAAGTATATTCTCATATTATTTGTTTTATTTTATTGCGTGAATTGTTTTGATTTTATGTATTTTACTTTCTGTCTACTCTTACACACAGTGTCTACACCTCTTTTTATCCTCTGTCCTATCGCAGGTATACTGGAAGAGATTTCTTTAGAAATAAGCATCACCTTTGTACTTAATTGCGTCTGTATATATATGTGTATATAAATGGTAAATAAAAAGTGAAGGGTGGGCGTTTTGGGGGACTGTCTTAAGTAATTTTGACGTTCGAAAAGTGCTGATTTAGGCTCAGCCTAGTTTGAATAAATTACTTTTGAATTTTTAATAAATAAATAATTTACAAACCTAACAACAGAATAATTTTCTCAATAGTCCTAAAATAGGTATAACCAAAATTATCGTCATCAAAGCAGAGAATTCAGTCATTTGGGGACTTGTAAAAACTAATTGGGATACAATGCAAATGGCTGTTTCAGGGGCGCTCAGCCTCGGTCACCGTCGCAAATTGTCCTCAATGTAAATGAAGCTAGGCTGTTGTGAATATCTCCCGACATTGTAGAAATAACACAGTATTGTTCTGTTTATATTTTACTAGCTTTTGCCCGCGGCTTCGCCCGCGTAAAGGTCGAAAGCTATCCCACGAGAACATGCTAAGTCCTAACCCAGGTATCCCACCAGGTATCCGTATGAATTCGCTTAGCCGTGAAAAGATAACAGACAGATAGGCAGACGGAGTAACGTATAGATATAGTGTAGGATAAGCTATCAGTGTTAAATATTTACCTCCTTACTAATAAACGTTGTATATCGTCTGTATAGTTACACAATGCTTTGTCTTCTTCTTTCGAAAGTCAAATTACTGATGACTGAAAGAGAGAAATCGGTGTGTAACTATTCACCTATTTATACGTTTATTAGTAAGGAAGTAAGAATACTGGCCTTAAATGTTTTGACATCGCAAGCAGTGTAGAATTGGGCGTTCTGTATCGCACAGTTCGAGCAAAACGAGAGGTAGTGATTATATTAATAAGTGTCTAAAACAGAATACACATTTTTATTAGTGAGAAGCTGACGGCAGCAGTGATCAATCGTCAAACTTGTCTTAATCGATACTGTTCCACTGTATCAGTTCGAAGCCGTAGAATGAAAAACAATATTCAATCTGCAAACAGTATCGCAGACCGACGGCAAAATGGCAGAACCCCCAATTCTACGCTACTCCCGCACTGTGCAAGCCTCCTCTGGGGGCCATTACATTTAAAGCAGTATTATTTTAATACTACTTTAGTGTGGGAAATAGCAGTGATAGCCTAGTGGTGTGACCGTCGGACTGCTAAGTCATAGGTCTCGAGTTCGAACCCAAGGCACGCACCTCTGACTTTTCGGATTTATGTGCGTATTGTATAATTATCACTTGCTTCAGAAACGGTGAAGGAAAACATCGTGTGGAAACCTCACCTGAGAGATATTTCTCCACGGCATGTGAAGCCAAGTCAGAGGCCCATGGGCGGCTTTAAAACTCTGACACCAGGTTAGTTACTAACCACACGAAAAGAAGAGTGTGGGAAAGAGAAGCTCTAAAGGACGTATAGCCCCATCTCTTTCCCCCACTGAAGTAAGATGGTGGTAGGCCCCCTGTATAACAAGTAGACTTTTTCAGCTGCCTTTTCAGTAGGACATTGAAATAGGTACAGTCAGCATCAAAAGTTGATGACCATATTTAGATTTTCAAAATTGCTGTACACCGTATTCCCTATTAGCACTTCACTATACAGCGATTTTGAAAATCTCTGTCAGCATCAAAAGTTGATGACCATATTTAGATTTTACTTGTACTTGTACTACAGTACAGTACTACAGGGTCAAATTAAATTAGCTAGCGAAACTCCGCAGATGTGATGAGAGTCGATATCTAAACAAGATAAAACAAAAAAAACTGATTTTCCCAACGAATACTTCAAGGAACAACCAGGGTTCGGAAACCGGTAAATTTTCCAAAGCGGTTTTAGTCATTGACCTCAAACCAAAAACGACTGTGGTTTAGGTTTCAGTTACCGGTATTAACGAATTCTATCTACTACCATTTCTTTAACACCTACAATAACAAAGCTCTCGCTCTACGCCAAAGAATACGCAATTACGCACTCACAAGCAAATTTATTATCAGAAAACTGGTTTATTCAGGTTAACGCGAGTTTTAAAATTCTGTTCTCTGTAATAACCGGTAACCAAAATTATTTAGGTTTAGTCGATACCTTTTTTGTAATTAACTGGTTAATCGATGAACGGCTTTATGAACAATTTTAACCGGTATTTCAAAACCGGTTTCAAGCCCTGGTTACAACAACAACAGCGGTCGTTGACCAAATAAAAGTCATCAGTTTTTTATTTTGTCGTGTGTTTGTGCTAACTAATTTTTAATTAGATCCTATATAGCACCTATGCTAGCTGAACTAGCTAGACGAGGATCTAGCACGGCAGTCTGTGGATCCGAGCCTATCGTACCCATCCCCTTCAACCAAATACGCAGGTGGCTACAGGAGTTCACCCACACTCAAGCGGAGTACTGGTGGACCTCGACACCGGGCTGCAGGCAGTCAGAAGAGATGGCTATGCCATCCTTGGATAATAGGTTGACCAGCCGTTTATTACGCCTGGACAGGAACAGCCTGCGCCTGGTGACGGGGACCATCACGGATCACTGCTCGCTAAACAAACACTTCCACACAATAGGCATATAACGGACAGTCTTCTGTGCAGGGCAAGCTCTTTGAATGCACGGCCGTCACCCAGATTAGAGCAGAAACCCTCGGGTCACCCAGATCCTACACAGATGTGCTGAACAAACAAGGAGACTTAATTATGATTTTCAATTCAGGTCAGGTCAGTGAACTTTATCTATTTGCTTAGAGCTAGCATCAGACTGATGCTGAGTTTTTGTTGTCTAGTTTTAAATTGCTTTGGTATACAAAAAATCGCTTAGACTTGCGTAAAAATAAACCCGCAGAAATAATACTCAACCAAAGTCATATTACGCATAAAAACATCATACAAGATACCTCGACTATTACCTAAAGACAGTAACATAAGACAATTATGTAAATAGCCACTTATGTATAACTGCCAGCTTAACTCACTTGACCGATTTCGATAAATAAGGCTGATCCAATTGGGCCTAGTCACGCAATATTGGCAAAAGTAGGTTGTCTAGAAAAAGAATCGAATACAAAGAACAAATGGCTAATAATATTGAACCTTTCGCATTATCCAATATAACTACTTCAGCACATATTGGAAAATACGACACACAATTTAAATATTAAAAAAAAAGTTTTAGCGTTCCGTGTCCAACTGATGCCAACGGGACCCTATTGCTCCGCTGTCCGTCCGTCTGTCCCAGGGCTGTATCTTTTGAACCGTCTTCTTCTTCTTTTCCCAAGGTTAGTGACTAACCTGGTGTCAGAGTTTTAAAGCCGCCCATGGGCCTTTGACTTGTTTGGCTGTCGAGAAATATCTCTCAAGCATGCCGGTTTACTCACGATGTTTAGTGTTGTTTTGTGTTTTTTTATTTACGAACCGTACTATGAGACACTTACATTTTCACAGAGTGTGTACTACTATGGCCGCTTTAACAACAAATAAAAAAATGTGTTAATTATTGCACGGTGTTAAGGAACCCTTCGTGTGTGAGTCCGGCTCGCACTTGGCCCCTTTTTTATTATTTCATGGCAGCTCTACTACCAAAGTATGGATTACAATTATTTATAAGAATTGTCCTTATAAATAATTGTAATCCATACTTTTCCTTTTTTTGTATCCAATTTAAGTAACTTAGACGAGTAATGATACGCCATCAATTTAAAGCGTTTCCGAAGCTCTGAGCGCCATTTTTCCTGTCAAGTAAAATCGATAGACATAAGCTATGAATAATTCATAACAGGAAAATAAAATTTGTCAACGCACTGATATTCATGTTATACGAGACAGTGCCTCCTAAACAAATCGTTAAAGCAAACATTCCCAGGTATGAGTAACTGGCTACACCGTCGGCCTACACTGTCCTCCCATACCTATTAATACTGTTTTTGAAAATATTGTAAAAAAACAATTATTTTTAAAAGAGTAACCGTGGAGTTTCTTGCCGGCTCTTCTCCATAGGAAACGACCAATTGGAACCGTGTACCTAGCTTCTGACGTTTCATAAGTGCCCATGTAGGTTTATGTGAAATAAAATATTTTGATTTTCAATTTGGCTAGGTACACACGGCTACACATCAAGCTATACATTTCCAGTATAAGCTGACCTCGCATTGTACGGAAATCCTATACAATGCGAGATCACCATAAACTGGAAATGTATAGCTTGATGTGTAGCCGTGTGTACCTACTGGCCACATTTGACATCAGTTTCGCCATAATTACTACTATATTTATGTAAATTCAAACAAAATAAAAAATGTAGACATTTCTTCAAAACATAAACCCCTGCTTTATACGAAACTCATACAAAAAGGAACCTTTATTTGCTCAAAAACCACAGAAAATAAAAATACAGTACACTAACAAAAATAATGTCCGAAAATGCTCATACTAATTTCGCAGCGACAAAATGTTTACAAAAGAAGATAATGAACGGAAAATCTTATGCTATAAAGCGGAATAATAAAGTTTGTGCTCATAACGAAAGTTAATCCGATAAAACCGACGAATATCCGGAGTAGCATGTGAAAATGTTCATAGTTGCATCGTACCGACTTGGCAGCCAATAAACTGTGTTATAGTAAGCAGAATAATATACCATTGTCTAGCGACGAAGCGGGCGCCTCTCCCAGACCAAGATTGGTATGAATAATGCCACAGTCTACAAAGGACAGTAGTCCAGTTTCGCTCCAAAATGGATTGTTATGTCACCCTCACGTAAACTCTTGTTAGAATAGACGTGTATATGTGTGCGTCCGTTCATTATGGCAACAGTACATACATGTAAAGCGTTTCATATCCTCCTAAATAATAGAATGGTTCTGTGCAATAGTTCAGAACCAATGCCTCTGGGCTTACTCACTAAAATGTAACCCTGTCTCGTGGTTCATGTCAGTTGTCAATTATGTAAGCTATTAGTGACATACTGATTGAGAGCCACGAGGGAGCTACAAGGCTTTTTGCTCCAGAAAACTTTAACGTTTTCGTAAATCTTTGGCTTTTCTCGACAAAATAAATCGTAATAAAAATTACGATGTAGGTACTTTGTCTACTACACTTATGCAAAAGTTTTATGAAAGGACAAAATACTTCTCACTGATTTATTGCTTTTATAACTTTTACCCATACTCGTAGTATTAAATAATAGTAGATATAATAACTAAAACGAAAATATGTATAAATTCATTTTGCATAACATGACAATCAATATCGTCACCCTCAGTTGACCCAACCAATCAAATCTCTCCTTTTAACCTTATCCTACTGTATTGAGTACTCTGTCGGGTTCAATGCGCCAGTGAATTCATCATTCCCGCCTGTCAAGTTATCGACTGCTATGTGCTACCTGTACCATATTTCGGACACAGAACTATGATACAGTTCTGTATTCAAATTATCTGACACTGGATCTAGTTTGATCATTGGATTACGTCATTGTATTGTGAGTTTGTCGACTGTGTGGTAAGGAACTCTATGGTTTCGTCTTGACAAAGTTATCGTAACAAGTTTTATATTGTAAGGTACATTAATGTTCTTCTTAAAACTGACCAGGATACAATGTGAGCTTGTTTTGAATGAGCTAAAACAGATAAATTCTACATTATCAACCAAAAAGTAGATGACAAGGGAATTAGAGCATTAAATAAGTACTTGATTACAAACTACACTGCTTAGCTACTCACTACACATGTAGGATCACTTTACGAAACCTTTATCACTCTTGTACTTTGTCTCATTAAGCTTGTTGCTTGTAATTTGATGGTGTTACGTCGTTGACGCGTCATTTTTGAGGTTGCTATGCATTTATCTCGTGGCCAGATCTTAGAATTGAAAATTTCATTAAATGAACATCGACCGCTGGTCACATCATGATGTGGTCTGGTCAGATAATTGAAAACTCAACGTTTGACGATATAAACAGTTAAACGCACGACTACTTCATGATGTGGCCAAACATTCGTGATCATATCGCAACATAGTAAGATTATCCACCGGTAGAGGCGTTGATGTCGGCTAGGTTCTTGTTGTGCAACATGGCGGCGGCATACAACAAATCAAACAAAAAAACCAAGCAAAAAAATTCCATGGACTTTTATTGGGTTTCCAAATATGATAATATAGAAAGCGATCAACTTGGAAGTAGCGCAATTTAACATAGCACTTAAAATTTGTTTAAAGAAAATTAACATTTACGCTGCTTATGTAGCACCCTGACCAAATGGGTTAGGTTAGGTTAGAACTGTGAACAACCGCGCGCGAGCCAGCAAGCGAAGCGAGCGGTGCGGTGCCGCGGCAGCGGCCGGCGAGCGCTACTTCCATGTTGGTCGCAGTTACTTGGCTATTTTGACTACACCATAAACTATGGATTCCCTACATTAATGATATGGCCAAACGTCGACTGACATAGGTATCATTTAACGTTGACTTTTAAACGATATGGTCAATTTTAGCATTTCATGAAATGGTCAATTCTAAGATCTGGACACGACACAATATGTATAAAATTATATACACGTCAAAAATGTTTACATTGGGTATTTTGTACATTGGCACCATTGCTAAAGAGAAAAATAGTATAGAATAGACAATTTTCTTATTATGGTTAAGGTTTTGTTGGTCGACGTCGCCGTATACAAGGAAAATACCATAGTAAAATTATGTTTTTTTTTTTACATTTCCCAATGCTCGATATTGATAATATTAGAGCAAAAACGAGGATTTAAGGAAAATGTGTAAGGCCGATAAGAGAATCTCGTCGTGCCACAAAAAGCTCTGAAGGCCAAAGGCTATTTCTCATGGGAATAAAAAACATGAGCAATTGATAGTTTTCCTATACCAATTGGTACCTACGTCGCTAGTGTTGCTTATTTTTTCAGACAGTTAAATGCGTTTTTAGACGGTACCAAAATAAAATTCGAACATTATTTTGACGACCTTCTTCAAGATAAATCGAAATTGCTGTACTGGTCAAAAACAAGCGAGCGCCCGGCCGGCAATGTTACTATGAAAATCCATTTCTGTCGTGTTTAGCGGCCAAATAAATTACCTACCTACTATGAAAACTCATATCTGTCGTGTTATTTAAAAATGGAACTTACGTTTTACTTCAACACATGGCAACCAAGGAGGTAACTTACCAAAGATTTTATTTAAATTTCGTACTGGCATAGCAAATAGAGCCGTTTAAACTAAAGAATAAACAAATGAACATATTGGCGCGTGAAAAATGTTCTTTGTTCGTCATTGATTCTGGAATTTATAATTAATTTACTTAGTTTGAATTTCCGCGCATTGTTTGAGAAAAGTACTATACAAGCCTTGGCCGCACCCAGGCATTGATGGACTCACGATCGTCCATCAATGCGCTAATTGCTGGCCGCGACAGTAATGTACTATAGTTAAGAATTGTAAGAAATAGGTAGCTGCCGAGAAGGCAATATTATATACTTAACAGTTCAATTGTTTGTAGACCTCTTATAATCTTTTCTAGTTTTTAATATTTTAGTGTAATTAGGTGTACCGTTTCCTACAATTCGGCGTCGAGAGACTGCAATGTCCTCTTTAGTAAAATTTGATTCTTTCTTCTTCATTCTATTTTATATTATCATTAAATAAAAAAAGCTTGGGAATTCTGGGACTAACAGACATTTGTTTCAACATAAAGATAAGGCTATCCTGGACCGCAGATGAATTTGAAGCATTCATAAACCCTTATTATCAGGCAAAACTAATTGAACTAATGTATTGAAATCAAAATGTTAATAATTCATCGTTGGAATGATGGAAAGTGCATCTTTTGCATATATTTTCGACTAAACCGTGTTAGCAACGGCTAATCCTAATTGGTTAAGTAAATTATTAATTGTTTTCATAATGGATGCCGGAGGACAATTACATTAACCGGGGCCCCAACCTTTTAACACACGCGGACCCCTCACTTTTTTTTTAAATTACGACGCCCATGAGTTACTTTGTCGACTTAAGCAGAGAAGCATAAGAATGTAATAAGTGAGCGAAATTGAGGTCGAAAATGTTTGCACCCCCTTAGATAGCTTACATTTTCTTTTGATTATTCCAACAGAAATAGAAGTTACTTTGTCGAGTTTTCCAGAAAAACTCAATAATTATGAGAATGTAATTATAATGTAAGAGCGAGCATTAAATGAGCATCAAATAAAAATAAAAAAAAACAATAATGTTGCTCCCTTTTTTTTTTTTAATTTAATTTAATTATTGTATACGAGATTGTGACTGAATACCTATTTGTCTGTGTGCCGTCTTAATTTATTGACATTTTATTATTATTGTTAAGTAGTAGTGTTTGGCATGAAATTACCTTGATTTTATATTTTTATTTTCATTTTGTGAATGTGACATTTGATACCTAACAATTTTGTAACAATTTTGTATGCCTTCTGGCGGGATATAGTGTGGACCGACATTTATTTGTAAAACATCTGTATATTTATTTTTTTATCCTATGTTCACAAAATTAATAAATGAAATGAAATGAGCAAAGCGAGATTGCAAAATGTTGTACAATTTCGGATTCGGTACATTTTTCTTTTCACCATTCATACAGAAAAAGGAGTTACTTTTTCGACTTAAACAGAAAAGTTGATGGATCAAGAGAATGTAGAATGGAAGAGCGAGCAAATTGAGCTCAAAAATTGTAGCACACCGCCTTGGATAGGTTCGGTTTTCTTTAGTCCTAGGATACAGAACTAGGAAAACTTATTTTTGTCGACTTATGCAGAAAAGCTGAAGCTCATTTTACAGTACCTACCTACAATATTATGAAACGTTCGGGTTTTGAAAACTAGCCTTAACTATTTCTACATCAAGAACATAAAATTTAATAAATCTATAGATTATTAGAGCCGCCGTGCCCCCAATTGGTCACTCTACACCCCCGAGGGGTGCGCGCCCAACCGGTTGGGAATCCCTGCATTAATGTATTCGGGTTTATGAACGTTATATCCTAGGTTTAAGCACTAGTGGTGGGGCACTCACAGTACAAATATACCTTAATATTAATTACATACATACCTTAATGACCTATGTTGGCCCGCTCTAGTGGTCGCAAGCGCAATCTCTTGGCTCAGGTCATCCAAGGGTCAGAAAAAGTGTTAATACTGAGTTTTGGTAAAAGAAATGGCCGCTGTTTAATGATTTAGGTTTATAACTAAATCTAATATGATTCCAATAGGGCATAGCAATAAGGGGAACTAATGTGTACATATTTTGTGAATTTGTGACAATTCGTTACATCTATTCTGTTTACTGTGAAGACATGTGACATCCACCAACCAGCACTGGGCCCTCGTGGTGGATTACGGCCCACTCACACACTCTCTCACAGAGAGACCTGTATGCCAACAGTGGAACCATTATTGACTGATTATGCATAAGCTATGCTGCTACTCCTAAGCCTCCACAATTTTCTCTTAGATTTAATTACAATTCAGTTTACAATTAAATTACTTGAGCAACCTTACAACAGCAAATAACCCTGTCAATTCAAATTGGATGTTACAAAAATAAAAAACCTACCCACAGAAAGTTCTCTATTTACTGCAAAAAAAACCATCAGTCACGTCTAATGGGACGTAAGGAAAGGTTGACTAAGTAAAGAAAGCCTAAACAAGTACATCTTTCATATAGATGGGCTGTCGTGATTCGTTGAGCAATATACCAGTATACCAGTAACTAATCATTTATGTCTATGTTTTTGTCTGTCTCGTTGGACTAGAGGTCGCAAGCGCTACTGCTGAGCATGAGGTCCTGGGTTCGATTCCCGGATTGGGCAAAGTGTTATTGGGTTTTTCAATCTGGAATTTCTCAGTAGCAGCCTGGAGTCTGGATTTGTACCCGGTTGATCGCAATAGGCTCGCCCCCTATTACACGGGACTTAGACATAACTGGCGAAATGTGGGTGTGCTACGTAAGTAAGTGACGTGTACGTAAGTGAGATTTGACATCAGTTCTCAGTGATGAAACATTGGAATCCTATGGCTTAGGATAGCAACTGGGACTATCCCATCCCATACAGTGGTATGAGATGGGATATGACAATAGTGATTTGTGAATGTTTCGATGTAATTTACTCAATCACGTCTGCACGCATGAGCACGAGCGATAGTTTTTATTAGGATACACGAAATTACAGGGAGCAGTAAACAATGTATTAATCACATTTGGAAGCAGACATAGAGACATTCTTTCTGCGTTATCGACCATGGAAAAGTAAAAAAAATATTGGATTGACATAAGTTATACCGACAAGCTTATGTCAAACTCAGATTACTGTACTCTAAACTTGCAACCTTTTTACAAAAAAAAATCTCAACAACACACCAGAATATAATACAATTGCACCGAAATACTTGGAATTGAAAGAAAGAAAAATATTTAATTTGAGACACGCACAGGAAATACAAACAGTAAGTAATAATAAAATTATGAAAATAAAAAACAAAAAAGGAGCATTTAAAAACTAACAGAATAATAACGACATGTGCGAGGCCAAAAAGGCTCCTATCTCAGCATAATGCGGCGATATAAAATAAAAAAATACCGCAGCACAGCGAATTGAGAACAACTTACGTTTAGCAAGACATTACGACTGGGCTCCTCTCCTAACCTCTTCCCACAGATCATGCTACATCACAGCAGTATTCCAGTATAGCAGCTTGCCGACACAAACACTACTCGCCTACTCGTGTACTGCCTACTGTGTCATTTCCGAACATACTGTATACAAGTCGGCAAGTTAAATCGCGACAATTCGCATTTATATGGCCGTCATAACCCAGGTTCCGTTGCTTTGTCTAGCCTTATTGCAGGGCAAGTTTTACCCAACTAGGGCGGAGAGAAATGGCGGGTAATGTGTTTGTTTGTGGCGCTTTGTTTGTATAGAACTGTGTGAATGGGTAATGGGTGTCGGTTTAGGTTTTTTTTTTTTTTTAATTCGGAAACTAGACGTTTTTCGTTTAATCCGAGTAAAGGGTAGAAGACGATGCTCCCCATCTTTGGGCGGGAAAGATTCATAGTAATTGCTTTCTTCTCTAGGTTGGGAATTAATTAAAATATAGAACTTAGGCAGTCGGCTACAAAAAAAAAATATTATTTAAAAAAAACGATTAAAATAAAATAATAATGCTGCGGTCTTGTGAGTATATAAAAGCCAGTGGGAATTAAAAAATAACCTATTCAGCGGGACGGTACGCGGTGGTGACGCGGTGTGTTCCTAAATAAAACAAAACACAAATTGTTCTAACTTTTCAATTAATTTTAAATAAGTACTACTCATGTTATTATGTATTACCAGTAAATATTTTAGAAAAACTAAAAAAAAATACTTTCCTTATATTCGAAATGAAAAGTAGAGTGTAACTCGTATAGGAATTGATTACTTTCGACCCTTGTATAACAATCTACTATTTTTGGGCTTACATAAAAAAAATATTAAAAAATATTTCGGGTCTTTGTATATAGTGCTCGCTCTTATTGACCTTGACAGTTCTCAATAACGCGTCGTTTGAGAAAATATTGTGAAATTAATACTAAAGAGAGTTGGTATTAGTTCTGCCAATTTACGGAAAAGATTCATGTTACCTCATTTAATAACTTTAGTTATTCAATGAGGTAACATGAATGAATCTTTTCCGGAGTCGGTACGTTTATGCTAGCCACACACGAAACGATTTACTTGCCCAAATTGAGGCTTGCGCGAGTCGAGAGAAATTCGCGCAAATATCTTCCAACACACGTCAGGTTAGACTCGTGCAAGCCTAAATTTGCGCAAGTAAATCGTTACGTGTGTGGCTAGCATTAGACAAACACTCGTAGTTATAACAATCGTCCATTAGTAGTGCTATATCTAGAATCCAGATTTACCGCTTATAATAGTGCAATAACAAGAGGAGGAGCTCGTGGCTTAGTAACAACAGCCGCACTGGTCGATCTATCAGGTTAAGCTACGCTTGCCGGGGTTGGTCAGTGGATGGGTGACCATCTTTACATACCGAGAATCCTCCGTGCCTCGGAAAGCACGTTAAGCCGTTGGTCCCGGCTGTCGTTCGTGGATCTTTGACAGTCGTTACGAGTCGTCAGAAGCCCGAAAGTCTGACACCAGTCTTACCATGGGGTATCGTATTACCCAGTTACTGGGTTGTGGAGATCAGATAGGCAGTCGCTCCATGTAAAATACGGGTATTCAGCTGCATCCGGTTACACTGGAAGCCGACCCCAACATAGTTGGGAAAAGGCTAGGCAGATTGATTGAATAGTGCAATAACAATCTATCATCTTGATTAATCTAGATTCTAGAAAAACAGGGTGAGGAAAAACAATTTAGCCAAACTAATATTATCCCCTTAGGAATAAGTAAAACTTTGTGTAGTTATAAAGCACAACATTAAACAAAACACGATCGTTATACCTACTGACAAAAAAAGAGTACAAAAACCCATTGTAAAACACTAAGAACTTATTTCACCAAAACTTTTTACAAATACTTGTATAATAATGCCATTTTTCTAAGCCAAACAAAGCAGTAGAAGAGTAAATTAACATACAAATAGTGGTTTTGTTGTCTGTATGACGTAGCCCGGGCCTTTTACTACAATTACACTGGATGAAAAAGCAACGAATAATATATTTGTTCGCTCTTTCATGTAACTATATTTTTTTACTTTTTTTTGTACTAAAATAATACAATGTTGTTTTGTAATATGTATCTCAATCTACTTAGCCTTCTCCCAACTATGTTGGGGTCAGCTGCTGAATACCGGTATTTTATAAGGACCGACTGCCTATTTGACCTCCACAAACCAGTTACTGCGGGTAACACGATACTCCTTGGTAAGACTGGTTTTCCCGTTGACCCGTAACGACTGTCAAAGATCTAAGAATGACAGCTGGGACCAACGGCTTAGCGTGCTTTCCGCGGGACATCTCGATATGTAATGGAAGGTCAACCATCCACGAACCGACCTTTGATCGACCCGTGAGGCTGTTATTATTTAGTCGGCACGAGTCCCTCTTTTAGTAGTATGTAGGTATATATGTGGTTTTACGTAGAGCTACTGCTTTTTAATTAAAAGGTTGTATGAAAAATATTTTGTGAAAAACGGCTGAATTTACAGCAATTTTTTGTGATCATTCAGACTAGATAAAAACTTCGATCACCAATCTTTTAGTCAAGTGTGGTGATTAACAAATTATTATTATGGTAATGCAGATAATATACATGTATTATTTGTGTATTGTATTGAATATTGTGTATGGGTCATTGTTACTTGAATAATAATAATAATAATAAAGAATTTATTGCATAAAACAAAATCACATTGCACTGCATACATTTAGTTGACGCTATTCAATACAACTTTAGCGTAGGAGTACAGTAAATTCAATCTATCCCTTAAACTAGGTCAGACCTGTATCTTAAGAGATAGGGTTCAGCCATTATGTGGACTAAGTTATTATATTTATTAAAAGACAGCAACAAGTTAAACCAGTGACGATGTGGTACCTAAAAACATGCATTAATGAAAAGAATAAAAATAAAAACAAAAACAAAAATAAACCAAAAAAAAAAAAAAAAAAAAGGTATGAAGGTATGAATCGGTTACGTATATTTGGGTAGATGATTGTGTGGTGTTGAGTGTAGTGTATGTGTATAGTATGATGTGATGGTAGGGGAGATGTTAGGTATGTTTGAGTTTAAGCGATGTATGTCAGTAGATTTTCAGTTGTGATGTAGTCCTGTTGAAGTAGCCACTGTGTGATCTTGTGTTTTAGCGCGTATCTGTTAGAATCCAGTAAGTTAAGTTTATGGTGTAGTTGTTTGTATAAATGTGTACCTATAACGTAGTGTTGGTGCCTTGCAAAGGATGTTTTATGTCCTACCCCGGAGGGGATGTTTTTGCGCTTTTCTGGGTTGGACCTGGGCATGGTTCTATGGGTTCTGAGGACCGCTTGCAGGATAAAGAGCTGCCTAACCGTTAAGACCTTGCATTCCTCATATAAATGCACTGTGGGAAATCTATATGGTTTACGAGTCATTGTTTTGAGGACTGCTCTTTGAGCTCTCTCTACCTTCAAGAAATTTGTTTTCATTGCACCACCCCAAGCAGTTATACAGTAGCCGATGATCGACTGGCATAACGCATAGTAGACCATTTTTAATATATTGACGTCAGCAGAATCTCTTAGGGATTTGAAGATAAAGTAAGATAAGTAATTTTAAGAATAAATCAATTAATCATAATAATTGCAATATTTATTCATACTTTTCATGATCTGTGATACCTGAAATATTCAACAATTTAAACTAATCAAACGTCTACAAATAATTAATATAAAACAAAAAGCATGCTACATTTTAACGAATTTAATTTAATTTATTCGAGGCTTGTATTTCTCCATAGGGGGGCCACTCCCCTGTGGCGAACCAAGATAATATCTATGGTTCCCACTGTTATATCTAAACAGACAACACTATTTGTTCTAGAGTAGTTAATCTATGGTTAACGAGAAGAAATAAGCGACTTGATGTCGACTGTCGCTTGGATACTGTGCTTTGATACACATGGATTGTAACTAAACCGAGTTTCATTCATGTAGAACCCTAGTAACTGACGCCTATATGGCCAGCGCTGGTTATCAACGCGGTTCGGTACAGGCAGTTTTCATACTTTTGCCGATACAGTGCGAATCGGCGCCGACTAATCAGATATAGACTTGTCAGCGCTTATCGGCGACGGTTCGCACTGATTGCTGATGCTAATTTTGCGACAGCTACGCAGATAGTACTTAATAAAATTAAAAATCCTCCTTTGTATAATAAACTTTAATAAAACAGTTACTTTGACTAGTAATATTTTCTTCAGCATCTAATAAAAAACTTAAGTAGTTGGAAGCATTTGAGTTCTAGCCTTTTCTGGAACATAAGGCGGCCCTATTCGGCACGGAGGTGAAACTTTGTCCCAAGATTTCGGGGCTTATCACAAAGCACTTATGTTAGGGACTAATACAGAAAAGTTTTTTTTCTTTTTGTTTATAAATTTTATGAAACAATTTCTCCTTATTGCGTAGCCTACTTTGAGTAGCGAAGTTCTCAGTTTTATTTTTTAAGATGGAACAAAATGTATAATTATCTACCAACGGGGCCAATGACTCCTTAGAGACAGAAGTTTTTTTTTAAAATATTTTGGTAAGTGATGATTAAATTTTCGAACGATTAGGTATGTCTGGCTGTTATAAAACGTGTCAGATCAAAAGTGGCAGTGAAGGTACTTTTTATTCGTCATGATTCCGACACAGCCTACTGAAGTTATGATCAATAACATTATAAAAAGTAAAAACTCACATTTATTGTCGTCATCAGCATACAGAAACTACAGCCTAAAATAGAACTAGGCCTTAAACGGTGGTTAGAAAACCTTCAAGAAATCGTAAAAAGAGAAGTTAAACACACATCTTGTGTAACTTTGTGCTTCAAAGCAAATGTGTTGGAAAGGTCACGCCACACTATGGGGTTTCAACTTTCGCATTTAAGAATGTAATTTCTCGAAACACAAGGCTCTTTCACAATTTTATCTTTGCGGTATTACTCCTTTAGGAGATGCAGCAGTGAGAATGGAAGTTTTACATTTATGCACTGCTAAATACCACAATGGAATCGCATTATCAGTGATAGATAAGGAATACTTACTACCTCTCTATGAAAACACTTACACTTACAAAAGCGATTTTATATTTTTATAACATCAAATTCTAAGAAAACGTTTACCTTCATCTCTAGCGAAAGTGAGTTCCAGATATGAGATACTGGCTGCGTCCCGCGGTTTCACCCACATAACTCTCAAAGGAATATTGGGATAAAAAAGTATCCTATGTCTTTCTCCAGGTCATGGTCTACACATGTACCAAATTTCATCTAAATCCGTTTTGCCGTTTTTACGTAAAAGCAAACACAAACAGACAAAGGAACATACATACAAACAAACATACATACAAACACAACAAAACACAAATATATAAACAATAAATAATTGTAAACAAAAGATAAAAATAACAGTAATTGTATCAATTGTATAAACAATTTTTCTTTTTATACAAAAAATCTAATCTTTTCAAAGATACCTGACTGTATTAAAATAGTTTCCAAGATCTGCAATATTATATCGTCTGCTTATTGAATATTCTGAATGAAAATTATACACAATCAACAACAGTAATGTCTAGACGTCTCACTATATAATTCAAAATATGAAAAGAATATTTTTTATCCTATTCTCGTCTACATAATGTAAGAAAGCAGACCACTCAGTCTGGGAAGACAGATGGTATATAGATTATAGGTAGATGGGTAAACAACTGTCAGGTTGGGACGATCACTAGGGATTTACCTGGATGGTTTTAGGTATTCTTTTGATACAATAGTTTTAGACTTTGGTTACAGAAAACTGTTTGTATCTGTTTATGCTGATTATTTTAGTTTTAAAACCAACCGACTCATGTATTATTCAAAAACAATAAACCTTTAATATAGGTAAGTACCTAAATAATCTTGCATGCCGATTGACAGTTGCTTTAACTGTCACTTTTATGTTGTTAATTGTGTAGTTAGGTACGCTTATACAAAAACCTTAAAACAGGTGTTACATAACATCACACCTTCTTCTTTTCGTGTGGTTTGTGACTCACCTGGGGTCAGAGTTTGGACCTCTGATTTGGCTTCACATGCCATCGAGAAATATCTCTCAGGCGGTTTCCTCACGATGTTTTCCTTCACCGTTTTAATACGCACATGAATCCGAAAAGTCAGAGGTTGGAACTCGAGACCTATGACTTGGCAATCTGACGGTCACACCACTAGGCTAACATCACACCTGTAATCCACGAAGGGTTTGGCAGAGGTGTGACTTAACCATAACTGGCGAAATCTGGGTGTAAGTCACCCAGATCTATTAGTCCCATGTAACAGAGGGAGAGTCTATTGCCATCAACCGGCTGCTATTGAGAACTTCCTGATAGAAAACCAAATAACACTTTGCCCAACCCGGGAATCGAACCCGGGACCTCGTGCTCAGCAGTACCACTTGTGACTAAAGAGGCAGTCAAAACAGGTCTTTAAAATTACAAATAATCTCTAAGCTTTTTCACTTACCTTCTACAACATAAATAATAGTTCGTCACAAGACGGTTCGTCATTGGTCAACTCTATATTTATAAGCCCAGTCTCTATAATTACATACCTACTACCCTCTCCGTTCCGTCATCTGTGAGCTAAAGTTGGAAGTCGTTTGCTATTATCAGTTTATGCCGCGTCAGGTAAAATGAAGCGGAAAGTCGGTGTTCTGTTATCAAGCGAACTCTTCTAGTTAAAAGTTAGAAGCGCTGCAAAGAACTCCCGCCCGATTTAAACTTTGATTGTCTATTACCAAAGCCGTCGGTTTATTTTTAACGAAACCAATATTGGGTTGTAATACGACGTCAAAGGAGTATTAATAACAGGTTGTCTTTTGCTTAATATCTTGTGTTATTGGGAGTTTTTAAATTGACTTAAAGTACCATTCCGTACCCAAACGCAGGTGGCAACTGCAGGCGACGTGTCGCGGAGTCATGTCGCTGCAGCAGCGCGTATTCCAGTCGGTAGATAAAAGATAGAAAAACGTGTTATCGTTCGAGCGTTGGCGATACTATTCGTCCGCGGTCGGGCTACACGTGTCGCCTATCATTCGCCCGTAGCTGCCAACGACGTGTCTCTAGCTACAGAAGGTATTTCATAGAAACCAGTCGTGTGGCAGCGACACGTCGCCTGCAGTTCGCACAGCAGTCGGGTACGGAATGGTACCTTGAACATAATATTCGGTTTAATGATTTTTAGACTCATTCATTACACATAACATAACGCCTGTATAGGTATACAGACATTTAGAGGTCTAAGGGTTAGGCAGAGCTGCACCTATAGTACACCCACATTTCGCCAGTTACGTTTAAGTCCCATGTAATAGGAGGCACTCCTATTGCTATCAATCGGGCACAAATCCAGACTAAGGGCTGCTACTGAAAAATCCCAAGTGGAAAAACTCAGTAACACTGCCCGATCTGGGGATCGAACCCAGGACCTCATGCTCAGTAGTAACGCTTGCAACCACTAGACCTACGAGGAGTCTAGGTATAGTTGACCTCATAATTGCTTTATCACCCTAAAGTTAAATTGCACTTAAATGTCATAAAACGATAAGGTTTATTTAGCATAAAGAATAATCAGCCCATAATGTTGCCACTGCTATAAGCTAGGACACAGGCCTCCTCTCTTCTAGAGGGAGTGGGCTGTAATCTACCACGCAGGCCCAGTGTGGGTTGGTAGATGTCACAAGTTTTCTAATTTTTGGTTCCAGGCCAAGCCGGTTTCCTCACGATGTTTACCTTCACCTGTTTTGAAGGCAGTGGTAATGAAATTATTCACACTAACTAAAGCGCCTACCTGGGTTCGAACCCACGACCTACAACTGGTAAGTCGGGACCCTTACCACTGGGTGACCACTGCTCTACTAAAGTTTATTTGCCTATCTATAAAAGCGAAGTTTCAATCTACTTGTTTAATTGCATGTCAAAAGTGGTAAAGCAATTATGAGATCGAATAGAAAACTTAAAAAAACAATGAAAATGACATTGAAAAGGGCTATGTTACACTGAATTTAATAACCTAGATATCTATTTACAAAACATCCACTTAACTATTATAATGTTATTGTTATGCCAAACACCTACATTATGTCAGAACAAACATTTTTTCTCGCACATTCCACGTCAAGTTACTTATACACGACTTAAACGGGCGATATAACTTTTATAAATACGTATACTTCATTTTTATTCTTACAGAACACAAAAGAGATGTCAGAAATAAGGTAACATGGACGCTTGTAGCGTTGCCTTGAAAATTTTATGTTCCAAAATTCTAGCCAGCCATTTCCCTAGAGGGGGAGAAAAGGCCCATAGCTATCCAGGACCTACATTTATGAATACATAATGACAATTACATTTACAAAATAGGAGTTTGATATTCTTTCTCGGTGTATTGTCCCTCTGAGGTGCGTTCCAAATGGTTGTATGAGCTTTTTATTCTTATATCTGTTGAGTTTTAGCCTTATCTCTGGTGTAGCTGCTGGATCTAATGTGCTTGTTAGACATGTGCTAGACAGCATTGCCTCCGGGCCAACTGACCTAAAAGCTATTATTGTCAATAACAGCTTTTGGGTCAGTTGAAGTTTGCGCGTGACAAATGTGGAGCTCGAAATATTTTGTCAATTGAAATGTAGCTTCCTGATAAATTATTAATATTGAATTCTACATTTTGACGTATATATATACTATTAGTATAGATTATTTAAATGATCAAAGAGATTTGTTATAATCACGTATCACCTTCGATCAAGGACGGTAAGAATCAATATTATTTATCTGGTAATTCAAAACATGACCAACTCAACATCCGACTCGGGACTTGATACTTACAAATGAAGCGGTGTTTGTTATAAGATAAAAGTATACAGTTTGCCTTTACATTTAGTAAAATTAAGATACAGATTGAGTTAAAATAATCTGTAAACATTCCAAACATTTCACGGAAAACTCTCCTAAATCCGTCAGCACGCAATTTACAAAAAAACTGTTTGCGAAAAATATCAAATTAAAATGAAACCAGGGGCTTTCCGAAACAACCTTTAACTCTGAGAAATCACGGGCTAACGTCTTTTGACAGCTCACAAATTACTAAAAGATAGAAAAGACATGAAATGTCAACCTTTATTATGTTTCTAGTTTGTTTATTATCTAATAATAAATATTTTGAGGTTTTTCGAAACTCATAATTTTTGTCTTTGGTTTTTCCTAGTAGTGGCGTTATGTTTTAGTGTTGCCATGTGAGATTGAATTCGAACATTTCACTTGAAATAAAACAAATGAGAGTCAAAGGACTGACTATCGCACCCTTATGAATATCGATTTTAATTTCAGAAGCAAAGAAATTTTCGGAGAAACAAAAATACAACTACATTGCCAGAACCAACGGTTTATCTCCTCTCGAAGACAAAATAACAAAAATGCAAAGAATGATCACTCAGCTAAGACATGACCACTGATCAGATCAATCGTCAATCGATAGATCTCTGTAGTCAATTAGCCCTATAGCCACAGCTGGTTCACTCCGCATTTTGGGTATGAAGCTACAAATACGCGGTGGGCTCGTCTTGGCGGGCCAATTCAGCGAAACGTAGTCAGAAGTTCTATGAGTTACGCGATGGAAAGAGAGGCAACTTCTATACTCCATTTGAAATAAGATTAGACAATTAAACAAACCCTTTTTACAGTCCGTTCGACCAATTTTGACTTCTATACCGTAGGCATAAGGATGGCATTAAAAGCAAAAAAGTGGTTACAATACCAACTGTTTACTGCAGCTGCCATTTGTCATACCACCAACGCTATAGAAGTCAAAATCCGTTGAACGGACTGTAAAAAAGGTTTATTTAAATTTCTGATCTTATTTCAAATAAAAAAATCAAAGAGGAGCTCGTGGCTAAGTAACAACAGCCGCACTGGTCGATCCATCAGGTTAAGCTACGCTTGCCGGGGTTGGTCAGTGGATGGGTGACCATCTTTACATACCGAGAATCCTCCGTGCCTCAGAAAGCACGTTAAGCCGTTGGTCCCGGCTGTCATTCGTGGATCTTTGACAGTCGTTACGAGTCGTCAGAAGCCCGAAAGTCTGACACCAGTCTTACCATGGGATATCGTATTACCCAGTTACTGGGTTGTGGAGGTCAGATAGGCAGTCGCTCCATGTAAAATACTGGTATTCAGCTGCATCCGGTTAGACTGGAAGCCGACCCCAACATAGTTGGGAAAAGGCTAGGCAGATTGATTGATCTTATTTCAAATGGAGTTTATGTGAATGTAATATACTGTAGATAATAATTAGCGCCGTTTGACCTGAATTGCACTTTATTGTGTCGTAGCAAGAGTCGCTTTTTATGTAAATGATTTTGCGGGGTGAACGGTCAGTATTCATCTGTGCACCACAAGCCCCTCACCCCTCAAAATTACAACCTAATTATGAAACACAAACATGACTTCACTACTTCTACCGAGTATCAACCATGGCGTCACTGCACTATTAAGCACATACACAAGGCCTGCTTGTATACTGCACATAAACCAGCTTACACACTCGGTGAAGGCTTTTCTTTTCATGCAGTCTATTGAAACGATAAAACAAAGACAGCGAGATGCAGAGATAAATTCTACTCCAACAAAGACAAAAGGTACTACTCTATAAATTCAATTACTTTTTCTAGTAACTACAGTTGCTCATATTTAATTCAATGTGGTATTTAAACCGTAGATTTTCTATTCATTATCATGAATGTGGTTCACAGGGAATATAATGATGGCCGATTATGTCCGACCTATTTCATAAATATAGAATGAACGTAAAGGACGTTCTTTTTATTGAACGTGTCATCGTTCAATCGATGTTGGCAATTTTCCGGATTAAAGGCTTATTGTAACTGATATTATCTGATGATTTTATCAATAATATAAATAATAAAATTTTCATATTACATTATCTTAAAAGTATGTTAGTCATGAGGAGATCAGCTATCTGATTACGTCACATATTTTCGTAAACGATTACGACTAATCTATTTCATTTTGACAGTTCAACAACATTCATTGCGTTATTTACGTTGTTGAGCACATTTTTTTTTCGAACTTCTAAAGCATTGGATTAGCAATTTGCTTCAAAACGATTCTGATTCTGATTGATCGTGTATTCGCAATTAGAGTACAGATCATGTATTTAAGTACTTAACACAAAAATCGAAACATGATTGAATATAAATTACTTAAAATTAAATTGAAATAAATAATGATAATATCTAGCATAACTGACGAAATGTGGATGTACTGTAGGTACAACTCTGCCCAACCCTTCGGGGAAACAAGGCGTGATGTTATGCAATGATAATTTATTTTGTCAAAATCAATAAAATCCAAGTAATTGCTTTCACAACAAACGTTCACAATCAAAATAATATTGTAACACTCTTTTTATAATACACGTTTAATTAAATTCGTTTGAACCCAAACGCTGCAAAGAATACACCAAGTTCCCAAACAAAATTGCGAGTACAATCGCAGGAAAAATCATTAACCGGAATCTGACAAATATATACAATCTCCAACCGAGCTGCGATCCAATTTGCATCCCAGCCTACGGACAATTATTGCTCCCTCCTCCTCATTGGAAAACCATTGGAGTCGCCATTTTAATTTTAAAACTTCCATTCAAGCTCAGATAAATAAGCTGTCTTTTTCGATTTGTCTTGTCGGTTGAAATAAAGAAAATTTTAATTAAATACTGGCAGAGATATCACACTTGAGTTAAATCGAATTCCTTGTAAACAGAAGAATTCGGGAAGACGATTTCGAAGCAATCTCGGCAAACATTACTGAGCGTAACTTTTACAACATAATGATCCAAGCCTGTAACTTCTCAAGGAGCGCACTTAAATATTTACGATATTTCGAAACCTTCGTTTGGTATAAGTATGCGTTGTATTTTTCATGTGCATTGTTTATTTTGATCCCGTTTTGTACCGTTGTTTAATATGTCTGTGCCATTTATCTGAGTGTGTAGAAAATGGCGTGTAGGAAATTAGTTCGTTCAAATAAATTGTACAATGAAATATTTTGCAGTCTTCAAAATGAAAATATCAAACGTATTGCAGAAATCGTCAAGTAGGTACTTAAATTATTATTATTATTATCGCTTGCCTGGGAAACCATCGGGTGCCCCTACCACTGCACGACCGATAATAGCTGAATTTACTTCTGTTATGAAAAAGGAGACGCTCATATCTGCAGTTCGAACGTTCAACAAAGCCAAGGACAGGGAAGATAAATTAAATACTGGTCTCATTGGCATTCCAGGAACATGTCAGCCGGTTTATGTCACGGAACAGCTCCCGGGTAACACCAAAAAACTGTTCTACCAATCAAGAGAGTTTGCGAAAAACCACAAGTTCAAATTCTGCTGGGTATCCAACGGTAACATATTTTTGCGCAAAAAGGAGGGAGACAAACAACTGTTAATCAACTCTGAAAAATGTCTTCAGGATATGGATTTTACTGGCTTGTGACTGGTAATCCGTATAGTTAAGATCTCTATATTGGAATACATTTGCCTACTATTATTGTTTTTCGATATTGTATTAGTTTCTAAATCCAAAAGGATACACAATTTATTTAACTCTCACATAACCACACAAATAAAAACTCACCATGGCATACGCACTCTATACAAAAATACACTGACAACTCACTTCCACAAAAACTCCTGGTATAACAACTACTTTTACATAAAAAAGCAAAAAAATAAAATAATGATCGACATAGTATATACTAAACAAATGCTAACAACAGAAGTCGTACATTTGAGTCACCTCACGTTATTTCTATACTTTCCCAATGGCTAGCATAAATAGTATATGCAGCGAGTTGGACTCGGTAACAGTGGGTAACTCATTTAACTGTGCCCCAGAAAATTGTATTGAATATGTCAACCCCACCAATACCAGCATGAAAATACTACACTTAAACATCCGTAGCTTAAATAAAAACTTTGACCAACTCCAGGTACTAATGCACTCAACAAAACTTGATTTAGACGTGGTAATTCTTACTGAATGTTGGCTTAGTAAAGTCAGTAATATGCCTGTTTTGGCTGGATATGATTCCTATTTTACTGAAATAAATAGTAACCAAAATGATGGAGTTGTTATCTTTACAAAACAAGCTCTCCGAACCTCTAAGTGGGAACCTCAATTTGTGGGTGGAAATTGCTTGGTATGTCATATAGTTAACCAAAATATCGCTATTGTAGCAGTGTACCGATCCCCGTCATACAGTTCCATCGAAAGTACCGAAAGTTTTTTGGATAGTTTAAATAGTGTCTACGTAAGCCTCTCCTCCTATAAAAATATAGTCCTCATAGGTGATATTAATATAGACCTCAAACCAAATAGTTCAGATGACCGCTGTTTCAACTATCTCATTCTAAATGCCTCCCACGGTCTTCTCCCAACCCACAGGTTCAACACTCGGCTGGATAACTGTCTAGATCATGCACTTGTTAAAACTACCCTTCCTGTTACTACTCTTGTACTAGACTCACACATCACGGACCACAAACCGGTGCTTCTTAATATTGCTAACACAAACCCAGCTACTAAACCACTCCACATAGCTACCCGGATAAACTACGATGCAGTTAGGTTAGATTTAGAAAATTCGGATTTTACCCCATTATACAAAATTATTGACCCTAATATATCCATGAATATGTTCATAACTATTATCTCTACAGTAATTGACAAACACACTAAACAAATTAAAATCCCAAGGAAAAAAAGAATAATCAAACCATGGATAACCACCGGCCTATTAAAGTGTATACAAAACCGTGACCGGTTGCACAACAGATCTAGGAAAGATCCCAATCATCTTATCCTGAAAATTACCTATACGCGGTACCGGAATTATTGTAACGACCTGCTCCGGAAACTAAAAATAGCCCATGAAAAACGCGAACTTGAAAAATCTCGTAACAACCCCAAAGCCCTTTGGGAAACGATCAAGCAAATCACCAGTACCTCCAAAAAGAAAACTACCCCAGTAGAACTGTTGGATATTTGTGATAACGCTCCTTCATCCGTAAACAAAGTATGTAGTTTTTTCAGTAACATGGGCACTAACTTGGCGGAAAAGATTTTGTCCCAATCTCACCAACCTGCAAACCCTCCTAAGAGCCCATGTCAAGGCATTTCGTCCAGCCCCGCCAACTCCCTTGTGATACTTGAGGTTGATGAGTCAGAAGTAGAATCTCTTATTCTGCAACTGCGTAATGATTGCGCAATAGGTTGGGATGGCATATCCCCCTTAGTGCTAAAGAGTTGCCGCCAGACCTTGACGCCGCCTTTGACGTATATCCTTAACTCTTGCATTCAAAAAGGCATCTTCCCTGATGCGCTAAAGAAAGCTATCATCCATCCAATTCATAAGGGAGGGAACAGGCACTGTGTCAACAATTACAGACCCATATCGGTCCTATCAGCACTCTCTAAGATACTGGAAAGGATCCTAAATAGCGGTTTAAATAAATTCCTCAACAAACATCAACTCATAGCTGATAATCAGTATGGTTTTCGCACAGGAATCTCTACTGAAGATGCAGTTCTTGAGCTGACACAATTGGTTGCTAGGAATCTTGACAGTAGAACCAAAAGTCTAGGGATCTTCCTAGACCTTTCTAAAGCATTTGACACAGTATCTGTTCCTAAACTTATGTCTAAATTGGAACTCCTAGGGGTACGAGGAAATACTCTCGAAATTTTCAAAGACTACCTTAACAACCGGACCCAACGAGTAAAAATTGGAGAGTATATAAGTGAAGAAGTATCGACCACTTACGGTGTACCTCAGGGAAGCATTTTGGGCCCCACACTCTTCCTGATATACGTCAATGAGTTGTGCAGAATGACCATTCCCAACTCCAAGATCATTGCGTATGCGGACGACACCGCAGTCATAGTTCACGGACCAACTTGGGATAGCGTTAAACGCTACGCAGAAGCGGCAATGTCAGCTATAGTGAAATGGCTCAACCTAAACTTGCTTACCCTAAACTGCGAAAAAACATCGTACATTCCCTTCGCTATCCGGCGTAACAACTTGCCTGGCAAATCCTTCTCCATAACAGCGCACACCTGCTCCAAACAATCCCCACAATGCTTATGTCCGACGCTTGTAAGAACTGACAATGTGAAATATCTGGGTGTCCAAATAGACGGAGGATTACGATGGGACAAACAGGTTGACGCCATTTCCACTAGATGTTTGAAACTATTGCATATTTTCAAATCCCTGAGAGACTCGGCTGCGCCTGATACCTTGAGGATGGTGTACTGTGCATTATGCCAATCCATCATTGGATATTGCATTGCAGTATGGGGTGGTGCAAATAAAACCAGTCTTCTGAGGATTGAAAGAGCGCAGAGAGCCGTTCTGAAAGTGTTGTCGCGCAAACCTTATCGCTGTCCCACTACGCAATTATACGCTGATTGTAAGGTACTTTCAGTGCGCCAACTTTTTGTACTGCAGTCTACTGTTAGAAGACACGCTAGCGTTCCCCCTACTGACCCTAAAAAAAGGAAAAAACTACCCTTAAGTACCCCTCACAAAACCGCCTTCGCTCAACACCAATACTACACATTAAGTACATACATATACAAACAAGTTAACAAACACCTAAACATTGTCGATTTAAATAAATATGAGTTAAAATCAAAATTAATGGAATGGCTACTGGAACAGGACTATCTACGAACAGAATCCTTACTTAAGTACGTCTCCTAACTACTCACATATCTCCAATCACACACAACACACCCACACGCACACACACTCACATTAGCTTTATATTCATAGTCGCTCAGGTAGATCGACACAGTCTACTATTATACATATAGCATGTCTTTTAAGCTGAATCACTGTCTCTCAAGATACAGGTTTCCTAGTTTGAGAGGCAGGGTTTTCCATATTGTGTACAGATTTGAGTTCTAACTTTATACTGCATTGTGTTGCTACCAAAGCTCATCTAACTTGTATTTACATATATAAAATATGTTTAATCTGTATTTTTGTGAAATAAAGTTATTTATTATTATTATTATTATAAATGTTCGAGTGCTGTGTTAAAAAGTAGGTGCAGACTTTTTCCGACACCATACCTCAGACGAAATAAAAAACTAAGACATAGCTGCGAACAATACAGTGAAGCATGCCAAAATTACACCTCCGCTCTATGCATACACGCTCACACGCACACATTTACAACCATTTACAATCAAACTAAGAGATTGATTACCTCACTAAGTGCACACATGTTTACTGTCACTGTTGACAGCGCTATGTCTTGGTTTTTTATTTGGTTTGACCATAACATTTGACGCAACGAAAATCACGTTACCCCAGCCACAATGCAGCAGCGTATCTGTCGTACCATGACTTGCCGCAAGTGCTACGCAACTTCGCATTGGATACTATGCAAGCCGGCTGCGATCGATAGATTAGCGAACACGCCTGGCCGTCTGCCTAACTTGCAGACGGCTATAAAATAAACAATATGTTTTGGCTATAATGTTAAAGCATTGCGTATACTCGTATTTAGTAAGCGCATCAAGACAGTTATTAGAATGGCTTTAATTTTTTTTTTTTGGATGTTGTTTGTGCATGGGATATCAATCTATATCGACATTAGTACATACCAAAAAAAAACCTTTTTTTGTTGCAGCTTAGAGAGATTGTAAACCCGAGTCTAATTTGTCAATTTTGTTTATGGAACTTTACCACGTCGGAATAAGTTTCTAAATACGAAAACTGACTCGAAGATTAAAACCCGGACCAAAGTTAGAACTCGTTTTGTACTGAGACGGTATATGCTCATGTCTTACGATTCAGAAGGAATCATAAATAGGTGTTCTAGATCCTAATTCCTACAGACCGTAGGTTTTCTAATATACAAGGAATTTTACCTATACAGAGATCTTTAAATATAAGAATATGCACATTAGCATATTCTTCTTTAGAAATAACAAAAAATATAGCACCGCTGAAGGTATCCTTGAAACATGAGAAATAATTTGACGACTCAATTCAGGTCGTTTCGCGACCGAAATATCATTCACGTATCTCCAATAGGGACAGGATAATACAGCCTTTGTGACGCGTGCCCCGTAAAGTGGGTTAGCAAAAAAGGACAATAATATTATGAAAAACTTATGTCCTTCTTTGACAAAAAAATATACATGTATAAAAAGTAACTCTATTGCGTACTTTTCTATTTTTGTGTACTTTATCGTTTGAAAAAATGTTGAAAGAATTCCAGTGTTGTGAACAGGAATGTTTTGCAAAAAATACTATTTTTAAGTTCCAAAGCCAGTCTGGCATGCAGCTTTTAACAAGCTTAGTTTGACTAAAATTTAACAAAATATAAAAACAAATGGTCAGTTTGAACCTACTCGTGACCGCGAAGATCGTAAAAATAAAGTAAAACTTTAAACTTATCCGTACATTTTCTAAAGCGTTTTATCGCTTTGCGACATTGTCGACACGTCAAGTTAATGCACATCGTTACTTATACAGTGTGGCAGAGAAATCGACGAGAAAACTGATACCATGGGTTCAGTACATGATTTTGAACCCCCCTGCGTTGAAATTTTTCGTCGGTTATTAAAAGAATCTGCTGTTCCATACATTTTGACTGCGTAGATATTGCACTTTTCTATTCATTCAGGGGTTTCCGAATCATGTACCAAATCCATGATATCAGTTTTCGCATCGATGTCATGCCACCCTGTATAGTATATATTTGATGTGGGTAGCAGAAACGCGATTATTAAAATATAAAAATGTCCTTTAGAATACTATAACCTTTTTTTTTCTAAATATATTCGCGAAAATTTACACAAAACTTATTTACCACGGTTTACGCGTTTAGAACGTCGTTCCGCTTCTGACAACCCTATTATCGACGTTCCATACAATCGTAGAGATAGACCTATTCGTCCTTTTAACATACCGACGCTATTCAGCCTACATTTTTACATGCGACCCTCAGAAATGGGACTGGATTCGGTAACGTATAAAAGGAAAAATAGTACGAGAAAAAAAAATTGGCAATGTAAAATATTTACTGCTGTAGTAGAGGGCCCGATACATAATTTGATGGCTTCTTGTCACCTTGGCAACCTTATGTAGGTAGATAGACAGTTTTTTATGTGTATGGACATAAAAGTGTGGGAGCGATATTTTTCTCGATAGAAAATGTCAAAGAAAATATTTAAAGTTGAATCGAGATGACGCCGTAAGCCGTAAGTAACGAAAGAGCGTTCAAGTATTTTACATAACTTTCTCTTTTGCGCAACATTTAGGTTTATTTTTCTTTTGAAAACGATTCAAGGACATTTTTTCAGAACAATATCATACACGAAAACAAGTCTTCTTTATAAATCGAGCAAAACTTGACGGATTATCTGCGCATAATCTAAGAAAGTTACCTACTTTCCATTAATATGGATAAACCGGACGCTCCAATAAATCCGATATTGACGATTTTCGAAATAAATTAAATGATCGTCGTCCCCTGAATTCTAAATCCTGTACATTCGGGCATTTCTTGCATTAGAATTCCATTTAAAACAGAAAAGGGATTCACACAAGGAATTCAAATTAATGTTTTTGTAGACACTCCAGTACAGCATTTGTATAAAACGGACACTATGCAGGCAGGCATATTATAAGTTGGGGGATTACATCGCTGATAAAAATGCGTGGCTCAATGCTGGTCCTGCTCCACAACCACAACTATTTGATTAACATTTGAAAACACTGTTGGAGCTGCTGAAGAGTTTAAGACTATTTTTGCATTGTATAAAATCAATTTCCTTTGTATTATATAATTTCAGAGCACAGGTGTGAGTACTATGTAAGTACTAAAGAGCTAACATTTACCGGGTAATACGTATTTTATTGACTTAAATGTGCCCTGGCGGCTGTGAGTATGTCATGCTCACTCAGATGTCTCGCTGATGGTGGCGCGTGAACGGGCGCCGTCAGTTGGGACTGGTCAACTCTTAGCTGCCTTGGCTGTTTTTTTTTTTTTTTTTTTTTTTTTTTTTTTTCTGTTCTTTGTTTTATATTTTTATTACGGACGCTTCTAACGTGCACGTCTTTCTACATTGTTCTCACATGTTTAATTTCAACATGAATGATGTAACAAATACTTTGTAACAATTTATTTAAAAGAGTGTCCGTGGAGTTTCTTGCCCGTTCTTCTCCATAGGTACCTACCTACTACGCTTTGGAATGGGCAACTAGCTTCATATTTCTGACTGACCGATTCCTTGACAATTCAAAAGTGCCTGTAAATGGTTTAATTGAAATAAATGCTTTGAGTTTGAGTTTGAGCTTGTCCACTCTGAAATGACGCGCCTCACTATCGCATTACCGTGTACGTAAGTGAGGCGCATCATTTCAAAGTGGACAAGCTATAGTCAGAAGCCTGAAAGACAAATTAGCTACAATATTTGTGAGCCGAGCACATATTCTTTTTTTTTTCTACAATAACAAAATAAATCTAAAATATTGCTATCTGCCAGTGAAAGTTCCGTTAAAATCGGTCCTGCAGTTTCGGAGATTAGCCGGAAAAAACAGACAGACAACAATATAAAAAAAATTGTTGCTTGTTATAAGTACAGTTTAAACTTTCTTTACGAAAGTACATATATACATTTAGTAAAAAAGCTCATATTTTGACATTACAAACATACCCTTCAATTTTATTTATTTGTATTAAATATTTGTATCTATAGTAGTTTCGCCTAGTGTTAATGAAAACGGGTATTAGTATAACTTTATGATATAGAAAAACACTTGAGCTCTAGGGTCATTGTCGCACAAATGAAACACCACAAGTGCAAGACAGAGTCGGTATTAAGAGAACATACCCAAGCCAAGCACGTAATTACTCTATCTCAGCCAAATATTTTCGCCATTTAACCAACATAGAGGTTACTCCGTGATACGGCGCGCCCTCGTCAAACGTCCACACGGTAATTTGAACGCTGAAACCAATCAAATATGGGTGTGGTAAAATTACTAATTGATGGGAAAGTTTCAGTTTTTCACTTGGAAATTTGAGCGCTCATAATTATGACAAAAAATTGGAGTCAGCCGGGTATGTAATATAATTTCCATTACTATACCTAAATGGTTTGGTAATTCTGAGAAGATGCATGAAAAGCAAATAAAAATGCAGAAGATGTGAGTAGAAAAGCCGGAGACGCACTAAAAGAACATACTTATTGTAAGAAAACTCCTTGGGTAGACAATAATATTCTTTAATTATTCAAATCCAACAATCTTTATAACTGCCTACGATGAACCAACTATACTCATTATCTAAAATACTAGACACAGCTACTCTAGGTCGTCCGACCCGTAGCTCGCACCAAAACAAAGTGAACGAATCGATTGCCGAATCGCGCCATCCTTAGCCAATTGTCAACCGTCACCGCTTGGTGTTGCCACATAAATAATCGTGTTTTTAGTTTAATGTGTGATTTCCTGTGCTAGTCTCAATAAATACTTTTGTTGCTTCTTTCTTTCTTTCTTTCTAATAGAGATAAGGCGTGAGTATGTATGTGCACTATAAACATGATAAGATATCTGTGATCGTAGATTTTTGGGTCGCTGACAAACAAAGAATCGAGGGGTAAAACCTCTGCACCCCAACTGCATAACATACTTTCATTCACAATCTGAAGGATTGTGAAGGAATTTCCTAATCCATTGCTTCATAATAATATGTTAATAATACAATGTAAATAACGCAATGGATATCGTTAAATTGACAAAATTAATTAATTGCATTGCAAGTATGTTATGCAATTATCACGCAGGTTGAGACTTGAGCCTTGTGCAGAATGGCGTGACGCGACAGCGCGACCCAACTCTAACAAACAATGACCGTTGTCGCGATGCGGTGAGGCTTTACACGGACCAGGGAAGCATCGCACAAAAGGGAGGAGGCCTTTACTCAGCAGTGGGTGGAACAAAGCTGCAATGATGATGACTCATCATTGTGACGGGTATATATAAAATTGATCAAAACGCGAAATATTTAACGCGATTTTCTCGTTTTGTTCAATTTGCGGTCGTTCTGCCACGGATAAGAAAGAGTTCACTGAACCCATTTCGATCAGGTATACAATCATTTTAAAGGCATCCCTAATTCGTTCGACGAATTGAATTCAGCTCTAAATGACTAAAAGCTCTTAAAAGCTAATTAGCCGAAAGTTTTTACCTATTCATTTTGCGTTAGAAGTCGGTATGACTTTGTGAAATCAAAATTTAATTTTATATTTCGATTTTATTCATCTATATTTATAACCAAATCCCATTGTTTTCGTCCTTTATTTGTATTGACAAAATATTTATCTTTAAACTCAAACTCAAAGCATTTATTTAAAAGAAACCAATTACAGGCACTTTTGAATTGTCAAGAGGTCGGTCAGTCAGAAATATGAAGCTAGCCCTTTCTAACACGTAGTAGGTACTCTCCTATGGAGAAGAACGGGAAAGAAACACCACGGACACTCTTTTAAATCAGAAGGATTAAGCCCTATAAATAAGATTTAGTAACTAAGTCCTTGTTCTAAAAACAAAGAGAGTTATCATTGTCTTACCATTGTTAAAAAGAAAAAATATTTTTTACCGTAATTACGGAATTCCAAAAAAGTTGTACTCGTAAATTAAAAACAAAACTTTGACTTAAAGACAAAGAAGAAGTAGCCTTAGAAATGCTAATCATAAAAGAAGATATTTTTGTTATTAAATTTATGTTTTTAATTTTGCCTAATAATATGGTAGACATGCCTAAAAAAATCAAGTCTTGTTCACTCAGCGCATGTTTATGAAGTACCTACAATTTTTTATAAAAATCGAATTTGAAAGAGACCGGGAAAAATCGGCAAGCGTAGTGTAGGACGTCCCCCGCCTGCTGGGGTTGCGGGTCTGTCCGAAAGGGATATCGCGGCCCCAGCACATAGGCAACGGAAGGAACACGGGTGGGTTTTAGTCAGTAAAAGTCTGACACTCCCTCTCGCTCTGCCCAGAGCGGGAGGAGTCATTATGACCAGCAGTGGACTACTGAGTTGATCATGGGAAAAATTATCTTATTTAAGTAGACAGGTTAGCTAGAATAAACAGCCTGTTGATATTAGCAAATTCATAATTCTTCAGCTCATACTCATACTAACAAATAAACTAATTCGTTTTTTGAATACCACGATATACATTCGAAAATATACATTCCGCCTGAACGTGGCATGGATTTTCAATGAAAAACTTCAAAGTATATGTGAGTGGAAACATACAGTGGAGGAAAAGACATATAGTGACATAATTGGGTCACATCATTTCCAAGGCCAGGTGTGTAGTACTCGCAACCGGTGTGCGTGTATGCATGAACGTATGTAAACGAGGCTTTTTTTTTTTTTTTTGGGTGGGAAATCATCAAATGACTCCTCCCGCTCTGGGCGGAGCGAGAGGGAGTGTCAGACTTTTACTGACTAAAACCCACCCGTGTTCCTTCCGTTGCCTGTGTGCCGGGGCCGCGATATCCCTTTCGGAACGTAAACGAGGCTTAAGGAGTATTTAAGGATCATAGCAGGTCAGGTCTGTAGTTTCTATGTCAGCACCAACTGACGGGGTCCGTAAGGACCAATGCCTGCTGGGGTTGCGGGTTTATCCGAAAGGAATATCGCGGCACCGGCACACAGGCAACGGAAGGAACACGGGTGGGTTTTAGTCAGTAGAAGTCTGACACACCCTCCCGCTCCGTCCAGAGCGGGAGAAGTTATTTGATAATTTGCCACCCTCAAAAAAAAAAGGTCTGTTGTGTCTGCCTACCCCCGTAGAAAGACGGCTTGAGTTTGTGTATGTATTTATGTAACTCCAACATTAGCAAATTTGCAGATAATCCTACTCATCTGCTGAGAACGGAACAAAAATAACTTGAAATTGTCTCACAGGAACCCGCAATGCACTATAAATTCATCTAGCGCGAGTGGATACCGACTAAACGGAATGTTGCTATTTTAAATATTATATTGTATTTATACATGTAGATTAACTATTGTGTATTTATTTTTATATCTCATTGTATAACTACACCGGTCGAATTCATATCCTCAACGCTTTCGCTGAAAATCAGCGCTGGGGCTCTGTCTCGCATAGGGTCGCAGCATTATGCTGAGCGATGGCCGTTTTGCGTGGATGTGACGCATATTTACCCCCAACTTGTTCTTTTTTGTTTTGTGTTGTTTCTTTGCGTCATGTTTATCGCAAATAAACGTATTTTGTTTTTTTTTCTTTTATCTATAGTATACAAACGAGTAATAAATAATAATTATAATAACATACATTTAGCCAATAGGAACTTTTAATTTGGTCTTCTAAACCACACAACAGATTTTGCTGAGGTTTTTTTACCATCGTTTGGCGAATTTATTCCGGAAGGTTTATGTGTATAATACGTTAATAATAAAGTTACATATGTATAACTAAGAAATCTCGATGTTTTGTCAAGTTGTAAAATTACACAACTATTTAATATTTTATTTTTTATAAATAAAAGTTTGATATTCAGTTACTTGGATGGCTTGAACGTCGTAATGTAAATCAACCTATTGGTAATTTAGTAATTTATAATTATATTATAATTTTGTAAGCCAATTAATTAATCAAAAGCAAACAAACCTAAAATCAAACTCGTACAGTAACCTTGTTAAAGTTGAAGGTAACTTCTGAACACGTGTCATTAAGGGCCTGAATAACGCAGATGACCTTGACCCAACAAATCCAAAGGATGCTCACAACATTTTGCAAGAAGTAAAAAGCTAGGTTTAAAATCGCGCAATCAATCAGCTGTACCATACATTTGTTTTCACATAAATCAGGGATCACCAATTAGTTTAATGGGGGGTCTGTATATAACAATAATATGACTATCACGGTCCGTTTGGTAGACGATTACTAGCAACCAAGATTAAAAATATCAATTAAGAAATAAAACGAAGAGAAACCTAAATATTTTTTTATTTAGTAATAAACAAATATAATGTAATTAACAAAAATAACAAAGTAAAGTAATAGTAAAAATAAGTAGTAATGTGAAAAAAAACATTTTTTACTTTGATCTTACTGTATGAAGACAAAACGCGGGCTAAATTAAATTACTCAAGATTTTTATTTTACTATTTTTAGATTAAGTTTTGTAATAAATTTTACAAAAAACTTAAACAAAATAGGTGCCCGGTCCGGATCCGAACCGCGGTCCGCCATTTAGTGACTCCTGACATAAATCGACCAAATATTATATGGAACAGCTGTTTTTTTTTCACGATTTCAATGTTGGTCCCAAAGTAAAAGTTACTCATAATAATCAATACAATGACTCCGTTTCAGCATATTTCTGAGATTTATTTCATTCAAAGTTACAGCAAAATAATATGGTATCAAAGTCCTCCAATTTTCTGTTAAATAACGAGCGCACCCCCTTAACACACGTGCCCATTGTGCCGTGTCAACCGTGTCACGACACGTGTGATCCTTTCCTTCTTAGGAAGTGACCGTGAAAGAAAACGGCAGGAACGAGATGTTACTTATTAGGGTCGGTACAGGGTATAGGATTTAATTCCGAGTTCTTTTTTCCTCGTGTTTTTTTTAAACATCCTTATATCATGCTCTTTAGGGTTACGTACCTCAAAAGCAAAAAATGGAACCCATAAAGGATCACTCGTGTATCTGTCTGTCACAGCCAATTTGCTCCGAATCTAATGGACCGATTAAGTTGAAATTTGGTACTCATACCTATTTATGTGACCCACACGGAAGAACCTAAAATTATGAAAAAAAATCAGAATCGTTTTTTGGTAAATATGTCATTAATGTGCGTACAAACTTACATTTGCAGTTGAAATGTATGGGAGAACAAGTTTTTCAATTTCAATGTTAAGTTTGTATTCGGGATAAATTCATCCCAACTACGGAACCCTTCATTGTGTGTGGTCCGACACGCACTTGGCCGGTTTTTTTGTACTTCTACAAATATTATGAAGAGTTTAAGTTTGTAAGTTTAGATTTAGGAGGTAATCTCCAAAACTACTCATCCAATTTCAAAAATT
The DNA here is from genome assembly GCA_916701695.1 of Agrochola macilenta. Lineage (NCBI taxonomy): Eukaryota > Metazoa > Arthropoda > Insecta > Lepidoptera > Noctuidae > Agrochola > Agrochola macilenta. The sequence continues at coordinate 14,776,510 of OU753557.1, forward strand.
ATTTCATCAATAGAAAGCTACACTATGGCTGAGTGCTATAGGATATATTTTATGTTAAAGTTGGCTTCAACGCAGACGGAGTCGAGGGCAGAAGCTAGTCATTTATATTAAACAATTTTATTCATTCACTTTATTTAAATAGTAAAACATTAGACTAGTTATAAATAACGTTTAGTCTCATGAAATAAAAAAAAAAAACCACCAAAATATACCTACCAGCTATTTCAATTGATTCCTAAACCAACGTAGTAACCAATAGCAACCATTCGTTTCAGGTACAAACTTTTTTACTTGTGTTTTGTGCGGTCCGACCGCCGCCGCCGCTTGATCACATACCTATCCGTGTTTAATGAATAGCTTAGTTAATAAACGTTTCTTTTATCACCAACCTAGTTTATTTGTGGTGCGACCACAAATAAACTTGGTTGGTGATAAAAGAGAGTTTATAAAATAAAATGACATGCTCAATTATTAATAGAATCCTTTTTAATAATATGTACATAATTATAAAAGATCGTATTGTTATTTTAGAGGTATGAGGAACAGGGTGTAAAGTTCAGTCATCCTCCATAGAAAAGCGAGGATCCTCCGACCAGTCGTGTGGCGGACAGGGTGTCGTGTCTGGCGAGCAACTGCCCAACGATTGATGTCGGATGAAAAAATCTGCTGTTCCCTACATTTATGTTCGCATATCTCGTCGAAATGTAGGGAACAGCAGATTTTTTTTTCGCGATTTCAGCGTTGGTCCCATAGTGAAAATTTTTCATAATGATGAGTACAATGACCCCTTAAGAGGTTTAGTATAAACAAAAACTAAGGTTGTATAATTATGTCGTTCGCGCGGTAAACCCTAAGGCGATTAACACACGGCACCGCGCACCGCCGCGGTAGGCGGTGAAGCGGATCTCATGTCGCATTGGCCTCTAATAAATCCGTTGATTCCTAACACACGTACACCGCCCGACCGCGCAGTTGAAGCGGTGGTCTCACCTTTACCTCCGCGGCGGTGCGCGGTGCCGTGTGTTAATCGCCTTATTGTGCGATGCAGGATTTGTGTGACGTCAGGATTTTGTGTGACGTCAGGTCTTTGATACGTAGTTCGCATGTGGCGATGTAGATGCCACCACATTATAATAAAAAAAAGCTTTTATAAACTTTATTAATATAATTGATAGATAAGCCATTACCATTAAGCCCTACATGATAGGTATAGGCCAGTAGCGAGTTTAAGTCGCTACTGACAATGCAATACTCGCCCTTTGTTCCTTAAATTAGAGTTCAATTCAGACAGCCATCGTTGTCACACTTTTATGAAAATTGCATTTTTTTTTTCTTTAATTTTTTTCATTGCTTGTAGCTGGTGAATTCAGACTCCAGTCGGACTATATATACATAATATGTATAACCGTTATCCACACAGACCAATTTCTGTGTTTGACGCGGCAGGTCAAGTTGTGCGACTGTCCTATTAAGTTCTGATGACGTAATTTCTAGAATATCACGCATCTAACTAAATGCGTGATATTCTAGAAATTACGTCATCATAACTGACAGCTAGAAAAGCTATACAGAATTTACTAAAAGCTCCAGTATTACTTTATGCATAACTGTCTCCTTGGGTATCTTCTAAAATGTGGAGTATGCAAAAATATTTTCATTTCATTATCATGAAACTTTCCACCTGACACTAGAATTCCCTAAAGTGTTAAAAATTAAAATGTTTCAAAGTTAAACCTAAAAACAAACTTTGAAGCTAATAAGACTTTCTCGTATTTAATTAAGAATAACTGTTAGCACCTGCCTGTGTGGAACTGGGTTAATAGATTCCTTTTTCTCTCCAACCCTTTTATGCAGCACTACGAAAAATAATTTAAATAGAATCTAATGTAGGTTACCTAGTTTCAGTTTGGAAGCATCGATTATTTCGTTTTTTTTTTAAATAGAATAGGTTACTTGGAACATGAGTTACCATACCATATTAGTTAAAAGGAATTAAGAGCGTTTATTCTGAAAGTGGGCAACGTCGCAAATAGACGTCAAATATTTCGTTGTTTTGATTTATTTGGCAATATTACTGTATGGAAATAAGAAATATGGATAACTAGCGAACTAGAATATTGATTACGAAATGCAATAATTAATATCGTAACACCGAATATTTAGTTTTAGATGTAAAAAAAGGATTTGGAAACTTTACAAATGCCTTTTATACACCTAAAACGGGTACAACATCAAGTTCAATGTTATAATTGCAATTCATGATTAATATTCTAGTTCCCTAGTTAGCCACATTTCTTATTTCCATACTTACTTATATATTGGCAAATTATTCAAAACAGGTAAATTTTTGACAGCTATTTGCGACGTTGCCAACTTTCAGAATAAACGCTCTTAACAGTAGCTACAAGTGGTTAACATAATCATCTTATAATATTCCCACTTCTGGGATGCAGGCCTTCTCTCTTCGAGAGGGAGTGGGCTGTAACTACCACGCGGGCCCAATGCGGGTTGATACCTGTCTCATGTGTTCGAATTTTTGGTTCTAGGACATGGCCGGTTTCCTCACGATGTTTGATGGTCTTAAGTTCGAACCGGACAGGCGCTTTACTTTGTGTAAATTATTTCAACACCACTGCTCTCAAAACGGTGAAGGAAAACATCGTGGTTAACATAATAAATAATACCTACATTTTTATTCACTTGACTTACTCGTATGACATAATCAACGCACAGCCGAAACTACTAGGAGTGGGAACGTGAAATTTTGCACACGGCTTCCTTATATAATGGAGGGAATCACTAAGAAGGGGTTTTTGGAAATTCGACTTTTAAGGGAGTGTGAAAAGGGGGGTTTTATATGTATGAAATATCTTATTCCTTGAGTTAATAAACTTGAATCTTGGCACAGCCTAACAAAAAGTACTAGGATTACATGAATTCACGATATAGTAGTATTTCAATCATTTGATGTTGTGCACCATTTTTGAGCAGTAACCTAACAAAAAGTACTAGGTTTGCATGAATTCACGATAGTATTCAACCATTATGTTATGCTACTTAGGATTTGGATGAGGCAGACATATAGTTTATAACCTGAATTAAAACCTAAGATACTTTATATTCCAGTAGTACCTTTTTGTGGGATAAGTTCCGAATTCCACGTGAGCGAAGCCGTGGGAATTAGCTAGTGTCTCATATGCCTGTAATAATAGGCCGGGTAAATTAGGTTTGAACCCTGCACTAAATCCTTACAGCGATTTTTTTCCTGAATCGTGTTTTTGAACTAAATTCTTCAAATAAAAAATTCTAAAAATAAAATTACTTAGTGCAGGGTTCAAACCTAATTTACCCGGCCTATTATTACAGGCATATGAGACACTAGCTAATTCCCGCGGCTTCGCTCGCGTAGAATTCGGAACTTATCCCACAAAAAGGTAGGAATTTTTCAAGCAAAAAATATTAACAGCAGTTTTTTTGCATTAAATTACTTAATTAAATATTTTAATACGCTATTCAACAAAATTTAACATATTGTATCGTTATTGCAAAAAAAGAAAAAAAAACTTTTAGCGGTAGATATACAGTTTAATATACTCCTTTGACCATTCCCTACACGTTGAATGAAAAAAAACGCTGTTTTAAATTAATGCAAAGTTAGCCTAAAATTCGGCGTAACTTCCCCGGGCTATAATTCTGACACACATACTCTACCAACCGGAACTCAGCATAAGTAGCTGCTTGACAGAAGAAATAGGTAAGTAAAGCCTGGGCGTACTCATTATTATTTTAGGGGTGCGGCAAAATGTAAATAAACTCGATAAGTAGTAGGAATTTCTCTCGATAAAACTCGATAACTACGCATGCGCGCTCGATTCATCGATACTGCATTGTTACGCGTGGTAATTTTGAATTTCAACAAATTAATAATTAATTTTGTTACTAAATAAACTTACATTTTTAGCTTCGAATCAGGGACCACGGTGAGGCAGATGTATGGAGGTGTTAAAACTGGCGTAAATAATCAGCGTAGTTCCTACTCATTAAGACAATCGACACACGCAGTCGCGTCCCTTCTCCCGTGCGGAATTTGCCTCAGTTTAGCCAGAGCTTAAAATGATCTCCAAAGTTCAGAGCAGTGTGTACATGTATAAAATGCTGACGTAAAAAATCTAAATCAACCTATGTATCTGCCTTGCTTTTCCCAACTATGTTGGGGTCGATTTTAAGTCTAACCAGATGCACCTTGCCCCACCGTGGGTTGGCCCATGAGATAAGGTATTTATACCAACAGTAGTATAAATTTGTCTTTAAGTGTTGTGGTTTCGGTCGGCACGGGTACGTTAACAGTACGTGACAGGTTAATCATATTGACTGAACCAATTAATAATAATTTAAGATTTTTATTCAATTCATTCAAAGTATTATTTACGTACACTGAAATCCCAACAGATATGATCCAATCATGATTTTCATCCGTTTTTAATCAAACAACTATTCATTCGGGTAAATATTTTCATTGCCGACGGTCAATAGAGACATGCATGATCGACTAATAAATAATTTGATTGCGCAAACAAAACAGAATCCATGAAGTTAGATCTCGAATTGCGTTGTTTTACATTTACATTATTTTGGCTTGTATCTAAGTGATAATAGCCGCACTATTAACGTGGTCGGTTCATGGATGGGTGACCATCCATTTCATATCGAGACCCCACCGTGCCTCAGAAAGCACGTTAAGCCGTTACGTAGGTAGTCAGAAGTCCAAAAGTCTGACAACCAGTCTTACCAAGGGGTACCGTGTTACTGGGTAACTTGTTTACGTAGGTCGAATAGGCAGTCGCTCGCCTCGTCTTTAGCCTGGAAATCGACCCCGACATAGTTGTCAAAAGCAAGGCAGATTGATTGTTTTAGATTTTTTACGTCAGCATTTTATACATGTATACACTGCTCTGTACTTTGGAAATAATTTAAGCTCTGGCCAAACGGAGACAAATTCCGCACGGGAGAAGGAACGCGACTGCGTGAGTCGATTGTCTTAATGAGTAAGAACCTACGCTGATTATTTACGCCAGTTTTAACACCTCCATACAAGTTAGTTGACATTATCGGCGCGAGTGAATTTCGTCTCGCATTCCGCGCGGGATTCACTTCAGTTTGGTTAGATTTTTAAGCCGTCGATATAAATACCTAAAGGCGGTCCCTCACTGGGAGCATTCGCCTTTTATGTAACCTTTACCCATGACCTAGCCGTGTCACTTCTACCTTTTTTAGGGTTCCGTAGTAAACAAGGAACCCTTATAGTTTCGCCATGTCCGTCTGTCTGTCCGCGGCTTAGCTCAGAGACGGTTAGTACTAGAAAGCTGTAATTTGGCATATGTATACATATTAATCATGCTGACTTTGAAATTTTTTTTTGGGGTACCCGCTACACTACACAACACTAGCTACACGTAAAGTGGGGATGTTATTTTGTTCTCGTCTACCGCAACCGTCCGTGTACCGTCGTGTTGTGGGGTATCGTTAAAAAGGTCATTCAAAAATATTGCAAGTTTGTGAAAGCCATTTTTGGATTCAGGGATCCGTTTGCGAAATATTAAGCTTTTAACTGAATTTTTTTGTAGAAGTCAAGTGTCGTCCCCCCCCCCGCCAGCTAAATGGTTGTACATTGAAAAAATTCACAGCAGTAGTATATAAAACGAAATTAAAAGGAAATCTATCAGAGCTAAGTAGGCTGTACAGGTTAACGAGTAATAATCAACCAACTTAAATTTGCGGGTTGAAAACATGATCTCCCATACATTCCTTATGGGAGCACATGTTTTTCAACTACAATGTTAAGTTTGTTCTTGGGATAAATTCATCCCAACTACGGAACCCTACATTGTGCCTGGTCCAACACGCACTTGGCTGGTTTTATTACATGTATTAATCGATCCTGCTGGTTTCAATTATCTCCCTACACTACCTAGCATAGAATAGAATAGATGTTTATTTCATTGGTTACTTTATGTCACATAAAATATAATTTTGCAAGAGCATTCGATGTATTTTATTTTGGCGGACAAATCCGGGAAGGGATCTTTTGTAACCTATTGTTGAATTCTTTTCGCACACGATTGAATTATATAAAGCAAGTGTGTGAAATTTTGGATTTAGGATCCTATGCGGTCTAGGCCTGAAATTGATTATAAGCTAGGAGTGACTACTTAGCAGCTGACGGTCTGTACAGCCTAATTTCAAAGCCCTAGCTGGACAGAGGGATCTTGGATTGTTACATTATAGACCCGGTGAGGGAGCGCCTTAAAGGTACAATTCCGTAGCCGACCGCAGGCGGCTACTGCAGACCTGTCGCCGCGACAAGACTGGTTTCTATAAATTTCTATGGAATATCTTCCGAAGCTAGCGACACGTCTCCTTCATAGAAATACATAAGAATATACATAGAAACCAGTCGTGTCGCGGCGACACATCACGTGCAGATGCCGCATGCAGTATGCTACGGAATTGTACCATGATGCTTATAATTTTAAGTATATAGTAACAGGGTTATCTTTTGTCAGTATCCCGGTTCAGAACATTATGGCACATCTTAAGGCCAACTTAATCTCATTCGATATTCTTCACCAGGCAATCTTAAAGTTTCAAATACTTACCAAAATCTTTTCATTTTTAGGGTTCCGTACCCGAAGGGTGCCAAACGGAACCCTATTACTAAGTTTCTTCTGTCCGTCTGTCTGTCAGCGGGCTGTATCTCATGAACCGAAACAGGTAGATAGTTGAAAATTCAAACAAACAGAATGTGTATTTCTGTTGCTGCTATAACAACAAATTAAATAATGTTAATAATTAAATACCCTTCCCACACAAGAAACGTGTTTTATTTCCGGCGTTTTTTGCTCGACCTTAATACGGAACCATTCGTGGTTGAGTCCAACTCGCACTTGGCCGGTTTTTTATCGATTGGTCCTTGCCAAGTTTACAAGACTCGTGCTTCATCTATGATGTCTGACACAACAAATTCACCCCCATCTGTCCTTCGGGATTAGAATTATTAGAAATATCTATATAATTATCGTCATAATCCGACCTCTGAGGTCGGGGCAGATGTTTTGTCGAGCGCCCATAAATTCTTATTATCTCGCAGTTTTAGACTTAGACAATGTTCAGCCAGAATTTACTGGTTAAGGACTATATGTCCCTTAGGTACCCGTCTGGACAGTTTAATGATCAAGTTCATATTATTTAGAAGAAAATCACAAATTAACCGTGTTTTTTTTTAAAGATCTTTGATACACAAGAATGAAATGAATAGCACTTTTATGAGTAGGTAAAGTCGGATAAATGTGTTAAGGACAGAATATAGGCACGATGAACAATTTCTATGAAAAATTCACGGAAAGTTTCCTACCGGTGTTACGTCGCGTCTGTCTGCGTGTGCCTTTGTGTTAAAGTTCTAGAATTTTCCAGATAAGATAAGATTTATTTGTTCAAAACATAAGTATACACACACTGCATGCAAGATGTTACATTAAATTATAGCACAGTCATGTTTTGCCTTGACGGCGCTCAAATATTAACTGATAGGTTATTTTTATCAATAGGATATAAACCTCAAATACTTATTTATTTTGTCCATTATTCAAAGCAATTAACATAACAAATTAAAACTGCATCAATCAAATTATAATAATAATACTACAGAATAGTGTCATAAACTCGTCATCGAAATGTATAATAAAACAAAATTAGCCAGTCAAGAGTCAAAGTAATTAAGAAATAAACATTTATATATTATTATTACACACAAGTCAGATTTATTTATATAAAAAAAAAAAAACAGAAAATGTTAACCCGTTTTAGTATTCGTTTGAGTTGATAGAAGCCAGTATTCGTTTGAGTTGATAGAAGCCAGTATTCGTTTGAGTTGATAGAAGCCAGTATTCGTTTGAGTTGATAGAAGCCAGTATTCGTTTGAGTTGATAGAAGCTAGTATTCGTCGTTTTGGACACTCATTTTAGTATTCGTACAACATATTTTGTAAAAGGTTTCGGTTCTTAATTTTGTAATGGACATTAAAGTAACATCACGCCAGTATTCTCCGAAGGAGTAGGCTGAGATCCATCATTACGTAGGCTTATTGCCATTACCCGACCACTAATCCTCACACTACGACAGAAAGTCCAAATAGAAAAAGCCATTAAAACTTTGTTGAACTCGGGGATAAAAACTAGGACCCTACGTTCAGCTGTTGTATTTACGACCACTAGACAAACGAGACATTCAACATGAATTCTGTACATAGGTATGTCGGAAATACGTTGCGGAGTTGACTAATCGGGACGCCAGCGCCGCCTAGTGGTGCTCGACAGGGTCTACTAACGCTCGGACCGGCTGGAGCTAAGCAGACTTCATCGGTGGCGGTCAAGCAGTGAAGACGTTTAGAAACTGTCGTGCGTTCCATGTAGTTATGTCGTGTACCTACAGTGTGTGAATTGCTAGTGTAATTAATTTGATCTGTACTGCAAACGGTTTCTCGATTGCGCAATAACCAACACTACACATAGTACGCCGACAGTAGTTAAAATATGCTAAAACGAAGAGACACATTCCCCTCTCCATTAGGTATATAATTCAGTCTGATGGTATGATCCACCTACGTAGTTATGTACGTATCCTGAGAGCAACATTTTTACACCCCTTCCCTGAAGATCACTCATCCACGTCTGGCATTCGGGCTATCCATGAAACGATATTATTTACGTCTCATTTCGGCCTACGAATACGACGAATGTTCTCGTATAAACCGTCCACAGTTTCAGATGTCGAGTTATTTGCTTACATGGAATGTTCTTGTCAATAAATTATAGAATGTAAGAGAAAAAGTAACTGAATATAGTGAATTGCGAACTGCGTCTCGTTTATGGTAATGTTAACTTCAAGTTGCAATTTTGTTGAAGATATTAGGAGAACCGAATTATGTGTTATTTTGTTCTGACAGTAGTTTCCAATTTTAAAGTGACTCTCAGTACCAATCAATTGAGGCTACACAAGCTACCTTGTTGAAAAATTCACTATTAACATTTTCATCATCAGAAATAAATTATAATACTATCAATTGGAAATTAAAAATTACCAATCGTGATAATCAATGGCGGTCCGAACTCGCCCAGTAGGCGAGTTCGGACCGCCATTGATTATCACGTTGACAATTTTTATTACAGTCTGAAGTTATTAAGTAAAACACGAGCAATATGAACACACCCTTATAATTGCGTTCAATTAGCCAGCACAAAACATAGCGGCAACTAAAACACAACAGCACACATATGCATGTTAAACGCAATGCGAGCCGTAAGCTGTTGGCAACGGTTACCCGTATGTAACCAGCATACATTGCCGCACTTTCAGGGTAAAACAAATCGTAAGTCACATAAAATACGTAATGTAAGCGGAACATTATCGAAATAATGCGTTTAATTTACGACGCGCTTTATATTGCCAACGTAGCTTAATTAAGCCTTATTAATTTTCGAGCGTAACGTGGTAATGTGTAGTATGGATTTGACGAAAATTTTCATTAGTTGGTAAAATGTTGTGAATATTGCGTGGTATATTTATTGTATAAGTAGCTCGTATTATAAGGAAGAATTGTGCTTTACAGTAACAAACAAAGTAAAGCAAGTTTCAGAATAATAATGAGCTGTCTCGTCGCGTAGCAAGCCGGCTACATGCTACGACAAGACGGTATTCGCAGCCTCGTCGCGTCTTTATCATGCCGCTACGGCGTAGCAACAGTATGAAAACCAAACATTAATCTTAACGTACAATTATAACTGAATAGGTATACACTATAATAATTACGTACTTAAATTTTTGGCTTAAGTAATGTTTCTGTATCAATAGGTTTATAGTAATAATGTTATAATACGATCTCGAACTCGACGTCCATGGCATTTACAAGGATAGATAACGTGGGCGCACCTATTCAAAAGAGCAACACTATTTTCATGGAATATGTACATGATAAAAATGATTTTTCGTAAATTTATTTTATTTAAATCTATGACCGCTAGAAGCTTTTGTTCTTTTGGTAATAATGGCATTTACGTGAATAGAAAACATGAGTGTAGAGGTTGTTAAAAGAGCAACAAACTTTTGTCAAAAAATATACCTACGTAATAATATTTCATAACATAAAACATTATATTAAAACTATGTACCAAACGTAGCCAGTACCCAAAAGACCAATCAATCTGCCTAGCCTTTTCCCAACTATGTTGGGGTCGGCTTCCAGTCTAACCGGATGCAGCTGAAAACCAGTATTTTACACGGAGCGACTGCCTATCTGACCTCCACAACCCAGTAACTGGGTAATACGATACCCCTTGGTAAGACTGGTGTCAGACTTTCGGGCTTCTGACGACTCGTAACGACTGTCAAAGATCCACGAATGACAGCCGGGACCAACGGCTTAACGTGCTTTCCGAGACACGGAGGATTCTCGGTATGTAAATGGTCACCCCTCCACTTACCAACCCCGGCAAGCGAAGCTTAACCTGATGGATCGACCAGTGCGGCTGTTGTTACTTAGCCACGAGCTCCTCTCAAAACCCCAAAAGACCAAATCACACTTAATTGCAATAAAAATAACCCACCTTTATGATATCAATAAAACGGTATCATACCGAAACTCGCCATAATTGAAGATTCAATTAAGCCTGCAGAATATCCTCCAATCTTTTATGTACACAAGAAGAATAGCGAGTAAATTGATATTAGGTAGCAGCCCTAAATGTACTTGGATTCCGGATTTTATGGGCTCATAAAAATACCCCATAGAACACACTCGTAGGTAGCATTAAGGTAACATTTATTTAAGGGGTTCGCCGTACCCGCAATCTTAATGAAGAGGTAGTGGCTGTGGTTCACTGTACGTTAGATACTAAGATACCTATAAGTATAATTGTGTGGTGGCGCCCTTATTTTACGGCCAGTCATTTTATGGGTGGCATTATTTTGTTGTACAGTCTGTGACGTCAGAGTCTCCAAAGTCAATACGAGTATTTAAAGGTTAAATAGATGATGATGTAGGAATTATGACTTTTTTTTGTCCGTGTTTAAGATTATAAAAAAATATTGGACACGTATTTTTTACGTAATCTAAAGATTACGGCGATACATTGAGGTAAAATGTGCCATGACGTCACGAGCATGTAGATTTTATACTTACTAGTGACGTATCAACCCGTCATCGTATCCCCAAATTAAAATGCGTTTTATCTAAGTATTTTTTTTTATTATCTGACTGACGCGACGGACTTATTACAATTTTTTTTTACCCTTGCATCATCCCTATTATTATAGAGAAAAACAGACTTGATTGTGGGAGGAACCGTGCTTTAAATGAAGCTTCGGTTCTCTCAGACTTGTGCTGTAAAGTTATGCGCGCTCTGAATAAAGTCAGAATACGCAAAAACATTATCATAAAATGCAAACGCTGAGGAGCTCGTGGCAAAGTAATAACAGCCGCACGGGTCGATCGATCAGGTTAAGCTACGCTTGCCGGGGTTGGTCCTTGAATGGGTCCATCTTTACGTATCGAGATTTCTCCGTGAAAGCACGTTCAGCCGTTATTCCCGGCTGTCATTCTTGAATATTTCATAATCGTTACGGGTAGTCAGAAGCCCGAAAGCCTCCAACCAGTCTTACCAAGGGGTACCGTATTACCCAGTTACTGGGTTGTGGACGTCTGATAGGCAGTCGCTCCATGTAAAATACTGGTATTCAACTGCATCCGGTTAGACTGGAAGCCAACGTCAACATAGTTGGGAAAAGGCTCGGCAGATTGATTGCAAACGCTAATGAACACATACACACTCACAAAAAGAAAATATTATAGATATATAATTTTGTAAAATATTTTTCCTTTTATCAGTGAACTTTGCCTCACTCAAAGCCGACTGGAAACTCGAAGCCACGCATATTACGAAGATAATTGGTATCGAGTGACTGATTGCTTTTGCTTATCCACAACTTTTATGAGCTTAATGGTTATAACGAGTGATATGTTAATTATTACTTTTACGCCAGATAAGCCTAGCATCCGTCGATCCCAATATTATTTTCCTCAAGCATATCTTTGAGGATATAAACTTTCCATTGAGTGTAATCCATGTGATACATTTGGGCTATCTTTTCCTCAACTCACACATTTACACCCCACTCACATATTTACACCCTCACTCACTCACACACATACACACACCTACGTTCCTATTATATTATAACCTGGTCCCCGCGAAGGGTCCCAGTATAGATTTTGCGGTGAGCTTACATTACATTGAATGTGACGTCACACAAAGGGACGGGAAATCGGTCTATGAGCCGTGAGGTATTCAGTTCGTAAAGTACACGTAAGTACTGCCTTACTTTGAGATCAATGTTAAACGACTCAATAGATGTGACATTTTCTTACCTTAGAAATTCAAAGGAAAAACTTAGAAGGTACTTAGTTTGAACTAACTGATTATTTATTCGCTATTGATTCTTCGGTAGATTACCTACTGATAGAAAAAGGACCTCACATTGATCTTTTATTTTTATTTTAGAGAAGTTCATACAAAACGATGTATTAATTTCTCTTTTATTTCAATAGAATATAACACTAAAATATTTATTAATATTATGTACAAGTGGTATACGAAGGAAATAAAAAAGGAGAAGAGCTCATCGGGCATTAAAAAATTCGTCCGCATCGCTGTCAGCGGGAAAAGTGCCCAAAAGGCTGGCAGCGTTGCCACGTTGGATGGCAATGCTGATTCTTTGGCCTAAGAATTGGCCAGCTTTGTGAATTGGTCTAGTAATTTTTTTCTCTTAAAATTTGTGTTCTTAATTTTGTGTTAAAGAATTATTTACCTATTGGTATTTCAAGTCTATGATGACGTACTGCCAATTCTTACTACAAGATAATTATCAAACTTTAATACGAACTTGTGGAAGTCGTAAGACATCACCATATACTAAAATAACAGCTACTTTTTTTATAAAACTTCCCAGTTTACGACATTTGTAGTTTTCTCAACAGCTAAAATATAAAGAGAGCTAGGACAGATGACGCGGAGCAAGCAACGAATAGTTGCACGTGTGAGAAACAGCTCGACTTAAGGTCGATAACCTCAGAATTCAGTAGCAATTTCCCATTGCTTGCGACGAGTTTTGTTTTTAGTGAATTAATGAACGCCTGCTTTCCTGCTTATACTAATCGTATCTAATTGCAGATCATTGATACACTGACTAATGAATTCTTACAGATTATTCTTGATGAACAGAGGGGCAATTCCCGTAATTTTTAAGAACGTTCGCTATCGCATCTCATTCGCAATCAGTCAAAAATACAACCAATTTACCAACATTTTTGACAAGTTTGACAGATTGCGACTTGAATGTGAACGTTTTTCAAGTATGAGAATTGGCCTTCTGGTATCACTAAAATAATATAGCAGATTCACACACAGATTGACACACTCTACGAACTATCATTTGGAGAGAGACAAAGTTTTAAATATGAGCGAGAGAGAAACGGATCTGTCAGCTTAAGAGTAGGGTGACTTTCTATCAAGACTTTATGAGACTTATTAACCAAGTATTCGTTGCCGCTGTCGGTTGGTGGATGGGTGACCATTCATTACATATCGAGACCCTTCCGTGCCTCGGAAAGCACGCTAATAGTTTCACAAAATGTAAAAAAGAAGTAAAAATTTCAATAGATAATATCAAAAATCACTTAGGTTTACTATTGAAAGTTGACTAAAATAGCCGTTCTTAGACTGATTTTTTTTCCAAAAAATTTCTTTAAAACGGGGGGTCTATCTATAATATTTTTCATGTTATTCTATTTATATTTAATTTTTTTAATCATAGGTGGATTTTATGGACTTACAATTGTGTTTTTTAAATAAATACAGATTTTTTTTTAGAAAAATATATGTCTTAAACTCTGTTTTTTTTTTAGTAGAGAAAAAAATATTTATAATTTAGTTAGTCCGTTAAAATAACTCATAAGGTTTTAGAAATAATAAACAGAATCCAAATCGAGCCAAAAAATTCGGAGATATCACTAAAGCTACTCAATAAAAAAATTTAAAAAAAGAATAGACCCCCCCTTTAAAGTATATTTTCGAAAAAAAAACATGAATATTCAGAAAAATACGAGCGGTCACATGCCCATGGGCGGTATTGTATACGTCATGACTGACTGCTTAGCTCCATAAAGGTAGTGATGATAATCGTTTAGAAGGTTAAATCTGGAACTATCTGCAACGTTTTAACCTTTTGGCTTATTTTTTAAAATTTTCGGTAAGCCAGGGGCGGGTCGCTAGTTACTTCTATAAAATAATTCTTCAAGATGACATTAAAGTTAGCACTTACTAGGTGAGGTGGCTATGTATTTTCTCTAGCAGTATAAATAATAGTCTAGCCGTAAAGGCAAGATATAAGTGGGTGCCACTCTAAACTAGCGGCGACAATAAAGTGTACGAACACTTTATTTTGTGACAGTGTCTTATAATGTGTAATATGTGTCTCAAACATTCCTCTAGAGCACTTAAGGCATACGCTTTTTGAGAGCTAAGTTTTTAAGAACAGTGTCAAAACGTTCGAAATTATATGGGCAAGCCATGGATCAAGATTGATGGTGACCGTCATTTATTCGTCATGTTATCTCACTTAGCTCCCTCGTATTCCATATATATCTCGATTGAGCCTAAAACAGTTGGTTTCAGTCAGTCAGTTTTTACATCTATATTAATATGAAAATAACTCAATTCAATAACTAACGGAACACCATTAAAAAGTCTATTATATAAACCAGAAATCCGTTTCCAAGTCCGTATGCTTTCAACGCTTCATTAATCTTTCATCCACATACACGCTTGTACATGTATACCTTTAATTAGTTACCGCAAAATGTTCCACGCTAAATTAACAATGCATGTATGGTGTAGGTACATGCCCCTAACAATAACTACAAACAAAGCGATCGATTCTAACCGAACAACTCTATTGTGGCAACACTGATTACAAACTTTTTCATAAGCTACCCTCATCACTGGCTGGTTACCAACCGTCGGGTTAGCTCCTAACAAATTCGAATTTCGAATTGATGACCTAGAAAAGTCGAATCTTAATCCGTGATACGAGGGCTTCATAAATATTCAGTGTCGTTATTTCACCTCGGCGGATGTCGATCCTGAGACGCGAACGGCCGGAGCCTGTGTTTATGTTTACAGGGGGAGGGGGGGCGCCCAGCTGAGATCCCCGCCTCCCTCGCCGCTCGCCTCTCCCCCGCCACAGACTGCGGAAAATCGATAGCGCTGCGAGCGCCGCAGACCTCTGTGCGGATGCTTTACTGAATGACATGCCTTTAATCCTAACAAGGCTATACTGTCCAGCATAGACAGCCATGATATTTAGCCCTTTGTACGTCCACCACCAAAAATCAACTATAAAATAACAACGATTACTTTTCCACTCCCTCTGTTATTTTCATAAGCCAAATTATCACTCTATTTTCGTTTAATTTTCCCAACGAGTTATCTTATGAAAATAAATTGAACGCTGGGAAAAACCGCTTATGATGCCATTAAGAATAATTTCGGAGGGGGCTTTCGTTAAGTCCTCTTGGCTGGCGAGGTCCTATTACAACTCCAATAATGTCAATTTCGATTTTGAATATTTGATTCGAGTATTTGGCACGTGCTTACTAAACAAGTTAGTAAGTATAAGTTCCAAGAATAAATAAATACCGTTTATTTTTGTAATACTTTTCATAGCACGTAGGGACATATAAAATGTTAAAAAGAATTCATGGTGTGTACTCGTATATCGTTATGATTTATATTTTTTATTTTATCCACGAAACTTACTTAAGGGACAAACAGGTCAAACATGGATTAATGTATTAAAAATATTTCTAGAAAACCGTGTCTGTTATTGTTACAAAAATAGACGATTGCAGAAATCTTATTTTGTTAAAACTAAATTTATTCATATTCGTGAAGCTTCGAATAGCTAACGCGTAGTTCTCTCATAAATATTGAAAATAACTTTTCTTAGAACATTTAATTTTTAAATAATACATACTAATAGAAGAATCGACCTTGCTTTATTTCACCAGCAATATTTGAAAAACAAAGGTACGTAAAGTTAATACAGTACAGCTAATATTGATATAAACTTTGGTTAATGAAATCTGCAAACTATAGTCTCCATTCGAGCAGACTTCAAGTGAAATTCTATAACACTGTAAAAAATAGTCGACAGCCACAGAATAAACAAAAGCTTATACAGTCATATAAATTATACAGCTGCTTCAACTGAGTGAAAGGTGGCACATTTCGCTACACTGTGACATACAATAGAGCCCCGGTAAATAGGTCAAGCGAATTTAATAATTTTAGTGTCTTTCACGTGAGGGATGCCTATCTAAAAGCGTCCCCAGCAATTTATGTCATTTTAGTCTTTGAGATAACGGTATTTTCTAAATTAATGAAGAGAGAGAGAGTGGGTAGAGTGAACTTGGCGTAAAATCGCGTTGGAACGGTGGATAATTCTGTTAGCTATCAGAAGCTATTTCTTTTTTTTTTTATGTGAATCAGAATCACCAAAAATAAGAAAAAAGAAATTGCAAAATTATAAATCCTACGTTGCATAGATCTCGAAAAAAATCTCAAGGACAAAAAGTGATCTTACAGAGTTCCAAAGTCAGAACCTTAAAAAGTTACAGTTGTCTTAGTTTCTCAGTGGTCTTATCGCTAAAGTCGGTTTCTGCTAAACCACCTAAGGGTGGAAATTGTAACTTGTAACATTGTACGTTTTGATGTTATTGCAAGCACCTTTGATTGCCAATTCAGAGGAGGAAATTGACGATTTACTAGGCTTTCGATTCAAAGAATGTATTATGGTCCTTTGAGCCGTCGCATGTTGACACACTTAGTCTATTTGGCGTGTTATAGCCATTATTACATATTTCCAAAAGGACAAAAGCTGTGTTCCATAAATGGTGGATTGCAAGTCAATCATCGAAGCGTACACTACGACCTATTTCCCTCCGTTGGCTCTCAGAGCATTCAGAGCTCGTGAAAGGCCAACAGGCCAAAACCAAACATTGACAACCAACGCTTCATTGGCATACAATACGTTCGTCAAACTGGTCAGTGACTCGTCAATGGATATTGTTATATAGCCAATATTGGTCGACGGGAGGTACGTTGTAGGCTCAGACAGTGATGTCGAGATGAGAATGAACGATTGCTTTACGTCAGAAAATAAGTCGCAATGAAACAAAAAAGTGACTTACAGACATGGCTTTTGGGCGAGCATGTGTATTATAAAAGAAACAAATTCATAATTTTTTGTAGATTATAATAATTATAAGGTTACATTTTTGGGCCAGCCGTAGGTGGAATTCAAATTCCAAATACAGTTTTACCATGAGTATTAGGTACCATATAAACAGAATACCTTCTATCGACCCAAATTTAATTAATAATGTGATCTAGAACGTAGTTTCGGTATTTATTATAAAGTTACTTGTACGCAGTACCCAAAAGACATGATCAAGTTATAAACGTAGGTATATTGACTCTGACATCGATAGTAGGTACCTACTTAGGTATGCAAACAAAATATGTTCAGACGATATAAAAAAAAAATATATATATTGTGTCTACGTCAGTTTTTAATAAAATAAATATTGGATAAAATGAATCAATATAAAATTGACACGTGAATGGGTTACTACAAAAATAATTGAGTTTTAAATTTAATAATAAACAAAGTTAAAAATGAACGACGTCAACTCGTAAAAAGGTTTATTCACGCTCCAAAAAACATTTAATCGCCCATCTCATTAACAAGGAAAATATAAAGTGCGATAAAATTCGTATTAAAAATTCAAATCGCTTCCAAATGTTTGCTAGTGCGAATCGATCGAGTGCATACAGATTCCGTGGGAGCGAAAAATGCAGTACCGAAAAAATTGCAACGTATTGCTGAAATATGTCGGAGCGTTTAGTTAGACCGTACGCCGCCCGTAAACTCGAGATTTCGCCCGATATAAATCTTTCAAGTGGAGATGAATTTGCCGGGACTGCGAAATGATACATAAAATATTCATCCTCGTTCAGAAATGCAAGCCATCTGTTTTTCATTCTGTAAGATATTTTCGATCCTACTTTTTTTCTAATTTACACTTTTCATCGGCGTTGCTTTAAATTTTGCGAATGTTGCTTACTGGATTTTAAATAAGAGATGTGTTAAGTGTTACAACAAACACACGATATAATGAACGATCTTACCAAAGGTTTTAAATCGCGTACGTACCTGAAAAAAAACAGAACCATTAATTAGTATTTCATTGTACAATCATCAAAAACATGAAGCCCTGGAAATGAAGTAGATGGAATTAATATAAAAGTTTAGTTAATGTCTCAAGGTCAGTCTATTGTAGCGGTCTGTAAAGGCTTCTTGGAATATGTTAGCCAGTAAACGGCGGTAAATGGATAGCTATAGGAAAGGAGAATAATGAAATCTTAGAAATTGTTTAACAAGCTTTAAGCTTTAATTCAGTAGGTACCTATATTATTTCTCAACTAATAAACGTTAAGAAAAACGATTTAAAATAGCCTTCTTACATTACATTTTCAAAAAAATCTTTGAGTTGTAAAATAAAAACAGTAAATTGTACTTTATCGTATTTCACGATACCCAAGTGCGTTCCAAACATTCTGTTTGAGCAGAAGGCAAGATTACTATTACTCCTCCAAATCCCGTAGAGGCTAATTTCTATTGGCAGCACCCCTAAACCCCACACAAAAGGCTACGGAAACCAGACAGCCCATGATATATGCGTACGAAGAGACTTTGAGTTATTGTTCCACTGTATTCTTGGCAACAAACCTATGCGCATGATTCCTTGCCAGTTTTGTTACGGTACGAAGAAAGGTGAACGAAATCATAAGGATATTAGGTTGCGTAGGATCGCATTACCGCTGCTCCCAAAATGGTGTACGAAAACATCGTGACGAAACCGGCAAGTCTTAGAACCAAAAATTCGAAGACATGTGACATCCACCAACCAGTACTGGGCCCGTGTAGTAGATTAAGGCCCCCCTCCCTCTCAAAGAGATGAGGCCTCAGTCCCAATAGTGGGAACATTTTATGCTGATTATGCTTATTGTCTCGAATTGAGAGTCTTTGCCAAGGAACGAGACAGAGGAGGCTACAAAACAAAGTAATTGGAATCGTTTTCCATACTCGAAAAATTCGATCATACAACTAGTAGGTATTTTATCCATTTAGAAAAGACCGATATCACTACAAATCTTGGAGCGCCTTTAACCCTATCTCAGAAACTTTTAGCAGGCAATTACTCCGGTCAGTGTCGCGGGGCAAGATGGATTGTACGAATTACATCGAAGCCTTTCTACGGAACATCTGAGGGGAGTGGGGAACGAACATAGTGATGTAGATTTATGACGAGACGCGACTCGCGAAAGCTGTCCCAACGTTTTATAGCGGTGTATGTGCGTATAGCACATTGGGTGTATATGTTCCATGGGACTATAAATCACTGTACAGAATGGGCCTCCACTTAACGTTTTGTCGCGGAGATCGGTTTTCGTGCAGAGGAATGATAATAATAGTAAATGTTTGTATAGTAGAGCATCCTTTTACGTGCAATTTTTGTATTTACTTTTAAATCTGTTGATCGATACATATGTGCTTTATGGTTATGTGTTGGATCTTTCGGTTCCCTACAAAATGGTTGAGCCGGATGGTGCTGATCCACGCGTCATGTTCGTGAACGGGGCTGTCGGTTGAGACTGGTCGTCTCAGGCTTATTTTTAATCTTATATTTTGAATTGTTTGTTTTTTGTTTACATTGTGTTCACTTATAGAAGCAACAAGAATAATGTAGGTACCCAGGATTTTGTAATATCTGTACTTAAAAGAGTGTCCTTGGAGTTTCTTGCCCGTTCTTCTCCATAGAGATCTACGTTAAGGAATGGGCAACTAGCTTCAACTTTCTGACTAACTGACTGACTCTTTGACAATTTTAAAGTGACTGTAAATGGTTTAATTGAAATAAATGCTTTGAGTTTGAGTTAAAAAGCAGCTACTGGATGTTGACCCAGGTGCCTTGTTGATAAAAAATGTTGTGTTTTTTAATGCAAAACTGCTTATCAGCAACCCAGCTTTGTTTTCATTTCTGTAGAATTTTGCATAATTAAACATTTTTATGTAATGTGCTCGGGTAATGATGATATAACCATTTACACTTAGCATAACCACAGTAACCACTTTAATCTTTTACTAGAGTCCATTGAAACTAAACGGGTGTGTATAAAACAAAATAAACTGGGATGTGGCAGGAGGTCTCAGAAGGAGCTCGTGGCTAAGTAATAACAGCCGCACGGCTCGATCCATCAGGTTAAGCTACGCTTGCCGGGGTTGGTCCGTGGATGGGTGAACATCTTTACAAACCGAGACTCCTCCGTGTCTCGGAAAGCACGTTAAGCCGTTGGTGCCGGCTGCCATTCGTAGATCTTTGGCAGTCGTTACGGGTAGTCAGAAGCCCGAAAGTCTGACAACCAGTCTTACCAAGGGGTATCGTATTACCCAGTAACTGGGTTGTGGAGGTCAGATAGGCAGTCGCTCCATGTAAAATACTGGTATTCAGCTGCATCCGGTAAGACTGGAAGCCGACCCCAACATAGTTGGGAAAAGGCTAGGCAAATTGATTGTACAATAAAAGAAGGCTATTATTAAATTTAAAGGCTTTTCTAACGCAGTTTCACTTTACGACCGTTGGTATTTAAGAAATGTGAGCTTTAGTTGGTACCTAATTGGCTAGCCAATCGGAAAACAGCTTTTGAATCAAAATAGGCCGGCTACACGCGAAAAGGTAGTTGTAAAATTTAAGGTACGCTGCGCAAATGTATGTAATAAATAATTAATGTCGTGTACAAGTGGTTTTCATATCATTTCTTGGAATATAATTTACTTAGCGACGTAATTTATTGCTTTAGCCTTGAACTAGAATTGTGTTTGCTACGAATATGTATATGTACTTCTCCATACTTCGCCCCCCCCCCCCCCCCCCCACGGGGAATAAGAAATGAAGGCTTCTATTGCCTATAGACGGCTATGGGTAAACATGACCATCCTAATTTATTGGTACAAATGCTACAAGAAATTATCATAATATTTACATGCTTCGGTAGAAGATATTTGCCGAGAGGCACAAGAGACATCCTGTACAGGATGTTCGTACCACAGTTTCCTAGTTCTCTTTATGGGTTCCGTTTGAATTCAAAAATATCCGAGCTTTTAATAGACATGACGGACGATTTTCTTATAGAATTACAAAATTGTTCTTCACCAACTTCGCCTCGCAGTTTCATCAGCATAAGTCTCGAATCCGTGGGAAGATCGGGATAAAAAGTATATTTTGACATGGTCTATCCAATGTGCCAAATTTCATCCAAATCTGTTCAGCCGTTTTAACGTGAATAAACGAACAAACTCACTTTCGCATTTATAATATTACTAGATTTCGCCCGCGGTTTCGCCCGCGTGGAGGGCGGAAACTAGCCCACGGGAATTTACTACCGGGATAAAAAGTAGGTATTCTATGTGTTAATCCAGGTTATGAACTGTGTGCCAAATTTAATCCAAATCCATACAACCGTTTGTGCGTGATTGACTAACAAACACACAAACCTCACGTACGTAACTTCATTCAGCACATTTCACTTTTCACAACACCAATAATTCGCATATTTATTTATTATCTCATCTGCTCGACGTCCGTATGTCACTCCAGGGATCCAGCAGAATATCAGCGTCAGGTATATTTGCCTGACACATGCTGAGTTGGACTCCCATTTGGTGCAACCTTGAGACACGTACCGCACTTCGAATGTTTCACTGTTTTAAAGTGTCTTAGCCAATAGTCATCACAATATCTTTATTATCTTCTATATTTTATTTTTTGTATATTGGCACCTTATATTCTATATTCATGTATTTAGTTATATTTTAAACGTGTTTTTGTATTTTGTGCTATGTCTTCTGTGTGCATCAAATAAACGATTTATCTATCTATCAAAAATAAAAACTTTCACATTTATAATATTTGTAGGATTGTTAGGATTTTACACACATAACATTACTTCACGCCTGTATTCCCCAAGGATTAGGCAGAGGTGTACCTATTACTACCCACGTTAAAATAAAGGTAAGATAAAATGGTTTCTTAAAGGTATAGGTATATTTAAACATATACAGTGTGGCAGGGTCATCGACGCAGAAAGTGATACCATGGATTCGGTATAGGATTCTGAAAGTAAGTAAATAAATAAATGATTCTGAACCACCCTGCGTTTAAATTTTTCGTCGGTAATTTTTTTTTTAATCCGCTGTTCCATACATTTTGACCGCGTAGGTATTGCACTTTTCTATGCAACAGCAGATAATTTTTTAATAACCAACGAAAAATTTCAACGCTGGGTGGTTCAGAATCATTTATTTATTTTAAGGTTCACCCACAGCACATACATATACATAGAGATAGTAAATCAGACGGTAATATTCTAATATATTATATACTAATTACAGGTAAACACACGAATCATGAACCGAATCCATGGTATCAATTTTCCCTGCCAGCTTGTATGTAGATACCTACCTTTTATGTAACGATTGCAACTAACACCAGAGAATAATTAATAGTACTAACGTAACTAACACTTTCATATGAAATGAGTATGTACAGGTATCCTAATGGCATCGTACGTACTGGTAAAAAACAGCAAATACGTATTGATTATTACAATAAGTATTTTCCTCTTCTTCTTTTCGTGTGGTTAGTGACTAACCTGGTGTCAGAGTTTTAAAGCCGCCCATGGGCCTCTGACTAGGCTTCACATGCCGTCGAGAAAAATCAACCCAAAAACCAATAACCCACGTTAAAAAAAAAACAAAAAAAAAACGCAAAAATAATAAATAAAAAAAACAGAATCTAGATTAATCCTTATGCCTGATGTATTTCCCTAATGACCGGTCATTGCACCGAGTTTCCGGTTCCGGTGGAAATCCGGTTTCATCGGTAGCAGACAATTTCGAACAATAACTTAATTACCTAATAAATAAATAAAGTTATTAATTTATTTATTAGGTAATTAAGTTATTGTTCGAAATTGTCTGCTACCGATGAAACCGGATTTCCACCGGAACCGGAAACTCGGTGCAATGACCGGTCATTAGGGAAATACATCAGGCATAAGGATTAATCTAGATTCTGTTTTTTTTATTTATTATTTTTGCGTTTTTTTTTTGTTTTTTTTTTAACGTGGGTTATTGGTTTTTGGGTTGATTTTTCTCGACGGCATGTGAAGCCTAGTCAGAGGCCCATGGGCGGCTTTAAAACTCTGACACCAGGTTAGTCACTAACCACACGAAAAGAAGAAGAGGAAAATACTTATTGTAATAATCAATACGTATTTGCTGTTTTTTACCAGTACGTACGATGCCATTAGGATACCTGTACATACTCATTTCATATGAAAGTGTTAGTTACGTTAGTACTATTAATTATTCTCTGGTGTTAGTTGCAATCGTTACATAAAAGGTAGGTATCTACATACAAGCTGGCAGGGAAAATTGATACCATGGATTCGGTTCATGATTCGTGTGTTTACCTGTAATTGGTATATAATATATTAGAATATTACCGTCTGATTTACTATCTCTATGTATATGTATGTGCTGTGGGTGAACCTTAAAATAAATAAATGATTCTGAACCACCCAGCGTTGAAATTTTTCGTTGGTTATTAAAAAATTATCTGCTGTTGCATAGAAAAGTGCAATACCTACGCGGTCAAAATGTATGGAACAGCGGATTAAAAAAAAAATTACCGACGAAAAATTTAAACGCAGGGTGGTTCAGAATCATTTATTTATTTACTTACTTTCAGAATCCTATACCGAATCCATGGTATCACTTTCTGCGTCGATGACCCTGCCACACTGTATATGTTTAAATATACCTATACCTTTAAGAAACCATTTTATCTTACCTTTATTTTAACGTGGGTAGTAATAGGTACACCTCTGCCTAATCCTTGGGGAATACAGGCGTGAAGTAATGTTATGTGTGTAAAATCCTAACAATCCTACAAATATTATAAATGTGAAAGTTTTTATTTTTGATAGATAGATAAATCGTTTATTTGATGCACACAGAAGACATAGCACAAAATACAAAAACACGTTTAAAATATAACTAAATACATGAATATAGAATATAAGGTGCCAATATACAAAAAATAAAATATAGAAGATAATAAAGATATTGTGATGACTATTGGCTAAGACACTTTAAAACAGTGAAACATTCGAAGTGCGGTACGTGTCTCAAGGTTGCACCAAATGGGAGTCCAACTCAGCATGTGTCAGGCAAATATACCTGACGCTGATATTCTGCTGGATCCCTGGAGTGACATACGGACGTCGAGCAGATGAGATAATAAATAAATATGCGAATTATTGGTGTTGTGAAAAGTGAAATGTGCTGAATGAAGTTACGTACGTGAGGTTTGTGTGTTTGTTAGTCAATCACGCACAAACGGTTGTATGGATTTGGATTAAATTTGGCACACAGTTCATAACCTGGATTAACACATAGAATACCTACTTTTTATCCCGGTAGTAAATTCCCGTGGGCTAGTTTCCGCCCTCCACGCGGGCGAAACCGCGGGCGAAATCTAGTAATATTATAAATGCGAAAGTGAGTTTGTTCGTTTATTCACGTTAAAACGGCTGAACAGATTGGGATGAAATTTGGCACATTGGATAGACCATGTCAAAATATACTTTTTATCCCGATCTTCCCACGGATTCGAGACTTATGCTGATGAAACTGCGAGGCGAAGTTGGTGAAGAACAATTTTGTAATTCTATAAGAAAATCGTCCGTCATGTCTATTAAAAGCTCGGATATTTTTGAATTCAAACGGAACCCATAAAGAGAACTAGGAAACTGTGGTACGAACATCCTGTACAGGATGTCTCTTGTGCCTCTCGGCAAATATCTTCTACCGAAGCATGTAAATATTATGATAATTTCTTGTAGCATTTGTACCAATAAATTAGGATGGTCATGTTTACCCATAGCCGTCTATAGGCAATAGAAGCCTTCATTTCTTATTCCCCGTGGGGGGGGGGGGGGGCGAAGTATGGAGAAGTACATATACATATTCGTAGCAAACACAATTCTAGTTCAAGGCTAAAGCAATAAATTACGTCGCTAAGTAAATTATATTCCAAGAAATGATATGAAAACCACTTGTACACTACATTAATTATTTATTACATACATTTGCGCAGCGTACCTTAAATTTTACAACTACCTTTTCGCGTGTAGCCGGCCTATTTTGGCTATATATAAAAAAAAAACAAAAAAAAACGCAAAAATAATAAATAAAAAAAACAGAATCTAGATTAATCCTTATGCCTGATGTATTTCCCTAATGACCGGTCATTGCACCGAGTTTCCGGTTCCGGTGGAAATCCGGTTTCATCGGTAGCAGACAATTTCGAACAATAACTTAGTTACCTAATAAATAAATTAATTTAATAACTTTATTTATTTTAGAACTTGTCAATAAGCCGTACTTCTGGGAAAACACACTTTATTCAAACCAATTTACTCTATGATTAGACAGTGTTTCAAGGTTTACTAAAACATTTACTTTTAATGAAATAATATTACGACTGTATTTTCCGAATGGAAGGCAGAGTTGTATAGTACACTTATATTTCGCCAGTAATGTTTAAGTCTCATATTACTGACCTCTTACCATTAACCGAGGTACCAATCCAGACTCCAATCAAACCCAAGACCACTTCCGTAGCATTCGCGCTTGCCAACGAGACAGTAATTTAACATTAAAGTTGAATAAATATAAAAACAATTATTTAACAACAGACTGGCTTGGCATGGCTGGCTTGGCTGGATTGGCTTGGCTTTGGCTTTGGTACTAAAAGTCATTTAGTAGTCATGAAATGTATTTTTCATAGAATCACAAATACTAATTACATTTTTAGAACATAAATCTCAGACAATTACTTGCAAATCTTAATTATAAAAGAGATTATTTTTCGTTTTGCAACACTGGTTGAATATTCAACATCTTTAAATCTAAGGGAGGTCGCTATCTGGGCACGCCACAATTGTGTCGATAAGTCCCCGCTTTGAGGAGTGGCTAGAGAGGCGTCACGGCGTCCTCACCTTCCGCCTGACGCAGGTCCTCACCGGACACAGCTGTTTCGGGAGGTTCCTGTTCCGTATAAGGCGGGAGGAAACGCCCGGGTGTCACCACTGTGTGGATCACCCGGAGGACACGGTGGAGGTCTGCCCTACTTGGGCGGAGCACTGCCGTGTCCTCACGGAGGCGATCGGCGGCGGTGATCTCTCGCGTCCGGCCCTGGTTCAGGCCATGGTCCGGAGCGAGAGTGCATGGGAGGCCGTCACTTCCTTCTGCGAAGCAGCAATTCTGGCGAAGGAGGAGGCGGAGCGCGCGAGGGAGAGGCAAGATTCGTGCCCTCGCGTCCCTAATCGCCGTAGGAGACGCCCCGGGCGTCGGGAGTCGCGAGCCGACTTTCGGCCACCGTAGGCGCGGGCTTGCGGACGGTGAGCAATGGGTAGCTCGCCGTCCGATAAGGACCAGGCCCGGGTCAATGGTGCGTTGTGTTCCACGCGCGCCTCAAAAAGATGTCAGCACCAACTGACGGAGTCCGTAAGGGCCAATGCCTGCCAGGGTTGCGAGTTTGTCCGAAAAGGATATCGCGGCCCCGGCACTCAAGCAGCGGAAGGAACACGGGTAGGTTTTAGTCAGTAAAAGTCTGACACGCCCTCCCGCTCCACCCAGAGCGGGAGAAGTTATTTGATAATATCCCAAAGTCAAAAAAAAAAAAAAAAAAAAAAAGGGAGGTCGCTATCTGCAAACGCAATTTTCAAGTTTGGAACGCAAAAGAAACAATAGTCACAACACTTTAGGCGGCTTGGTTCGCAGTCATATCACTAATTACGGTAGGTCTTTCTTTTTTTTCAAATATTCCAAAGATAATTTCACTAAATAACAATGGCAAATTTGTCTATGGTTTAGTGATGCGGTAGTATGAATTTTACGTTCTGATGCTATCGATGTTACTCGCACCGTGTAGATTTGTTCTGTGTGGACACGTCGCTTGAAGTTGCCGCCTGCGGTCGACTTCGGAATGGTACCTCAAAACGATTAATTATACTATACAAGGTGTTCTTTTTTTATATCCCATAACTCTAAAGTATTAAGGAGACCGAGTCAAAGAATCAACTGGCTTATGAATTATTTTTATTTTTTTTTTCATTAAAAAAATTCGACAATGTCACGATTATTTATGTAAAATACTTACGTGAAATATTTATAATAAAAATATTTAATTCAGACTATTTTTGTTCATTAAAATAAAAAAAGAGAACGTCGCATATTCTTACCTTTAAATATGAATGATTGGTTTGAATGAAAATGATTTACTAGTACTTATCAATGAAACTTAGATACACACTTCGAGAGCTAGACTATCGAAAAAAAAAATGCCAATTGATTCTTTGACATAGACTTATTAATACCCTAGAGTTATGGGATATCAAAAGGAACACCTTGTATAGTATGTAGGTATAGTATATTTAATCGTTTTGAGGTACAATTCCGTAGCCGACCTCAGGCTGCAACTGCACGCGACGTGACACGACTGGTTTCTATGAAATACCTTCCGTAGCTAGCGACACCTCGCCTTCATAGAACTACATAAGAATACATAGCAACCACTCGTGTCGCGGCGAGTTAAGTTCAATGTTAATGCTTTTGGTCCCTGGCTACCACCTCGGGCTTAGGTAAGAAATAATTTCATATTTTAAAAGTACAGCTACATGAAAGTATTCTGCACTTACTCGCCATTTAAAATGAAGAAATATTACTCATGGCCATGGGGAAATTGCAATCAGGTAATTATGATTGTTAATTAGATATGCAGATACTTAATTTATTATTAACCGAAGCAGATAAATCCTATTCTTTACTCAAGAGTCAACAACATAGGAGCAATAAATAGTATACCTACAAACGTATCTATGGATAAAAGAATTAACTTGTGAAAGGAAACATCGCGAAACAACGTCCTAATGTAGATGATAGGTCGTAGCTACTTATGTAATTACGAACTCATCTCGACTCCCGAGTCATCTCAATGAGTAAAACTTGTATTGTTTCACTCGGGTTGTTTACAAGTCTGCGAACAAAACGTACTCTCGATAATAATCAATTATACATACAGAGTAAGTGTTGTACTCTGTTGTTTTTAGAATAATAAATTGTTGAAAAATTATGTAAATTTTTATGCCCCCGGGTTTTGAGAATTTAGAGGCATTTGTAATTTGAGTATTCAGTTCGTTTTTTTAAATAGCCGACTTTTTTTATTTAGATGTCGATACCCAGCACGTCTGTGAAGTTTACACAGAGAAAACTGATATTTCAAGTGACTACACTATTTGCGGTTGACCCCAAAAATGACCCCAAAAAAAATCAGAAAGAAAAAAAAAAACGTGCTTTCTAGTTAGATCTTTCTAGATTCCTCTCACGACTGTGGAGTTTCGCTGGGTATACAGGGTGGCAGGGACGTCGACGCGAAAACTGTTGCCATGAATTCAGTAAATGATTCTGAATGCCCGCCCCTGCGTTAAATTTTTTGTTGTTATTTAAAAAAAAAAACAGCTCTTTTCATTTTGACTGCGTAGGTATTGCACTTTTCTATGAAACAGCAGATTCTTTTTTTAATAACAGACGAACAATTTCAGCGCAGCCCGTTCAAAATCATGTGCTGAATTAGGTTAATTTTCGCGTCGATGTCCCTGACACCCTGTATATATATAATATTAAAGATTTGAAAATTTGTATGTTTGGATATTTGTTACTCAATCACACAAAAACGGCTGAACAGATTTGGACAAAAATTGACACAGATAGTTTATAACCGGGATTAGCACTTAGGATACTTTTTATCCCGGTAGGATGTCCCCGGGGGATAATTTCCGACCTCCACGCGAGCGAAGCCGCGGGCGAAAGCTAGTATTAGTATAAATAAGCTACTCTCACAATCTTCTTCAAGCTGCATTGTAGCAAACTTCCCGACAAAGTTTATTTTCATTACCCTATCCAAAGCAATAATAGTCGTAAAAGTTTGAAAACAAACGCAAACGGCATTGTGCATTTTACGCAAACAGTAAAAACCGGTTTCATTTAATTTTGGCATCGGAAAACTGTAATTTTGTCCAAAAGGCATAACTCTTGTCGACCCGAAGGAAAAGAGCAATATATTATTCCTTTCTGATTTGTAAATCTACTAGCTTTAACCCGCGAAATTTCACGGATTTTTTATTTTAAATTCATATTCTTTATATGCACTTCTTTAGGTCAAGCATGATAGTCTGAATATTAAAAAATATTTGGTGAGGTCTTAAGGGGAGCATGCAAATTGGTTTGCTGTTACAATGTTTAATAATAGAATTAGAATTTCTTTATTTTGCATAAAATACCGTACATTAATATAAGAAGTTCCACATATTTTGCTCACCACATATTTCAGCATGCATAAAATACATTATAATAAAATTATATACAAAAACACTTCAATTCTTACTATTAAGATCATGAAGTAAAAAAAAAAAAAAAATCCTTAAAATTACGTTATTTAATAATATTACTAGTGAGATCATATTTCGAGCTATGCTTAAAATTTAAGAAGTCACTTAGGTATTGTATAGAACTCGGGATAGGTAGACGAGAAAAAGTGGGGGAAGGGGGCACATAGGTACCTACTGCAATAACATTACCAAAAAGTAATCAAAAATGTTATTATTATTGAAAATAAATAAGTTATTGCTATTTAAAATTCACATTTTTAGTACCAAATTCACCCCAAATCCATAAAAAATAGCAAATTTTTAACAGGGTTCATATGTTCTGACGGCCGCCCGCGCCCAATGCCGCTAATATTTTTTTGTTTTTTTTTTTTTCCTGAAAATTATCACTAAAATTGACTCCCAGTGCGATCTCACCGACCTCACAACACCCTCACGGATCAGACAGGGTTTGTTTTTACATGTTGTATAACCTAGAAAAAGCAGTAAAATGGAGGCCAAACAGGTTAATGGATTCATTAAGTAGATACCTTGATGGGAGAAACTAGACCGACTGTCCAGCCATTAAACCTGCCTATATCGAGATGATAACAGCTTTTATATTACCTCGAACCATTAAGTACTTGGCAACAAAGAAACAATAAATGAAATTAGAGTACAGCCCCGTGCAGACTAACGCGACGTGGCTCGGACGATACAATTTCTAAGAAAACTTCACGGTATAACAATAACAGGTATCGCGTCACGCTAGTCTGCACGAAGCTTTATTCAGCTTAATTTAATAACGAAACACTTATTTTACTTTACGCTAGTGCTTCATAATTTTAGCTCTATTTACTAAATTAGTTGGAATAGAAAAGAACCATTGATTTTAATTATTCCAATTAGTATAATATGCTTTGTTCGTAAGACAGTGTTAATTGAGTCAAGAGAATTGAATTATAGGTTAGCTTAGTTCACGCTTACGACACAGGCAGGGTTCTGCGATTCGATTGGCTTGCACTGTAAGCCAATCAAAACGTTATACATAGTCCGCAGAATTCTAGAACGGTTCTGGTTTGAATTCAAGTCGTATCAGTACATAGTTCTGTAGGACAATTAGGCGTTTGATTTAGGCTTATCATAATGACTTGTGTACCTATACATACAGAATATATCAGGACGGCGTGGTCATGTTTAAGGGTGTGATTATATTTTCCCGATTACGATATTGGTCCCATGGAAAAAGATGTTCACTTTGATGATCTGATTAAGAGCCCATACTACCTCAGCTCAAATTCACTTTTTATCTTGCTCGCACCATACTGCTCGCGGATTGAGTGGGTTGCTGGCGGCTCTAAGGCGCCAATAGTTTAGGTAATTTCTTTTTACGGCGAAAATAATGGCAGTTAATAAAAAAAATGTATCTGCTTTATAGTTTGTTCAGTTAATATGTAAAGTTTCATGATCTTATTTGAAGTATTTTTTAATAACAGCGGTTTATTGTTTGGTTTGGAGGTAACTTTGGAATTTTTTCTATCGAGAAAATTTTATGGAATCGTGTTTTCGTCAAACATATTACTTACTTAGCATTAATCCTCAACTTTAACATACATAAATTACAAAATTTATGCTGCAGTATTTTCGACATATAGTATATCGGAGTATCATGCTAAGATATATATTATTATTTATTATTATTGTGATGATAATATTTTAAGTTATCTTTATTTTTTCTGTTTTTTTTTGTTTGTATGTTAATATTGTGTGCCTTAACCTGAGTCAAATAAATTTATTTCATTTCTTTCTTTCTTTTCTTTCTTTCTTTTCTTTCTTTCTTTTCTTTCTTTCTTTTCTTTCTTTATTTTCTTTCTTTCTTTTCTTTCTTTCTTTCTTTCTTTTCTTTTCTTTCTTTCTTTCTATTCTTTCTTTTCTTTCTTTATTTCTAAGCTATTTGAGGTAGGCTCTTAAATATGACAACACCTTTCTGATACATGGTGTATATGTATGTTTTTGATGCCTCGTTAGACGTAGGAAGACCATGTAAGAGCACTAAAATTTGATTTGACGAAGAAAATAACTTGACTAAAATATGAAGAAAAAACAAAACCTTTTTAGATTTGCAGCTTTTTAACTTTGGCGGTGAAGTGTAGCTACAGAATAAATAATCAAAAGGTAGCACTGGAAAGGTTTTCGTTCATAGATAGGTAGCTTAAACTTAACGTGACCGGTGTTTCTTATCGCCTTTTCTAGGTCATTAACAGTACCTACCTACTTTTCAGGATTTATTATTTTATGCTTCATTTTCCGATATATTTTTTTACTAGACGGGATAAAAGTACGCTACGAGGTTTATTTTTGAGTCCAGAAACCTTAAATTCGTTGGAAATCAAATCACTACAATAAGAAACAAAAAATCCAAAGAGTACCGAATCAAACCCATTAAAGTCAGCTATGAAATATATGCATAAGCATTACTTATCAGTGGTCCTTTGGAACGTAAACGATTTTTGTTTACGATCGAATGGACCGCGGTCCATTGGTTTTGGGCCGTTCAGACTAAATTTATTTATTTATTTATTATAGCATGGAAGACTTACATCTCAAAAAAACAAAAAAAAATATCTATATTAGCGCGGCATTATGCTGAGATAGGAGCCTTTTGGCCTCGTACAGGACTTCCTTCTTTAAATTTTAATGTAACTTTGTTTTTGATTGTTTTTTATTTATTTTTAATGTGTTTTTAGTTTTGTGATTTCCTGTGCGAGTCTCAATAAATACTTTTTCTTTATTTTCTTTCTTTCTTTATAATGTTCCCACTACTGGGACACAGGCCTCGTTCCAGTGAGAAACAATGGGCCATAATCACATAATAATATGTGGATATCACGTCATGTCTTCGAATTTTTGGTTTTTGGACATGCCGGTTTCCTGACGAATGTTTCGTTTCACCGCATGGCCATATAAAATATTTCTTTGGGCGCATTGAGCGATTTTTGGTAAACGTAGGATTCGCATCACCGACGCGCCGTAGTGCTTTACTCTAAAATATAGATGGCGCTAACACCATTTTTTTTTTTTAGGTTAGCCCTCACTGTCCCACTGCTGTTCAAAGGCCTCCCACCAATCCTTCCAGACATCCTTTTCCAGAGCCACATCGATCCAAATGTTACATAAATGATTTGTAAAGTAAGTCTTTACACTACATAAGTTCTTAAATGTTCTGAATTACTACTTCTCGCTTCACAAATTAAGAATGAAAGTTTCTAACAGTCTCAATCATTTTAAAAGTAAAGTAAAAACTTCCAACTTACGAAAGAAAAAATCTCTTTGCAGCAAAATCGCCAATAGTTTTAGAGCCAATAATTGGAAATGGCTATTTACAAGAGAACTTCCGAGAAGAACTTACAAGTTAAATATAGATCTTTTAAAATACATTTCTTTTACTAAAAGCTGTCAAATATAATAAAAATGTGTATTGTTTTGGGAAAAAGAAAAATTTGCGGTCCGTTATTTGTCTTTTTATATCTTCCTAATGGTTTCTGAGTTTTACATGAATTTAATGGTAATAAAATAGAATTAGATTAAAATCAATTAAATTAAAATAGCATTCAAAATAGACGTCACAATATCTGTAAACAAGTTGGAATTGTTTTTTTTTTTGTTTCTATTGCTGCACTCTGGACGCCTTTAACATGTAAGTACTTTTTTTTTACATCGTTCTCACACATATACATTCATAATTAATGATGTAACTAATATTTTTGTAACAATATAATTTAAAAGAGTGTCAATGTAGTCTTCTTCTTCTTTTCGTGTGGTTAGTGACTAACCTTGTGTCAGAGTTTTAAAGCCGCCCATGGGCCTCTGACTTGGCTTCACAAGACACGCACCTCTTACTTTTCGGATTCATGTGCGTATTGTATAATTATCACTTGCTTCAAAAACGGTGAAGGAAAACATCGTGAGGGAAGGAATGCCTGAGAGATATTTCCATATAGTTTCTTGCCCGTTCTTCACCATAGGTACCTACTAAGCTTTGGAAAGGGCAACTAGCTTCATATTTCTGACTGACCGACTCCTTAACAATTCAAAAGTGCCTGTAAATGGTTTCATTGAAATAAATGCTTAGAATTTGAGTTTGAGAAGTACTTATAAAACGAGATCGGTCTGTTTGTGTGACATAGTGAATTTTGATGCGATTTTCACCAGCATTTAGAGAATTTATTCCGGAAGGTTTATATGTAAAATACATTAATCTTTAACTTAGATGTAGCAAAGTAATCGCAATGTTTTGACATCATATCACCACATTAGTGCTTTGCAACTGTAAACAGGGGCCGGTCGCTAGTTAAAAGTATACAGCGAGGTCCCTTTTGCAACTGTAAACAGGGGCTGGTCGCTAGTTAATAGTATACAACGAGGTCCCTTTTGCAACTGTAAACAGGGGCTGGTCGCTAGTTAATAGTATACAACGAGGTCCCTTTTGCAACTGTAAACAGGGGCTGGTCGCTAGTTAATAGTATACAACGAGGTCCCTTTTGCAACTGTAAACAGGGGCTGGTCGCTAGTTAATAGTATACAACGAGGTTCCTTTTGCAACTGTAAACAGGGGCTGGTCGCTAGTTAATAGTATACAACGAGGTCCCTTTTGCAACTGTAAACAGGGGCCGGTCGCTAGTTAATAGTATACAACGCGGTCGCTTTTCCTGTCTGTATGTGTGACTGCTTTGATCTTCTAAGCTACACAAATCTGATACGGTTTTCGCCATCATTTAGAGAAATTATTCCGGAAAGTTTATGTGTATATAGTACATTACTGCCTGCAACAAGGGCATTGATGGACGATCGTGAAATTCAGGGCCGACGCGAAGCCAAGGCACACATATGTGAGTACATCAATGCCTGTTTGCGGCCAAGCCTCGTATGGTAGTTTTCTCAAATAATGCGCGGAAATTCAAACTTCCGAACCAACGCATGGTTGCGGCCAAGGCGTACACAAAAAATCCATCCTGTATAGTACTTTTCTCAAATTCGCGCGGAAATTCAAAGTAAGTAAATTAATTATAAATTCCAGAATCAATGACGTACAACGATTATTTTTCACGCGAAAATATGTTTATTTGTTTCTTCTTTACTTTAAAGAGCACTATTTGTAAACCAAATCGAAATTTAAATAAAATCTTTGTTATGTAACCAACTTGGTTGCCATGTGTTGAAGTAAACAGTTCGTCCATCAATTCCGTCGTTCTATTTTTAAATAAAACGACATTATTGTATATATCTGGCCTCAACAATCCAGTAACTGGGTAATACGATACCCCTCGGTAAGACTGGTGTCAGACTTTCGGGGAATTTTCATACAAAAATTCCCGGCCGGCCGCTTGCATGTATTTGACCAGTACCATAATTTCGATTTATCTCGAAGAAGGTTGTCAAAATAATACTCTAATTTCCAAACATGTTTGAGAAAATACATGAATATTTAACTTAGGAACTGGCGAAATTTGGGTGGCCTCTGCCTATCCCTACAGGGACTACAGGTCTGATAATATGTTAAGTTATTTAACTTAGATATAGCACATAAATCTCGATATTTTTACCGTGTGA
Organism: Agrochola macilenta; assembly: GCA_916701695.1. NCBI lineage: Eukaryota > Metazoa > Arthropoda > Insecta > Lepidoptera > Noctuidae > Agrochola > Agrochola macilenta. The sequence continues at coordinate 14,811,903 of OU753557.1, forward strand.
AGCAGGAGCACTCACTAGTTAATAAATAAAATCAAAATATTTGCTGACAGACTTGTAAAGTCGTTCAAGGGTAACTGGAATATTCTGAGCCCGAAAATAAGTATTTACTGTGCCGAGACGAAAACAGACAAGATGAAGAGATATTATCTAGGCATCCTAAGTTACCTAATAATATAGACAAGGTAAAAATAGATATAGCAGCCTTTTCATAGATACAGTCCGACCGTCGAGAGAATGCGTTAGTGACACCTGTCCGTTAGACAATTTCTAGTAATAAGAATCAAATTCGCAAAACATATGTGTTTTCGTTAGTATGAAACTGACAGGTGTCAAAAACGCATTCTCTCGACGCGACGGCCGAACTGTAATTATGACAAATAAATTACATTTCAGTGTCTACAAAAAGACGGTACCTACAGATAGTGTAAAAAAAATTAAAATAAAAGAGAAAACAAAAACAATCCGAGAACAAAAAAAAATATTTTACAGAAATACGAGCTGTCTATAAAAGTATTGATTAAACCTAAAATTATGAAAGGACAAATAAATAAGATAATTTTCCATGAATCCCGTAAAAAAAATAAAAAGAATTCATTAACCAATTCGTAGTAGGTTCTTTCATCCACTATCAAAAGTATTAATTAAAACATTTTTTCTTGGAAAAATATACACCGTGTAACAATAAACCCTGTCCGATCCGAGACTATTATGTAGTAATAAAATAAAAAAATCGGCGAATTATTTTTCGGCGATCGATCGGGCGGCCGTCGTTTAGCGGGTGTCTACAAGTCATAACTGATGACCTCTGTAGAAAATTTGCTAATTTATAATGTTATTGGGCAATTTTGGTCTTAAAAACGTGAATTTTAAATAGCAATAACTTGGATATTTTCAAAAATTTTACTTAACTATCTTTTTGGTAATGTTATTGCGGTACCTATGCGCCCCCTTTCGATTCGAACAGGGTTTTTGTTACATACGGTAGCTATATCTAAATGAGAAACAATACAAGTAAACTAAATTCCTCACTCCTGTAAAATGACAATATTTCTGAGAAAACTTCATTATAATCGCTGGGGCACTAAATATCTAGGTACTCGTAGGTATTCATTTAGCATTATCAAAGTATGTCTAAATTTCAAATGAAACATTTAAAGTACCTACTTTGCAACATTTCTAATTTATAGTTTAACTAACTGGCAATGGGATAAATTAATTTTAGACAGTTTAAAAGCAAAATATTGGAATGAATACATCATTATGATGTTAAATTTAGATTAAGTATTATACTAGGCAGGTACCATCGCGGACACTGGCGCCTGACCACTTTTCGACCTTATTGTTTAGGCAATAATAAGGTTTAAAAGTGGTCAGGCGCTAGTGTCCGCGATAGTACCTATGTTAGTATTTTTTTTTTTTTTGGGTGGGAAATCATCAAATGACTCCTACCGCTCTGGACAGAGCGAGAGGGAGTGTCAGACTTTTACTGACTAAAACCCACCCGTGTTCCTTCCGTTGCCTATGTGCTGGGGCCGCGATATCCCTTTCGGACAGACCCGCAACCCCAGCAGGCATTGGTCCTTCCGGACCCCGTCAGTTGGTGCTGACATCTCTTTGAGGCGCGCGTGGAACACAACGCGCCGTCGACCCGGGCCTGGTCCTTATCGGACGGCGAGCTGCCCATCGCTCACCGTCTGCAGGCCCGCGCCTACGGTGGCCGGAAGTCAGCCTGCGGCGACTAGGGGCGCGAGGGCGTGCAGCTTCAATCTCCCTCGCGCGCTCCGCCTCCTCCTTCGCGAGCATAACTGCTTCGCAGAAGGAGGTGACGGCCTCCCATGCACTCTCGCTCCGGACCATGGCCTGTACCAGGGCCGGACGCGAGAGATCGCCGCCGCCGATCGCCTCCGTGAGGACACGGCGGTGCTCCGCCCAAGCCGGGCAGACCTCCACCGTATGCTCCACCGTGTCCTCCGGGTGATCCACACAATGGTGACACCCGGGCGGTTCCTCCCGCTTGATCCTGAACAGGAACCTCCCGAAGCAACCGTGTCCGGTGAGGACCTGCGTCAGGCGGAAGGTGAGGACGCCGTGGCGCCTCTCCAGCCACTCCTCAAAGAGGGGACTTACCGCCGCAATTGTGGCGTGCCCAGGCTTGACCCCTCTGAGGGTAGGTTTTAGCAAAGTGAACATTAAAAGAGCACACAACATTTTATTTAGCTTAACGCATAACAAGCCTCCTCGGATTACTTTTCTCGATTTTGTCAATGGAAATTATACCCTTGATAACATAATACTTATTAAGTTAAGGATAATTGATGACAATAATTGTACCATAGGTAGTGTAATGCTTGCTAAAAAGTTTATCACGGCAGAACTCAGATGCTTTTGGCTGGGGCCTGAGCCCCTTAGAACCCCTCCCCTCCCATGGATCCGCCACTGGTGCCTTCAGACAGGTCATTTAAACTGCTATAAAAAAATGTTAATTTCCGCTGCACTTCAAAGTCACCAACAGGTTTTATAAACAACACCCACTCATTGGACTTAAACTACAAACAATTATAAAACTCTTACACAACATGTTGTCGTACTGGATTTTAATTTAACAAACATCTAACCCACATGACATGACGTAACAACCTGTAAAAGCAAATTGCGAAAGAAAACAACAACAGTTTCATAATAATATGTTCGCTCACGGTCCGTTGAGAAAATGCTTTCGCATTCAACTGGAGTAGGTACCGACGCTGGCATTGTGGGGTCAATGCGCCCTGCACCCTGCACCGTAACGACCCGACAGAGAAAAACAAGTGAAGACGCTATATACATACATCTAGGTGTGTACCGCCGTCGGTATTCAATGTACATGACTCCATTTTTCGCTGTAACAGTTGCACAAGATCTTCTTTGTCGAGCTAGCAAGCTTTTACGTAATGTGACAGTTTTAAGGTGCATGTTTGCCGTCTAAGTGAGTCATACGTTTCAATGGCGGAATGACAATGAATATACAGTGGTGTGTTTAGGAGTTTGTGAAAAATAATAGTTTTGCTGAAGAAGTTTGCTGTAGAATGTAGGGGAGTTGAAGTTTCTTTTAATGGGTTTCTCGAGCTACTTCTTATAGAGTTCTACCCATACCACAGATGAATAACCATAGATGGTTCACTCCGCAAAATCATTTAAATAAAATAATAAACACCACAAAGTGAAACATAACTTTAATTTCGGAAGTGGTTGTTTTTTTTTGTAAATATTTTATTTTTCACTTTTTAGTTGTGGTATCTACCCCTGCTATGTAAATAACAGTGACAGGAAGTTATCATCATTATCATCCACATATAATAAGTGGAAAAAATACGTATTATTGAAGCTAACTCAAAAACTATACAAGGAAAGTTAATAAAAATTTATATGGGACCAACTTGAGACCCCTTTCATACAAAAAAAAATATTTTTTAAATCGGTCAACAATTGACGGAGAAATCAGTGAACATACATAAAAAAGTGACTCTTGCTAGGACACAATAAAGTGCAATTCAGGTCGCACAGCGCTAATTACCTACAGTTATATTCATCTAGAAGTTGCCTCTGTTTCTATCGCGTAACTCTTATATCTTCTGACTACGTCACTCTCACTGAATTGTCTTGAGTAGCTTCATACCTAAAATGTGGAGTGAACCGTTTGTATTCATCTCTGCCCCAACCAATTTTTATTTACTCTTGTATTTATATTTTACGTCTAATAAATTAAATAAAACTTTATTTCAGACTAAGGTATATATTTTTGTTAGTATTTTGGTTTTAGTAACAATGGTGCTTAAAGTAGGTTAGTATTGTTAGTTTACACGAACTAAATTTATTTATGTAGACCTACTACTGTCCCCACCCAGTGTCCCTGAAAGGGACAGTCCGGTCTGGCAGCGATCATTTTTAGAATGCTGTTGTCACTACCATGCAGGCGCTGTAGTAAGGAGGCCGCTTTCTTTCGCATGATGGCATGGAAACCATCTGTGCGAGCCTCCGCCAACATTCCCGAGGCGCTACAACGCCTGGCAGTCCCAACAGAATCCTAAAAGCATGATTAAATTGAACACGCAGGACGTTGTATGCTCGGCGCGTGTATGATACCCACAGGCCACAATTTTAATAAATATTTAAATTGAAATCTTAGATCTTAACATACCTTTTCTCATAAGTGAATAGGGGGCAACAAACTCTTGGCTGAAGTTTTCAGCTGGCGGAGAGAAAAAGCGTAAATTTTAAGCCACTTCAACCGAAAGAGTTCAAAGATGGCAGCAATTTTAACCTCTATCACACAAAAGAGTAGTAAAAGTATAATAACTTTTCAAATATCACTGTCAACTCTCCGAAAAGCTAATCAAAATGACGATAAATTCTGTTAAATCACTTAGAAATTACTCAAATACTCAACCTTGTTTTACGACATGAATAACTTTGAGACGAATTAAACGTAATCTTTTAGTGCTTGGAAATCTGTCTCGAGAAAATTCGGTAGGTGTATAGAACAACTAGCAATTACGACTAATCGCTTGACGACTGGTCGCCGGGCGTACTACGTAATGGAGTGATTAGGAGAGCATAGTGGAGCGTGACCATCTTACGTGATTGGGCGTCGTTATGCGTAGATGTGACATTCGGCTGACTGAATTCTTGCCTACTTTGTCGTGGTTTTCGGAGATTTATTGCCATCAGGTGTTGTACACGTATTTGGGGAATAAAAGATTAGGTAATGCTGTTGTGATGGCCTAGTGCTTCTCATGCACAAGGTTGTGGGTTCAAATCCGGGCAAGTACCAATGTGACTTTTTTCATATGCACTTTCTGAATTTATCTTGGACATTACTGACATCGGTGAAGGAAAAACATCGTGAGGAAACCTGGACTTTTAGTTAATATAGATAAGTCTGAAATCACCAACCCGTCTTGAGCAAGCGTGGTGATCAATGCTCGTGCCTTCTCTGTACGAGAAGAGGCCTTTGCCCTGCAGTGGGACAATAATATAATGGTATTATTATTATTCCTTTAAAACACTTATAAATTACTTTTTTAAATATTAGAATATTAAAAAATATTAAAACATTTAAAAATATAAAAAATAGTAGCCCACTGGTATCGGGAACAGGGTCCAAGCTGTTTGCGGGAAAGTCCGAAAGGGCGTCACGTCTGTGGCCCCTGACAACGTACAAGCAATACTGAAGGAACACGTGTCGGTTTTAGTCAGTAAGAGTTTGATTTATAACATTATTTACAACTTATGATAAATTCCCAACCAAAAAAAAAAAAAAACAGGTCTAACCTACGAGTATTATTACTTAATCCTCGTTTTTTTTAATGCTAATAGATGGTGGTAAAACGTAGCAGCGGCCTTTGAATATCTGCAATACCAGAGCCTCGCATGTAGTAAGAACGTAGCGCTCTTTAATTTTGTTCTATCGATCAGTACGACTATACTTAATCCTATGACCAACACAAACATGTAGCCATAGAGATAAACATATTAATTTGCCCCTAAAACATCCCTACAATGTTGGTTAAGAATGTGTTAATGAAGACCTTTTCAGCTATAACATCAAATTTCCAATATTAGTTACCAAAAATGTTCTCAAAGGAAATATTTTTCAAAGTTTAGACTAGAATTTTAATCACCTCATTGCTCTCAAAAGGTCGGCAAAGGTTTTGAAAGGAGCATTTTATTTTCTATTAGTTGCGCCCCGCGGTTTCACCCGCATAAGTTTAGATCCCGTAGCAATATCGGGATAAAAATATCCTATGCTCTAACCCAATTGATCGTCTTCCCATGTGCCAAATTTCATCCGAATCCGTTTAGCCGTTTTAGTGTGAAAGCGTAACAAACAAATAAACAAACTCACTTTCGCATTCATAATAAGTATTAGTTAGGATAAAAAAAAAATGGACATGCGTAGACCATGCCCTGGAGAAGGATATAGGATACCTTTTATCCCGATATTCCCACGGGATCGAGACTAGTGCGGGTGAAACCGCGGGAAGCAGCTAATAGGCTATAATTTATAAAGAAGCCACTGACGGAAGCTAGTAATTTTATAAAGTTAAGGATATAGTTAGGATTATAATTCCACTTATAATAATAATATTTATACCAGCACGCGTGACCACAATAGAAACGGGTTTTGTCGACGGAAGAATAGACAAAATGACAGATTGTGATTGTTTATCTGTCACTTTGTCTATTCTTCCGTCGACAAAACCCGTTTCTATTGTAGTCATGCTACCCGTGCAGAGTGGCAATTCCTGTATTCTTAAAAATGTTCGCATTCTAATATCGGTCTCATACTCTCAATAAAACCTCTTATATCCTCTAATAAAACCTCTAAATAATGTTAATTTAAGGTTCATAAAATCAACAGCAAACTATCATTGTGTTTTGCAGGATTCATGTATACCAACAGTAATCCATTGTTAAATGTGTGATGTGCATGAGAGCAAAGTCAAAGTCAAAGTCAAAAAATTTATTTCAATTAGGCACATAAAAGGCACTTTTGAACGTCAATTTTACAAAAAATAGAATTGATTCTAGTCGCCCCTTCCAAAACGTAGTTTTCATATGGAGAAGAATGGGCAAGAAACTCCACCGTTACTCTTTTAAAATGATTTTACAAAATGTTGGTATACATTAATTATATAGATATATGTGAAGATTACTCTACCACGAGCAAATAAATAAATAATTTAGGTAAATTTTTGACAATATTTTGACATTGATTGTCGCTGAGATAAGATTGTGACGTTTTTCAAGTACGAGAAATGGCTTTCTGCCTCAAAACCTCTTTTGAATGTTTCATGTTTAATATACCTTTGCTTCAAAAACTGTGAAGAAAAACATCGTGAGGAAACCGGCATGTCTGAGAGATATTTCTCGACGGCATGTGAAGCCAAGTCAGTGTTGGCGGGCGGCTTTAAAACTCACTAACAAAACGAAAAGAAGAATGCAGACGATTTGAACCTTACATAGGGCTTCAATAGGTCGCCAAATACCAGGTACCGACATAAAACTAACACCTACTCATATTTAAAGGTTAACATATTTAATATGTTATGTCTTAATGCTTACATTCCCTTAAATGTTTGAGTACAAAATAAGCTGTTAGCGTCGGCAGCCATTCCTGGAACCGCTCTGCTAGTAAATACTGCATGGTCACAGTGGAATCGATTTGAGAGCGGATTACACGCTCATCGGTACCTATCGGATAACTTAGTCGGCACTTTGCTTCCGTTTCGATGCTTTTGGTGCATAGAATTTGAAAATAATTTTGGCTGTGGTTATCAAACTTTATAATTACTCTCTTTTCTTGAATCTTTTTCTTAGCGTGTCAATGGCAATCTAAATGGACTCGGCCCTGGGCGAAATCCGTAGTTTCGGCTTCTCGTAACGACGGCCGAAACTAAGGATTTTGCTTAGGGAGTAGGCCCCCAGAATTTGACTACACGTTTGGCGCCATCGCTAGCGTCCATCAGTCCCTGTAACGTGCAGACGACAGGACACGCAGGACACGATATTTAGTGTCCCATCGTTTGTGGAACAACACTACATTTACAGTTGTGAATCCATACCTCGAGTTGCATTAGACTCTAATGCATGGAGAAATAAAGTGAACAGACGAATCTGAAACCAATGATCACGATCATCAGCCACACTGTTTGAGAGCACATACACGAAACGATCGGATTGTTCAGTTTCAACGTTTTGCTTCACACACTAGTAACAGGCTTGTGTAAACTGTAATGGAATGTATGATATAATGTAATGCGAATAGTGTGGATGACATACAAACGAGCACTGTGTTCGCGCTAGAAACCGACAGCTGTTGGACCAGCGCGAGCGTTACATGTACCTAATGGTCGTAGTGCATCCACACACAGAATTCGCGTTACATTACAAGATAAATTACATTACACATTACACGCGTCTGCACATGCCTTAATAGTAATCGTTCTCGCCGGCGACGTAGTAAGCGATCGATCTGATCGAATCAACATCCACGCGCACTCCGGATTTTGTTCAGAACTGAAGAACACACATGTCATCGCCAAAGGCTATCCCTGCAGTGGCCTGTCATAACATTATTTGTTGATTGGAGTATGTAGTTCATAAAAGTACATACGTTCGTAAAAAGGTCAAAAAGTCTCTAATTAAAAGCTGCAATCCTTGAAATTATTCTAACAAACTCGCTTCCTTCTAAAAGTGAACTTTTAATAAAATATTTTTATAATTTAGAGAAGGCATAACTAGGTCGTTTCCATTAGGAGCGGCCAGAAACAAAACTTTATAAAAACCTGTGATTTTAATAATCAGGGGCGGAAGTGACTTTTTTGGAAGTCTTCTGAGAATTGACCGTCAAGGCCGTTTTTGTAATTCATCGTAAGTAACTTTTTGTGTCGGTCCCGGAACGAAAGGCCAAAATAAAAGTTACGTAAGTAGGTACTGTTAGTGTACGTAATATAAAAATACATCTGTTAACACTGTCTACGTTACTTTAATTTTTATCCACATTTTTTGCAAAAAGCTTTTATACTTATACAAAGAACTAATGAGTTATTTTAAAATATTACGTTTCAGAAAATTCTGAAAACCGCTGTGGATTTAGCTGAAGCAACGTCAAAAAATATATTAACATATTTCGAGAATTTCGGCAAATGTGCGGCTTCTATGAAAATAAATCCGGCTACCGCGAGTAGCGATTATATTCGCTGCACGCATAGACAACCATAAAAACCGGTTTTCTACGGGTTCTGTCGACGAAAGAATAGAGAAAATGACAGATTGTGATTATTTATCTATCATTTTGTCTATTCTTCCGTCGACAAAACCCGTTTCTATTGTGGTCATGCAGTCATGTGGTTTGCATTTGTACCAAGCATTGTCTCTCAGCGAGTGTTCTATCTGCAAGCATCGCTGAGCAAGTATTCTCTTTGATAGCTCATGTGCGTGACAAACGAGTACCTACCCGCTGACGTGTGAACAGTCAGCGATCAACTAGTAATATACATAAAGTACCTCTTTTACTTACACGGGCCTAACAATCATATGTACGTGTCTTGACCGAGAACATCATTGATATCTAGTCGCTGCCTCGACGGCGAGGGTCGCTTAGCATAGCAACGAGAAGTGTAGTCGGAACGATATAGGGGCGACTTTCGTCCATTTTTACGACGCCAACAAAACACAAGAATCGAATTAAAGTTATAAAGATAATTAATAATTATTTCTTTCTTTTTCGTGTGCTTAGTGACTGGCCTGATGTCAGAGTTTTTATGCCACCCATGGGCCTCTGACTTGGCTTCACATGCCGTCGAGAAATATCTCTCAGGCATGCGGCGTCTCGGAGTCTCGGAGAGTGCATGGGAGGCCGTTACTTCCTTCTGCGAAGCAGTAATGCCCGCGAAGGAGGAGGCGGAACGCGTGAAGGAGAGGCACAGTTCGCGCCCTCGCGCCCATAGTCGCCGCAGGAGACGCCCCGGGCGTCGGGAGTCGCAAGCCGATTTCCGGCGGTCTTGCGGACAGTGAGCGATGGGTAGCTCACCGTCCGATTAGGCCCAGGCTCGGGTCGACGGCGTGTTGTGTTCTACGCGCACCTCAAAGAGATGTCAGCACCAACTGACAGTGTCCTTTAGGACCAATGCCTGCCGAGGTCGCGAGTTGTCCGAAAGGGATATCGTGGCCCCGGCACACAGGCAACGGAAGAAACACGGGTGGGTTTTAGTCAGTAAAATTCTGACACGCCCTCCCGCTTCGCCCAGAGCGGGCGAAGTTATTTGATAATTTCCCACCCTCAAAAAAATGCATGCGGCGTCTCTCACGATGTTGTCTTTCACCGTTTTAGAAGCAAGTAAAAATTATAAAATACGCACATGAATTCAAAAAGTCAGAGTTGTCTTGGATTCGAACTCAAGACAGACTTGGCAGTCTGAGTGGCCTTAAATCCTAGGTATTGGTTTTACGAAATGAACTGACCAAAACAGAGGTAACTCTGTGATATTTCGGCCAGTTCTAAATATATTATACAGCAATAATAAATTAGGTTACAATATTGCAGCAATCAACCAAATAATGATGGATTGCTAGCGGTCGCATGACGTAATTGCATTAAAATATTACACCACAAAAATTCAACACACATAATTTTCTGTAGTAGGTAAGTAAGTTGGTTGAACTCTGGACTATCGACCAATTTGGAGTAAGCAATGTTTGGGCTTATAAGTTGTGGCAGTAAGATAAAGTTCCTCGTTAAGCTAAATCACTGGTCAACGGATGTTCAAGGCTATGGGGATTATGTTTGAGTATTTCTCTACCACATGGTACACTTGCTACTACTGAGCATGAGGTCCTGGGTTCGATTCCCAGGTCGGGCAAAGTGTTATTGGGTTTTTCTATCTAGAATTTCTCAGTAGCAGCCCGGAGTCTGGATTTGTGCCTGGTTGATGGCAATAGGCTCACCCCCCATTACATAACTGGCGAAATGTGAGTGTACCTGCTACAGGTAAAAAAGGCATGATGAAAACGGGACAACCACGTTATTACGTAATGCGAATAAAATAAACTATATAAATCGCAAATACTGCGAGTTTTTGGAGTGTTTTATAAAGTCCTGATTTTACGATCACGTTGATTTAATTTTGTTCTAATGAAAGTCATCTGAAAAATAAAAATCGGGGTTTGGACCTCTCATGCCCGGGATAACTATGGGATAAGTCAGGAATCGAAAATTTCTGTATTTCTCCCAGGATTACGCGAAAAAATTATAAAACTAAGAAAATCGTACTTTCATAGTATCATACAAGGTTGGATGGAGGACGACGAGACAGCAGCCCATGTGCTGTTATACTGCCCGGTGGTCGCCACATACAGGGCAAAGTACTTCGGTAACCCAGGTACCCTACGTGAGATTGTCAGACACCAAGGCGTTGCTGGCCTTCTTTGTGGAGCTGGGGTGGATCGAATAACCAATTTTCCCACCCGTACGCAAAATACGCGCTTAGTCGTGGAGTTGCGGATACCAGCCCGTATTACCTATTACCTATTACCTATCTTACAAGGTTTTTGCATTGTATCGAGAATAGAACAATGAAACAAAGTTAAAATGCCGTTTATTTTTCATATGAAAATGAGTGACAGATTGTCAACCATATTAAATATTCGTGAGTCACGCGTCCAAACAAATACCTGATTTAAAAATAGGCATATGAATTTAAAAATACATTTTCAATCAACAGCCCTGCTGGCATTTTCCTTTAAGATTTATGTAAAAATTTAAATTTAACCTTATTAATCACAATGTTTTGGTTTTTATCACACTGAGCACCATCATTATATTGGCATCAACAAACATCTCACTTGTCATCTCCATAGGAATTCCGTAAAGCTTATCTTTTTCCTTTTTCTCTTCTTCACTGGTCGCACACTGTGCATGGCAACACTGTCTATTGGACTCCATACTTAACAATATGAAGATTATTATTGTGAGTTCAATGGCTATCCTTATGTTACTTCCGAAAGATCTTTAATCCTGACGATATAATATAATATAATTAATATAATATAATATAATTCATAATATAGTAATAATATAAACGCGAAAGTGTGTTGGTTAATTTATTGGTTGGTTTGTTACGCTTTCACGCTAAAACGGCTGAACAGATTTAGATAAAATTCGGCACATGGGTAGACCATGACCTCATGACTCATGACCTGAGGATTAGGACATAGAATACTTTTTATTAAAATATTCCCTTGGAATCAAGATTTTTACGAGTGAAACCGCGGGAAGCGCAGCTAGTTATACAATATACAAGCTAACACTCTAAAATATAATGTATAATGTACAAGTATATAAAAAAAGGAAAGCGGTCAATGGGAAAAGTGCCCAAAAGGCTGGCAACATTGCCACTTTGTATGGCAATGCTGATTCTTTGCGCAAAAAATACGCCAGCCTTCTGGTCACGTGAAGAGTCGCCCACTGGGCAAAGTAATCACAACATACCTACTCACCAACTACAAAAAACTCTCCTACATTGACATTATCCCACATAAGTACCTTTGTCACAAAACACGTATTACGCAGTACCTACTCTGTACAGTTAGAAAGTGCACAAAAACTGTCCCACTTTGTTCCCTCGCACCCTCGCTTAGCCACCATTACCGTAATACATTGTTCATTGAATTTCTGAGTATATTTTTTGCCGCATGATGACCTAGAAGTAGCTTTGGTTCTGTTGGACGGTATTTAGGACATGTTAGGGCTAGCTCATTGTTGGACGTGATCAATGAAGATGTAATTAGGGTCCAAACTAATGAAATTAATAGAATCATTGACTTATATATGAATGGAATTAAAAAAGAAAAAGCGGTCAAGTGAGAGTCGGACTGTAATTATTATTTTTATTAAATTTTTATTACGAGTATTTGTTGTTATAGCGGCAATAGAAATACACGATCTGTGAAAATGTCAACTGTCTATCTATTACGGTTCATGAGATATAGCCCGCTGACAGACAGACGGACGGACGGACGGACAGCGGACGCTAGTAATAGGATTCCGTTTGGCTGCCTTCGGGTACGGAAGCCTAAAAAAGAAAGAAAGGTGAATAGGTTTGGTAGTTTTGGTTGAGTTTGGGTTTGGGTTTTAATTACGTTTTGTTAGTACGAATTTGATCTCTCCGACCACTTATGGAGGGTTATTATTTCAATAACTCCGCCATCTTTCGGTTCAACGCTATTTCAGTAACAAATGTTAATCATAACAAAAGTAATCAATCTGCCTAGCCTTTTCCCAACTATGTTGGGGTCGGCTTCCAGTCTAACCGGATACAGCTGAATACCAGTATTTTACATGGAGCGACTATCTGACCTCCACAACCCAGTAACTAGGTAATACGAAACCCTTTGGCAAGACTTTCGGGCTTCTGACGACCCATAACGACTGTCAAAGATCCACGAATAACAGCCTGGGCAAACGTCTTAACGTGCTTTCCGAGGCACGGAGGAGTCTCGGTATGTTAAGATTGTCACCCATCCACAGAACAACCCCGGCAAGCGTAGCTTAACCGGTTGGATCGACCCGTGCGGCTGTTATTACTTAGCCACGAGCTCCTCAATCATAACAAAAGTAATAAGTAAACAAAATAATGTGCTGTTCTATGTTCATATTTATATCGGTAAAATCAGAAAGCTGGTATATTTCAAAGAGCCCAATAAAGCCCGTGTTCAAACATTCATAGCACTGGTTAGGTATTTAAACAATTGGGTTATCTCAAACTTCTTAAGGAAATTTTTAACATAGAACTGAAGGCCAATTCTCGTCGCGGGCCTGCGGACGGTGTGCGATGGGCAGCTCGCCGTCCGATAAGGACCAGGCCCGGGTCGAAGGCGCGTTGTGTTCCACGCGCGCCTCAAAGGGATGTCAGCAACAACTGACGGGGTCCGGAAGGACCAATGCCGCAACGGAAGGAACACGGGTGGGTTTTAGTCAGTAAAAGTCTGACACTCCCTCTCGCTCTGCCCAGAGCGGGAGGAGTCATTTGATGATTTCTCACCCAAAAAAAAAAAAAAAAGGCCAATTCACGTAATTAAATACTTTCAAAATCTAGTCGCAAACTCATCTCAGCGACAATAAATGCCAAAAACTTGTCAAAAATATAGTTAATTTCGAGGTATTTTTGACAGATTTAGACTGAGATTAAAATGCGAATGTTCTTGAAAATACGAGAATTACTTATTATTATTAATCATTTTATTTCAGAATAGAAAACATTCCATTAATTGTCAGAATTGATTAAATATCTAAACTGTTAATTTAAATGTTGGTGAACACAAGACCTAAATACTTTTGTTTTGCCATTGTTAGGCCTAGAAATAATTTTATGTCTTCAAGAAGTACCTACATATTTATCGCCAACAGAACTGTCAATTCAAAAATAGAAAGGACTTTTACGGATCCAAAATACTTTATTACCGATTCACATCCACGTCGATCCAACATCGTGCAAACGCACTAAAAGTTAGTAAGCGCACTATGTTGTGAATAGTGTGGCTGTAACCCTTTCCTTAAAAGTCTTTTTTTACGACCTTGGAAGGAAAAGCGGTTGATAAAATGCTATGCTTGACTGCAAACCAAACTATCGGCGGTTGTTGAATTCTACAGGGTCTGCCACCTTGTAGAATTCAACAACCGCTGATAGTTGATCCAAGAAAGGTGAACCAAGACTTAAAGGTATACAGGGTGACAGGGACACCGACGCGAAAACTGTTACCATGCATTCAGTACGTGATTCTGAACCCTGCATTTACATACATTTTGACCGCGTAGGCATTGCACTTTTCTATGAAACAGTTTTTTTTTTTTAATAACCTACGAATTCAGAATCACGTACTGGTTCCATGGTAAAAGTTTTCGCGTAGATGCCCCTGCCACCCTGTATACTTTTCGTTAACTTTTATAATGTACCTGATTTTTTTAATCCTTTTTAATTAGTTATTATTTTTTTATTCGTATGTTGACTGCCTGTTGGTCTAGTGGTCACAAGCGCTATTTCTAAGCATATGAGGTCCTAGATTCGATTCCCGGATCAGGCAAAGTGCTATTGGGTTTTTAAGTAACAGACCGGTCCGGTTGATAGCAATAAGCTCGCCCCTTATTACTTGGGACTTAAACATAACTGGCGAAATATAGGTGTACTAAAAGGTACACCTCTGCCGAACCCTTCGGGAAAAACAAGCGTGATATTACGTTTTTTTTGTAGTTTTCAATAATAATATCGGCTTACCGCCACAGTGTCAATATGGATGTTGACTGGGGAAAAAAAAAACATTTAATCCGTCAGTCAAATAATAAAAAAATATTAGACACGTATTTTTTGCTTTATCATATTAATATGAATGTGAATATCATGAATGATGTAACAAATACTTTATAACAATTTATTTAAAAGAGTGTCCGTGGAGTTTCTTGCCCGTTCTTCTCCATAGGTACCTACCTACTACGCTTTGGAATGGGCAACTAGCTTCATATTTCTGACTGACCGATTCCTTGACAATTCAAAAGTGCCTGTAAATGGTTTAATTGAAATAAATGCTTTGAGTTTGAGTTTGAGTTTGAATAAAAAATGGTTTAGATAAAATATAAAATACATTAAAGTTCGGGAGTGGGGGCTCGCTACGTCACAAGTCAGTATAAAATCTACCGGCCAGTGACGTCATGTCATATTTGAACACATTGCCTACTCAATCTATTGCCCTAATATTTTGACTACGTAGAAAAAGAAAAAATACGTGACCGTGAGACCTATTCCGTAATGCACGATCAATCGGAATCTGAATCGTTTTGAAACAGATTGCTAATGCTTCAAAAGTGCGAAAAATTTAATTTTCTAAAGTTTTAATTTATAATTTTATATGGTTTACAATAAAGAGTAGTCTATCTCTGTACCACTTGCTCACTAGCCGGTCATTTAAACAAAAAAGTCCAGAATTTCTCCCGATATTTTCCTTTAGCGACAGTCAGCTGGTGATACGCCTACACAAAAAAATTAAATGAACTGTTCAGGACGATACAGCAGGTAGTGAGGTATAAGTAAATACATTGAAGTCAACAAATGAGGTAAAAACAGCAAACGAGGCGCTTTTAGGCATCAATGAGGTCACTTAGGCACAATCAGTACCTACCTACACAGCATATAAGAAAGGTGTAAAAATGTTTCTGATGTTTAGGTAGATATGGTTTTATGCTGGTCCTGAACTGATGTATCAAATCCTAAATATATTATGTATACGGCGACGCAATAGGGATATTGACTGGGAAAAAAAAAACTATTTAGTCCGTCAGTCAGATATAAAAAAAAAATACACGTATTTTTTACTTTATCATATTAATAAAAAATTATTTAGATAAAACGCATTAAAGTTGGGGAGTGGCGGCTCGCTACGTCACAACTCAGTATAAAATGTACCGGAGGGTGACGTCATGCCACATTTAAACTCAATGTATTGGCGTAATGTTTTGATGAAGAAAAAAAAATGCGTGTCCAATATTTTTAAATAATATATCTGACAACATTTTTTTATTTTTTTCTTGACAACCCTATTAATGTATGTGAGAGTAAGAAAAAAGGCACTTTCTGCAGTACCTATCCAGGTACGCAAGTATCTAATGGGCTAAAGCAGCTTTAGCCGATCAGAAAACCATCTCTTTCAAAAGTATCTACCTACTTACTAAAATCTGTTAAACCACACACTAACCGCCGCGATTTATAACGCAACAAAAAAAAATCCTAGTTTGAATTCAAAATTCGAGTTAGTTCTATTTCCAAGTGCTTACATCGCAGGCGTTCAATGTAATCGTGTTCTCAGCCTTAAAAATGCCATTCCCTTGAGTTATAAGATAAGACGGCTATAAAATACGTATCGATTTCTCAACGCGTTGAATAAGTCTAGCTATCGTAAATTTGAAGGAAATCTGACTGAAGCACACGAGAACTGTAAAATGTTGGAAGGAATTTGGCTAGTAGCGATTTATGGTATTATGAATATGCAAGTAGGTTTCTGTAATCATAAGACATCTGTCATAACTGTTGAGATCTAGAAGATAGAATTCCTAGAAATCACGTTTCATGGGCAAAATGGTTTGTACAGCATAAATAGTTCGTTATAACATTAGACAGTAACTAAACCATGGAATTTCTATACACTCTTTTAACATAGGCATAGTATCTATAATAAAGTATCAGTACTGTGTCTCGGCAGTGACCTTGAATTAATTACCTGCGGCCGATCGGTAGATAAACCTACCGCATCCGTGCTTAACTGCCGCGCACTCGATATTGTTGCGTATTGGTATACACTGAGATATCGAAGCGCGTCGTTTAGGCCGTTTTCGATGTAGACATAATACTGTTACTTATTTATACTGTGACATAGGATTGTCCAAACACCTCGTGTTCTCAAACGTATTTATATCCCCATCAATAAATACGCTGTAATTAACCTAGTCCCAATGTTTCCGACTTTACACAACAGTATCTTAACGACATCCAACCTAACAAATATTAGTTATAAACAGATCTACAAGACCGCTGGCAGGCAAGTAAAATTCTAATTAATTAAAAGAACAAAATATAAATTAGGTTTGCCAGTGACAAAAATGTCGTTGAAGCGGCCGCGAGCGGGTCACGTTCGGAAACCGAGCCGCGAAATGAAAATAATTACACGTCAAATGAGTTGAATGACGCCTATTTAAAATGGCGGACGCGGGCGCGGGGGAACAGCGCACGATTTATACCCCATGTCACGCCGCGGGGAGGCAAAACGCTCTCCGCTCCTTTTTAAATTCAGCAAAATTATATATCAAGTGTAGCATAAATAAAATTGATAAAGTAGACTCACGAACCTACGGCCTATTTTTTTAATTCTGTCAAAAGTAAATGGCATTTTTGTTCTTTCGTCTGGCGTCCTAGTTTCTGTTATTATTGCAATATACAAAGGAGCTTGGCCAATAAGAGGAAGGTTTATAAGTTGTCTAAACAAGATGTAGTGACAAAACTTTTTAAGAGTATGCTTAGATGGTTTGGTAATGTTGAGAAGGATGAATGAAAGGCGATTAATAAGGCAAATGTGAGTGGAAACGCCATAGGAGGACAAATAGTGACCTTATGGGTGAGGTGCTTCAGAAAGGTCAGGTGCGTAGTACTGGCAACCGGCGTGTGTGTATGACTAGGTGTTTAGACGTAAACGAGGCGAAAGGAGTATGTAAGGATCGTAGCAGATGGCTTTCTGTAGTTTCTGCAGTCCATGGGAGTTAGGCGTGAGTTTATGTGTGTATGTATGTTGTAAGTCGTTTATCGCACATTTAGCGTCGGGTCACACCGGAATGGCAGCGGCCGCAAGCGTCGCGGCGAGCACTTTCAGTGTGAAATAATTTTAAACTTTATCTACATACTTAAAAGACCAGTATCGCTTGAAAAGCTTGAAAGGTCTCGAGACCGCCCGCGGTGCCGCGAACGGCCGCGCGCCACGCGCATCTTGTCGGTGGTTCTGCCTGCGGTGACGTGAGGCCGCTCGCGGCATCGCGGGCGGCCGCGTGTATATAATGTTACTGTGTACACGCCTTGTATACAATACAATAATATTGCCCAAATAAAACACTTTTCTTTCAAAGTATAGTTTTAATGAAACGTTCTAGTGAAGCGGACGGAAATGGAATTCTACTGGGTTGCTAGCCCTACATTTCTTTTATTCCCTAAATGGTGTTACCAGTAAATACACTACAAAATATACTACAATACTCCCCCTTTACAAATTCAAACGTTGAGGTGCTTTCCTCTGTCTATCAGAACGCCTCAAAGTTTGATTCTCATTACTACAAGAAACAACGGGTTGATTACCAGGTAAGTGTTTGTATGTACTGTTACAAGTTTTTGCATCCTGGTAAGTATTTGAAGTGTGTGGGCTAACTTCAGAGACTTTATTGAAACCTTCTGGTATAATATTAACATTATCATTTACTTCTTGCAATATCTTTGGATAATCCATTCTTTGAAATAATATGTCCTAAATATTTTATTTTAGGTTGCATAAATTCACATTTACTTTTATTTAAACGAATACCTGCCTCCTTGAATCTTCTTAAAACTTCCTTTAAATTTTCTAAATGTTCAACATCATTAGTACCTGTGACTAGGACGTCATCAATGAAATTTACAACACCCCGAGCCCCTAACAATACTTTCTCAAGTTTGTTTTGAAAAATAGCACTAGCTGGCTTTGTACCATATGGCAATCTGTTTACTCGGTATATTCCTTTTGGTGTTGACCAAGCTAAGAGTTCACTACTCTCCTTACTTAAACATAAATGATTAAATGCATTTCTTAAATCTAATTTTGAAAATGATATACCACCCTGCAATGCAGTAAAAATGTCCTCAATTCTAGGTAAAGGATGGTTAACATCTTTAATGTGTTTATTCACAGTAATTTTGTAATTTGCACATAACCTTATTTTATTATTTTCCTTCAAAACTGGAACTAAAGGTGTCCCCCATTGGGATGTTTCTGCTTTTGTAATAACACCTTCTTTCTCTAATCTAGTTAATTCGGATTCAACCTGTTCTTTAAAAGCATGAGGTACTGGCCTCGGTTTGTGAAAAATAGGCTTTACATCTTTATCAATTAACTCTAATGTAATTTCCTCACCTTTAATAATACCTAACTCACTTTTAAATAATGTTTCAAATTCCTGTAACAATAATTGCAATTTCTCTTCTGTACTTTGCACATAGTTAATTTGTAAAAGTTTTGAAATATCTACATTAAATTTCTGAATTAAATCTCTACCAAATAAAATTTTACAACCATTTTTAACAATAACCATACTACAATCCACCTCTTTTTCTTTTACCTTAATTTTACAGTTTATTTCTCCAACTGGTTTCAAAATATTACCATTATATGTTTTTAATTCAATATCTGAATTTTGTAATTTAATGTGAGAAAATTTAGATAAATAAATGTTTTCAGGTAAACATGAAATTGCAGCACCGGTGTCCAGTTCCATTTGGACCGGTTTGTTGTCAATACAACATTTAATTGATATTGGTAAAACATAGTTAACATTTTTCTCTATTGCAAAGATATCAATAGAATTATTGAAAGTGTCTTCATTTACCTCTACATTATTAGTTTGACCCTTACTCTTACATACAATAGCTAGGTGTCCAATTTTGTTACATATTTTACATTTAAATGACTTAAATTTACATTTTGAAAAATTTTGGTTCGGTTTACCGCAATGAATGCATTTTAATAACGATGACTCACCGTCCTGTTTCTTCTCAGTCTTTTTAAATGTGTTGTGGGAACTTCTATTCGTCTTAGCATGTCCGTATTGAGCTACTTGATGTACTTCCTGCACCTCCTTCAAAGCCATTTCCTTATTCAGTGCTGTATCTACTAAGAATGTCACCGACTTGGAGACATCTTGTTCACACAATTTTTCTTGGATTGGTCCTGGACGCAGACTCGTAACGAATTTATCCTTAACACGTTCTTCTAATGTATTCGCAAAATTGCATCCCGCAGCAAATTCTCTAACACGAGCATACCATTTGGCTATACTCTCCCCTTCCAATTGTTGTAATTTTTCGAATTGAATCCTTTTTCTAAAATGCGAAATTCTTTTCTCGAACCTTAGTTTTAACAAATTCTGCAGCTCCATATATGACAACTCTTTGGGCATCTTTGGATGACACATATTCTTTAGAATTTTATATACATCTTCGTGAAGACTTATTAATAATATTGAGCATCTTTTTTCAGTTTTAGTCTCATTCACTTCAAAATACTGCTCTATTCTTTCCAAAAAACACAAGATATCGCCATCTTGTTTGAAAGCATCTATACGAAAATCGTTGGCCATGTTTCAGCCGTAAAAATGTACCTTTTATGCTTCGAAATTCTTGTTTATCCTCGTCGCCATTTACTGTGTATACGCCTTGTATACAATACAATAATATTGCCCAAATAAAACACTTTTCTTTCAAAGTATAGTTTTAATGAAACGTTCTAGTGAAGCGGACGGAAATGGAATTCTACTGGGTTGCTAGCCCTACATTTCTTTTATTCCCTAAATGGTGTTACCAGTAAATACACTACAAAATATACTACAATGTAGAAACAAAACTAGTCAAGAGGAGACTAGGCACGTGGGATCTGAAGGTCGCGCGAGGCCGCCAGCGGCCTCCAGCGGCGACGCCACAGGCCGCTGGCGGACGCTGGCAGCCGCTGCCGGCTGCTGCCATTCCGGTGTGACTCGGCCCTTACTGTGTAACACTAGAACTTTTTACAACACAATGTAAAATTACAGACTTATAGTACAAGTATCAAGCGTCAAAGGAAGTCGTTACAAAGCTATATGGACCATCGAAACACTCTCTCGTATAAATTTAATAGCACTTTGCAACCATGTTAAAGGAAACACATTTCATTTTTAACGACGCGACAATATTACTCGACGTAAAAAACGCTTTGTAATTGTTTTTTCTTCCTAAAATAACATCTTCCTGTGATAGGAATACATGTGGCTTCATTAATATATAAGAATGTGTAGCCGGAGGACATAAAATTCCGTATCTTTTTGTACAAATCAAATGTTAAAATACTCTTCTCATTATCACAATCCAACTTTTGATTCCAAAAACCATAAACTGAGGAGTAAACCCATAACTTCCCTTGGCCTGTAATAGGGTAGAATATAATCACGCTGTAAGTAAAGTATGACGATAAAAATCTAGTCGTAAAATGTGTCAAATGAGTCGGCGTCAGTCATCAATAAAACTTGGGTTTGAGTGGAATAACGCCCACAAGGTCATGCCTTGCCGAATATGTACCAACGAAATAATAAAAATACCCTAAGCTAAACTAAAAGAGAGTATCATCTGGTAGTGGGTCCAAAACACTAACAGCGATGCTACGTCAGATAGCAATGCTGTTCTTCAGCCATTTACTTTATTTATTACAATTACGATTCATCACTTCAGCCCAAAGACATAGGCCTCCCCCAAGAACCGCCACTTCCACGGGTTCTGTGCTTCCCGTATCCAGCAGATTCCTGCGGCTTTCAGAAGATCATTGGCCCACCTTGTGGGAGGCCTTCCAACGCTACGTGTTCCGGTATGCGGTCGTCACTCCAGAACCTTTCGGCCCGAACTGCCATCTGTTCTGCGAGCAATGTGCCCTGCCCATTACCACTTAAGTTTGGCAATTCTTCGCGCTATGTCGGTTACCTTGGTTCTCCTACGGATCTCCCGATTTCTGATTAGATCACGGAGGAAAACTCCACGCATAGCCCTCTCCATTGCCCTTTAGATGTCTTTGACCTTCTAATAAGGCCCATTGTGAGCAACGTTTCAGTGCCATAGGTCATCACTGGCAACACGCACTGGTCAAAGACTTTCGTCTTGAGACACTGAGGTATGTGGGACGAGAAGATATTGCGTAGCTTCATTTTATTACGATTACAATAATTTTATTAAATAAATATTTTATTTTTATATGTTATTTCCCACGTCTATTATTTATTTTATTTTATTTATTATTTATTTCTGTATCTATCCCTAACGTCACTGCGGGCCCTATCGGAATAACAGCGCTGCGACACTTATTTTTAAACGTCGCAGCATCATGCTGAGATAGGCCTTTATGCTTCGTACAGGACTTTCTGCTTTTATTTTTATTTCATGTTTTTTTATTTATGTTTCTATGAGTGTGTTAATTTTAATTTGTGATCTCCTGTGCGAGTCCCAATAAATACATTTTCCTTCTTTTTCTTACTTAGCTAAGATATCTTTAATCTTTTAGATTGCTAAATGAAGCTGGCTTTTCCAAATAATAAAGCTCTAAAACCGCTGGGCCCACCGGCATTAAGCACCCTATTTTAGGACCAACCTGCGCCCAAATTCGGACAGCGATAAGCTCGATTGATTGATTGATGAAGTCTACTTTTGCATATCGAGGCTCATAATTAACTACGCCGTCAATCCGTGCCTTTTTTGAGTAAATATTAATATCGTAAATTCATAACGCGTCATCCTAATTTCATAATGGTAATATAGAATCGCAAATTATTTTTTAAACTATACGAACTCAAAATCCAGATAAAACCGAACAAAGCATATTTTTTTTAAAAGTTATCTGATTCAATTTTGATTAGGGTTCTATTCAAAACTAATCTCAAAACGTATTCTCCTTATCATGATATTTTACATTCTATACAAAGATATACTAACGCCAATAGCTTTCACCTCCATCATTTATCACATCAATATCATTTATCTTTTAGAGCACGAAAAACGCCTTTGATAAAAGTGTCATTACACCGCTCGGTGGAAATTCTCGCGCTCTTCAATGCAATATCACACTATCAACTTAGAGTTTAGACATTGCAATCTTGAGCACGAAGTTTAGAAAAATGAGCGCGTACCAACGGATAGGAAAACGTCAGAATGAAATATACAAGTATGTGCACCATACAATCACAGGATATATTAAAGAGAACAAAGTCGCGATATTTTCTAGCTAAAGTTTCATGCCTAGATCAGCAAAAAGAACGGTGGCCATGAATATATCATTCGACTATACCTGACAACTACCAATTTACAACCCAGGCAAACTCCCTCGGCTCTTGTCAACGCGTGATTCATGACTGCACAAAACTGCGACATTTAAAAAGCAGGCCATTGAAAACAGTGTGGACGCATTCTTTCAGCTCATAGTGTATATAGGTTAATGTATACTCCTATTTGCAGTAATAAACAACCGTTGAACGTAGGTATACAGAGAAACCGCAGGTAATCATTATCGCGAAAACTGCGAACGCGTAATGAGGTTCTGTAAGTTTCTGCGAGTAGTTAATGGCTCCGTTTGATGGTATGGGGAGATACGATGATGAATTTTGTTGCTGTGCATCACCTTTGTACTGAAATACAGCCGCATCTAATTAGTTTGGACAGCGACGCTATCATAAGTAAAAAAGGGCTGGGATAATCCAAAAAAGCATCCCGTACAGAAATTATATTTACCAGCATGAAATTATTTATTTAGTTTACTGGCGACTAATTAGCGAAAACAGACGAAAATACAATACCAACCCACACGCATTAGATCATCCGATTCATTAATATCAAACAACCGACCGCAAGTAAAAGACACGATCGAACGCAACGCAATAAAATTAGGCTTTATTCCGAGCGGACGCAGTGAAAGCGACAACACCGGGGAAGACGGGACAGAGGGGGACGGGGGGGAGTCGACGGCCCGACCTACTTTCCCGTAGGTCCCTCACCCACAACCCTACCGCACTTCAACAGCGCGCCGGCATCGCAGCGTTTATACCACCTAGCGACAGCTCCAAGGGAATTCGTACTTCAATGTAAAGCTGGCAAAGTGAGAAGAAAAGCGAGTCGCGAGCGGCGAGGACGATCGATCGCGGACGAGTGCCGATAACCATTCGTTTCGGAGGAACGGGATCACAATTAGCGGTGACGTAACGCGGTTACAGGCTGAGTGATTGATGCCCGCACCCCGAGAAACGATGTAAAAACACGACGCGTATGAAATTAATTCCATTGAAGATTATATTTCAGGCTGCGTATAGTTCCGCTTGTGGGGAGCGCCTCCCATGGGTCTCGTAAAACGCGGCGTTTCGGGCAGTATCAACCTGCGTATTAATAACACCATACTGCGATCACAAATCCGCCTGGAAAACGCGGTGATAATGGAATATTCACCTCGGGTCGTTAGTTGTAGCCATCTGCGGAAAGGTTTATAGCAATGGACATTTTCGGGTTAATGTATGTAACTATATGGCATTTCAAGAGCCCATAACAAGTAGATATAAAGAAACGATTCCTTTAAGCTGTTTTGATACACGTGTCAAGGTTGAAAGCTTTTCAAAATTGCCACGTGTATCACAAAGCCGGGAGCAGCGAGTATTAATAATTTATATAATGATTTTCAAAATAGATCATTTTCATTCACGAAGCGGGTCCAGATTAAAAAAATATTTAAAGGAATTTAAGTATTCGTAATGATCCTCCTCTGTGAAAGGTTCCGCATAGCCAAATAATTAAAACCGAGATAATGATGGTACTAATTTACCTTATTCTAAAAGAGCATGTAACAATAAATTACAATGTAAATTACGAAAGAACTTCTAGTTTATTTGCAAAGTTCGTGTTACTTGAACTTGGAACTAAATTATCTTGCAAAAATATCCATAACTGTGCCTCTACTTGCTTCAATGAATCCGAAATATAATAAATATCACTCCATTAGGTGTTCAACGCCTCTCTGCTGAAAGTTTAACAAGTTTCGCTGTTACATCATAATATCGGAATGCTGCTAATATATAAATTTGTATTCTGTTTCGGTCTTGTTTATCTTGAGGTATTCAGAATATTTTTAAGTAACAACTGTCTTTCCTAGAACTTCTGACTTATATCAGCTGCTTCATAAACAAGATTGTCGACTTTTTACCACATATAGGTACTTAGAGTACTACATAGTTCACGATACGTAAAACTAACACGCTGAGGCAACTCATATCTAAATTACATAATGTTTCAGCTCCACAGTACCCGCGAAGTCACTAAAATTAAGCGGAACTGAATAAAGCGTCAAAGTAAAATGATCCTTCCGTGTTGAACACTAAATGCGTTATCGCACGCTCCTCACAGATTGAAGAACTGTATAACTCGCAAGAAGTCGTTTAGTTTGTACTCGATCGCACTTTGTACGTGATCGAAACTTGTGCGGCTCGGTGTACAACAGAAACAAGTAAGCACAGATGTGTATACCTAATCCTTGTATTTTATTTCATTTCACTGTGTAAACTTTATATCTGGGAAAGGAACGAAATCAGAAAACTTTGAGAAAAAGAAAACGTGTTTGTCGCATAGTTACGTTAGACGTCGTCTATAGATGGAAAGTTCCAAAGTATTTTGAACCTTTTGGGTCCTTTGTTTTTGTTTTAGAAATAGGTAAAAGGTAAGTATACCTTGTTACCCATATTCAATTGCATTAAGTTTCAAAATCCATGATAATGCGGTTTTTCGCTTTAAGAGCAGCTTTTCAAGTTGACACAATAATATGACACTTTCTCAACACATAAGTTGGTATTATCCAATCCACTAGAATATAAACTTGTAATCGCCAAGCGCGATCATTGAATTTCATCCTCACTACGAAAATAAATTTCGGCATAAAATTACACAATCAAAACATTGATGAATAAAGTTAATTACACCTAAAGCTCGGCTCACATAAGAATTAATTGATAACTTGATTACATATTAAAATTACAGTGTAATGAACATAGTAGCTACAAGTGGCGCCCAACGTGCCATTGCCAGCGGTTACGCAGTGGAGTCAGGCCCGTTTTAGCTGAATCAAAACTCAATTTAGTCGTATTTAGTTCGTCGGCTTGAAAACAAGCCCTTTAGGGGTGGAAAACTTTATGTCTTCGTGATTAATTATCAGTTTCGTAACGACCTGGACGCCGCACGTGCTGGTATCAGATAGTTTTGCAGATTTACGAGCATAACTTTTGATGCGCTTTTTAAATGGAGGGTTGAATTTACGGGTTGTTTATAATATTAAGCTTTTAAGAGGTTTGGATCTGTTTACATTATTTATAGGGATAACCTACATAATGAAGATTTATTAAGGTTTAATAAGTTTGCAGTGATAATTTTAATAATGTCAAACGTTTTTACTGTAAATGCACGTACCTACCAATCGCCGAAAATACAAGGATTTTTTTTTATTTTACCAGCTTATCACACCATTTGCACCCTACTACTAACCACCCCTATAACACAACAAATCCAAATCTCAGTAACACAATTAAACTAATCAGATTTCATTCAATAAACATCAAAAACAACCCTCCAATTTATTGCCCGAGAACAGATAACGAACAAAACAATTACTTTGATTAACCCGAAGTGAGGGACCCCCATAACAATAAAGCAACGCCACACCGACTATAACTAAAGACATTAAGCCGTAACCATGCATTTGGGGAACTGCATACATTTTCCATAACTCTTGGCAGTTATTCCTGGCTGATATATTTGGTCGTAGTCTCGGAGTCTGATTTAGCTGTAGAGCTCTTAGAATAAAGAGTATCACTTTTCTTTTTGATATTTTCCTTATGGGATTGTGTGGTGAATATACTGTGTGTAAGTAAACTATGTTTCTTTAAAAGTTCGCAGTACCAACAGTTATTTTAGAACCTGACAATCCATTGGAAGGTTTTTAAATAACATTACTCGTATTATTACTCGTATTTCTTCCGTTGCCTACGTAAATTTAATAATTATACGGAAAATTTGCGTTTGCGATTGATATTGCTGGCGATTGTTTTCAGAACTTGAAGGGACCACCTATAGATATAATTCCTGGATAAGTATAATTATTGTCTTTTATTGGTTCACAGCTGAAAAATGTTATAGAAAACAGACCAATCAGGGAACAGCAATTGCCTATAAACCTTTCTTTATTTGATTGCAGTACAAGTAATAATTTCAGATGATTTATTATTGGATTTTAGGATACTTACTATTACTCCTATCGGTCGCGATTAATATACAAAACTAGCTTTGTATGTTTTTGTTATAACCAATTTAATTCCTGAGCTTTTTTGATTTAGGCGAGTCTACTTTTCAACGTAATTTAGCTGTCAAAGCTCGGGAAATAAAAAGTATCATTTTTCTTCGGTGTTTTCCTTATAGGGTGCGGTTTTGTGTAGGTACTGTAATCTTTTGTATATTAGGAAAGAGAGAGATATTTCTGGAAAAGATTTAGACATTTATGTAATAATATCAGGGACTGAAAACCTTTATAAATTATGGCACAGGTATGGAAGAATTTTGGTTACTTCTACGACTTAGGTTACCGCTGTCTGGGTAACCAAGAAGAAGAAATATGTTACCTTCTGTTACCGTTTTAATACCACCCTTTGACTAATTCCGACGGCACGTGTAAGATAGAGGTAATTTTTATTTCGGTAACCGGTATTAATACTGGTTGTATTCAATTTAAGGTAACCTTTAAAAATACCTGTGAAAAATATAAATGTTGTAACCGAAAATACCCTAATTGATCATACCGGTTTCGGTCCCTGAATATAATAATAATAATAATAAAAATCGTTTATTCTCTCGCCACAATATAACAAAGAAAAAAGGAAAAAAACAGAGTAATCACAGTATAAATACATTTTTGTTATTTAATATTGTGGGAGACTGGTGCCTAAACTAGGCTCGAGGTCTGTATTTCAGGACACCAGGATCTCCGCCATTTACATTCATTCTATTATATACTTGTACACCTTGAATAATATATTATGTAATCCACGAAACGTGGAAAACGTAAGTTTCTTATAGTTTTTTGCGTATACGATACAAGTAGGTTCAAATTGATTCCACGTGCATTTGATCAAGTTTAAAAAAATAAAAATTTATTAGAACATGAAGGCACGCACCTCTGACTTTTCGGATTTATGTGCGTATTGTATAATTATCACTTGCTTCAACAACGGTGAAGGAAAACATCGTGAGAAAACCGGAGAGATATTTCTCAACGACATGTGAAGCCAAGTCCGTGCGTCCGCCCGTGGGCGGCATAAAAACTCCGACACCAGGGTAGTCACTAACCACACGAAAAACAAAGAAAAAAGAAGATGAATAAAAAATTTCAACAGCTGAACAACTCCCCGTCAAAATATATCACATTTTCTTTTCAGACAATTTTCCCTATAGAACGGGATAAAATGCCGTGTGTTGAATCGATATTCCTGTGGCCTATACATAATGGACTGTTGGTGGCCACCAACGTCCATTGATGGACAACATCACGTTGAAGAGAATTGTATAGGAATAAACCAATGTGCGCAGTGTATTCAACTCTGTCTATTGTTTATTGAGACTAGAAAATCTACCAGAATTCTGTAACACCAGCTCTATTTTAGTACTTCATTCTCACCTATTGTTGAGGGGGTCGGTTCAATCGGAGGAAAAGAAAGCTATACGCTTGCCGCGGTCGGTTCGTGGATGGGTGACCAGCCATTACATATGGAGACCCCTCCGTGGCTCCGAAAGCACGTTAAGCCCGCCTGTCATTTGTATATTTTTGACAATCGATACGGGTACTCACAACCCAAAAATTCTGACAACCAGTCTTACCAAGGGGGACTGGAAGCTGATCCCAACATAGTTGAGAAAAGGCTAGGCAGATTGATATCTACCTATTGTTTCCCGGATCAAAAAACACGAAAGGTATTGTTTAAAAACTACGTTACGTAAAAACTGGTACGAGTAACATTCATTCTAACTTTTAGGAGTTGAAATATTAGTCGGTGTTCGCGTATCTGTTTGATTTAGTTGTTCGTGTTTAAAATATTTATAAAACAACACTTTTTTGTTTGTGGTGCTAAATGTTTGTTGTACCTAAAATGATTGTATACGTGAGCAGTAATACCTTACCTACTTCAATATCTACTATTATTGAAAGCCTGAATGTAACTATATATTATGTTCTTGGTGTTCATATTAAATTATTTAATTAATGGGGATGCGCTAAGGTAGACCGCGAAATTCAAATTTCCTTAGTTTTTTTGCAATTTGTAGGTCAGTGTCAGGTTGTATCTTGATTAAAATATGATTCGCGACTGTAACAAACATGGCTTTACAGAATTATAATCATTAGGATCAGCAATACAACTCCATATGTTAGAATAATCTTAAAATGTCATTATTTCATGAAAATTGTCATTCAATAGGATTATATATAATTAGAGAGTTGTATTGATGATTTTTATGATTATAATTCTATAAATAAATATTTGATACAGCCGCGAATTTCGCGGGTTACCCTGACGCTTTTGCCTTATGAGTGAAGAGTTGAAAGCATCCAGGCTTCAATCTGTAAAAGAATCGAACCGTGAATGTTTTTATTAATTTGAATTCAAAATGGCCATCCGTTGTCTGAGAATAGGGTCTTGACAGGTAGACAACCAGAGGGGTAACAAAAGGATCTTATAAGAGTTAAGTCTTTTTAACATTACATACGGAACACAAATAAATACACATTTTAGTTACTGAACAAGGGTTTTTTTTTATATGTACACCTCTGCCTAATGATGGTATGTTACATTTGTATGTATTTTCAACTTTAACAGCTTCGTTGCTCTGGTGGGACATGGGGACCTAGGTTCAACTCCCAAGTCGAGCTAAATGTTAACGGATTTTTCTATATGATATTTCTCAGTAGCAGCCCGAAGTCTGGATTTGTGCCCAGTTTATGACAATCCCTTTATCATGGAACTTTACTGGCGAAATGTGGATGTGCCATGCAAGTGCACCTCTGCGTACCCCATCGGGGAATAAGACAGGTGTGATGATATCTACAACTTTGTGCGTGCATCGTCGTTAAGCTCCTAATCGGATGCTGGTGCTCTTTTCATTGCACACTTATGTACTTAAGCTTATGGTAGCTACTCATACACAATGGTGGATCGATCATTAGTATCTCGGTGACCGAGCTCTGGTTGAAAGAAAGAAAGAAAGAAGAAAGAAAATACGTTTATTTGCGGTACACATGACGCAAGGTAAGAACAAAACACGAAAATAAACAATTTGGGGGAAAATATGCGTCACATCCACGCAAAAAGCCATCGCTCAGCATAATGCTGCGACCCTATGCGAGACAGAGCCCCAGCGCTGGTTTTTAGCGACAGCCGGCTGCTGCCGGCGGTTGGATGAAAATTGCGAATGCTCATTTAATAGTATAGGATAATTCATAGGTATTAATTCCATGCTGATGCTCCATGCTGTTTCGTGTGGTGCCGGACGTAAAGAAAACTACCAACCCATTTCTTCCCGTGGGTGTCGTAAAAGGCGACAGCGTTCTCTATGTATTTTAACACTGCGATCGCCAATCCGCCTGCCAAGCGTGGCGATTATGGCAAACCCCCCCATTTGGGGGAGGCCTATGTCCAGCAGTGGACGTCTTTCGGCTGAAATGATGATGATGATGAATTCCACGCTGCCATGATAGTAGGTAGGAACTTACTAATTCCATGCTGCCATGATAGTAGGTACTTACTAATTCCATGCTGCCATGTAATGACATAGTAATGACATTCTAAGGTAGCCCTCTTGTTCTAAACTTTGGGCGACCGACCTCTGCTTGGGTGGAAATACGGAGAAAACGTATTTTACCAGTTATGAGACCTAGCTAAATCGATTTTTCGCCCCTGTAAATCCCTAAATTGCAACTTTTATCGAAAGCGTTAGAGCCGTTTTCGAGAACGTTACAAATATATATTTAGATCGTAATAAAAAGTATCCTATGTCCTAATGCAGGTCATGGTCTACACATATGCCAAATTTTATCCAAATCCATTGAGCCATTTTAGCGTGAAAGCGTAACAAACAAACTCACTTTCGCATTTATAATATTAGTTAGGTTTAGGATTTGTATATTTAGTTAGCCATTTTATTTAGTACCTAGTGTAAACATGTAGTCAATGTGTGTACTAATTGTTTATAGGTGAGCTAATTAATGTAAATAATAAACTTTCTAACGTAAACAATGTGGTTTAAAGTATGGTTCATTTTATTTTTGTAACACGAGTATTTTTAGGCACGAGCTAGCAGAGTATGATTGGTAATGTAATATGAATAATCCTAATATAATATTATAAACTTCGATCAATAATGACCAATGTAGTGTTGTTGAAAATTACTAAAATTTTTATGTTTTGTAGTGGTAATATGTGTTTTGTGAGCTGCATAGAAGCGTGGGATTAGTAAGGAATTGTGTGTATTGTATAACTTCTGTATTTCTTGTTTCTGTTGCTTTCTGTGCTTTCGTTTATTTTTTGATCGAAGATTATAAACGCGAAAGTTAGTGAGTATGGATGGATGTATGGATGTTTGTTACTCTTTCACGCAAAAACTGCTGAACGGATTTGGATGAAACTTGGCAAACAGATAGTTTATGACCTGGATTAACACATAGGATACTTTTTATACCGATATTCCCACGGGATCGAACCTTATGCGGGTGAAACTGCGGGGCGCTGCTAGTTTAACATAAACGTGTTTTCTTTGGAGGCACGAGTTCTTTCATAACCAGATTTGACCTTGA
The DNA here is from genome assembly GCA_916701695.1 of Agrochola macilenta. Taxonomy (NCBI): domain Eukaryota; kingdom Metazoa; phylum Arthropoda; class Insecta; order Lepidoptera; family Noctuidae; genus Agrochola; species Agrochola macilenta. The sequence goes on from OU753557.1 coordinate 14,843,652, forward strand.
GTTACCTAAGTGGCTGTTGAATTCGACATTATCATTATGTCGATTACTAGGTACATAATTATATCCTTTTCAGTGGTGGCTCAGTGGTAACGGCCCCGACTTGTTGAGTGCCGAGTTGTAGGTCATGGGTCCCAGTCAGTTGTAGGTCATGGGTCCCGGTCAGTTGTAGGTCATGGGTCCCAGTCAGGCGCTTTAGTTTGTGTATATAATTTCGTCACCACTGCTCTCAAAACAATGACGGAAAATATCGTGAGGAAACCGGCATGTCCTAGAACCAAAAATGCGAAGACATATGACATCTACCAACCCTCACTGGGCCCGCGTGGTGGATTACACTCCTTGCCATTGCCCACTCCTTCTCAAAGGGAGGAGGCCTGTGTCCTATCCTGGGAAAATTATAGGCTTATTATGCTACATAAATAATATTCTACGAATACGAGAAGACAGTGGGTAGCAGTGATAGCCTAGTGGTGTGACGTTCAGGCTGCCAAGTCAAAGGTCTCGAGTTCGAACCCAAGGCACGGACCTCTGACTTTTCGGATTCATGTGTGTATTGTATAATTATCTATATTAAACGGTGAAGGATAACATCGTGAGAAAACCGGCATGCCTGAGATATTTCTCGGCTGGGTGGCTTTAAAACTCTGACACTAGGTTAGTTAACGAGTAACCAATATTTTGTAACAATATTCTGTTTTAAAAGAGTGTCCGTGGATTTTCTTGCCCGTTCTTCTCCATAGGAATCTACTACGCGTTGGAATGGGCAACTAGCTTCATATTTCTGACAGACCGAGCCCTTCACAATTCAAAAGTGCCTGTAATTGGTTTATTTGAAATAAATGTTTTGAGTTTGAGTTACTAATCACACGAAAGAGGAAGGGAAGACCAATAAAGCTATGAACGGACTGTGAAAACGAAAACAAGCTGCACTGACTCCAAATAAATTAGGATAAAGACAGTAATATCATAATGACAAAATTCAGGATCTACAATGAAAAGTAGGTAAAACCGTAACCGCCACGATACATGTTCCAATTTTGTAGAACATTTCTCTTGTGGCACCACTGTCACGTTTTTCATCTCAACTCGAATATATTCTTGTCTTACCCACAGACAAAAACTCAAGCCTTCTTCCCATGGAGGTAGGCAGAGACTACAGAACGCCATGCCACGGCTATGCATGCATGCATGCATGGCATGCGCTATGCTACGGTCCTTACATACTCCTTTAGCCTCGTTTACGTACATACATCCGGTCACGCGCCGGTTACTACTCACCTTGACCTTTCTGGAGAACATCACCATACCAAAACCAACCCATTACCGGGACGAAACCAGTACCCTAATTGGGTAATACACGATCAATAAGAATCTGAGTCGTGTTGAAACAGATTGCTTCATAAACACACAATAAATAGGTACTAATTAAGTAAACAAAATGAAGAGCCCTCTTCCTCTCTCCTACTTTTGCTGTGCCCGACAGGGTCCACAATGATCATATTATTATTATTTTGTTAAACCCACCACCTAAGTTCACATGTGGAAGCAATAAATATATTGAGTATTGAGTAAGTTCGAAAAGAATATCCGCTCAACAACGTAAATAACGCAATGAATGTTGTTGAACTGTCCAAATGAAATAGATTAGTCGTAATCGTTTGCGAAAATTTGTCGTTTGAAAAAAATTAACTCGTCGAAATGTAGTGGCCAGGTGGTTTTTTTTAAGCGATTTTTCGTTTGCTCTCGTAGTAAAAGTTTTTCATTATGATGAGTACAATGACCCCTTAAAGATTTCGTGTATGAATAGAAAGACCTTATATAACATTCAAATTATTGTTTAACTAAGCAAAATACGCCGCGGGAGGTAAGTACTTGGGCTTAATCCAGCAATATAAGTTCAGAAAGCCATTATAAACTTCTAATCATAGTTTCACCTCTTCCAAGTTTAAGTTTATCATAGCGTGGTTAATAATTTTTAAATATTGAGAAAATGAAGGTGAAAATGCTGAAAATATTTAATACTAGGTGTGCCCACGGCTTAGTCCGTTTTATCATGTTTAATATTGTAAATTTACCACAAAAAAGTGACCTGAGATCTCCAATCTGCCTACACATACATAACATCAAGCCTTGAGCCCCCAAAGGGTTCGGCAGAGATGTGCCTATTGTACACCCACATTTCGCCAGTTATGTTTAAGTGTGTGTCTACTTAAATACAAGAAAGTAAAGAGATTTTTTTAACTACATTTAATATCTTATATTGTACATATTATTATTTTAAGTCTGTAAGTTTTTAAATTATATAAATATTATAGTGTCTATTTGTAATCTCAATAAATAAGTTCATATATACTCTAGCTTATGAATGGTAAAAAAATAAAATCTGTGAAAAATTACAAAAGTTTTTGAACTAGAAGTCTTCCAAGAAACCAAGCTGCTTCTCTGCTCTTCATCAAAATCGGTACTAAAGTTCACCAACACACAGACATAAAGGTTAACATTGCACATAGAATATTAACCGTGATGTTAAGCCACTACCAATAGCTGTTAGACATATAATGGACAGGCCAGCTAAACTGCCGTAATCAGTCGTGAGGCTCAATGGAATGTACAGAACCAAGCTACGTCAACTGTCAGCTATATTGCACCAAATTGCACGACAGAATGTGTCGTGCAATATTATCCCGTCAGAAACGAATTTTACATAACATGTATCATACTAAAGCAGAGGTGTATACCTAATACAGATGGGACACAAAATCATTTAAATAAATACTGACCATTGTTATAACACAATAAAGCACTGAAAATCAGCGCTGTGCTGTGGGTCACCATAGCACAGCATCATGCTGAGTGGAAGCCTTTTTGTCACAGTCATGACGTGCCAGCAGCTGCCGACTATTTCTGTTTTGTGCTCGTTATTATATTGTTATCTACTCGAGTTTTTATTTTATTTTTATGCACGTGTTTCTGTGGCATAAAACTTATTTTTCTTTCTTTCTTTCTTTCTTTCTAAAGTGCAATTCAGATCGCAAACCGCTAAACACCTACAGCTCGTATTTACCAAGAAGTTGCCTTTCTTTCTATCGCGTGACACTTATATCTTCTGACTACGTTACACTCACAGAATTGGCCCGACAAGACGGGCCCGCCGCGTAATTGTAGCTTTATGTCTAAACTGCAAAGTGTCCCATCCATAGATATATAAATATAGATATATAGATATAGAAATATAGTCCCATCTGTATTCATCTGTGCTATTAACTACCGTGCAGTAGGTACAATTTACAAGTTATGTTACAAGTCCCTGGCGATTAAAAGCGCATAAAACTAGAATTTGGGCTGCTACTCTGAAAGAAAATTCAGATTAGCAGTCTGAATTAACTTCAACATGTATAACTTCAACATGAATGATGTAACCAATATTTTGTAACCATATCATGATTTAAAAGAATGTCCGTGGAGTTTCTTGCCCGTTCTTCTCCATAGGTACTATCGAAGAAAATCCCGTGAATACGATGACCAAAACTGTTACCGCCTCGGTTCTATAGCTGCCGAGCGCTGCTATAGTCCTTACGGTGTTTAGATATGAACTTCTTCGATGGTACCTACTACGCTTTGGAATGGGCATCTAGCTTCATCTTTCTCACTGACCGACCCCTTGACAATTCAAAAGTGCCTGTAATTGGTTTATTTGAAATAAATGCTTTGAGTTTAGTTTTGAGTTTTGAAAATTCTAGTTTATGCTCTAGTAAAATCTATAATAGGCAAAATTCAATAATAGCTTGCCCGACCCCAGGTTCGAAATCAGGAACCCACGCTCAGCAATCGCTTGAAGGAATCACAACACCACGTTGTCAATAATGAAAGCGTCGCATTTCTCAACTTAGTCTAAGTACCTACATAGTTTTCAATCAATCTGCCCAGAATTTTCCCAAATGTTGGGGTCGGCTTCCAGTGTAACCGGATGCACCTGAATTTTACGCTGAGCGGCTCCCTATCTGACCTCCTCAAACCAGTTACTGAGTAACACGATACCCATTTTAAACTCTACACAGCCTTAAACCAAAATGGATTGTAAACTAAACCATCAATTAATTCTAAAGCCTTCATTAAAATATTACAATATCAACGAGACTAAGATTCAATTCACTGGCATTGACAAGGCATTATAAACTTTATGTGCAATATCACAAAATATAGATACGGTTGATTGAATAGTAAGCTCCACGCGGGGCCTCGCGTCGGCTCGTGTAGTCTCGAAGCGGCGCGCAGCGCGAGTCGACAGCAGCCAGCATAAAGTTTATAATGCCTTGTCCTTAAAACTGCTCCCCTCGTCGCTACCGGCCGCTGCCATTTCAGTTTGAATTGAGCCTACACCCTCAATTTCAAAAGCCAAAAGTCAAAGAACAGTTTTTCTTTTAACTTCCACTGTTCGATACTTAGCCCGGTACATAATTAATGAACTTTAACGTAGGTATTTAATGGTAATAAGTTTCTGAGAACTTAGTATGTATGTACTTCGGTATTAGACTGGATAGGTACTTCGTAATCTCTAAACTCAGTGCGGTAAACGTGGTTACATGCATATTGTATTGGTTCTGCTGTTTGAGAGACCTTACTCATAAATTATGTATGTAATCTTTTGTTTATAACTTTTGTAAATGAATTTTCCTGTGGCGGACTGGTTGAGTCACTTTAGAGCTGAAGTCGTAAGGTTTGGCTTCCTGTAAATGACGCTGGAGCTGCACCGGTGCAGGGGTCTACTCCCTTAGCTAAATCCGTAGTTCCAGCCGAAGTTACGGGCGCTTCTTTATTTCGTCTCACTTGTGGACAAACGGTTAGTGAGAAGGAGAGGGTCCGCCCGTAACTTCGGCCGGAACTACGGATGTCGCTTAGGGAGTAGAAAAAAATCAGATTATCTCAGAATGAAAATCTACACGGCGGGCGCCGCCGCGGCCAGTGCCGCCGCGGCCAGTGCCGCTCCGGTGTCATGTACTTACAGGAAGCCTAATGCTTGTTTCGCGACAGTCTGTACCAATTTTTGTATAGTTACGTAATATCGGTTTTTGATAGGTATTCTAATAGCAGATATGCATCGTTTATAAGTTTTGTTAAAATCTCAGATTATATATCATCTTTCATCGATTTTTTGACTGCCTCGTTGATTTAGTGGTCGCAACACTGCTGAGCATAAAGTCCTAAGTTCGATTCCCAGGTCGGGCAAAGTATTATTGGGTTTCTCTAACAGGAATTTCTCAGTAGCCGGAGGCTGGATATATACCCGGTTGCCTCTGCCCAACCATTCGGGGAAACAGGGTGTGATGTTATGTGATGTTTACATCGGTTTTACAAGATAAAATCTCTGCAAACAAAACAGTTGTGTTTTGTTTAACTTCGAACGATGGGTTGGAGGAAAAATCTAATCAAATAATTGCATACTTGGTAATTTAGTGCAGAGTGGCGCGACGCGACATCGGTCATTGTTAAGCTTCGTGCAGACTAGCGCGACGCGACACCGGTTATCTTTATACCGTAAAGTTTTCTTAAAAATTGTATTGTTCGAGTCGCGTTGCGCTAATCTGCACTAGGCTTTATACCGTGAAGTTTTCTTAGAAATCGTTTTGTTAGAGTCGCGTCGCGCCAGTCTGCACGAAGCTTTAATTGAAACACAGATCTTTCTTATTTATCTGAGAGAAACACAAAATTTCAAAATTTTCAAATCACTACTGAGGCGATTATATACGCACTCTAAGATTTTTAGATTTGTATCGTAGTGTGAATAGGCCTCTAGCAATTTACATACCGACAAAACAGCGGATGCGAAATTCCGCGCCTAAGTCGGTAATCTGTAATCATTTGCAGCGATTGGGTTGCCATCGACTATTATGTAAAGTGTTGGCTTGCAAATGAATGCTCGACATTTTAAAACTGTTATTTGCGCTATTTAGTCTGGAGAATCTGTTCGTTCGTTTAACCTTACAGTAATACAAATCTTTTTGCGCTTGAATGACATTAACCCCGGCTTTGTTGGTAAACATTTCCGAAATTGTATTAAAAACAAGATGGCGGTTTTAATTCCGATTTTTACCGTCGCCAAGAGATCCTCGTAGTCGTAAGTACAGTTGTACCTACTAGCTTGATGTTTATTCTTCCTTTCCTACACGCTTCGGTAGACCAAACATCAAAAACAAAACACAATCAAAAGCAAACAACACAAACTTACGGCTTATTACTTTTAATATTTCGGTAAAGCGGTATCGGGTAAGACGGAACCCCGCATTTGGCTGCCAAGACTGCTGGGAAGCGGCCAAGTCCGTGCCAAGTCTGAACGCGGCCTATCGTGATCTCCGCAGATAGCATGCACCCTGCCTTCCCGACACCCTTGAGTGATTTTAAATTAAGCCGAGCTACGTTTTTCAGGTTTAGCGATAGAGGCGTATTCAAAGGCAGTTCTGCTTCAGTTTGGCCACTTGGCCGCCTAGTTATCATAGCTAAATTATTTCAAAACAATGACAAAAGTACGCAGTTTTTATAGCTGTATTAAAATATGACGAGTAGGTTAATCAAGTTCTTTATTTCAATTTCAAGAACTCAATTCTAAAGTCAATTTCCAATGCCCCATGTTTCATCACGAATGCAGAAATCCACGAGCAATTAGAAGTAAACACAGTAAAGGAGAATACACTGATAGTAGAAAATATATACAAGGACAGACTTTGAAGCAGGTCTACGGTCAACTGATTTGGATGGTCCAAATCAGTTGACCGTAGACCTGCTTCAACCAAATATTACCAAGCACCTCAAAAGGCACCAAATCCTCGAGGTGAATAGCCCTGCACAACCACGCCATGAACCAAACAGTACATTTGCTTATAGCCGAAAGGCTGATTGCAGATACATTAAAGAAAAACAACAAAAAAAACAGGTCTTTATTTCATTTTGACCTAATCTATTTCCCAGTAATTTCAGACATTAACAACGTATAACAATGAAAATGATGTCTTTATTATAAAACACGTTTTGTTAAATCGTCAATTGCCATAGTTGTAGATAAACTTACTATGGTGGCACCATCGACGCGAAAACTGTTACCATGGATTCAGCACGTGATTCTGAACTTTTTTTTGTGTTGGAATTTGTCGTCAGTATTATTTTTTTTATCAGCTTTTCCATACATTTTGATCGCGTAGGTATTGCACTTTTCTATGAAACAGCTGATTTAAAAGAAAATACCGACGAAAACGCTGGGACGTTAAGAATCATGTACTGAATCCAAGGTAACAGTTTTCGCGTCGATGTCCCTGCCACCCTGTATAGCTATTAGTAGTGAAAAACTTCAAGGTCAAACCTTGCTTTCATTGTGTGACAACAAAGAAAAAAAAATATCGTGGGTAAAGAGTTAGTCACGTTTAACAAAAGCAACTTTTATAAAATTCAGACCGAACAGAAATGATTTCTGAACAGGAACAAATCGGTGTGAAATATTAAAAGCAATGCATGTAGGTACGATAAAAAATAAGGTTATAAGGTCATACAACACTGCGACTGCAATTTTTATGAGCAAAGCAACACTGTGTACAGAAATAAATAAAAATGCAATGTATGCGTCAAATTAAGTTGAAACGGGCACGCGACACGTACTACCACGTCAATATAAAAGTACACAAATACTTGTCAAGCCATTTTGTACTTTATATGCTTGGGATAAGGTAGCTGTTTTTAGCTAGTGGTAAATTTAAAGTGGTTGGGTGTGTGCTGTGACAGCATATCGACGTTGCAGGCTTGCAGCTAACAACTGGGTCGGTCAGAACACTCGACCCGAAACCCGAGTTTCTCGTTGACGACAACGAATTTGGTGCACAACATGCTTTAAATCTTTTAAACAGTTTGAGTGACAGAAGGAAATGATACCTCGTATGTTGTGAAATACGAATTTCACAAGTTAATTAAAATATCCATTTGAAGTTTCATGTTTGGGTGTCGAATTCTCGATTACGTGACGTCAATCGTTTTCACATAATTTTTGTACATTGAATTTTCTATGAATACATCCAACATCAATATTTTAGGATGGAATATATTTTTAATAAAATCAAACCCAACGTGTCCTAGTTGAGCGCTGCAGAATTCAGGTCAATGAAAATCTTGTTTCCGCGGAGTGAGCAGTCCCAAATGATATCATTGCATTATTAGGTCCAGAATCCACGCTGCGAGAATAACAATTTCGTTCCAAGAATCACAAGTACTAGGTGTATTTTTCCCAAGCATGTCCGAGAGACACTTGTTATACTTTTAAATACCTGCAACATTTTTCCGTCGTCGACTTCACCAGCAAATACCTACTGCAATTTTCGAGATAGTAAACATGCTAATTCTAACTCAACTCTCAATTTGCTAAGACATTACGACTTAAGAGGGTTTATCTTAAAAGTTGGCAACGTCGCAAATAACTGTCATATATTTACCTGTTTTGATTCTCATAGCAATATTACTGAATAGAAATAAGAAATGTGGCTAACTAGCGAACTAGAATATTAATAATGAATTGCAATTATAACATTGAATTTGATGTTGTACCCATTTTAGGTGTAAAAAACGCATTTGGAAAGTTTCCAAATAGTTTTTTTACATCTAAAACTAAACATTCGGTATTACGATTTTAATTATTGCATTTCATAATCAATATTCTAGTCCGCTAGTTAGCCACATTTTTTATTTCCACACAGTAATATTGCTAAACTAATCAAAACAGTGAAATATTTGACATATATTTGCGACGTTGCCCACCTTCAGAATAAACGCTCTTAAACTGATGAAAATATCTCAAGAATTCTCATCAAGTTCTCACTTTATATGTAAAATTCAGAACAACATGGATGCTATATTGGTAAACTGTTCGTATAAAAGTCAAGAACTGAAATTAAATGGTCAAAGAAGTTCGTCGACGCTCCATATTGCACACGGAAGTTTCAAGCGGATGCCGGGTGTTTTACTAAATACAAATACTACTTCTTTAGCACAGGTTCTTATTATTCGAGTTCTAAGTTCGTCTGGAAACTTGCGCTATTCATTTCAATATTCAACGCAATGCCTAGAAATAATGTAGAAAGTTGAGTAAGAACTGGGATTCTTTACACTTACCTACATTGTTAAATGAACTATAGTTCATATTTTAACTACAGATGCGGTTAGCATTAAAATTAAAGTTATAGCTCTGGAATACAATTTTCTATGCGCATCTGGGGCGTCGTAAAATATTGTTTATCATCTACTCTGTAGATTTGCATAAAGGACAATGGAAACCGAAGTGTGCTCAGAAGCTGTGTTGAGCTTATTTTGCAGCTTATGCTGGGGATAATCCCTTTTGTGCCATTAAACCATGTTATGCGCTAATCATATCTGAGACTTTGTGACTTTTTATAGGGTTACGCGTGGATGATGAGGTTTTTCACAAATTCGATTATTATAAATCTTTTTACGCATTTTCGCTATGATTTAAAAAACAACATTGATTATTTTTGCAGCATTTGTCTATGTCGACTTCTGTTTTCAAACCTTGAGATTAATTAGGTTATTACGACCTAGCTCTGCTCGGGTGAAAATAGAGAAAACGAATATTCCCAGAAATTAAACCTAGCTAGATCGTTTCTTCGCCCCTTTACCACCTATAATGCAACTTTCATCGAAATCTTTAGAGCCGTTTTCGATAGCGTGATTAAAATCAAAATCAAAAGTCATTTATTCAAACTAGGCTGAGAATCAGCACTTTTCGAACGTCAAAATTACATAAGACAGTCCCCCAAAACGCCCACCCTTCACCACTTCCTAGTGCGTTAGCTGGGAAGAAGAAGTGGCGCAACAAACTCCCCAGCAGCACAGCTGTCTGTTCAGTTAGAAGAACAAAAAAGAAGATTCTATATAATAGTATTCAAAATAATTTACATTACGCAACACAAAACATAATTTAAATTATTAGCCATATCCGAGATAAGCTAGCACACGCCAATATACCAAACAAAATCATCGAGAACTATACTCAGGCAGAAATAAAAACAAAACGTAAACAGAACTTAATAAAAGCCTCCAGGCATAAAGGGCGTGCTCGCTTACATATAGTTGTAACTGAAAGTTATAAATAATAAACTAGGACCATCGAGGTAAAATAAATAAACAAACAGTTAATTACTAATAACAATAAATAATATGATCAATTGTCGAGGTCACTAGCTAACCACATATTGCAATACAACTCATAAAAAAACATTTTGATGGGTAGATTATGTCAACAGAAAAAAAAAAAAATATAGAAATTGCTTATTTAATATTATAGGATAAGATAGGATAAAACGATGCAATCTGATAAAATATTTTTAGTATCGATACTACCTATACAGGGTAAACCAAAAACGTGTGGTTGTGGTACAGATCATCAAACTCAAGAACTTTCTACATCGTAATCGCGAAAATAATACCAACTGTCCCATACAAAACTCCAATAACTACGAGTACTCGACCCTAATGTAAGGGACAGTAATTTTTTCGTGATTACGATGTTGGTCCCTTGGAGAAAGTTGTTCAGTTTGATGGTTTGTACCACAACTTTAAATTTGACCACAACTTTCTGGTACACCCAGTAGTTTGTTCACTATCACATTGACTAGCTCACGCATGCTACATGAAGATACGATTATTATAATTTACCAAACAAAGGTTCAGTGACCTATGATTACAAAAATATACCCTCTAATTGATAACCAACAAAGGTGAAGAAAAATCCTTATCTCATAGAGCAACGTTTCCGAGTTTCTGAGTAAAAAATATGTAGGAATATTATAACCTTGAGCTCTAAAAAGCTTGAAAAAGAAAGACTGAAATGGAATTCTCGTAACTAATCAAATAGAAGCATATATGAAAACAATCTCTCACAATCAAGTCTTTAAAAATGGCTGAGTTTTAAAAATGGCTTCTGCACTGAGTATTAAAAAAAAGCGGCCAAGTGCGAGTCGGACTCGCCCATTAAGGGTTCCGTAGCAGCAAGTGTAAATTGCGGTTTACGATTTATGACGTATTAAAAAAAAACTTCTTACTAGATCTCGTTCAAACCTATTTTCGGTGGAAGTTTACATGGTAATGTACATCATATATTTTTTTTAGTTTTATCATTCTCTTATTTTGGAAGTTACAGGGGGGGGGGACACATTTTACCACTTTGGAAGTGTCTCTCGCGTAAACTATTCAGTTAGAAAAAAAAAATATTAGAAACCTCAATATAATTTTTGAAGACCTATCCATAGATACCCCACACGGGGGTTGGGTTTGATGTTTTTTTTTTAGTTTCCGTTCTAATTATGGGGAACCCCAAAAATTTATTGTTTTTTTTTTCTATTTTTCTGTGAAAATCTTAATGCGGTTCACAGAATACATCTACTTACCAAGTTTCAACAGTATAGTTCTTATAGTTTCGGAAAAAAGTGGCTGTGACATACGGACGGACAGACAAACAGACAGACATGACGAATCCATAAGGGTTCCGTTTTTTGCCACTTGGCTACGGAACCCTAAAAACGGCTTGCTACATTCATGCTACAGTTAGAGGCGTGTAGAATTTGCACGCCGACATTAATGGCATAATAAATAAGCAAATAAGTGATCGATGAAATTCTGTACCTTATTTAAGCAATGTTATTTTTTTACGATTGGATATTATAATTCATACAAATTGGTATTTTACTATTTAACGATTATCTCTATGTAATCTCAGTTTTAGTGCTGGAGTTAAGCTACTAGGCCATTTGAAGAAGATTTTGCACACGAATTTGTTGACCTATTAGTCAGTTCTATAAATCTCCTGTTAACACTGGACATTGCCATCAGTGGTCAATTTAATAGTGCTACAAGGACACAGGTCAGTGGTGAAGAAGGATAGACCCAGGAAGTCGGGAAGAGAAAGAATAAAAGAGAGAAAAGATATAGTTCACGGTTTAAAACAAAACCCTTTTTTTTTTTCAATAACCGGCGAAAAATTTCAACGCAGTTGGGTTCAGAATCATGTACTGAATTCATGGTATCAGTTTTCGCGTCGATGGATACCACCCTATATTAAAGGTACGAGTCAATTACCAAATTCTGTAAAAAATATCGGCAGTCAACAAAAATAGAAAGAAGACTTCAACCAAAAAGTTTTATTTCCTTTCTTTGTTCGGTACCAAATTATGCTCGCAAACTAACTGAGTCCTAAAAACACAGAGTCTAGACTAACAGAAAGTTAGGTACACAATAAAGTTGTTGTTCAAACAGAATTATTGTTATAACTAAAGGTAAAAGTAAACATAAAATGTGTCATCAAGATTGTGTAACTACCGTCTGGATAGGCTTTATCGCACTTATCGTGACGATAGAGCATGACAGTCTAACCTGACCTTCAAGTGAGATGTTCTGGGGATGGAGAACAAGAAAAAAGGAGTAAAAGTGTTTTCTTGCAGCTATGTTGTATTCTACGCCCAGTTAGGCTGGTTGTGCTCGTTGTCACTACACGGAATTTTACAAGCAGCGTAAAAGGGGTGACAGAGGTGCGAGCAAGTACGCGTACTTATGGCTCGGCGACCTTACTCGCCCGTGTGTCATACTAAGTACGCGTACTTTAAAACGCTGAGTAAGTTTGTCGGCGATCCAACAGGTTTGAAATTTTGCTCGTAGCCCGCCTTGGTTCGTAGTTTCGTACGTCTGTCATCGCCGCGAGTCGCGAGCCGCCATTTTGTTTCGACATTTGTGTAATGTTTGTTTAGTTTGGTTCAGAAAATTCGACAACATCGCGATGCAGCGTGAGCCAGCTTCACGTGTGTCACCGACGGCGAGCCGAGAAAGTTTGCGAACTTAAAAACCGCGTACTTTAAGTTCGGACAGCCGTCCCCACTTAACAGTTTTTTTTTAAGTTGGCCAGTAGCAGTCAGAGGCATTTATTATATAAATAGCAGTAGAAAATACCTTCATACCTTACAATAGTAAATAATACACCTGCTTACAATCAATGAATAGAGGTCAAAAGAAACAAGATAAATACGAGACACATGATAAACTTAAAAATACAGATAACAGTCTAAAATTCGATACAAACTTGAGCTGTAACTTCGTATCGTCATTGCCAGAAGGCACTAACTCCCTAGCTTGCACTAATCCGATACAAGAACTTGAATGGCTGCTCTGATGTACACTTGCCCTTTGAAGGTGCATTCAATGACACAAGGTAGGCATTTGAGACAATTGTTGATGTGAAGTACATTTTACCAGGGCTCTGATAGCGGTATATTTTTCGAAACGGTTTCGTTTTAAAAACCTAAGAAAATATTTATTTCGGTTACGTTCGAACGGAACGTTATAAAAACGTTTTTGAGGAAGAACAAAATTTAAATAGTTCTCGGTTAATACTCGTAAAACGTTTTTAACCGTTTATTTTTCCTTTTTTGGGTTGATCGATGGGAAACTCGCAACAACCCTTACGGCAAGTGCATTGGAATCAATGGTGTAATGAAATGAAAATAAGGTACAATTTAAAAACAAGTGTCGAACGCAATAACAAAAGTCGGCCATTTGTGCGACATATTTTGATACTCACAAATAAATCAAAAGCTTACATGGAACATCCCGTTGACCAAGAATAATTAAATTTGACAAGAAGCAAGGTCTCACAATACATGTAAAGGAAAAAATCCCAAAATCGTTAATTTGTAGTTTTATAACACAAGATTATTTTTTTTGCGATTATTAAATTACATTTGCAGTTGGAGAATGGACCATGACGCAAATCGATAGAACATATTTTTCAACTACAATGTTAATTTTGTTTTAGGGATTTTATCCCAACAACATAACCCTTCATTGTGCGTGGTCCGACACGCACTCAGCCGGTTTTTTTTTAATCTAACGCAAGCCTAGTTAAAACTTTGTTTTACATATTTAACGATCTTGGTAAGTTGGTACTAAGTTCTCCATGTTTTCCCTTCTGTGGTCAGTCAGTCTGCGGTGTGGCTTTCACTAAAACACATGACAAACAACTTAGTCCTCTGAGCATAGAAAACCGACCGTTTGACCTTTCCCTGCTAGTGCGGGCCCTTAATACACAATTGAATACAATTCAATAGCACCTACACAATGACCCCTATTTGCCACACTTCAACGAACATCATTTCATTCGTAAACAATGGGGACATCAAAGCAAGTATTGTCAGCTATAAACTTAGCCCGTGCGTGGGATAGGCTTGTGGAGAAAATATTTATTAAGGCGACGATAACCAACTTTTAATGATTTTATATTGAAGATCACGTCTAAGGGAGTAGTGATAAAGATTTGGAAAAAATATATGTTAAATTAATGCATTTTTTTTTTTTTTTCTGGTTGGGAAATTATCAAATACCTTCTCCCGCTCTGGGTGGAGCGGGAGGACGTGTCAGACTTTTACTGACTAAAACCCACCCGTGTTTGACCGTCCTTCCGTTGCCTGTGTGCCGGGGCCGCGATATCGCTTTCAGACAAACTCGCAACCCTGGCAGGTTTATAACTTAATATATGAATATTTTAGATTATTTTTATATTACATAGTGAAATTAATTTTTAAAGTTATGTTTAACGCCGATAATAAACTGAGAATCAAATCTATCAAGTGTATTTTTCTGAAACCTTCACCATTTTAAATATAATTTAATTATTAATCTTGTAGTACACTTTTTTTATATTTTTTATTTTGAGCATAATATATTAATAATGCGTCTAATTTGGGACAGCGCTCCTTGATAGGCGAGTCCTATTACTGGCTGGACCTATGACCCGTTGCGTGAGCTCAGTACAGAACACGCAAGTTAACCACTCAAGGTCACTGGTATATATCTGCGTCTTAAATCTCTTCATTTCTGAGTCTTCAATTCACGTCTTGGCTTCTATAGTGTGGTTGAGGATAACAGAGGTCTTCTTTTCTTTTTCGTGTGGTTAGTGACTAAGCTGGCGTCAGAGTTTTAAACCCACCCATGGGCCTCTGACTTGGCTTCACATGTCGTCGAGAAATATCTCTCAGGCATGACGGTTTCCTCACGATGTTTTCAATCACCGTTTTTGAAGTAGATGTTAATTATACAATACGCACATGAATCTGAAAAGTCAGAGGTGCGTGCCTTGGGTTCGATCTCGAGACCTATGACTTGGCAGTCTGACGGTCACCACCACTAAGCTATCACTGTTATTATAACAGAGGTAACACTTCGGTGTTAAGTACAAGCACTATCAGTTATCTGACAAAATTCTGATTTTCTTTTCTAGTTCCCATAGCTCATCAGAGGAGGAGGAGGAGCTCGTGGCTAAGTAACTCGTGGTTGGTCAGTGGATGGGTGACCATCTTTACATACCGAGACTCCTCCGTGCCTCGGAAAGCACGTTAAGCCGTTGGTCCCGGCTGTCATTCGTGGATCTTTGACAACCAGTCTTACCAAGGGGTAGCGTATTACCCAGTTACTGGGTTGTGGAGGTCAGATAGGCAGTCGCTCCATGTAAAAAACTGGTATTCAGCTGCATCCGGATAGACTGGAAGCCGACCCCAACATAGTTGGGAAAAGGCTAGGCAGATTGATTGTTCCTATAGCTCATCCATACTACTCGTAATAAGCGAAAGTAATTCTGTCTGCCTGTCTGTTTGTTTATTTGTCCTCTTTTCATGCCGAAACCATTGAACCGATAGGTATGAGATTTTACAGAAAGGTAGCGCTGGGACCCGGAGAAGGAATACAGGCTACTTTTTATTCCTGATATTTGTTTTCACAAAAAATGATGCAGTACAAAAGCAAAAACCGAGAAAAAAGTCACTGGAAACTGCTATTAGAGTTAAAGGCTTAAATTTAACTACTTGATTATAAATTTTATCAGCATCACCCACTATTGTGTGGTTAATTAAATATTTATAACAAAGCATCATAAAATCTAACACAAAAGCTGCATTCATTTGTAAAATAAATATGTTTGCAAATAAGTTCAATATTTCGGCCTCAGGTTATTGATATTGTGAACACGGGTCTACTTAATATAACTTTTGATTTGAAATATTTATTTGATCAAACAATACATTAAAATTCATATTGAAAGGTTTAAAGCACCTGTGCTCATATTATATTGTGGCTAAAACAATACATTTCGTATCGTAGGTATTATGTGTGAGAAAAAAATTAATTGATCTTCTAAAAACTTTTTGCGCTTCTAATGATGCACACTTTTTTAAATAATTGAGCGTCATTTTATATTTCTGGCCTTTTCTCACACTTGGTTGCAGTAACTACGCTAAGACTTCTTATTTCAGTGATACTATCTACTCTATTCGGTGTAAGTGGTACATCGCCTTTGACATTGACAGCTTTGAAAGACAGCCCGGGGATGGGGTAGTACCCCCGCGTACCCCCCCTTCTACCCCCCAGTGACCAACTATGTTGTGGGACAATTTCTGTAAGTGAGACCGCGCGGTAGCGGACTGTCTACATTTGCCAGAATTGCTCTACTCTGCCACGCCACTGATGTCTAGAATCTAGAACGTTTAAAGGCCTAGAAGTTGTATTTTCAGTGGGCCGTTATACTTAGGACACACCTAAGTATAACGGCCCACTGAACTGTACTAGTCGTGCCATTAAAGTTGAGAATTGACGCACCACGTGGTTTGACTTGCGCAGTAGATGTTTTATGGGTCTCTTTAGCGGTATGAGTTCTGCGCCGGGGTGTCATCGGGGCGGCGGAAAGAGCCGGGGGGAGGCGCGGTCAAGTCTCAAATTTAATGGCACGACTTGTACCATGAGTGGTGCGGAGAGTAGTGTAGTGTAGACTCTTAATAAGATTTATTTTTGATCAATGTAAACGCATGTTAATTGTAAAATACATAATACACGGTATAACAACATCTACGCAAAGATTTCATTCCAGATAAAACAACATATACCATAACATCACGCCTGTACTCCCGAAGGGTTGGGCAGAGGTGTACTATACACCCATATTTCGCCAGTTACGTTTAAGTCGCATGAGGCGAGCCTATTGCCATCAACGAGAGCAATTCCAGATGGAAAAATCCAATAACACTTTGCACGACCCGGGGATCTAACCCAGGATACCACTAGACCAACGACGCAGACTATTTTCAAAGGCAATAGAGTAAAAAAACTAAATTCTAATTAGTCCGTCAGTCAGATAATAAAAAAATATTAGACACGTGTTTTTTGCTTAATCATATTTATTAATAATTACTTAGATAAAACGCATTTTAAGTTGGGGATTGGGGGTCGCTAAGTCACTAGTATGTATAAAATCTACATACTCGTGACGTCATGGCACATTTTACCTCAATGTATCGTCGTAATCTTTAGATTACGTAAAAAAAGAAAAAATACGTGTCCAATATTTTTTCATAATCTCAGACGGACTAAAAAAAAATTTTTTGTCATCATGTCTATTATATTTTCAGTGGGCCTTATGATACCCAAGTGTGTTTGTACCATGAGTGATGCGGAGGGTAGAGTAGGCTCTTAACACTTTCGACTCCACCCACTGTTCATAGAACTCATACGCCATGCCGCCATACATAATGGGTTGCCCGCATTACGTTTAAACCGTGTTATAAAACACCTTATTCCTAATACAAAACGGTTATTAATTATGTATTGAAGCAGACCCATCATCGTCTAACGTCTAATGTATCAATTGATTTCTAAGGTGAATGTACCTTTTGACCTATGCCGACTATATGATGACTAGATGACCCGGTGAACTTCGTACCACGTGAGACATTTCGATTTTTTCGATTTTCGGCTGTTCCATAGAGTTCTTCCTACTTTAATTTTTTCCTAAACCACCACAGTATTATGGCGAAAAAAAATTAAAGCTGTTTTCGAGTTTTTGCGAGACTAACGGCCGGCAATAGATTTTAATATGTATAGGTATACAACCTTAGTTTTTGTTTACACTAAACCTCTCTTAAAATCGCGAAAAAAAAATCAGCTGTTCCCTACATTTCGACGAGAAACGATTTCAGCGTTGGTCCCACAGTTGGTCCCATAGTGAAAGTTGTTCATAATGATGAGTACAATGACCCCTTAAGAGGTTTAGTGTAAACAAAAACTAAGGTTGTATAGATAAGTACCGCGGTATTTAAAAAAGAGATCTTTTATACCCTTGGAAAAATATCAATATAATTAAGACATAATAATCAATTTTTTGTGTCGTACAGACTGTGGTACTGTTAGTAACACGTTTTAACAGCACAAACGAAATCTTTACTCCACTATCTATGAAGGACAAAATGCACCCTCAAAGTACCGTATCGTACCGTTTCACCGTGGCGCCCACCGCACACTTAGCAGCAGCACCTTCGTCACACGCCGAGCGAGTATCTAAATGAAGCAGCCTGTATATTGCGCAATGCATTCAAAATTCTGTTTGAGTTACCTCCCTTAGATTACTGCTCTCCTGGAACCGGGAGCACTTTGAACTAAATATTCTTTATGTTTATGTAACTGGGTTTTTTCAGTGTTGTTTCGTTGTTCAGGCTTCTTTTATATACCTATCGTATATAGATAGTTATTTTAGTATACAAAATGAATGCTACGTGTGCGAAATAATAAATCTGTGAATTTCCACAGGTCGGTTACCGGTTGAGATTAGGCTAACACTATTGGCAAAAGACGTACCTAGAGGTTAAAGGGTGTAAAGATAGTTAATAGCAAACTAAGTGCCATCGTTGCTCGCTAAGACAGCTGCCAAGGGCACCATGTGATTTGATATCGCGCCAATGCTGTAGTCTCAAACCGCAATGTTACAGAGGTACATGATGAAGTGAGAATATTGAATAGACTTGGCACTTGAGATGAAAAATATAGGTATTTATGAGTAGATACTAAACACACAGCTTACACAATACAGCTAAACTGCAAGCGTAACTTAGCTGAGAGATATTTCTCGACGGCATGTGGAGCCAAGTCAGAGGCCCATGTGAGGCCGAAAGTATTCTGACATCCCTTATCAAATATCCCTATAACACGTTCAATGCCTAGAGCCCTCCTGGAGGGTTCACCTAGTCGCATGGGATGTTGGGAGCCCGCACGGAGGGCTTTTTTTAAATGTAGGTTTTTGTTAGCGAATACGGCATTATAAACCGTGAAAATATAATCTGATGTATATTTTAACAAGATTTATTAGTATATAAGCATATTAATGTTTTTTTTTTAAATTGTACAAATATTCACTAAAAATTTAAACGGTTGGAAACTACGTACGACCTAAGCGACAAGACCCCCTGAAAACACAATTTGACTTTTATGTTGACCGTCCGCGTTGGTTAACTTTAGCGCAAACGTAATGCCGGCAACCCTCCCGGAGGGTTCACTTCCAATATGTATGGTAGCATGGCGTATGAGTTCTATGAATAGTGGGTGGAGTCTAAACGTGGGCCTAACGAAATTATTTTAACAGATGTAACTGCCCTCGTCCGAATACCTACCTCCATCAGTAAATAATAACAGACATCAATTACTACAAGTAAAATACAACACCACAATAATAAAAGCAGCAATTACTATAAGTTAAAACATAATGGAGGTTTCTAAAGACCATCAAAGCATGTAAATTGCCTGAACATTAATTATACGGCCCAATGAATAAATTATTCCAAAAAAAACTTCAACAATGACATTAGAACAATTAAACAACCATTTAATGAAGTACTGCAATTACGTATATTCTTTGGCGACGAAACTTCAAAGGGCAAACAAAATTACCTATTATATTTCACCAACAAAAAGAGCTATAATTTTGAGATGATAAATCGTTGGTGAATTCTAAAACTCCTGATTTCCACTTCAGTTATATTGTCCCTAACATCTGTCAAGAATTTTAGAAATTCGGTCTGCGCCTTGTTATTCGGTATCTGGGAATTAGACGAGACTTTTGTCCCCCTGAACAACCCTTCTCCTGTAAAATACGTCACGGCCAAAAGAGCACTGATTGGAATCGTTTTTTTTTTTGCTACTTTAAAGGTGTCTTTGTTGGTATTGCTAAGACAATTCTTTCATAGAATCCTATATTTTCTTGTAGGTACTCTGGCTTAGGTAGGTAACTTTAATTCCAAAAAAAGTAATTTACAAGACGTTATTTTTGGACGCTTCACTGTCACCATTTCTAACCATTATTAGTACCTCGTCAAACGAGCTCTGCTCGGGTGAAAAAAGAGAAATGAATTTTCACAAGAATGAGACCTATCAAGATCGATTAACATCGC
This sequence comes from Agrochola macilenta, assembly GCA_916701695.1. Taxonomy (NCBI): domain Eukaryota; kingdom Metazoa; phylum Arthropoda; class Insecta; order Lepidoptera; family Noctuidae; genus Agrochola; species Agrochola macilenta. Next base: position 14,863,946 of record OU753557.1, read on the forward strand.
AACTTTCATTGAAATCGTTAGAGCCGTTTTCGAGAATGTGATAACAAATATATCATAGGTATAAAGAAATATTTCTCATTTAATAATAATATAAAAGAGTAGAATATGGTTTATTATTCACCAATTAGTAAGTTCTCTAAAAAACCTGCCAGTGCCAAAGCTAACAGAAAACAAAAGTACCTACTTCTATAAATAAATAGGTAGAATTTTGTACACCTACCCTAAATAAATACTAACTAAAATATTTTTACAATGTAATTTGAACTTTTCTCATTAACTTCGGCATACTCTTTAGTATTTATACCTATTAATATTGCTCCACAAATAGTAGATATAATAATTAGGCTTGTGAAGCCTTTTTAGCTAGACACACCATTATAATTCAATCTAGTTTCCCCAGATGCCTAAAAAGCAAATTTGAAGCATTATAAAAAAGTATTTTAATTTCATTTTAGTTTCATAACATTAACCATTCTAGCATTAACCGGTTAATGTTAGAGTCAGAGTGGTTAATGTTAATGGTAGAGTCCACAAATACCTACAAGTACTAGTTTCATCTAAAAACCTAATTGAAAAATATTTAGCGAGAAATAGTATTCGCATAAAATCAAATTCCGATCTAAATTGCATCCAGAGCCATTAGCCACAAAGCTTTCAGCTCCAATCTATAGCACTTGAATGTCGTAAAAAGAGCTGTAAAACTGAACCCAGTAAAATAAAATAGTTACCATTGCCAACGAATCACAAAAGAAAAAAAAGAAAAATATGCTCTCTGCTTTATTCGATCTTGTACACAATGGATGCTGGCCACACTTCAACATCGCTTCTTCATTTCGTACAGTTTAATCAGAATTGATTGACGCCAAAATACGTTCAACACTAGCCATCAACTGTCTACAAAACATGACCTAAATGGTACCTAATGATTTTTTTTTTTATATAGGTATGTTGCAATCACGTTAAAAAAATAATTTAAAGTGTTAATAGAAAATGGTTACATAGGTATAACCATTTTCTATTAACACTTTAAATTCACTTTACGAAATCGATTGCTTCATTCGCACCGTTCGATCACATTAAATTTCTTCATACAAAATGCACCAACGTCAACCATTGTGTACAATCCAATTGTACACGTACAACCATCATAATTATAACCTTCAACTGTTGCGACAGTTCTAATTGCGAATGTCAGAAACATTACAAGCTAGCTCGATTTTTGAAATGAATGACGTCGAACCAAAATGGCTGCCTCTGATGTAAACAATGAATTGAAAAAGGATTCCCGCAATATCACGTTGTCAAGACTCACTCGAGATATACTCAGTTTCTTTGATAAATTAATGGGCGTAAAGATCGTTAGATATTACGAATATTAATCATGGTCCTCACGCAACGGGTAAAAAATGAATAAATTTGACGTCAACATGGAATAATTAACGGCCAATGGATGGATTTGGTGATTATTGTAGCACGATGTATTACTCAAAACTGGGTTTAAGTCATTCGTTCATTGGTAGATACTGATCTATGTTTCATCTTTTTTTCCATGAATCCATGATAGAATTTTTGAAGTTCAAGATAAGTCCTTCAAAGAAATGACGTCATACATCGTAATAGCTCAAGTCATCGCATGTCAGCTTCATGACAATATATCAACGAAAGATAACAACACACATAGTTCAATGACCTTATATATCTTCGATTTTACAAACATCCAAAGTATATCACAAGTAAATCTTCTAAATTGAATTCGCTTAGAAGCTCGAAAGCCGCCCCAAAATCCTATAAGTAACGCATTTGAAGAAGAATACATTCAACTCATACAATATGCATTACAATCCAATATTAATCAAAGTCACCTTCAGTCCTCAATCGATCGAATACTAAACGTATCAACTACTAAAATACCTAATAAGGTTCTCGATAACAGGAAGCAAACTCTTTTGTTTTAAAAACAATTGAAGACTACGAGCAATCAGCACAATCAACCAATAGCAGCAAGGGTTCGAATCAATTGTTCCGAACTGAACGACCTGGACCCGATCTACGTCGGAACGGTTTAATTGGGTCTTACTGTAGACGAAACAGTAAAACTGACTGAGTGCAAATTGAAACAATCATAGCATCGACTTATGTAAATGAAAAATATTTACCGGAAAGTGAATGTGAATTTTACAACTGTTGATACAAGTACCTAGTTTAATTAATTCATTCAAAATGTGCTTCATATTGCGGACAATGGCTGGGTTTAAAATTAATTAATAGTGCATAAGTTATATACAAAATGATTGCTTAAACGCTAGCTAGACGCTAGCGTTTACTGCGGTCACATCAAGATTAGATTTAATTTCGGTAATAACTTTGATATTAGCTTTTATACGGGAATATTCAACTTGCCCATGGCTGTAATTTTGACAAAGAGAAAGACAGAATGTGCTTTAAGATGAATCCACACTACCTACGGATCAGTCTAACTCATATACATAACCGAAAAGGCTATAACCGCAATGAAAATTACACTATACGTGATGAAGATTATATAAATTGCCATTAAAAATGCACGTTGTCTTCAAACGGAGCTCTCTTTGCTGATGAAACCAATTTCGTGAACAAATGCGTTAATTAACTACGTAGAGTATTTGAATACGCAAATGGATCGCCCGTTTTAATTAGTCCAGCGAATGTTTTGTGTCAAACAATTTTTTGTCTCATAAATAAAGCTTAGTTCGTCGTTCGCTGGCTTTCAATTTCGTATAACAACTTCTTTTAAGCTAGACTTGTTTGTTCTTTGTTTTTTTTTCAAATATAATTTCAAATGCAGAATACAAATAACTTTGTGAATTAAAAGTTTGGCCCGAGGTCCTCGGGAGCTGGACTTTTAACTGCGTTTACAACTGAAATTGAAACATATAGATCGTTTTTTTGAACATTACTCCATTTATTAGATAAATTGCGGTTATCACGCTTTCGTTATTTCGATATAAACGTATAATAAACTCCGTTATTTCACGATAAATACAAAGCAATGTTATCTATTCACCATTTACATTAAAAAAATAACTCTAAAGTGCAGATATTCTAATAATATTACACAATAACTGCCGTTATTTAGCCGTTATTTATCTAACTGTACGTTTGCACTGGCGAAACATTCATAAAAATACATGTTGAAATCTCTATTTCCTGTCAAACTTTGTATAGAAAATTGCATAACTTACATAATTATTATTTACAAATTTGTTATGTTATAAATGCGAAAGTGAGATTTTATTTGTGTCTTTGTTTGTAACGCTTTCACGCTAAAACGGCTCAACGGATTTGGATGAAATTTGGCACATGAGTAGACCAAGACCTGGATTAGAACATAGAATACTTTTTATCAATATTCCCACGGAATCGAGACTTATGCGGGTGAAACCGCGGGGTGCAACTAGTGCTAAAATAAATGTAGTCGGTATAGTCACATTGAACCCACTTGAAAGTTCGACACAACTCAATCAGAGTCCTAAAAAATTACGGGTAAGTGGCGTATCTTTACAAAACAGACACATAATTTCAAGAATCTCCAACTAGGTATATCCACGCATAAATGGATCCTTCCACAGTTGCAACAGTAAACATAAAACAAAACCCAGTAGTCATAACAGTCTCCTTAAAAAGCAAACTCCAGTACTGGCACTTAAGCTAAGAGTTACCTGTCGCACGAACACGGAAACGATCTCGCACGAAGGAAAACGATCCCATGCGAAGGAAAGCTTTTAAGTAAACAAGGTTGGGAGGGCACGTCCTCTAAGGTCAGAGGAACCTCGACCCTAAGGAAGATAAGCAGGAAAGAGCAACAAAGATGTCTCCAAGGCTCGAGACTATATGAAAGTTATTTGTCAAAGGCATTAAGAATTTAGATGTAGGTATGTTTGTTAATCCGCAATAGTTGTACCTACTGATTATGAAGCAATTTGCTCATTTGGAAAGGATATGGTTATGAAATGCCATAATTATATAAATTAATGTACCATGTAAACAAAAACAAAACAAAATGTTAATGTTTTTTTTTTTTTGTTAATTCTAGTCGTTAAGAGCGTTTATTTTGAAGGTAGGCAACGTCGCAAATAGATGTCAAATATTTCACTGTTTTGATTAATTTAGCAATATTACTGTGTGAAAATAAAAAATGTGGCTAACTAGCGAACTAGAATATTGATTATGAAATGCAATAATTAATATTGTAACACCGAAAGTTTAGTTTTAGATGTACAAAAACTATTTTGGAAACTTTCCAAATGCGTTTTTTAAACCTAAAGTGGGTACAACATCAAATTCAATGTTATAATTGCAATTCATTATTAATATTCTAGTTCGCTAGTTAGCCACATTTCTTATTTGTATTCAGTAATATTGCTTTAGGAATCAAAACAGGTAAATATTTGACAGTAATTTGCGCCGTTGCCAACTTTTACGATAAACCCTCTTAAACGAGAATTCATCAACTGACAAAATGATAAAACTCCCACAAGTCAAAACAGATACATACAAGCGAAAATTTCCATCTAACAAGTACTTCAATCTCTAACCATCTACTTTTGTATTCAATGATGATCACGCTAAACTGGTTACAGCCTGACAAATGCGGCGTACGTCGTGATTAGCTCAGTCTGACTGGATTATAGGCCTTACCAGTACTAATATTTGCTGAATTATTATTACCCGCAAATGAAACACACTGAAATGAACTGAACTGGAATTAGGCGAACGAATAATGGAGTCAGAGAGGCTTAAGAAATATTAACGAGTAATGAGAAAGCGAAAAGAGAAATTGTAACAATATTTCATCATTTTCGTGAGGACAATGTTTTGAAGGGGCTTCTAGTTACCTACACAAACATAACGCTCGTTTTGGGCTTTGTTACAAGCGGTTTAAAGTCAGTAGTCAATTATAAATATGCGAAAGGTCGCATCACCTAATTGTGAAATATGCAACAAAATTGAAGATGTGCAACATTTGTTGATGGGGAGTTAAGAGTGTGTTAAGAGCAAGAATGAAAGGGAATCATTGATCAAAATTAAACATTTTGGACGTTGGGTAAATTCAAATCATTTTTGCAAACCCTAGATCAGCGATTGCAAAGAGGTTGTATGGCCTGGTGAAAATGATGCCTAGTCATTGAATAATTCAATTTCTAGTTTATAGTTATATTTACTTTAATTAAAGTTAAATTGTTGATGAGGTACGATGGGGTGTGCATATTCGTATGGATAAAAACCCCATTTTGTTAATAAAGAATTAAAAAAAAATATCCCTTGTGATTTTATTCAGGGTAATGACAGACATCGGGCAAAGAGTCACAAACCTCAGTAATCCTTTATTTTTACAGTGAAGTTGGAGAACAAAACAGGAGGCTGGCTATCTACTCGTTTAAACTTCTTTTATGCTTTTTAACAGTCATGTAAAAGTCCAATGATAAATAGTTTTTGCGATGTTATTGAGAAGGTAATGAAAGCTATAGATGAAAAATTATTACCTTATACCTCAGTTACCGTTAAGTAGGTATAATATTAATAACAGTGAATCACTGCTATTGATTTTATATATTCTCAAAAAGATAAAAATAAAATTCAAATAATGAGCTAACTATCACTACTTTCCCAGCAAATTTATTTATCAGAAATTACTGCACCGTACAATCTTGCCCATGAATTGTAAAATCGGCATCCTTGAATGTCATTAAGTTAAATGCTGGTCGGAGCTTGACAAACGATCGAGTCATTAACTCATTTGGCTCGATATTTTGCTCAGTAGAAGCGTGCAAATGCAGTATTGATTACTGAAAATTACGTTCCTTTTGCCTTTTTGAAGAAAACGTGTATGTTTGGCTATCAAACGGACATGCAAAACAAAAAGCTGCTGCTTATTACTTGCGGTTTTTAAGCATAAATACAGTTTAACGCTTTCAGCGATGCTGAAAATAACACAGGCATACAATAACACAGGCATACAATAACACAGGCATACAATAACACAGGCATACAATAACACAGGCATACAATAACACAGGCATACAATAACACAGGCATACAATAACACAGGCATACAATAACACAGGCATACAATAACACAGGCATACAATAACACAGGCATACAATAACACAGGCATACAATAACACAGGCATACAATAATAAAATCTAAGAAGAAAACCAAAAATAATTATTTAAGAAGAAAAAATGCAGCATGTCGGATTAAGTCTGTCCTACCAATAAAATCGTTAACTTGCAATCCTAACTAATATTATAAATGCGAAAGGAAGTTTGTTTGTTTATTTGTTTGTTACGCTTTCACGCAAAAACGGCTGAACGGATTTGAATGAAATTTGGCACATGGGTAGACCATGACCTGGAGATGGATTATCCTGGATTGCAGACGAAGTGGGCAATAGCTAGTTTTTTTTTAATATTTTGAACTGTTGCAGCAAGTAAAATTATTTTAAAATTAATTTATCTTTGGTCCATCAGATTCAAGTTCATAAAGCTTCAAGAGTTGATCAAAATTGTATATAAAAATAAATATATAAAATCACTTCTCCCATTAGAGTTTGCCAAATAATTGTAAAAGTACTTTGACTAGAATTTATTTTCATCTGCCTTATTAACTAGGAGTATTTTAGTCTAAAAAGAAAAAGGTTTCATGAAAAATTATTTGAAAAACTTGCTTAAGTATCATGACGGATTGTTTCAAATGATATTCATAAAAACCCTTCAACCGTTTATGTCCCAAGGGACTAAAAAGCTCATATTGTACAAATGTTCAACATACCATTGTAAATAGTGATAATACCTGCAATAGAAAGTATTTTTAAATATAAAACTTTTTCATAAAATATTTGTGAACAGTAAACTTTCTCATTAATTGCATTTTCGGGAGAATCTTTTGAATAAAATTATATCGAAAACCATCAGAATGTGTACTTAAAGATGTTTAAGCAAAGACACCATATTGGTTTTTGATTCACAAGAGCAGTAATTAAACTCAATAAAATTGCGTTTAAAACGACCTTTAAAAAAAAAAATTGTTGTAAATATATTTCGTTATTTTATTTAAGTTTTACAATCTCAGCAAATCTGTAATGAAAGCAGATTCTTTTGATTTTAAAGGTCTGCAACATCTGAAAGTGTGTTATTCCAAAGTTTTCTGACTCTCAGGAATCGAATCAACTTGAAAATTGGTTTATAAAGTGTTGGGATTCTATAATGATTTATGATATTTAAGTACCCAATGATTAACTTGACGGAATATTTAACGGTTTACAAAATTGACAGTCAGTATTCACCAATCAATCTGCCTAGCCTTTTCCCAACTATGTTGGGGTCGGCTTCCAGTCTAACCGGATGCAGCTGAATACCAGTATTTTACATGGAGCGAGTGCCTATCTGACCTCCACAACCCAGTAACTGGGTAATATACGATACCCCATGGTAAGACTGGTGTCAGACTTTCGGGCTTCTGACGACTCGTAACGACTGTCAAAGATCCACGAATGACAGCCGGGACCAACGGCTTAACGTGCTTTCCGAGGCACGGAGGATTCTCGGTATGTAAAGATGGTCACCCATCCACTGACCAACCCCGGCAAGCGTAGCTTAACCTGATGGATCGACCAGTGTTGTTACTGTTGTTACTTAGCCACGAGCTCCTCAGTCAGACTGACAGTCAGTATTCACCAAAATACAAAAATAAGGTTAACACACAGTATGTACGTTTATTATAATCAGGGGTTATAAAAGCAATACAGGATGTTTCCCCATGCTGCTATAAAATATTCACTCAATAATATGAGAGAGCTACGCGGAAGAAGATTATTTGGTCCGTTTACATGTTTCATTCTTGTCACGTTCCCGTTCGAGTAAGTACATATACAAATAGTACATGTACTCGTATATTATGTAAATCACTTTACCTATGGTTATAGAAGAAGCTTCTTCTACTTTGGGATTTAATACGTAGTTCATGATATACCTATACGACATTCAGTAACGACGAAGATATTAAGCAACGTTCAACAATCACGAACAATCTCGGAATGTAAAAGTTGTCATCCATCCACTGACCAACAACGGCAAGTGGATCTTAACCTGATCGATCGACTCATGCGGCTATTATTACTTAGCCACAAGCCCCTCACCTCACAGTTTTCAAACTCATTTAATATAAATCCTATAAAAAGCTACCATATATAACAAGTAACTAAGATCAATTCGGTGATGGCTACCCAAACGTTGGAGTAATTTGTCAACGTCCGGGTGCAGTATCGTTAACGTCATAGTGCGACTTAATGATCATGATAATGACGGAAGGCTCTTAATGTTAATGAAACTGCCCCTATTTGCGGATGATAGAGCCTTGGGTTTGTATCAAACGTTTAATATTATCGTAAATTTTTACCCAACTACGATTACGTAGTTGGGTTGGGTTGGGTTGTTGGTTGGTTGGTTGGGTTGGTTGGGTTGGTTGGGGTTTGTTCTATTAAGAAGGGTAATGAGTTTTACAGTCAGTATGTTATGTTCGATCGTATATAACTTGAGAATTACTCATCGGGTTTTTAACACTGTGTTGATTTTTTCGACTTCAATGTATAATGTGTATGTTTATTGACAAAAAAAAAACAATATTTAAACGATAAAAACGTTTATCGTTAAACCAACGTAATTTTTATCAGTAGATCACGTCACCTGTTTGATGCCAGTTCCTGAATTCTCAAACCGGATTGTATTGCTTATTAATCTTATCTTTGGCACACATAACATACGTAATCAGCCTATAACATTCCCGCTACGGAGGCTCAGCCCTCCTTTCTGACAGGGAGTGGTCCAGGTAGTCCACTACGCGGACCCATGTCACCAAATTTTTGGTCCTAGGACATGCCGGTTTTTTCACAATATTTTCTCGAAACCACTTAGTAAAGTTTAGATCGATTGATTTTAAAATTTATTATAGATTTTTTCTTTCCTGCCATTGCGAAATTCCTACAATTACTGGTCACCGGTGCTCTGTTGATTGTCTGGGTGTCATTCAGACGTGTCTAAACGTCCAGATTCTTAACTATGGAAAGTATACTTTTATATGTATAAGTACCTACATATTGGTCTTACTTAACCTGTGAGCGCTTATTTTATATTCTAATTTGACGATATTATCGTGGAAGTCCACGTCCAGGTTAAAAAAATGTAAGGTGCTCGTTATAAATAACGTTATCGTGGACGGAAATTGAAAGTGTTTCTTTTTTTTTTCTAAACATTTTAAATCACTGTGTTATTGTGATGCCGTGGGCGTCCACGATAATATCGTCAAGTTAGAAATTATAAAAACCCACAATAGCTTTCACTTTCCGCTATTAAGGCGCTACCCAAGCAGAGACACCCAAAAACGTCCACTTTTTCTTCGCACTGTTAGCCGTAATGCAACATAATACAAGCCCAAAAAAATACAGTGTATAGTCAAAGTTATAAAAAAAGACTTATACAAAGATATTTAATATAAAATTGATCTAGTAGCTTGAAAAAACTTTTTCGTCTCGAAATGCTCAATATTTTGAACTACTTATTCATTTATCTGTAACTAGAAAAAAGGAAAATTAGTCAACTAAAGAAATATGTAAAAAAAAGTTTTAATTTATTGGTGTATTTTTTTTTTTAAATACACTTATAGCTGCGAAATATCTTTCATTTTATTGGCGGATATGAAATTCAACCAAAATCAAACGCATCGCCATTTTCAATCGTATTTGCATACCGCGATGCACTACTGTCGCTTCACCTCCTGCAATACCTAAAGATTTGCTTAATACCGCGCCTTAAGAATTCGGCATTGAACGTCACACTCAAGGCGAAAGTGTAAAGTGGGCGTAATGCCTCTCCTTCTGGGGTTAATAGACCTCTTTGTTAAATGCCGCCTACGATATCCTCCAATACTGTTTGATGAACCGTGGGAGAGTAAAAGTCCTATTTAGAGTATTAGGGCCATATTTTATTAAGTGAATCAATATATACAAAGGAATGTATTATGACATGAATGAAATATTGCTTTATGGATGTTTACAATACCTACGGGGAAAACTTGATAAATGATTTTATCTACTCTCTTATCCTAATATTGGAATTATAAACATCAAAACGAGTTTATATTAACAAACTTTATAAACACAATACCGAAATTTAAAAATAGAATCGTATTATAACACTTTTTCTCTAACAAAATAATGTTATAAAACAATTTTTTTTCTATTACGATACAATGCAAATCCAAAAAGTTAATATCACCAAGGTGTTTCCATCAACTTTTGCAATGGAACGTTAGCGGGGGACACTTGATCTTTTACTTTGATCTTTTATTTAGTAGGTTCAATCCCAATGTATGAGAGTAGATAAAGTAGTGTATGAAACTGCACATAACTAGGTATTAAAATACTCGTGTGATACTATTAAAAACCTCGTATTTTAATACCCTTCTTTATGCAACAGTTTCATAAACTACTATTATCTACTCTCATATCGTTATATTCGAATTATAAACTTCAAAACGAGTTTATATTGACATACTTTATAAACACAATACCGAAATTTAAAAATATAATCATATTATAACACTTTTTCCCTAACAAAATAATGATAAAACAATTTTTTTCCTATTACGATACAATGCAAATCCAAGAAGTTAATATCACCAAGGAGTTTCCATAAACTTTTGTAATGTAACGTTAACGGGGGACAGCAGCACCGCTCTAGCGCATGCGCGGTGATGTGCTGGTGCAGGCGCCATTCATACGTGAAGTTGTACTAAATGTGGGATTTTTTAAATCTTGATCTTTAACTTTGAGCTTTTTTTTAGTAGGTTCAATCTCAATGTATGAGAGTAGATAAAGTAGTGTATGAAACTGCACGTAACTAGGTCTTAAAATACTCGTGTGATACTACACACGCACTCGTATTTTAATACCCCTCTTTATGCAACAGTTTCATAAGCTACTATTATTTCTGTAAGTAGGTTTGTACGAACACTTTTACACGTCAATCATATTTTATAAACTAGATGAGTCGGCATTTCCTATCCGACTATTCTGAGAAGAGAAGCCTAAAGAAACTCAGAGGTTACAGAATTAAAGGGCAAAGAGTACATACCTAAGGTAGTTAAATGAGATCGAATCTAAGATCCGACAAAAAAAAATACAAATTACTAGAACAAGTAGGGTATTTTCAAATCAATCTGCCTAGCCTTTTCCCAACAATTTTAGGGTCAGCTTCCAGTCTAACCGGATGCAGCTGAATACCAGTATTTTACAAGGAGCGACTGCCTATCTGATCTCCACACCCCAGTAACTGGGTAATACGATACCCCTTGGTAAGACTGGTTGTCAGTCTTTCGGGCTTCTGAAACCCGTAACGACTGTCAAAGATTCATGAATGACAGCCGGGACCAACGGCTTAACGTGCTTTGCGAGTCACGGAGGAGTCTCGGTATGTAAAGATAGTCACCCATCCACAGACCAACCCCGGCAAGCGTAGCTTAACCTGATGGATCGACCCGTGCGGCAGTTATTACTTAGCCACGAGAGCTTAGGGTATTTTCAAACATTGAAAGATAAATAATATTCTATTATATTCTAACACCGTTCTTATTGAGATGAGATCCTCATATAAAATGAACTGTATAAAGACCTCAAAACTTTTTATTAAAACAATGGCTAACAAGCAATTTTAGCTACTTTAGTATCAGCAGATTATTTTAATATTTTAAACAATAAAATATAAAAGGCAATATTTAATAAGTACCAACGTACAGAGAGTAAATCATAAATATCATAACAGTATGCAAATATGCTTTGCTGTAGAGTTTTCATTTAGTCAGCAAAATTGCGATTTTTAAATTTAATTTTAGTTGCTCTGGTGGTTGAAAAAGTGGGCACAGCACTTTTGGACAATTGATACAACAGATGTGAGTGGAATCGCCCTAGAAAGACATACGGTGACCTTATTAGTGATGTTCTTCAGAAGGTCAGGTGCTTATAAAGATTGCAATTCCACAAAACGGGTTCACGCATTCCCGCGGGATACCGCTGCTTTTATTAATCTGCTGGATCCCGCACCTTCAAAGCGCAGATCCGCGAATCCCGCAAATAAAAAATTTGGCGCTAAAACTAGCGGACGGTTGGCGGGCTATCCTGTCATAAATGGCACTATTCCTGACGATTCAGCCTACTTGCGTAGAAGCCGAAAGAGCGTTTTCAGCATCTGGACATATTTGCAGTTCACTCAGAAGCAGGCTCGGAGATGATACAATAAATGAATAAAATAAAAATACATTTGCTTTTTAAGAGCGTATTTTCAAAAGTATAATATAATAGTATCTAAGAGAAAGTTGTGATTTGATTATTAGTCATTATATGAATAAGACTGAATTAAAAATATAAAACTGTTGTAAGGGTAAAATTAAACAAAACTATTAAACTTTGCCAAACATTTAAAGATGAATCTAAGAAAACAGATTACTAATTACTTATACTTAATTAATAGAAAATAAATAATTTATGTTGCTTAATATAAGAAATGTTTAATAAAAGTTGATTTTTACACAAAAATCTGTAGTTTCAATTGGATTTTATAACATAATTTCAAAGATGCGGGATCCCGCGTGATCCCGCGTGGGATTGAGTAATCCCGCATATCAATCCCGCGGGATTGAATGAGCTGCGGGATTGCAATCCCTAGGTGCGTAGTACTAGCAACCGGTGTATGACTAGATTTATGAGCGTAAACGAACCAAAAGGAGTATGTAAGAATCATAGCAAAAGGCGTGACTTTATGTATGTATGACTGATTATTTTGTCAGCTTCCACAAAGTAATAAGAAATGTCATCCGATGCAGAGAGGTTAGAACATAGACCAAGTGGTATAAATTGCTTGACTTCATTGAAATATTGACATGAAACAGGTTTTAGGTATCATGGAAGTCCCGGGTGTCACCACTGTGTGGATCGCCCGGAGGACACGGTGGAGCATACGGTGGAGGTCTGCCCTGCTTGGGCAGAGCACCGCCGTGTCCTCACGGGGGTGATCGGCGGCGGTGATCTCTCGCGTCCGGCCCTGTTCAGGCCATGGTCCGGAGCGAGAGTGCATGGGAGGCCGTCACTTCCTTCTGCGAAGCAGTAATGCTCGCGAAGGAGGAGGCAGAGCGCGCGAAGGAAAGGCAAGATTCGCGCCCTCGCACCCCTAGTCGCCGTAGGAGACGCCCCGGGCGTCGGGAGTCGCGAGCCGACTTCCGGCCACCGTAGGCGCAGGCTTGCGGACGGTGAGCAATGGGTAGCTCGCCGTCCGATAAGGACCAGGCCCAGGTCGACGGTGCGTTGTGTTCCACGCGCGCCTCAAAGAGATATCAGCACCAACTGACGGGGTCCGTAAGGGCCAATGCCTGCCAGGGTTACGAGTTTGTCCGAAAAGGATATTGCGGCCCCGGTCCACTGGCAACGGAAGGAACACGGGTGGATTTTAGTCAGTAAAAGTCTGACACACCCTCCCGCTCCGCCCAGAGCGGGAGAAGTTATTTGATAAGTTTCCACACTCAAAAAAAAATGCATCATGGAAGTCATCAATGTTTCTACTATTTTCATCTCCATGAGTGTTACTTCTTCTTGATATGGCACTAAAACGTGGTCTCTCACAATGGGCCTTATCAGAATACTAAAATTTACCCAATGGGCAATGGAGAGGGCTATGCTTGGAGTTTCCCTACGTGATCGAATTAAAAATAAAGAGATCCGCAGGAGAACTAAGGTACCGACATAGCCCGAAGAATTGCCAAACTTAAGTGGCAATGGGCAGGGCACATTGCTTGCAGAACAGATGGCCGATAGGGCTGAAAGGTTCTGGAGTGGCGACCGAGTACCGAAAGACGTAGCGTTGGAAGACCTCCCACAAGATGGACCGATGACCTTGTGAAGGCCGCAGGAAACCGCTGGATGCGGGAAGCACAGAATCGGTCGAAGTGGTGGTGCTTGGGGGAGGGTGGCGGTGCTTGAGGGAGGCCTATGTCCAGCAGTGGACGTATTTCGGCTGAAATTATGAGAAAAGCAATAGCTAAGCGTGAAGCAATGACACAGACATTCATTTGTTTTAGCCCAACTTACGTTCATTGCTGACTATAAAGTTATAAACAATGCAATGACTGATTTTATTCCAAAGAAGGTTTTCTGTTAAAGACGTTCACTAGGTGGCAGCACTGAGACATCAGGTCCACCTGTCAATTATTATTTTCAAATTATATTATCGCGGATATCCAAGTCCATAAAATTTATAAATGCGTGGACTTTATAACGTTATCTGCCTGCCTAGCCTTTTCCCAACTATGTTGAGGTCGGCTTCCAGTCTAACCGGATGCAGTTGAATACCAGTATTGCCTATTTGACTTCCACAACCCAGTAACTGGATAATACGATACCCCTTGGTAAGACTGGTTGTCAGACTTTCGGGCTTCTGACGACCCGTAACGACTGTCAAAGACCCACGAATGACAGCCAGGACCAACGGCTTAACGTGCTTTCCGAAGCACGGAGGAGTCCCGGTATGTTAAGATGGTCACCCATCCACAGACTAACCCTGGCGTAGCTTTACATGATGGATCGAATCGTGCGGCTCTTATTACTTAGCCACGAGCTCCTCGTGGCGTTATAACGTTATCGTGGACCAAAATTTGAAAGTGTCTTCAAATATTTCACGACGATAATATCGTCACGTAAAAAATTATCATACGTTCAATACTTGTTTTGCTTATTTGATTTAAAGGAAGTAGGTATGTCATAATGTCACTCCAGTTTTTAAGTACTTATGTTTTTCTTTTTTGTATATTGGCATCTTGTTTTTGTATATATTCATGTAATTTATATATATAAAAGAAAGTCGTGTTAGTTACACTATTTATAACTCAAGAACGGCTGAACCGATTTAGCTGAAAATTGGTGGAGAGGTAGCTTAAAACCAGGAGTCTAACATAGGATTTTTAGTAGGGTAGGTAGGGTAGGGTATTTTTTTTTTTAATATTTGATTGATTGCGGAAAAAAGTTCGCCGGGTCAGCTAGTTTGTTATAATTTAATAGTGCTTTTGTGTGTATTTTGTATCTACTGAATAAATGTTATATCTATCTATCCAATACCTACCTGGCTGTCACTGAAAACCAGTGCTGGGGGCTCTATCTCGCATTGGGTCGCAGCATTATGCTGAGCGATGACTGTTTTGCGTGGATGTGACGCATATTTTCCTTTTCACTTGTTATTTTGGTGTTTGTTCTTTCTTTGCGTCATGTTCACCGCAAATAAACGTACAAGTATTGTCTTTCTCTCTTTTCTTTCTACCATAATCTTCAAACCAATCATTATGAAAATCAACATAACATAACATCATGCCTGGTTTCCCGGAAGGGTTTTGAAGTTCCATGTAATAGGGGGTCAACCCGCCTACCAAGTTCAATTCAATTCAATTCAAAATATTTTATTTCACATAAACCTACAAGGGCACTTATGAAACGTCAGAAGCTAGGTGCACGGTTCCAATTGGTCGTTTCCTATAAAATAAAATAAAAATCTTTTTCTTTTTTTTTTTTTTTTTTTTTCTTTTTCCTATGGGGAAGAGCCGGCAAGAAACTCCACGGTTACTGTTTTAAAAATAATAGTTTTTTACAATATTTTCAAATAACAGTATTATTAGGTATGGGAGGACAGTGTAGGTCTTTCAACAAGTACCGGGTACTTAGCAAAATAGAAGGTGGTCAATAAATCTACAGTCTAGTGGACTGTAGATTTATTGACCACCTTCTATTTATATTATATATATAGCTTAATATACTTGTATAATGTGAATAAATTAATAAAAATAAAAACCTATTTTAAACGAAATGACGTGATTGCTATTACAACTGTAACAAATCTGAATAATTATCATGTACACAAAAGCCACTAATAAAGTGTAGAAATTAAATTGTAGCGTGGCGATTCCAGCAGTGGACGTCTTGCGGCTGAAATTATGATGATGAATAAAGATCCCATTGCCATCAACCGGGCATAAATCTAGACTCCGGGCTAGTACTGAAAAATACATAAAGGAAAAACCCAATATCACTTTGCCCGACTTGGGAATCGAACCCAGGACCTCATGCTCAGCAGTAGTGCTTGCGACCAATACAAAACCAATCACAACAAATGCCACAATTATAAGTTTGTGACACATACTAACATTAATTAATAAGCAATCTAACACAATAATCGCAGTCTAACTAATCTAGAACACAAGTTATTGTTACACTGTAGTATTAATCTAGCCGATTTACTTCAAATAAATCATAACAATGGTCCAGTCTGCTGAGTAATGCTTAAAGCATTACTAGGTAATCAATTTAGATGAAATACACTGGAGCGTGTCAATGTACCTTTAGTTACGGTTAATTGAATATTTACGATTGATTCTGAATGGATTTCAATTACTGTAGCACATGTTTGTTGTCAAAATGTTTAATTAGGAATGCCTCTTATAAATGAATATGGAAATTCAAATACAAATTATTTTCAGTCAAAAATACATAAGGAATCCTTTGAAAAGTCTGGCTTGTATTATAAGAAATAACCGTCTCTGAACTAAGCCGCGGACAGCAAACGGATATGGCGAAACTATAAGGGTTCCTTGTTTACTACGGAACCTTAAAAATGAAACCTAAAAATCTACAACATTGATTATTTGTACTAGGTACAGTCGACCGTAGATTTGTGGTTCCATTCATCAACAATTTGACATTAACAGCCGTGTCCGGGTTCGCAACCAGTCAATCGTCATCCTGAGGATGCCTCGTTGAGAAATGAAACACGTGTCGATTTCTTACAGGGTTCTTTATGACACTTTAATAACAGTTAAGTGGATTAGGTTACTAAATATACGTCGTCTCGCTCGCCGTCAGATAAGGACCAGGCCCAGGTCGACGGCGCGTTGTGTTCCACGCTCGCCTCGACGGGGTCCGTAATGGCCAATGCCTGCCAGGGTTGCGAGTTTGTCCGAAAGGGATATCGCGGCCCCGGCACACAGCCAACGGAAGGAACACGGGCGGGATTTAGTCAGCAAAAGCCCTCCCGCTCCACTCAGAGCGGGAGAAGTTATTTGATAATTTCCCACCCTCAAAAAAAAAAGGCATTTCGTGCCGATAAGAGAGAAGAAGAAATTGTGCATTTTCAGTTCATGCAAGTAACCAAAACTGTAATCTATCTACATAATATTTATATGCGCAAAATATTACTCATATACAATTCTGTCTTCTGAACAGAGTTTTCTTTACAAGTTTTCCTGTAAATACGTCTACAAAGTCGTTGACTAGTCCCATTTTACGGAAGCTGAATGTAAGCAAAGTCAGATCCATTCATAAACTATTTACCGTATGTTTTATGGATCTCTACTGCCAATGGATAGATTCATATTTTCTTTGAATGCATACTTATTACCCACGAGCACTTTTAATCCGGAAGTTTTTTTTACGTATCCGTAGCGAGAGCCCTGTAATTTGATATGTAGGTACTTTGGATCTTATTATCACAGCAATATTTCAAATGAAGGATTTATAAATATTTGAGGCAAAATCTGTTTTTACTGGCCGCCATCATTCACGCCCAACTCAGCTTCAAAAATAAAGGGATCTCCAAAAATAATATCGACACATTTTTTGTTTTAAAATTTATGAAGGTGGCTTTTTTTAAAGAAAACGAACAACGCAATCTGAAATAAATAACTTGATGAGCACAATGGGAGCCGCCATTTTTTGTGTTTGCCGCAATCGCCACTCATCCGTACGCCAAAAATCAGGCCCATTGTTTAATTTGCATCAGACAGTCAATTATTGAACTGTTCAGTTCTTTTTTATTACAAATATTCACTCACTGGTCTGTAGGAATTAATCATTTAGTAAGTTTGGCGCAAATCTTAGAGTGTTATATACTCTAAGGCGCAAATACATTCCATGAATGCTTCAAAAACAGTCTGAATACGAGTTTATTCGGCAACAAGTCTATAACGGAATAGCAATCATAATATATTTCGTGGAAGGTTTTATTTCGCAGACGGTTTAAAAAAATAAAATCAGAGAAAGCAAAGTCTCAGAATAGGTACATATGTAACAGCATAAATACCTTACAGTTAAGCGAAATTAAAAAAATGTTTTTCTCGTGAAATAAAAATAGCAACTCTGAGAAAACACAAATTTCCGAATAATAAATAGCAACACTGAGATAATACATGTTTCCGAATAGTATGGTTTTGATAATACATCCGTAACACCATAAAAGATCAATCAATACTTTAGGAGTAAATTGCTTTTAAATCTTGGGTACGTGCCGCTACCTAGCGGTGAAAAACATGTTGTTAAGTACACTAATGTAGATAAACAACAAATATCAGAGAGCCCGACGGATCTATCACACTAAAAAAACAGTTAGGGTTTAGGGCAAATGGATCTTTGGAAATGAAAGTAATTCATTTATCTTCCTTATTCGCTTGTTTTGCCCAGCCCCACATTTTCACTGAGCTTATCAATAAATCACGTACCTTGCTTCCTTACTTAGGATAATTTCTTTTACCTTTGCTAGCCCTGCCGTTGTTCGTAAAATCATTTGTATATTTTTTTCATGTTTCGTCCGTAGGGTTCCCTTCGAGACGATACGTAGTTACAGTTGAAAGGGTCGCAGATATTGCTAAAGTTGTTTCCTTCAATGTCTTTGAGGGATTATTTCTTTGAGAAACTTGTACACACATACCCATACATATATTTATCGAGTAATATGTATTTTTCGGTATATTTGTAGTAAGTTCTACTGGCAATACACGACAATATTTTTCGCACAGTTTAATTATGTACTTAGGGCGACAATAAACGATTTTTAATGAATTTATACTGAAGATCACGTCTAAACTAGTAGTGTTAATAATTTTGTAAAAATATATGTTAAATTAGAGCATTTTTTCAATAACTTAATATATTAATATTTTAGATTATGTTTATATTACATAGTGGAATTAATTTGTAAAGTTATGTCTAACGCGGATAGAAAACTGAGAATCACGCAACATGTATCAAGCGTATTTTTCTGAAACTTTCATAATTTTAAAGATAATTTAACAATTGATATTTTAGTAAAATTCCTTTTGTTTTATGTATAATAAATTAATAATGTCTAATTTGGGACAGCGCTCCTGGATGGGCGAGTCCTATTACTGGCTGGACGTACGACGCGTTGCCTGAGCTCAGTACACAACACGCAAGCTTACCACTCTAGGTCACTGGCATATATCTGCGTCTTTTAAGTAGTTCAAATTGGAGTAAGAATCGAGGTCAACGCAGCAAATAAAAGCCGCAAGAGTCGGCTATAGGAAATCGTGTTATGGCTTTTGATAAGTTTATATTGAAAACTTAAACTAGCAGCCACGAAAAAAAATGGCTAGCTGGCTGAAGAGTTTCACTAGTCAGCGACAAAATCGAGTTGAGGATAAACGTTGTAAATTATTATTAAAAACCAATTGAATATCACTAAAACCGTGCGAAAAGTACTATTTTGATGAGAGAGAGGAGATGAGAACAGATCATTACAATAAGCAACCTGTAATGATACGATTCGAGCATTACATCGGTGAGGGAAGGTGAACCGAGCATAACAGTGTGCAACCTGAATGATACAATTCGAGCAATAAATCAGTGAGGGAAGGTGAACCGAGCATTACAGTGTGCCACCTGAATGATACAATTCGAGTAATAAATCAGTGAGGGAAGGTGAACCGAGCATTATATTGTGCAACCTGAATGATACAATTCGAGTAATAAATCAGTGACGGAGGAGAACCGAGCATTACAGTGCGCAATATCTGTAATAATATTTAATCTGAAATGTTACATTTCAGGCGAATGCTCGTCACTCAAGGAGGCAGTATTGTAACGTAATGCTCAAAATCGAATCTGTAACGTTACATTACAGGCGATCACTCCCGGCGAGGGGAGCACCTGAAGGCAAATATAATACTCCTTGAAAGCCGGACAGATGTTAGGTTTTAGCTTAACATCTGGACTGTCCGAAAATAAAACTTCCATTTTAACGTTCACCCCTCATCACGCAAAACGTTTTTATTAAACCAAATCAAAGTAGTAACAGCCCTGATTACACGTTTAGGTACAATACATCACAGAATCCTTTTCGCTTTTCAGGAAAACTATGATAAGCACTTTATAGGTTTCTAGAAAAGGGTACGGGTCGCAGATTCCTAGACACAAAAGGGTTGGACACAAAGTCAGCCTTTAAATGGGTAGACGATCCGATAAACTAAATTCTGTTTTAGTACCTAGTTTTAAGTCAATAGTGTCAATACCTGGATGTTTAATATAGAACTCGAAACAGATTTGTAGACTAATGAAAAGAGACAATAAAAGGTGGATATTGGAATTAACTTCCAGACACCGAACAAAACCAGACAGAGAACACCATTTGTTTTTGTGTCATAATTGCTGCACATTAGTGGGGAAGAAACAGGACGCAACTATTTGTTAAATAACCGAAATATAGCCACCAAAAGACCACCCAAAGACAATCAGTTCACATGCTTTTCCATACGTTTCGTACGGATCCGTCGCACTCGGCTACACGCTACAGCAGTATTCAACACCGCAGCAAGAGGCGACAGCCACCGGTGGATATGACCGGTGGATCGTGTGCGCTTACCCTAAACCATTGTGTACATTACATCCCAACACAATTCTCAAATATAGCTATTTCACTGTAATTGTACAGTTGTACTACGTAAGAAAGAAATATGAATCCGTGAAGCATACAAAACAGAGCAAGCATGAATGAACAAAAGTAGGGCTCAAGAAAATATGACATGGCGTCTGTTATGTACCTATGTAAGTTACATACTATAAATCGTAGGTACTTGCAAAGAGAATATTCTGAGGCTGAACAGCTTTAAATACTGCTGTATGTTATTATGATAAATTATATTTATTTCTGTAAATTGGTTCAATAAAACAATTTTAGGACTCGTTCACTCGAGGACGATTCGTGTTTTTTGACGAATCGACTTTTTTCACTATTCGATATTTTTTTGACGGCGGTTTTTTGCTTTTTAAATGCCCGTGTTCACACGCATCACTATCGCGAAAAATAACGGACATGTCTTAAATCACGTATACGGTACATAGTCTTTTAAAAATCACGTTCGTCAAAAAACATGAATCATGATTTTTTTGTGACGGATCCGCTGAAGCGCTCGTCCAAGACTGAACTCTAAATCGCGAATCAAGTGTGAACATCTATTCGAATATTTTGACGAATCTAAAAAAAAGTCGTTTCCGTATGCAGTTTGAACCTGCATCCGTCATGACGTATCCTTTTTTTGACAAATCGTCAATCCCCACGGGTCCCATGTGAATGAGCTGTTGCGACATGTCAAAAATAACGTATGTTCTAAAACTAGACGAGTTTAGTGTTCTACTCTGAGAAGAAAGCCAGAAACAAACTCAGAGGTCACAGTCTTGGGTACGCCACAATTGTGGCGATAAGCCTCTTTGAGGAGTGGCTAGAGAGGCGCCACGGCGTCCTCACCTTCCGCCTGATGCAGGTCCTCACCGGACACGGTTGTTTCGGGAGGTTCCTGTTCCTCATAAGGCGGGAGGAAACGCCCGGGTGTCACCACTATGTGGATCTCCCTGAGGACACGGTGGAGCATACGGTGGAGGTCTAATGCCTGCCAGGGTTGGGTTAGGAACACGGGTTGGGAACACGGGTGGGTTTTAGTCAGTAAAAGTCTGACACGCCCACGCCCGTTCCGCCCAGAGCGGGAGAAGTTATTTGATAATTTCCCACCCAAAAAAAAAAAAAGATGTCACAATCTCTTTTAAAGTCCAGACATAATCTTGGTCAGGTTATGAGGAACATGTAGATTAATATCCGAGATTGTCTTTTGAGGAAAGAACCACAGAGATTTGAGTAGACCTGTCCAGTATGTTATGTATTTTTGCGCTCAAGTTTATGACACCCTACCTATTTATTTATGAATGAATGTTTTGATGAGGCAGCCACTAATCAGTAAAGAATATCGGGTTCTTTCAAGATATCACTCACCCACTATCTAAACAATTTAAAAACAATCACACTTAATTACATTCCGTACCGTTTTAAGAGATAAGCCGTTTCTATGTGAATCTCATATAAATAAAATTGCACTAAGTAACATTAAATAAATTAAAATTGTATGATTTTTATCATTATAGTTAAATGAAGTAAGTAGTTCTTAAGAAAAAATCAATACCAAGATAATAGTGAAAGCTTGTCCTAGTGGTGTGACCGTCAGACTGCCTAGTCATAGGTCTCGAGATCGAACCCAAGGCACGCACCTCTGACTTTTCGGATTCGCGTGCGTATTGTATAATTATCACTTGCTTCAAAAACGGTGAAGGAAAACATCGTGAGGAAACCGGCATGCCTGAGAGACTCGACGGTACATGAAGCCAAGTCAGAGGCCGATGGGCGGCTTTAAAACTCTGACATCAGGTTAGTCACTAACTACACGAAAAGAAGAAGAAAGTACCTTTGTACTCAAATATTATTATGTCATATCTCTATGTAGTTTCTGTGAGTACATAAATAAATAAAAGTCTGTAATCGGTAGGTATCTACTATAGATTTCTTTACATATTTATCGAAATTTTTGCTAAGCAGGTAAACAAAATTCAATGTGCTGTAATATAAAAATGCCGTGTCCACAAACAGGCCAGTTACGTAAGTACCTAACTATAAAGGTCTCAGCTCTGATTAAATTTTAATCAGTAAACGCTATTACGAGGCCCAAACATGGGCCTTTTTGAGCTAAATACAGCGTGTATCAGAAATGCGTGGTCATATTTATGGGTACAGACCATCTAACTATTTTTCTTCAAGGGACTAATATCGTAATCGCGAAAAAAATATCGGCTATCCCATACAAAACTTCAATACCTACTCGACCCAAATGTATGGGGGGGCGATTATTTATTACTAGCTGCGCCCCGCAGTTTCAGCTGCATAAGTCTCGATCCCTCGGGATCTTCTCAGGAATATTGGGATAAAGAGTATCCTATTTCCTAACCTAGGTCATAGTCTACCAAAAATCAGTTCAGCCGTTTTAGCGTGAAAGCGTACAAACACAATCGCATTTATAATATTAGTCAGGATTTGATAAAATTGTTCAGTTTGATAATCTGTACCACACCCTTAAATATGACCACACATTACTGATACACGCTGTATAAGCACTGTATATTTTTTTTTTCAAGAATTTCATCCTCACTTAGGGCTGATTTCACTTTGAATCCGCACTTAGATGTTTACCGAACTGCTTTACCTACAGAGCTATTGATCTAAGTTTTTACTTAGCTGAGTTCCAAAAATATACTGATTTACTGTATTCGAATTTTGGTAGCAGACATGTTATCCTAAACCAATTTCCCCAGAGTAATAGAACGCCAAGTCTTCAAAGAAATCAACTAAAGAATCCCTAAACTTTCCAACTCGACATTCTATAAGCGAGTTACTTGAACTCTCTAACAGTTGTAACTAAGTAGTTTGTTATAATTGAGTCTTTTTCCACAAACTAGACAAAAAACTATGTATAATTTCACGAAAAATTGAACATAATTTGCTTGTAGACGTAAATCATGAAAAGGTTATGTTTTTGAAAGATCACACCGAGCTCTGATGACTCGGCTTTGTAAACGCATACAAAAACACTGAGAATATGACAGAAATCTTAATAATTCACTTACTTTTTATCCATAGAGATTATTTACGAGTACACGGACGTACGGAGAAAATGCGAACCGCCACTATTCACGAGCCATTTTTTCGAATCACTCTCAGACGAATGACAGTACTTAAACTTTGTATTCACAAAGACAACACAGTTCACTTGGCTAATGCAAATGGCATGTTAGTCTAATTGTTACTGGAGCAACGATACGCGATACGATGACACGCCTGTATCTTATCGCGATTATCTACTTCTACGTAGTGATAACACATTGTAACGTGTAAGTACCTGTATTTTACTTTTCTTGTAAATATCCTTCGATTAGTTACAGATACCTACAATGTACATAACTACTGTTACATTTTATAAAACATTTGTTTAAATAATATATCTTCAAGATAATCACAAGGTCCACTTTATGAGAATAACATTGATATACATATACTTTTAAGTGGGTATTAGAGTACACTTAGAAGTTGACTGTCACTTAATATGCCATACACTAAAATTACAACTACTTATGTACCGGCAAAAAATTATAATAATATTGCGATTTAGGGATCTCGGGCACTAGATAGCCATGACCACCACCAGCACGCGTAGAGTGACAACCAGGAAAACGGGTTTTCTACGGGGTTTGTCGACGGAAGAATAGACAAAATGACAGATTGTGATTGTTTATCTGTCACTTTGTCTATTCTTCCGTCGACAAAAACCGTTTCTATGGTTGTCATACTACGCGTGCAGGTAAACTATAGAAACCGATACGAATCGCGCACTAAGTCGCAACGGCCAACCAGCCAACTAGCCGCAGACCGGGCCCCGAACCACGGATGGCCGGATTCTTGGCCGTCTAATGCGCGAAATCCCTTAAAATTATCATCCAAAAAACAGTTGCCATTGATTTTAGAAAAAGTTAGGAACACATCACCTATTTATCTAAAATTTATTATATCAGTTTCATTAATTTTAAATTTATTTATTGCTAGCTTTTTCAAGCGGCTTCGACCGCCTGGAAATCGGAAATTATCCCACGGAAACGTACTATCGGGATAAAAAGTATTCTATGTCCGACCCAGCTCATGGTCTACCCATGTGCCAAATTTCATCCAAATCCGTTCCGCCGTTTTTTCGTGAAAGCGTAACTGTGCGTTTGCACTGGCGAAAAATCACAACAAAACATGTTGAAATCTCTAGTTTCTGTCAAACATTGTATGGAACATTGACAGAAAATAGAGATTTCAACATGTTTTGTTGTGCAAAAACAAACTCACTTTCATTAAATTTCGCATTTATAATATTAGTTAGGTTAGGTTAGTAGTTATTTAAGTTAGGATGACGATATCATAATAAATTCTATTTCATAAAAAAAAAAAAGTGTAAATATTGAATCGACCTAAAAATAAACAAATTCAATTAGGAGTTGGTAACACTACGCCTCTTCAAGCTTTAGATACTTACTATAGGCTAGCCTTCAAAATAAAGCTTTTATGAAAAAACTTTCACATTAAATTACATTGTTGAAAGATTTTCGAGAAGACCTTTTGAAAATAAGATTAAGTATAGCACTTATGAGCAGAGAATTATAATTTAATATCTTAGTTTCGTAACAGGTTTTTTAAACATATTCGTTATTGGAACCGACTATAAAGAATACAGTTGAATAAAAAAAAAAAAAATACCTTCCTACGTAAGTACCTGTAAAAAGTATTTTCAGACACTTTTGTAAGCGCCTTGATAGCAGTAGCACTCAAATCAAAGCTTCTTGGTTAGTAATTGAAAATGTTTCTCATTAAATAGTCCCTAACTATTAACAACACTGATATTTTAATTAAAATCTGTACGCGTTTCGAAGCAGACAGGTATTATTATACTACCTCTGTAGGTAGACTAACGAAATGAGGTTATACGACGCACAATAGAAGCAGTTGAACACATTACCAGACTCGAATTTTCCAACCCGGATTTTCATAATACCGAGTAGGTAAGTTACCTATTACAGTTTTGCTTAAGATACTGTAAATGTTATCGAAATGCAACTTAAATTGGTAAAATTTTATCGGTTCTGTTTTTGCACTCATTTGGCTACGGAACCGTCGCAACCATAAAGTAGATATACTTCGTGTTTATGTTCAATACAAAGCAGAGTCAATGCCAAAACGGAACATATCACACTAAAATGCCATAGTCTAAAGATAATTTTGCACACAAAAGTAGCCTATGTAATGACTATCAAAGCTACTAGGATTTACGATGCAATAATGCAAAACTGAACTATGTAGGACACTAACCAATTTTGGTACAATTCCAAGAGCTTAATGCAGACTGAAATCATTTTACGTTTCATTACAGAACAATTGCGAAAACAGTTGTTAGTTATTGTCTGTCTGTGAATTTAAGTGTCAAAAACAAAATACGAACAATGTTTTCTTCGGGAATATGAAAAGAGAGAAAAAATTACGTCACAAAAGCTAAGTATAAAGAAAATGCTAGCTTTTCTTAATCAAAAATTGGTCCGCGACATCAAAGGTTAGAGAGATATAAAGGGACGGAAAAGTACCTACCTACATAAGGTACAGTAATACAAGCCAACAGACAAGACACTCGTATGTCGAAATGTTCGCCGAATATTTAGTGAAATGCCGAACGTTGGCGAGGAGCTAATCAGTGCGTACATGTGAGTAGCTCACAAACGTCGATCGTTAGCCAGCCGCCATCAATCACACGTTATCGGCATCATCCACAAAATATTAACCAATTATAACAGCGGGTTTCGCTATCATCGGCGAATTATTAAAAACGCTTTATTTTATATGGCACTCACATAGTCGAGTTTCGCAGTTAGTGTGCGAGATCTATTGCGCATCTAGTTAATTACCTACAAGTTTGTGAATGTCACTTGATTTGTTATTTTTATAAGAAATCTCATCAAAATTAACGTCACATTACTTATGTCAGTCGGATATTTGGTGAAAAGAGGGTAGTCAGAGATTCTGATGGGTGGTAGGTAAGTAAACATTTTCGTATCGGACTTAACTCAGAAATGGTGATATTATCGTGTTTCCATTCTGGTGAGGTACTTACCAATCATGTGGTGGTTGTGGTCGTCTGCGAGCCTGCACGCAGCACGGAGGCTCCTGTGGCTCGCAGGGCAGCTGCAGCGCGGGCGGCGGCGGCGGCGGTGGCGTGCAGGCCAGGCGCCGCGCGGCCGCCGCGCCCACGTACTCCACGTAGCGGGACGGCGGCGGCGACCCTGCGATGTCCTCGCGGCACGCCGGCCCGCAGCACTTGCGCGGCGCTGGTGGTGGCGGCCTGCAAGCCAGCCCGCAGTACACCGGGGGCGGAGGCCGCAGCGGCGCCGGCGGCCGCGGCACGTAGCGCTCCACGGGCACGTGCGCTGCCGGCGGCACATAGCGCGGCCGCCGCGCGCGCTCCGCCTCCGCACAACGGCGCACCCGCCGCGGGGACGCTGAGAACCGATCCGGCAGCGGCGCGGGCGGCGGCGGGCTGAGCCTCTCTGGCGGCGCCACGCTGAACGCGCCCGTCGCCGGGAAACGTTCGCACGGTGAGCGCGCGTACTCCTCGCCCATGGCGCGCGGTCAGCCGGGCCCGCCGCCGCCCGCGCGCCCTCCCAACCACGCCAACACTCTGTCTCACATGCCGCGCGACCACTCTAGCACTATCACTGGGCGGGCGCTCCGCTCGCGGTCGGGGGCTGCGGCGCTGTCCCGATGTCCGCATTCACTCCGCGGGCGCCATGACGCTACCGGATCGATAGCGGCGCGGGGCGGCCTCAGAGGGCGCACGCCGCGGATCTTGCTTCAAGACGCATCGCTTGTTTCTTACGGCTTATATGGAGCTTTCCAAACGAGCTTTGAAGCTGGGGCGAGGCGAAAGTGCGTCCTCGGCCAAGATGGCCGCTCTCATCATGTCCGCTTGCGGCGCGCCTGCGCTAATGCCTTGTGATGTGTTTGTTTTCACCAGATACTGATTTTGCACAGATCGCGACACTGTGTGGTTCCTGGGGTTATGTCTTGATGGGGTTCACAGTAAACAGTCACGGGGGTGATGGTGCGCGTCGCGGTGTGGTGGTCGGCGCGGCTCGGCTCGGGTGCCGAGGGTGTCGCGGGTGTCGAGTGTGACGTGCGCCGCTGGCGGGCGCGGGGCGGGGGCGCTGGGTCGGGGAGCGCGGCGACGTCAGACCGGTGCGCTATCGATGCCGCGCGCCGCCGCGCAGCCCGCGCCGCGCCACGCAACACACTTCAGGCCGCACCGACACAAACACTCGATTGCAAAACGAACGACCGTCGCCTGTAGCCTACTTTTATTTCCAGTATCCTGTTCACACGAAACCTTAATTTGATCCTATTTTATTGAAATAACCGCGATTCCCAATTTCAGAATAAGCTCGTAACTCGTAAAACGGAGCGTTCGTTTTCAGAGTGCTTACGTCTAAATAACCTACACGTTTTATGTTTGAAGGGCATAAAAAGCAGACACAGACGTTGCCTATGTATCATTAATTCCGTTTTGATACATTATAATAACTGAGGTACTTTAAAGACGAAACAAGAAAAGAGGCTAAAAAGAACAAACTGTCTGCTTCAGATATCAATTAGATTAAGAAAATGTAGAGATAAAAAAAATGCCCACGGCGTGACCTTTCATCCAGCTAATTTTCTTACAATCTTTTTACGTTATCGAATGGTCACAAGCGGCTGTGTCGCAGTCCTGAAGCTGTAGACTCACTAGCGAAATAGGTTAAGAACCTATTTCGTGACATTACTGTTTTAGGATAAACTTTTCGCGCTCCCTCTCTGTTTGTACGCGAATATTGACCCAATTTTATATAAGTAGAGCGCTTCGATTATTATGAAAGCAGTTTCAGAAGTTTCACGAATAATGTCGATATTCGCACAAAGGCGATTAATTAACGTTTATAACGTAATACTTTTTGTTAACTGATATGCAATTTTCGAATTTCTTTATCATTAGTAAGTAGGTAGGTACCTATACTTACAACATGTACAAAAACCCTGTCAGATCCGTGACGGTGTACTGAGAGTTATTATGTGGAAATTTTCAGGAAAAAAGGAAACAATATTCGCAAATTTTTTTCAATGCAGATTTTACCGTGTATTACGTGGAGCATGGCGTTTAGCGAGTGTCTACAAGTCACAACTGTTGAAAATTTGCAAATTTATAATGGATTTGGGGTAATTTTGGTACTAAAAATGGTATGTGGTAATTTGGTACTAATTTAAATCGCAATAACTTTTTTATTACTTTTTGAATGAATGAATGAATGATAAATGAATGAATGAATTTGAAACATGTTTTTTTGACATATTGCTTAATATTCGAAAAAAGGAAATATATGAAAATGAGTTTACGTAAATGGTCAGCCAAACTTTATCACTAAAAGCAACCGAACAAAATTAGTGAGGGAACACATTCGACATGACGAAGGTGCTTCGTACCTACGCTGTTCGCATTGCCATGTAAAAAAAACTGCTGACCTTTGGGGATTATCAGTACATACCATGTCTTCAATAATTGATGTTATTTCACCCTTTTTAGCAATCGTTTTTAACTCTTGTATTGCATCGGGTGTATTTCCTGATTTGATGAAACTTAGCAAAGTGATTCCACTGTTCAAATCTGGCAGCACAACTGATCCCACAAATTTTCGGCCTATTTCGATATTACCTACATTGAGTAAAATCTTTGAAAAATTAATTTTAAAACAAATGTTAGGACATTTTAATGCACATAATTTACTTCATTTGAAACAGTTTGGTTTTACAAAGGGTCGTTCAACTACAGACGCGGGCGTGGAATTACTGAAGAGCATATTCGAGGCCTGGGAGAATTCGCAAGATGCTCTTGGCATTTTCTGCGACTTGTCCAAGGCCTTCGATTGCGTACATCATGATACTCTTATCAGGAAACTGTACCATTATGGCATGAGGGACAAGGCTCTTGACCTTCTGACTTCTTATCTGAATAACAGAATTCAGAGGGTCAATGTTAATGGCAAGAGATCTGCAGGATCTGCGGTCACCATAGGCGTTCCGCAGGGTTCAATTCTAGGTCCTTTCTTATTTCTAATTTACATAAATGACTTACCTTACTACATAAGGGATAATCACAAGATCGTATTATTCGCAGATGACACTTCCCTCATTTTTAAAATCAAACGTCAGTTAGTTAACTTTGAACAAGTCAACGATGCACTCTCTAAAGTTGTGCATTGGTTTAATGTAAATAATCTTCTCTTGAACGAAAAAAAGACTAAACTCATTAAATTTTCAACGCCAAATGTCAGGCAGCTAACTACCAATGTTCAAGTTAATGGAATAGAGTTGGACCCTGTTGAGTCAACAGTTTTTCTTGGAATAACTATTGACGGTAAATTACAATGGGGCCCACACATAGAAAAATTGTCAGGAAGGCTTAGTTCGGCCGCCTATGCTGTTAAAAAAATTAGACAGATAACTGACGTAGATACAGCCAGAATTGTTTATTTTAGTTACTTTCATAGTCTTATGTCATATGGAATTCTTCTTTGGGGAACCGGTGCGGACATTAATACTATCTTTGTTCTACAGAAAAGGGCTGTTCGAGCCATTTACAACCTAGGTCCAAGAGATTCCCTTCGAGAGAAATTCAGAGAAATAAATATTCTGACTGTAGCCTCACAATATATTTTTGAAAACCTATTGTATGTACACAAAAATATATCAAATTTTAAGAAAATGTCCGATATTCATAGTTTAAATACCAGGAATAAACACAACCTTGCTGTACATCGCACACGTCTCCACAGAGTAAGCAACTCGTTCATGGGTCAATGTATACGCTTTTACAACAAACTTCCCATTGACATTCGAAACTTACCCATTAAACGATTTAAAAACTGTATTAAAACCAAACTTTGTAAAAAAGGGTACTATAAAATTTCAGATTATTTAGAAGATAAAAAAGCTTGGGATTGAGCTGCTCGCTCTGCTAAGCCTTGTGAAAACCATAAAACTTGACATTTTAATTATTCATCACAATAAACCAGTTTTATATACACATTGACATTGTTGAAAATTATGTTCAAAATGACACGATTACTTTGTAAAGTATTATATTATTTTAATTATTGTGAATGTGAGGACTATGTGGATATTTTTATTTTCCCTTTTCATTTCTTTGTTTCTTTCTCAGTTTTAATGATGGTCTGGCAGTTTGAGTAGTTGATGCGGCCTACCCAAATATCCTTTCCTTGGTATTGTTCGTCGAGTTGAGCTCCTTAAGTTCTGAGTTGAGCTCCACGATTACTGACAAATGCTTGCACTGACTGGACAGGTCCACTCAAATCTGTGTGGTTCTTTCCTCAAAAGACCATTTCAGACACTAATCTACATGGTCCTCACATGACTTGACCAAGATTATGTCTGGACTTTAAAAGAGACTGTGACCTCTGAGTTTGTTTCGGCCTTTCTTCTCAGAGTAGTCAGATAGGAAACACCGACCTCACCAAGCTTATTTTTAATATTTTTTTATATGACGTGTAAAAGTGATTCCGATATCCTATTTACAGAATAAACAATTTCATTTCATTTCATTTCATTTCATTTCATTTCATTTCATTTCATCACTCGGCTTCACTTGTCATGCAAACTGGGTATGTATTATTCAGTATATGTTAAGGATAACACGCATCTCAGAAGTCAGAATTGACGTCAGAAAACGAGAAACGTCGGACGGACTCGTCGGAGGAGTAACGGACTAAATGAAGTGGGCAAGAACTAACGATGTTAGTCGATGGCCGCAGTAGGTCCTAGTTATTCGTGTCACGTTCTGAACCTACAGTTGTCAATTGTTGCTATTACTAGGACAAATTCAGTGTAGCTTGTTCTGGATGGAAGTTTCTAGGGATGATGTAGTCGTCATTAAATTATGATTGTGCGAAGTTTCCGATTAAATATTCACGATAGACACAAAACAAAACAAAATCAACTGTTCCACAAAATCAGCTGTTCCATACTTACACTTTTCTATGAAACAGCAGATTTTTTTTAAATAACGGACGAAAAATTTCAAGAGGTTCAGAATCATGTACTGAATCCATGGTATCAGTATTCGCGTCGATGTCCCTGCCACCCTGTATATAATGGTATAAATGCGAAATTGTGTTTGTTTGTTTGTTACGCTTTCACGCTAAAACGGCTGAACAGATTTGGATGAAATTTGGCACATGGGTAAACCATGACCTGGATTAAGACATAGGATACTTTTTATCCCGATATTCCCACGGGATCGAGACTTATGAGGGTGAAATCGCGGAGTGCAGCAACTTTCTTAATAATAATAATACCCTAGCCTTTTACTATCTCAAAAAAGCCAAAAGCCTCTTCTAATTCTCATACAGAGAAGGCACGAGTGTTATTTCTTACGTAAGAATATTTTCATAACCACTGTTTGTCATGAGCTTGGTCATTACAAACTGGCAAATGTGGAATTTATCAGAAAATTTTGTTAAAAACCCTGACAGAAAATGCTGTTTAAAAGTTTTCTGGGAAAAGTGATATTCCCATGGGATTGAGACATGCGGGAGAAACCGTGGGGCGCAGCTAGTTTATTAATATATTATATATTAATAAACTAATAATATATTATAAGTATATATTGTCATTTTCTTAATCATCATCAGATTTGAGGGACTCAGAAAGTGACTAGAATTAGGGCCAGGCCATCGATTCATCGCATCTGTAATTTATGATTCCTCGTCAAGTAGGTATCTAAATGGGCCAAATGTAACCAAAGAATGGACGATTATGTAAGCAAGTAAATGACGTTTCGACTGAGCGAACAAAGGACAATCCAATACGCTGGGAAAACTGGACGGTAAAGAAAAATTATTGACCTTATTTTTTATTGTACGCTAACACAATTCTTTGTAACATAGAAGTGGGTGACACACACACATTTTTGGTGTAAGACAAAGAATAAACAAGAAACAACAAGAAAAATCTTAGAAATATTAAAACCTTCCGCGAAGTCGCACTTTTTTTACAGGAATACCAACATCACGCTTTTCTTTTCTCCTACATTTTGACAATTATTTTCTGGTCCCATTCAATAGAGGGCCAGCCTATTGCCATCAACCGGGCACAAATCCAGACTTCAGGCTGAGAAATTCCTGATGGAAAAAACCTTACTTATAACGCTTTGTCCGACCTGGGAATCAAACCCAGAACCTCATGCTCAACAGTAGCGCTTGCGCCCACTAGACCAACGAGGCATTACAGGCATATACAGTACGACACAACTTAGATGTAGCATTGGCAAAATTCGTAAAACCCATGGTCTAATAAAACAAGGTCTGGCATTCCGGGACTAACACATGCTTACGTCACTATCCAGTTGCCACTCTATTGCAACAAAACACGATTAAGGAAAAAAAATCAGAAACAATTCTGTTAAAAAAAAAAAAAAATGCTTTTAAATTGTCGTTTCGTGTGTCTAATCAAACGAAACAATTCAATTGAAACATAAACCAACGTAATTGTTAATTAAAACCTCATTATTTTATCGGATTCTCACAGGTAATAAAGGTTGTTCGGGAGTTATTATTACAAACTTCTGGTAACACAGATGCGATGACGTAAACTTGTGTTGCCCACGTGACCACTGTGTTTCGGAATGCCATACCTGGCGAAGTATATTATTATACCATGGAAAAACCGATCATCGTCCGAGCTGAGTGCGCTTTCAAAATCATTATGTGAAAATGATCTTTACGCAAACGCAATAACTTGTGAAGTCATTTAACCATACATTCGTAAAATTGAAATGAATGAATGCAAATTTCTTAAATGTATGCTACATCTAAGTTGTGTCGTACTGTACCGTATCTCATGCATTAAAGTCTCAAAGCATGGCATAATTGGCTCTTTATAAACTGAAACAACGATCGAATTCCTCAAAAGAATACTTAATAAGAGCCGTTGAACGATTTATAAGACAATTCCGTCGTTACCATGCGGGATATAGGCAAGGACTTTACCTTTTGATACCTTAACACAAACAATGGAAAATGAATATCCCATGGTTAGAAACGGTAACAGGGCTACGTCACGCAAACGTTTGCGTATTGTGTTGCTGAGATTGCCCGAACAATTTCGTAGGAAACTCCAGAATAGTCAAACGTTTCCAATAACGTTGTTTAGTTATTGTATCGTGAATTCGTGAGGCCTTACAGCAATCGGCTGAGTTGATTGTTGGTTGAGTTCGTCAAAAGAAGATGGTAGTTTTTTTATCATCGAAGATTCTTATCATACTACTTGTTTTTTATTTTATTTAGTTCAATACACACTTGCATTTCAAACTCACTTTAGACATTGGTAGAATGGTAGATATCGGCTTTGCTTGCCATAATAAAAAATAGAATAGATGGTAGTTTTTTAACTCAGAAACACTTATTAATGTTGGATTTTTTTATCAAACCCCAGTGTCCTATTCTTTAACATTACGTATACCTAAGCCTTCTATTGCTCTCGATTTTTCAATCGAAATAATTGCAAATCAGATCAATCAGGAATTCATACGCCACCATGTAAAACTCTGCCTAAGGATAAGAGCAGGGACACAGGCCTCCTCTCTTCAAGAGGGAGTGGGGTGTAGTATACCACGCGGGCCCAGTTCTTGTTGGTAGATGTCACATGTCTTCGAATTTTTAGTTTTAGGACATGCCGTTTTCTTTCACGTTTTTGAGAGCAGTGGTGATGAAATTCTTTACACAAAATAAAGCGCCTGCCTCGATCTCTCGCATCCGGCCCTGGTTCAGGCCATGGTCCGGAGCGAGAGTGCATGGGAGGCCGTCACTTCCTTCTGCCAAGCAGTAATGCTCGCGAAGGAGGAGGCGGAGCGCGCGAGGGAGAGGCAAGATTCGCGCCCTCGCGCCCCTAGTCGCCGCAGGAGACGCCCCGGGCATCGGGAGTCGCGAGCCGACTTCCGGCCACCGTAGGCGCGGGCTGCGGACGGTGAGCAATGGGTAGCTCGCCGTCCGTTAAGGACCAGGCCCGAGTCGACGGCGCGTTGTGTTCCACGCGCGCCTCAAAGAGATGTCAGCACCAACTGACGGGGTCCGTAAGGGCCAATGCCTGCCAGGGTTGCGAGTTTGTCTGAAAGGGATATCGCGGCCCCGGCACTCAGGCAACGGAAGGAACACGGGTGGGTTTTAGTGAGTAAAAGTCTGACACGCCCTCCCGCTTCACCCAGAGCGGGAGAAGTTATTTGAAAATTCCCACACTCAAAAAAAAAAAAAGAAAAGCGCCTGCCTGGGCTTGAAGTTCGAACACACGACCTACCGACTCGTAAGTCGGGGTCATTACGAATGGGCCACGGCCACCACCATTCTTATGCCCTGGTAAATTACCAATCAGTAATGTTGGTAGAAAGGCTGACTGAGGCTGCTTCTGAGGGAGATAGGCAAAGTCAAAGTCAAATCATTTATTTCAAATAGGCCCTTGCAAGGCACTTTTGAATGTCAAAAATAATTGATTCTAGTCGCCCCTTCCAAAAAGTAGTTTTCGTATTAAGAATGGGCAAGAAACTCCACCATTACTCTTTTAAAATGTTTTACAATATTTTGTACATTAGTTAAATAATTACATGTGAAGACGATGCATCTAAAAGAGAAAAAAAAAGTTACTATACCACAATAGGTTAAAAGAATTTTTAAAAGATAACAAACAACAGATAAATTAATTACTTATGTGATAGATACATGGTTCTCACATATTTACAAACATTGTAAAAGTAGACGATTTTCTAAAAAAGTCAGTGTGTGTAGGTAGTAGTAGTAGTGAGGCCATCGTCACGTGAAATCTTTTTAAGTACACTCAATCTTGATGTGTCTAATATTTCATTTATGTGCAAAAGTTTACCTGACGCTTCCCTAGATGGCGTTGGGATCGCAATAGATCGCGCTATGGTTTCGTTACCGAGCAAACCAAAAGATTATTTTTTATGGCGTCGATTCCTAGTGATTCCTTGTGAATTTAATTGTCCTAATTGAAACATGTTTGTTTCATTGGGTGTTCTCGCCTTCGGACTAGAGAGAGATGGGATTTAACAGGATAACTCTGTTAACAGGTAACTTGTTCCTAGGCTCTGAAATTACCTGTTACTTTTAACGGGGAAATTTCCTTGTAAAGGTAACTGATTAGATAGAATAATTCATATACTTCGTAATATTTCAGACAGATAAGTAATTTGTTAACTAACTTTTAATGCAGTAGGAAAAGAAGTAAATGAAAAAACATGAATCCCCTTCGAACATATTTGTCAGTATTACTATTATCGAAAACAATACACACACGCGTGCCATCGGAATAAAGTTCTTATGTCAAAGAGGCTTAAATTGCTAATTCTTTGTCGCATACTTACATTAACGTCACTATCACTACTGAGCGACCTTCCCAAGTAAATACCGAGGAATTCCCAGTCATCGACAAAATAAATGAACGATGAACGAACAAACGTCAAGGCATGGTAAACGGTGAAATGGTAACAGGGAACTGTGAATTCAGTTCCTAGGTTATCTGTTAAGCTGCAATTACTAGGTATTTGTTCACAGGTAATTAATTCCTAGCACATCTCTACTTCAGACCTTGAAATCCTGTTCATGATGATTCTTCTCCCCATATTATATTGTTAAAAACATTCAGAGCTAGGAAGAACGCATTTACCTCTATTCAAGGTTTAACAGTAACATACATAATTAAGCACATTTCATAATTCTGTGTTATACCTACATACATAATAGGTCGTTTATGCTCCCGCTCATAATAATATTATGCTTTTGAATCGGCACTCTGAATAGTCGGTAAGTACGCGACCGTACACGAGTGCCATATTCATTAATTAATTAATTAAAATAATAAGCCGAATAACTATCCTCGTAGGAATATTCCATATTCAAATATTGATGTTTAGGAAATATTATTATGTAAGTATATACCTACTCGTACTTACTTACCTGTACCTAATAAGTCCCAGGTCAACGTTAGTCAGGATAAGATCCGGGATAAAATAGGTAGGTACTGGATTTTGGGAAAAGAACCGGAGTACTGTCATTGCTTGCAAAGTAAGCACGCTGAATTGGCAGTGGGACGGTTGTCTTTCGAAGAACCGATGGCCAATAGAGCAGACGATTCCTTAGCATACATTTTTGCGCGAAATTCCGCCATTTTTATTTTTTACAATTTTAAATACCCTGCAGTAACACTCGCGCAATTAAGACAAATCTAACGACATATCATTCATCAAAATCGTTTCAGCCGTTTAGTAGTTACGAGGAAACATGGAGACGGTCATAAATACTTACAGATCGAATATATAACCCTCCTTTTTTTACTTCGCCGCAGTCGGGTAAAAAAGCCAGGAGTTGATAATTTGAAAGAAGTATAATAGTTTAGTAAGTCTACTATGTATGGGTTGCGATAGGTAGAGTTACTAGATTTTACTTACTCCATTTTTTTTTTGTCAATAATATGTGGATATACATTATGTGAACTATGTATGTACAACTAATTATTATACAGGGTGGCACAGGACATCGACGCGAAATCGGATAAAAGTGCAAAACCTACGCGGTCAAAATGTATGGAACAGCAGATTAAAAAAAAATAACAGACTAAAATGTTTCAACACCCCCGTTTAGAATCATGTGCAGAGTGACGCGAAAACTGTTAACATGTCCATCGTAACAGTTTTCGCGTCGATGTCCCTGCCTCCCTGTATCAATATTATGTACAAAAATGTAAAGAAAAAATAAATTTAAATAAAAATAAAGGGAAGAGCTCATTTGGCGTCAAGCAATTCGTCCGCATCGCTGTCAGCGGGAAAAGTGACCAAAAGGCTGGCAGCGTTGCCACGTTGGACGGCAATGCTGATTCTTTGGCCAGCCCTCTGGTCACGTGAAGATTCGACCAACCGCAATACAATATTAAAACTGGTTGGATGTTTTCGAGACACCTCTTTTTCTCCTTCTCTCATTTCTTACTCTACTGCTTGGTACAAACTGGATTTATTTCAAAACATAAAAAAAAAAAACGAAACTTGATAGAACGAAGTCCTTTCTCCACAATCAACACATTCCGTCATTATTTTAGCCGAAAGACGTCCACTGCAGGACATAGGCCTCCCCCAAGCACCGCCACTTCGACCGATTCTGTGCATACCGCATCTCATCTAAGAACATAAAACGTAGTTACTAGCAGAATATTTCAGACTTAAGAGCGTTTATCCTAAAAGTTGGCAACGTCGCAAATAGCTGTCAAAAATTTACCTGTTTTGATTCTTATAGCAATATTACTGAATGGAAATAAGAAATTTGGCTAACTAGCGAACTAGAATATTAATAATGAATTGCAATTATAACATTGAATTTGATGTTGTACCCGTTTCAGGTGTAAAAATGGCGTTTGAAAATTTTCCAAATACTTTTTTGACATCTAAAACTAAACATTTGGCATTTATTTGTGACTCTTTATTTCAAGAAGTATTATACTAAAACTTACTAACTATTTACAATATTTGGTGTTACGACATTAATTATTGCATTTCATAATCAATATTCTAGTTCGCTAGTTAGCCACATTTTTATTTCCATACAGTAATATGGCCAAATTAATCAAATCAGCGAAATATTTGACATCTATTTGCGACGTTGCCCACTTTCAGAGTAAACGCTCTTAACCTTCCCACATTAATGAAATTGGTTTCCTTTAAAAGTAACCACAAATTAGAAGGGCTTCAAACAGAAATCCTAACAACTAATATTATAAATGCGAAAGTGTTGTTTGTTTGGTTTAAGCGCTTTCACGCTAAAACGGCTGAACAGATTTCGATGAAATTTGCACACGGGTAGACCATGACCAGTAGCGCTATTCTGAGAAAATCTCACCGTGAAAACTTAGGTGAAGTGAGCTTGTCATTCTACGGGATGCTATACGGATTGACACTAGTGACAGTTCACTTCACCTAAGTTTACACGGTAGATTTTTGCAGGATAGATCGGCTGGAATAGGACATAGAATACTTTTTATCCCGATATTCTCACGGAATCGAGACTTATGGGGGTGAAACCGCGAGGCGCAACTAGTGCTAAAATAAATGTAGTCGGTATAGTAACATTGAACCCACTTGAAAGTTCGGCACAACTCAATCAGTCGTGAAAACGACGGGTAAGTGGCATATCTTTACAAAACAGACACATAATTTCAAGAATCTCCAACTAGGTATATCCACGCATAACTGGATCCTTCCACAGTTGCAACAGTAAACATAAAACAAAACCCAGTCGTCATAACAGTCTCCTTAAAAAGCAAACTCCAGTACAGCTAAGAGTTACCTGACGCACGAACGTTCCCGTGGGATCATTTCCGACATGCACGCAGGCGAAGCAGCTGGCAAAAGCTAGTGTTCTATAAACGTAGCTTATTATGCGTTAGTGACTACCTCCTTGGTCCAGTGGTCGCAAGCGCTACTGCTGAGTGATTGATTGAAGTCCTGGGTTCGATTCCCGGGTCGGGCAAAGTGTGAATTTCTCAGCAACAGCCCGGAGTCTGGATTTGTGCCCGGTTGATGGCAATAAGGTCGCCTCTTGTTACATAAACATAACTGGCGAAATGTGGGTGTACTGCACCTCTGCCTTACCTTTCGGGGAACATAGGCGTGATGTTATATAGTATGCGTTGGTAGCTTAAAAATCTTACAAGTTGGTAAACAGACACTGCGTGTTTTTGTATGCAGTAGGTAAGTAACGGAGAAGATATGAAATAGATACCTTCGTTCTATTTTAATATAATCAACGTTTTGAAGGGCCAATCTAAGTGTTGTTATTTATGTAAATTAGATGGTACACACGGCTACACATCAAGCTATACATTTCCAGTATAAGCTGACCTCGCATTGTACGGAAATTCTATACAATGCGAGGTCGGCATAAACTGGAAATGTATAGCTTGATGTGTAGCCGTGTGTACAAGCGTAACATTTAGGCAGATGGCTCACTAAGTGGCGTGGACTATTGGCGTCCTTTAGAGACGAAGCCAACATTTCTCATGTGCACACCAGTACCCATACTTTTCACCAAATCATCCTTTTTACCAAATCGGAATACGCTGATGGCAGCAGACATACCTAGGTTTGGTGGTAGGTAGAACCTCCCTGGACTGGATGCTCGGATGCTTTTCCCGTAGGGGGTCCTGGCTAAATAAGCAGCAGCACTTGTCGATTGAAGGTTAAGCTACGCTTGCCGCGGTCCGTTCGTGGATGGGTGACCATCCATTCCAAATGAAGACCTCTTCGTGCCTCGGAAAGCACGTTAAGCAGTTGGTCCCGGCTGTCATTCGTAGATCTTTGACATTCGTTACGGGTCGCCAGAAGCCCAAAAGTCGGACAACCAGTCTTACCAAGGAGTATCATGTTACCCATTATCTGGGTTGTGCAGGTCAGATAGGCAGTCGCTTCGTTTAAAATACTGGTATTCAGCTGCACCTCAACATAGTTGGGAAAATGCTAAGCATAAACAATCTGCAATCTGCCTAGCAGTTTCCCAACTATGTTGGGGTCGGCTTCCAGTCTAACCGGATGCAGCTGAATACCAGTATTTTAAATGAAGCGACTGCCTATCTGACCTCGGAAACTCAGTTACTGGGTATCACGATACCCCTTGGTAAGACTAGAGTAGTATTAGTTGTACTCTGTGCATAAAATCGTTACAAAACTCAATTCATGACGCGTTTTCACAAGATTCACGTTAATTATTCCTGGAAAGTCCTTTTCCGAAATCAACTTCACCTACCTTTGACCTCCTGTGTAACCTTTTACCTTTTCGTGACGATAAGATGGGTTAGACCGTTTTTCCTAGGAAAATGTTAAAAGTTAAAATGTGTCTGAAGATATTAATTCCTTATCAGATTTACCTCATCTCTGAATAAAATCAATTGAATCCATAATCTATTAAAACTGATACAACTTTTAGAGGCAAAATATATAGGTACACCCCCCCACGCTTTTACTTATCTTCCGATTAGGGGCCATTCATTTATTACGTAAGACGATTTAGGGGGGGAGGGGGTCGACCATGTCTTACTTTTTCTTACAAGGGGGTGGGAGGGAGTCTCTATAGTTCTTACATAAGATCGCAAAGTTATAATTATACTTTGAAAAAGCGCGGGCAACCGCGCGAGTGCCGTGGGTTCGCTCGGATGCGTATAGGTAACTAGAAGCAACACCTATTATTAGAGATGTTCCAGTGGCAGATCCACTTTCCGTGTGGGTTTTGAGCCCCTGGACTGAAAATCTGATGTAGGTAAAGATGAATGATTAAAACCAAAGTTTATTACTACCAAAAAATTCAAATTATTGGTACCTTTGTAAGTACAAATAAATATTTCTAAAAATTGTTACTTTGAAAAATAAACATTAAAACAAACCAAACGTGTATTCATTTTTTCCTTTAGATTCTTACGTAATAAATATTAAACAGGGGGGAGGGGGTCGGCCTATTCTCATTTTTTCATATAATAGGGGGGAGGGGGTCAAAAACCAGCGAAAATAGTCTTACGTAATAAATGAATGGCCCCCTATCAGAACCTAAACAAACTTGATCCATATTGTGTTATCCTAGAAGTTGCTCCAACTTTTGATATTCGACCTAAATAATATATAACGAGTAAAACTTGAGCACTAACACCGCATGCTCAACTTCTTAAAAGCCGCCGGTAGTTTAGTCGCCACGTCAATTATAGCGAAAATAAATATGATAACCAATATGATATGATGTCAATGATATGATAATTATACCTGCTAAGTAAAGTTTTTTTTTTTTACTAGCTAGACCCCGCGGGTTTATCCGCATAAATCTCGATCTCGTGAGAATATTGGAATAAAAAGTATCCTATGTCCTAGGTCATGGTCTTCCCATGTGCCAAATTTCATCCAAATCCGATCAGCTATTTTTAGCGTGAAAGCGTAAGAAACAAACAAACATACAAAAAATCATCACACTGGAAATCAGGAAAACATCTAACAACTTTCAATTAACAGGCCCGCTCTTGACTACACTTGACAGAAAGCCGTCGACCGTCAATGGGTCGATTAGTCAGAATGATGAAGCTAGTTGCCCATTCCAAAGCGTAGAACTATGGAGAAGAACGGGCAAGAAACTCCACGGACTTTTTTTAAAACAAAATATTGGTTACATCATTCATGTTAAAATTATACATGTGGGAACGATGCAGAACGTTAAAAGTGTCCGTAATAAAATGAAAAAAAAAAACAATTCAAAAATTAAATTATATGATGGGCAGCTAAGAAATGACCAGTCCCTACTGACGGTGCCCATTTACGAACCTGACGCATGGATTGTATACCATGGCTTAATACAATATAGCCCTCCAGACCGTATTTCGGCCGCGGCGGCCAACCTCAACGGAGACTAGCCTTCGGCGCGGGAGTATAATAGTGCACAAGTGTGCGCGCGGCACAGGGTGCACCTGTGTCTGCTCCTCTCTTCCCTCACTCTCATAGTCCGATGGGACGGCAATCCGACGCTACCAGAGAGAGATCAGGCGTAGGACCGACGGCTTAGCGTGCTTTCCGAGGCACTGGGGTATCACACCGCCAACTTCCAAACTCCGGGCTGTTACTAAGAAAAACCCAATTACACTTTGCCCGACCCAGGAATCGAACCCAGGACCCCACGCTCAGCAGTCTCGCTTCCGACCACCAGACCAACGGGCCACCATGGTTTGATACAATAAAGAGTAACTAATCTACAATCTACATATTATGGTACTAGCTGTCCAGACAGACGATGTCGTATTCAAAATTCAAAAATTAATAAAAAATCCAATGCAAAAAAACACTTTATCTTTTTCCGAATTTTCCAATTTTCCGGGCTACTTTTCAATTTTTTCTTACCCTAAGAACCTTATTCGGAATGTACTGAAAATGTTAATAAAGAACTGTCCAGCTGTTCTCAAGTGATGCGCTTACCAACGAATGCAGCATTTCATTTTTATTTAAATAATAAAATAGATAGATAATACAATGAAGAATAAGTAGGTAAGTAACTAATTATTATTACTATAAAATTGTGGCCCTAGCCATCAACGCAAGATCGATCGCTCGTCGGCCCCTAAATGTGTTAGAAAATCAGCGTTTCCCACAAAACTGACGGCTATTGGCCATAATTCGTGCGTAATAATCGTGATTGGTTCATGCTTTCGCTGCGTGCCTAAATGGCGGATAATCTGTTAAATATTGCCCACATTTATGAAGATTACTTTAGATAAAATGGAAAACATCTCTTACTGAACGCTATAAAACGTGATGCTAAATAAGGACCGATGTATTAAAGTGTTTTAAGCGGAAGTTTGGAATGGGAGCAGTAATTTATTGATGAATGTCTGTCAATAGATTGCGAGTTAGTTTTAAACAAGCTGGGTTCCCGTCGGGATTTCCCATCGGCAAAAATTAC
The DNA here is from genome assembly GCA_916701695.1 of Agrochola macilenta. Taxonomy (NCBI): domain Eukaryota; kingdom Metazoa; phylum Arthropoda; class Insecta; order Lepidoptera; family Noctuidae; genus Agrochola; species Agrochola macilenta. The sequence goes on from OU753557.1 coordinate 14,907,335, forward strand.
GAACTTCCATCCCTTTTTTAACCCCTTTAGGGAGTGAATTTTCATAAATCCGTCCTTTGTACCTACTCACTTTCATTATTTAAGGAAGCCTTGGGCAAAATTTTAATGCAAAAGGTTATTTAAGTTAAAATATAGATCCAATATGGCGGCTGCGAAAAGTTTTAAAGTTTTCATCATGGGTATCGTTTTCATGGTTTTCGAGGTTGGAAAAGTGAAGTCAAAATGAAAATTCAAAATAGCGGCTACAAAATTTTAAAATTTTCAATAAGTGTGCCGTTTTAATGGTTTTCGAGGGTGCCAAAGCCGATAGTGAGGTCAAAATGTAAATCCATGATGGCGGCTCAAAGATTTTGTTCTTGTTTTAAATCATACGTCAGAAGAAACTTCTTCGACGGGGGTCCCCAGACCGCACAGGTTTTTTTATCCAGCGGTTAGGGCTGTGCGCTATCTGTCAGTGAGTGAATGAACTTAAGATTTTTATATGATGCTCGATTTGAAAGAATAATAATAAAGAAAACACATTATTTGCGGTAAACATGACGCAAAGAAAGAACACAAACACAAAAAAGCACAAATTGGGATTTGATAACCAACACCTAAACTTCTTCAATATTAACTGCAAATGTCTGAAAAATATTCCATAACTTTGTTCATCCATTGACGAACTAACACATCCAGGGGGCAAGCAAAAACAACAGCCAGAAGCATGGACGGAGAAAATGGCGCGATCAAACAATCGTCCAGACAATTAGATAATGTTAATGAACGTGGCTCGGACGTGGACGCAAGGGTAACGGGAGGGTATTAATGAGCTCACACGCAAACTCGTTACCCTCCTCACGATTGTAACGACATTAAAATGCTTTATTAAGTTTTCGTCTCTTTTTAATTTTCGCGTTTACTATGCATGGCTGAGGGGACAGTGACTAGTGACTCATAAACATTTGAAAGTGCGGTGTCTCCCAGCACAAAAGCCGTCTCTTCTCTCAGGTCCAGTTTAAAACCAGCGTCAGGCACATAAAGTTGTCTGGCATTTTTGCTGAACTGGGCCTTTTTGGCGCAGCCCTGAGGTACACTCCCCATCAAATTTCTGCTTACATCGCACTTTACACTTTTCTTTTAATTTTTTTATCTGCAGTGAAAATTATATTTAGTGTGTTTTAGTCTGTGCTAAATAAATATATTTTCTTTCTTTTTCTTTCTTTCTTCACTATCATGTTGGAAAACGTAATTATCTATATATACTAATATTATAAAAAGAATAGATTTATATTTTTGTTTGTAATGAATAAACTCAAAAACAACTGGACCGATTTAAAAAAATATTTCATCAGTAGAATGCTAAATTATCACAATTATCACTTAGTAACATAGGCTAACATATATAAAGATATAACGCGGGGGAAGCGGCTGGCGGAAGCTAGTGTCAAATAAATAGGCATCTCTAATTGTATAGAAAGAAAATACTTTTATTTGTGGTACACATGACGCAAGGTAACAACAAAACACGAAAATAAACAATTTGGGGGAAAATATGCATCACATCCGCGCAAAACGGCCATCGCTCAGCATAATGCTGCGACCCTATGCGAGACAGAGCCCCAGTGCTGGTTTTCAGCGACAGCCGGCAATATGATATATGTAATATATATGTTTCAATTCTTTTTTTTAAGATTTTCTTGAATTACCTGGGGGAAGCCTGTGCCCAACAGTGGAATAGTAAGTAACTATGGGCAATACGAGATCTGCGAATCAATCTATTTAGTTAGTAACTATGGGCAATAATTGCGATCTGCGAATCAATCTATTTTCCACGTATGTGATTTGGTAATATTCCAGATTTTCTCACGAGCTGTGTTCCTTCACTTTAAGAGCGTTTATTCTGAAGGTGGGCAACGTCACAAATAGATGTCAAATATTTCACTGTTTTGATTAATTTTGCAATATTAATGTGTGGAAATAAAAAATGTGGCTAACTAGCGAACTAGAATATTGATTATGAAATGCAATAATTAATATCGTAACACCGAATGTTTAGTTTTAGATGTAAAAAAACGATTTGGAAACTTTCCAAATGCGTTTTTACCAACATCAAATTCAATGTTATAAATGCAAATCATTATTAATATTCTAGTTCGCTAGTTAGCCACATTTCTTATTTCTATTCAGTAATATTGCTATAAGAATCAAAACAGGTCAATATTTGACAGTTATTTGCGACGTTGCCAACTTTTAGGATAAACCCTCTTAAGTCAGTGATTAAAAAGTATGATTGTGTGATCTGGTTGTACCGTAAAAAAATTCAAATTAGGAACCTCGGTAATAATTAACCCATTAAAACAAAATCTAATTAAACTATAATTTAATTAATTTCATGATAATAGTCCATGGGGAAAACCCGTGGAATGTCTTAACAGTTTATTTCCCACAAAAATGATTACGGTCTAAATTGACTTATTGATAAATTGATATTACCTACTTACTTTCGCCCGTGCTTACTAGGCCATTTCTTATTTAAAATGCTGATTTAAGAGCGTTTATTCTGAAAGTGAGCAACATCGCAAATAGGTGTGAAATATTTCGCTGTTTTGATTAATTTGGTAATTTTACTGTATGGAAATACGACATGTGGCTAACTAGTGAACTAGGATATTAATAATGAATTGCAATTATAACACTGAATTTGATGTTGTAAACGTTTTAGGTGTAAAAAAGGCATATGGAAAGTTTGCAAATACTTTTTTTTACATCTAAAACGAAATATTCGGTGTTACGATAATAATTATTGCATTCATAATCAATATTTTAGTTCACTAGTTAGCCACATTTCTTATTTCCATATAGTAATATTGCCAAATTAATCAAAGCAGGTAAATATTTGACAGCTATTTGCGACGTTGTCAACTTTTAGGATAACGAAACCATGAACTACTTACAAAAACCTACCTAATATCTACGGAATGGAAGTAAGTGTCTCCTAAAGCTCGTTTAACACTTTGGAATTAGGAAAGGCTAACTTTTTAAGTGTCAGTTTGGACAAAGCCTAGGTTTAGTGCAGACGGGCATCAAAGTTTTATCGCCCTATTTCAGACAGATTTTTTTATAACCTCCGTACTCCGCAATGCCATGCTATTTGCATGTTTTTTTAGGCTCACCACCTAGTACTCAAATAGTACTCAAACATTGTATAAGTTAGCAAAAATAGGATTTAGATTATAAGGAATAATTGTTTGTACCGATGAGGGTGGCATAATCAGTTTTTGATTAAACCCTCTATAAATTAAATAGAAAAAAAAAAAAAAAAAAAAACATGAAATATTTTACACAAAGTAAAGTGCCTGCTTGGGTACCCACGACCGTACGATGTAAGTCCTGGCCGTTACGACTAGGCCACCGCTGCTCCTCAAAACTGCTGTCAAAACATCGTGAGGAAACCGGCGGCGGCGTATCCTAAAACTAAAATTCGAACACGTGTGACATCACTATCACACCCGACACGCATTGGGCCCGCGTGGTGGATTACGGTTCACTCCCTCTCATAGAGGCTGATTATGGGGGCATGCGCTAAGGTAACCCGCGAAATTCAAATTTTCTTTAGTTTTTTGCATTTTGCAGGTCAGTGTCAGATTTTATGTTGATTAAAATATAATTCGCGACCGTAACAAATATGGTTTTACGTAATTATAATCATTACAATCAGGAATACAACTCCATAAGTAAGCACAAAGGTCAAATGTCATGATTTCATGAAATAGTCATTCAATGGAATTATATGAACTTAGAGAGTTGTATTGATCGTTTTTATGATTACAATTCTATAAATATACATTTGATGCGGCCGCGAATTATATTTAAATCAACTTACAACATGATACTGACCTTCAAATTGCAAAAAACGTAACAAAATTTGAATTTCGCGGGCTACCTTGACGCTTTCGCCTTAAACATAACTTGCCAAATGTGGGTGTACTATAGGTATACCTCTGCCTGACCCTTCGGGGAATAAAGGTGTGATGCTACGTTGTTATCCCCATTTTCCATTACAACCTTACATGCTACAAAGAGGGCCCTTCTCCTACTGCAATGAATAAAGCCTAAGTCCCAAGTTCTAAGTGCCTATAGTCCTAAGTTTGATAAATTATCTTACTAAAACAGGTGCATTTGTTACCCTATCTTTTATAATTCTTATTATCTGTCGAAAGAGACTGGATCCTGCGACACAGGGTATCCTTGTGCGGGATCCAGTGTCATACCTAAATAATGTAACACTTGTTTGTACAAACGGCTACACATCAAGCTATATATTTCCAGTATAAGCTTCAATAATTATTTTATCGATAAAATCCAGCCAACAAGTAACGCAGGAACGAACTCAACGTCACTGATCGATAGCAGAGCACAGTCTATGTTTTTGGCTCCGTGTACACCACATGACATATTCTATATTATAATGAAACTTAGAAACACGAACAGCGTTGGCTATGATGGTATTGCCACAAAAATATTAAAAGCAGTTGCATTGATAATATCTACACACTTATGTTTCATTATCAATCTTTGTATAAGCGCAGGCACCTTTCCTGATTCTTTAAAAAAGTCTATAGTAAAACCGCTTTATAAGAAGGAAAATCACGAATTGATGTCAAACTACAGACCGATTGCGATTATACCAGTGTTATCCAAAGTCTTCGAAAAATATATATCTGGGGAAATCAACAATTATTTAGAAAAATATCACATTTTAGCTGACGAACAAAAGGGATTTCGCAAAAACAAAAGTATAAATCTGGCTATTTATGAATTTCTACATAATGTCATGTTAAACGTAGATAAGAGGACACCTGTGTGCGCCATTTTCTGCGACATGACACAGGCTTTTGATTGTGTGCATTACAATTCCCTAGCAGCGAAACTTGAAGCGTATGGTATTAGGGGTAACGTCTTAAAACTAATTGAATCTTATCTTCACAAACGTAAGCAGGTTACCGAAATAAGTCAAATTTGCAACAAACGTGAGATAACTGTAAGATCCGAGGAACGAGAAGTAATATACGGAGTACCGCAAGGCAGTGTGGTGGGCCCTCCGATGTTCACTTTATATATAAATGACTTGCCTAAAGCTGTTGACCACCCAATGACACTTTTTGCTGACGATTGCACTGTGACTATAGCTTGTAATGACAAAAGTACGTATGAACATGACATTAATAATTCGCTTATATCTATCATAAATTGGCTTAATAATAATAATTTAATCATTAATTTAAAAAAGACTAATGTAATTCATTTCGGACAACGTACACATACAGCTAACAATAATAATGTCCAGTATAATAATATTAATATAAATGCAACTGACACAACAAAATTTCTGGGACTTATAATTGATGATAAGTTGTGTTGGAAGCCCCAAATAGAAGCTCTGAGTAAGAAAATAAGTAGTGCAGCCTACGCTTTGAAACAACTAGCAGCGGTTCTCAATAAAGATGCATTAATTACTGCGTACTATGGATTGGCTGAATCCATTCTTAGATACGGAGTTATTTTCTGGGGAAATAGTACGGACAATGAAGTAGCGTTTCGGGCCCAGAAAAGATGCATCAGATCGATGTTTCGACTTCAAACAACAGACAGCTGCAAACCCTATTTTAAAGAGCATAGAATATTGACATTACCCTCATTATACATTTTGGAAACGGTAATGTTCACTGTAAGTCATCCTAACTTATTCCAACGTTTGTCTGATGCTGTGCCAAGGAATAGACGTGACAATACTCTACTCTGTGTTCGCGGCGGTAAAACTGCTCTTTTGCATAAGAGCATTTATTACATGGCTCCGACCATATTTAATAAATTGCCCAAGTCATGGAGATTATTGGATGTATCTGGCCTTAAATTGAAATTGAGAAAATTATTAATAGAGAGATCTTATTATAGTATTTCGGAATTTATGAAAGAGGATAATTTTTCTTGATGATTATGTATTTTAATTTATTTTATTGTATAATGTATTGATAATTAAATTGAATTGACATTGAATTGAATTAATAATTAACTTGACATAATTGAATTAATAATTAACTTGACATTGAATTGAATTGATAATTGAACTGACATTGAATAGAATTGATAATTGAATTGTATTGATAATGTAGTACGATTTTTATAGTAATTTTATAATTTTGAATTTAATAAGTGTAGTCCCGGTTTAAAACCCAGCAACTGTACGCCACTCAACAATTTGTACGCCACGTCACGCGGCTGAACATGTTTGAACTTTCTTTTCTACTGTAATATCTTGCATGCAATGTATGTATACCATGTTTAAACAAATAAATATACTTACTTACTTACTTACTTACTTGCTGACCTCGGATTGTACGGAAATCCTATACGATTCGAGATCATCATAAACTTTTAATATTTAATAATAATTTTAATAATTTATTTTCTCACCACAATATCCTTACAAAATAATAACAAAAACAATATTGTCCAGCTATGGGCTTAAAGAAAAATATTGTGGGAGACTGGTGCCTAAGCTAAGCCGTAGCCTGTATTTCAGGCCACCAGGTCTCCCCCCAAATACATAATTATGGTGTCCCGAAAACTAAAACTAGACAACAATTTCCATTCTACTTATAGGAGGGAGTATTCGTGTGGAGTGTTTAGGTGTGTAAGTATGTGGGTGTTTGAGTGTGTGGGTCTGTGGGTGTGAGTGATGAAGAAGTTTGTGGGTGTTAAACTGTTGGCTGAAATTTGACGGAATGCGTTGACTATTTTGGAATAGAAAGTAGATTTTCGGTTGAGTCATAGTCCAGAGTCATAAGCCATGCATTAAGTTTTTTCTTGCACCGGTGTTTTGTGAGAGGGAAGATATTGTGAACTTTGTTTATTTTGTTATAGAGGTAGCCTCCCAGAAAACAAAAGAATCGTTCAAAGAAACAAGTTGCAAGTCTACCAACGGACCGGTCGACGGGGTCGTAGCGCCTTTTGCCGAACATAGGTGTGGGCCTATAAGTAAGACGTGCGTGTTGTTTCAGGGTGGTCTGCAGTATGAACAGTTGGCGAACGGTGAGAACCCCTCTTTCCCGGTATAGGTCAGTTGTGGGGTAGCGGAATGGTCGAAAGGACGATACTTTTAAGATTGCTCTCTGGGCCCTTTCAAGTTGGATTAGAGTCGATTTAGGTGCACCACCCCATGTTGTTATACAATAGGTTAGCAAAGACTGACAAAGTGCGTAATAGACCGTCTTCCTAAGGCTTTCACTCGCCACGTGTTTTAGGTTCTTAAATACATAAATTAATTTACGCACTCTCAAGGTAAGTGTGTCAATGTGTGGATGGAAGCCCAGATAAGAATCCAGCATCACCCCAGGGTATTTTATAGAGTTTGTTCTCTCAAGGCAAGTGCAGGTGCAGGTCGTACTGTAGGGGATGGGGCATTCATGCGTGGTGATAGAAAATAGAGGCGCTAGACTGTGAGAACCTTTCCGCATAGTAAAATTAATATATTTTGTTTTTTCTGCATTCAGGGTAAGGACTTTGTCATGCAACCATTTTGACACCTTATTCAGGCCAGATTGAGCATTTTCAAAAACACTTTGCCACGTGATAGAATTAAATATTAGGGCAGTGTCGTCAGCAATTGTGAAGATTTTGCCTTTGTCGAGATTGAGAGCACACAGATCGTTAATATAAATTAAAAATAGCGTAGGCGCGATCACACTGCCTTGGGGAACTCCGTGTGTAATAAATTTCTCTGAACTTATGTGGTTGTTTATCTTAACGGTCTGTGTACGGTCCTTAAGGTAGTCCTTAAAAAGCTTTAGTAGCATTCCCCTTATACCCATGCTTTCCATCTATTCTATAAGGATGGAAGTAGAGACGGCGTCGAAGGCCTTACCCAAATCGAGGAAAATACCCAAAACCTTAAAATAAACTGGAAATTTAAAGCTTGATGTGTAGCCGTGTGTACATGAATCAGTAAAACTTTTATTTTTTTATAAAATTAGCTTCTGAAACAGGTTGCAACGTTGAAATTTTAATTCCTGAATCTACTGTTTTTCTGATAAATGGCTTAATAAAATCTTTACAGCCAAATAGTGACTAAAGACTCGATAATTAAACTGTTCTCAGAGTTTCTTTTTCGAATAAGACGGTCTCTTATATCACATTATTGTGTTCTGTCCGTCACGACCCAATTAGGGGTAATAGGACATGACTGGGTAACGAATGAAGACACCTGACACCTAACAACATTACCCATCTGCACACTTTATGACCGAAAGTAGTACATTGCTAGAGTATTACTACTGTAGAGCGCATTATGTAGAAAAATTTTAGCTTATTCACCAAGTACCTACTTAATTCCGGTAGCTGCTTATTATTATTTACTTATTTCTTTATTTAGTAGTACACTTATGTACATTTTATACATTTAAGTTGGTCAATCAATCTGCCTAGCCTTTTCCCAACTATGTTGGGGTCGGCTTCCAGTCTAACCGGATGCAGCTGAATACCAGTATTTTACATGGAGCGACTGCCTATCTGACCTCCACAACCCAGTAACTGGGTAATACGATACCCCTTGGTAAGACTGGTGTCAGACTTTCGGGCTTCTGACGACTCGTAACGACTGCCAAAGATCCACGAATGACAGCCGGGACCAACGGCTTAACGTGCTTTCCGAGGCACGGAGGATTCTCGGTATGTAAAGATGGTCACCCATCCACTGACCAACCCCGGCAAGCGTAGCTTAACCTGATGGATCGACCAGTGCGGCTGTTGTTACTTAGCCACGAGCTCCTCTACATTTAAGTTGGTGCCAACATAAACTCATTAGATTTCTAACGTGCACCAAATCATCGATTAGGTACATAATTTAGAGAATACAAACAAATTAACAAGGTATTTGGAAAAAAAATACAAATAAAATTACAACGAGGGTGTAAGCAAAATATTTATCTATTACGTACTAACGAGCGACCATGGATGTTACATCATAGGGGGGGAGGACAGAAATTTCTAAAGCCGGGGCACATGTTTAACCCTAGTAGTATGTAGGGGAGCAGGAGATCCTAAAGTATAGGTAGTAAAATAAATAAACTGTGTGCTTGCTTGCTGCGTTCGCATATTTTGCAAGATACAACAACGTGACATGCCGCGCAGCGCGGTTTTTACTAAAATTAATCCATATTATATTATAATTGTAAAGTAAGTCTTAACGTGACTTTTTTTTTTGTGACCTAGGCATACCTAATCCAGGGGGGTAGCTGCCCTCCACTGCCCCTCCCCCCCCCCCTCTGGGTATGCCCATGAGTGGAGGAATGTTTTTGAATAGCCGGTAGAATCTACCTATTATTTGAGTGAGTACCAGCTAACTGGAACGTTTAACCTATCCAGATACAATGAAACAACCTCATCGACAGATTGTAAATAAAGCAAAACACTTTTACAAGAAATTTTTATACTTCTTAAGCACGCTTGATCAACAAAAACTCAGGAAATTAATTGTTAAGCAGATTGAGTACCAACTTAAATTGTCCTTATGTCCAAATCACAACTGTCATTATTTAACAGTTTGATGAAATAGCTAAAACACGACAAACTGACGTAGGGTGTCGATTTAGTCCGCGCCACCACTGAAGTCCCTTTGACGCGGCGCTTGTGTCTATGTAATTACATCACATTGCAAAAAAAAATGTAGTTCCACAATTTTCCGCAGACCTTCTTTCGTGGCGCGCACTCTATTTAACAATTAATTTCCCTGCCTGTACCAATCAGTGAAAATGTACTTTAGAATATTTACACAATATTATAATATCTAAACTATAACTGTAAGATCCGAGGAACGAGAAGTAATATACGGAGTACCGCAAGGCAGTGTGGTGGGCCCTCCGATGTTCACTTTATATATAAATGACTTGCCTAAAGCTGTTGACCACCCAATGACACTTTTTGCTGACGATTGCACTGTGACTATAGCTTGTAATGACAAAAGTACGTATGAACATGACATTAATAATTCGCTTATATCTATCATAAATTGGCTTAATAATAATAATTTAATCATTAATTTAAAAAAGACTAATGTAATTCATTTCGGACAACGTACACATACAGCTAACAATAATAATGTCCAGTATAATAATATTAATATAAATGCAACTGACACAACAAAATTTCTGGGACTTATAATTGATGATAAGTTGTGTTGGAAGCCCCAAATAGAAGCTCTGAGTAAGAAAATAAGTAGTGCAGCCTACGCTTTGAAACAACTAGCAGCGGTTCTCAATAAAGATGCATTAATTACTGCGTACTATGGATTGGCTGAATCCATTCTTAGATACGGAGTTATTTTCTGGGGAAATAGTACGGACAATGAAGTAGCGTTTCGGGCCCAGAAAAGATGCATCAGATCGATGTTTCGACTTCAAACAACAGACAGCTGCAAACCCTATTTTAAAGAGCATAGAATATTGACATTACCCTCATTATACATTTTGGAAACGGTAATATTCACTGTAAGTCATCCTAACTTATTCCAACGTTTGTCTGATGCTGTGCCAAGGAATAGACGTGACAATACTCTACTCTGTGTTCGCGGCGGTAAAACTGCTCTTTTGCATAAGAGCATTTATTACATGGCTCCGACCATATTTAATAAATTGCCCAAGTCATGGAGATTATTGGATGTATCTGGCCTTAAATTGAAATTGAGAAAATTATTAATAGAGAGATCTTATTATAGTATTTCGGAATTTATGAAAGAGGATAATTTTTCTTGATGATTATGTATTTTAATTTATTTTATTGTATAATGTATTGATAATTAAATTGAATTGACATTGAATTGAATTAATAATTAACTTGACATAATTGAATTAATAATTAACTTGACATTGAATTGAATTGATAATTGAACTGACATTGAATAGAATTGATAATTGAATTGTATTGATAATGTAGTACGATTGTTATAGTAATTTTATCATTTTGAATTTAATAAGTGTAGTCCCGGTTTAAAACCCAGCAACTGTACGCCACTCAACAATTTGTACGCCACGTCACGCGGCTGAACATGTTTGAACTTTCTTTTCTACTGTAATATCTTGCATGCAATGTATGTATACCATGTTTAAACAAATAAATATACTTACTTACTTACTTACTTACTTACTAAAACGTAAAATACACGCTTTTGATTTACGCAAATTCTAAAAAAAAATACTATTTCTGAGATTGCCAGTGGCTTATTTAATCACACGTTACTGCTTGTTAGTGATACTAATGTTACCGATGTCGATCATTAATAATAATTTAACAATAATTAATTAAACCAAATAACGTATAATCAATATTTATTTTAATTTAGATAATAATATAATTAACTGCATGTTAAGTAAATTAATTTATGAAGAAAATAATGCTAAAATTAAATTGGGTAAAACTTGTAACAATGTAAGTAAATTACAATTTGTTTTTTTATAATTATGATGGAAATGTAATTGCATGTACAGTATCAGAAATAAAGGCAATTTTAATTTGAATTTACTGCTTGTTGTATTCATACTCCAAGCGCTGTAGTATCGGATGTTATCCGGATGTTATACGAAAAAAACCTGACCAGAGAGCAAAACCAATAGACAGTTGTATCTATGTTGTTTCAGAACTGTGAAAAGACTTGTATGGTAGACTCAATTACCTAAAGGTATTAATTTATAGGTAGGTACCTAATTGAAGACTATGTTGCGCCACTTCTTTCCAGGTCAAAGACGAGGACGTGATAGGTGTTTATGGTCTAGGTAAGCATAGTGAGTTTAGACCTTACCTATTTTGTAAGTACATACATAGGTATTATGATAACTGTCATAGTGCAGTATTAGTAGTTTATGAAACTGTTACTTAAGAGGGGTATTAAAATACGACGGCTCGGTTTTTAATAGTATCACATGAGTAAGTATTATAATACCTAGTTATGTGCAGTTTCACTACTTTATCTACTCTCATACATTGGGATTGAATATACATACACTACACACATATACTACTAAATAAAAGATCATAGTTAAAGCTCAAGAATTAAAAAATCCCACGAAATTCAGTTCAACCAAACGTACGGTGCTGCTGTCCCCCGCTAACGTTCCATTGCAAAAATAGGTGGAAAGTCCTTAGTGATATTAACTTCTTGGATTCGCCCTGTATCGTATTAGATTTTTTTTTGTTATAAAACATTATTTAAGGTGTTTTATTATGATTCTATTTTTAAATTTCGGTAAGTATTGTGTTTTTAATGTACGTCAATATAAACTCGTTTTGAAGTTTATAATTCGAATATTACGATATGAGAGTAGATAAAATACTTACTTACAACATGAATTTCTACATCATAGACAATACTGAAATTCGATATAAGTACCTCACCTACTCTTATAAAAATCGGTTGTAATATTGAATGTAAATTTCAATTTATTTTATTAAAAATTTACATTCAATATTAAATAAAATATTATGGCTCCTGTGATATATTAATTAAATATGATCGCCCTGCATGGCTGAACAGCAAACGTTTCCACTGCAAATCATTCATTTAATTTAATTCTGTTTAACTACAGTTTAATTATGATATTAACTGTAGCGATCAATATAGCCAGGCGAACATTATTTAAATAGTTTTATTCAATCAACTAACCGGCTGAAAATCATTTATCACGGTAATTATTTTATAGTAATTGTTTGTATGCTAATGTTTGCATAGTTATGATGTGTGTATTCGTTATAAATAACTATGTTTGTTTGTGTGAGTGTTTTCCCAACAGCGGGACATTTATAGACTGATATTATTATTACCAACAAACCCCTTTCCTTCGTCTCTTATTTAATTTGCGTTGTCCATATTACAAGCTCTAGAAGTCTAAAGGAAAAATGTACATGATATCAAATAAAAATCAACAATTACAAAATCACATATTATATTTTCCTTCTTACATTCAGGATACAATAAACACTAGCACTGCTCTAATCTTATTGAAAAGCTATAAAATATACATAAAACTGGGATAATGTCCGACATAAATACACTTATCTATAAGAATTATAGTCATTACTGTTATAAGAAGACGCTGAAGCCGGCTTTGAATAAGTTGGAGTAGAAGGAGCAGGCTCAGGCAAATGTACAGGACACTCCTCCCACAACCACCAAATAGTTATCAACACTTCTACATTAATCAACAACAAAGCGATTAGAGGGATAGATAACTTACTAATCAACGCTTTTAAACCTCCTTTTGCGACCAATAGTGGTTTTATTATTCCTTCGATAAGGATGTCCTTCAATCCAGAAAATTGTGAACCCGACGAGCCACCGCTGAGAAGTGAAAAGATTAAGCTGATCAAACCGCTGAATTTGCTGGAAACTTTTGTAGTCACTGCTGGTATGAGGCTGGAGAAGTCGGGCTTCAGTAAGGAAATCTTCGGTTGTGCTGATGATGGCGGTGTGAGCGGAGCGGGGGAAGCAGTCTCGTGGTAGGTCGCCGGAGGTGCGTAGTTTGGTCTCGAGTATCCCATCGGCCGAGGAAGGGTGGGATAAGCCTGGTTATCATCACGCCCAGTTGATGCAGCCGTCCGGAGTAGCTGTAACTCTTGGTCCCTATGTTGAGACTGCTGAGAAACTTCATTCAAAACTTCCATAAATTCACCAAACGTCATGTTTTGGTTGCTTGGCTTCTCCGTCACAGGAACTTGCGGTTGCGTCTTGTGCATGACGTTAGTATTAAGTACTTGCTGCGGTTTATTTCTATTTGCTTGAAACTGGAACGTATTCGGTTGTGACGGGTGTGTGAGGTACGGGTCCACATTCCGCACCTCAAATTGAGGCATTAACATAACATTGTCACCCGGAAACCCATAAACTAATCGAATCGAAAATAACACGAGCAACGGAAATGTAACACACACTCGACTCATTGTGACTAAGTAATTACAACAAATATGTTCAGATACCTCAACACACTTACTTATAAATTAGTGAAACATCAATTTGCAAGTTGGCAGTTCATGTTAGCCGCACAATATCTGGGTCACGTTGTGAATGAAGCAACTGCATTGTCCTACATACTTGAATGTTAGTAAACATTAAGATGTCAGCTTATATCGATTCCGGAACTACACTCCAGTGACATACACTGAGCTATTTTATCGTCGGATAAAATACTAAGCAAGCTTTTGGCAAAAGAACTATCTTCTTCGAGGTCGTCAATTAAGAAAAATGTGGCAGTTGCTCCTATGTAACTAGACCAACTTGTCGTAGCGGATCTTTGAATCACGCAGGCGAACCTCTGGGAGCAATCCGTGATCATTCTTGATTTGAGGTCTTTCTTCTTTTTCTTCTTGAAGTATTTCATCATTTTCGATATCATCGGCCATAGCAGGAACGCTTTGAATCCAATTTTAACAAATAGTATAAACACAACCGGCAGGAGAAGCAATTTTCCTACAATCACTTTTAGGAATGCAATGAGAGCAGCTGCGAACATTATTTTAGCAGCACTGCCGAGTATGCTCGCAAAAGTTGACAGGGTGTCGGTTTTTGGACACGACACATAGTGTGGTGGGTCAGAATACGTCTTTCGTATAGGTTCTGAATAATAATTTGATGCGCCAGTGAACAAATCCAGGAACGGCATGGGTGGTGAGTTAGACGGAGGCACGGTGCTCATAGACTGGTCCTGAGCACAAGCCCGCGACGCAACAATACCAACGACCAGCAGCACAAACATAGCTCACGGACTGTTCCGCTTCAAACAATCCCTCTAGTTTAAAACCTCGCCCATGAAATTTAAATTTCAAGATATAATATGCGGGAACAGATAATTATCTATGTGTAATTTAAAGCAACGGTACAAGGGTCAGGTCATTTCATTTTTAGAGCAAGTAATGAAAGTGTTTTGTGTGATTCTTATATTTTTACGACAGAATTAAATAAAAACCGTACGACCCTAGTAAAACATTTGTCTTGACTTAATATTATTTTGTTTACTTTTTAAATAGCTTTATTGATGATTATGATGACTTAGACTTTTTTAAATCTACTAAATAAAACTGGAGAGTTTTCTTGTTTGGACGTGCTAATAATCTCTGGGACTACCAGTCGGATTTGATTTCTTTTTTGCATTTGATAGCCCAATTCTAAAAAATAGAGCAGAAGCTAGTGTATAATAAAGCAAGGATGAAACGTCTCCTTGAATATATAATGACATGAAAATAGTCTCTGAAAAGTTAATTAAATACTAACAATTACCTATGTTACCATACTTTTGTGTTTACAAGCAAAAAAAAAAAACAATTTTCGTTGCAAACTGCATCAATTTGATGAAAACCGTAACTTACCGACATTAAACTAGGTAAGTACCTATACTAAATCATACCTATTTAAAAAAAATACCGTACAAACATCTTGTTATTTTTTCAGGTAAGTACAAGAATAAAATAAAATAATACCTACTACATAATAATTATATTGCCCGTCACTTGCACGGTTTTACAAAAATTACTATAAATACGTACACTAACAGTTTGGGTTTCGCCCTTTGCCTTTTCCAGATAACCTATGGAGGGAAAAATTTATGTCTATGACAGCGCTACACAAAGTGTCAAAAAAATAACAATATCGAGTTGGTCGCGCGCCAAAATAAATATCAAAGATTTATTCAGTAAATAATAAATGAAAACTCAATACGCATAAATGGTAATCGTTACTAGAAGCGCGTATAGAAAAGCTTGTGAGAGTTGTGATAGTAGCGGAATATCAGAGAAAAATATTATCCCACCATGGTGCTCGTCAGGTAAGATCATTTTAATTAATGGCAAATTATCCTTTATTTTAGTTCCTAGTTATTCATTATTTTCTATATTTCACTGAATTGCTCATAATTGCCTTGATAAGCTTAGACTATAATTATGTAAAGTTATCCGTTTCTTCTATTCGAATTTACACTAAGTAGGTAGGTACTTAGGTACCTACGTAATATAAATGACAAAGAAAATCTTATTCACTTTCTGTGATCTAACCAGCCAGTAATAAAGATACAGCATCAATTAATTTTAAATTTAGAATTTAAACGTATAATATTATGTACTTACTTATATTTTATTTTTCTTCTAGTGCTTTTATTAAACTAGGCAGTAAAGTGTTGTCTTTGCCGCATAGTTCTAAAACAGAGACAATTTAGGTTTTAGTTTTATGAATAATTCAACCAAGAATTTATTCAAGCAACATCAGTCTAGCATAGAAAGTAGCCTAGCAGTGAATGGGTAAATTATAAATAAGTAGCTACCTACAGAGTACAAAGGCGCACACAAGGGCGAATGTGGGGGTCATGTTTGCATGAATATTATAACTTCAAATCTACAGTACCTATGCATTGCCAGAAATCACTTTGAAATCGAATCAATAGGTAGAGCCTGGGGCGTTTATGAGTATAGATAGGACTTCTAACAATAAGATAAATCGATTCTCGATTCGAAAAGAATGCATTAAATTGCATCAACTTTTCTATTTTGAAAATAGGCATGTAGTTAAGTAAAAATATCTCTGATCTAGGTATATTGCCTGCGTGACCTTTAAAATCATTCATTCTGCCTAGCCTTTTCCCAACTATGTTGGGGTCGGCTTCCAGTCTAACCGGATGTAGCTGAATACCAGTATTTTACATGGAGCGACTGCCTATCTGACCTCCACAACCCAGTAGCTGGGTAATACGATACCTCTTGGTAAGACTGGTGTCAGACTTTCGGGCTTCTGACGACTCGTAACGACTGTCAAAGATCCACGAATGACAGCCGGGACCAACGGCTTAACGTGCTTTCCGAGGCACGGAGGATTCTTGGTATGTAAAGATGGTCACCCATCCACTGATCAACCCCGGCAAGCGTAGCTTAACCTGATGGATCGACCAGTGCGGCTGTTGTTACTTAGCCACGAGCTCCTCACCGTGACCTTTAAAATCAACGAATATAATTTGAAGTTCAATCAATGCTTACGCTCGTTTAGTTACTAGAGCATTTACAATTATATCGGTGAAAGTCCAATCAAAACATAATTCAATGAGAAAATTGTAGTAGGTATTACCATAGTAAGTAGTTCATTTTTCTATTCAATATTTACGTTTAGGTAGATACGATACCTATCAACAATAAAAATTACAAGGACGTGGGCGACTCAACTCCCTTAAGGTACCCTACTTCTCTTGAATAATTAAATACCTGCGTAGGTATCAATGAATGGCCTACATTTTTAACCGACTTCCAAAAAGGAGGAGGTTATATGTTCGACGCGTATGTATGTTTTATTTTTAAATTTTTTTTTATGTATGTCCGTCGATTTCTCCGTCAATTGTGGACCGATTTAAAAAAATATTTGTTTGTATGAAAGGGTATGCTCCCGGATTGGTCCCATATAAATTTTATTAACTTTGCTTGGATAGTTTTTGAGTAAACTTCAATAATACGTATTTTTCCCACTTGGTTTATGTGAATGATATGATGATAACTTCCTGTCACTGTTATTTACATAGCAGGTACTAGTATTCGAATTTGGGTGTGGTAGGTACCACAACGAAAAAGTGAAAAATAAAAACTTTTTACAAAAAAAATACAACCGACTTCCGAAAAAAAACACTACAAAGTGAAAAATAACTTTAATTTCGGAAGTCGGTGTCTTTGGTTTTGAATTTTCGTTTTATACCACCGACTTCCGAAATTAAAAAAAAGAAGTAAAAAGTTTTAATTTGTAACAAAACCAAAGTACCTACCTATAAAGCTATCAAGCTTATATTTTTTATTTAACTGGCTCGGGTCGGGCAGTCGATGCAGAGTACTATCGATATGGTGTACTGTCGAAACAACGTATTATAGATATGGTATACTATCGATACAGCGTACTATCGATTTAGTGTACTGTCTATATAGCGTACCATCGATTTAGTATACTGTCGATATAGCGTACTATCGATTTAGTGTACTGTCTATATAGCGTACCATCGATTTAGTATACTGTCGACGTAGCGTACCATCGATTTAGTGTACTGTCTATATAGCGTACCATCGATTTAGTATACTGTCGATATAGCGTACTATCGATTTAGTGTACTGTCGACGTAGCGTACCATCGATTTAGTATACTGTCGATATAGCGTACTATCGATTTAGTATACTGTCGATATAGCGTACTATCGATTTAGTGTACTGTCGACGTAGCGTACCATCGATTTGGGGTACTGTCGATTCATTAACCCGTCGATGGAACGTTTTCGATACAGCGACCGTCGATATTATGAACCAGACCCTCCCCAGGTATCTATTGTTTGTGTCTGTAAACACACAACTAATTACCTACCTCCATGTTCGGTGTAAAAGCAAAGCTACCTAGTTGTCTACAAAATTAACGTACAGACCTAGACACCACATAATTAGGAGACCCTAAGACGACCCACTGACCGGAATCACAAAACTGAGTAGCTATGTTTTAAACACACAAGTCCTAGATACACAGTAGGCAACACTCGTAACATATTTTACGAACGTACCCTTACAGAATTATGGACCTCAGGAACTCTACTCTCTCTTTGAACGACGAAAACAAAAAGGCAAGGTCATACTCGTAGTAGTTAGTTTAATTTATTGCTAGAGAGTTTAAAAGAACAGACAAATTCTTGTAGTATCCACTTCTCCGTCTTCTCTCGTCTGTTTAAGTCAGTCAGTCGGCTCTGGTTCAATAAGAAGGGCATAACCATGGTATAATAATATACTTCGCCAGGTATGGCATTCCGAAACACAGTGGTCACGTGGGCAACACAAGTCTACGTCATCACATCTGTGTTACAAGAAGTTTGTAATAATAACTCCCGAACAACCTTTATTGCCTGTGCGAATCCGATGAAACAATGAGGTTTTAATTAACAGTTACGTTGGTTTATGTTTAAATTGACTTGTTTCGTTTGATTAGACACACGAAACGACAATTTAAAAGCTTTGGTTTCTGAAAATCTTTCCTTAATCGTGTTTGGTTGCAATAGAGTGGCAACTGGATAGTGACGTAGGCATGTGTTAGTCCCGGAATGCCACACCTTGTTTTGTTAGACCATGGGCATAACAATATTAAAAGAGCTTTTACAAGGAGTTATTCCGATCCAATTATCCAATCGCATCGCAATCAGTCCCACTATTAACTGCTTTCCTGACTGTGTCTGTATTTGTTGTTGTTGTTGTGAAGCCGTAATTATTTAATTAATGTCGATCAATCAAATCAATCTCCCTAGCCTTTTCCCAACTATATTGAGGTCGGCTTCCAGTCTTACCGGATGCAGCTGAATACCAGTATACTGCCTATCTGACCTCCACAACCCAGTAATACGATACCTCTTTGGAGTGGTTGTCAGAGTTTCGGGCTTCTGACGACTCGTAACGACTGTCAATGATCCACGAATGACAGCCAGGACCAACGGGTTAAGAGCGTTTATTCTAAAGGTGGGCAACGTCGCAAATTGATGTCTAATATTTCACTTTTTTGATTAATTTAGCAATATTACTGTGTGGAAATAAAAAATGTGGCTAACTAGCGAACTAGAATATTGATTATGAAATGCAATAATTGCTAAAGAGTAATCAAAACAGTGAAATATTTGACATCTATGTGCGACGTTTCCCACCTTCAGAATAAACGCTCTTAACGTGCTTTCCGAGGCAGAAAGGGGTCTTGGTATGTAAAGATGGTCACCCATCCGCAGACCAACCCCGGCAAGCGTAGCTTAACCTGCTGGATCTACCTGTGCGGCAGTTGTTACTTAGCCACGAGCTCCTCATTTAATTAATGTCCATATTACAACAACAAAAAATGGTATAAATGAATGAATTTCTCAGTAGGAAGCCCGGAGTCTGGATTTGTGCCCGGTGGATAGCAATAGGCTCGCATCTATTACATGGGACTTAAACATAGATAGCGAAATGTGGGTGTACACCTCTGCCAGACCCTCCGGGGATTACAGGTGTGATGTTATGTTAAGTTACGTTATGAATGCTTCTTTCTCCTTGGTTCTCATCAAAATAGAAAAGCCTAAGTGCTCAGGGACGCAACACCGTCGCCGCGCCGCTGCTGCGCCTCTAAGCTGTTCTAGTCTACATAGTTACGCGAAGCGGTGTCGGCGCGGCTGCGGTGCCGTCTACACGAGCCCTAATATGTACCTACAACGGCTTGTGACAGCCATATCGTAGGTATGCAGGAAAAAATGTGCAAGATTTATTATAACCTACTAAAAGCTGGCATCCGCGCGGTCAGCATTTCACAGAAACTTGTTTACCATACGTTTTATTTAAATAATAAATATCCGATAAATACCTTTATGGATAAAGTGGAAACATAATGATGGTTTGATTGCTTCTTTTTACAAACATGAAATTTTATCTTTTCAGTTTAAAATGGACTTTGAAATGCAAACGAAAAAAAAATGTTTTTAAACGTTTTATTTTTTAAAAATTTAAACTGGGGAGTTTAATATGAAGACTGAAATTTAAACGAAAAAAGATGAGTAAAAAAGCAATCAAACATCATATTAGAATCATTCATTTTGAAACTTGCTGTTTTCTATCCCTTTAAAACAGTAAACTTTGCGCTGCACACGATTTCCTTGTCAATTTTCAATTATCTAATGAAATCTAATCAATAAACTAAGCCATGCCTGATAAAACTCCATTCCTAGTCAGTCTTGGCATCTCCCAAGAGATTTTATCTCTTCAGATCCAGTAAGTTTATCCTACTTTTTAGTATGGACATATAGGTACCTACGTTATAAATCACCCAAGTTATTTTGAAAAAAAAAACAGTTTTCACATCGTCCTGGAGTTTTCCGCACACAATAAGGGTGACCACACGAGCATACATAACCCCTTTAAACTGGACACCGTTTTAGTCCGCTCGGCTGAACCATACCTATCTAAACATATATTATATGAAACAATATGGTTTTTATGATGGTTTGTGCAACCCCAAGTTGACCTAAATGCCCAACGAAATTGAACTCATTTTCCAGAGATTTTTCCTGTTTCAGTATTATTTTCTTGTTTTCACAGCATTTCGTATATACTGTGTTAGTTTTTATATGTATCTACGAGTATTCATTCGTGATACAAGCACGATTTCATACACCTACCTAATCTATATGTATACGTATAGGAGTTAGGTCTACGCAAATCTATAGGTACCTACCTTTCATCATCTGCTTGTGGGTATAGCCTTTCTCCCCAATTATCTATGTTGGGGTCGGATTCCAGTGTAACCACCATCTAATCATTACGGCTTCCCTTCAGTGCATTTAATAACCTATTACCATGTGACCTACATTTATAACAATTATTAGGTACCTACCTGTTACAATAGCGCGGATAAATAATTGTAGGCACGTATAATTTCGAACGTGGCTATACGATTTTTTAACACGCGACTCTTATTTTTGCAAGTTGAAACCGTGGGTAGGTAAACGTATATCTACCCACATACATTATAAAAATGACCATAAAGAGGGAACAGATTCAATGTTTTCAAAAACTGCTAAGTATCTAATTACGTAACACATTCTCGTAAGCGATTACGACTAATCTGTTTCATTTTGACAGTTCAACAACATTCATTGCGTTATTTACGTTGTTGAGCAGAGTTTTATTTCGATATTATGAAGCAATGGATTGGCAAATTTTTTCAAACGATTTCAGATTCTGATTGATCGTGAATTACGCAATTGGGTACAGATAATAATATAGCAGTGATAGCCTAGTGGTGTGACCGTCGGACTGCCAAGTCATAGGTCTCGAGTTCGAACCCAAGGCACGCACCTCTGACTTTTCGGATATATGTGCGTATTGTATAATTATCACTTGCTCCAAATCAGTGAAGGAAAACATCGTGAGGAAACCGGCATGCCTGAGAGATATTTCTTGACGTCATATGAAGCCAAGTCAGAGGCCCATGCCCATGGGCGGCTTTTAAACTCTGACACCAGGTTAGTCACTAACCACACGAAAAGAAGAAGGGTACAGATTTTCGTTCATCACATGATACTGAAATATTAAGCACAATACCTAAAATCTTTATACCTATCGAGGATTTTTTCTAAGTATTCAAAGTTCCACATAGTATCAGAAAATGTTCCAGCTTTCAGTAGAACAACAAACAGAAGTTAACTGTAACAAAACACTGTCAAACTTCTCCATTGAATACTGCGGTAATGAACTCCGAATTACTATAATCAGTGCTACTCAAAAACGGATTTGGCTCATCCGATTTCACTTCGTAATGCAATTGGAGCGTGCCACCTGCCTCTCTGAGCAATGAAGCTCAGCCAGCACTAAATATCAGACGAATTATCTTTTACTGTCTAATTAAGGCCACTTTAGTTTGAAGACTGCGAAATTCGAGGTAAAAAACGTCTGAAGTTTGAAATTGTGAAGCTTCTGGTGTTTGTTAGGGTATACATAATGCGTTGTTTTTAAATCTTAATGAAGACGAATAAAAATGAAGAGTTTGTTTATGAAACGAATAAACCTTATCAAATTAAAACAAGGCTTCGGTATTAGATATCTAGGAACCTGCTTACTTTAAGCTTAGTATTTTATAAGCAACGAAATTCTACTTAGATAAATTTCTATGGGGATAGTCGGAAATAAAACTTAGGTAGGTACCTACTGCTGGGGTTGCGGGTTTGTTGCTGGGGTTGCGGGTTTGTCTGAAAGGGATATCGCGGCCCCAGCACATAGGCAACGGAAGGAACACGGGTGGGTTTTAGTCAGTAAAAGTCTGACACTCCCTCTCGCTCCGCCCAGAGCGGGAGGAGTCATTTGATGATTTCGCGCCCAAAAAAAAAAAAAATCGGCCAAGTGCGTGTCGGGCCACGCAGAATGAAGAGCGTAGTTGGGATGAATTTATCCCAAGAACAAACCTAACATTGTAGTTGAATAACATGTTCTCCCATGCGGAATGTATGGGAGAACATGTTTTTCAAACTGCAAATTTAAGTAGGTCGATTATTGCTGGTTAACCTGTAAGACTTAGCTGTGATAGTTTTCCTTTTAACTTCGTTATAATTATATAGTACTGCTGTGTTTTTTTTCACAAATCCAAGTACCACCATTTAGCTGGCAGGAGGGGGGACCCACGACTCTAACAAAAATTTGTACTTTAAAGCTTAATATTTCGCAAACGGATACCTGAATAAAAAAATGGTTTTCAGACACCCACAATATTTTTGAACGACCTTTCCAACGACACCCCAGACCATGGGATAAACGAGAAAAAAAATATCTCCACTTTACGTGTTGGGAATGAACCCAAAAAAAAAACGTGGTTTTTGTTACTTCTTTGTCGACGTGATTAATACGTATACCCATGCCAAATAACAGCTTTCTAGTACTAACAGTCTCTGAGGTAAGCTGCGGACAGACAGACAGACAGACGGACATGACGAAACTATAAGGGTTCCTTGTTTACTACGGAACCGTAAAAACATAGTCTACTTACATTCTAAGAGAAGAGATAAACCTGGACCTAAACTGCTCTGTCAGCACAAAAGCAAAAGTGCAAAAGCCAACGAAACGAAATAGGTCACCATAGCGCTTGCAGCCTTTAGATATAAAGTTATACGTTAGCTTCGTATCAAATTGATAGTTTTTAGAACCCAATATATATCTTTAGAGATAATTATTAAATAGTTAGTAACCCTACTGAACATAAATGTCCATTGAGGGATAAATCATGTCCAATATTGTTTGTTAGATGAGGGCATTATGTACAATAAGCTATTAAAATAAAACCACCAATTATGGAAGGGACAAAAGTAACGCGAACAAGTTCCCAAGGGAACAGTACGACGTTGGTCAACATCCATACGTAAATGTCACATTAATGTATATGGGAAGTTTTGATGAGGCTCCGGGTTTACATGAAATGGGTCAGCCATAATTATGATGACATACATTTACAACCACTCTACGGCCTCTTTCCAGTTCTCGTGAACATAACGTCCATATAAGTAAGATTAAGCTTAAGTAGATGTTGTCGTGATTACTCGGGCTGGTAGACTTTCAATTCGTAGTAAATCACTGAAAAATTAAAGTTATGATATTTAAACTGAAAAGGAATGTTCTTTTTCTCAAACATGCTTATTTTGCCAAACTTCTTCGAGATAAATCGAAATTGCGGTACTGGTCGAATGCATGCGAGCGCCCCGCCGGCAATGTTTGTATGAAAATCCATATCTGTCGTGTTATTTAAAAATGGAACGAAATTTTTACTTCAACAGATGGCCACCAAGGAGGTAACTTATCAAAGATTTTATTTAAATTTCGATTTGGCTTGCAAATAGAGCTGTTTAAAGTAAAGAAGAAACAAATGAACACATTGGCGCGTGAAAAATTATTGTTGTTCGTCATTGATTCTGGAATTAATTTACTTAGTTTGAATTTCCGCGCATTATTTCAGAAAAGTACTTTACAAGCCTTGGCTGCAAGCTGCAACCAGGCATTGATGGACTCACGTATGTGAGAGATATTTTCACGATCGTCCATCAATGCCTATGTTGCAGGCCGCGACAATAATGTACCTACTATTCTAAAAACTTTACACAAAAACTGACAGTTACTTAAATCAGGGCAACAATCTGATGTCCTAGTAGACACAGAAGTGGGTACCGGTACTACCCAGGCTCGATAGTTAGTTTTAGGACAGTGCATACCTCTGCAGGCCTCACTGTTTATATTTTACAAACCCATGGTCTTTGTACTAACACTACCGACTTCTAAATTACCAAAGTCCCACCGGTCCCTTACGGCTAGATAGTGACCATCGTAAAATAAGCAATGAAACGGAACCGAATAGATCACTACATGTCTACTATAAAAGCTACCGGTATCAGCGTATTAGTAAACGTGGCTCAATATGTTTTATCCCCTCTATCGTAACATCTTTAGAGTTTAGTATTATAGACGCCCAATTTTCTTTAACAAGATCACAAAGATTGGTTCTGATATCATAACTGACGACTTACCTAGCGTTAAAACGTTAAAGATGAATAGATACCTTAGTCTATCTGATTTCCCGTCATTATTTTAGCCTTTTGACTCTAAACAGAATCGTCTTCTCTAAAATCACGAAGACATTGATGCATCCAAAAAGAAAAAAATGCAAATTTAAAAATTATGTTTTTATATTATATCTCTTAGCGATGTGCTGATTGTTAACCTAGTCCGCTTCAAGGGCACAATACATTTGTGTATACCTCAGTAGAATTGCTATTTCATATTCAACAATAAATCATTAACGTCATAACAACTGCAATTGCATACAAATTAAAAACACACTGGCCTAGTTACACCGGTCCATTTACCTTACATTTCCGCAGGAAAAGTTTACGAAAGAAGCAAATCTAAGAAAGTTGCGACGCCGAAGTGGGAAATGCGATCCACGTATCCGTTACGGGCAAACATCTGGGAATATCTGTATGAAGATAACGTCGAACAAAAGTTCAGTTGCAGCAATAAAAGAAGACATAGGAAATGTAAACAAAAGTCGGTTGAAAGCGATTCTTGTAGGAAAACAGCTGTCTGGTTCCTTTTGATACTTGGTACTGCGATGGGAATTTTAGGTGTGTTAAAATTATTTCTGATGGTTTTATTTAGTACGCTACAATAGGTCACAGGTGTATGGTCTGAGGTCCAATAGAGGTCCGCGATACCATCGGAAATTGGAGTCATCAGGCGATCACCTACCTCACCTAGCTGCTAGCTCTCATCTTCTTGATAGCGTGTTGAATATCTACGCGAAATACTTCCTATTTGGGAGGGCTCTAAGAGCGTTTATTCTGAAGGTGGGCAACGTCGCAAATAGATGTCAAATATTTCACTGTTTTGATTAATTTAGCAATATTACTGTGTGGAAATAAAAAATGTGGCTAACTAGCGAACTAGAATATTGATTATGAAATGCAATAATTAATATCGTAACACCGAATGTTTCGTATTAGATGTAAAAAAAACGATTTGGAAACTTTCCAAATGAAAACGTTTTGTACACCTAAAATGGGTACAACATCAAATTCTACTTCTAATTCTTCAATTAATATTCTAGTTCGCTACTTAGCCAATTTTTTTTTATTTCCCCACAGTAATATTGCTAAAATTCTATATCTTTCCAAATGACTGTTCAATATATTATCGATAAACTCTAGATTACATGTTTAGGACTTAGTATCGACTAAGACCTAAATAAGTAATCTGGAGACGAATAATTAAGCTCATTAATTAACTTGAAACTAGGTATAATCTGTAAGATTAATATCACAACTCACGCTATAATTAACTCAGTTTCAGTATCTCTATGGAAGACTAACAGGACGGGAGAAGACTTGACACCTAAGACAAAGATAATGTCGTTACGTAAGTAGCTAAGTAATTGTGTTCCATACGACGTTTAATCCAATTACACGATGTCGCACCAGGCTTTATAAGGTTTTATTCAATATTTTTAACCGACTTCAAATAATAGGAGGTTCTCAATTCGGCTGTATGTTTTTTTTTTGTGTTTGATATGCGATTACTCCGACAATTATGAATTGATTATGATGATTATTTTTACTTCAGAGGTTGTCCCATATAAATTTGATTAACTTTGCTTGGGTAGTTTTTGAGTTAACTTCAATAACACGCATTTTTCTCACTTAGCCTATCTGGATGATGTGTTATGATAAGTTCCTGTCATTGCTACATTGCAGCTATTATAGGTCCGTAGGTACCACAACTAAAAAGTAAAAAAAAACGATTTCCAAAAAATAAAGTACAAAGTGAAAAATAACTTGAATTTTGTCGGTGGCAAAAAACGAAAATTCAAAACCAAAGACACCGACTTCCTAAATTAAAGTTATTTTTCAATTTGTACTGTATTTTTTTAGTCGTTTTTTTTTTTTGTACCTACCTACATTCAACTTCAAAGAAAATCAAAGAGAAACAAGAGATCAAGGTAAAAAAAATAAAGAAAATTGTTCAAAACCACGCTGGAAATGGATCTCCTCAGTAGAAAACTGCTGTAAACATCCACAGCCATTAACAGGGTAATCCATCGAGATGGAAAAATCTAAAACTACTTTATGTAAAGAAAAGGTCTCGTAAAAACATTCATGTTGCTAACACAAAAAATCGTTTTTAAACTATTTTTTTTAGTACGTTTGATATTTTATACGACTTAATTATTATCATAACAAATTAATGCTTACCTACTTATTAACGAATGAACTTACGTAACAAAAATCGTAAATACCTATCCGTAAAACAACCGCGTGTACAAGCAAATTCCATGTAAATTGCCGACAATTAAAATAACTGGCCTCTACTATCCATCAAGTCTTATCGGTAATTAATGCAAAGTAATAAAAGTTTTTAATTACGTATGTCGCCATACCATGATCAATAACCATGGGCGCATCGTAGAGGGTAAAAGTATGTGTAGGTACAGTCAGCATCAAAAGTTGATGATCACGTTTAGATTTTCAAAATCGCTGTATAGTGAAGTGCTAATAATGAAAACGGTGTACAGCGATTTTGAAAATCTAAATGTGGTCATCAACTTTTGATGCTGACTGTACCTAGTATGTCAACTTGATTTCAGCCATGGTATAATAAAACATATACCATGATTTCAGCGAATTAGGTAATGACCTAATGGATCCTTCAGATCTTTTCTTCTTAGGGCAGATTTTTCCAATGCTGGACATTATCCAAGGAATAATTTTGAATTTTTGACAATTTTCCCATACAAAATCTGTCAGACGTCAATATTATTCCACGTATTAAAGGTATCTGATGTTGGTAAAATCAACCCTCGAACTTTTGTTTGAGGAATAAAAATGACAGTTTGACAGCTTTTGTATAGAAAATAATATGTCAAACCACTTTATTTATTCCAGAGATAAAAGATAGATTATATAAATAGGTACTTTATTTCGCACCACAAAAAACGTAACAAAAAAAATCGAACTACAAGAAAAAATTGATATTAATGTATTACCTATGACGCTAAAGAATGCCATATAAAAACAACCGTTAGGTAGGTATGTCAACGTAGAGAAGCCTGCTTTCATGGATACCTGACTCACACTTTAACCTAGCTCAACAATATCTTCTTCCAGTGTATGCAGAACATTCAAGATTCGTTCTGTCAAATAAGAAATTGCCGTGCATAAAGGCATGGTCAAAGTTCAAAGTATACAATATTATAGTTCGACAACACCTTTATGCTGCTAGCTGCAACGGTCAACCAAGTCAATAATACTGTCTCTCTCTTCCAGCTGGTACGGACTCATCTTCATTGGTCAGCTTCCAATGCTGCAACAGAATGAAATATTTAGCAGAACAGCTTGCTAAAGCGGAACAAACTCTCAGGTAGCATAACTGTCATTACTAAATACACGGTTGGATTTTCACAGGAATATCTATGGCAGAGGGATTTGTTGTCAGAAACCCATTTTTTGCCTGGAAAACATTAAGGTCTCTATCGCAGCACCGCGAGCATTCGTTCGCGAGCGTTCGAAAGCAAGTATTCCCGTGTTTGAAAATATACTATTGCGAAAAAAACATTTGCAAATCTATTAAATTAAATAGCGATTTGATTGGAATGTCCTTATCAAATCCTTTGGTACGGTCAGCAACAAGTCGACTAACAGTGCTACTTTCACACATCATGTAAAGTGACACAAAACTATTAGATAATAATCTGCTTTTTAGCATTTCATGTACCTAATGCTAATAGTATTCTTAAATTTCGGTTCTGGTTTTAATTAAATTGTTTCCTCATTTGTTAAGATTTTGAAAACTGCTGTAGGTATTCATCGACTTCAGTTGCTGACTATACCTAGGTACTGCAGAATTGTCTGAGAACGGAAAGGAAGGACCTCATTACATAGGACGAAGGCGACAATAACTACTAAACAAAGACAATAGGTCTAACTGTATGTATTACCTTCTTACTGATAAAAAAAATACGTATAATTTCAGAAACACGCTGAGATCTCGAACCATGATGTTGACATCACGTACGATGAAAGGTATCATACCGTAATAATTACACCTTAATTAACTAAGATACTATACAGGGCATCCCACATCTACGCGAAAACTTTGACCATGGATTCAGTATATGATTCTGAAGGCCCCTGTGTTGAACCATTTCTACGCAGGGCGAGGGTTCAGGATCACGTACTGCATCCATGGTAACAGTTTTCACGTCGATGTCTCCTGCCACCCTATCACAGATAATATAATAGACCCTGTATTACTAAAGTTCTCTTTGGACATTCGTGGTTCTTTCATGGATATGTCCCGCTGAGTGCAGACAGAATACCGAAAATAACCGAAACTACCTTAGTACCTATATCGATAATTCGATATCCCTCGATATATCAACGACCAAATGCCAATGATCAGCTGAACCCAAGTTCCATTATTTTGAAAGCTCAAAATGTTGTTGCTGACGTTCATTGACCCTGCGCCCAAAATACATTCCTAGAAATATTGGATTTATGCACAAAGAGAACGCATTGGTACAATACCTATCTTAAAACTTAATATCACACTTTCTGAGTATTTTTTATAGACTAGAACGGGGCGTTTAAGATGAAACTCCACTTATTAGGATTTATTTAAGTGCGAAGGTTTAGATTTACCATTTTATTATACCCACTTAGGGAGCTAGCTATTTAATTACATTATAGGCTGATTAGGCCTAATTATGACGCAGTTAGGTGTGTATTTTTCATTTTAGATGGGTATATAGCATTCATAAAAGTTTATAAGTGTATATAACAACGACATACTTAAATACACTTCTTCTAAACTGCAAGTCACTACACTACAAAATCGAAACACCCCAACAAACGAATCATCTAAAGTTCAACGGTTACCTTTGAGTTAACGTGACCGATTCTCTGTAATCTAATCTCCAAGTTTCATTTGTTCTGAACAAATGGCAACAGTTGCAGGGGCTAAGGACATTGATACACGATACATAGACGGTGCGACGGCGTCAAAGGGTAGGGACACAACGGAGTGGGGTGGTCGGGTAGCCCTGTGGGGTGTCGTGCCATTGTGGCGCGCTGCGCCACCGCCCGACACTGTGCTCGCCTTGCGAAGACCGACGCTGTCCGACTGTTGGCCTTTCATGTGAGTCGAATTTCAAAGATTAGAAGTAGATACCAGATAGGTACTTAGTTTTGGGACGTTTGATCGTTGGTTTTAGTTGTGCATTGTATACGCCTCTGGGGATAAAGATATCGAAGTTTGGGTAACATTAATTTGAATGCAAATTATCGTTGGGCATAATGGGCATGCATGTTATACGTCGTACAGTACAGTAGATGAGTAGACAGATTACATCGCACGTCCAATACTTTTTTTTTACAAAAAAAAAAAAAAACATCCGTCTTCCAAAAAAAACACTACAAACTGCAAAATAGCTTTAATTTCGGAAGTCGGTAGCAACAAACGAATATCAAAACAAAAGACAGCGACTTCACTTTGTAGTGTTTTTTTGGAAGACTAGTTTTTTTTTTTTGTATATTGTTTTTACTTATTTTTACTTTTTAGTTGTGGTACTCTACCCCACACAAATTCCAATACCACTACCTGCTACGTAAATTACAGTGACTGGAACTTATTTTATTATACACATAGAGTGAGTGGGAAAAATACGTAAGCAAAATTAATAAAATTTATAAGGGACCTCTGAAGTAATATTTTTTTTGTTTGGTATCATACAAAACAAAAAAAGAATTATCAAAAACAATTCATAATTGGCGGAGTAATCGCGTACTTAACAAACAAACAGAAACAAAAACAAACATGTAGCCGAAATGAGAACCTCCGTGTTGAAGTTGGGTAAAAAACTTAAGTTAAGTTTCACTTAGGAGCAGCTACAGCTGCTTAAAAGTTTGATGATGATGCATTATTGCATTGCAAAGAACATACCTACCTACACCTGTAATATGATTAGCCTGGCGGGGAGTGGGCCTCAGAATCCTGAGGCTATTGCTTCCTAACTTTAGATCACATAATGTGAGAGAGGTCTCCAAAATACCACACCTGCCGGTTTTGTCCTACCCCGCCACCATTTATTCAAAAATAACAAGTCCTTCAAACATGGTATATTATTTTGCAAACAAACCCTTACTAACACAGCAATTATTTTCAGTGGTTCATACGGCGAAATAATAATACGACTGCCACAAACGCAGAGGGTGCGTTACATTACAGTCGAGCACATACACCCGGACACCGCCCGGAGTGCGCCCAAGCATTTCCTAATATACGTTAGTAGTCAAACAGCTGAGATTACGGCTTTGAACTCTCAATGCTAAAACAAACGTGATATCTAGGTACATCTTAGAAGCACATTGAATATAATTGCTATTCTGCATAGCGGTTCACTTATATAACACATGTGAATCGAGGTTTCCCTCGAGTAAAGCGTTTATTTTCAAGATTCTTTACGTCTTTTGTACTTTATATGCTTACCCGGGCATAAGAAATGTAGGTCTTAATTACTTCGCTTTTTCGCAACGCGCGTCAAAACCAGTTATTTCCACTTCAAGGCTGCGTTTCCACCAGAGATGAGCGAGGATGCGTAGCGAGGGATGTGTGTGAAACTAACCAATAATAAAGTTAGCTTAGCTCAAGCTGATAGTGAAGCGACGTTATTGGTTAGTTTCAAACGCATCCTCGTAGCGAGGGATCGCTCATCTCTGGTGGAAACGCAGCCTAAGGGGGATCCATCAATTATATTTTCTGCAATTGCTATTTCGTGAAAATATTACGATTTGCAGCAAATATAATTTCAAGAGCTATATTGATGAATTTAATGCTTATGATTATTACTGTGTGAGTGGAATTTATTCTACATTGCAGTTAAGTCAGCATTCTCATAAATAGGTAGATATAACACGTCTGTTTTTCCATTCGGAGTTCGTCGGCTTTCATAAATAATACGATGCAATCTTAACAATGCGTATCACTCTAGTCAAAATCTGTTAATGCATAGATGGAAAATCTTGAATTCAATTTCTTAGGAAGCTCTTCAGTGAAATTGTTTTCCACGAGCGCATACACAATTCCTCTTTAGAAATATGAATATGCTGTTATTCGTGTCATGTTGCTTGGTCTTAGTTCGAGCTCGGATATACGAACTCATGCAAATTCAGTAATGCTTTGGCATTGACTAATACTGTGAAGTAAAGTGACGTCACTGTGACGTATTCTAGTTCAACTGTCCATCTAATATACAATTTGTAAAAAAAACCCTGTTCGATCCGGAAGGAACTCATAGGTACCTACTACAATAACATTAGCAAAAAGTTTTATTAATTGAAAATAAAAGTTCTTGCTATTTAAAATTCACATTTTTTGTACCAAAATTATCCCGTATCCATAAAAAAATAGAAAATTTTCGACAGGGGTTATTACTTGTAGATACCCGCTACACGATAGCCGCCCGCGCCCCATGTAATAACCAAGTAAAATTCCCCATTGAAAAAAAATGTGGCGATATTTCTTTTCTTTTTTCCTGAAAATTACCACATAAATAGACTCTCCATCACTCTCAATACGAAACCAATGATCGGACAGTGTCTTTAACATGTTGTATAGCAGACCTTACTTTTTGCATCAGCCAAGAAGATTTAGATCTGAAACTTCTTCAATTTGATAATTGGATGAAAATTGAGGGTAAAATATCAAGGACACGTTTCGTTACATGAGAGAAGAAACTTTCTCTATCTCTCACACTAAATCTCTCGCTCTTTTTGTAGGCGTCTTTGGCAATACTTATGTGCAGCGCAGTTTTCACTGCCAAACAAAAAATTTACTTAGCAACAGTTCAAATAAAGTTGAAAATAAATGTGTTGGTGTAAATATTTGGCAGTGAAACCGCGCTTCGGCAGATGTGGGCAGGGCCTTACGCAGACTTCGCACTGTGCAAGTACGAAAAACACATGAACATAATATCTTGGGTCCAACACTGGCAATGTCGCTCAGGCTTGATTCCAATCGGGATGTTGCCAAAAGATTTTGTTTATAAAAAAATATTGGACACTTTTCTTTTTTTACGTGATCAAAAGATTACGGCAATACATTGAGTAGACAATGCGTTAAAATGTGGCATGACGTCACTGGCCGGTAGATTTTATACTGACTTCTGACGTAGCGAGCCCCCACTGCGTTTATCTAAACCAATTTTAATTTTTTTGATAAAGCAAAAAATACGTGTCTAATCATTTTTTATTATCTGACTAACGGACTAAATAGTTTTTTTTTTCCCCAGTCAACACCCCTATTGCGTCCTACAACAACAAGGACTTAATTTGTTTATTCTGTTTCTAGGGCATCCTTGCAAATAACACTTGGATCAAAGTAGCAGACGCACAATACCGAGCTGAAGGTCCCCCGAAACAATACTACCCATTAGCCTACAATCATATTGAATGGAAGAGCTTAGTATTCCGTGTTCTAACTAACCAAGGGAATGTAAAATACACTTGTGTTTATAGAGTTCACCTGTATGAGAATGTCGAAAATAGTGTAGTTCTTTTTAATAAAGTTGAAAATTAATAAATAGGTGTTGAACAGTACTATTGTCTTTCTATGTACAATGCTCTAAGGCCACTTTTACTTGACAAAGTTTATTGATCGCATTTATTACATATTTGTGTATTTGCATGCATTCCTAAGTATAATATTATCAATATTTGCCACTTATGTTTTTGCCCTTTGCCCAGCATCATCCAACGTGATAAATGTACTTATAAAAACCAAAAGTAGAGGTAAAAAAAATATGATAAGACGGAATCGTCTAACAAATGATCTACTGTACAACTACATTCTACTTTCTATTCTAATATTCTCTAGGGAAGCTCTACAAAAAGGATCAGTATTCAACAGTAAATAAAACAGGTGGTTGGTTTTACGTTATATTAACCAAAGCAAACGCAACGTTTACGAAGCGCTCCAGTCCTGGGCAGAGCCTCCCCAAGACGGGGCCGGCGCGGGCGCGACCGGCGCCGGGACGGCCGCGGCCGCGGCAGCTGTGGTGCCCCACTCCTCTTGGACCTGAGAACAAGCATGTTTTGAGTTCAATATTTACTCTCTTAAAACTAGCACCCATGCAACAGTCAGGGTTTAGCTATCTCGCAAATACCCATTTCCGGTTGGAAAATTGTGTAGCCAAACCCTGACTGACTGTTGTATAAGGGTGCTAGTTTCGAGGTTCGGAGATCGACGCTGGATGAGAGTGGGCTAATTCGGTCGAATAAAATGGCGTGCGAATAGACAGGCCTGACAGTGGACTGCTATCAACTGATGATGCATGTTCCAAGAAGTCCATGTCTTTTTTTTATCAGACCATTATTGTCCCACTGCGGGGCAAAAGCTTCTTCTCATACAGAGAAGGCATGATCATTGATCACCATGCTTACTCAAGGACTATTGGCGATGTCAGACTTACATAAGTAAATTTCTTAACTACATAACATTCCAACAATGTTCTACATACCTGAGCAGCCCAGTCTTCCTGCGCGGGAGGAGCTCCGAAGGTCGCGGCCGGTGGTGGCGCGGCGTCTTCAGCCCATGAGGTGACGGGCTCCACTGACTCGTTCCAGTCCTCATGCACGGGTGCGGGCACTTCAGGCTTGGGTGGTGGTGGGGCCTAGGAAAATAAAAAATTAGATTTTGAGAATGTATCATGGATTTAGTGGTTAAGTAAATAGGGATTAAATACAGCCTATCCACATCGAGTTTAACAAGACTGGGGTTTGTAGCCTTTCGTCTCTTCTAAAGCTTGATGTGTGATGCCCGAGTATTGTCCATAGAAAACTTTCCTGATAAATTTGTTGTGTGTATATAGCTGATTGGTTGATAGTTATTAGAACTACTTCAGCTGGCAGATAATACAAGAGCTATGTTAGATAACACATTTAATCAAAAGCAACCCAGTTTGAATTTCTAGTCTGGGTATTGGTCCTTTTTTTTGGGATTTTGGTTCAATGAGAACTACTTATCTGACATGTTTGCTGAACTGGAGCTATTTGGCGCAGTTTTAAGGCACACATTTCAGCATTTATTTTTCATGCAACCAAATTTTTTTTGCAGAGTATTTTGTTTGCCTTATAACTTATAACTGTGCTAAGTGAATGTTTTTTTTTTGCTTTTTTTTTATAAACATTTACCTTCCAATTTCGGGTGAATATAGGCGTAACTTCTTCAAAAATTCTTTTTTTAATAATATACTTACAACAACTTGCTCCTTAGCCTGTTGCTCCTCCTTCTCGCTCTCTTCAGGATCGCGGTAGAAGAACAGGTCGACGACCACGTCCCAACGTTGGTCGCGGGCGAGCACGCCGCGAAGTCTGAGGACCTCGCGCGCCAACAGCCACCACATCAGACCAATGGAGTGAGAGGACTGGAGTTCAAAACATAAGATTATTTAGAATTTATAATATTAGTACATAAACTTCAATTATGCATTGGAACTGTAACTTTTATAATATTGGTTTCATGAATATCAATTTCTTGATTAACCTACCATATTGTATTGCAGAAGACTAAATGGTTCATAGCATTTGACTATGAACCATTTAGTCTTCTGCAATACAGTTCTGCACCAAAATTAACAAGTTGCAACAAGTATTTGAAAAGTTTGATTGTATTTCTTGTTGAGTTTACCTTAGTGTTGCATGGGATGGCGATGTCAACGAAACGCAAGGGAGAGTCAGTGTTGCAGAGGGCAATGACTGGAATGTTGACATAGGAAGCCTCGGTGATGGGCTGGTGGTCCTGAGCAGGGTCCAGTACGATCAGGAGACGGGGCTCACGGAACGCAGCTTGGATCTGTTGATTAACAAATTTACAGTTATATAAAAACCTTTTCCTGCAATATTATTATTCAGGTTTGTATTGCTTTCTAAACATTCAGAAAATCTTATAATCATTACTACATAAATGCAGTCAGTGGTTCCTTAGTTTGTTTGTCATCATTTTAAGGAGTTATTTACAAGAACAATAGCCTATTCATTGCATACAACAATTACCACTTTTATTATTGATTGAGAGATAAAAAGAATAACAGTAACTTTACAATTACTTAAAACTTTGGAAAAGATATGAACAACTCATTTTCTCAGACATCTTTACTAATCATTCTGATAGTTACCTGGTTAGTGAACGCACCAGGAGTGAAACGTCCAGCAATGGGGGTAGCTCCGGTGTGTGCGGCGAACTTAAGCACAGCACGCTGACCGAAGGGGCGCGACGAGATGACGAAGACATCCGCGGGGTTCTCGATGGCAACCACGGCGCGGGCAGCCAGCACGAGCTTCTCCCAAGTACGGCGCAGGTTGATTACGTGTGTGCCGTCAGCACGGCGCTTGTACACGTACGTTTCCATCTAAAACCATCAATTTCGTCAGTACATGTTGATAAATAACACAGATGTTGATAATTTAAAGGTCATAACTCAGTTGGGAGAATGGATCGTCAATATTTTCAGATATTATATATGGAACGGATTCTTGGCTCATCATGTTTGCATGTTATTTTTCAATTTTGAGGTTATGTTTCGTACGTTCGGTACCCACCTGGAAGTTGACATTTTCGGACCCAAGATGGGTCGTTGCCGCCAGCATCTTGGTGACATCCTCCTCGTTGAGGGCGAGTATGTCTAATCCTCCCGACATCGTTGCGTTTAAATGAGTTACGGCTAAACCTAAAACAACAAATGTGACACCGTTAAAACAAAACGTCTAAAATTATGTTTACGCCATACACTTAAAAAATACTTTACATTTTGAGTTGTACAACAGATCTCACTCCAAATTCAATCAGTATCTTTAATAATTCAGTAATGATTTAGAAATAAATTAAAGATTTAAAAAATACTTACGCGTATAATGCCACTGGGAGGCGGTATGGACATAAAAGAACTGTCAAACTTGAATGTCAGTGATATCAACGTAATTTGACAGCTTCATGTACTTGCTGATAACTTCATGTGATAAGCTGTCTCTTTCTATTTGCTGATTTTCCTCAGAATAATAAGATTTTCTCTCAGAGTAATAGTTATTACAAGGATTTTCTCAACGACTAGAAAGAAACAAAAGCAGTTCAAAATTCTTTAAAAAAACGATAGTTTCCGAAAAGCGTATTACGGTTTTTACTGAGGGTTTTTATGCCTGCGTTCGGAAATAAAATCAATTGAATGAATTCAAACAAATACGAACATTATGTAGAGAGTTCCTACCTCTTCTCATTGACCACAAAAAGTTTTGAGTTGACTTTGTATGACTTGTAATATCAGCTGCTAAGTACAGGCCGACCCCCATAAGAAACCGGTAATGGGGTGGAATAAGCACGTGAGTGATGCTCACGGGCAGGCCAGGCTAAAGTTTGAGCAGTGGGTGTCTTATGGTAGACCGCGCGAGGGTCGTGTGTGGATTGATATGCAAGCAAGTCGAAAACAATTTAAATCACGCTTGCGATGGTGCCAGAACAATAGTGACCAAATTAAAATGGATATGTTGGCGTCGCATCATTCTAAGGGCGACTTCCGCAGTTTTTGGAAGGCCACCAATAAACTCAATAGTAAGCCGGGCCTGCCAGTGAGTGTCAGCGGTGTTGCTGGTGTAACGGGGATTGCTGAGCTGTTTAGGCAGCACTTCGCTGTTTCGTCACCGTTGGGACCGTCACAGTTTATAGGCAGTGCTGGTTGTAGTGGTCAGGAGTTCAGTGCCCGGTTTATGGCAAAGGAGGTAAGACATGTCATTATGTCTATGTCCAGGGGCAAGTCTCCAGGCCACGATGACTTGAGTATTGAGCACCTTAAGCATGCTGGTCGTCATCTGCCCAGAGTCTTAGCGATGTTCTACTCCTTTTGTATAGGGCAATCGTATCTGCCTGAGCGGATGATGAAAACTGTGGTGGTGCCAATTATTAAGAATAAAACCGGTGATGTTAGCGATAAGAGTAACTATAGACCCATTTCATTGGCCACTGTTATTTCGAAAGTGCTTGACGGTTTGCTTAACACTCGGCTGGATAAATACTTAAATTTACATGATAACCAGTTTGGTTTCAAAGCCGGTCTCTCTACAGAAACAGCTATATTGTGTTTAAAGCAAACTGTTAAGTACTACACTGATAGAAGTACACCTGTCTTTGCTTGCTTCCTCGACTTGTCGAAGGCATTTGACTTGGTTTGCTATGATCTGCTGTGGCAAAAACTGCAGCAAGCGTCAGTGCCAGACGAACTGATCCGTATTTTCCAATACTGGTACAACAATCAGGTCAATGTTGTTCGATGGTCGGGGGCTTACTCGACCCCATACAGGTTGGAGTGCGGCGTGAGGCAAGGGGGGTTAACCTCACCGAAGCTCTTCAACCTGTATGTTAATACGCTGATAGAAAGGCTCAGCAGCACGCATGTCGGTTGCCATATTGGAGGTGTGTGCCTAAACAATATCAGTTACGCTGACGACATGGTGCTGCTGAGCGCCTCTGTCTGTGGTGTGTCAAGGCTGATTGGCATCTGTGAAAAGTATGCTGAAGAACATGGTTTGTTGTATAACACGAACAAGAGCGAGTGCATGGTCTTTCAAGCCAAGAGGAAGTGTCCTGATTGTTTACCGGCTATTAAGATCAATGGATGTCCACTTAATAGAGTTGATACGTTTAAGTATCTTGGACATTTATAGACCTCTGACCTGGAAGACAATGCGGATATTGAAAGGGGACGTAGGGCGCTGTCTGTTCGTGCGAATATGATAGCCCGCAGATTTGCTCGGTGTTCGAGGGTCGTCAAAATTGCCCTATTTAGGGCATTTTGTACGTCCTTTTATACTGGCAGTCTGTGGGTGGATTACACGCAGAAACAGTACAGCGCTCTACGCGTTCAATACAACAACGCGTTCAGGGTGCTCTTGGGGCTGCCTCGCTTCTGTAGTGCGTCGGGGATGTTTGCCGAGGCGCGTGTGGATTGTTTCCACACAATCATGCGCAAGCGGTGTACATCCCTGGTCTGTAGGGTGCGGGGCGGCCCCAACAGTATCCTGAACGCTTTTGCGGAACGTTTTGACTGTCAGTACGTGAACCACTGCTGCATGGTTCACGTACTGCCTAATGTTAAGATATTATTTTAAGTATAATTCACAATTTTAATGTAATTGTTTAATTTAATTTTTAATTTTAATTTCATAATTTATAATAATTTTTAATTTAGTATAATTGTATGATCCAAAGTTGATTGAAAATAAATAAATAATAATAATAATAATAAGCCCTCCAGGAGGTTTGTAGTATGTCCCCACTTCCACATCCTGCGCACTACGCACGAATAAAGACGTTCTTACAGATAGTTGATAGATATCCTAGTGCTGAATATAATACCTTTGCCTATTATATGATATTAGTGTCTTTATTCAAAATAAGCTGAAACAACGATTAAAAATATATTTTGAGACTTTCAATCTGAACCACTTCAGATTCTGAAATTGAGGTAGTTATGATTCCGTCTCTTTTGTCAACATTATTATGAACATTATCATAGTGTAGATGAAGTATTGCATCGTAATCATTTCGATCAATAATCCGGAACTTTTCTGAGAGGTAGTCCTTTTTTAACCGACTGGGCTGTATCTTTGTACGAGTATGTAGAATTCTTTATACCATCGAAGCATGTCCGGCTGGCTGGATTTTAATACCAGCTGAGGTATCTAACGATTCGTCTGTGTGGGTTGCCCGATGCCTATGTCTGATGCCCGATGCCTCTGTAGATCTGTGGACCATTTTATATTTTGCTAAGTACCTGGTACTTGTTGATAGGCCTACACTGTCCTCTCATACCTTTTAAAACTGTAAATTGGAACCGTGCACCTAGCTTCTGACGTTTCATAAGTGCCCTTGTAGGTTTATGTGAAATAAAATATTTTGATTTTGATTTTTTGATTTTATGGGCTTGGCCTTGTTTTTATACAATTAAAATGATGGATGAACGATGGTGGTGAATGGACATAGTTGAGAGGTCTTGAAAAAAAAGCTGAGTACAATGACCTTATCCCTAGTATCAAAATAAAGGGATTGAAGAGACGATTCCAAATTACACCCAAATGTTTTATTTATAAATAAAAAGTTTACAATAAACCCATGCATCTAAAAAGTTCAAAACAGTGTGTGTGGTAGCAGTGTCAAATGCCCAAATCGAAACGAAACAAAAACGCAACTATTTAACGCCTGACGCGGTAGGGCGAATCTAACGATTGAATTAAAGATCATCATTTTCATGACAGCCGACAAGTGTGGCCACCGCTTTTCTAGGAAACCGTAGCTTCACCGGGCGGTGCACTATATTTATATAGTTTCGTTCATTTTACGTTTTGTTGTAAATAGGCTGAAAACCTGGCAACTCTGCAAACATCGGATTATTTTTAGTACATGGCAACATATCTTTATACTTTTGTGACTGGTGATGTGACT
Organism: Agrochola macilenta; assembly: GCA_916701695.1. Taxonomy (NCBI): domain Eukaryota; kingdom Metazoa; phylum Arthropoda; class Insecta; order Lepidoptera; family Noctuidae; genus Agrochola; species Agrochola macilenta. The sequence continues at coordinate 14,947,934 of OU753557.1, forward strand.
GATGTGTGGCCTGTGAGCGGAGATTATTTTTCCGTATCGGCATTTTATCGTACTAATTTTAGATTGTTCTGTAAGACAATACATGCATTATGATTACTTTACTTCCCTGACCTTAAACGTTGTAAAAAGTTTGTATACTTAGTGAGTTATTTTGGTAATCGGTGACATTTTAGTGAAGTGCCTAATTTGATCATGGAGGCTATAGCAAAACACGATTTCACTGCAACTGCTGATGATGAGCTCAGCTTTAGGAAGAATCAAGTCCTCAAGGTACGTGTGTATTCATCGAAATGATGTGCAGTGAATTTTATTTTGTAAAATGACAGGTCCTTTCTAGAATTTTTGATATTACAGATACTAAACATGGAGGACGATATGAACTGGTACAGGGCTGAATTAGACGGCAAAGAAGGACTTATTCCTAGTAATTATATCCAAATGAAAAGTCACAGGTAAATACTTACATTCAGTGAAGAATGTTTCTGTTTCTAATAATAGTCTTACATAAATCGTTCCTATTAATTCCGTTTGTAAAAACAAGACTAGATAGGTATTTATGTTTAGAATAACAAGAACCCGTTGTGTATCACATAAATCTTTATTATTTTACAACATGTTACATTCTTGCATACAGCCCAGTGAGTGCATTATCTATTTACACCAAACCTACATAATTCAATGCACAAGAATGAAACTTATTGGAAATCTCTTCACCAAGAAGTTTGTAAGAGGTTATAATCATAACTCGATTAATTTAGTTTATCCTACAGTATGATAACCCCACTATAACAAGTCTTATAATGGGCCAGCTTCAACTTCTAAATAAAATATAAAAAGTAAATTGTTATAATAACATACACATCCCATTAATCATTCTAAAAATATGACCATGTAGGTGTTTATATTTTAGTGCTGCTACAGTTTCATCTTGTTTGGAAACTATTGTTAACCTTTTGAAAATAGAATAGCTTTTAAATTAAAACCTCATTTTTAGCTGGTATTATGGACGGATCACAAGAGCAGATGCAGAGAAACTTCTAGCTAATAAACCAGAGGGTGGTTTCTTGATAAGAATCAGTGAATCAAGCCCTGGTGACTTTTCCTTATCTGTCAAGTGAGTAGTTTCTTTCCTTATATGTATGCATGTTTATCTAATGATATTATAGTTCTAAGAATATTCTTTCCAATTGGATTATAAGTTACAGTGAGTCACTCTGTTTATGATTATATGAATGTAGTTGTCAGTGTTGAATGGCTGAGATGAAGCATTTGACCTGATTTTTTGTTGATTTGTTTGTTTGTTGGTTAAGGCATGCCTAAAAACAGTATTAATGGATCAATCCTGCTAAGCTTCTTTGAAACAAATGGTCTTCATTATATTCTTTATATCTTCATTGCCTTTATTGATGTGTTGTCAGTGTTTGTGTTCTTACAGCAAAGATAGGATATATCACCACAAAACATCCATGTTGACATCAACATTAATGTTTTGATGTATCAGTTAAAATTTACTAAAAAGATCAATAAAAGAAGCAAAATTTCAGCTATAAATCTTGGAATTTGTTAATATGAATAATATTGTAATGACAACAATGCTTGGCTAACAGTTTGACGATTGCAGTATGTTGTTATCAATTAATTTCCTTATTTATTTACTGAATTCCATTTAGCTTCATAGTTGTAAATTGTTGATAGTCTTGTCATACCACTTTTCATAGTAGGTACCTACGTATATTATTATAATAAACACTAAGAATAATTGAAATGGCATAATTATAAAAATATGAGTTGTTAATTATATATGATGGTTGTACATGGGTTTTTCCAATCAGACAAGATTTTTTAGGTATATACAATATAAACAATCTTCTTTTAAAGAGAAATCTTCTTTCTTTGAATATTCAAATTATAATCTAATCTTGGTTGCTACCCTAGTTTTTGATGATACACATCATTTATCTCATTTTGTAATATTGTTTGTGTAATAAAGTACACTGTTCAATTGTTTGTTTACATGCAGTAAACACTACAAATTAGATCATATTAATATCCCATAGCTAAAAAATCAAATGGACAGGTACTTATAGAAACTAAACCCTTGATTTAGGGTCCTGTATCATAATTTCAGATTATGGTAAATTATGGTTTCTGTTTCCATCATAATCTTCCTACTTTATTCTAATTTCTTTGGGGTTAGTGAAGTTAATAATAATAATTTATTTAGCAAAAAGAAGAAATACAATGCATGTTACATTATTATGGTTTGACATTTGTGCTCAATTTTGTGAATAATGACCCATATGCTAGGAAAATCCTGTGTTATAGGGGCCATCCATTCGTCCGGCAAGTTTATTTTACAAAATTTGAGAAGCTAAAATCTGTAACAGTGGCAATAGTTTGTGAGTAAGCGCGTGTGATGTGGTTTAATGGGGAACGTGTGTAAATCTTTTTCTTCCGACTTTCATTCGTCTCTATCAGCTGTCAAGGTCAATATTCCACAACAATTATGACACTGATAGCTCTTGAATGGTTTATATGTGCTGAACGCATTCAGTTCCATTGGTGAAATTCACCCTTAGTGTTCACTTCTTTCCTAGCCATATCAATTATGCTTTGGTCTGTTCACATTCATTCCTTAAATTTTCCTTGTCCCCTGCTCCCCTATCATCCTAAAAAGAATGAAATTCTTTAATGACAATATTGTCATACAAATCTCTATGATATAGTTAAAAAATAAATATGACAAAAATGTTGTACTGAGGGAATTGGTAGCTCTCAGTATAATGTATTGACTCTGGCTCTGCGTAATATATGGATGTAGGTACTGCCCCATGTACCCCCATAGACTGTATAGTTATTGGTTAAGTGCAAAGTAACTGATTTACTGATAAAACCACTACACATGGCAAAGCTACACAGGTGACGGAAAAAAATACCAGTTGTGAACAATAGTAGTAGCCTTACGGTTCACGTCCATTGCTTCTTTAGAAACGCGTCATTTAGTGGTATCTTACCTACAAACAATACATTTGTTAAGAATGTAGTGTTTAAAAAAAATAAAAAAAATTAGGATTTTTTTAAACATGGGTTTTCACCCATGTTTAAAAAAAACCTACAATTGTTTTATTGTATTTCTGAGTAATGAACTATAAAATGAATGACTTCTTAGTTCCACACTAACTTGCTTGTTCTAATTCCAACCTAGCCCATGAATAACTTTTTAATTTCTTAGAATAACTATAATACCATAGAGTATTATACTCTGAATTGGGTGTAGTGAGTTTCTTGCCCGTTCTTGTCCATAGGAACCTACTACGCTTTGGAATGGGCAACTAGCTTCATCTTTCTGACCCCTTGACAATTCAAAAGTACCTGTAATTGGTTTATTAGAAATAAATGCTTTGAGTTTGACAAGTATTTAATATTTACCCAAGAACTAAGGTCAGCTAATAAAAAGTGGAACCACTTACTATAGGAATGTTGTTATTATTTCTTATCAGAAGGACTTTCTTATTGACTGTTTAGATTATAAGCTTTGTTGGTTATTAATTCTCACAGTACTTAAACATACAACTTGTTTTAAAGGAAATAACGGCTTCTAGACGCCTTTAATCCACGAAGGATTAAAAATGGGTGACAGAGGTATTTATGATAGAAAAAAAAAAGCCTCTTGATGATATGGGGAATCCCTAATTTAAAAAAACCGTACTCTCTTTTATGATATCGGCGCTTCCACCCAAGGGTGACTTTTTATCAATTTTTTCCCCCGTTAGAATAATTATATAGGATGACGTATCATGTATCGTAAATGCCTTGCTAAGTGCTATGTTGTTTATGTTTACTATACTATGACGTCATCTAGGAAGAAGAAAGTTCAAAGAATCCTAAATGGCACGGGGTCTCGCCCGAGGTCAATTCTCACATCGGGAAAAATACTCTTGAGTTTTATGTCTTTGATTTATTCGAGCGCAATCCACTAAACACTTATCAGTAGTGCACGTCAGCAATCGTAGTTTAGAGCATGGTATTAAGTCTGACTTGAAATTATATTATTATACCAACACTGCACTACTGATAAAATTATAAATAAATCCCATATTTTTTACCAGAATATTCCTTACCGGAATGATTAGGAATGCGAATAATCCCACGGTAGCTAAATGCTCTGATAAGGCATCCGGTTGCAGTTGTAATTAATCATTATTATTCTGATAATAATCCTCACATTGGCACCGCCAAATATTAGCGGCAAATTACCTTATTTGGGGAACACAACTCGCAATAACTAATTAAAGAACACTTCCTCTATAGTTCCTCCTACTGTTAATGATACTTTCCGCGTTCGTGCTTTACCAATTTCCTTATAAGCTTGTCAAATAATCAATAGGTCAATAACAAAGTGGTTCATGTGAGGTGACGCACAACAAACAATTTCATTACAGTTTAAATTGGTAGTTAATAAAAAAATAAGGTTTGCGCCTTTGCCGCTCCAGAGTGCGCATGACTCACCGAGTATCTAGAGACGTTTTATTTTGTCTTGAATCTGTCTTGGCGTGCTGTATTAGTCATATTTATCTCCATACTGCTAACATTACGCCGACAGGTAATTTGATTATTAGTTTTGCCTATTTTCGTGTTTAACATATTTTAGACTGTTTCTCAGAACTCATGAATGATTTAGATTGTAGATTTTTCTGTACCGAGAATCTGTATTTGGAATTTGGGGACACGAATCAAGATTTTTTACATGTTTGAAATTTCCTCGTTCTGTCTTATTGATAGTAAGAATCAAACTGAAAATATAGCACCTTTTGCTTACTGAAAAATGTCCTATTAGATACCCTTGACCTGTGCCATTGAACAGATCATTTACCCCTTCAGATAAGTTGCTACGCAGAGAAAAACTAGAAAATTAATTATGTAGTTAATCTAACGGGAAAATACCAAGATCAAATTATGTATGAATAAAATTAAATAAATTTCAAAAGACAGGTCATAATGTTCGTCAAGTTTTCTCTATTTAAAACCTGTTTCCTGTCAAATAGTATGAATCAGCGGTACTGAGATTGCGCTGAAACCAGTTTTGGGCTATAGATTTTAAGCACGCGCCTCATTTGAATTGAAACATACCGTTTCGTAAAATCGTTTTTCCACATCTAATCATGAACAATCTTCGTGGGCTAAGAACGAGTACATGAGACTAGGAAAACCTGTACCCTAATTGCGTAATACACGATCAATCAGAATATGAATCGTTTTGAAACAGATTGCTAAACCATTGCTTCATAAGTTCGAAAAAAAAATCTGCTCAACAACGTAAAGAACGCATGAATGTTGTTGAACTGTCAAAATGAAACAAATTAGTCGTAATCGTTTATGAAAATTTGTTACGTAATTGCCGTACTGGTAATCCATGACGTCAGGCCACGGAAAATTGGTAGCTACCTCGTACAGCTTGAATAGCATGGGTGTAGGAACTAGTCGCGTGAATTAATGAGAATGTGAATCAGGAACAATTTTATAACTCTCTCATATATGATATAACTATAAAAATAAACAAAATCGTTTTCCTTATAAACAGTTGTGTTGTGATAATTGTCTCAAAGCGCTTCATATTTAATTAAATCAATGAGGGGACTAACCCGTTTGCGGAACGAACGAGCTACGGGCAATACCCCCTTTTTAGGATACCTAGCTAGTAACAAAGTTCCAAGATTCCAAGAATTTCTCCACATTCCGATAAACTTTACAGCTGCTCTGTTTATTCTAATGATAGCGTTTGGTATTTACGCAAACACCAGGAAAGCAGAAAACTTGAATGACCCGCGAAACAGTCCACACACAACCGGTTTCAGTACAAACCATATTTTATTTTAAACGACGATATTCTCGGGTTAATGCCTGACATTCGATATGTCGACCTTACCGTTCCCATTTACGATTTCGGTTACTTCTTTATTACGTCAGCAAGTTCAATTAGTTCCACAAATATTTGTTCGGAGTTTGAGGATCGACACGTTTTCTATTCATCAAGACAAATATTTACAGCCACGCCCATGAATCCTGTTCGAGTTAGGTGAATTGGAGAAACTTACTCAATCTCCCTAACCTTTTCCAACTATATTGGGTTCGGCTTGCAGTCTAACCGGATGCAGCTGAATACCATTATTTTAAATGGAGCAACTACCTATCTGACCACTACAACCCAGTAATTGGGTAATACGATACCCCTTGGTAAGACTGGTTGTCAGGCTTTCGGAATTCTGACGGCGCGTAACGACTGTCAAAGATCCACGAAACGTGCTTTCCGAAGCACGGACGAGTCTCGGTATGTAAAGATGGCCACGAAACAACCCCGGCAAGCCTAGCTTAACCTGTTGGATTGACCCGTGCGGATTGAACTGAAACTTAATCTAACTGCCAAAACTTATCCACCAGCAAAAATATGCAAGGGTCAAGACTTGGCGAAACTGCATTGAATCTATATCGGACAGGTCAAGTTATCGCGACGATTATTATTAACCTTGCACAATGTCGATCGCGTCGCTATTCTTCTCATGTCTCCGATGACATAGTAGGTAACATGCTTGATAGACGGGCGAGCCATAAGCTTGCGGTTTTGTAGTTCACCAGTAAAGCTTACTGGTGGATCATCGCAAGACTGGCATATCATGAGGCGCGGTGTTCCAATAAAACACCGCAAGCTGACCTTCATGACTCTTCCATTGTTTCGGCGCTTTAATACGAGTAGATTAACACCTGATATTAGCCTTTGTAGTTTACGCCTACGGCTGAACTCAGGATTCTCAAAAAATGACATTAATTAACGAAGGAAAACATTACGGCATTGTGGCAAACTGTATAAATTGGATTAGTTGTTCCAACTGAACAGACAGCTGTGCTGCTGGGGAGTTTGTTGCGCCACTTCTTCTTCCCAGCTTAAGCACTAGGAAGTGGTGAAGGGTGTTTTTGGGGGACTGTCTTATGTAATTTTGACGTTTGAAAAGTGCTGATTCTCAGCCTAGTTTGAATAAGTGACTTTTGTATTTTGAAATTTTTGAATTATGTCCCCGAAAATAGTTGCTAGCAGATAAGGGCCGTAGTAGGATGCTGTTTCCGTTTATCTTTACGTAACAAATTCCTTGGTTGCCTTTTACGAAACCCGCGATAACATTTATCCTAAGTATAACATCGTAATCTTCTTCATATTTCACTAACTTACTTTGATTTTACAATTTCGATAATCATCTTTCCTCAGATGTCCGGATGGTGTGCAGCATTTTAAAGTGCTTCGGGATGCGTCGAGCAAATTCTTCCTGTGGGTGGTGAAATTCAATTCTCTCAACGAACTGGTTGATTATCATCGTACTGCATCAGTTAGCCGCCTGCAAGATGTCAAGCTCAGAGATGTGGTTCCTGAAGAGGTGAGCTCACATTTTTTTCTGAAATGGATTTTTTTACTTGCCTTTCGCCATAGTGATGGTTCTATACTTGGACATTTAATAAGGTAAATTGGAGATTAGTATCACTTGAAAGAGGTCGTCTGGAATTAAACGCCTAATGCTTACCCCCGCACATTTACACATATAAGAAATGGTTGTTTTTTAACCGATTTCCAAAAAGGACGAGGTTCTATGTTCGTAGTTTTTTTTAAATGTATTTCCGCCGATTTCTCCGTCAATTGTGGACCGATTCCGAAAATTCTTTTTTTGTTTGAAAGAGTATGCTCTCTCGATGTGGTCCCGTGTAAATTTTATTAACTTTGTTTGGATAATTTTTGAGTTAGCTTCAATAATACATATTTTTCCCACTCAGTCTATATGGATGATATAAGTTCCTGTCACTGTATTTACATAGTAGGTAGTGGTATTCGAATTCGTGTGGGGAAGGTACCATAAAAAAAAAAAAAAACTTTTTACAAAAAACCACAACCGACTTCTTACGCTATCTATACTAGATCTTCTGTCTTATCTAGTCGACGGCCATAAACAGCACAAATTTTTGCTAAAAGTTTGCACCGACACTTCTATACCCGGTCAATTCTTAAAATATAGGTAGGTTTGTTTGCCTCACTGGCTCCTAATGTCCTTAATTCTATGCTTCAAAGGGGGGGTGGGGTACGTTACATATGCTTCAATGGGCCTTTAGTTCTACTCCAAATACAACTAAAGTTACTCCTCGATTTTGACGTTGCGCGGTAGTACCATTTAATAGTAAAACATTAGCATAATACTCTTGGATATGTTCTCAGCAACTATTGCATTTTGTGGTTTCCGGCATGACTCACACCTCTGTCGGGAGTTCGGGACATATTGATAGCCTTTTACAAATACTTTGAGTTTTCCCAATATTACTACCAGTTAACATTATTATCTCTTCCTTGCAAATATTTCAATCGTAGATTCGCCCTGCCGCGTTAAAAGATGGTCGCGTTTCTGTTTCGTTTTGACACCTCTGACACACAATATCGCAGACACTTGACTTGATTGTCATGGAAACGACATTATTATTGTGCGACGTCACTCTTCTCAGTGTGGACACTTTTTCGCGCGACGTAGTACGGTGAGGGCACATCTATGATTTAAATCTTTGCTTCCTTGAATGAACGCCTGTAGGTAAGGATTGGTTTTTCCTTTAGCCATTACTTCATACTTGCTCGGTATTACCCGCTCGCACATAGACATATACGGTAGGTTTTCGATATAATACTGTTCCTTATTCCTGACTTCCTGAACGTGAGTGCTTTTACTTTTTTTTTATTATAAAAATAAATCATATATTTCTGTCTGCAAACAGTTAGAGTGCTAACAACTCGAGATTTATTTTCGGACTAGCGCCCGCCCCGGCTTTGCACGGGTAGCACTGAGTACTTATCTACGGCGCACCTACCTACCTACCTACCTAAGTACCTACTACCTATCTACCCTACCTTTCCTTCCTACCTACATACTTACCTACATCATACCTACCTACCTACTTACATACCTACCTACCCTACCTTCACCTACCTATCCTAAAAACGTTGTCCTGAGAATAACGAACACAACAAAAAAAGAATTATCCAATTTGGTGCAGCCGTTCTTAAGCTATGTCGTGACCAGAAAAATAGGGATTCATTTTTATCTAAATATATCAAAAAGTGAACTTTGTTTAAATTCGTAGATATCAAACATAGTTCACTTTTTACATAATGTTTCTAGTCCAAATAAGTAGAGTTAGGGTCACAGTTAGTTTCCTATAAACGAAAATGTTGGAATGACAGTTAATACTAACACTTTTCAATGCTCGATTGCGTCGAGAACTTTTTCCAACTCACCACACATGTTGAGAGTAATTCCAGTATTTACGAATGCGGTAAAAAGAGAGATTTAATGTGACCCAACACAGCTGGCTTAAATGTCGGCGTTCTTGTATTTTGTAGACTGGAATCTCGCCATTCAATCCCTAGACTATTGCACAAGACAAGTTACTTGTGTAATAGCTTGGGAAAAGATATTATCGGATATTAGCACCCATTCTTTACCAGTTGCGGACGTAAGGCGACTCCAAATGAACGATTTTATGCACTAAAGGCCGTTTTTAGTACGATACTATAAAACATGTTTTCGTCGGCCGAATATTTAGGGAATTTTAAAAGTTTAAGCAATAAATAATCGTGTTTCTTATAATATTTAATTTAACACCCGTGCGTGGCTAACGGTATTTGGTAAACGACGTACATTTTTAAGTTCGTGAAGCGTATATTGATGAGTAACATTAGTTACACATATTTTATGGCATCACGCGAAGAAGACCTTTGCTAAAGAGGTAAAGAGTAAAAGCACAAATGTCTATGGTCGCTTAATTATGGTGTAATCTTGTTCCTAACAATGTCAATACCGCTCTCCATTAATATTGATTAAATATTCTAATAAGTATAAAGGGCAGCGCAGAATTACCTCAATGAGGAATATTTTGTCGAAGCAATTACGTTATGATAACATTTTCCTTACGAAACCATAAAAGTATCGCTAAGAAATCAAATGGAATAAATCTGGGCTTGGAATAAATTGCCCTTTACCAATCTTGACATAACTTTTGCTCCTTTAATTAATACAAAATCTTTGAGACTTGCTCGTTATATGAAACTAACTTCGAAACTAACGTGAAATTTCTTGTTTTAACATAAAGTATAATTATCATATCGACAATACTGTAACTTCCCATTAGATTTTTTTCCCGAAAATTCTTTCCGAAGATTACCCCTTACAAACAAAGTCACAAGTTCTACCTCTTTAGTATAGATGTAAGGTTAACCAAATACTTCAATAGAAAGGATAGTAAATAGTAACAAGGAATATTCCCTTTCGTCGTCCCGTTTCCATTAGCACAATTCATACATGTTCAATACATTTATGTGTGGAACCGCGCTGTGTCTATGTAAATAATGCGGCCGCTGTGACCCTGATAAGTAACGAAAATAACCCGGTCACTGCGTGTTCCTATAATCTCGGTTACTAGTAGCCTCTGCCTCCAATTGATATGGAGTTGGATGATTTGTTTAACGCTTCGTTTTTTTGGCCGGGAATGTTTGTATGTACTTTCTTGTGATAGTATTTACTAACGTCGTGCTAAACGAGTCCTTATTAAAACATGTTTAATTAAGGCAAGATAAAGTAATTTTCACTAGTTAGGTACGAATCGATTTACAGCAACCGGCGCCGGCGCAGAACGGGGCGCGGCCTGTAATAAGTTGTTTGCTAATATGAACTTTAAATTACATAATAGACATTTCAATTTCCTTTACCAGAACCCCACTGAAAAATGCGCTCCGTTCGGTGCAAATCGTAGTTCCTAAATTAGACACTACAGGAATTTAGGATCAGGAAACGACTAAGTTTTAATTAACAATTTAGACTAGACAACGCTAGGTTTAGTGCAAACCGGCATAAGACCTTGTCGAGTGTTGTTTCATGTTTCATTCAGTATGGGTTACTGTTTCCTCTTGATCGCGTGTTTTTGTAAAGTCTCGCTTCTATAAAATATTCTTCAATGCAAAAAACAGACGCATTATACACGCTCTTGTTTTTCTAACGTCATCGATACAGGTCCGATATTTATGCAATGCAGATTATTTCGTAAAAACCGGACAAGTGCGAGTTGAACTCGCGTGGTGAGGGTTCCGTAACGCATGTTTTTTAACCCAAGGACAAACTTAAATGTTAATAGAAAAACATTTTCTCCCATACAGTCCCATTGCAAATGTAAGTTTGTATGCACAATATTGAGAGGTTTACCATGTTATTTTAAGAGCATTTACTTCTTATAGGTTTTACTGTAATTTATAAGTAAAGAACCATTTTCTGTATGTTTATTTTTTTTGTCTCTGTAGTTTCGGAGATAAAGGGGGGGAATGGTAAATTTTTATATATTTTTTTAAATAACGTTAAAAATATTTATTTTAAAATTATATCAATCTGCCTAGCCTTTTCCCAACTATGTTGTGGTCGGCTTCCAGTCTAACCGGATGCAGCTGAATACCAGTATTTTACATGGAGCGACTGCCTATCTGACCTCCACAACCCAGTAACTGGGTAATACGATATCCCTTGGTAAGACTGGTGTCAGACTTTCGGGCTTCTGACGACTCGTAACAACTGTCAAAGATCCATGAATGACAGCCGGGACCAACGGCTTAACGTGCTTTCCGAGGCACGGAGGATTCTCGGTATGTAAAGATGGTCACCCATCCACTGACCAACCCTTAGCCACGAGCTCCTCCTACTTATTTTAAAATTATATAAACAATATATTTGAGACCCTTTGAAGAATCAACCTTTTATTTGATACGTCACACTGTACAGTTTGCAATTTGATTTTAATTTTCCAATTTGCCCTCCTTTAATGACCCTATTCAAAATTCATTTGTTTACGTTACACGTCCTGTGTTTGGCTCACAGAAATTCATATTTGTTCCAAATTTTAATTTTATTGGTCCAGTAGATACGGAGCAAATTGGCTGTGATAGACAAATACACGAGTGATCCTATAAATACAGGTTCCGTTTTTTCATTCGGACGTACGGAACCCAAAAAAAATTGGGGCGAACACACGTTTCGATGTGCGAGTGTTATAGCACTGCATACTACTGTGATTTGACACTCGGGCATAACAAGTCTTAACAATTTGGTTAATGGCTTTCCCATGCTATTGAAATAGTAACCCTTGGACCTTTCCTTTGTTAATCAAAGAATCTAATACAGGCCCTTGAGGATCCATTTACCATGGCGCGTCGTCGACGTCATATTAATTAAATAGAGCTCAAATTCTCAGAACTTTCAGATTAACTTAGCGTAGACTCCTACTGCGTGTCGCTCTTTCTACCTAGAGTAATCTCGTGGCCTCATAGTAGTAGTCTTATTCTTGAGTTAGTTACGAGTAACACTGAACGGTGCGCTCAGAGGCGGTGGAGCGATTTTTGCGCGGGGTTCGAACGTGTATATCTACATCATATGCAAATATGAACTCATTACTGTATAGACACTGCAATCAATTTCCTTCAACGCATTCTAAAATCCGTCGACCTTCGCCTGTGTATAAATTCGTACCTAACATTAAGCTCTCCTGGACGAAGCACTTACCTTTGTGGTAGGTTTCGTCACCACTTAAGAAAACACTTAAAACCAACAGTATTCTTTACATTTAAAAAGTATGGCCGTTCAAAAGCCGCTCATTTTACTTACATGCACACGCAGAAATGATAATGTACGTCACAATAATTCCTGAAGTTTTCCCACGATTAGTTAACGACCCATCGCATTTCATTGAATGATTGCTGAATACATTATCGTGACTCACTACAGATAGGTATTGCGTATTTGGACGCACGTTTTGACGTATCAGCCCTCAATAAGGAAAGTGAAAATTTTCACGCAGTTTTTGCACGTATGACCGTACTTCGTATTTGGCTTCCTTTTATTAATTGGACTTGTGTGTTATGGTTATGACTTCTGGAAGTGCCGTGTGGTTTTATGGATTATTTACATAATAGGGTCTCTGTAATACCGTGTTTTATAAGGCTCATATCTCAAAGCTTACTTAAAATAGTAGGGAACGCAAAAAATATTTGGCGCAAAACGAGTAATTTTCGCTGGGTCACACCTAGGGAATGCAATCCCGCAAACGCGGGATCCCGCACGATTTTTTGCCGGATCGTGAATGCGGGATTTGCGGGACAGGTTTAAAAAAAAAAATGCGCCTAATAACACCCGCTCTACGACCCACTGGCCGAAGAGCGGGTGATATTACGCGCATTTTTATGAAATTATCATTATCATAACGTCCGGAATCTCGTATAGCATCAAATGTTGTAAATGATATAGCCGATGACATTGAGGTTTCTGAAGTCCAACTCTTGCCTCCTTCAATAGAAGATGAATTAGGACGTGAAGTTCGTAATAATTGGGCAGAAAATTCTTCAGTCCCAGCTTCTCTTGATCCTTCTTGAATGTAGCGGTACTCGTGGAAAAAACATAGAAGCGTACAATTACATTAGATCGATCCCACCTATAAGTGTTGAGTCAGAGCGTGCATTTTCAGCAGCTGGATATTTATACAGCAAGATACGGTCACATCTGAACGATGAAACGTTGAATATTTTGTGCTTTCTCCGAAAACATTTCCAATACTGTTATTTCAAATAAATATGTGATGTAACTCCATGCTTTTTATTCGGTTTTATAAACCTATCTACAAAATTGCAAAACTTTATTATTTGTCTCTGGTCCCGCAAATTGTGCGGATCCGCGCGGGACTGAGAACCTCAGTCCCGCAGGATTGCGGGACTGAGATTTTGATGCGGGATTGCATTTCTTAGTCACACCTATATCGTGTTTCCAGCAAAATATTATGTTCTTGGATTGTGATCGGCTCTTAATTTTCTTTCGTCTCCTCCCCCACAGCTTTGTTTTGTAACCAGCACCGTTCTAGTTTTGTTTTCCCCAACTTCATCATGAGCATCCATAACTTAGATTCTTAATTGGTTAGATAAATCCACGGATAACTCCTATTTATTATGATAACAGTAGCACTTTTACTAACGATCTCTTAGCGCTTGATACTAAACTGCTAATTCATACCAACACTTAGTTAATTGGGTCTATTCAATTAATTTTCGTAATTGGTACCAATATGTTCGCACCATTTAGCTAATAGCTTCATTTGGTTTCACACATTTGAACAAACATTTGTGTCTGTATTGGTGGAATGTTTTGGTCGTGGCTAGGTGAATGCATTTTCAATCGTAACCACATTATTGCTTCGCTGAATTACTTTGAATAACATAAATAACTTGGGTTTGTATCACTAAGAAACTTGTTTTAACTTTGTACAGAAAGTTTTATTGTTGTTTTATAAAAATTCAATCTCTTTTTGAGTTGGATGACTTTTCTATGCCAAAATGTCTATTTCAAGTTTATATAAAAAAAAAGCCTCGTCTTGTTAGATATTTTCAGTTGAAGAACCTTACGTTTTTTGAACGAATGTAAACGACGCATAGTAACCTACCTTTTCAACTATGTGTAACTCCAACTCGAAACTTTTTGTTGACTAAGTTTAATGCGGGGGAGCTTTCGAGACGCGTCACTTCGCATTTAGCAACCCTTCAACTTGGCAAGTTATGTAAATGTTCATTAGGGTAAAAGCATCTCATGTGTGTGATTGCTTTATTGACTTTGTAACCTTTTTGTTTGTCATTTTATCTATGTCGTGTACAAGGATGAAAGCTGACCTAATTGCAGCGATACATCGTTGCATATATAGGTCATCAATTTGTCCTATGTATTGCGATTGCGAGAAACAGCCCCTTGCTGAGAGCAGCACTGAAAGTATTGATTTCAATAACATTCGACATCCCGTTTGACACTGTAATGTGAATTACTTACTATACAATGTCCCATTAAAATAGATGGACAAAAGAAACAGCGTTCAGTACGTCTAACCAAAAATATCCAAGCAAAAAAAAAATTGATTATAGTGATTTTATTTTGTCCTAAAATAATAAATGGCATTGGGTAGGTAACCAACATTTTCAGTAAATTTTCGTTGGCCGATTTTATTTCTTGTAAGTATCGAATGCGTTTTCCTTCTTATTATTTTTATCATTGTCTTTATTTTGGTGGTCCGAAAGATTTCTAAAAGTTTGTCCATCTATTTTAATGGGACCTTATACAACCTGTTTTTTTTGATATCCCATAACTCTAGGGTTATATTATTTAAGTTAAAAGAACACAAAATCTCCTAGAATAGGTGGTCCAAAAATGCATAGTTTCGAAGATATAATCAATCTTAATTAAAAAAATTGTCACCAGTGTGACGAATCTTTACTTTTGCGACGTTGCCAAACTTCGCAGTAGTGTAGTAAAGTAATTCATTTAGTGTAGTAAAGTAGAATTACTTTACTATACTAAATGAATTACTTTACTACACTACATTTTTATTCATATTTAAAGCTAAGAAAATGCGACGTTGTCATATTTCACGTAAGGGTGTTTTATATTAATAATCGTGCCTTTGTCGAATTATTTTGTATGAAAAATTAAAACAAAAAAAAAAATATGATTGAAGAATAATTCATATGCCAGTTGGTTCTTTGATATGGTCTCAATCATACCCTAGAGTTATGGGATATCAAAAAAAACACATTGTATATGCTCAGAAATCAAATGCTTTGATAGTTTATCCTTACATTGCTGCCGGGGCTTGTGGCTAAATAATCACAAACAGCCGCACGGCTCGATCGATTCAGCTGAGTTTGCCGCGGTCGGTTGGTGGATGCGTGAACATCCATTACATATCCAGATTCCTCCATGCCTCGGGTAACACTTTAAGCCGTTGATCCCGGCTGTCATGAGTAGATCTTTGACAGTCGTTGCGGGTAGTCAAAAACCCAAGTCTGACAACCGGTTTTACCAAGCGTATCGTATTCTATTACCCAGTAACTGGGTTGTGGAGGTCAGATAGGCAGTCGCTCCGTGTAAAACACTTCCGGTCAGACTGGAAGCCGACCCCAACATAGTTGGGAAAGGCTGGGCAGATATTGATTGTATGGTACAGGAATCAAATATTTTGATAGTTTACCCTTATGCTTTGATTTTTAATATTTTAATGATCCTTTGTTTATTAATTTCATTAGAATTATCATGACATATTTAAAAAAAAATCTCTCGTTTAATTCTCTTTTCTAATTACTTTCGATGCGGGTTGCAGGGCATCATTTTCGCTGGGACTCTCCGATCTTCACTGTCTCTGCACTATATTTCTGGTTGGTTGCCACTGGATTCTTGCTAACGAGAGTTGCAGTGGTAGAAAATAGTGCTTAGTTACCGCGTCGTAGACATAAAAAGAAAATTATGTCAAACTAGTCAGTGCAACCTACTAACGACGTGCAAAATATGGCGGGAATCCAAGTCTAAATACTCATGTCCTGTTTAGGACATCTGTGTCACGCAGTTGACATAGTTTACCTCCATTTTGGGACACATTAGTGAGGTACCGTTTCTCGAGAAAAATCGGTTTTCATTTAATACTGGCACGAAAGTATTTTCCACTCCCACGAAGCATCATATAAAAGAACTGCGAAATGCCGAGTTGATTGATTGTTATGTACACAATTAAATGGGTGTTGTGTTCTATTTCAGATGCTGGTGCAAGCGCTGTACGACTTCACTCCACAGGAGGCCGGCGAGCTGGAGTTCAGGCGCGGTGACGTCATCACGGTCACTGACCGCACGGATCAGCATTGGTGGCAGGTACGTAATGATACAACATGATTTCTTACATATTAGCTACTAGCTGTGCCCTGTGGTTTCATCCGCATAAGTTTCTCTTCCGTGGGAATATCGCGATAAAAAGTATCCTATGTCCTAACGCAGGTCATGGTCTACCCATGTGCCAATTTTATCCAGATCCGTTCAGCCGTTTTTAGCGTGAAAGCGGAACAAACAAACTCACTTTCGCTTTCATTTATAATAATAGTATATAAAATATGAAACTCCAGATGGTTTTCTTAGTCCTTTGGCCATATACAATTGGTAGGAGATTGCTTGGCAGATTAGGACAAGTCTGCCCAATCTCTTGGATCACTTAATAGCCTTTTATGGTACTCACTGGTGGAGCCTTTCTCCACACACCACCCTTGTCTGTGGCCGGTTCCTTTTTAAAACATAATTTTTGCTCATATCAATAAGACGTCAACAATTACAACACGTTACTTAGAAGATTTCCACTTTAAGATTTAATTTTTTATGCCATTTATTAACCGATATCTACATAAAAGGAGTTTATCAATTCGGATGTTTATATATATATATATTTTTTTTAATGGTTTCATGTCCTCTTCGTATAAAGTCCACTATTCGCCATGGCCTAGTACTGTAACATAAATGGTCAATCCACTGTCACAAGCAATGCAATACCACCTTGTTGACCAAGCTAACTTGTACGAAAATACAAGCAAGCCACATCTCTGCCTAACCACCGGAGATATACGATGATGTGCGAGAAAATAACAGTAGTGTGTAATACTTATTGCAGGGCGAGATAGCACACCGGCGCGGCCTGTTCCCGGCGTCGTACGTGACGGCGTACCACTCGTCATAGTGGGCGCGCGCCGCTCGCCCTTGCCTCTCTACGCCGCTAGCACGCGCGCCTCAGCCCGACAATGATCACACTCGCCTACCTACACCATATCAATAACTCGAACATCGAACGTTATCCTTACTAGTAAAACTATTACATTTGAAAACGTTATAGTTTTCTCAGTTTTACTACACATTACTTATGCGTAATATTTTATGCGATTTTAAAATTTGATCACACTTACTAGAGTTATTGAATAGGCACAAAGTGTCATCAGTGTCTCGCTCGGATGAAGTTTGATTTTTATATACTGTTTTGACGAGATGGTGCTTCGTGTTCACAGCTGATTACGATGATTTTAATTAATGTAATAATTTATAACAATAATTTACGCGTAATCGTCAATGTCCATTTTTATCGCGTGTTGAAACTGCCTTGATTTTTGCAATAATGGATATGTAATTTGGTAGTACAAAAGTTTTGTGTCGTGTTTCATTGTATTCATTGTTCTGAGACGAATTTATTATTGTCCTCTCATTTTATATTGTGACGATCGCTGGATGAGAGAGAATTATTTTATCCTCGAAAACGTGCCAGAATGTTATTTGTAGTTTTTTGAAATATACGTTTAGTAATAAAGGTGAAAGGGATCAAATCAGTGCATACTGACTACTCCCTACAAGTATATAGATTTTCTTATTTGATGTGATTTTTAAAGTATGACCATTATTTATCCCTGTATTAGTCTTTAATGCTCATTATTAAAATATTTACCATTTATACGTTAGTTAAGTCATAATTTTAAGTTCGGTTTACATGTATTTCGATCTTATTTTTGTATTGTTATACAGCAGTGTATAATCTGGTACAGTAATCATGTAGAATATAAATTGGTAGCGTCCCCCAAAACCTTAGCTCTCGTTAGGTTTAGAGTCAGCTCGACAGCGGTTTATGTTGCGCACAATTTACAATGCCACGAACATTATTTTGCATAAATCTGGAATTATTTTATATTTCGACGATGTTTTGAATGAACGGATGTATATTGAGCGATGTATTTTATATAATAATATATGTATGTTGTAACACTATGCTTTTTGATAGCTTTTGACGTGTTAGTTTGACGCAAATTCGTTACCTGTACGTATTTTACCATTTACCGATCTATCGAAAGAAAATGTCTAAAATGTTGTAACGTAAAGTAATTCAATGTTGATATGAGGCGGTGGTAGTCGACAGCGACTGCTGCACTAATCTAAAGTAACGTAACATCGTGGCACGCGCGTGTCATTGTACTTAGTTAGCGATTAACATTTAGTCAAGACTTGAAATTAATAAAACTTTGTGTGATCGTTGATCCAATGTAGATATTTATTTTTGTTATTGTATTGTACCCAAAATTACTATATTTATGGAAACATGATAGAGTTATAATCGTCGTCGACGAACTCTGATATCCTTAGGCAGATCAGATCATTAGACGTAAGCAGACATCTAATGTAAGGAGTATTTCACCGTGCATGTTTAACTATATCGTTTAAAGAATTTCCCTTTCATCGAAGCATTTAAAACTGTGTGTTATTATAGTATAAGTGTGGTACAGCTCCGTATGTAACGTGCTCGCTGAGAATGTCAACTGTTGAACGTTTGTATTGCGATACACACATCCGATAATAACGCCCCTTCTTTGTGTTTATAGCTAATAGTGACAAGTAAGTGCATAAAGGCAAGTTTCAATAAATCGGAAGTGCTATAATCTATAATAATCAAATATTTAAATAATTTAAGTTATGATTCTCCAATATTGTGGAAGATGTATAATATTTTTTACTAATAAATTTAATATTATATTTTTTAGTTTTATTTTTGGTACATAAAGTAAAAGAGTGTATTCAACAATTACAATAATTTATTTTAAATAATAACATCACAATTTGTAACAATTACCAATTAACAGGACCGTAAAGCTAAGTTACTTCTAAACATTCAACCGTAAGGTGCGTGCGCACTGCAGATTATTTAAAATATTATTTCACTACTTTAGTGGTATTGTATTCCGGCAATCCAGAACGTTCCAGTACAACCTGCAGTGCGATCGCATCGTTACTGTAGGATTACATGGTGGCTTTATATCAAATCACAGTATTTATTTGAAGAAGCATTGGTGGCTAACCTTCCAAAATATAAAAGCAATCACCCGTAGAAGTATCTGCATCTTATACTAATTGTCTTGTGTTTTACATTAGCTATGAAATTGCAATAGGTATCTATTTTTGTAAATTTAAAAATGCGTTATCTCCTATAGTTTCTCGTATATATTATATAATACCAATATAGTTTTAGCTTATCCTGCACGCATTTGCTCTTAAACAATTATAATAGCACCTTTGGCAACAATAAATACAATAAGGATACCTAAGTTCAAAAGCGATCCAAGTATAATTTTGGTAAAAACTGAGTAAAGGTAAGCCGAACGCATTTTACGCGCACGGGAATGCGGGGCGCGTCATTTCAGAGTGGACAAGCTTTACATTTTCTCATATTTGCCACTACATATTATCTTGGTCTTTGTAGAATAACTTTGCATTCACCGCGTTTAGCTCAAAAAAAAAAATCTTTTTTAATTATTTTTTTTATATTAAAATGGAAACTACATGAATCACTCATGATCGAAGGTTGCCATTTATTAATTTAATAAGATTTTGAGTCATCCGCTATTTTTTTTACATCTATGTCATGTTTTCAGTTATTTGTGTGCAAGTTTTGTTGTACTTATACTTAAGGACTACAAATGTATGGAGGATTGTGTAAATAAACGTATTCTATTCTCGTTGTGCAAATAGCATGGCCTAAAAATAAAACAATTCACAATAAAAATATAGATAAATAAAAAATTATAAGTACGACGCGTTCCTTTTGATATTATCCTAAGACCATGTGAAAGAATCAACTGGCGTATGAATTATTTTCAGTTTTTTTTTTTTTTACTAAATAGTTCGACGAAGACACGATTATTTATGTAAAACACCCTAAGTGAAATAAAAAAGATTTTTAGACATTTAATTCAGACTATTTTTGTCCATAAAAAAATATATGGCAACGTCGCATTTTCTTAGCTTTAAATATGAATGATTGGATTGATTGAAAATGATTTACTCGCGATCTCTTTGATCTACTACTTATCAATGAAACTTAGATACACACATCGAGAGTCTAGTGTTATGTTATCTTCGAAATTATTATTTTCGGAACACTTGTTCTAGCATTTTTACTTATAGCATTATAACCTTAAGCGTTATGGGACATGAAAAGGAACACGTTGTATTAGGTCCCCACCTATGAAATTGCCTTTTTTTTTCTCACAAATAGAGAACCTCGTCACTTCTATGATTGAGAATATTCATTAATTGCTTGGTATTATATCGAATAATGACCATCTTAGACAACTACCAATAGTAAAAAAACCTTATTACTTATAGTTTTATAAACATAAAAAATACCTTAAAAATGACTCCTCATTTTGTTAGCAGAAATGATCACTATTTGTTTAAACTTAGCCAAAACTTATTTTTGTCGCTTAATCTAAGTGGCATATTCGTTAACTTAGTTTTTAAACATTAGTGCATAAAAGTTTTAAAACATTCGTGTTCATGGTTGTTATTTATGAAGTATGAAAAATGCAACTTCTTTAAAATTCTCTGTACAAAACGCTGATTTCATAGGTGACGACCTATTATATGTAGTAACAAAAATAAAATCTTGATACTTAATTTTAGCATTTATTTATCTAATTCTACTTACCACAAACTTGTATTGCAAAACAATTATAATTTTTCTAAAATTCTGACTTTTATATGACACAATTATGTATTTCATCAGTATAACGTGTTCCTATAAAGTTACACTAGTCGACGGCTCGAACTCATTGGTAACTAATATGCATGTTATTTAGTCACATTATTTATTTAGTTTGTTTTATTTTTTATTGATAAATTAATTTAGTGAAATAGACAATGGTTTAGAACGAAAACGAGCGCGTAAAATTTAATGAATAGACCTTTGGGAGTATTTACTCAAAATAAAATTATTTGAACTATTGAATATTGAACAAATTATCTATCCCTGTACGGTTCTATTTTGCCATTTTCTTTTATACATAAGTTGTTTATTTACGCCCAATCACGAGTTAAAATTTGTGTTAGAATATGGAAGTTTCGACGCTCATAACTTCCAAACCAATTTCTTTTTTCAATTTTGCTTCCATACAGGGCTAGATAATGACAAGAGAAATTTATATAATTTTTAGTTTTTTGAACGTACGAGTAATCACCATACTACCTTTGTATGGAAGAATGACCGGCTGGCGTACCCTTAAGGAGAATAGTTTAAACTATATACTTTTATTTTACTAAAAAGCTTGGAAGTCAGTATCACACACGCTCACTAGAAGCTATTTTTTAACGAAAAAAGTTTATAATACAATACAATTTTAACAAGTTGCTATCGTAAACACGCGTAAAATAATGTTTCAGCGTGAGAATTTGCTAACATTTCACGGCTAGGGTGACAAGTATTTTTTTGTTTATTATGTCTAATTAAACTATGTACTTGGTTCAATAATATTGTTCTAGTTAAAAGGTAACAAGGTTGCTAGCTATCTTCTAGCTCCACGACCTTATCAATAGCAGACTATTACAAGCATAAGATATGCAGGAACTGCAGCATTTTGAACGTAGCCAGAATCGAAAGAGAAAAAGATTAAGTACTTTATCAACCGTCAATTGTTTTTATCTCCACGATTGACGAACTTTAAAGATTGATCTAGTATTTCAATCAAGTGACACTGAATCGATATTGGAGCATGTATGTAACGTCAATCCAGTTGCATCTTGAGCTGGATTAAAATACAGCAGTCTGTAATTTAGATCCAGCGCTACTAGATTCGAACGGATATAAATACTGGTTCAACGCCTTTATGTCCAACGCAACCTGATCAGCCAGCCTCTATCCTGTCGACACAAGATAAGATTTTATTTGTCATTCGTCACATGTAACAAGAAAACTGCGTAACTTACAGATAAACCCTTTGTACCGAGAAATTTGGTAACGCTGGCGCTAGTCTTTCTGCCAAGAAAGAGATACAAATGTCTTTTGTCTCACCCTGGCTACGCTACTAAGAGAAGTCAACATCTTATGGAACTAGAACGTTTTTCCGCCAATAGCCAGCATGATGTTTTCGAAGGCTATCCAGTTGATAAGCGCCCAGGGTCCCAGCCTCATCCACAGGGGTAGGAAACCTTTGTACACTGATAATATTCCTTCATTCTTCACGGATTGCTGCAGGCAATCGATCATGCCTTTGTATGACAAGCCCCTGGAAATGGAGAAAATAAAAGTATTGTAAGTATGGAATGTAGGTAAGTCATTTTATTATGAAGTAATATTTATGACTAGCTCTATGGGATGTGAATATGTGATCTAAGACTTAACTAAAAATTAAATGCATCAAAACACAACTAATACCGTCTGTCTACCGCATTTATTTCTGCCCTGGGTAGTTCCATAGTTAGTAGTTATAAACATCTCCTAATAGAATTATTATGAGCACTTGTGTAATAATAATCATTAAGTAGGTAAGTACTACATAACGCCACTTCGTTTAAGCAAATTTTAATTATGTACTAAGAATGTGCCTACTCAGAATAATAATATGCAAACTGAGTAATATTTTTGGAGAACACCAGTCTCATTATTTTGAGCATAATTATTAATTTTCATTCTACTTGGCCTTATTTCTCGGCTAAGAGGACGAACCGAAATAGTGATTATAGTTCAATCTGACCCATCCCACCCACAAATCCACGTCTTATTTTACCTTAGGTATTACAAACTTTTTTGACAGATTAACTTATATAACTTTCAGAGCGCCTAAAAGATGGCAACATCGCAAATATAGTATACCTACAGTAAAACAGTAATATTAATATAATATTTATAATTAATCAAAACAGCGAAATATTTGACATCTATTTGCGACGTTGCCCACTTTCAGAATAAACGCTCTTTAGTTACTCGAAAATCCTTTACAAACGCAACGGATACTACTCATAAAGGATGCATTCGTTCAAAAATAGAATAATCTAATTCCATTCATAATGTATTTATATCGGTGCGTTCGCGCGTCGTAATTCCAAATCCGACAGCATTCGAGCGTGCACCGCGTCCCTGCGACTCACGAGGCGACTTTGACCTCGTTCCTGTGACCTCGACCGCGTACCTACGGTCGTAACGAACCTATTCTTATGCTATAAATAGCTAGCCAAAACAACCATTCGGAATTTTAGTACATTGCAAACAACATATTGATGTGGCTAATAAACAGTCCTGTTTGTAATGTCAGCTGTTTTGGTGATATCCGCGTCCGTAATTTTAGACTTGCGTAATAATTGGAAAGTCAATGGTTTTCTTGCCACTTTCGGAGCCCTGAACTATAAAATATTCTACCGTAGGGAAAACAGCTCCAAAAAAAGAAGTGAGTAGTTTTGTATCTAACTAAGCTTTTACGACATTAAGTATGACGATATCAATCTATACGCCTACAGGCACATATTTATGTATGCATCACCATACCTAATGGTTTCCTCACAAAAAACAAATAAGCTTAGTAAGACTCTTTTCTGACAACTCACGAGCAAATATATTCTAAAAATAAATAGATTCTGAACCTCCATATCTTCGATCAATAATGCACTAGATACACTATCCCATACAAAAACTCTCCTAAAACTGTCGCCAATTGTGTTTACGTAATTCCAGTTTAAATAAATATACATTAATGTAAATTCAACCTTAAATGCAATGCTTAAAGTTGTATTCACAAAGCTATGTACAAAAAACAATAAAGTCAAACATACATCAAAACAAATTCAACCTTACACGCATGTTTTAAAGTTCGAATTACAAAGTGCTAATAAAAGCAATAAAAATTTATGACCGAGGCTCGCCGCTTGGACAAGGAATGAGTGGAGTCGAACTGTGTAATATATTTTTGTTTATACCTTCGATCAATAATAGTACTAGAACAAAGATACGCCGCTGAAGTGGCCACGTTTGTACACACTTTAGTACATTTATATTTCTTTATATGAAATACAGAAAGAAATAATTTATACTAACAAATTCAGTTTATTATAAGCCTTGACACTCAAACATAAAGTTTAATTACAATGGCAAAATTAAATCTTTCTGTCGTTGGAGAAACAAATATTTAATTACAATGGCAAAATTAAATCTTTCTGTCGTCGGAGAAACAAATATAATGTCACGTGTCATGAAAATTAAAAGTCATTTTTATATAAGTTCAAAAATATTTATTGTTACTACATATAAAATAACAATACTACACCATGCATTCCCTGTTCCAAAACAGTCGATGTTTGGTACAATAGTTGGTAGTTGTCACAAACATTGGTCAAACAATCATAATATTTGCTAAATGATTTATATTTACTATTTAATTCTGTTTTTATTTTATGAAAATCACTTAATGATAATAAACTTACGGAAAAGAAAATATTCCTTCCAAAATCTTGGTGTTACGGTGGTTATTTACATATTTTTTGAACGCGTACTGCGGCATTTTGACGTCTTAACGTTGGCTATGATTGGACCATACTAATTTGAAATAAGACCACAACCGAATTTGTGCTCTTATTTTTCGTTCCGTTTTTGAAGCGCTTACCGGGAATCTAGTGCATTATTGATCGAAGCTCCATATGTTGAAATTTTGAATCATGTACTGAATCCATGGTAAAACTTTTCGCGTCGATGACCCTGCCACCCTGCACACTTTTTGTGTATGCACAAAAAGTGTAATTTATGCACGATCGAACTCTGTGGTTATTTAGCTTGAGTTCATTGATTTCAAACATAAAACTCATGTCTATTTAGTATTTATGTTTACTAATGGATGGCTCATAATTAATTAAAGAAGTTAACAGTAATAAATATGACGTGCTTTAGTTATAATTGGTCATCTTTAATTAATTTAATAAAATGTTTTACAACAAATATGACTAACAAAACGTGGACTTTTGTAATTGAGGTCAATTTAAAACAATACATACACAAAATGGACTTTGTACTCCACTCTAATTTGAACGATAGTAGTATCTACCGATATGAGTCAAAGTCCATACAAAGTTTTAAGGGGCCGGCGAACATAGCTCGCAACTGCAAATCGAGATGTGTTCAAAATTCGTTTGGAATATTGCTATCTCTGTTTGAAAAGGCGAGGTCAGACACGCGTGTGTGTGTGAGCGGATAGATACTGTGCGACCACGCACACATTGACAATATTATTTCTTGACGCGATAGCACTACTAGCTGTCGAAAATTTATGATAAATTGGATGTGTTCCGTAATACCAAAAATTATGAATTAAAACTAAACGTTTTTCCATTTTTTTTTCGATAATTTGTAATTTGATAATATAAGCTATGCTGCTGCGGAAACAATATTACAAATATTGTTGTTTATAATACAGAAAAAACAATATGAAAACATGTAATTTACGCTGTAAAAATGTATGAAATTCAATTCGCTTTAATTTAATTTCAGGTAAGTTTTTTGGAAAAAAAAAAGACGTACAGGACTAGATAAATACTGTCTCAATCCGAATATCAACATAATATGGTGGAAATATGCTCAAATTGCAAATGATTTTGGTATTACGTTTGTATGGACAATTCATCCGTCGCCACATTCTTAAGTATTAGTATTAATACAAAAGTTGAAAGTAACATCATTTTGTGGATTTGAAATGAAAATTTTATTGAATTTTATGAATTGACTTATGACATTTTTTATTTTTATTTTTTTTTATTCCGAAATTCATGTAATTTGGATAATTGTATGTAGGTAATGATTTAAATATAGATTGCATGCATGTGTAGTTTCTTATATAGGTATTTAGTTATAGAAATTCAGACACGATGTAAAAATTGTTATTGAATAAATGAATTGAATTGAAATTGTTACCTACTTAAACCGAACTAAGTACCTAAAGTTTTTAGTCCACTTTAAATTAAGCGAGTACGTTCTTACAATAAAACTCAGTTTCCTTTATTTACACATTTTAATAGTGAAACAGGATCGTTTTTCAGCTTAGTTAGGGATGGCGAAACAATGGCACGGCGTAACTAAATAGTTTGGGCACTGCAGCATTTCAGAAATTTAGCTAGGTCTCTAAGTCATCTAGTTTGCAACAGCAGAAGTCGCACTAATTAATTATTTAATTGAAATAAATAATATTAAACTGTTAATGTTAACATTACTGTTTAATAACAAAAGTATTCATGTGAAAGTATATAGTTCCAAATAAAGGGGTTTATTGCGAAGGAAAACATCGTGAGCAAACCGGATGCCTGACAGATATTTCTCGCCGGCATTTGAAGCCAAGTTAGAGACCCATGGGCGGCTTTAAAACTGTGAAACTAGGTTAGTCACTAACCACCCGAAAAGAAGAAAGAATAGTAGTCGCCTATTATCTTCAATACATATTATTAAAACAAAGTCGCTTTCCGCGTTTGTCTGTATGACCCCGTTGTTCTTCTAAACCACGCAACCGATTTTGATGAAATTTTCACCATCGTTTAGAGAATTTATTCCGGAAGGTTTGTGTATAATACGTAAATAAAAATTTACAAATATAACTAAGAAATATCAATGTTTTGTCAACTAGTAAAAACCATGCGAAGCTGTTCTTCTAAACCACGCAACGGATTTTAATGCGGTTTTTCACCATCATTTAGAGAAATTATTCCGGAAGTTTTATGTGTATAAAACATTAATATTTATTTTACTTAGATATAGCACAGAAATCTCGATGTTTTGACATGTCGCCATTGCACCCGTGCGAAGCAGGGGCTTGTGAATAATATAGTTTTTTCCAGTAGGCACTAAGACCAGATTGTTTGTTGGCACGTTATGACCACATTCAATATTCATTTGCCAGTTCAAAATACCACGTAGGTGTATAGAGGATCGCCATCCCTGATCTAAGTTATGAAGTATTGATTGCTTTTTCCGTAGCCCTCCACCCCTTGCCCCTTGTTTGGCGAGGCGGCCGGGAGCAGAGCCAAACTCTGAGTGACGATCCCTAAATTGATTTTAATGAAACCTAACGATTGTCTAGCCAGTCACCAACTAATTGTTTGGAGATATACAAACTATGCATATCATTTGTATCGACAATAAATTGGTCTCTAGTGTAGATAATGCGGTGCGTTAAATTATATTCGAATTAGAAGTGTGTTAGCTAATAACTTTATTAAAATATAACATCTTATTAGAAAAGCGTTTTTTTTTAGAACTGAGCAAAGATTTGTTAGTGAAACTTTTTATCGTAATTATTTTTACCCCTTCCTTTCACAAACAATCCGATTGTTTTGCAATCACACTGCCAAGCCTTTCGAATGTATTGTTAAAACAAGAGGTAAGTATAATTAACAATGTATGTTCCAGTTTCTTACCCGACTGACCCAGAAGGAGGGTAATGTTTTTTACAAGCTTTTTCATGAAAATGATTTGTCCAAAGCTTGTGACAGATCTCTAGAAGGTTCTAGAGTTTACTCACCTTCCATCAGGTCCAACAGGCTGGTTCATAAGTCTGGTCTTCAGCACATCGGCGGGTGTGCCGAGCACGGCAGCCACGAATCCTGCCGTGAATGCCGCCGCTGCGTGCACCACCAGGGTGTCGGCCATGCCGAACTCCCGCATTAGGAACTGTTTGGTGTAGTCGTATGCTGCTAAGTCTCCCATGTTGACTAGGGCTGCGCGTTGCACGTTGGGAACGGCACCTGGAAATGATAGTATTGGAAAATTTGATTATGGAGATAGGTGTATCACTTTCAGTTTCTTGCAGTCCAATGTTAATCATAAGCCTCTATAGGAAATAGATTAGTTTACTTTAAGGTGAATCCGCAGTGTTAACCCGCGAAATTAAAATTTTCTTACGCTTAAGTTAGATTTTTCCACGAAAAAATCTCATATGGAACAAATCTAACTTAGAGAGATGTATTTAATTATTTTAATGATTACAATTCTAGAAATACATATTTTTTATGGTCGCGAATCATATTTTGATCAAGATACACCCTGACACTGACCTGCCTATTGCAAAAAAAGTAAGAAAATTATAATTTCGCGGGCTATAACTTCTCCTCTCCTCCTCCGTATGCATAAATATCAAAAAGATTTTTCTTGTTTTTGTGTTTTTACTACTTTTATACCGCAAACATGTATATAGTTTCACTCCACTAACAAATGGCAACCAATCCTAGTTTTCTTACAAAATATGAGGGCTTGGGTATGATAGCTATACTACTTAAATCTATTTATTCATCGGGCACAGTTCCAATCTCTGGTTATGAGTAGGGATTTTGTAGCGAAACCTTGGGTCTTTTGTAACAAAATCGATACAAAATTGTACGTAGAAGTCCAGTAGAACTATTGTGGCTACTTACAATATTTATTTAATTAGAAAAATTTGTTTCTAATTAAAATAATTAGTTCCTATGTATAAATATACCAATTACCTAGGTTACCCAGGTATAGGTACACAACATTCACATTTGAATAAATAAATTAACTATACATATTATGTTTAGACCGTATAGTTATCAATGTCACAGGCTCAGTTTACTTTACACCTACCGTTAATTACTTTGTTCTACCCTATATAACGGGTACCTTATTTGAGGAGCGTCTATTCAAAAGGTCGTATTTCACTTTCCAAGTTTTTTTTTTTTTTTTGAGCTCAGCTGATAACTCCACTGAATGAGCCTAAAAACTAGTTCTAAAGGAGCGTATTTCCCATATCATAAAATCTAAAAAAATTGGATTCTAATCAAAACGGATGTATTTCTGCATTAAAATGTTGTCTTGGATTGTTTTAAACAGAACAGGCATATTTCTTCGACAAATAGCATCTTTTATTTATTGTTCTGTTCAAAAGGTCATATTTTTTTCCATACATAACAACTTTAATAAAAATCGATTCGTTTGACTAAAAAACGGTATCGAGTCAAAAGATGACGGCTGTACGTTGAATGTCATTGCCAATAGCAACCCTATAAAAAAAAAAAAATGCTATACCTCTATATCGACGTCGACAGATAACACTGACAGATGTTATTCCTGACGTTCTATCTTTCGATCGTTCGGAATATCGTAAAACGTATTTGACATTCTAATGTAGGTACTTAGTTCGATATCCTGTTTTCTTAATAAGGTTATAACTAATTAATTTACTCTTTCTATGTATTTTTTTAGGACTTACACAGATAAAGGTCAAATCAAAAGGGCATATTTCTAGAAGTGACAAATCAAAAGGTCGTATTTCTGAACTAAAATTAAAAAAAAAAAAAATGTTGTATTTTTTATTTTAATTTAATTTTTTAAGTAATATTGTAGTCTTATTCTTTACAATGATCTTACATTTAATAAAATTTTAGCGTTTTTATAATAGGAACTAGATGTGTTTGTCTGTTTTTGTAAATTTTGTTTATCATAGAAATACGACCTTTTGAACAGATGCTCCTCAATTATTATCTAGCATATGAGATTATGTCAGCGACGACGGTAGTCCCGTATCAGGCCGTAATTGTTCAACTGACATGTGTTTATACTACCACGCAACTACACAGACGAGCAATATAAAAAAGCCACGTGCAAAGTGCCAAAAAATCTAAATATCTGCTAAACCACACAGGTTAGCTACATGAAGTAAAAAAATCTTGATTTATTTTTATTTTTATGGGCTATTAAATTCACTAGAATGTTGCTTTTTAACCGACTTCCAAAAAGGAGGAGGTTATATGTTCGTCGCGTATGTATGTTTTATTTTTTACGTATGTCCGCCGATTTCTCCGTCAATTGTGGACCGATTTTCAAAATTATTTTTTTGTATGGAAGGGTATGCTCATAAGTTGGTCCCATATTTTATTAACTTTGCTTGGATAGTTTTTGAGTAAGCTTCAATAATACGTATTTTTCCCACTTAGTATATGTGGACGATATGATAATAATAAAAACTTCCTGTCACTGTTATTTACATAGCAGTTGGTATTCGTAATTGTGTGGGGTAGGTACCACAACTAAAAATTTAAAAATAAAAACTTTTTACAAAAAAAAAAAACAACCGACTTCGAAAATAAAACAAACAAAGTGAAAAATGACTTTAATTTCGGAAGTCGGTGGCAAAAAATAAAAATTTAAAACCGAAGACGCCGACTTCCGAAATTAAAGTCATTTTTCACTTTGTTTGTTTTATTTTCGAAGTCGGTTGTTTTTTTTTTTTGTAAAAAAAAATTATTACTTCAAAAAGCTATCTTGCGTGGTTTCAGAAATATTTCATGATAAGTTAGTGGCTTTTTTAAATTGCTCGTCAGTGTAGTTTATTTGATAACATAGATCACAGCACCTTAAAACATACCTTCACAGTATTGATTGTAAACAAATGCGTGCGAAAGTCCAATGTATAAGGTTCAACGGTGAGTCATAGGTAAATGTAAATAATGGCTAACAACACATACTAATGAGTATGGAGGCAAAATAAGTACTTTTAAGATACTCGTACTTACATTGTATTGTATTATTTTTTTTATTTTTTTTAAATGTAAGTAACAAAAATAATGACTAATCTAGTCGAACTAATTGGTTTTCAATACCATACAGGCAACGACGATACACTCCAAACTCCAACAGGCTGTATAACAGACGAAAAAACCCGTGATTGTGTATGCCATACACAATCACGGGTTTTTCGTATGAAAAAGGTAATTGTATTGATGAGGTGCTGTCAAAACTCGAGATAGCAAAACGTGGCTTTTGTAAACGTTGAATTTGACAACCCGACCACTTTGTAGTGACCTACACGAATGCCTGGAAGAGATCGCAGAAAGCGATAAGGCCGCTCATTGTATGTTTTGTAGTGTTAAATTTACTATTTACTATGTATTTTCTGGTGTACAATAAGGTATATATAAATAAAATAAATACACACGACTACAATCAAGCTATACATTTCCAGAATAAATAGCTATAAGCTGACCTTTCATTGTTCGGAAAGCCTATACATGTTTTGGCCTGAACACGGGACATACTATGTACAGGAATAGCAGTTAGGTATCTTACCTCTCCAGAATCCTTTAAGCCCGCTTTCAGCATACAGCATCTTGTAACAATCTCTGCAGTTGGAGAACCTGGGTCCCTTGCCCTGCAATACCCAGCGGCCTTCAGCCTGCATCTGGACCTTGACCAGGTCCGTAGGGGACGCGATCAGCTGTGCCAGAGAACCTGCCGCTAACCCACCTGCAGAACTTCGTGACAATTATGTTACGTTGTTGCTAAGTCTGTTCTAATTCGTGCTGGGATGGTTTTAGGGCGTTAGTAAAAGAAAGCAATGAATGATTTTTAATTATTATTTTATCAAGAGATATTTTGTTTAAAAAAATCTGGTAAACATCTGCCAGTAATCTGACATTTGTGGTAAAGCAAACCACTACATCTTCCTCCACAACCACTGACGCCATTTTTCCTCACATAATGAAAACTCGAACTAAATAATACAGTCAGTAGTATCGATAATATGTAGAAATAGTCTAGCTGTATATTGAGAGATTGCCAAGCCCCAGAGCACCGCAATCTATATCACACAACGGGTCGTACAAATTCATTGGTTCAAGTGCCTCTAAGCTCCAATACTAAGCTCCAATAGATATACTTAATACAAAAACTATGTTCTCACTAAATAGCTCTTTAAAGATAGAAAATATACTCGTATTTCTGTGAGCTTAATATGCCAGCGCCTCAAACTTTAGAAGACAGCGTAATTTTTTAAACAAGACGATGTGTGGTATTTTTCATTATTACAGCCGAATTTACATTACGAAACTAGTTGCACACGGACGTAAAGATATCGCGGCGGGATTTTCAACTCTCAGTGTTGAGCTGAGCGTTGAGAATCCAACGCGCTGGGACCGCTGGGACGCACTCTCGTCCCAGAGCGTTAAAAAAATACACTGTTGAATTTTTAACTCTCGGCGTTAAGCAGAGCGTTGAAAATCCAGTGCAGGAAAGAAAATCGCCACGGGAAACATCGCCCGTGCGTACCTGGGCTACATAGATAATTTCATCGTGCATGCATTAGTTTTATACGCAGATATGTTGTAGGTATGAGTTTCGTAAAGAAAATCAGCGCAGTATGTCTTCATCTACAGGGTTATTGGTAATATATAGGCAATCCTACATATTGCTTACATATTAAAACAACAGGCAACGTTAATGAAAGCGGATTAGTCGAACGTAATACGATGAGGACTATAGTCTTTCCAATGAATATTTTATCTCTTGAATAAGCGGATTAAATAAGTTCTGTATTATAATCAAAAAGATATAAATACTAAAAATATCTAGTACCAATACCACATAAAACTGCTCTTCTGGGTAAAAGTTTTTTTGGAATGGCATCTAAAATTTACAATAAGATACCTGTGGACATTTTGACCACCAAGGAATACTACACTATGCAAATATAAATTGCGTAACTTTTTAATTAACAAAGCTTATTACACGATCCAAGATTTTCTTAATAATTAGTACCTACTACAATCTGTCACCATCTTGACACCTAATTGTTATTCTGTAAGAAATGTTTTTTTATGTGATACCTAAGAATTGTTTTATACTGCATGTTGACATAATTATTGTATACCTATTAGGCAGGACATAATGGAACTGTAATTTACCTAACATCTGTCTGTATAACCTATGCCCACAATAAAAAGATTTGATTTGATTAGATTATATTCAGTATCTACTTGGCTTTGTTAAGAAATATGGTACGGAAGTTGTACTGTATGGATCTAAATGCTGGGCCGTGAAGAAGACGGAAAAAAAGAGTGAAAATTGCATGTAGCGGAGATGAGAACGTTGAGATGGATGTGTGGAGTGACGAAAATGTATAAAGTAAGAAATGAGTATATAAGGGGACGTTTAAAAGTGGCGCCAGTGGCAGAAAAGTTTGGCCTGGTATGGGCATGTGATGAGGAGAGAGGAAACGCACAGTGATGAATATAAATGTTGATGGATGGAGAGGGAGAGGAGGGCCAAAGAAAAGATGGATGGATTGTGTGAGGAATGATTTGGAAGATAAGGGAGTGATACCGTGACGGTTGACAGTGGAGAATGGAAAAAGAAATCGTGTTGCGCTGATCCCAAGTGACATGGGACAAGGGCAGCAAGATGATTATGATGGTACGGAAGTTGTACCAAACGTAGGAGAATATTCTATGAATAAAATATTTATAAATATTAAGGGGCATGCGCTAAGGTAACCCGCGAAATTCTTATTTTCTTTAGTTTTTTGCATTTTGTAGGTCAGTGTCAGGTTTTATGTTGATTAATATGATTCGCGACCGTAACAAATATGGCTTTACATAATTATAATCATTACAATCAGCAATACAACTCCATAAGTAAGCACAATGGTCAAATGTCATGATTTCATGAAATAGTCATTCAATGGAATTATATGAACTTAGAGAGTTGTATTGATCATTTTTATGATTACAATTCTATAAATATACATTTGATCGCGAATTATATTTAAATCAACTTACAACATGATACTGACCTACAAATTGCAAAAAACGCAACAAAATTTGAGTTTCGCGGGCTACTACCTACCTTGACGCTTTCGCCTGATAAATATTTTATGGACTTAGTTATATCGTTTTTTAACTAGTTTTTTACTTTCTGCTCGTTGGTTTAAGGGTCTTTGTCACTGTCTGGAAAGGCATTACAATTTAAAATTCTGTAGCAATTTTTAATAATTACATAACTAAACTAATAATAATAGAAAGAGAAAAGATTTGATTTTTGTATGGTTGTTACGCTTTCACGCTAAAACGGCTAAACGGATTTCGATGATATTTGGCACAGGTATAGACCATGACCTGGGTTAGGACCTTAGGACATAGCAGACTTTATATCCCTAATAAAGTAATAAGTTAACCAGAATTGATCAAAACCATTATTTTGTACCTTGTTTGAAAGAACTTCTGGATGCGTTTGCGAAATCCTTGATATTAATATTTGAGAAAAAACTTACACCACTTCACAATATCATACAACATTCCCACTTAAAAATATTAATAAACCAATTTCCTCACCTAAAGACGCGATTCCAAGCGACACTTTTCCCTTATCATCCTTGAAGTAGTTCCTGAACTGCTCGTAGAAGATGAGCCGGCAGCCAGAGTAGATGGCATGGCGCTGGAACATGGGCATCAGGCCGGTCCAGAGCTTAGCCACACCTTCCTGCTTCGCTATACCTACTGCTGTTTTTATCATGCCGAGGTTTTCTAGCTGTTGAGGAATGGTCATAGCGTTAGTGAGGTACATGGTTAACTAAAGGTATTTACCTAAGTGACTTTCGTACATTTTCTATGAATTAATTACACTCACTACTGGCGGGCCGCGCGGAACTTTTTTGTATGAGAATGCGTTAATGCGTAATTAACAATTACGTTGGTTTATGTTTAAATTGAATTGTTTCGTTTGATTAGACACACGAAACGAAAATTTAAATGCTTTGTACATATTTTTAACGGAATGGTGGCTGAAAATCTTTCCTTATTCGTGTTTTGTTGCAATAAAGTGGCAACTGGATAGTGACGTAATCATGTGTTAGTCCCCGAATGCCAGACCTTGTTTTATTAGACCATGGGTGGACCATCACTTCCATTTTCAATTATGAAAGCTTTTATCATTCATGACGTTGGAATAACCAACGGCATGAAAGCTGAACTGTTCCAAACTTAAATGTATTTACAAGTTAGTGGCACCACATGGCAGTGTGGTGGAACAGAGTACTGGCAGGTCGGTACTAATTTAATAAGCATGGAATTTCTTACGCCATGCTCGTCCGTTTACTGAAGGTTTACTGTTTAATCCACTCCACTTCTGGATTATGACGCCATTGTATTATGTGACGGGCTATCGACTTTGGATTGTTCATTAGTAAAGTGCTTAATTTTATGGTTGACTGGCATTTTCATTAATAGCTTTTGGAAATCCGCCGTCTATTCTTGTACTTACAGCAAAAAAAAAGCAATCAAAGCAATTATAAAAATAATAGAACAATTTATTAAGTGGCGGTGATTTTATCCTGTTTTCGGACCCTTTTTAACCATTACATAAGATTAAATAAGTACTTACTCGAAGATCTATACTAGTAATGTTTAAAAGAAAATGTTTATTCAATAATTCCGTTTTCAATTTACCTTGTATCCATGCTTAGCGGCTGCGACTTCCGATTGTATTTGAAGCCTTGTCTTTGTCAAGTCGAACGGGTAGGTTGCTGCAAGAGAAATAAGAAATTTTAGTTACAATTCACTACATTCAATAAATAGAAGAAGAATGATAACAGACTGTTTGAAGCATATTTGAAGGGATATTCAGGAGAGGAGTATCTGGATAGTACTTATGTTGTGTTTGCACCTTCAATTGACGAAAATTGTAAATAAACACCTTATTTGGATGGGGAAAGGTGCAAATGTTTATAAAATCAGCTATTAAACTAAATCAGCCCATGGTCTAATAAAACAAGGTCTGGCATTCCAAGACTAACACATGCTTACATCACTATCCAGTTGCCACTCTATTGCAACAAAACACGATTAAGGAAATATTTTCAGAAACCAAAGCTTTTAAATTGTCGTTTCGTGTGTCTAATCAAACGAAACAATTCAATTTAAACATAAACCAACGTAATTGTTAATTAAAACCTCATTGATTTATCGGATTCGCAGAGGTAATAAAGGTGGTCAGGGAGTTATTATTACAAACTTCTGGTAACACAGATGTGATGACGTAGACTTGTGTTGCCCACGTGACCACTGTGTTTCGGAATGCCATACCTGGCGAAGTTTATTATTGTACCATGAATCAGCCTAACTGAATGAACGAATGAAATATCCTAACCTAACCGATACTTAGGTTGTGACAACAACCCGTTCAAGTTTTCATTCATTCATGATCTACTTGTTTACCACTGAGACTGACACAGGACATTACTTGAACTGCGACTACAATATTCTACGTATGATAATTGTCGTCAATTACGCTCAAGTAGAATTAATTATTAATGATTATGTAGTTGCGGCGAGTAGAATTGAGGGACCAACTGGTCTGATACATGATATTTTACTGTCTAAAGATTCAATATCTTCAAGTTATTAAAGTGCCATCATATTGCTCATCGAAGTTTAAAAAAAGATGGTCCCTATATTTCCTGTTTCCTGTCACTATATTACAAAGGATTGATGGTAATTTGTTGATACGAGGCCTGCTGTCTATTTAAGTGATTTGCGAACTTCCAGTCATATAATTTATACAGTACTAGCTGCTTCCCGCGGTTTCACCCGCAAAAGTCTCGATCACGTGGAAATATTGGGATAAAAAAGTAACCTATGTCCTAACCCAGGTGCCTACCCACGTGCCAAATCCGTTCAAGCGTTTTAGCGTGAAAGCGTAACAAACAAACAAACTCACTTATGCATTTATAATACGAGTACCTATTAGTTAGGATGTTAATGAACGATGAAACATGCTAAAAAATAAACCTACCCAAAAAACATGTTTTTATTTTCTCCAAATCTGTGGACCCTACCGCTATTGCTATTGTGAAAAAATGTTGATGCCAAATAGTGTGTATAAACGCAATAATGTCATGGAAAGGATTGATTGACATTAAACAAGTTTTTGTATAAACTGCTCTATTTCTTGCTGACTGTACATTTTTTTCAAAATTTGTGAATGCATATAAAAAAAAATGTGTGCAATTCACACGTGGTAGAAGTGAAACCTTCAAAAATGTAGGCCCAAGCAAACTCCCACTATGCTTTGGTAACACGAGTGGAGGGGGTACGAAGTAGCGCGCAAAGAGAACCTAGAATATAAGAAACACTGTATAATGCTTGCTATCTCATTTTCTCCCACGTTAAATCTTATGAATTTATGTATCCGTCTCTTTTTACTGTCGCTTTTTCTTTTCATCGACTTTCAAATCACAACGATGCTAAAGAAAATTTCACTTCAAAAATCTTAAAAAGTTAAGGACAGTCTCCTAAGACCGTTTTTTTGTAGCTACAACGGTTGAGGTAGCTGCGCTTACTGCCTCATCTCAAAAATCCACCCTGTATATTATTACCGGTTACACGGAACGCCCTTCGTTGATTAACATACTGTGTGACGTACCTACCTACAAATATGCTTTAAGTTTAAATACAGGACCCCTTGGCCTGTTCAAAATTCCTGCACGTTAGGTAATAAGACTGTCTACGCTACCAATATGTTTACTTATCGTGCATTCGCGTCGGATGGTCTAGGGCTAAACTCCCTCAGGACTATTTTGCATAGAGGTCGATTAGAAGACCCATGTTTCGTAGTTTAATGGATTACGGTCTAAGCCGATTAAAAAACAAATGATTTTCCTATTATTTACAAACCGCATCTTGCAAAAATTATAAACCAATATTATAAAGAAAAAAGATTTGATTTTTGTATGTATGTTTGTTTGTTTGTTTGTAATGAATGAACTCAAAAACTGGACCGATATAAAAAATCCTTTCACCAGTAGAATGCTATATTATCACTGAGTAACTCTGGCTATAATTTATAAAAATATCACGGGGGCGTAGCTGCTGGCGGAACCTAGTTTATAATATAAAAAGCAATGATTAACGACTGTTTAACCTTACATTTTTGACGTTTAAACGTCTCTAATTCTCTTCATGCAGTGTGTGCAGACTGCGACTATAACTGGTTTATATTAGACAGACTAACACTTCATGAAAACAATGATGGCCCGTAAAAATAACAATCTCAAGCCAAAGTTGTCGAAATGTGAGCTTTGAATCCAAAAGCGTTGAATCCAAAAAGTAGGCAACATCGCGTCGTAAATATCTGTCAAATATTTCGCTGTTTTGATTAATTTGGCAATATTATTTAATGGAAATATCAAATGTGGCTAACTAGCAAACTAAAATATTGATTATGATATGCAATGATTAAATATCGTAACACCGAATATTTAGTTTAAGATGTAAAAAAAGTATTTGGAAACTTTCCAAATGCATTTTTTACACCTACCTAAGACGGTTACAACATCAAATTCAGGGTTATAACTGCAATTCATTTATAATATTATAGTTCGCTAGTTAGCCACATTTCATATTTCCATAAAGTAATATTGGCAAATTGATCAAAACACCGAAATATTTGACATCTATTTGCGACGTTGCCAACTTTCAGAGTAAACGCTCTTAACTTTATGCAACGTTTACACCTTTATGATCATTTATCAATGAATGAATGAATGAAATGCACTGACCCCAGCGTAGTTTGACCAGACTCGATTAATCGAATGAACCCAAAGATTTGCACTAGTCCTTGGAGCCTCATGTTCCATGGTGTTACAGAGACCAAATTGGATATCAAGGAGTAGACTGGGGGCGCGGTAATGGTAGGGGGAAGACCTGCCCTTAGGATATGGAAGGATTTGCGAGCAGTACCGGATACTTATTAATCGTTATTGATCACACATTTCAAATGTGTTCAAGGCAATAACTTTAATCAAATAATAGGTATATGAAATCAGCGTTGTGTGGAAAATTTTAAAGAAGTTGCATTTTCATATAACATTTTCTTAATTTATATAACAACCATGATCACGAATGTTTTAAAACTTTTATGCACTAATGATTAAATGTGTAAAAACTAATGAATAAAAACTAAGTTAACGAATATGCCACTTAGATTAAGCGACCACAATAAGTTTTGGCTAAGTTAAAAAAATAGTGGTCATTTCTGCTAACAAAATGAGGAGTCATTTTTAAGGTATTTTTTATGTTTATAAAACTATAAGTAATAAGGTTTTTTTACTATTGGTAGACACTCTACGCTCGACACCGCTCGCGGACGGACGTGCTGCGCAGTGTGTACGAGATTCCTGTTTCCGGCTCAGTGGTTCCTGCTGCGGTTCCTGCAGTGGTTCCCGAGCCGTCTATCGTCGCGCCCTGCGACGAGTTCTTCTATAGTCTGTGGACTATCATCGACCTATTAATTGTTTGTCTTTTTCAAGACACAATTAATAAATATTTCTAAATCAGAGTTGTTTCAAAACGTAATCGTCGCGTTTTTGGCCCCTTCTGGGTAAAATCCACAGTTTCGTGGTTCTCGGTGGAAACCTATACGGTGCCAACGAAACCGAGAGGGTGTTGCCCCAATTACACCCGCCGAACCCCTTCAGGGCTAGGCAATCAGTTGGACGGGTCCCAGTGTTCGGCCTTGGGGGATCTCCTAGTCGACATTGGTGACAGTTTTCCCTTCACAGCGACTCACCTAGTGTCGATCGGGTGTGTCTACACCCGGCACACTAGACTGGTTAGGACCCCGTTGCACAATAAGATAGGCAACGGGCAAAAGCAAGCTTAGGGCTCACCATTAAGTACACAACCTCCCTGTCTATACCCGACAGGGAGGGTTTACACATCCCCGGCCAATCCGCCCGGGGAGTTAGTGTTAGAAATTGTTAGGAGAAATAGGAACCATTCCTCTTATAAATTAAATTAATTAAAGCCATTATAATGGAGGCATTATTGAAGTCTCTTCAAGACGACATTAAGTCGCTTAAAAGCGACAATGCAGCCCTCACTAGCATCCTTAAAAGGATAATTACCGTCTCGCCCTCCCTGAAAGATGAGTTTGGCCCGGAAATCATTGCACTACGACGGCCTACTCAGAAAATTCCCTCCGATCCTATCATCGCTGAAAGCAGCATTGACAGCCCATGCTCTCCCCAGCTAGATAGCCCTCTTAGCCCGCTGATGTCTATGGACACAGACGAACCAGTCGTTTCAACGAAACGCGTCACGACCCCTTACCCGTACAGCTCGGAACCTGAGGCTAGATTTTCTTCTTCCTCCGCTTCATCCCACTCTGATGACGATGGGTTCACCCCAGTCAACGGAAAAGGGAAAAAGCGGAAGAATAAGAAACAATCTTCCACCCAGGCCAGCAAAGTAGTAGCGTTTGAGGATCGTGACTCATTCTCACTTTCCCCGCTATCCCCAGCCCCACCCGCTACTTGCACTACCGTAGCTTCCCCCTCCCCCGCCCCCCGCCCGACCGCGTCATCCTCTTCGCAGGATACCCCCTCCCCCGACCCCCGCCCGATCGCGTCATCCTCTTCGCAGGATACTCCCATCCCACCTAATTCTGGCCCTAAGAAGGTCCCTCCGCCACCACCCGTGTTCATACAGGACAAGGGCAAGTGGACGGACGTCTCTAGATGGTGTTGCGACCAAAAAATCGCATACACCAACGCTAGGAACACCCAACAGGGTATTAAAGTAAATGTCCCTACGTCCCGCGATTATAGGGACCTCACTAGTCTTCTGAGACAGAGAAAGGTAGCATTCCACACTTTCTCTCTCCCAGAGGAAAAACAGACCCGCGTTGTCATCAAAAGGATGCCACGCGAAATATTAGCCGCAGATATTTTAGCCGACCTTCAGTCGCAAAATATTCCAGTCGATGAAGTCCATCGTATGCACCGCGCTAGAGGCGGAGAGCAATACGACATGGTACTAGTTATCTGTCCCCCAGTACAGGGTTATCACCCTATATTTAAAGTTAAATCTATCTGCCACCTCACGGGTCTCGAGATCGAGAAACCCAGGAAAAATGGCATAGTAGGGCAATGTCACAATTGCCAACTCTACGGTCACTCTCAAAAGTTTTGCCACGCGACTCCCAGGTGCGTAAAGTGCCTGGGCGCGCATGGCACTTCTGAGTGCTCCCGACCAAAAGACCGTTCCCAATGCCTCACGCCACCTAGCTGCGTGCTATGCGGGCAAGAGGGCCACCCTGCCAACTACCGTGGCTGTCCCAAAGCTCCCAAGTCGTCATCCCCTAAACTGACCAAGCGCGCAGGCGCCCATCTACAGAGGGAAACTCCCTCAAATTATAGAATCCCATCCTCTCAACTTCCTGAGAGATTAAGCCCTCAGAGGCCCACTCCGTGGAATTACCTCCACCACCAGCAGGCCTTTCCAGCCATGGCTACCTTCCAACCCCCACCCCCTACCATCCCCCCCCTTATGGGCCCCCGTTATCACCCCCCCGCGCCCCTTAATAAGCCCGCACCTGCTCCTATAGCACCGCGTCCGCAACCCGCGAACACTCCCGTAGCCTCTTCTAGCATGCCTCAAAATGTCCTTTCCTCCGCGATGACATTCCTCTCTCCTCGCGCTTTCCAAATGGCCAGTCAACTTGAGGCCGCCCAAGACGCCTGTGATCTCATAAAGATCCAAGCTATTTACAACGCGTATCCAGACATTACGCGTGCTCTGACATCCCGCGCCTCCCATAGAACCCACAATGTCTAACACCATCTTAGCTAGGTTCAAACCCCGATCCCTCATGTTAGGCATCTTCAATGCAAACGGCATTAATGGCCAACGCGACGAGATCGCGAAATTCCTCCGCGATCACCACATAGACGTCTTCCTCTTACAGGAATCCTTCCTCAAACCTAATAAACGAGATCCGTCAATCGCTAACTATCGTGTAGTTCGCAACGATAGGACTCGTTGTCACAAGGGCGGCACCCTTATCTATTATAAAAAAGACCTCTATTGCATCCCCATGGATCCTCCCCCGCTCTCAGTATTAGAAGTCTCCATCTGCCACCTAGGCATGTCAGGCCATCAGCCGATCACCCTTATATCGGTCTACCTTCCTCCCCAACCCACTTCAGAGGACCCCCGACTCTTTGCAAACGATCTCTCTATCTTATTTGGCCTGAGTGACTCCGTTATCATGGCGGGCGATCTCAACGCCAAGCATCCCTCCTGGAATAGTACCAGAACCTCCACCAGAGGACAACACCTGTTTGACCTCTCTGCCTCTATGATTTTTGATGTCATCGCTCCGATGACCCCAACCCACTACCCTCATAACCCTAACCATACACCCGATGTCCTAGACTTGGCGCTCCTTAAGAACGTCAATCTACGTTTAGACTCAATAGAGACGGTACACGAGCTTAACTCTGATCACCGTCCCATAGTCATAAGACTGGCCCCGCGCATAGGTCTCTCCGACCCCAATCAACCTCCCGTCACTAAAAAGGTAACGGACTGGAAGAAAGTAAGCACCCAGCTGAAATCCAACACGTCCCCCCAATTAGATAACATCCCCGATCAGTTTGACTCTATCTCGGACACGATGGCCGCGATCGACTCATTCACGAATCACATACAATCTGTCGTGAACGAATGTTCAAGGGAAGTCACAGTGACGGATGACCGTCGCTGGAAGCTACCTGACGATGTACGTAATCTGTTGACTGAGAAGAACGCGTCTATCCGTGCGTACAGTAGCTTTCCCTGCGACGCGAACAAAGCCCATATGCGCTACTTACAGAGAACTGTAAGGAAACGCGTAGCGGAGCTGCGTAACGCGGGCTGGGATAAGATGCTAAGCGAGTTAGAGCCTACCCACCTAGCCTTCTGGGAACTTCAGAGGAAACTCAAGTCCCCGCAAGTCACTTCCATGCCCCCATTAGTACGCCCCGATAAGACCATTGCATTCGACGACGTCGACAAGGCCGAGTGCCTAGCCGACAGTCTAGAAGCTCAGTGCTCACCCAGCTCCCTACCAGTAGACCAAGCTCACCTCGCAGAGGTAGACGCGGAAGTCGAACGTAGAGCCTCTCTCCCTCCCGTAGAAGACCCTGAGAATCCTCTGCCTCCCGTCACTCCAGACGAAGTGCACGATATCATCAAGGGTCTTAAAGCTCGTAAAGCCCCCGGTTCAGACGGACTCACCAACAGAGTGGTCCAGCTTTTCCCTGCCCACTTGATAATGTTATTGGCCACCATCTTCAATGGTGCCCTAAGCAACAATATCTTCCCACAAACGTGGAAAGAAGCCAACGTCATCGGCATCCCGAAGCCAGGCAAACCCAAGTCTGAGCCTTCTAGTTACCGTCCCATTAGTCTGCTCAAGGTTCTCGGCAAAATCTATGAGAGGCTTATTTATAAGCGTCTCAGAGAATACGCCGAGACCAAGGGCCTTATTCCCAACGAACAGTTCGGCTTTCGAACTCAGCACTCTAGCGTGCATCAGGTCCACCGCATCATCGAGGACATAAGCGCTGGTTTCCAGCGCGGCTTGATGACGGGTACTATCTTCTTCGACATAGCGAAAGCTTTTGACAAAGTCTGGCACAACGGCTTATTATATAAGCTCTACAAACTCGGTGTGCCAGATCGTCTCGTGCTCATCTTACGAGACTTTTTGTCGAATCGCACCTTCCGCTATCGCATCGAAGGAGCGCTCTCCTCCCCCCGACCCTTACGCGCGGGTGTCCCTCAGGGCTCCGTGCTATCTCCTCTCATTTTCACGCTGTTCACCAGCGATATCCCTAAAAGTAACAAGGCGCAGTTGGCTCTGTTCGCAGACGACACGGCCATTTACTATTCAGGCAGAAGCCCCGACGCGATAGCTCTCACTCTCCAAACCGCAGTCGACAAGCTCGGCAAGTGGTTCAGAAAGTGGAGAATCGAGGTCAATCCCGATAAGAGTCAAGCGGTTCTCTTCAAGAAACCGAGACTCAAAAAACTTATTAACACGCTCCCCCGACCAATCACCATGTTTGACAAGCCGATCCCCTGGGAGAAGCGAGCCAAATATCTAGGTGTGGTCCTCGATTTTAAACTCACATTCTCCGAGCACATAAAGCAGGCACGCTCGCGAGCCGCTTTCGCTCTCGGTAGGCTCCACTCCGTTCTCAATGCACGAAGCAAATTGTCACTCAGGTGCAAATTGCGTACCTACACGGCGTGCATTAGACCCATTATGACCTATGCGTGTGCCGCCTGGGCACAAGCCAAACCCTACCATCTCCATAAGATGCAGACCCTCCAAAACCGTTTCCTTCGAATGGCGACGGCTTCCCCCTGGTATGTTAGGAACGAGATCCTCCATCTCGACCTTAAAATCCCCACAATAGCCCAATTTCTAAAACGCAATGCAACGCGTTATTTTGATAAAGCCGCAATACATCGCAACCCTCTAGTTGTGAAGGCCGCCAGTTATATTCCCTCTGGAATAAGTAAAATCCGCCGTCCAAGGCATGTTCTCAACGACCCAGATGACCCCATAACCC
Source organism: Agrochola macilenta (assembly GCA_916701695.1). NCBI lineage: Eukaryota > Metazoa > Arthropoda > Insecta > Lepidoptera > Noctuidae > Agrochola > Agrochola macilenta. Next base: position 14,992,851 of record OU753557.1, read on the forward strand.
TCCTCCAGGAGAGCAATAGGGCCACCAGTACAGTAAAGAAACACACACACCGACACACGTTCCGACCTCGCCGCAGAGGTCCGCGACCGCGTCCCTCCCGAGTAAATGATACTCCCCCCCGACCCTTGCTCGACGATGCGCCAGCCCGCGTCGAAGCTGAGCCCGTAGTCTTAAATTCCCCGAATAATAATAATCTATGTTTGATCCAGCCTGTCCCATCTTGCTGTCCTCCCCCCAGCGACGCCCTAAGCCGAGGTCCGTACCCCACAGGGGGTGCCCTTAGCGAGCGTTCGCCTAGTTTTAATTAGAATAGTTTATGCCCCTGGCTGGAGGCTTTAAGTGTAGAAGCTTAAGGCAGCCACAGGAAAGTCCGGTTAAGCAGCTACGACCTCCTCAGAGGTTAACTGCGAGATGCCCTATATAAAAAAAAAAAAAAAAAAACTATTGGTAGTTGTCTAAGATGGTCATTATTCGATATTAATACCAAGCAATTGATGAATATTTTAAATCATAGAAGTGACAAGGTTCTCTATTTATGAGAAAAAAACGCCAATTTCATGTTCAATACAATTTCAATTTTCCGGTGGGGACCCAATATAAATCTTTAATACCTGCTTCGATCATTGATCGACGAATACCTGTAACTAAAGTATAACAATGTTCCAGTTCAAGAGGCTTTTCGCATTATTAATAATATTATCAGTCGAGCATTAGCACCACTTGAAGATACTTTAAACGGTATAAACTCTGCTACTTCAATGTAAAAGCTTTTGAGTTTCAACAATTTATGACTATGATAAACTACCTAGAATCGGGATATAAGTACCTGTGGTACTCTTTAATGGACGTTGCTATGAGGGAAGTTCTTACTCTTACTTCACTATGGAAACCCCCTTTTTGTGGGGAAAATATTCATGAAAGTATAATTGCATAAAAAAAAAACAAAAGTTATTTTTTCAAACAGAATATTAATAACAGAGTTTGCAACTGCAAATATTGTTGATTTGTATGTTCATAGGCTGTCAAAATTACATGAGACGACCCCCAAAACCCCCGCCCTTTAGAAAGAACAGAGGGTTGTGTCGGAATCCTACATTCTAAATATAACATAATATCACGCTTGTATTCCCGAAGGGCTACTCCCACATTTCTAAGCGGTGCTACTCCCACATTTCTAAGCGGTGCTACTCCCACATTTCTAAGCGGTGCTACTCCCACATTTCTAAGCGGCGCTACTCCCACATTTCTAAGCGGTGCTGCTCCCACATTTCTAAGCGGTGCTACTCCCACATTTCTAAGCGGCGCTACTCCCACATTTCTAAGCGGTGCTACTCCCACATTTCTAAGCGGCGCTACTCCCACATTTCTAAGCGGTGCTACTCCCACATTTCTAAGCGGCGCTACTCCCACATTTCTAAGCGGTGCTACTCCCACATTTCTAAGCGGCGCTACTCCCACATTTCTAAGCGGTGCTACTCCCACATTTCTAAGCGGCGCTACTCCCACATTTCTAAGCGGTGCTACTCCCACATTTCTAAGCGGAGCTACTCCCACATTTCTAAGCGGTGCTACTCCCACATTTCTAAGCGGCGCTACTCCCACATTTCTAAGCGGTGCTACTCCCACATTTCTAAGCGGCGCTACTCCCACATTTCTAAGCGGTGCTACTCCCACATTTCTAAGCGGTGCTACTCCCACATTTCTAAGCGGTGCTACTCCCACATTTCTAAGCGGCGCTACTCCCACATTTCTAAGCGGTGCTACTCCCACATTTCTAAGCGGTGCTACTCCCACATTTCTAAGCGGTGCTATTCCCACATTTCGCCAGTTTTGTTTAAGTCCTATGTAGGTCATAGGGGTCGACCTTATTGCCATCAACCGGACACAAATCAAGTCAAGACTCAGGAATGGATAATCAGCCTATTATGTCCCCACTGCTGCGGACACAGGCCTCCACTCTTCGAGAGGGAGTGGGCTGTATAATCTACCACGCGGGGTCAGTGCGGGTTGGTGGATGTTACATGTCTTCGATTTTTAGGTTCTCCGACATGCACCGCATGCACTGTATGTTTAAACTGTGAAGGAAAACATCGCGAGGAAACCGTTCCTTACGATGTTTTCCTTAACAGTTTTGAGAGCAGTACAAAGTAAAGCGCCTGCCCGGGTACGAACCCCAAGACCTACAACTTATAAGTCAGGGCCGCGACCACTGGGCCACCACTGCTCCCTGGGCCACCACTGGTCTGGGATACTACTGGTCTGGGATACTACTGAGGAATTTCGAGGGGAAAAACCCAATGACACTTTTTCCTACAGACTGATGCAGACGATTATATAATCGCATTATGCATCGGGCCTCGGACTCCCCATACATAATGTAATTGCATGCATGAACGCAAAGAACGAAAATAGGATTAACAACAGTTAACCCTTTTATCGTCCTTTATGGCTACAGGGTGTGACGGGAGAAAGAGGCCGGATGGCAGCATCCGCTTTAGCACCTGTAATGTTGTTCTCATACTGTGACCACCATAGGGAACAAGTGTTGTTTTTAACGATAACCGACGGGTTTATTATTAAGATTAAAAATATTCGCGTTGATTACCTTTTTGATTTGGTAAATAGATGTGACTGTAAATCTCTTTGTAATCTAGATATTCGTCTAACTAACCAGATCCAAAATGCTTTACTATTGCTATTATTTTGAAAAACACTCTATTTTTTATGTTTCCTAACTACGAAACTCCTTCACGTGGGTAGAATCGCTTAGGATTCATCATCAATTATTCACGTCACGCCACTGGTGGGACACGGCCTCATTTCTGTAAGAGAGAGCGGGCCATAATCCACAACGCGGGCCGTAATCCAAAACGCGGGTCCAGTGGAAATTCTACTAGAAAAGCCCAAAGTGGTTGGCTTAGTTTAAACTACAGTTATTATTATCAATGGGTATTTGAGACTTACCTGCTTCAGCGGCCCAAGCGCCAAGCACGGCGACGGTGTACCTCACGGCGATAGAGTCGGACAGCGCGTGCGCAGGGTGGTCGGCGTTGCGTAGTACCGGCATGGTTGATGTTCTCACCGAGCAGCGTCACCGGCTCTGCCCATAATACCTGCCGGATATTAGGAAATTGTTAGTCTTTAGAATATCCAATCTAAGGGGACGGACATGAATGACAATTTTGATCCAATTGGCTCTGGGAAGGAAGGTGTTTATTTTCTTGATGACGCTGCTGACCCTAAATTATACGGTACTAGCTGCACCCCACGGTTTCACCCACATAAGTCTCGAACCCGTAAGAATAATTATGGAGATAAAAAGTATTCTATGTTCTAATCCAGGTCATGGTCTACGCATATGCCAAATTTCATACAAATCCGTTCAGCTGTTTTAGCGTGAAAGTGTAACAAACAAAAAAAAAAAAAAAATTAAGTACCTTAAGTTGTACAAAAAAATCAAAATAAATGTTGGTACAAAATTGGGAAAAAACTCACTTTCGCATTTATAATATTAGTTAGGATTATAAAGTTCATGATACTGGACTAAAAATATAGGACACCGTTTTCACTGACCAACTGACAATTAAGTGCGGGTTTCACAAATGAAATTGAACGTATTCAGCACATCTAAACGCGTTCAAGAGCTGTCAGTGTACAATATTCCATAACAATTTTGACACTGACAGCTCTTGAACGCGATTTAGAAATGCTGATCGCGTTCAGTTTCATTGGTGAAATCAGGGTGACACTTAAATTAAACCCTAAATAAAAGTGGACTATTGGATTTTCAACTCTGAGCGCTAAGAAATCCAACAGTGCACTTTTATCTAAGGATTAATTTAAGTGTCACTTAGTAAAGGTGAAAACGGGCATCTGAGACCTAACTTAATTCCAGCCCAGCGAATTTATCAGATATGATAAGATGGAAACCAATAAGCGGCTAACAGTAATATGGATGCAAGAAGGTCGAATAAAATCCTTTGGAATTTCAACTAGGTTTAAATTATTTTTCAAATTCAAATATTAATGAGATATAGGTTAGTATAGGTAAATAGTCGGAGTAACAAAGTAGTTTAGTTTAAAATTGTATTAATCTCTATACAACTTCATGGCATTATTAAAAGCTGATGCACTTAATAAAACCTAATCGCCTGTTACTCAGCTTTTTATAGTATCCAGGCGACAGGGGAACAAAAAATGGAGCTCCAGATGTACCTACACCATATGCTATGTAGCTCCACACTGAGTGCCTTAAGCACATGTAAACTTGTGAACATCCTGTGGATTGATTAATGAGTGGAATAAGTTTCTTAATAAAAAACTTGTATCCGTGTTATAAATTGAATAGGTATCATATGCAGATTGGTTCAGTCATTGGTTTGGTTGGGTAATGTACCCAGGATTTTGTAATTTTCTATATTTAAAAGAGTGTCCTTGGAGTTTCTTGCCCGTTCTTCTCCATGAAGATCTACGTTTCGGAATGGGCAACTAGCTTCAACTTTCTGACTAACTGACCGACTATTGACAATTCAAAAGTGCTTGTAAATAGTTTAATTGAAATAAATGCTTTTAGTTTGAGTTCATCGTTAAAGAATTTGTTAGTGAGATATAAAAAGTTCATATTTTTGTTTTCTCGTTGGTCTAGTGGTCGCAAGCGCTACTGCTGAGCATGAGGTCCTGGGCGCGATTCCCAGGTCGGGAAAAATGTTATTGGGTTTTTCCATCACGAACTTCTCAGTAGCAGCCCGGAGTCTAGATTTGAGCCCGGTTGATGGCAATAGGCTCGCCCCCTATTACACGGGACTTAAACATAACTGGTGAAATGTGGGTGTACTGTATGTACTGTAAACCTCTGCCTAATCCTTCAGGGATTACAGGCGTGGTGTTATATGTGTGTGTTATTTTTATTTTTCTGTTAAACAATAAAAAACAACAACAATGATGTTCTGTACAGTAACGCAGCATGGAGTTTCAATCAATAGCCAGCTTATAGGTTTTGTTACCAATGACGTGCGACCTCCTGTACGAAAATAATCAATGCCTTCGCTCTGCCCTTTTTAAAAGCAAACTTCTTTTGTTTTTCATTTAAAACAATTCTTTACAAATAAATAAAATTGAAGTGTCTCCTTAAAATGTCATAATAACAGCTTTTTATTTTTGTCTGTCAGCTGTTTGTTCCGGGTAATCTCCGAAACGGCTGGACCGATTTTGACGGGACTTTTGCTGGCAGATAGCTGGATGTTATAAGGAGTAACTTATGTTGTTTTTTATTTTAGAAAAAGAAAAATAGAATTAGAGTCTACGTGGGCGAAGCTGCGGGCATTATTCAGTAAACCATTAATTATGTATAATTATATTATACTTGCCCACATATTGAAAAGGTCCATAGGTTTAAAGTCACTTTCATTGTTCCATCAAATATGCATGGTTATTATAACGCCATGGAGTACAAAATCGAAGCGTATCGATTCATGAGCGATAATATTACGACGTAATCGATCATCGCCATTCGAAGGCTAAACTAATGGTTTGCTTTAATGAGAATGTCAGCGAGTTTGGAATAGCAGCAATTTTTCATACTTCTAATGAGGTAATGAACTCTTGGGTTCTTATTACACGATAACTTAGTTTGTTAAGAAATCCTATACTATTAAACGAGCAATATTTGTATATTTGTAATCGCGTTCTCGCAAACGGCTCTAACGATTTCGATAAAAGTTGCAATATAGGGGTTTACGGGGCGAAAAATCGATCTAGCTAGGTCTCATATCTGGGAAAAATCTCCCGAAGGGAAGTTATAAAATTTTACCTTTTTTTTCATTTATGATTGTTTCTTTGGCGAAACATATGTAGATAGATCTATCTATCTATACTGTTTTACACCTACAAAGAATAAAACAAAATATAGAAGATACGGTTATGTTTAGAAAGTATCGTACAGCTTACTGTCTTCATCTAACAAATCACGAAACTAAAGAGGGTTATTTCAAATTAACAAAGTATTGACTTCAAAACTTATCCACACCTAACTTGATGAAGTAGCCTACAGAATTATTAATCGCATGCCTCCTCCATCTTTCCAGTTCACCGGTTTACTTAGCAGCTGTTATCTATCAATAATATATTAAGTAGTAACTGATACAGAGATCAAGTGAAAGGTCCTGGGATCGAACTGACAAACACATTCACATAGCAACGTATTGAGTTTGCCACCGCTGTCCCAACAAGGGCGCCAGTCAAATTAAGATCGGCGGTGTTGATTAGGTTTATTTACGTATCTACCCACGTCTAGTCTATTGTGTGGTTAAATATAGTTTGAGAAACCGGCCAAGTGCGTGTCGGACTTGCACACGAAGGGTTCGGTACCACCGTACAATATTTAACACTACGTTTTTTACTTTAGTAAAAAAAAAAACTGTTTTTTTTGTATGGCTACCCTCTTAAATTTTTTTTTATAGCGGCAATAGAAATAAACAATCTGTGAAAATTTCAACTGTCTACATAATACGGTTCACGAGATACAGCCTGCTGACAGACAGACAGACAGAAGGTCGGACGGAGAGGAGAGGTTTAGTAATAGGGTTCCATTTGGCACCCTTCGAGTACGGAACCCCTAAAAAGTAATTTATCTACTGTACAATATTTGCCAGAGTATACCTAAGTTTTATTTTGACAGTGTGCACACATTGCACATCATGTTTCTGTACTAATAAATTTTTATTATGTCTGGCTCTGAAAGTTCCAAGAACCCCATGTGATCTAAGTGAGACATTCAGATTCCAATCGGATTCTTGATGAGATATTCAAATCAAGTAGGTACACGATTGAAAATCTTTCCTCCACTCTCCATTTCTGTGTTACATACAATAAAATTAGGCTACCTGATATTAAAAGCAAGCGTTCATCCAAAAAGTTGGCAACGACGTCGCCAATAGCTATGAAATATTTACCTATTTTGATTAATTTGGCAATATTACTAAGAAATGTGGCTAACTAGTGAACTAGAATATTAATAATGCAATGTAATTATAACACTGAATTTGATGTTGTAACCGTTTTAGGTATGAAAAGGCATTTGGAAAGATTCCAAATAATAATATGTACTTACTTTTTTTTACATCTAAAACTAAATATTCGGTGTTACGATATTCATTACTGCATTTCATAATCAATATTTTAGTTCATTAGTTAGCCATATTTCTTATTTTCATACAGTAATATCGACAAATTAATCAAAACAGTCAAATATTTGACAGCTATTTACGAGGTTGCCTACTTTCTGTATAAGCGCTCTTAAATAATTAAAAGCAGTACCTTTGTACTCATAATTATGATTATGGCGTATCTGTATCTATTTTACTGTGTACATAAATAATTAAGTAGGCACTTACTAATGATATGATAACTATGATCTAATCTTGTTCCATAAACCTATTACAGTGCATTAAATTAATATAAACAAAGAAAGATAACGCGTACCTACTTACGTATGAGTACTATGAGTTCTCCTATCGTAAAAGTAGCTTGTTTCGGTAGACTGTTTGTGTAAACAGAACTACAAAATAATAGGGATGATGATAAAAATTTTAGTCCGTCTTGGAGATTATTAAAAATATTGGACACGTATTTTTTCTTTTTTTACGTAATCTAAAGATTACGACGATACATTGAGTTAAAATATGCCATGACGTCACGAGTATGTAGATTTTATACTTACTTGTGACGTAGCGAACCCAATCCCCAACTTAAAATGCGTTTTATCTAAGTATTTTGTTATTAATATGATAAAGCAAAAAATACGTGTCTAATATTTTTTTATTATCTGGCTGACGGACTAATTAGAATTTCTTTTTTTTACCCAGGCGTCATCTCTATTGTGTGAAACTGAAACCCAAAGAGCCTATCATGTTTAGTAGTAGATGTCTCAATAGTTGGCGATGAAAAAACTAGAGTGCGTTTCAACAAACAGTTCCTAGTGTAGTAGTAGTGTAGTGCGTAGACAGACGGATGGACAGCTGAAGCTGTAATAGGGTTCCGTTTGGCAACCTTCGGGTACGGAATCGTAAAAAACCGCCACATGGCATAAATACATTAAACAACACAATTCACATGACAGTCAATCAATCTGCCTAGCCTTTTCCTAACTATGTTGGGGTCGGTTTCCAGTCTAACCGGATGCAGCTGAATACCAGTATTTTACATGGAGCGACTGACTATCTGACCTCCACAACCCAGTAACTGGGTAATACGATATACCCCTTGGTAAGACTGGTTGTCAGACTTTCGGGCTTCTGACGTGCTTTCCGAGGCACGGAGGAGTCTCAGTATGTAAAGATGGTCACCCATCCACAAACCAACCCCGGCAAGCATAGCTTAACCTGATGGATCGACCCGTGCGGCAGTTATTACTTAGCCACGAGCTCCTCACAATTCACATGACAGTAATGGCGTAAATTCCACTTTTTCACCGATAAAAAAAAAAGAAGGAGCTTATGCAGTCGGTGAGTTTTTGAACAAGACATTTTCACACCACACATCTACAAAAGAAGTGACGCTATCAATCTATCAATGTAAATCAGACCGCGCCAACACAGGCCATTTAGTGCAGAAGCCATAAAACCGCCTCTTGATAACGATAGCGCTCTCAAACACGCTGGGCATAAACTACCAACATAAATTGAGTTCTCAACATTCACTACCATCAAGGTCACTGCTGATAACTATAGTTTACTCTGCTTTCTAATTATGTGCGTACCTACGTCACTTTTACTAGTAAGTAATTATAGCCCCAGAGATCTAGGGGGCAAGCCAGGGCTTGTGACCCGGGCGCCAATTTCAGTGGGCGACAAATTCAACCATAGTTCTTACTAAAAAAAAGAAAAGAAGAAAAATACAAACATACAAAACATACATATAGTTCATACAGTGTAGTGTAGTACATATAAATACATACATATAGTTCTTAAGAAAAATATTTTATTTGGGACACGCACAGGAAATACAAACAGTAAGTAATAATAAAAAATTAAAATACAAACAGAATAGTAACGACCTGTGCGAGGCCAAAAAGGCCACTATCTCAGCATAATGCGGAGATATTTAAAATAAATACCGCAGCGCTGGTATTCTGATAGGGCCCAAATATAGTAGAACAAGCGCATCACGCAGCACACCGCAAGTTTTCAATAAATGAGACGCGCAGCTCATAATAATCTTTCTTTTTTACAACAGTTTTGGCGCCCCTGTTGTATTGGCGCATTATCGATCGATAAAATTTGATTAATTATATTGCTGCCACAGTTTGAATTTCGCGGGCACCCTTACAGCATCCCCCATAAAACATTGGGGGGCGACAGACGGCAGGTATTACTCCGCTTCAAAAAATCTGGATCCGGGGCTGAGTACTTAATTATTTTAGTAACATTAAGTTAACAACGTGTGTAAGTAAGACCGTTGCGTATATTCTTGAAATTAATAAACTAGTTAAAACATCCCTCCTGAAATCAAAGCGCAGCGCAGGTGCTTATTGATAAAGATAACCGTAGGTAACGTGACCACATTAACACTTAAAATACCTAGTACTGAAACCATTTGAATGCGATGACAAACAAAAAAGTACCTAATCAATCTTATCATACATAATTATGTCGAAGGATGTTTTGATAATTCAAATTTTCGCGCGCACACGGTTAATTAGAAAATGGTGAAAACATTTCTGCGAGCAACTTGGAACTAGCAGTCGCTCGGCTCGGGTGCGGTTTCTCAGTTCTAAGTAACATAACCTATTTCAACCAAGTTGCTCGCAGAAACCCTCGAAAATTCGGATGATCAAATCATCTTACGACATAATTATGGGTCATTTAATAAACACCTCTTTGTCATAGGAGTCACAGACAGTCCGCTGTGCAGAGCCTGCATGGAGGACGACGAGACAGCAGCCCATGTGCTGTTATACTGCCCGGTGGTCGCCACATACAGGGCAAAGTACTTCGGTAACCCAGGTACCCTACGTGAGATTGTCAGCGACACCAAGGCGTTGCTGGCCTTCTTTGTTGAGCTGGGGTGGATCGAATAAAAAAAAAACCCACCCGTACGCAAAATACGCGCTTAGACGTGGAGTTGCGGATACCAGCCCGTATTACCTATTACCTATCATCTTACGACACATACATCAGTTTTATATATAAATTTCTATTGTGCGGAGTGTCCCTTCACTGCCAGACTGAAAGCACAATCATGGAATTTATGTACCTTTTAATGCTTCAGGCAAAAGGTAAATAAATTCCATGGTTTCTATTTAAGATATAAAATAACCTTGTTAACTTGGCTTCTCCAGTGACCATGACATCATACAAAAGGTAAATCTTGGCTCCTCAGTGACCATGACATCATACAAAAGGTAATTCTAAATTCTCATTAGCAACATAACTCATTGACAACAAATCTCGCTATTTATCGTTAACTTGGCAATCAATAAGTTACTATTAGAGTTACGTAAAGGTCAAGTTGAGTGTGCGAACGTAATAATAACGTTTGCTGACAAAGTAAATTCATTTTACTAAGTTCCAGAAGGCTAACTAACTTAAAAGTACTGAAATAAAACTGAAGAGCAATGAATATCCAACAAAAAAAAAGTGTGTGTGTGTCAGCTCCGAGGTAGGTACGACTGGAGTTTTCTCCTTATGGAGCATGCGCTAAGGTAAAATTCAAATTTTCTTTAGTTTTTTACATTTTGCGGGTCAGTGTGAGGCTTATGTTGATTAAAATATGATTTGCGACGGTAAAAAATATGGCTTTACATAATTATAATCATTACAATCAGCAATACAACTCCATAAGTAAGCACAATCGTCAAATGTCATGATTTTATTAAATAGTCATTCAGTACGAATAAATGAACTTAGAGAGTTGAATTGATAATTTGTATGATTATAATTCTATAAATAAACATTTGATACGGTCGCAAATCATATTTAGATCAACATACAACATGATACTGACCTGTAAATTGCAAAAAAACGTAAGAAAATTTGAATTTCGCGGGCTACCTTGTCGCTTTCGCCTTAATACGATTGTCTTTGAATATGCAATAGGCAAAGAGGGTAAACGCATCTCTTAAAAAAAAGACAGCCCCCCAAAACTCACTCCTCATAAAATTTCCATACCGGAAGCTTTCCATATGAAAATCGACTCCAAAAATAATTGCCACATGTCATTGTAAATGATAAATGCGAAAGAACCCTGTCCCTGTGCTGAGATAGGAGCCTTTTGACCTCGTACAGGACTTCCTTCTGTGTCTTCATTTTAATGTAACTTTGTTTTTGATTGTTTTTTATTTATGTTTAATGTGTTTTTAGTTTTGTGATTTCCTGTGCGAGTCTCAATAAATACTTTTTCTTTCTTTCTTTCTTTCCCTGTCTGTCTGTTGCCCTTTTATGCATAAACCACTGGACCGATCGTTATGAACAGATACGTAGCCTGGGACCTAGAAAAGAACATACTACTTTTCATTGGATATTTGTATTGATGAAATACAAAAAACACGCAGACGAAGTCGCGGGCAACAGCTTCTTCTTCAATTAGTTTGTTGGAAATGGAGATTGTGGCATTATTATATTTATCACCCATCAGATTTGGTAATAATAGTCCTATTTTTTCGAATTATGAACATAAATACTCCTAAAAAAGAAAAACCGGCCAAGTGCGAGTCGGCACACGAAGGGTTTTGTACCATTATTAAAATCGAGCAAAAAAGGCCGGAAAAAAGAAAGATTGTTTTTATTACATTTTGTTGTTATAGCACAATCCGTGAACCTTTCAACTGTCTACCTATTACGATACAGTCCGCTGACAGACAAACGGACGGACAGCGGAGACTTAGTAATAGGGTTCCGTTTGGCACCCTACGGGTACAGAACCCTAAAAAAGAAACTAACGGGCACAGGGTCATAGGGTACAACTACCAATATTTTGGCTAAATATTGCTATAAAGCTGTATTGAGACTAAGCGACGACCGAGAGCACATCCACATAAAAATGTATGGCAATGTCTCCTTACTGACTATCCACATAAAAATGTATGGCAATGTCTCCTTACTGACTAGGTACACGACGACCCACAAGAGCACATCCACATAAAAATGTATGGCAATGTCTCCTTACTGACTAGATACTCGACGCTCCACAAGAGCACATCCACATAAAAATGTATGGCAATGTCTCCTTACTGACTAGGTACACGACGCGCGACGACTCAAAAGAGCACATCCACATAAAAATGTATGGCAATGTCTCCTCTCCTTACTGACTAGATATACGACAACTCACAAGAGCACATCCACATAAAAATGTATGGCAATGTCTCCTTACTGACTAGGTACACGACGACCCACAAGAGCACACCCACATAAAAATGTATGGCAATGTCTCCTTACTGACTAGGTACACGACGACCCACAAGAGCACATCCACATAAACATGTATGGCAATGTCTCCTTACTGACTAGGTACACGACGCGCGACGACTCAAAAGAGCACATCCACATAAAAATGTATGGCAATGTCTCCTCTCGTTACTGACTAGATACACGACGACCCAAAAGAGCAAATCCACATAAAAATGTATGGCAATGTCTCCTTACTGACTAGGTACACGACGACCCACTAGAGAACAAAAATGTATATGTCTCCTTATTAGTGTGTGTTTGTGTAAATACCTACTGTCCTACAGATTATATAAATAGTTAGAATCAATTGTGTGAACCAAGTAGGTAAATGATTTCTATTGACTTTTCAATCTAGAACCTAGATCATAACATTGACTGAACTTTGTACTATGTGCTACTTCCAATAATTAGTTGGAATTGTTGTTTACCTTTTTTACTAGTAAGGTCGTAAGTAAGGACTGTATGTGGTTTGTATTTTACTTGTTAGTAACGCAGCAGCAGGTCTAAGTACAATTTGGCTATCATTTCGATTATTATCGAATATTAATCGATTATTAATCGAATGATAGCCAAATTAGTATTTAAGGATAGGCAGTGACGTAGGCCCAAGTCAGGGACATTATGATTTGTGTGACATGGCATATCGCTAACGTGTAAGTAGTTTTTAGGGTTCCGTAGTAAACAAGGAACCCTTATAGTTTCGCCATGTCCGTCTGTCTGTCTGTCTGCGGCTTAGTTCAGACTCTTTGTACTAGAAAGCTGTAATTTGGCATGGGTATACATATTAATCATACCTACAAAGCGGGGTTTTTTTAAGGGGGACCTCCCCTACACGTACAGTGGGGATGTTTTTTTTTCACATCTATCTCATATTGTCGGTCCCGTGGTGTCGTTGGAAAGGTTGTTCAAAAATATTGTTAAAACCATTTTTGGATTTAGGGATCCGTTTGCGAAATATGAAGCTTTAAAGTGCTAATTTTTGTTAGAGTCAAGTCCCTCCCCCCTGCCAGCTAAATGGTTGGTTTTGAATATGTGAAAAAATTCACGGCAGTAGTATATATAACGAAATTAAAAGGAAAACTATCACAGCTAAGTAGGATTTACGAGTTCACGAGTAATAATCGACCAACTTACATTTGCTGTTGCAAAAACATGTTCCCCCATACATTCCGTATGATAGAACAAGTTTTTCAACTACAAAGTTAAGTTTGTTTTTGCGATAAATTCATCCCAACTACGGAACCCTTCATTGTGCGTGGTCCGACACGCACTTGGCTGGTTTTTATAAAATTACTAGCTTTCGCCCGCGTGGAGGTCGGAAATTATCTCACGAGAACGTACTACTTAGATAAAAAAGTAACCTATGTGTTAATCCAGGTAATAAACTATCTGTGTGCCAAATTTCATCCAAATCCGTTCAGCCGTTATTGCGTGATTGAGTAACAAACATCCAAACATACAAACTTTCACGTTTATAATAAAATATAATATTAATAATATATATGTACCATATCTTACTTAATATTATTTATTTATTTAATAATTATAATTAATATATATGTATATATTAATTAATATTATTTATTTATTTAATTAATATTTATTATTGTATTATATTATAACTAGGATAAAACCCTTTGAGCATACATTTCCCTCAAAAGTGACGTTCATTAAGACACAACAGACTTAATATTAATCTGTTCCCATTCTAGTTACATACAAACATCATATTATACTGTATACTAACACCGGCCATACTAGTTCAATATTTGGAATAATAAATACGTACCTATAAGTAAGTACAAAATCCATATTCAATCGGAAAAGGGTATGTCAGTCTGTCGACCCCACTGGCGCAGCGGCGGAACGACTTCCGGGACAAAGATTCGATTTCCGCACAAAGTTTACGAGAGCGAAGCGTTGAAAATCTGTTTAGAAAATCGTTAATAAGTACGGTGCTGGACGCAAATACACCGATAATATTTATATAAACTATCGTGAATCTAAACTATAATTAACGAGATGCAAATCATTAGTGACAGGTAAAATAGAAGTCAAAAAATTGGTCCAGTAGATTTGGAGCAAATAGGGATGATGACAAAACATTTTTTTTTTGTCCGTCTTTGAGATTATAAAAAAAATATGGACACGTATTTTTTCTTTTTTTACTTAACCTATTGACTGCTTGTTTTAATATCAACTGT